>BTRK01000006.1:33071514-34515478 GCA_036245805.1 Pristionchus mayeri | reverse complement strand
GTCTTTTAATCGGAGTCTGAACAGCTGGGAATTGACTCCGCATGTGTACGTTCGCATCGTCGGATTCTGCTAGAATCTTCTGCAAATTGAATCAATAGTGAGGCAATTCGCAATTTCTTATTTGTGTACAGTTTTTGGTAACGATACAATTTTGAGGTCTCTATTTTCGAGACAAATAATATTCAATCTCATACCATCTCTCCAGCCAATTGTACGGAAAAAGAGAAGCTACGCATTGCGATTATCATTGTCTACTCGGATCGCGATGCAATTATCAGTGCTCACCATTTCGAGTTGGCGACAGAATCCCTTCGATTCGAGCAGTTCGTGCACTTTTCCTCTTCTTTCCATTTCGGAAAGATCGGCCTGTAAAATATTCTTTATGACAATTGCATTCACTTAATTTTGTAGAAATTCCGAATGTGTTATATTTGACGGAAGAACGTTTTTTGCAATGAGATTGACTGGCCTTGATGACAGCTGGCCTCTGGAGGTCTTTGATGTATTCTTCATCCTCGGGATCGATTCGATACGGCCGTTCCTTAGGAATTTCACGGGAATGAGCCATTCACACTGAAAAGAGTTCAGAAATTACAGAGAAGCACGGGAAGATTCAGAGGAAAAGGTCATGCAACATTGCAAAGGAGGAAAGAACAGGAGGACTCCTTTCCAGGGCTAATCCTCTCTACTCGTTCTACCCAACACAAAATGAAATTGCCTCCTTTGGACTGGAGAAGAGCACTAAAAGGACGAAATGAGAGAATTTCAGAGAAAGTGGATTTGGTCGAACGAAGATTTAAAAAATAGCTTCAATCAACAAATTGGCAAGATGTTAGCAATGTAATAATTCGACACATTCTATTCAGAAGCACAAGGATATAATGAGGGGGAGCGTGAAGTGAATGGTTCAGCTTCTGTTTATCCCCTTCACGAGAGTTTAGAGCGATACTTCAGGTCTCTTTGATAAACATTGCCAATGGCAAAGAAGGGAGGGAAGGGTGGGATGATTGGGAGTGTTTGCAATCTGAAGCCAGGAAGAGGAGAGGGATCGCGCGGAAAGGAGAGATCGTACCTATTGGCACATCGAATTGATAAGACGACGATATGATCGCCCTGGAGCAGTGAGACTCTCTTCTTCTTTCACAATTCCCCTCGTTTTCGCGTGCAGAGGAGAAAGGAAGGAACAGTTGTTGAGAGTGGAGTCATCGAGTGATTGGGTCTTCCATTGATTCGATCGAGTAGAGACCAATAGTTTACACACGCGCGCGTCCTCTTTCCCTTCCTACTCAATCGCATAATTCTGGGTTCGTTTTTGAGTGGTCAGGCAAGCGAAAGCGAAACTGAATTGGCAGACTGTCTACTCCCATCCCACTCACTTCCAATGATCCCATTATTGTGAATATGGTTCAATGCACGGACTAAAGCCCCAATAATGTTTATTAATGACTCGCATTAATGCGTAACAGGTTAAACCGGAAGACGATTGAGTCGAATGCGGTAACAACTGGAATGAGATGAGCGGGAGAGGGAGGAGATCAATCGATGTAGGTCGACTGAAGAATCTCGACGCGAGAGACACGAGCTGCGTCTGCTGAAGGAGTCGCCGACGCCAGAGATACACTGAATACGATGACTTCATCCTTCGTCATCCTTGATGACCTACCGAGATGCGGGTGCCAGATGGGAGACGAGAGTGGTGATGGATGGATCGAGAGGAGAACTAGCGATCGCCAAGGGGATCGGAGAGTACGATGGTTCAACTGCCGATTCGTCCGGATCTGCATTTTAGATGTGTTATCTACGCGTTACCACTAAGGGATAACATTGACCCGAAAATGAAATACCTGTATTCCTCAGCGGTACCTGCGGGAAACTATGCGGTCGTTCGATCTGAGATGGGATATTCGATTCAGAGATTTGAATAGAGTAAACTAACCGGCTGGCTAGATCCAACTCGCGGCTGCCTCGTTTCAGGATTGTACCGAATGATAGTTGCAGTCTTTGACTGTGCATTTGAATCTTTCTGAAAGTGCACTTTTATTAGTCTAATCTGAATTTCAAAGGTTACATTTTTAAAAAAATAGGCTACTAACCTTTTTAGTGGAGGATAATTTGAACTCATTATTAGCGCGTTGCTCGAATGCAGATCTTTCCGTTGAGCTCTTGTTGAATGGACTGAATTAGTTTCTTCAGAGGGGAATATAGAGAAGTTCTACGTACCTGATATTTTTCAAAAATCCAACGATTTTGTTTTTAGATTTCGGATTCATTTCGGTTGTGACGACTGGAGCGAAGCGCACGTTCCGAATCTATTCATTTTTTGATGAAATATCGAGTAATGCACTATTTGAAGTAGTACCTGATGTTGAGGAATCTCCTCGACGTGCATCTTCGAAGTGCCAGCCTGCATTGCATGAGGAGCCATCGAAGTGGACGAAGAGGGAGAAGCATACATCGATTCCCTCCAATGAACTCGTTACGAAACTTTCCCAATTCGTCTACTTCGTGACTCAGAAAATTAGCTTAGGTGCAGAACAATCGGTCAGAGTGAGTCTGGTACCCAAAGGGTATATATTAGCCTTTTATTGAATAGGATTCTCCATTAATAGATTGCTTACGATGAAAGAGTGCTCTCCCCCGATCGAAGGGAATCGGGGTAATAGAATCGAAGATAGTGATTGATCGTAGGTCGAGAAGTGGGATGGAAATAAGCCCGAAATTTACACTTCTTTCGGTAGCTATCGATTATCTGAAGATGACTGTATTTTCCATAAATGAATAATAGATACTTACTAGTTGTGGTTGCGTGCATTTGAACTCGTAGAGAAGGTAGGTTCGATTGGTTTCGAATCCAAAGGAGTAGTCCCCCGAAGCTATCCTCAAATTGCATGTTTGAGGGCATGATTAGAAAGGCCATGTGACAGCAGGCAACAATTTTCTGAATGTGTTGCTCAGAATAAGTCGTGGTCAGAGACAGTCATCCTTCTCAGAAACATTAGCAAGGGTGAAGATGGGAGTCAATTGACATCTGCATCTAGTGTAGGCACAAGACACCTCAAAGCAAGCCAATCGACTACGTAAGATTAGGACGTGTCTGCTACTTATACCGCAAGGAGTTCCCAGATACTAGCTATCTCAGTCCCAATAATCAGCAACAATGATCGAACGAATTCTTACCACTGAATGTTCTCATAGTCGAAAGAAGCAGCGACGTTGTCATCCTTCCGCAGTTCGAGTTTCGACTCGGAGAAGAGAAGACCGTACGATCCCTCACCCAGTCCATGAACTGACTGAAGGAGGAGAACTGGCAATGGTAAAGTGCCTGTAAATGATCAGCTTTCACGACAGATCAACAGTAATATCTTGACGTGCGAGAATCAGTCAATAATTAGAGATTTCTTCTGAAATATTTGCTTACTTTCCGTAGACACTATGTCAGGTGGTATTGTCGGGGAATCAATGGAGAAAGGCCTGTTCAGCGCGACAAACTAAAAAAGGCGTCCATCTTCACAACAAGAGAGGGACTGGTCACCTGATCGGGGAAGGCAAGTCGGCTCAGCTGAGTTCGAAGGGCGAAGACGTTGTCTGCTTTTAGAGCAACTGTCGACCCATCCCGCAATTGCAGTTTCAGATGACGATTTGGCTCTGAAGTCAGGAATGAACTGCACGAGAAGGATGAAGAGATGCGCGATATGAGAGCATTGAGATGCACCACTTTACGACTGTAACCGTTCTCCAGATAGAACGCATAAAAATAGTCGGACGTGATGATGCATAAAAGCGAGCAGAAGGGATATCCGGCATTACACATCAAAGACATTGCTGACCGTCTTGCAAATCGACGACTCGAATGGAGAGACAGTCATCGAGAAGGATGATGCGACTCGGCTGCAATTCATCCCATAAAGAGATCAGGGTGCGAAACGAACTCGAGCTGCATTCAGTTCGTCTTCCGTGTTGAATATTTCCAATCTCGCCCGTCCATTCTTACTCGATTCGATGAGTGCTCCAGCGACGTGCCGCCATCTCTTCTGCAACCACAATGCGAAAATTCTTACAATTTTAAGGGCGCTCGAACTAGCATTGCAATGCACTAAGCAAAAATTGCACTTTTAGCCCAATCTATCCAAGAATTGTGGATGTAGTCGATTAATGGTAAAGTATATCAGACCTTTTTCATGAAACCTTCTTGATATATTTGCATGGCGATAAGTCTGGCTTGTGGCTCCTCATCGCGAAATGAAATTTCCTCCATAACACGGTTACCTGATGTGCAATATGTCAAAATATGAACTTTCGCTACAAGTATGAGTTAGTTGAGCGGGAAAGAAGGATGGAGGGAGGGGCTGAGAATGCAGGGATGGGAATGCGTTGAATCAGAGGATGGAGAGAAAGGAGAGGAAGTAAAGGGAGACAAGGGAGACGAGAGATTGAGAAGTTATGGTGAAATTGATAACGGCTGCGAAGTGTGACGAGCAAATGTCATCGATCTCATGCGAACTCAATTGATGAACCGGACAGTGATTCAATCGAGTGGTGGTAGAGAACAACACTTGTGCAACCCTAAATTGACGGGTGATTCACCCTCAGTGAACGGCTGATGGGAAATTCGGGATTTTATTGTGCCATTTCATCATTGTGAATGGTGGTCAAAAGTTTCTGGTGATCCCGAATATGATGCATCCGAATATGATCTGGAATAATGCACTATAACTTTCTGGATGAGTTCTTTCTCCTCCAGGATCCTTCACATGCAAGATGATCAGCTTTTGTGTGTCGATTCTCACTTTCTGAAGGGGAGAAGGGTGAATGACCCCTTATCGAACGCAAACAAAGCGCGATTGTTGAGCAATTCCAATACGAGGGATGGGTGGTGCTCGCCCTGTTGGGAATCTTCTAGGAATCACAACTTCCTCATGCCAAGTCTCCTGTAATCTGACTCCCTCATCCCTCTCCCTTTCATACAGAGTTGCTTGCCTCCGGGATCGTCTCTGCTTTTGTTCTTCTCCTTCTCGGTTCTATCCTGTGTATGTACTCGAATCGTACGGTTGGGTTACTCCCCCTCCCCCTCTCTCTCCCTTTCTTCATCTCTGCGTGCTTGAAGAGCAGACCCACATATCCCACCTAATCTCCAAAATGCGGGGTATTCCTTAACGGAGAGCTCGAGACCCAATTAGGCCGCATTGAGGGGTTAGAGTCAGTGCACTTTTTCCTTCCTTCCCGACCTTCTTCTGCTGTCTTTTTACAGTCTCAATCTCGCTCTCTCCTATCTCATTTCCCCTACCCCACCCCCCTCTCAATGGCATTCTCTCAACGGCTCTCAATGGCACTTTCTTATTCGTCGCGGGAGATTTCGTCCCGCTCCATTGTTCACTGATGGCACGCTGTGACGATCGCTTTTCCCCCTCCCACTGACAGATTTACTCCCACACCTTAAATAGTAATCAATTGCTCATGAGTAGCATCCATATCCTTCATCTCATTCGTATCACATTAGAACATCCTTGGATCTCATCATGCGCTCAAATTACTCCCATCTCCCATTACGTGATCTGGATTCGTCTCAATTCGTCTCAGCAGTTTATCACCCATTTGGTGCTTCGTTAATTGGCTCGCTTCTCACTTGGCAGTTTTTAGCAGATAAAAGGAGGGAAACCGCACAGGCTGCTTTTATCTATAATCTACCCAATCTTTTCACCTAGTGTTTTGATTTTCATCTAGAACTCGCAGAGAAAGAAGGCTTGCGCAATAGTCACTGCAAATTGAAATTGTGCATGTTAGGACGGGAATAAAGGCCGAACGTAACAACAGGGATGATTAGCCCCTCGCAATAGGAGAGGCCATTCCAGAACCAGGTTGACACCTCATTGAATGCGGCCTTTCTTATTGTTCCATTCCCTTCCATTGATGCTCTCTTCTTGCCTGCCTCTCGACCCTCCTCCCTCTCACTCTCACTCTGGATCTTCCATCTCCTTCCTCAAACATGTTCGGGATTTCAGTGATAAGGCAGCTGAGAAAGAGAGAGAGAACTGATTGGTGGAGAACCACCAGAGTACGCTTTTCTTATCTGCTAATCATCTTTCGATGTCGCGATTGTTCAATTCAGCGTAAGCCCTAATCCCTTCCCTCCCTCTGATCCATGCTTCACTTCTCTCTATCGGGTCATTAGTCCACTCTTCTGCTTCGTTTCCATTCAAATATCTTTGACCCGCCCGCCTTGGCAGGAATCCGTCATCTTAATATTATGATTGTCGCTGCAGTGATCTCCTCACAGCCAATAATTTCTTATCTCCGTCGATCTCTCGATTGGAAGTGATTGTGATCCTCTCCCGCAGTTTCTTTCTCTATATTCTCTTCTTGCATCGCTTGTATACATTACTGCCATGTAGATCTGTTGCGTCTTGCTTTGTGCATAATCAAATCAATCAAGGGAAGCAAATGTGAGATTGGAATGAGCACAGCAACAGCCCGGAAGAGTGTCCTGCGGCGCTTCTCCTCCAGTATTTCAGGTATCATTTTTATGTTGTATCAAAGCACTTGGAGTTTCCCGCTATCATCCCAAAGCACATGCTATTCCTAATAATATAATATTTTTTGATGGTCATTCTGCGCAGATCACTGTTCAAACAACTTGACAATTCCAGATCTTCTGAGCATTCAGAAGCGAGTGGAAGACGAGAGGGAGTACGTCTATTTGTATTCTTTCGCGATATGATATATTTTGAGTTTTATTCTAAGTTATATTTCATTCTTCAGAAAGCCGCTTCACAATGCGATTCTCATGGGAAATATTTCCACTCTGAAGCAGCTCATCCACAATGGAATCTGTGATATCGATCAAGAGGATGAGAAAGGTAGACTACCTGTTCTACAATATTTGAACTTTCTCGACGGTGATAATTTCGCAAAACTCAGGTCACACGGCCCTGCATATCGCAATGGAACAACACGGCACTGAGGTAGATATTTACTCTCCGGAGACAAGAAAACGAGAGTTGTTTATCTTTACCACTAAACTATCACTTTATGCATTTGCAGGCAGCATCCATTCTTCTCGCTAATGGAGCCTCGCCCGACGTCACTGACTTCCAAGGAGTCACCCCAGCGCATCTAGCCTGCGCAGCAGGCAACATTGATTCGGTGAATATCTAGTGGGCCATATTAACCCGAGCCAATAAATGTAATAATGCTGTATATCACAGTTATTTGCGTGATTCTCGTTCAGTTCGATCTCCTCCTCTATTACAAGGCTGACGTGTGTGCAGTGGACAAGGCGGGTCGCAGTCCACTCGACACTGCAGCAGAACAAGGAAGACTCATGGTCAGCTATCAACCAAGAATGGATTGAAGAGAATCATCGTACTTTGCATGATTTCTCTAGAATTTGCGTGCCCCAATCAAATCATTCCTAGATGGTGGAGAAGATCTTGGAGAGTGGGCTGTCTCTGGAGGTCCTCCGGAAGGCAGCAGACAGCCACACTGCATCCGCACTCCATCTTGCAGCGAGGATGGGACATGTGCAGGTGAATTAGACAATGGACTGAGAATCGTAGGGAATCAATGGAAACTATTCTTAGAAGTATGGAGAATTATCAATCATTTCTCTTTGGGCGTTTGAGATCTGTGGAAGAAATTAATAATTGAGGTGGTCTTTGCCCTGGTGCAGTATGGCTGGGACATCGAGAGGACGACTGAGAAGGGAACGGCTCTCCACGAGGCAGCCACTCATGGAAGAACCCAGGTCGTACGACTCCTACTCCATGTGAGTTCCCCATTCGATGAAGTTTCCCCCGTTGAACGACCTGAGACATTCCACTACCTTAGATCGAATCTTGCTGAGTTCATAGCATCGATCGCAATCTCTGGGAATGGAACGCCGCTCTGTTTTCATCTCTGATTCTTTCCAGATGGGAATCAATCCCTCAGCAGTCAATAGCAGGGGACTCAGTGCATACGACTGTGCCAAGAAGGCCTCCTCACGTAATCCCATCTCATCGAAGGAAATCAGAAGCCTTCTCAAGAGTAAGTGTGGAACCATGCTGTTGTTGTTCTCTCGCCAAGCTCTCCTTCTGATTTCCTCACTATGGCTAATGCGACTGTTTACTCTCCTCGCGCATCTCCTCATTTAATCCCACCCATATCCCTCCTCCTCCTCCTCCTCCATATGCCGATTGCTGGCTGCTTCCCCTCATTATTTTCGATGGCCATTCGCTCTCTTTAGCTGGCTATTGCCACCTGGTCTCCCTCCCACTCGACCAGCAACCACCAATAATGCTTGTACCTCCCTTGATTCCTCATATCGACTTTTTACCGAGTTTAACCTTATTAATTCATGTGAGCACTTGTGAACGTATGTGAGAAAGACAGGAGGAATTGTATCCGTGGCCTTGGATTAGAATTCGAGAGCATACAAATCGGGGAGAGATCAACTTTAGACAGCTTCCATGGGACAATACTTTGAATGGCATCCTCATCAGTGCTAATCTGTGAATGCGTAGTCCTTCGTATGGCCCATCATCGTGATTGCGTGACCAGTGAGAGAGAGAGTGAGAGAGAGTGTGGAAGGGGGGGGAGGGGGAGCCCTTCCTTCCATCTGTTCGGGTGGCACTTCTCGACCATTCACACTTGACGATCTCTGCAAACAGGGAATGAGCACGGGGAGAGGGAGGGAGTGTTCGTGGGAGAGAGAGAGAGACCATGGCTAAACCGCCTGAGGGCAATCCGGAAGTTATTCACACTCTCTCTATGGCAGCACTAACATTTGTCTCAATTTGTAGTCAATATTTTTTGTAGGACATTGAATATTTTTTGTCCTTCGAGTTGTCTCCTCTTTCACGCGTTCGATCCTCAATTTGCACTCTTTCCTGCTTTCTTTCCTCTCTCGGGGAACTCATCAGTGATGTGTTTGCTTGCGTGAGCTCGGGCCATCACTGATTCAGCCAAGGTTACGACGTCTATTCTGCCCAGATTCGCTAAGAAAAAGGAGGTAGAGCGGACACCTCGTTTCGCTTAGATTCATATCTATTACTTTCTTTTATCCCGCACCGTTTTACCTCTCTTTCTCTCCCCGGGAAGGCCCGTTCGATTCTTGAGTGGGGGGGGGGGGGGGGTTGAGCGTGTGCTATCGATCAAAAGGAACCGATGGACGATCACTTTCATGCAAAATCTCACTAAGATCTCACTATTTGCGCATCCCTTTCTCATTCTTTTCTGTTTTGGGATGTGATGGGTTGGGATGTGATCTGCTTGGGTAGATCCTCACAGTGCAATCAATGATCCGCGCATGTCCTCCATTCTCATTGCCACTGTGGATACTCCCTTCCCCTCACTCCTCCATGTTCTCGACGAGTCACTACTAATCTGAGCAGGCTTAGAAGGGAGTGCAATAGCTTCACTCGACTTCCATCTGTCTCTCTTTCGACACTCGAGCTGTTTCTTCCTGAGGGAAGGTCTTCATTGGCTCCATTCCCTCTCTCGATGTGACCAATATTCGTGTCCTGGGAGTCCGCAGTTTACACTCTCCTCCCTCTCCTTCTACTTTCAATGCGTTCACTCTCGAATTCATTAAACTCATCTTTTCTTCTTTGTTTCTCATTTGATAACGAACCAAATCTTCTCTTCAGATCATTCTTCCTTCTCGTACGCAGAGGCGATCGTCGACTACAATGGAGAATCAGCCGATGAATTGACACTCACTCGAGGAGATCTACTCTGGGTGAGCCAATGAGCTATCAAGGGGGGTTCATGTTTCGATGGTTGCAGTTACAGTTAAAAAATATCGCGTATATGCAAAAAAATCAAGTACACTAAACTCTTGAAACTCGAAATTTGTGAAACACCAATGCAATGGTGTTTCACAAATTTCGAGTTTTTTACCGGCGTGGTGGCGCAGTGGTGTGAGGCGCCACTCGCTATACAAGGGACCTGAGTTCGATCCCCCGCCGAGGCAGACCAAGCCCTCCGTCCTCCGGGGTCCCTCCGGGGTCGGTCCCTCCGGGGTCCCTCCGATCCCTCCGGGATCCCTCCGTCCCTCCGATCCCTCCGGGGTCGGTAAATTGGCAGTGACCCAGGTCGCGAAATGTATCGTTCCCTAGAAGCCACCTTGGACAGCAGGGATACGTAGTCCAAACAGTAGTCGGCCTCACCGCACTACACCACCTAGCGTAATCGTCTATCGACGACTGTAAAATCGCTTGAAGTGGCTCCAAAAAAATGCAATGGTGGCTAAAGCTTGAGCCGTTCAACACTGAGGAGCATTATCTCCTCAATCGCTCGTATTGATCAGAACGACTAGAACACCGGATCAATTATTCATGACAGATACATTATTCAAGAGCGTCTAACGGTAGGATAGAGAGGATATATCGAGGTTCGTAACCTGTCTGCGTGAGACAGTCTTTCTTGAAAGTCATCCGCACGGTTCACTAGTTGTTGTCACTCCGCGTGAGTGGACTGCTGACGGGCGCCCTCTCTGACTGTGCGAGTGGAGGGAAATAGCAGAGGAGTCACTCACTCGCCCTGCCCGCATTCCACCCTGTTTCCATCATGCGCACTGCCTCGTTATATCTGGCTTGCCGCCAATAACGGACATCCCCTTTCTCTCCCTCTAGTACTTTTCTTCTGTGGAGAGTAGCATGAATGGCGCATTTCGGGTTGATTCGACTCGTGATGTTGGATCCGATCTCCCCTTGTCTTCTCATCTCCGATATCCGCTTGAACATCTTGGCAGAAGACGCGAGAAAAGAGATATTTGACACCTCCTGCGAGGTGCCTGCCAATGCTAACTTGTGGCCGCTTTTATCCCTTCTCGGGGCGCTTTTTGGCGTGTATAGCCTCCTGCTCCTCCTACTCATATTCTCATGCATAGCTCTTCTCCTCCAGTGTTCGTTCGGAAGTCCTCAAAGGATCTCTCGGCAGTCCTATCCATCCATTTGCCTTCCTTCTGACTCAGAGTTATGTCCATCATTTTGAGAGTAAAGAGAATGGAAAAGGAAGAGAGGAAAGCAGATCTGAGGCCTAGAGAGCTAACTCCCCTCAGACTTCTCCCACTCAACGGGAAAAAAGGCGAACCGAGTTCATTCATCATACTTTCTTATCTTGCTGCGTAATCGAGAACTCTCCTCTCCTTGTTCGATTTTCCTTCCAATCTACCACGAATATTGTAAAGTGAAAACAGAGCGGAAGAGTGGAAAGTATTCTCTCTTGCGGATACCAAACGGTCTTTCCCGCTCTCAGTCGCCCCTTCACCTTCTGATTCATTCGCACTCTCTGCAGTCGACGTTCTCTCTCTCTCTCACTCCGATATCGTCATCATCCTTGCTATCATTCCATCATCTCTTCTCTCTGTTAGCTCAGATGGTTCCTTTCCTCTCTCTATTCTCCTTCTGTCCATTTCTTTCTACCGTTCCATACCACATTCTACATATTTTCGTGCAATAACAATTCCCTGACAATTTTGAGATTGCATCATCGATTTTGGCTTCCAATATACTTTCTGAACTAGGAGATGAAATCCATATTTGTCGAATGGTCCTCGAATCCGTAAAAAGTGTTCGATATTTTTCGTACATGTGCACTTTACGATTCTTCAAGGTGTTTTCTTTGTCAAAATCCTCGTGATCTAAGTGGTGGCGGCATTTGCACCTCCGCGACATTTCGGCTCCTCTAGCGATGAATCCTTCTTCCTTCTTCCTTTAACTCTCCCGATTCTTCTCCTTTCTATGTTCCCTTGGCCACAGAAGGAAATCGGCCGATTTCTAATTCGCCATAGTCGCCTCTCTTTCTTTTCGCCACCGATTCCCTCCTCTCTTCCAATAACGACCCCCCCCCCTTCTTCCTCCAGATGATTTCATACCATTCAAGGGAGTTTTCTTGTCTCGACCCTTGTCACTCTCCTTTCACCCGACTTCCGTCATTTCCACAACTTACTAAATCCAGCATAGGCTCCTACTCACTACTTACAACTGCCTCTTTTTCTCCAATTTCGCAATCGAGTGTTTTATCCATGCCGTTGAATACTCTTCACACTAGACAATGTGTTATCCATCATCGGCCCTCCTTCTGTCTCAGTCATCTCGGCAACCAGTGACTCGATCAGAATGAGACATCTGTTTCTCTCGATTGGGAGGCCGCTCACTCGCCGCTTTCTGACGATTCCCCTCTCGCGGTCTCTTTCATCACTCATTTGCATTGTGAAGGCGTGTCCGCAGTTCCTTTCAAGTGCTCGACGAGTCATCCCCCATTCCTCTTGCGTAAGGGAGTCGACCAGTTGCAGGATGGTATTTGACCGTCTCTCGAGGATCTTCCGAAGGCATTCCCCCGATAGAAAGAAGAAGAAGACAGAAGGGAAGAGAGTTAGGAAGGAGGTCTCCTTCGAGAAGCAACCAGAGGGGTTCTCTCGAAGGAGCGCCCTCCAGTTGTCTCTCCCTCCCTCATCCCGAATCCCCTCGGCTGAGCAAGCAACGCGTGCAAAACGGTTCACTGTCTACGAAGATGTGGGCATCCCAGCGGTTGTTTTCTTTGAAAATAGAAGGGATACGGTAAAGATTATTTTCAAGAAACCCAATAATTCGAAATTGCAGGTGATCGATAAGGGAAACAGCGAGGACGTGCGATATCGAGGAGTCATTTTCGGAGAGAAGGTGGGAAAGATGCAATGGCATCGATGGAATTATTGAGTCATCTTGTTTCAGGGCAATTCTCGGTGTGGATACTTCGACAGTAAGGCAGTCCGAGCAACTGAGAGACCCTCATCTGGTGAGAAATCATTGTTTATTGACTGCTGTTTACAGTCCTTTTAGTACTGTTAGAAGTACATCATTTCACCATATTACCCCAGGGGAAAAAGACAATAATAATCAATGGTAATGTTTTTGTTGATCAGTGGTCATCACAATCTTGTCTTTAGAGGTACAATCATTAGGAAGGGGCAGACACTTTGGACCCTGGTTGCACATGTCTGCTCCCTCTCTCAATCGCATGCTCTCTCGTTATCTCTCGCCTCGCTTGGCTGTCACTTATCGAGCGCCATAAAATATCGTTCCATTCAGACAGCCTTTATTTCGCTCGCATTACTTGAAGCCTCCATTGGATACACCTATTTTTCCATGCGCTTCAACCACATGTGGTCTCTTTGCTTTCCCGTATGTGATAGACTTGATCGATCAATTTCGAAATGAGTGATTTATGGAGCAATAATTTGACGTTCGACTTTTTAACATTCGATTCCCTTGAAAGACTGTGTTCCTCTCACATTCCGACTCACTTTCACACATTTGCATTCCGCCGAGGGAGACAAAGCGAAATGGAGTTCCTTCAAAGGGCGAACCGCTTCGAATGGCACCTCCATTCGATGAATGAGTGCGCACAAATTGAGAGAGTGACCACTATGTGAGAGTAAGTGACTGACTCAATGTGGTACCCTCCCCCTTCTTTGTCCTCCCTTGATGGGTTCTCAAACATCGCACATTCAGTTTGCATCTGGGATTAGACTGCTAATTCGTTCCCTCGAGTAAGAATCGGAATCATTTTGTGCCCTTGCATCGATATGATTCACCATCCGCAGTGTTTTCTCAGTTTCCGCATCGGAAGTATTTGGTAGTTTCCCACAGTTCTTATCAACCCCCGCTCTCTTTGATATGACTCGCGCACACTCAAGAGAGGAAGAAGATCCACTAGTCATCCGTAAAAGATGTTCAGTATCGAACACACCCTCGGTTTACAATCTCCTCCTATCTCTAACACCCTGCAGTATCTAGGGTTTCCTGCACAATATCCCACACTAGAATATATAGAATATAGAATATTCCTACACTAGAATAGTCGGAAGCGCCCATACGAGATGCCCAATTTGCGCAATCCATTTGGTATGTGTGAATGGCTGGGCATGTGCTAATCTCTGGAGACCGAGCGTGTCCATTCCCTCTTTGTCTACTACTCATCCCCTTCATCGCCCATCTTCCCATTCCTTCGAGTACTCCCATCAGTCTCTCACTCCATTCATACCTCGTGGCCATGCTATCCCCTATCTAATCGATCCTATAACTCTCGGGGGGGGGGGGGGCGTACAGTCACATCTGCCCAGTCTCTTCTTTCGACAGTCCCCAACAGCTGCTTCTCCCTCCTACCACTCAATCTCAGGATAAGACCATCCTTTGTCCCTCGATCTGATCCCCTCTTCTCTCCCGTTTCTTACTCATTTCCTACTCCTCTTTGCGACCTTGGAGGTCGTATCCCTCCTTCCTCTCCCTCCACTTTCCCCTCTCATCCTCGCACCCATATCCATGGTTAATGATCGAAGTGAGGGGAAGAGGTCACTCACAAATCTTTTTTGCTCTTTTTTATCTCGCTGAATTGAAAGCGTAAAAGCGATGACCATTTTCTAAATATGCAGCATTGATTGGGTCTTCTAATGTGAATAGTTTTGATTGGAATCATGTGCAAAATGTAGCGAGTCGCAGCTGATTCATTTCGTTCTTTCTTTTCTCTTCTCAAATAGTCCCCCCTCGGCATTTTTTCTTCGTTTCTTCTATACACAAATTTCTCTTGAACCACTCACCTGAATACTTGGCTGTATGGAAATAGAATTTCTTTGCAAAATAAATAGCAGATGGCGATGATAGGAATACTATTTTGAGTTTCGTTCGATCTCTTCCATTTGCATTCGCGATCCGAATGTTCAGTTGTGCGTGAAGAAATGATACGAATTCTCCCTCGATCACTTGTTGTCATCCTCTTCCTCAGCATGGGCTATTTTATGTGAAATAGTGCATTGCTTGTCGATTTCTCTCTTAATAATTTTGAACTTTCACATTAAAAACCATGCACCTAGGATAAATAGAACGTGGGATCATTCTCATATAATTTAAAGCATCCGTCTCCTCATTTGGTTCTCCCAGCTGGAGATTTCTCTTCTCCTCACAGATGTCACGCTAGATTACGATCAGTTCCTATCATCGTTCGCATATCATCATTCGCCAGTCTCAGTCTCTTTCCCTCATCTCTCTCCTTCTCTCTCCTCTCTCCCCTCTCCCCCTTCTCTCTCTCTCTCGGTAGCCCACAGGTCACCCAACAGGGGGTCTCTCCTCTCCCTCAGGTGAGGGAACTGTGAGGGGAGAGTCAGTCATAGGGCCATCGATTAATCGGCCTCCCTCACTGACCTGCGAGACGAGCAAACCCCTCTCCCTCCCTCTCAATTTCCCCTGTTCGTATCTATTTTTCGGCAGGGAATACCTCACTAATCCTCTTATGCACCACGTATTGCTTCCGTTTTTTATTGTTCATTCCTCTTTGATTTCCAAAGCCGACATCATTTCTTGAGTGCGCAATCCATTGTATATTGTACCAGAGGGTACTAATCACTTGAGTAATCCGTCCGTTCATTCTGAGTGTCATCGTTCTCTCGACCGAATCTTCCTCTTTTCTCGTTCATCTTCTGCAGAATCGTGCAATTGAATCATAGGTAGAAGATGTCTCTGCCGCGTTTTCCACGACGCGGTGGAAAGAAAGAGAAGAAGAGCAATTCGACGGATGATTCGACGAATCTCGCTGAGTTGTACCAGTCTGATGAATTCGTTAAGAGCGCAACCTTGCGACCTTCCAAAAAAGCAAATGCAGATGTTAGAAGGCACTCGGGTAATTAATCATACAAACAATCGGAGGGAAGATGGCCTTTCTCAGCCTGGAAAATAGTTGTTTCAGTAATCTCCGTTCCGAACAATCGTTTCTCCGGCATGCCTCTCCACCATTCGAACGGAGCTCCACGAGCGCCCATGAAGGTATGCACTGAACATCCGATATATTCAGGAATTTGTAAAGTTAGAAGTAACAAAATTGAACAAAATAAACAAAGCGCAATATAACAGGTGGAAGTTCCGTTGCCTCCGAACATGAAAGGACATGCATCGGCATCTCAAATGCATCCCCACAAAGGTTCGAGTTTGAATTTATTTCAAGTGCTTTACGTTGTATTCTAGAAGAGACTAGTATAGATTGCCTGGAAGTGTGGTGAGATGGCGAGTCTGCGTGTGCTTGTTTATTGAGTAATCAAGGAGTTTGCTCACGTAAGATAGGTCACGTCTGTCTCCTCTCCCCACTAGGGGACATCCCGAGGATTAGGCGACCTAATCTCTAGAGAAGAGGATTAGCACTCACGATTTTCACACCTCGCTTCGCATTCCAGCACTTTTCACTTAAATTAACCGCTTCCTATCTCATTCATCTGGGACTGTTCATGTTCCTTTCTTTCTACAGATTAGTAATCTAATGAAAATGGTTACTCATTTTGAATTCGAAAAAGGGCGCTGCTGTTTCTTTGTTGCGAATCATCCAATTTCAGAAGAAGTGATGATTCGTCAGAATTCGACGCCTCTTCCCACTCTCAGTCAGAACAGTTCCGTCAGCTCGAGGTCACATCCATCTACATCGATTATCCATTGATTTTTCTTAATTTTTTGTTAATTGTTTCGAAATTCCAGATCGATGTCTCGACTTTCCGATGGCAGGCCAATGAACGACGCCAATGGAAACAGGTATGCACTGATTATTTGAATACACTGAAGTTTTGAGAAATACATGTTACTAAGAATAGCTGATAATTCTAATTTCAGAATTCGGCCCGTCGTTCCACAATACTCGTCGAATACTCCGAACATGCGGATGTCAACGTTTAAAAGCGGTGAGGTTCATTAGACGTCCATTCAATATTTGGAGAGACAAAATTTCTGTACTCTCGCTGTCTTGTCTGGCATCTCAAAATCTCGTAGACATGTTCTCTCCTCTTGAGCGAATTCAAAAGATTTTTGGAGAGCTTCTCCGTATAGAGGAACTTCGAGGGAGAAAGAGAGCGGCGGCGAGAGGAGGGCTTTCAATTTCTAGTTCCCAGACTTGGCTTTGCATACTTTCCAACTATTCATTTCATGAAGATGCTGGTTGTCTTATCCTTTCCGTGTTGAATGCAATTTAGTTCCCTCTCTCTCACTTTCTTATGCAGCATAAGTTACTTTATGCGCTTTCTCGCGCAGTTGCTTATTAGTGAGCAATAGTCAAATTAAAGGAAATCATGACCTTACTTAGTCACATTCCTGCGTTAATTTCCTGCTTTTAACTCTACGGATTCTTCTCTTTAGATCAATGTAATTAATTTCGCATCGTTCATTCATTTCTCATCAATTCCGAACAGTTGTTCTCGCTCAATTAGAGGCAAGCCTTGCAACAATAACACCCTTACTTGCATGGGAAAGAGGGGCGTAGTCTGAATGAATCATTAGTACGAGGCGGAAGTTCATTCCACTGCACTGGTCGAGTAATATGAGGGGGGCTTATTTGTGTGAAAGGGAGGCGGGCAAGAAACTTCTCACGTGTCCTGGGACTCCCCTTTCTCTGCGAGTTATTCTCCGAGATTTCTTCGTCTCTCCACTGATGGGCTCCTGTCTCGGCACCAAAACTTGCCGTGAGTTCTCAAATTCAAATCCTTGCCCATCAGAATCTCGGCCGACTTCAGTAATTTCATTCTCAGTACTCGCTCTCGTTTGTCTCTGATTTCCCGTCTTTCTTCCCAATCAGAGTGCGCGTTCGTTCAAAGAGAGAGGGGGTGGAGAGTAGAGGGGGGGGGGGGGTGGATGGGGAGCGGGGGCCTAATGTATGCATCTCTTGCCGCCTCAATAATCGACGTCTCCTGTCAGTCATCGCGAACATTTCCTCTCCTTTCCTCGCTCTCCGTTGTTATCTCAGCCTCCAAATCTTGCTCCCTCGCCCTTTCACACTTCACTACCCACGGAGGTCTGCACATTCATTCCCATAGAATGTTCACGAAGACAATTGCTGCGAATAATTTAAATAGGGAATTCTTCCAAAGTCTTCAGACTGCGTCCGTAGCTCTCGAGAAGGTATCTAAAGGGTATTCTCGAAATTATTCGTGTTGTCACCATCATTATCCGGCAAGGGACCTCATCTTCCTTTCACTGTGCCCTTGACAACGGAGTACTCCCTTTAGATGGATGTCCAATGGAGACGACGACCCTTCTTAGTTCAATAGAAATTCCCGTGTTCGTTGTCAGATGTGCTATCCGCATCTTTCACAGTCTTCCTGTTGGTGTTCATTTCGTTCCTTCACTTATTGTCTACTTCAGCCCACTTTGTCATCTGAGTAGCCCACTGTGGTAGCTCATTCTTGGGAATTCACAAGTGGTCAGTAGTCCCTCTCACCTAGACTCTCTCCATTCCATACTCTGCCTCTGCAGGCACGAAATATTTACGATGTCTCCTTCCTTCCTTTTATCGAGGCTCATTTGTTGGCGGGCAGGAATTCGGCTAGTTAGATGCCTTCTCGAGAGCGAAGGACGCAGTTCTCCTAAAGGAATGCTTTCAAATATTGAAGGCGTCTTCCGACGAGACCATTGTCTCCTATTCCTTTCACTTTTCATTCCTTGTTTTCCACATCGTCGACTTCCTTCGAGCGTCGTCCTTACTAGTTACTATCAAGTGAAACGAGACTCGACTAGTTTATGAGAGTGACATCAGTTAATTCATCACTTCTTCCCAAAGCTCTTATTTTCTATGGACATTGACCCAGTAGGCCGAGCGAGTCTTGAATGGGGAAATGTATTTTGGATTTTCATTGTCGGATGTAACTTTTGCAATATTGCAGGAATGACATCGTCGATTGCGCCGATTTCTCTCAGTTCCCCCGTCGATCACCCTCAATATGGAGCAACAGTCAACTCACCCCGAGACTCCACCGGATCGAATTCGAGCGGATTCGAGAGCCTGAAGGTAGTAACATTTATTGCCTTACCATTACTATTTACTGCCTTGCTAGAAATTTGCGTTGAAAACTGCCAAGTTTCACGCACATTGCCGTTGCATTGAGTATGCATTGAAAGTGTGCGTGCTAAGTGTGCTTTAAACTGTCGAAGTCTTGAGAGGCGCCATACTCACCAAAGCAAAAAAATGCAAAGTATCCTAGTAGCATCGAAGAATTATTTGATAATATTTCAAACTATAGCTTCAGATGCTTCCAATGTGATGAGTAGTATGATACATTCGATTCCCAAAAACTGCAGCATAAAATTACGCGTTTTCTACAAGTCTACGTTTTTCATGAAACTAGCTAGGTAATAACATCTGTACTACAGACATTTTATTTTCTGTAGCATACAACAATTGAGTGTGTAGATGCATATTTGGTGATTGCAGGGAGTATCAGGACACACCTCCTCATCTCCATCCCATGCCTCCTTCCGATCTGCGACGACGATGCTCGTAGACTCCCCCCAGTCCAGAATATCCATGAACAGCAGCCACAGCAATGAGAGGTGAGCAATGTTTCGAAACTGTCTATAGAGAACGTCAGAAATGGGTGGAAGTTACAACCTATTCGTTGCAGTAGTGGTCCGTCGTCGCACTCTTCTTGCTCCGTGGATACCCTCGACGATGCGATCCTCCCTCTCGATGTGACTGCCATGGTTCAGAAGGGCATCAACGTGAGCGACCATTTTCTTATTTCATTGATATTCATGCGACGACTCTGTAAACTCCATGAACATTTTTTTCTCAATAGTTTTATATTTTCTAGGAAGGAGAGATTCTCGCGCTGTGGTTCGAGCGACTGGGGCACACCGAGTATCTGTCGCTCTTCCTAACTCAGGTATCAATATTATTTACTTCGGCGAAATCACAGCAACTCTGTTATGTATCATGCTAAAGTGGATTAATCTAGTTCGTACAGCAGGCAGCTGAAAAATAGCTTTTAATTTTAGTGGACTGAGTATTCTCTAGTTAGATACTGAAAGTCTCTGAGGCAGTAAATAGAGGGCAAATACGTTCAAAGTTTATTTTAATTTATCCACTGTTTTCATTGTTTTTAAAGGAAATCAAAAAGAACAAAGTTATTGTGATAGTAGATAAGGAAAAATACGGAAGATTTCGAATGTATCTACTCTGTTTCTGATATTTTCGGTTGAGTAAAATTTGGATAATTTCAGGGTTACGATCTCGCATCAATCGCTCGCATTACACCCGAGGATCTGATTACCCTTGGAATCAAGAATCCGCAGCATCGAATGAAGTTGATAGCGGAAATTCACTCGTGGAATCTCACAGACTCATGGCCAGATTCAATACCAGCTGGAGGATTACGGTAATAATTAATATGCATTTCGATATTTTAGTGGAAAGTATGCAGCAAATTTGAATCATAATATTTGTTACCACTGGATATTTATAACGTACTTTTGAAGAAAATTTCCGAAATCATCTCATTATCAAAAATTGGCATGATCATATCTACAGAAACGGAAGATATTGTAGGAAAACTTGAGATATGCTGACTACCTTTCAGTGAATGGCTGAATATGATGGGACTGCCAGAGTACGCGGACACTTTCGAGTCACAAGGCTACGACTCCGTAGAGAAGATCGCGAAGCTTTGCTGGGAGGATTTCGAAGACATCGGAGTGAAAAGACTAGGCCATCTCAAACGATTGCAACTGGCTCTCAAGAAGCTAAAGGTTCGTTCGATTCACCCATGAGTCACGACTATCAGCATGCTTTCATTAATTAATTCTAATTTGTCATAAAAATATGCGACTTTTTTTCAGAATCGAAATGCTCAATCTGTGCAAAAAGCGCGTTCAACATCAGTTTTCCCCGCGATATCACCGCTTACGGCCACTTCTCCGATGTACAGCAGGTAGGGAAATTGTATTTCTATTATTGGGTTTAAGGATATGTAGAAGTAATAAGTAATGGTCTCAGAGCGGATCCTCCACCGCCAGCGCCCGTCTCGATTCTGAAGAAGCCCTCGAGTGCCATGTCCGACATCGACTACTTCAGCTATACCCGGAATGGCGCCGTTAGTTACCTTTTTTTATTTTAAAGTTTTCACGCCATCTATAACCACAGTTTGACTATTCATTTTAACTGCAGTCTCCTCACTCCGATTCGATGTTCGCCGAACGACGTCGACAGCCTCTCAACCTCAATCTGACTGCGACGTCGAAGATTCTGAGCGATCGAGCGAGCATCGAACATCCCTCCAACTCGACGTACATTGGAAGCGGCGTCGACTGTCCTCCTCCTCCAGGTGCACTTCCTCCCCATTAAAACCAAGGACAATGACGGGAGAATTATTGAATTGCAATTACCTGGCTTGAATACAGTCAAGCAAAAGTGAACAAACAGCAAAGCGTCATGGTGAGGAAATGGAAAGCAGCCTCTCTGAGCACACTCTTAGTGGTATGAGAAGGTGATATTGGATCCGGGTCTCTCACTTGAGCTCTTTCAAGTACTATACAAGATGCCGAAGTCGATGGTTGAGAAATCTCAATTTTTTGATCGGCGTCGTGTACGAGATATCCATCAAAATTCAAAGTTCCTCTACCACAAAAGTACACGGATAAAATTTTCTCATTCAGCTCCTCTTTCGTTCGAGAGTACTCGTCGACTGAAGGATCCGGCATGGGATTCGACCCACTCCTCTACCTCCACACTCCATGCACAACCTCTATTCGCTGACGCCGACGATACGGGAACGATACGGTATCGGGTTGAATTTTATCAGTTAAGGACCATATTTTAATAATACATACACCTTCCCTCGAATTACTTCCTGAAGAAATTACTTGGTTTCAGTGCCCGTCAGAAAGCGAAGCCCCTTCCTCCAGAGCATCTCATCTCTCGAATCGGATTAGGCAGCACTTTCTTCCAAGATCCAATCCCCCTCAATGAGTGAGTCCATCAATCCCCCTTCCAATACTAATCTACTCGATCCTTCAGTGATCCAGAGGAGGATCCCCTCGGCGACGTAAGCAACATGCTCGAGAATCTGATGCACGACCTCGAAGCGCACACTAAACCAGGGAATCGTCGATCAGCCGAAAGCCCCGGCAGTTTCCCCGTCTAGCACAATATCTCCCTCCTCCTCCCTACATGTTATCAACGACTCAACCGGTACTCAACATAGCTGCATCTGATATCGGCGTGTCTCCCATTTTTTACTACTTAGAGATTTCGCCCTCTTCGACCTTTCTCCTTCTCTGCCTTCACCAATCCGATTTCCTCTCCTCATCCGGTCGATCAAAATTATCTGTCATCACTTCCATGCTAATAATTTATCACACAGCGGCGACTAGAAAAAATTGTACATGATCCTTCCGTATATCAAATGTGTCCTATTAATTGATCAAAACATATTTGTTCATTCT
Organism: Pristionchus mayeri; assembly: GCA_036245805.1. NCBI lineage: Eukaryota > Metazoa > Nematoda > Chromadorea > Rhabditida > Neodiplogasteridae > Pristionchus > Pristionchus mayeri. The sequence continues at coordinate 34,493,276 of BTRK01000006.1, read as the reverse complement.
TCTCCTACGTTTGGCAATGTCATCGTGTGAATTTCGCGTCAGATTTTAAAACCAGTTATACTTCGCTAGAGTAATTCAATAAATACATCTTACTTGTCTATGGAGCACAATATTTAGAGAAGAAAGCCATATCATTTGTCTTCATCAAAAAAGTGAGGGGAGAGAACTCGGATGCGAAAGATGGTCAATCTAAAATGCATGCATACACAATTTTCAGAGCCTTTCCTCTTCACCCTATATCATTCTCGATATTTGATGAATCATTGGAATTCTCAATCCTATCCTTCAACAGGGTGTGGGGAAGGAAAGGGAGTTAGTGCGAGGGGACAAGGGAGTAACTCTTGTGTACTCATTGTAGGAATGAGGGTGGGGGGGGGGGGGGGGGTGGATTCCGCACACGCTCTTTCCTTCCCAATCCATTCCCGACGAGCACAAACAAACACATGTATCAACTCGATGCGTACCTCGATCTCAAGGATATCACGGAGCGATGATCTCCCTTCCTTTCAACTACTCTCCTTCTCCTTCTCGTCGACGATAGAAGACAGGGAGAATGGATTCGTTACTCGATTGGAAGTGCATCTCTCTCTCTCTCCTTTATCTTTCCCGTTTCGTGATTGTTGCTGTCATCTCGACTCTCACGGTGTAAATGAACCGGATCGAGCTTTCATCTCCTCTCTATCACTCTCCGAGTTATTGTAGTGACCTTGCAACTCTTGATGACCAGAAAGGCGCGCTCGCAGGGTTTGGCCACAGCGCAAATAGGCCGATTTTAGTGCACTCAAGCCTGACTCAATGCTGGTCACCTGGATGGCCCTTTCCCCTTCTCTCTCACTGCAATATAGTCTGGAATGCGCACCCATTAAGACCGTGAGTTGGACAACTCTCGACTATGAAGTGAGGAAGTGCCCTTTGGTGTCTCAGCTCCTCTCTGCCATCTTCCAATTCGGAAGGGCGAAAGGAGAATCGGGAAAGCGGGAGAAGAGAGAGAGGGAGAAGATGCTACTACACAGGGCGCACTCTTTCTCTTCTCTTACTCTCTTTTCTCGACGATCGGTCCTTGTTCCTTCCTCCATCTCTCAGCTTCATGCGTAGTCTCTTTCCCCTCTCTCTCTATCTCCCCATCTCTCCATCTCTTACTTTCTTCCTAGACCACTCTCGCATTTCCTCTGCACTACTTATGCATGTTTCAACTCTGGGGAGTACTTAGAGGCCATACTTCATCTTTCTCACTACCCTCAGCCACTTTTCTCCCATTATTCTCCTATTCTTCCCTCATATAGTTCTGCTAATTACGAATTCCTTCACGCGCTATTGTGAGATCATTCAAGAGTTTAGAATTGCCATAAACACTCTCTATTTTACCAGATTTCAATTTGTGGTCTACAATTTCTTTCTCTCCCTTTTACGATTTCACTCAGGGGACTTTTTTCTTGTCCGTCTTGGATTTCAGTGCTCTTGATTTGCGAGAAATTCAATCAGTCCATCTACAATGGTAGTGTGCATTTGCGTGAGGGAAAGAAATGGCTCTTTCGTCGGGTTGAAACGGAAAAATAAAATGAGACTTCACACCTCCCCATTGTTTAGGGGGTAACATCTGGCGGGGGAGTTAAGTGACCAATCACTCCATTCTTCCCGTTCAGTCACTTCTTCCCTCGCCCCTCCACACTCTCTTGAATCAGAAAAGAGGCAGGCTGAGTTTAACTTGGGGGTGCCCCACTCCTCTCGATGCATTCATCTATCTGAACTCCCCTCTCTCTCTCTCCCACACTCTCTCCCCTCCCTCTTCTTCCTTCCCAATTCCTTCCTTCTACCAGTCACTGATCTGCAGTGATTAATGGACGACAGCTCATCTTGTCTCTTTCGAGTACGCCACTATTACTTAGAGGAGATGAAACATCCTCGCGTAATTGTCATATTATACGAGGACACCCACTTAGAGGGGACAGAGGGGTGTGACGATTAGTGGATTTCCTCTCGCACGTTCACCCCCGTTTCTGCTCTGATCAACTGATCGAAATGACTCATTCCTTAATTGACTGAATTTAACATAACGAGAGCTGTCATTGACTTTCGCTGCCGAAAAATGTGATATTTTTCATTCCCGATGACAACTTTTCTTCGCGGACATATGAATCGATTCTCTTTCGGCAAATTCTTTTTCGATGATGTATCTTCCATTTTGAATGGGATTCCTCGAAGCGAATTCTTCGCGAATATTCATCATGATCGTGTCGATAGAGAGAGAAAATTGTACTAGTCATTGTCACATCGTATTGTTAATTGGCTCTGGTCTTCCTTCGTATCTCCCCTCTTCCTGAGTTCTTCTCTCTACTTGCAGCTTCGAATGTTCGGTGTTGACTGATCTGCGATGGGAGTCAAGGAACCGACAGCTGCCCAAGTGGTGAGTAACACCCACGATTTATGGGACCGCGTAACCTTTCGAGTCCCCCGATAACAAGAGAAGTGGTAGGCGAAACCGGAAATTGGTGCATTTCCCTGCTGAAGTTTGAAGGATCATTGATTGGAGAGATGAGGCGATGAAGTTTCCATTAAGAGATGATTGATTCAGGAGTTGTTCGAGGCGTGCAAGAGAGGAGATACAGAGAAAGTGAGACTGTGGCTTGCATCGAAGAAGAACAAACGACCTCGCACACCACTCAAGTAAACTATTTGTTTACTGTTGCCGGATTGAAGACACTGAATTTATATTTTACAAAGAGCTTTTGCTTGCAGTTTCCTCCGTCCAAGCACTCCGGGTTCCAGTTGGATCTGTTCTATTCGAGATCCCAACTCTGCCTATACTCCACTTCATCTCTCGGCACTCCATGGACACGCTGAGGTTGGTTGTTTTTTTTAAAGAAGTAAATTTCTTAAAAGAAAATTTTCTTCCTCGCCTTGTATCTGATATTTTTCCGCATCCCATCAAATAAAATGAGAATTCGAAGATTTCTTGCTAGAACTGCCTATATATCCGTCAATTTAAATGGAGGGTTCAAAATTAATAGATCTCTCGTCTTCTTCTTGATGCGGATCCTCACGTGACGACGGCCAAGGATCGACGAGGATGCATTCCCCTCCATCTCGCTGCTTGGAGTGGACACACCAATATTGCACAGGTGATTAGGGAGTATTCTGATACAAAAAAAATCGAGAGAATATTGAAGACGCGCAACATTTTCAGTTGCTGACTGATTTCGAACCTGAGTCAGTGGACGTCATCAACAACTGCGGAGAATCCTCCCTCCACGTGGCATCCCAGTGCGGATACGTCAAAGTTGTTGGCATTCTACTAGACGTGAGACCATTCGATTTTTTGGCATGATACAGAGCTTCATTGCGTAAATGATTCAAAGATACCTTACCGTTTCTTAATCGAGACATATTTGGGATGGAATAAGGTATTCTTAGCAAACGAAACAATCAGAAACTAAATTATTGCATTGTATAGTTTTTGTGTATACTGTCGTTATTACTTGCAGAAACACTCGGATGCGCGATTACGGAACGCTCGATTCGAGACTGCACTTGATCTTGCTGCCAAGTTAGTTCTTAGATTCACAACTGGAGTAGTAATTGAACTATTTTTTTGAAAGTATTTCCAAAATGGCGACAATATTGGTTTGTAAATCGTAGACATTTTCAATTCAGCGAAGAAATGTCTGTCATTTCTTCAACAATGAGGGAGACTATTTCCAGGAACGGCCACGCTCCTGTCGTGAGAATCCTCGTCAATTACTGTCCTGAGCTGGCACTCCAATCAGCAGCAGACTGCTCCATTCCGCCTCTCGGAGCAAAGCATTCCGTACGAATTCAAATGGGGATGTTATCCTATCCTTCTTTCAGATCGTATATCCCCTTCATCTCGCTGCTCGCAAGTCGCACATCCTCTGCATGCAACTCCTCCGTTTCGCTGGTTTCGACATCGACTTCGCTACTGAGGAAGGATCTGCTCTCCATGTAGCAGCACTCCATGGAGAGATCGATGCTGTACGATTCCTCCTTAGAGAAGGTCAGCGTTCATCTCTTTCACTTATCCTCTTCGCTACACCAGTGAAACTTGTTATTTGAGGAATCAAAACGGACATCCGTGATGCGAAGGGGCGAACGGTGCTGGAGGCACTCGAAGAACACGAATCAGAGCGGTCGCACGACCTGACGCAAGTGATGAGTCTCAAGGAGAAATGGAGAGAATGCAGAATCATCATTAGTGGTGAGAAAGAAGTCAACGAATATTTGCGTAGCCTGAGTTCTTACAGAATTCATCTACTCTGAGAATGGGAGGAGAGGCACGTTGAGTTCCTCGAGTGATTCGGGATTCGATCGAAGAGATCAAGGAGATCGACGATTCATCGAAGGGAATGATGACAACGTATGGCAGCCGATCCCTGAGACTGGTAAGAACTACGATAAAAATAATCCTTCCACACTGGATCGACCAGTCTTCGTAGTCAAGTTACCATCAATTCAGAAAAATGATTTGTAAATGATTATTTTTGCGCGGGTAGACAAAACAGCACAAAAGACATTCAGCATCCGGTCTGTCTCCAACTTCGCTGCACGAACGAAATTTATCAGCCGATAATCACTCCTACAGAAATTTCTCCGGAAGGTGCATTTACATTCTTGCTTTAAGGGTGCTTTTGCGTTCTTTTTACAAGGATAGTCATAACAAGTGTCGATTTTGTAGTGTGCGACTCCCGGGTAGCATGCACGCTGAGCCCTCTCACAATATCAATCGAACGTGGAACTCGCGACTTCTCAGAGATGCTGTCAACGCTGACGGACGGGTAAGCTTCGCTTTGTATAGTGAAGACATTGTCTGAATTAAGGTCGTTCCTCGGTTTCCTCTCACTTCTCCCAACACGAAAGCTCGTCATCAGTCATCTAAGAGGATCAGTGACACCCTTCCTCTCAAGTTCAGTGTCGCACGCACGTCTACTGCTCCCTCACGAAGTATTCATTTATCAAACTACAAAAGATTTTTGCAATTTGCCAACAACTTGATGGGATTATGAACGATAATCATAGTTATCATGCATTTCATTTAACTCTACAGCTTCGATTCTGCCTGGTGATGGTTGTGTCTATCGTGCTCCCCCAACGTACGAGTCCGTTCCTGGGCCACGACGTCATGCAATGCCCTCGACTGGATATGACAATGCGCCCAGTGTAAAGTGAGTGGCTACTGTTCACATTTCTTCCAATTTTTTCCTCTTAGATCGTGGGATCACGCGTGTTCAACCTCTTCGTCTGACTTCTACGGCAGTTCAGAGAACACTCGAGCCAATTCGGTAGATGTGATGCAGTCGAGAAGGAGATACGGAGAGACGCAAACCTTGCCGAGAGGAGGTCAGATTGATCAACTAGACCATATTAGATTACGATGATTTGTGCAGGTCTGAGCATGCGCGAGCGTCCCTCCGTCCTCGGTACCTTTCCTGAAGAACCCTCAATGGGATCACTCGAGAGACACACGAAGGTATAATACTTATCTTTATTTACTCAGCAAAGACTGAGGAGATCTCCTCGTCATTAGATAGGTCAATTAGGGTTCATTTCTATCAGGATTTCTCTACTGCGAATCTGCTGGATTCACAGCGGGCGAGTGTCTGCTCCACTTCCACCTTCGCCTGCTCGACCCTCGAAAGAAAGGACTGTGAGTGACATCATGTCGACTGTTTCTCATTCCTCCATTCAGCTGCTGTATCTACTCCAGCGCGAGAGGAATCCTTCGGAGTGGCTCCCCTGGCTGAACCGGAGGAAATGGTTGCATCCGTGAGCAATTCACTCGCATCTACAAGGGAGACCCCCGATCGAGCAGTCAGCAAATCGGTCAGAATTACACAATCGACGCTAAAAATATTGGAAGTGCTGAGTAAAGGGAAGTGTGTTCAGTCGACTCCTGGCAGCTGGGATCACTCTGCCGTCTCTCCCTTGAGTGAGAAGACACTTGATGCGTGCGGGCCAGTCCTCTCCACTGCAAGGAGTCTCTCGCAAGACGATATCGCCTCTCTTCCCTCTCCGAACACTTCCGAGATGATAATATCCGATGTACTCTTCGCATCGGTTAGCAAACACTCGATTGAAATTTTAAAAAAAAGAGAAAATTACAAAAAAATGTCAAAAAAGCGGGTAATAAATTAGGGATTGAGCTAGGAAAAGATTCTGAGGCATCATGATCTCAATTAGAGATTAGAGTGATCAATCCACCAACTGTTCTAATTGAGCAGTTGTGGCTGGAGAATGTCTCCCCCTCTTCGATCACTCACTCACCTCATTCTCCTTCATTTTACCCCGGACTCAGACAGATCATTCATCTTCTCTCTAACGCTTTTAGACCAACCGAGCGCCTTGAGAGTAGTTCCGCATGTTCCTTTCCCATTATATTCTTTGCGCCTTTGCTAGTCTGATGTTGCAAATACTAGTGCTACTGCACTCACTGCTCTCTTCTGTGAGTGATGTCAATCGATGAATCCGTTAATATTTCTGGTTGTTTTTAGACCGGGAAGACGTTGTCTCGTCGTTCCCGTCGAAATCCCGAAGAGTGCCATTCCCCCACTGCAACTGGTGAGATACATTCTTCTGCTCCATCCTATTCACACTGATTCCATTAGCAGAGTGCAGCGAGAGAACCGTCGCCTCTTCCTGTTCCATTCCCACAGTCTCCAATCAATCGCTAGCCTCTCCCAGCGTCACTTCCTCGAGGCGAATCGGGTTAGATTTCATACATGAAGTTTACTCTTGTTTTTCTGAAGTATTCCGTTACTTGACTAGTGCCTTCTGTTCATATCGACATGAATAAAGCTATCGGGTTGTCCCATAATTCGTGTCGCCATTTTTTAAAATAATATTTCCCTGGAATAAGGAAAGTATTTGAGTTGTTGTATTATGCATTAGATACAGTGGTCAGCACTCTACATTTTAGGTGCATCAGCGAGTAAAGACATTGCCGTGGAGGGGAATTAGACAATTGCGAAATTTTTGCTAATTTTTCGATGATCTTAAAATTGAAAAAAATTCACTCTAATTCACAGATAAAAGTAAGTGTGAAGTGAATAGTTACTCTCTAGGGGCAAATAAGATTATTTGGCACAATCCATGTCTCCCAAAATGCTTTGCGGGGTCACTACAAAACCCACAATTTTCAACGTGGTTTGAAAAATTCTGCGGATTTTCTTTCCGGAACAGTATGGAATCGTTTACAAATAACTGTATTTGAATTATCATAGCCAAATAAGCTAAGTTGGAGCATTGGAAATACTAAAATCGTGAAATCGACCCTTTTGAAACTCCCCTCCGATGAAATATTGTGAAATATTTCAGCAATAGTTTCAGAAAACTATGATTTATAAGCATTAATGGGAAGTGTCATGCATTACCCTTCCACCATTAGTGCTAGGGATTTTAAACGTTACTCGTAAAATAACTATATTTTTTGAAAAAAAAGGTTGGAAATTCCATATTTTCACTTATTGCATCATCATTAGGCAATGTAAGCTGGAGATCAGTGTGCGATAAATTACGCAACATGAGTTTTATATTAAACACATCATGAGGTAATGAAGGCGTTTGATTGTTTACGAGAAATTAAATGTGGAAAAAAAACGACACGAATTATGGGACAACCCAATATCTAAATTTTTTGTTTCGAATTATATTCTGTTTAGAACTTATGTAAAAGGTATCTTTCAAAAAGCGCAGAGTAAATTGAAAAGGTGAAAAGGAAGATTATGCTCGCTCTTTATAATATAGCTAAAAAGAAAAAAATGACAGGTCAATATCCAATACATTCACTTTTTTAAGGTTAATATTTGAAATACATTGAAGTGGATCGGGCGAGGATCACAATCTGGACGAGAAGGCGGAGTGGCAGAAAATCGATTCTATCATGCAGAGCATTGGAGCGCCCATGAATGAATTGAAGAAGCACGAAGGAGGACACCAGGTTGGTCAAGGCTTTGTTTCTGCATTTTTTCTTACATTTTCTATTATGTGTTTTATTTGATTTATGGTTTAAGGTGATGCGTGATCGTCATTCGAAGGCGCTCACTCTGCTGAGCACTCTGAATCCTCGAAATAGCGAGCACACGATTGATGAGACGGCCGTTGACGTCGTGAGTTGATTCGAATGTATTTGTGGATCCATAATTTGTCATTAAAGGCGCGATTTCAAACGGATTCTCTGGAGCGATGGTTCAAGCTGGAAGTGGGATTGGATGCTGTCGATTCTGCTACGATGGCACTGCTCCTCCAGAGGAACGGATTCGACATGGTCGAGCATTTGGTGAGATTCCATTCAGACTTTTTCGAAAATGAACCATTTCAATTTTAGAAAATGAACCATTTCAGCAAATATCTCTGGATCGTCTGGCGCTAATCGAGATGGGTGTGAAAGACTCGTTGATTCATCAGATCTGCAATCATCTTCTCACTTCTCCGCAATTGAGAAAGTACCCTCCCACAAGTGAGTTATTTTCCCTGCTAAAATTTTCTTTTCTGTGCGTCAGCCTAAGCTGCCCAATATTCGTACCTACAGTTGGTATTCTTCGTTCCTATCTTTTCGGAAAGCATTTTAAAAAGTGAGTTCCGCACTGCTGAAATCGAATGGTTGCAGATGATTTGAACTACGTCTCTGAGTGGTTGCAATCTCTGGACATGCAGGACTACCTCGGCAATTTCTTCCGCTGTGGTCTCAAAACGATGATCATCGTGAGATCAACGGAGATCACTCAGCGCAAACTAAACGTAAGGCAGTTTTCGTAAAAATACAAGATATTGAAACTGCAGGAGATGGGTATTCATAAGATCGGCCACGTGCTGAGGATACTCCAGTCTCTGAGGAATGTAAAAAAATCTGCGGCGACATGTTCCAAGTAAATTTTGTTTCCTCTCTCACACTTGAACTATTTTTTTTAAAATTTCTTTTCAATTCGAAACTATTGCAGCGGCAACAATCGAAAGAGTCGATTGTCAATGAACGAGCAGTTGATAGCTGGCTGGGTCACTTTCTCTGCCCACTTCCTCGGTTCCGTCGAGATATCGAATGTGAACTCAGCAGATGAAGCGAGAGCGACCATGACGAGATTAAAGGCAAGTAACATTTTATACCATTTCAATCTCTCACATCATGATTAATTTTCAGAAAGCGCTTCGAGAAATCGCCAAAGTGCCTCAGATTCGCATCGAAATATCCGTGAGCGGCGTCAGACTCTCAGAATCTGCGACTGGGGTTTGTTGCTCACGTTTTTCATCTGGCAACTAAATAATATTTCGCTATTTCAGCGACAAGAAGCATTCCACGAGATCAGCCAGATCAAGATTGTGTGTCAAGACGAGCGAGATCTCAACTGTTTCACGTACATCACGAGGGAGGATGATCGATTCTTCTGCCATGTATTCTGCGTCCTCACTGCGGTACGTGGAAATTCGAAGAATTGCGTTCACTCCCCCCTTCTTCTCTATGGTACCTTTGTTCCGTGGTATGTAAGGGGGGGGGGGGGTTAGATGAATTGCCCTGTATAGTCAGTCAGCACATGTTTGTTGTTGTGGGTGGATGTTTTCTTCCTCTGACGGGGTTTATTCCCGTGCTCTCAAGAAGCAATTTGGCAAACGCGCAGTCTGTTCCCCTCATGCTTACTATTTTCGTTCAAAAATGCATATACAACTCATTGAGTGTTGGCGCGTCTGGTCAATTAGTTCACTCCCTCTCTTCTTGGTATCATACAATTAACTGGAACAGGGTTGATGATGAGAGCGTTCTTCTTCTCAGGACGTGGCCACGGAGATCGTCACTGCTCTCGGACAGGCATTCGAGTGCGCATTCGAGCAGCAGAACGAGCAGCAGACAGGAAGAGTGAACAGAGACAACCGCTCTTCCCCCTCGAGAACCATCGAGTGCTGAGAGATCTACTCATTCCTCCTTCCATTATCATTCATCGGTCACTCTCCCTTTCACTTCTAATCGCATTACGCCACTCACGGCACTCGTCCATTGTGACCTCGTAAGAGGACAGTCGAGATTACATGTTCTTCTTCCCTCATCATTCTCTTCTCCGTGCCAAATCCTTCTCCTCTACCAGTACACCCACTCAGTGATCCATCTCAGTCAACTTGTGCCTCCTATCCTCAGCCAAATACTCTCTCCGTTGTCATGCGAAACAGTGCAATTGGTAGTCACTCGAGGGCCCTCTTATCGTCTTATCAACCAAACGTCTATTCTCTAATCTGCCCCTTACCCAGTCTCCCCTCCTCCCACTCCCGCCGTCCCAAACAATCGGTGCTGTGGAAAAAGTTGGCCTCGCTACTTTATTCGCCATTCAACAGGTCATATTCGAACCCGCGTTTATGTTATCAGGTTAGTGCAAAAGTTTCTCCCTTTTTTCATAAATTTACATTTTTGCTTCCCCTGACATCCAATGTTGGTCAATCCTCATACGGTCTTTTGCAATATAAGGGTACATGAATACTCTTTATAACAAGCCGTGTCCCAGTTCTCCACAATTAGCAGCGTCGATACAGCAATCTCTCCAGTTTCGTAAAATTGCATTTCAAACTGAATGTTTATAAGGTCATAGCTGAGTGGAGAAAAGAGATAGGGGTTAGTCATACATACCAGTGTAAAGTATGATATCTGGGCATGCTCGTGAACGTAATTCGGTATCAGTGTGCCGTCATGCCAAGTTGAGATGAGCGTCTAATTAGATATTTCCGCGAGATCAATTTCTACAGAATTACTTTTCATAGCCCCGAATGTTTAGTCATTGTCTCGAAAAGCCATATTGTTGAGGACAATGTAGTTCTCGCTAGCCTTAATATTACCCTTAAACTTGAGGTGGCTACAGCTATCCATTTGTGAACAGCAGCATGATACAGCAAAATTTCAACGAAATCAGCACTTTTTCTAATTCCCAGCTTGCAACGCCTTTTGAAAGTCGGATATTGTGTGATATTCTGAATGACCAACTTGAGTGTTATTACTCATCAAGTGAGCAGAATCAATTGCTAGATCTTATTCAAATGGTAGGGTCCAGAAAAGTAACCTAATAATCATAATATTTCGACATTTTGACATTTTCATTATTTATTCCCGTAATATGCTTTCCAGAATTGAATTGATCCTGCATATATAATCTACCTATGTGCCCACTACTAATGTTAAACGGAAATTAAAGTCAGGCAAAGATGGCTAGAAAACGATTAAAAAATATTTTAGGGAGAAACTTTTGCACCAACCTAATATGTTCTGCTCAGTTACTCATCAACTTGTCATTAGAACGCTCATTGCTACTCATTAGAACCACTCCTTTCTTCATGCTTCACCGTACATTTCCTCCTCGTATTCCCATACTTTCTTCCCTTTTCCCAACCATTTCTCTTGTGTTCACTTAGGTTTTTGTGATGATGTTCGTTGCCCTCCGCGCGATTTCCACAACTCATTGAGAGAAACATTAAAGTACTTCGCATCTCCTTGTTCCCTCATTGCAAACGTCTTATTGAAAAACTATTCTTTGTCAAGGAGAAGGAGAGAAGAGAAAGAGCAGCGGGTTTTCGTGTGCTTCACTCAACTTCCGATGAGACCATGAAGGGATTTCTCTCCTGTATGGCGATACTATTATTCTGTTCTACCCGTTGTTTTGCCATCAACAACCCGGTGAGATCGATCACTGGACGAGGGAACTACTCCATCTCTTGCAGCATAAATGGGAGACCCTCCCTCTGGTTCCCCATGTTTCTGGAGTTCGAGTAGAGAACAAGGAACTGCCCGATCCCCCTGCTGTCCTTGGCTACACGTACGCGATTGTGGTCTGAGTTCGGAATCGAGTAGACTGTTGTTATCTGAACAGAAGAATTCAGGAAAGCTGGGGAGACGATCGTGGAACCAGACACGAAGTGCACTGTCGTCATCTTCGGATACTGGCTACAACACGCAAGTGAATGAATAGAGGAAGAAGTGACTCTCCCCTTCCAGATCGAGTACATCACCTTCACTGACTCTGTCTGCGTCACTTCGGAGTTCCAGATTGCGCAGAGGGAATTCATCGTGCAGACTGAGACGAGAATCGAAGTGGAGATGATGTTCCCGGAGTGAGAAACTCCTTTTTTACTTGTTATCAGTCGTGTCGAAATTTCAGTGTCGAAGAATCGTGGAGAATATGCGTGAAACAGGAGGGAATCTATGGAGAACTCTTGTTGGTTTGTTTCGTATTCTTTGACATCGAGCTTGATTTGTCGAAATATAATGATTTGGTGAATGGAATAGAGAAAGTACACTGCAGATCGAAGATATGCGAACGTGGATATCAACCTCAGCTACGATTCCCCATCACATCATGCCTATTTATGTCCAGGTCTGGTAGTGAATACTATTCCAGATTCCGTTCACAATATCATCTAAGTAGTGTTCAGGTGTTTGTCATGCTTCTTCTTCTTTCTCTCTCCGCTCTTTTCTCTGGTCTCAATCTGGGATTGATGAGTCTCTCCATTCAGGAACTGCAACTCATCATCAACAGTGGTTGGTCCCTTCTCTAGTTTCATTAGGAAATAGAGCGTGAGAATTGTGTTCCATTTAGACAAGTGGGATCAAAACTCTTCCACTTACTCTCTTTCTCTCCTTCTCTTGATCTGACACACCCTTCGATACAACGCAATAAATCATTCTCTAAGGTTCTCACAAGGAGAGAAGATACGCGGAAAAAATACTTCCGGTGAGACATTTTCAAAAACTGTTAAGCTGAATTGAAATGATCAGGTTCGAAAACGAGGCAACTATCTACTATGCACTATTTTGCTAATGAATGTGGTGGTTAATTCAGCCATCTCTATTCTCTTCGAAGATTTGACAACAGGTTACCACAGTAGGTTGAGTCCAATGAATGCATTAATTGAAGGGGTGATTGCATTCGGTCTTTCTTCAGTGGGAATCGTTATCTGCGGAGAAATAATGCCCCAGAGTATTTGTGTGAAGTGAGAGCTTCCTTCGTATTAGGTTGATTCATAAGTTTCGCTCCATTTTCACTCCTGAAGTTTTTCAACTATAATTTGCTTCGAACTTTATCAAATATCACATTCCTTTTTGCGTGATATTAGTACATGTGTGCTCTCCATAGCGCACCTATACTCATACGTGATCAATCGATTCTACTGGAATGTCAAGGATCGAAATGCCACAAACTTGATATTTGGCACAGCCAATTTGATGGAATGGTACTCATTGCGTAATCATGATAGCGCCACAACAACGCTATTTTCGTAAAGTATTTTACATGGACATTCTCAGAGTAGACGTGCATCGGATCAGCCTTGAAACTGCCTGACCAGATAGGAAGGAATTTCATAGTTTTGATTTCTTGAATATTGCGAAATTTGTTTCTTGAAGCTGCGCATTTCTGATGAACGAGCTAATGGTCTTAAATTTATCAGAAGTGAAAGAGCATATCATGTGGATGCTACCATTAAATAATTGTGGAGATTCAGCATTCCATTCAAAAGCCACATTTGGAATAATCGCAAAAGTGATATTTGATGACCAGTTTCGCTACTTTTCACTATGCGCGCTCCTCGAGAGGGTATGAAATGCCGTTTTCAAGTGTTTATCGGAAATATTGACCCTCACTTACTGACTTCACAAAAATACAGCGATTGTATCACATTCGTTTTGTTTAAGCGTCGGCTTGAACACACTACTCAAAAACCGGTCAATTCGTCACTTTTTCGAAAAATATTTTTTTACTGCGGAACGAAGTGGAGTTGATTCACAAAAAACAAATAATTTATGTGCACCTATTGTCACTCAAATAATGCCAAAGTAGTCTTGAACACAAGTGAACCACAAGCGAGTAATCTATAGAAATGTCTTGGAGCGAAACTTATGAATCAACCTGATATATTTTTGGATCAATTCCTTCTCAGAAATGGTTTGGCTGTCGGAGCCAAGACTATTTTCCTCACCAAATTCTTCATGTGGATAACGACTCCGCTCTCGTGGCCGATTAGCAAAGTGCTGGATTGCATTCTAGGAGAAGAGGCGAGCTCAATTTCATTCTTAGATTTTGAAGCAGTGTGTTTGTAATTCAGGTAGAACGGTATAATCGCAAGAGACTAATCGAGATCTTGAAGATGGAAACGAAAAACGAAAATAAAGTGAGTGTCCAGTTTCTATTTCCTCGTGAGATAGTCTATCAGGAGTTCGCAGAGGATCTAAAAATCGCAGTGGGAGCGATGGAAATTGGAAATAAGAAAGTCCGGGATGTGATGACGAGAATTGACGTAAGTTTTGGATAAATTTGCGTTATAATAAAAATTCCTTAGGACGCATTCATGATCAGCGAGTCAGAAGTACTCAATGAAGCAACGATCGCGCACATTATTAAGAAAGGATACACTCGAATTCCCTTGCATGAAGCCGGAGATCGAAACAAGGCAAGTCATCCAAATCAGGAATAAACAATTTCAACTATAATACAAGCCCCTCAAAACTAGAAAATAAATTTTCAGGTAATTTCGTTGTTGTTCGTGAAAGACCTCGCTGTAGTGAATCCGAAGCATAATACCACTGTGGGATCCGTTGCGAGGTAAGGATGCTCACATCTTTTATTTTATTCGAATTTCATCGATCAACCACACTGAATACCCAGAAATTGGGTTACAGTTTCAACAAGCACATTCTTCGCATTGTGAACGAGGAAATGCCTCTGCCTGATCTACTCGAGGAGTTTAAGAAGGTGCTCGTTCTTATCTCGAATACACAATAGGCTGTTATCATCAGGGTGACTATCATCTCGCGATGGTTCGTCGATCTCGACATCATTGCTCTTCTGAAGGCGCTGTCTTCATTGCTGCGAAGCTGGAAGAGTTCCAAAAGGTTCAGTGCGGAGAGGCTATGTTGAAAATATGAAAAGTTCAGTTGGATTGCTCGATCGCTCTAGTAGAACACTCCATCAAACCGATCAATGAGGAGGAAGAAGAGGAAAGCTCAGTGACTGAAAGATCGCCATTGACATTGGATCAATCGAGGTGATGCCTAGACTATGCTGATCTCGTGATCAATATTCTTGCAGTTCTGGATCAGAGAAGAATTCCTCGCGTGTTTCTCGAGAAGAGATCTCCCCTCCTGAACTCATCGGTCTCATCACTCTAGAGGACATCATCGAGGAGATTCTGCAGGTTTGAGTCAATTACGATCGATTTATTCGAAAGAATGAGCAACACTGGAATGCCGTTGTAGGCAGAGATAATCGACGAAAGTGATACCATCCTTGACAATGCCCATCGACTCAAACGACGAACTTCCCATGCAAGTCTTACTAGTCCTCTCTAATGCAGAAAAATATGTGTACTTTGAACTCCTTATGAATGTTATTATTCCAGCGTCTATCAGAGATGTTGAACGTGGAGAGGCCCTCGAGTGGTCTCTCCATTCATCAAACTCGAGTCGTCGAGAGGTGGCTACGAGATAATTTCCAAATTTTCGATGAAAAATATATCGACCCCATCGTTCTTCGACGATTTATTCAATCGAATGTTCGACGAGTGAGTTTGTTCTACTCTAAGATTTCATTCTGCAAACAGAAGTGATAGAGAAGGAAGGGTTTGCCAGAAACTCTCACTGGTTTTCCCTTCAGATATTCGTTCTCAAAAAGGATCGCGACTCTGAATCGAGGATAATCAGAGTCACCGAGCCAGGAATTGCATGTAAACGAGCGATCCTTCTGCTAGAGGGAAAATTGGAAGTTCATTTTCCCGAGGTAATCAATACACAGTGAGGATATATACGAAAAAATTTCAGTCGGGAATGAGTTTCAAAGTTGGGCCTTGGGCCTCATTTGGTGATAACATCATACATAAGATAGAGGAGGAACTCATTAACGGAAGAACGGGTGAGGATGTGACAGAATCACAAATTGAGCTATTGAAGAATGTTAATCCACTTTTTAGCTAAAACCGTGCTGTTCGATCCCGATTTTGTGATCACTGCTTCGGAAACAACGACATTTTTGCAAATTCCCTTCGCGCAACTGATTCACACATACCGAGTATCGAAATTCGTTCGGAATTGCCCGTAAGTTGGACATAAATGACTCATAAACACATCACTGATCAGGAAACTCTCGAATAATGAGACGCGTTCAACAAAGTCTGAGGAAATGAGACAACAGTTCTCGGCCAAAAACCAAGGCAGTTTGATTTCCCTGCATACCGCTGTTCGGAAATACTCGGATGCGCCCTCTCGAGCATTATCCGTCTCTCACAAGAAATCCGTTGCATTCTGACATTTTCACTGTGATATCTCATCTCCACGAGGTACAATCCCCACTGCATATGACTCGTTCTCCTCTGACGATAAACCTTCCCTTTACTGGATTGTCTGTTCACACGAAGATATTCCTTGGCAGAATGCGATATCTTCATTCTCCAGCCATCATCACCACTTTCCCCATTACAATGTGGAGGGATGGGGACAAACAGAGAAGATCCGTCTTCTTGGATCCCCCCCTGCCCCCTCCTCCCTCCCACTCATCCCCTGTCTCCTGTACTCCCTCCGACCCTCAAGTGTCTCACACACTCTCTGGATTCCGCCCTTCTCCTCCTCTTGCATTCAAACATTTTTTCGTTGATCAACATCCTTTTCGTCGCTCATCGCATTCATTTGTAGGTTAAGCGAAAGAGAAGATGTCTGACGAGGAGAACGGGTGAGCATTTCGATTGCCAATTGGCCATAACTGGTGCTAACTAGTAGAATTGGAAGTAGATCCACTAATAAGGATAAGATGTGCATGGTAGCTCGCATGGTCGACATGTGAGTGTTGATTTTGTCAGTTCTGAGTACGAGGAGGAGGAGGTGGAAGAGGAAGTCGAGGAGGAAGTCGAGGAGCAGCAGGCACAGGAGGAAGTGTGAGTAGACACTTCTACCACTCTGTCTAGACTAGCTGTACTCTACTTCTCCATCAACTTAAATTTCACGCGCTGATAAACAATTTTCCAGCGCATATAACCTACAACTTTATAAGGAAATGCCTAATGATATTAAAATAAGATTAACTGCTCTCGATATTGTCAGCATTTTTGCGGAACGATAACTTGCACTAGTTTCACTAGTTTCACTCTCGTGCAGAATGCCAGCCTGGAATTGCAAACAAAATACACGCACTCGTAATGGAATTTTTGGCAAGTAACTATTCTATTCTCTTTCATTGTATTAGTGCGTATTTATTTGAATATTGTAATTATCTATCTCGACGCATTCTTTAGTCCGGAGTTCAAGCGTCAGCCCGTTGACGATGCTGATGCGAAGATTCAGGACTACGAAGAGAAACGTCGTCTTGAAAGAGAGAGGGTCAGAATCATACGTTTATTTACGGAGAACTACTTCTATGGACAGATTTGTATTTTGTTTGAAACGAATGTTTTTCCAGGAAGAGGAAGAGCTGCGTCTTCTGAAGGAGAAGCAGGAGAAGAGAAAGGCGGAGAGAGAAGAGGAGGAGAGACTACTCGCAGAGAGACTGAAGGAACAGGAAGAGAGAAGAAGAGTCGAAGAGGTGCACGGACATTACAACCATGCTTGCAAGAAGATATCAATTATTTGAAGAATATATTTTGAAAATATAAAAATAACATTACACAATAATGCGATTACAGGAAGAGCGTAAGGAAAAGTTCAATGCGGAGAAGAAGAGAAGAGAGGACGAGAAGAAGAAGAGAGAAGAAATGATGGCGAATCTGACCGGAAAGAGCTTCATCATCCCGCCTAAGGCAGAGAAGTGAGAGGAATAGATCTATGAAAATCTAAATTCGCAAACTGAAAGACCGAATTGGTTTCAGGGGCGACAAGTTCGGTAACATCGTGCAGGCGAAGCAGGAGATGGGAATGACCAAGGACCAGAAGGAAGCTGCCAAGAGGGTACGTTCTTCTGATAGAGAGACAAATCATCATTCAATATCCACAAGTTTTATATGCATCAATTCGATTGAAAAAAATATGAATATTCTAGAGGGCACTGTTGATAAGCGCCCAAATGAATATTTCAGGCAGTTCTTCAAGTGATCCAGAAGCAGATCGGAACGACGGAGGGACTCTCCGACGCCGAGATCAAGCAAAAAATCAAGGTTGGCACTCAAATCGAATCGGTTTGAATATCGGTTTCATTGTTCTGTATTAGTGTTGATGGTTTCATCACCGAGATTGCAGGAAATGCACAGTCGCATCGCAAAGCTGGAGGCAGACAAGTACGATCTGGAGAAGAGACACGAGAGACAGGAATACGATGTGAGGATCATTACTTGGAACAAATGCATCTGAAGCTAGCAAGCTAGCAACATCTACTTCCGCTTCTCAGCAATAGAGCCATTAAAATGAACATTGTTGCAGCTGAAAGAGCTGAACGAGCGTCAACGTCAAGTTGCTCGCAACGCCGCCCTCAAGAAGGGAATCGACCCCGCCGACGCTGGAAACTCTCGTCATCCGGTACACTTGATTAACATTGTGGCAGCATACGCAATTATTCATGTCATTTCCCGTTCATCGAAATCTTTTGTCGCATTCAGAAGCAATGGAAGGTAATCGTGTTACTTGCAGCCTAAAAAGCAGATAATGTCAAAGTACGACCGACAGATCGACCGACGCAACTTCAACGAGCGTAAGATGATGTACGAAACGGTGAGATATTGAACTCAACATTTCAGATTCATTCCACAAATGCTTCCGCAAATACTAATTATAATTCTTTGCAGAGATCGGCGTATCCCGTTTTCCCCGGACTTCCCCCTCCTCCCACTGTATACAAGAAGATCATCAAGGGATTCAAGACGGAAGAGGAAGAGGTAGTTATATTGGGAAACTGAAAAATATCTCATTTTCAGGAGAACGAGAGATACGAACAAGAAGCCGAAGTTGAAGTGGGTTTTTAGCTGTTAATTGGTATCTTCTGGGAATCTGGCCCATGAAAAGAGTTAGCATTCGTGTTAATTTTACTATTCGAAAAAATGATTGCATATTTTACAGGAAGAGGACGAGGAATAATCAGCAGTCCATCTTTCACTATTCTCTATCAAGCGTGCCTGTTTGCTTATTGTGTAATACAAATATAATTCCCTGCCGTCATAAAGATCGATTTATCGAGTGTTTAGTTACACATGAGCGTGGTAGCCCCCAGGGTATCTGGAGGGTCTCGCGTGGTGGAACTTAGTGATGTGCCTGACGATCGGCTTTTTGAAGCAAGGCTTGGGGGCTGAATGAGAAGAATGATGAAGAAGAATCATGAACACAAAAGAGATGGGTTCAATGCGAGTGATATATTATCTGTTCTGTTGCCCATTACTAACTGTGGTGGACGACGACATGCTGGACGGTGCGGGTTGGCTTGCGATGGAAGACGTGATGATGATGCTGGAAGGAGACACTCTTACTATTAGTTTACTCCCCCATCTCTCTCTCATTCTACTGAACAAACTAGAAGAGATGCTCAAATAGCTGCTCAACTCACTCTTCGGCACGGTCTGTGAATGTGATGATGGTGATGATGGACGGGGTGGGGGCTGAAGCACTCATTGATTAGTAGATTTGAATCGTCACATACCAAGGGAGATGGTGATGATGTCTATGGGGGAAGTCTACATAGGTGCTCTTCGCGAGGTAGACATGGGGCTTCGGGTGACGGCGTTTGTACACTCTCTTGATCCACTTGATCTGTAAACTACCCGTATAAAAAGAATTTTTCAGCTGTAAACCTGGCATCCGCAGTCTCTCGTGTGCGTGAATCTGTGTTTGGCGATGGGGAATTTCTTCCATGGGTAGTGAGTCCATCCCAGTTCGTCAGTCCACGGTTCTTCTGCTGCTGCCTCCACTGGTTTCTCTGCCTTCGGAGCATCAGAAGCAATGTCCGTGGGAAGGGCCTCCGCCTGATTGATATCAATACTCCCTCATCGAATCACAGACTATCTAACCATTTTAGAAGCCCCAACTTGAATTTACTTTGTACTGCATGCCACTCTCCTCTACCATTCCTCTACCATACCTCTCCGGTGGAATCTGCAGTCTCCGTCTGCTCATCAGTAGGTTCAGCTCCAGCAGGCTGTTCAGTCTCATCATCGACAGAAGCGGGCTGAGAGAGAGAGGATGAATGGGCTTCCCTTCTTCCCGTCCTTTACCTCCTCTGTTTCCTCCGCGATCTCTGATTCGACATTCTCTTCAGGAGAGGAGTCATCCTGCACGTGATTCACTACATCCAAACTACCCTTGTTGAAGTGACTATTACCGTTTCCTCAGTAGCTCCTTCCTCGTCCTCCACTTGTTCCGTCTCTTGAGGTTCGGCCTCTTCCCCCGAGGCTTCCTACGGCGATTTCAATGTATTGAAAGAACGAATGAAGGGAACCTCAGTGTGTTCCTCCTGTCCATTCTCCTCTTCCTGTTCTGGCTCCACCTCTTGCTCGTTGTGCTCCTCTTCCTCTTCTTCATTGTGGACAGACTGCGAAGAGTACCAATAACTGCACTATCATGGTTATGTATTCAACTTTTTAGTTTAGCTATTCTTTCAGTTTATCTATGTGTATTCAAAAAAAATCAATTCTACTGTTGTTACCTCGTTTCCCTCAGCTTGGTCCTCAGATTCTTCGGCTTCTTCTGGAAATAGGTACTCTTTCCTGCCAAATCCGCATAAAACTAAAAAATACCTTGATGATCAGTTACGTCAGAAGGTTCTTCGAATTCATTGGCACCTTCTGCCTAGAAATAGGAAGAAAAATGATTGAATGACAACATCGATAACGCACAGTGAGATCGGTCTGCCTCTTCACTTTTTGGGCGGCGCAGAAATTAACGAAGAGAGCGAGGAGAAGGAGGAACCACAACCTCATCTGAGAGGAGAAGATTAGCATGGGAGAAAACATGTATAAAGGAAATGAAGTTTGAATGGAAGATCTTCCATTCTCCTTTTTATACAGCTCCATGTGTCTAAAGGATGAACTTTGCGAGAGATCTGGCAAATCAACACTCACTAATTAGCCATGGTAGGTATAAAAGGACAATTCTTCATTCAATCAACATCCTCCCCTCCTTTCCTTCCCCTTTCCACCTCCATTTCCACTTCAGGATGCGTAGTCTCATCTTCGTCTGCTTCATCGGCCTTTCCTCTCTCGCTTACGCCGTCGAAGACCCCGAGAGTTTCCCTCAAGAACTGGCTGAGGTCGCCAATGCTGATACACCCACTGATGTAAGTATTTCGAGATTTTGCTAGACAATGGAACATCATCTCAACTTCCTCCGATTGACTTCCTTTCCAGCAAAAGGGACCCTGGACGTGGGAGGAGATCGACGGAAAGAAGTTCAAGGTCTACAAGCACGAAGACAGAATCCCCCACGGATTCTCCAAGAAGGTACGTGATTACGGTCTTTTAAATGGTAGCCTTCAACGATAAATTAACGATAAAATCTAAAGATCAAAATGTGTTTAGGTATTCATCAAGAAGACCCGCGACCACATCATCAAGTACATCCGTCTGAAGAAGTGCGGATGCAGAGTAAGTAAATACTCAAGTGATATAAGAACAACAAGAAGTTAGCTTTCTTCGCAAGAACTCAATAGTGATACACCATACATGATGCAACCCCTGTGCCCATCTTTCTAGCATTTCATTTTTTTCTCTTTGATTCATATCATGCAGAAAGTGAGAAAAGGATTTTTCAGGTGCAGACGACGAGAAAGACCTGGGTGGGACCTCACAAGAAGCTGTGGCATGATGACAAGCACCATCACGGACACCACGGTAACAACTCTAGAAATTTCAATTACGTATTTTATGTTCAGTGCACCACCATGGCCATAAGGGATGCAATGGACCGAAGCACGGTAGGAGAAAGAATATGATTGGAAGATTGACCTGTTTGGTTGCAGTTCACAACCATCACGACGACCACCACGGACACTTCTGAATGATAAAACAGTCACTCGAATAAAGCCATATTTGAAGTATGCTAAAGTTGACACTTCGTCTATGATTCCAACTCGCTATTTACCAATTCTTGTTAAACCCAACATCTATTATTCGAATTTGCGCGCGTGCCTCATCACTCCCACTCTCTTATTCTGCATACTCTCTCACTCATTTTGCCGTGATCAAGCATGGGAGATGGTGTTTAACTTTTCTGAGCTCTGAACGATCGTTTTGTAGCGAAAAAAACAACTCAAAAACCACCACTCCTTTACATTTTGCATATCAACAATGGCCATTAATCGTCCATCCTACTTTGCATCTCCTCTCCTCCATCAATTCAAATTCTCTCCTCCATCCATCCCTCCTCTTCTCCTTCTCCTCCCATTCGATCTCCTTTCGCTCGTCCGGAATGGCTGCATCCAAGGGATGTCCCATCTCCACCTCCACCGGAGGAGTCGCCGCTTCCCTCAAAGGTACCTACCCCCACCCCCGCCCCGTTGATCTCTGCGTCCGTTCCCTACCCTCCATCCTGATCCTCGATAGACCCTCCCCCTTGATCCCCTACCATGGCGTACCTCCTCTAACCATCGTACAATCAGGCACACTCTGCGCAAACCAGAGAGCAGTGAAGCTGCTCGTACTGGTCGCAGCCGGTTCGTGACTACAGTAACCTCGTGGCTACCGTAATCCATCCCTGATTCAGGCGGCGTGCTCGCCTATCTCCTCTACTCGTACGCCACCTCCAACTGCTCTGCGACAGCAGGCTGCGAGACCAAGGTACTGTAGTCTTATATCTGACCTACTGAACTTCCTACCGTACCCATCTGCAGAGCAATTCGGGTCAGAAGCCGACGAAGAAGGGCTCAAAGACGAAGCGGAAGAAGCGTCGTTCGGCATCATCGGCTAAGCTGGGTGAGGGATGTGACCCTGTCTCTCCCTCCTCTCCTGCCCCTTCCTCTTCTGGTCGACGACCTCTCCTTCCTCTCGACAGTCGAAGACCCACTAGGAAGAGTACCACCCCCAAATAGACAACCAGACCATCACAGACAATAAACTTGTGCTATCGATCGACTGGCTTATCATTGCATTGGATACTGTAACACATTCCTCTCGAAAGTCACCAGTCGATCGATAGCTCCTTGCCACACTCTAGATACCGTACACCCTTCGACTACAGTAATTCAGGTAGTATATTCCAGGCAGTACCAGTAGCAGCAACAGCACGTCCGCATCGACACCCGGCAAGGAACTCAACGAGTCGCCCGCCGCCACGCCCTCCAAGACCGAGTGAGTACCGTAATTCTCTACTGACCAAAGTAATCCTACCGTAACCTACCGTATTACAGTGATTCTACTCCGGCTGCACCTGTCGCTGCGCCTCCCGCAGCCTCTGCGGCCTCGTCTACAGCGACCGTCCCCCTCGACGGGACCGAGCCCACTCAGTAGAGGTGAGCACCGTACTCCATGACTACCGTAAGCCTAGAGTACAACGCATCTACCGTATCTCTCTTCAGGTCTCGCGCTCGCGTGCCTCTTCGACTGCCGATCAAAAGCGTCTCCCTAGTTTCCTATCCCCATTCCCTCTCCCTCCCATCCTCCTCGCTCCTGACTTGGCACGATTCATTGAGAGATTGACCATGATCGACTGTTGTATTCCCTCCCTCTTCACAGCCATGAGATATCACAAAACACGATCACAGACACGACGACACTACCTCTCTCACATGATGTATGATCTTGTTTCCACCACCGACCCATTCCCCGATTGTATTGTAGACCCATCCATGCCCTCCACCGCTTCATTTTTGTCGTCTCTTCAATCGATTTTTGAGAGGCTGAAATAAACTGCTAAAGGCGGAAGAATTGTTGTTCAATGAGTTCGGGGAAATGATAGGCATACTCGTCCTGTGTTGGTCTAGAATAGTGTCGGCGTTTTCACTCTTTCCGACCGCCATCTGGAAAATGAAAGAGCGGAGTGATTCTGAAATTCCGACGAATGAATTCTCAAATTTCACTCAGAGATTCAATGGATATCAAAAATACAAACTGAGGCGAGCAGACCGATAATGGAATGGAGTGAGAGGGATATGGTCAATGCTACCAGAGATCCATTGGATCTCAGAGTCAACGGATCTCACATCCATCGATTCTCAGAGTCAAATGACTCTGAAAGAGAAGATACAAAATTATTGAAAAGTGAGAATTTTCAATTAGCCTAATCGCCACCGCTAGTATAGAGCATCTGTATTCTACGGAAAACTGTTTTTATGTTCGAATCTGTCCGATTCCCGTTTCCATGTTAAACGGAGGGGTTATTAATGCAATTCATGAAGAATATTCTCGGCGAGCTCGTCAGATTGAGAAACGGAACATCTCATGGAGGTTTCTTCTGACTTCAACTTACATAGTGCTGCAACCTTTGAGATTAGATCTAATCAAAGGCTCGTAATTGATTCTTTGCGATCAATTGAATTATGTATATACCATTTGTACGATCCTAATAAATGCTTACCTTTCAGTTAATTTCTCTTCTCTTTAACATGAAATCGGCGTGAGAAAGGGAAAGAACGCATTGTAGATTGTAAACCCTACCAGATGAGTGTAGTGTGCACTTGGAGGAGATTGCGACAGGTTTCCACAATCAATGAATTTCCTGAAAGATCATCAATCGAATGGCTCCTATTTAATTGACAAAATAGCGCAATGGAAGTGTTAAAAGTCATTAGTTTGCGTATAAAAGGAGCGGCATTTACGAATGACGACAACGCTTCATTCAATTGGAATACACTTTCTTCTCTGTAGGAAATAAATGCATTTCCAACTATTCGCTCTCTCATTGATTCCCAGTGAATGTACTGCTAGACATGAATGCCCTTCTCACTTCCAGATGCGCTTGTGGTATTTAGCTCTTCTCCTGCTTCCGCTGCTTCATGCCTACACAGAGGAGCAAGAGAGTCTAGACTATCCCAAGGAGTTCTCTCAAGGTTAGCAAATATAGTGAGTCTGATCATTCACAGCTTCTCAGATGAATCAAGTGCTACGACAGTCGAACAGCCAGCGCAAGCAGGCAAGTCGCACCCCATTGAGCAATGAAACTCTACTTTTCAGTGTCAGAGAACACTGAGGTAACGAGCGAGAAAGGAGAGGAACTGGACTCGGCTGAAGTGAGCAGAGAATTTGAGAATGGTATGATCGACTATAAATTTGTAAACGATTACATAAAAAACTGAGATGCCGAAGAATCGGCATCAGATGATGCGAATAAATAAGTGAATGAAGATGAAGAGACGAATGAGGACAATGCTGATGGAGATGAGAAAGTAAGGCTTGAGGAAATTTCGCAAACAATTTTCACCTGAAAATTGTAGAAAGAAGAGATCGATGAAGACGAAGCTATCGTAAATGAAGAAGAGGCATGCACAGTTAGTAGACTATAATCACTGATCTCTTCAGAAAGTGGGAAAGGAAACAGAAGAAGAATGGAGTGAGGAGATTGAAGAAGAACCTGAGATGGAAGAGAATAACGTAGAGGATGAGAAGGAGCAAGAAGTGAAGGGAGATGACGAGGAGAGAGAAGAGACGGGAGAGGAGAATCGCGAGAAGGATGAGAAGGAAGAGACTGGCGAAGGAGAACCTGCGGATGAACCTTCGGAGAAAGAAGAGAAAGAAATTGAAGAGGAGATAGAAGAGGAACCGGAGCTTTACGAGGAAGAAGAAGAAGCTGACCCCGATCAGCCAGAGTCGATTGAAGAGGAGGAGAAGGATGAGGGAGAAGACAGGAAGGAAGAAGAGAATGAAGAGATGGAAAATTATGAAGAATTGGACGAGAAGAGGAATGAGGAAGGAGAAGATAAGGAGGAAGAAGAGAATGGAGAGGAGCGAAAGGAAGAGAGCGAAGGAAGTGGAATCGATAGAGATGCTCAACCAAGCAGTGAGCAAGATATTGTTGAGGCAACGACTGAAGAAGCCGATGATGGAAAGGAGCATACTGAGGAAGAGAATGAAGAAGTGAAAGGTGAAGATGACTCGCAGATTTCCCCTCCCAATGAGGGTTTGAAGGAAGAGGAGACGAATGAGGACAATGCAGAAGATGAACAGACAACGGTTTGCTAACACTTCTGCCGCTTTCTGATAGATTTATTAAAGGAACCGATTGACACAGCCAATCCTCAAGAAAACGCAACAAGTGAACCTGAATCTACGACGGTATGTATTCTGGATTTTTTCAAACGAAAAATTAAAAAAAATTTAAGTCTCAGCCAGTGCAAAATCAGGATTTCAACACAACGATTATTGCTGAAGGGGAGAAGGCCCTCAACGAAGTCATTCAGAAAGTAGAGAAGGATGATGAGGTAAACACGAAATATTTTGACGAATCATTTCAAATTAATTACATCTCCCAGGCAGAAGTACTGAGAGAAGAACCTAAACTCGATCAGGCAGAGGAGAAAGAAATCAAGGACCTGTTGAGCACTGCACTTGAGAAGAAAGTGATCGGGATTGGCATAAGTTCATCAAACATCTAAAATCTCTAGGAAGAGGCTCTGATCAATGAAGCAGAAGAAGCAGAAGAAGCATCCCTCGTGAGAGTAATCGAGAACAACGCAACGGTTTGAATTCTACAATTCTACAGTTCTCAATTTCACTCATTCCAGGAACCACTAAGAGTTGCACGAGCTGCGAAGGTGGGAGGGCTCGGTCACTAGCTGTGAAAATAGATTCCCATTCTGTAGGCGGATCCGACTGCTCAGCCTCCCGAAACTCAACCCGTTGAACTTCTCACTGAAACGAACGACCTGACTGGAAGAGTATGAATACAACCATTCAAATGAATATCATACGACATGCATCATACTAATAAATATTTAAATACATTTTAAGAACGAGTTACTCTCTGTTGTTATCAAGAACGATGTGCCTAAAGCTGAAACAGAACGACAGGAGCTGGTGATGCTGTGGAAAATTTCAAGGAGAACTTCACAAATTTGAATTCCCGCAATTCCATATCTCGGCTCCCAGTAGAGCTAGCGACTTGAAAATTGGAATGTGGGGTGGTTTTTACGTTTCCACCCCATATTCCAATTTTTAAGTCTCTAGCTCTACTGGGAGCCGAGATATGGAATTGCGGGAATTCAAATTTGTGAAGTTCTCCTTGAAAATTTCCACAGCATGAGATTGAATGAATAATATTAGGTTGGTGCATAAGTTTTTTCCAATTTTGGAGGTCAATTTCAAAGCCACCCATGAACCGCCACTCAAATCATATCACCACCAATTTGTAGCATAATGTAGGGGTATAGTTCACAATTATTGTGATATGTCCGAATTGTGTAGTGCTTTTAAAGCTTACCAGAAATGAAAGGTTAACCAAAAGTTAATTTCTCATATAAATATTGAAAAACTTGGGTGCGCGCTTGTTTTCCAGGGAAAATTGGCTGGACATCTTCACACACATTATTGAGAAGCCCCTTGAATGCGCTTTCCAATAGTAGGTTGAAATCAGTGCTAGCCTAATTAATCACAGAATTAGGGAGTGACTAATCATACAAGCTGGAAAGAAATTCCACGTGATATCTCATTTTTCTTGCCTTATGTGCTAAAGAGACTGACTTGTTTATAGGGGCGCTTTAATCTTGCACTATGGGGCTACTTTACCATTGGTAAAATTTGAGGCATCGCATCATCCCCTTTTCAAAAAAAATATTTTTTTCCAAAATCCGAATATTGGACTATCCGATCAAAATTTTGAATTTTGTTGATTATTTTTAGAGTCCATTTTCTGAATGCACAGGAATGCCGCTACAATGTGAAGCTATTGCGTGATAGGTCAAGGTTAGCTGATGCTAGCGAACACAAAAACGTGGGACCTCTATGTATCATCTAATCTGGAAGCTGTGAAATACATTGATTTGGATGTGCAAATTTCGTCATATAAATGTTGATGACTGCAGCTTTTGGTTGCAGTAATGAATGTCCACAATAACCCAATTTTAAACTCCTCATGGGAGTAACTTTATGCTGAGATAGGTTTGGTTTCGATAAGGCAATTCGAACGGAAGCACGGTGAAGGGAAGTGAATTTGGTCACGATTAACGGAACCCAACAGTGAAATTAGCTCCTATTGTGAGCAGGCAATTTGCGCCAAACACGATTCACGTGTGTATTCGTGATGTACGTTCATCACACTTCACTATCGTGTTGATGATTTCACCTGATCACTACACACTGTAAAGCTCTAACCTGTTAAAGTCATATCGAAATTCGTAGCCGAGACTATTTTGACCTCGCACTATGGCCACAAGGCGATATCAATAGGTCTGTACTAAAGTGCGCTTAAGAAAGTATCCATGCACTCATAATATATGAAAATCAAAATGAAAATTAATTAGAGCCAAAGACCGGAATGTGTGAAAAGCTTCACAAGTTGAAATTGGAAAAAACTTATGCACCAGCCTGATACTGACACAAAAAATCGAATCTTTGCAAGGCCAGTGAGAAGTTCACGGACGCCCTCGGATGGGTCCATTACCCATGGAATCAGTTCCCGATTCTACAGAAGAAACTCCGAACGGAAAAGCATTGTGGCTGTCAAGTGAGCCTTCTTTGATCAGAATTCTATGTTTCCATTATTTTTTAATCCAGAGCATGTGCAGGTGCTCTGGATTAAGAAGGTCTACACTCGTCCCCGTCCCAAGTCAAAACTCCTTCTAGTCAAGAGTTCATTCGTCCACTTCAGAAAACCCCATTGCCACAGCGGAAAGGTTCAAAAGTTGTTATTGAAGCGGTTCAGTGTTGATTCTCAGAGAGTCCATCATCACATCGTTCATCATGGATCACTCCTTCACAAAGGATTCCCTCTCCACCATTATAGTTTTCACATTGCCTTTCAGGATCAAGACCATGCAAGAGAAGATACACTGGACTTCCTGCGGTACCCATGCCCGAAATTGAATGAATGAAAATGTTCAGGTGTATCATCCGAAGGGATTGGCAGAACTCAGCTGGAGAAACCACGTGAGCAAGAAGATGAAGGCACTCAGAGAAGGGAAGAAGGCATTCGGGAGAAGATTCAGAGCCACAAGAAATGTGAATCCCAAGCACTCCCGGATTTCCTTGGTCAGTAACCGATGGAAACGTTTTCGGATATCAATTTTCTAGAAGGCATCGAAGCATTGAGAGAGAATCTACTCATCCTCGTCCATCTAGAATCTTTTCCGGTGTTTCATCGATAAACAGTTTATTCAAACTAATTTTTAATGTGGAATTGTCTCACTTTATTTTATACATGTGAAATACATGGCCAAACTCGCCGTAGGATTGCTGTACACATAATGGGGAAGTGTTGCATTATGAAGTGGTTAAAATGGGTCCTGGAGAGGTGGTCCTCTCACCATTCTTCTCTCCTCTCGTCCTCCTCACTGCTCGCATCGGCATTGTCGATGGCTGCACGCACCTTCTCACTCAGCTTGCCCTCAACATCGAAGAGTTCACATATTTTTCGGATAATATTTCTTGGAACTTAGACTTTGTAAATGTCAATATAATCTCACTGCCTCGTAGTAGGGACGGGGAGTGGGAGGGATGATGAATCCTTCCTCGCTCTTCGCCTGAGCGAATCCAACGCGATCCTGTCCAACGTCGAAGACAGTGTAGTATCTGAAGAAGAGCAAAATCCCGTGTTGATGTATGCAGTCTGGTCAGTAGATTGTTAGAAATGAGAATGAGTAAATGAGAAATGAGAAACCTTCCGATGAATACATCTCCGAGGATCCATAGTTCTCCCACCCGCTCGGGCAGATCCATTCCCATGAATCCAGAGAGGCATATCGACTTGCCCATCGTCGTGACCTGCAAAACCACTTTTTGTGTTTTGCACAATCACTCCAAAAACGTTCAGAACAGTCGAAAAATGTCGAAAATGGTTACATTGAGAACGTAGTCTTCTCCCTTGAGTGCGTACTGCATTCCATTGATGACGAAGGAGACTTCGGGCAGAGAGGGAACCTTCTCGCACGGGATCATGTACTGCAATTAGCAGCTTGGGTATAATTTATGATTCACTTTGATCTACCGGTCGTTTTTTTTTCTAAATCGTTTGATGGTCACAATGGGACTCAACATGTGACCGTCTCTTCCTCTTTTTTCTTTCTCTTCTCATTGATAAGGCTGAAGGCCCAGTCAACTTGCATACTCTGTTTTCTCTCTTGAGACCCCGAGTGATAAGCGTTTCCGAGCCAACCGTCAATCATAATACCCACAGACGATCGATTCGGCATGGTGAAATTGAGCGCGCATACTTCTGAGTATTGAGAAATGGAATAAATGGGATACCTCTCCCTTCATGAGGGGTTCAGCTCCGATGAATTTCTGAATTTCTTCAACTTGAGCCTTAGGACCAGCGATGAGAGATGTGCCAGTGTCGGCGATGGCCTGGCATCCCTTCGAGCAAGCGATCGAAGCGCCGTTGCCAGTCACCTAAATGGTCGAAATTCTAAGAATCTTACGTTATTAGTTCTCTAGTACTTCTTGACCTCATAAAACAATAAAAATCAACGGTGAATGCCTTTGCTCACAGATTCCATGGCGAATTGCCAGTATCCCTTCCTTGTAACGGGAGTCCAGTTGATGGGAGACACGAATCTCCTCTCGTCAACTCCTCCGAATGTGATCTCACCGCCGATCTCGGAGTCAGGATTACTATAAAGGCCAAAATAATTTTTCAATCGATTCGGCGATAAATTTTGAAACATACGGCCTTAGGATCCTATTTCATACCTTCTCAGTGCACAAACAAATGAAAGGTCATATTTCCTCTAATGATACTTCAGTTCACTCTCTCTGCATAATCGATAAAGGCCTACCGATTGAGCCAGAAAGCGAAGACAGGAGAGGGGACCTTCTTCTGTTCCACGAGAGTGTGGAAGACAGGAGTGACACCCAGCACAGCGATCTACTCATTTTGCATATCGCTAAGCTTTCGAGTCTTTCTCACCTCTGGATAGGCCATTCCGAGGATTCCGTCGAATTTGGCAGCGACGAAAGTGATTCCGGGCTCAGAAGTGGCCTCTGCGAAGGGCTGAGACTCCGCGCAGATTCCAGCCACCTGAAGGATCGAGATGAGTTGTTATGATGCCACAAAATTAATGTCCGAGTACTCACGCAGACGTTGTCCTTGGAGATGAATCCCTTCATGGATCCAGTTCCGTACTGAATGGCCATCTTCCTCCCATCGGCAGTGAAAGTGGACGAAGACTCGGAATCGTAGCGATGATGAAGCACTGGATGATGTTCATCAGTCAATTTCCCATAGGAAATAACTCTGTGGATGGAAGCAACCTGATAGTAAAAAGGGACTCACTGCAGGCAATGTCGTAGAAGGGGCACTTCTTCGATGGCACCCACAGATTCGACGATCCCGTATCGAAGATGACGGTGAAGTTCTGCGCCGGAGTACCGATCGATATCTCACCGTAGTACTGCGCCTGAAACGGGGTACTGTAGGAACAATAGGTTACTGTAGAAATCAATTACTTTGAAGTTCTACTCACATCCATGTAATTGGTGAGGATCTCGTCGATCTCAGCATGAACAGGCACTTCCTCTCCTTCGAATCGAGCGATGTTCTTCTTCAGGTGATTGATTCTGATCTGGAATTGAGATGGTAGGGTTACGGTAGTCACGCTGATTTACCTTCTCGAGCTGTTCATAGTTGCCTGCAGCTAGGAGCTTGTGGCGGAGAGTATCCGCCTTCTTCAGGGGAATTCTGTGGGTTTACTGTAACTGGGAAGATGGATGTACTCGTACCTCGTGATGTCAGCAGGTCCATCATGAGTGTGTCTGAACTTCTTCCTGTACGAATCGGCGGATACCGTAGTCAGAGCGACTAGGGCTAACACCAGCAGAGGGAGTCGTCCCATCATAGAGGAGAGGTCGACACTGACTGGTCCTTATCACTCAGAGGAAGACTCGACCTCTGATAAGATTAGTGTACTGGTCAGTGATTGGCACACGAACAGGGGGGAATCTGGACAGTGTCACCCGATGGACAGCCGTCATTCAAATTGACGCCCCTTCCATGCCCCCTGAGTACGGAGAGATGCCAGAGGGACGAAGAGGGGGAACAGCAACTGATCTCTCCCTTCCACACACTCTCTCGTCACACTCTCCTCATTGGATGCACTCTCTCGTCCCTCAATTGGCAGAGAGCCCGCTTGCGTCTCTGTCTCCTCCTTCTCTCTCCCCTTCTCCCCTGCTCTTCCTCCCTCCTTTCCCCTGCAGAGTGCCCAATATAGATGGCTGCTTACTCCCCTCCACTCGACTCTCCATGAAGTTTCCATTTCCGCAGTCATGGGCAAGCGACTCAAGGTGAGTGAATACCACTTGCCATTGCTCCACTCATTTATTGCTATTGTAATTTACTAACCAATTTACTGCAGGAAATGGGTTCAAGGCTTTTCCACTACTCATTTTTCGTTAAGAAATGTTCCAGGAGCAATAATTCACCTCAACAATATCAATATTTGTCAAGTAAATGGTTGCAGGAACACTGTGAGTGGGTGGAATCAATCGGGTACTCTTCGAACGGATGGATCGGCGGCGATTGGCACATCCCACTCCATCTTCTCTCCAAATTACTTGCTTCTGAACTCAAACAACGGTTTGTTCAGATTTTATAAACTTCCATTAGTCATAGTAAGTTTCTAAAATGATGTCAATTACTCGACGTACCATTGTTTGTCATTCTACTGAACTATGCTTTATTTGCTCGCGTTTCTCGGTTGAGCAACAAGGGAGTGGGAGCAGGAGATACTGGGTAATTAGTAATAATTGCAGCAAAGAGACGGCTGAGATCGACTGCGATAGTGATGTGACTCTCAAGATTTCATTCGATTCGGTGAGCCAGAGCCGGACAATTTTTAACCTTCCATACACCGATTTTTTTTACTTTACTGATTTCAAGATTTACGACATTTTGCTCGAATTCTATGACAATACGATCATTAAGCCGAATCTTTCAGTTGTTACAACTGGCGGAGGACACGTTGGGAGTTCCCGTATTAATTACTGAGAGGGATCTGCTCACTCGATATCCGAACATCCATCTGGCTCTGGTTACCTATCTCGTCTGTCTGAGAAGCGCCATCGATCACATCGATCCAAGTGGGTCATTTCTCATAAGATGACACCTTTCGCATGATCTATGAATCAGTTTCGATATGAGAATGACTCTGTTTGACGTATGATGGAATATTACGGTTGAATATTGCCATGATAGTGCGATGTTCTTTGCAGAGCAAGTGCGCAACAGTCAGGCGCCTCGACTGATCTTCGAGGCCAAGAATGGTCTGCACTCTTCCCTCCCCTCCTGCCCCGAGTGCAACGAACACGTTTTCATCATCGAACGAGTGAGCAAAATCGCTTGATTCGCGTGCATTTTCGATGAATCACCTTCTTTTTGACACGTCCCCGCTTGAGATTATGGGGAAATGCGTCGGTGATAGCAACCAGAAACAGTGGATTTATTTTTAGAGCAGCTGATCCCTTCTTGGACAGAATAGTGACGTCTGTATAAAACAGTCGTTGAAGAATTTCAAATTTTTGTTATTTTTTGAATAAGATTGGTCCTTTGAGGTGGTGATCGAGCGAGTGGTCTTCCATCGGCAGTGTCTCAAATGCACCGAGTGCGGGAAGTTGCTGTCTCGGGGAGCATTCAAGAAGACGAAGAACGGATTCGAGTGCATCTCCCATGCAGTGAGGAAGATTCTCGACGCACACGAAAAGTGAGAATTGATTCTCTTTGGGAGTGAAATACGTGTTGGAATGTCAATAGAAAGCGCTATTGCTCTCTTCTTTCTGTGAACTGTTTTTTCCGAGACTATTCACAGTTCGGCAAACACAATTCCAACACTGCTTCCTCCTTCTTTTTATGCCGTTTTTTGATAGAGATCTAATTCCTGGAAAGGTTTGATGTAATAATAAATTGATAGAATGGGTCGAGGAGATAAGAGATTTCACCTCTCCCACCTGGGAGAGAGAGATGATTGTAAAGGGGGAAACATCAATCAGACGGGCAGTTGAGACGATGAGGCACGTTTAAGTGAAGGCACTATGAGGATGAGAGAGAGAGAGCACTGAACACGAAGGATGGAGATGGGTGAGGGAGTAT
This sequence comes from Pristionchus mayeri, assembly GCA_036245805.1. NCBI lineage: Eukaryota > Metazoa > Nematoda > Chromadorea > Rhabditida > Neodiplogasteridae > Pristionchus > Pristionchus mayeri. The sequence goes on along the minus strand of BTRK01000006.1, from coordinate 34,459,183 downwards.
GGAGACATTCGACATGTACTCATTGACGACGAGAGAATGAGGGAGGAGAATGACTTGATTATCATCATAGAATGGAAGGGGGAGGATTCCCGAGGGTGTCAAGGGACATCGAGAGAGATGCGAAATTAGTCGGCAGGAGAGAGGAGAGGAGTAAGGATAATTACACGAGAATCTACTCGGAGGTTGAGCGTGTGAGAAGCAAAAGAAACAGATTATGACTAGAGTCAAACTACAATATTGGCAGACCGCATTAGTTGAGACAAGAACTTCGTAACCCGAAATAAGGTAGAATAATGAAAAAAATTCTCTATTTCTAAGTGAAATTGCTTTATTATCTGCTCGTGATTTGAGGGTGTGGGGGATCCGTGGATTCATCTCCTTCACCCTGGAATTACACGCCATCTATGAACAAGATTAGCACATTCGGTCATTAGAAGGAGCGAGAATGATTGAGTTTACGCTCTTCCCTTTCACTCGTGATAAATCAGAATAGCGCTCAATTTCTTCGTGATTAACACTGGGAAATATGCAAAATACACTCCTTTATCCTTTATGTCATCATTTCAGTTCGTCCTCTTCTGGTTCTGGGACGTACGATCGATATGGCTACAGTGGTCGATCTCCTCGACCTGCCGTAGCTCCGCCCCCTCGTCCGAAACCTAAACCGCCTCCAAAACCCGCGTATCTCTCGGCACGACCAGAGCAAGATTATGAATCTCTCGATGAGATCCAGGCACCAAAGACGCAGGTAATTGAGATAATTAGATTATGGTATTTTGCGCAAAGAAAGGAGAACCGCTCTCAAATTGGCTCTCACTAACGCATTATTCCGTGGGTCACTTTTGACAGCTGTCGCTTTCCTTTTCCCTCTCACGTGAAAGATTCCGTCGCTCATGCATGATCGAGCGAAGGGGGGGGGGAATACAATGCAGGAAGAACAAATAGTGAAGTAGTGTTTTCGCTATCTACCGTTTCTGAAATTTCTAAGGATATATTTTTCTAAACAAAAAAATTTTGCAGGAAATTCCGCCACCTGTAAAAGAAGCGGAGAGAAAAGATGTCGACGAGGCCACAATAAATACAGAGACGATGGAAAGGAAGAGCTCTCTCGGGGAAGCTGACGATAGCGTGTCTCACAAAGAATATCAAGTAATCAAATAAATAACTATTAGAAAAATAGGATCTGAGCTGTTAAAGTCAGACTTTAAAAGTATCAATAGTTGGTGCAAAGGATCTTTCTTAATCCTAAATTATACAAGTATTTCAAAAGTACTTGCAGGAGAACGAAGATACGACAAGCACGCATACGAATCCAGCGAGTGAACCTCATTCGGCGTCTGCAGACGAGACTTCGAGTGGAGATTCCGTCGATTCGGGAGTAGTCATGAGAATGGCGAAGATGTTCGGAGAAGTTGAGGGAGGAAGAGCGGAGAAAGCAAGAATATCTCGTGAGTTAAAAATGAATTCTGGTTTTTCGATATGGATCAACCAAATTCTTGATTTGAGAGCCTCAACTTCCCTCTCCGGTGGCTCCTCCTCGTCCTAAGAGAACGTCGATGCTCATCTCATCCTCAGCACGATCTCACTCTGCCTCTCCCACTCCCACTCTCAGGTGCGTCCAATAGTCAAGGAATTGTGAGTGAGTAATCACATGGAATCATCGCATTGACATCACACAATGACATTTGTACACTACGTGTCTTCCTTCATGCAAACCTTCTCTTTCCAGATCTTCTCTTCGGAGTGCAGCTCCGTCCCCTGCACCCAAACCACGACTCAATCTAGAAGACTACCCGGGATATCTCTGTCCATTCGGAGAAGAAGAGGAAATGAATGAGGTGATTGCGAATATTGATTTATACAATTAGATACATTCAGCACTCGATCAAATGTTCTTCTAGAGAATATATTTTTTTGTTTCAGGCAGTCAATTATCCGTCCAGCAAGAATCCCTTCGCTGACAGTGACGATGAGTCGACTAAGGGTCCTCCAGTGCCTGCTCCTCGTTCCCTCCCTCCACCCGTTCCCGTCCTTCCCGGTACCTCTGACCGACCCAAAGTCCTACCACCACCGCCACCTCCAGGAGCACAGGTCAGTCAATGAGTTTCCGTTGAAAATCCACAGCTTACATCCTTCATTGGTTGTTTTTTCGTATGCTATTGGGGTTTCCGGAAAGTGTTTGCACTTTTTGTTCGGATGAACGTTAAATCCGCCATATTGATTTCGCATCCCAAATGCTAGTACTGTTGAATAGAGTAGCCATTGCCCAATCACATATGCTATGGAATTTGCATCAGGTGCCATCCCCTGCTTTTAAGAAACGTTTACGTGAAGGGTACTGTAGTGACCCACCAACGCGCTTTCCTCCGCTTTTCATTCTTTATGTACGATTTCTCCTTAATGAAGTCATCCAAGATTCTATACAGTTTTATAAAGCATGAATCGCTTAATACATACACTAAATTTGGAAGGAATCGGCCAACTACTCTATCTGCAACGCTAAAATACTTTTAAAAATCTTAATAAAAATTTCAACTTTTTCGATGAAATTTCATAATCATGCAAATAATTCGTATAATTTTTTATTTCCAGCTCGCCAAATGTTATGTGTACAATGTGATATGGAGTACCACTGACTACCTACAAATTGCGCATGGTTAAATTATCGTTCGATTCATTTGCGGAAAGAAAGAACCATTATTGCCCGTCACATAATCTTTTCTTAAGAGGTCGTCCGCCAGAGAACGTAACAGATGGGAAAATGCTACGGATGGCTAAAATTCGAAAAAATCTCACTTTTTTCTTGAAGTGGTCCTCATGAGTGCTGATTAACAGGCTATATGGGAATGTCTATAGGTCGATTTTAAAAAAGTTACAGTAACATATCGATTTTGGGGTCAAAAAATTTCATATCTCAAAAGTACACCAATTATAGTTTTTCTGGCGTATTTTCACCCGTAGAAAACGAATTTCGATGTTAGAGATCGAACAAATGCGATCCAAAAAAGATAGAAGCCAAAAAATGCTCAAAAAGTGACATTATCAGCCATAACTTTTTTCTATATGAGCCGTCTTAACCGGTATGCAGGTTTTACAAACTTCAACATGTATCAAGTCTACCATATTTTTTGTAGAATTTTAAAAATGGCGCCCGTTAGGTTTTTATGCTCTCAAAGTTGGCTCCATACCAAAAAAATCTCGAAAAACTCGTTCTACCTTGACTTGCCCATGAGTTCAAAAGCCATGCAGCACATCCATTTCCACTAAACATCACTTAATAACTGTGGTAGAATAGTTTTCAATTGATATTTGTACGAATTTCGAAAAAAAAAATTTTTGACCGGCCCGGTTCTGGGTCGAAAAAGTTGATATTTCAAAAATACATTAATTGTAGTTTTCCTGGGGTAATTTTATCCGGAGAATACAAATTTCAATGTTATATTGCAAGAAAATATGTTTCACAAAAGTTTTGAGTGGAAAAAGTACGATTTTGTGCTAAATTTAGACTATTATAGGCAATATTTATTCCAAACAAAACTTCTTTAGGTGATGGTGTTTTTGACAACTGAGGCTTAATTGTTTGAATTACTTTTATTCAATAACCATCACGAATCAAGTATTAGGAACGAGGAGGGAAAAACACAGGTTGTTTCCTTTGGAAACAAGTGAAGCATTTGTTGCGCGAAGGCATAGTGAAATTGCGATAGCACATAACAATTACGAAAATAAAGAATCCAATGATGATGATAATAAAAATTGAGGTGTGCAGAACATCATCCAAAATATTTGTCATAAATTCCTTGATCGAATTCGATATTCCCGAGTGCAGTTTATTGATTTTTCCACTGAATGACTTTTCCCACTCCTCCTTCGCTCGCTCTTCTTCCTCAAAACCATCGAATACTCTCTTCTCGAAGTCTGTCATTTCCGCCTGTGTAAATGTGTTTTTTAAACGTGATTTAATAATAAACAATTACGTCATATTTGTAATGAATGAGAACATGGCCTCTGCACTTCTCTATTTTTCCTCCAATTCGAACTTCTGACGTTGAGTTGCAACATATTTTCGCTATGTCGTTTTCAATTGCGTACGATGCAATTTTTACATCATTTACAATATCGTAGCCCTGGAAGAGCGATAAATGTGTATTTTATTGTTAGCATTGCGATATGGAAAATAATCAAATTCACTTTTAGTGTTGTCCGTATGATTATGTTCTCCCCTATTCTCTCCAGTTCGAGGAAAGACGAGTTCACGTCTCGAATCGTTATTCTTATGTAATGAGTGTGGAGCTAGTTATGTTCTTTACGATAATCTTCTACGCCATATGGACACGGGACGGTGTCATTTTCGTCCGGAGAAGATGTCCTTGTCCGATTTTGCCCTAAAGTTGTACAAAGCCGGTCTGGAGGATGTAATTCAAAAAAATGCTAAGCTGGACGAAGTCAACGAAGGTCTCATTAATATGGCAAAGGATGATGGCATGGACAAGCTTGGAGAAGGATGGGCACTCCGATCCAAGAAAAAGATCATTCCGTATTCAAGGGAAGCTAAAAAAATTGTCGAAAAAAAGTTTAATGAGGGAAATAAAAGTGGAAGGAAGATGGATCCAGCTGAGGCGGAACGTTTGATGAAACTAAACAAAAAAATAAAGCCATGCGAAAGAATGAACGCGCAGCAAATAAGGTATATTTACAAAAAAAAAAAATTTTAAAGCGATACATTTGTTTTCAGATCTTATTTTTCAAAGCTATGTAGATCGAAGAAGGTGGAATCTCAATCTTCATTTTCGAAAAAGAAAAAAACTTGCCGATGATGACGAGATGGATACTGATGAGGAATTTATTGATGAGGACGAAACGATTGAGGAAGAGGAAGACGATGGAGTTGAGTTTATAGATAACTTCGGCAGACAAATCGATGACGTGATCGATGACATAATCTATGAGAACAGAGACGAGTTATTCACTTCCCCCTCGAATGACTTTTTCGATAAGGATTCATGAACATAAAGTTTAGCGGAACTTGTACTAATGATGTTTCAATTATCTTGTGTTTACCCCATATTTGTAATGTTGTTTTGTCGGGAACTGTATTATAATACTATTCCAATAATGAATATGAATAAATAAACGTCTTATATATGCGAACATCTCATGAATGTAACTATTGTTCCCTCAATTTAGCACAAATTCGTCCTTTTTCCATTCAAAACTTTTGTGAAACATATTTCCTTGCAATATAACATTGAAATTTGTATTCTCCGGATAAAATTACCCCAGGAAAACTACAATTAATGTATTTTTGAAATATCAACTTTTTCGACCCAGAATCGGGCCGGTCAAAAATTTTTTTTTTCGAAATTCGTACAAATATCAATTGAAAACTATTCTACCACAGTTATTAAGTGATGTTTAGTGGAAATGGATGTGCTGCATGGCTTTTGAACTCATGGGCAAGTCAAGGTAGAACGAGTTTTTCGAGATTTTTTTGGTATGGAGCCAAATTTGAGAGCATAAAAACCTAACGGGCGCCATTATTAAAATTCTACAAAAAATATGGTAGACTTGATACATGTTGAAGTTTGTAAAACCTGCATACCGGTTAAGACGGCTCATATAGAAAAAAGTTATGGCTGCTAATGTCACTTTTTGAGCAGTTTTTGGCTTCTATCTTTTTTGGATCGCATTTGTTCGATCTCTAACATCGAAATTCGTTTTATACGGGTGAAAATACGCCAGAAAAACTATAATTGGTGTACTTTTGAGATATGAAATTTTTTGACCCCAAAATCGATATGTTACTGTAACTTTTTTAAAATCGACCTATAGACATTCCCATATAGCCTGTTAATCAGCACTCATGAGGACCACTTCAAGAAAAAAGTTTGAGATTTTTTCGAATTTTAGCCATCCGTGGCATATTTACGTTTTCTGGCGGATGGTCTCTTAAAAACCAGTGAAAGCAAATGTTGCAAATTCGATGATATAAATGGGCAATGGATACTCTATTAAATGGTGTTAGCATTTGGGATGTACGGCTGATTTTACGTTCCTCCGAACAAAAAGTGCAAATACTTTCCGGACACCCTAATAGCGCCAAATAATAGTCTCGTATGAACTGTTTCTTTTCTTGTTAACCCTCTCTAAGTGATTTGTCATGTTTCTCATTTATTCGTACCACTTTTCTTGCTGCCAGACGGCTATAACATGAGTGTTAGTGATAGAATAACGGCAATCTCGTAATTTTTACACACGGTTATCCGGAGATGACAGATTTCTGCAGCATCCGATAATTATCAATGCGCTTGATTTGCGTTCGAAATATTTTTGATAACAATAGCATTAATTGTAGGTTGGCAATACAGTTGTTATAAGGTTGTTGCAAAAGTCTTGCGGTTTTTTGTATTTTATTTTGAACTATCATAATTATCTCGTCTCAAATCCCAATGCCCAACAAACATAACAGTGTTTAGAGGTACACTTGTATTTTACATGCATACGTTTCAATCAATCCGATATCGTAATCAACGCAAGAAATTACGATAAAACCAATTGCAATTGACACTCAACATTTTGCATTATGAAAGAGATTTTACTGGATATTTGTTGGAAAAATTCGCGAAACCTGCCCATACTGATGTCTGAGAAGTATTACGTATACCTGTTTTGAAAATATGTTTCAACTGTGTCTCGATTAAGTTTGGACCGAATTACATGCTATTGAAAATATGCTGTCGATGCTGACTACATGAAACTTTTTCGGATTTTTCCATCGAAGACCAAGCATACAGGATTTACTATGAGTGCGCTATATTGAACCACCAAGAGGCTTTATTCTCAGAAAAAAATGGCGCCTGCACCTTCCTCGTTTCAGAAGATTTTAATTTCTCATTTTTCAAAAATATGCGAAATCAACATACAAAATGCAATATGTAGTCATTTACAGATCAATGTATTTCTCAAAAGGATGTAACTTCCATCATCCATGAGAAAAAGTTTGTATATGGTAAAGATGGGAGCTTCATATAACCACCAGGAGTTGAGCATTCATGCTTCAGAGGAAACAGAATATTGAGAAATGTGTCGTTTTCGATGGATAAATTTGCGCAAATTTAACTTTGTCCTGCTCTCGCCTCTCCGATTGGGCAATGATGATTGGGTGCGCATATGAAAGAGTATGCAAGGCCTCATTAGTAATCAATATACGGAAGGTCATCGGTCAAACTGAAAGGAAGATGGAAGGCAAAATATTTAAAAAACCGCAAGACTTTTGCAACAACCTTATATTTGCAGGTGGAAGAAGCGTCGACTCCTCCTCCGAAGCCTCCTCGGAGTGGACTAAATCCTTCCGAGACTCGAATTCATACTCTGCGTATTTCGAGGAAGAAGTTCCGTGCACCTCTTCCACCCGTTCCACAAATGAGAAAGGTGGACATTGGAATTAAACATTTTTCATCTTTGATATTCATTACCGTTTTCGTAGAAATTTTTTCTTTGCAATTTTTTGTGTTGTCTGGGGTTTGGTCTTTGTTGTCTTTGGTAATGCCGGTTCAATCAAAGACATTTCCAAAGAAAACACAGACAAAATCAAAGATAACAGATACATCTACAAATGTCTTCGTAGATGTCTGTACGAACGTCTTCGAAGATAACAAAGGCAGCGCAAAAACATGATAATGTTCTGAAAAACTCAATATTGTTGACCCGATACTTGTGTTTTACATTAATGGAAGGTGACCGATCACTTCTGTAGATCAACTTCACTGAGAATGGCGCGAAGGAAGAGCCATCAGTGATTGCAACGAGATTGAAGGAAATCGAGGAGCAGATGAATAGGTACGACTAGAGCGAAGACCATTCAGCAATCAATAATTCAGGGTGGAGATCGAAGGGCGAGCAGTGGAGAAGGAGATGCTCTTCCAGATTGATACCAGTACGTTGTTATATCAATTGTACAAAAATATAATATTCGTTAAGTTTTGTTAGAGAGATTGTTATCCAGCTTTCATCGACGTTTTGTAGATCCGAGAACATGGTCGAAAAGCCAACGAGCTGACGATTGGGTGAACATTCTGTCGAAGAAGTTGGAATTGATGCGAGAACAGCTCTACCTACTTGGATTGTAAGTGTACTTTTTTATAATAGCGCAATATCTACTCTAATTCGTATAAGAAATTAATTTCAGAAAAAAAAGTTGTTTCTTGAGGTGGCGTGAGAATTATCTGAACGAAGTTCACTCTGAGACCGAGTACTACATCCGATGTCTGCTAGAGAAGGAAAAGATCGGTAAATTATTTTTTTAATGTTTCGCTTGTATGAATACAAAATAGAATCACATTTAGTAACATTGATTTCTTGCAGAGAAATCGGAGTGGGAGATCGAACGAGAGGCGACGCTCACCAATCTTCTCATTTACATCATCGATGAGAAGTTGAAGCTAGACGAGTACATGGTCGACCACTCCGGAGGTGAAGACTGTTCTTGAAATACTATGAACTACCTGTAATGTACATACAAACTCTTTGTTTCAGGCGCTTCAGATCCGAAGAAAGAGGAATCGACGAAAGCAGATCAGAAGAAACACAAGCTGAAGAAGCGAGTGTTCATGCTCTCGAAACGGTTGAAGTCGAAGAAGAACAAGGAGTCCGCCTCTGAGACAGTAGACAGTGGTAAAAAATAGACATCATCACTCTCCATATTCTAGCATCCCCCAAATAGAGTTGGTAGATGAACCGGTGAAGGCCTCGATAGTTCTTTCTGATATCATTCCGTACCCTCCATCCATTCATCCTCTGGTCATCACTTAGTCATGCATTGTTCTTCTAGAGTAACCCCGTTTTTGTGCGCCCTTCTAGTCAACGCTAATTGTTTGCCTTTACTCTTCCCCTGCGTCATTTCTCATCAGAATAGCCGCTCATCCACAGATTATTCATGAAGGAACATCCAACTGGTACGATCCCTATCTCTTTCTCCGCTTATCAATGCTTCCTCTAGAGTATCCCCTCGCAACTTCTCCCTATTCCCCAGTGACTCTTGTGAAGACAGCTCATTATTCTTTTTAACTCCATTCCATTGTGAAGTTTTTGGAGAGTCAATAGATCCCTCAATGTTCTTCTCTTGACAGCACAACCGATAGTTGGAATTAACTTAGAAACCAATTGAAGTCGGCGATCTTTGTTCAATTCAAAATGCCATAAATCAACCTTTCTTTCATGATCTTTCTTCACATGGAAAAAGCGAAATTAAGTGTTTTTCGTCTTTGAAGTCGGGCGTTCCTCGCATCTTGAGGGTGGTATTAGGATAGGATTATGCTAAACACCATGCAGAGCTGAGTAAACGATACCTTCCATGGAGATGGAGAAGGCAGATGGATAAGGAGAGGGAGGAAAGAGATGAGACGCAAGCATATTCAACACGTCCTTACTCATATCATACGTTTCTCAATGTTCTTGCATGATTTCTCTAGCTACGGAGAAGCATGTGGGAAAATGAAACAGATGACAATGGCATGAATCAGTTTCCGGACGTTTCGAAAGACGAGTTCTTTGGAATTTATATTATACTTTTTTATCGTTGGATATCATGGAAAAAGAAACAGAAGTTCGGAAGTTGCAGTCGTTCTCCCAGAGAATAATTATTATGGTTGAATGGAAGAGATTTCTGGGCGAGGTGAGGAAAACAAAGGAATATTCTTGAAATTGAACGATGTTCGCCTCGTTCCAGAAGGAGTTTGAGATCAGTGATGGTGCATAAAGAGGAACAGATGAGGAGAAGAAAATGAAGATTGCGAGGACACGGCTAGACTCAGTATGACTCGGTTATGAACAGAAGGGGAGTGAATACTCTAATCACTAGATTGGATTCAGTGGATGGGGATGAATCAATAGAGATCATCGCCAGTCGGACAGAGACCAGCCCGATCCCGTTGAGAGAAACGAAGAACCTGGAATGGAGAGGGTCAGACCAGAGACGATCATCTTCCGTACCTTATCCATCACGTCTTCGTCCCACTCCAACATTAAACTCTTCGCATTCAGCAACAATCCAGGATGTTCCCTATCCACTGGATCGTCCTTGCCTGCAAATTATCATTCGGATCCAGCCTTATTAAGTAGCCTGGTGTCCGATAGTATTCATCCTGACAGTACCAGAAGTACTCCATCTCCTTCCCTCTCGCGCACTAATTTCCTGTGCCATTCCCGATACTCTCGTACTCAATCCCTCCATCTGTACTCGTTCAATTTCCGGTGACGCAACGCGCCCCGATCAGTATCAATCTTATCTCCTCTCTTCTTTCGCCGGAGATTGGCACCTAACCCATCACGAGCGGTGCTCATTTGCATAGAGAGAGGACCAGTTGAGTAGGGCGACACTACCTCTCGCCCTCCCTTGAGAATGCCACTGATTGCAAACATCGTTCTCAGAATGGATGGTCTTACCGAGGAGGAGATATCGTCGTCCCACTTTCACTCGTGGACACTTGCACGAGAGGGCGTGAGGCTCCTGCCACATATCGATCTGACCACGACGACCACGAATTCCCTGCAAGATGAACGATCAATCTAAGACGAATGCCGAAACCGAGTATCTCAGAGAGGAAGAGTGTCAACGGACCTTCTTCATAATAGACTCGACGATGACGGTGTATCGTGCCCATCCACTGTCCAGAATCTCCCTTCCGACGACGTGCACTTGCAGGGCTTAATCACATTTTGTCGCCTTCTTCGAATTTCACGAGAAGCTCTGAGTGCATTACCGTAGTCTCTCTTGCAGAACTTCTTCTGGTTGAGTCTCTTGGGCGAGGAACGACACTTGGGGCACGATCGGGCTACAATCGAATTAATCAATCCCAGATCTCTCCATGACTCTTCGGCTGGGATAAAGAAGCGCTAGTCTAATCCATCTGTCGCCACAGGGGGGCGCACTCCACTTGAATATCATGCACCCTCCATCCTCATTGCTTTCTTTTCTTTTTGCGCACGCGCTAAAAGGATTAGTCGCAATCTGAAGTTATGGGCCAAGGCCGACAAAGGTGAGGATGAGATCACTTTCACACCTGCTAACAGCTTCTCTCTGGACTTAATCGAGGAAGGATCATGAGAAGGAGAGGAATGGGAGTTGAAGGAATTGTGCTTACCCGTAGGAGTGACTGGTTCATCCAGAGGGGCGACGCCTGAAATCATTTGGTTACTTATCTTGTTTCCTTTCCCATCTCTCGAGTGAGTAGTCATTCGAGTGTAAGATGGTAGGCGGTGATGGGATTATCTCCCATCGTCAGGTAGAAGAGTGGACAAAGGGGAAGTTGTATTGACAAGAGTAGGAGGGCGACCCGTGGGAAGAGTTAACCGAGAGAGCAGATTAGTCCCTGTCTAATTGAGAGTGACGGATTATCCGCAGGTGCTATCATAGACTGGGAATCGCGCCACTGGCTGACACAGTACCGAAAGGAAGATTCGAAAATTTGAATGAAAGCAAAATAGTAAACTGACGAATGCAGGGAGTGGTTGTGGATCGAGACTGAATGAATCCCTTGGCACACTTGTTGCAGATGATTCCAGTGACTCCCGGCTTGCAGAGACATTGGCCAGAAGTCTGATTGCACGACGACCCGATGGAACCAACGGGATGACAGTTGCACTCTGAATCACTCCTTCTTACCCTTATGTCTCATCCCCTTCGTCCCCGTTCCACTGAGATTTCCCTCCCTGATCATGCCTCCCTCATTCCTTCGCGAGTCTCGGATGTCATCGATAAGTGGATTAGTCTTGCTCCCCCTCATTCCTTGTCTCATCTAGTTGTAATTCGTGTCGAGTGTTCAGGAAGGCGCCAGGTTACATCTCCCTCATTGCTCGATCAATCTTAGCTGGCCAGGGCAATTTGTCGTCGCTTCTCTCGCTCTTCTCGCATCTCGGAGAAACACGAACAGTTGCGATCCCTCGTGTTCACTTATCACCAGGTCTTTTCTTCTAACCCAGCAAGAAGAGAAAGAATGGCCTGTTTTTGGAAGGGCAAAGCAACACAACAGCCGAGGTCCACCTCTAGCCACTCAAGCACATCCTTATCCCATGGGGAATATGTGATCCAATCTATCAATCTGTCTCGTATTCACAAGAATGGAAGACTATAGAGTGGAAGCACCTGTTCACGTCCGTCATCATAACCATACGCGGGAAGGAAGGAAGGAAACGACCCGTAGAATGAGGTGAGAAAAGGATGGGATCGCACTACAATTCCCTTTCTCGTCCACTACCGCCTTTTAGCTCCCTCTCAAAGTGCGAGGAAAGACAAGAGATATGCTAATGGCCTCGTCGTCCCCTCAAGACCGCTCCGTCTTTTGCCACTCCCGGTTCAATAAATCATTGTTGGTATGTGAAGACAGCTCTGCTTCATTCCTCCCCCAGGCTTCTCCCCCAAATGAGACTCTTGACGATGAGCTATGAAAAAGGACCAGGAATATTGGCATCGCCCGTTGTAAATACCCCTATACTCGCAACAATTCCGTCCCTCTCTTCCATTCTATCGGAATGACCAGTGGTATATTGGGTAACCGCATCGAAATGGGTCCTCTCTCGTCCTCTGGAGTACTCTAAGCGCCCCCATTGCAAACGAGATTATCCTACACGGGAAAGCCTCATTCTGTCTCTTTCGTTCATTTACGTGAAACTTCCCTCTTCCTTCCTTCAATCCACTCGATCATCGGCTCATTCGAGCACTTTCCCATACGAAAAGCGGTTGTTTGAAAGTAGGCAAATAGCTGAGGTGAGAGGGCATTGTAATGGAGGGGTTGATATCCCTCCTCTCCCCCCGACCCATCCAAACCAGGAAGGAAGGAGACCGAGGGACGGGGAATGCATCACTTGACACCCGGCACAAAAACGACGCGGCGGTCAAAGAGGCCACCGGAGGGATGCTAATGAGACACGAAATATGGTCGGCCAGCCACTGAGATGCAATCCTTTAACGTACCTTTGCACACTTTTCTGTGAGTCAGTGGTTTGGTGGGGTCTCGGAAGAATCCGGGTTTGCACAGATGGCAGTTCCTTCCGGCAGTGTTGTGACGGCAGTTGATGCAGACTCCGCCCGATCGATCGCCACTCATCTTGTACAACTCGGAATCGAATCGACATCTCTTCGCGTGCAGATTACAGTTGCAGGCTGCAAATAATACCTTACTAGAAGAAGCAAAGCCTTGTTTTCCATCCCATTACTATTCTGGACAATGCCATATCTCATTCGGCGGCATTGTGTGGATTATAATTATCATCCTTGAGCATGACTGAGATATTCGATGCCTGCGAAGGATCTCCCTTCTCTCTTTCCCTTTGTGCCCGAGGCGTTAAGGGCATTATTTATAGTTTTCCATCTGTTCGCGCATCTAGCTCTTCCCCTATTCAGTCTTCTGTTTATCATGGCACTGCTAATGAGAGGGTTGGAGACAGCCGCGCAGTCTCGACACCTGTTGAGGGAAGGGAGGAGAGGTGAGAAGGGAGTGCCCCATGCCTAATTCACCGCACTTCACTGTTCTCTTCCCGAATGATAGTAAAAGGAGTAGTAGAGACAAAAGTGTCCTCCTTTTTCACGGCTGCTCTAAGCCCAACCAGTGATGCGATTATGGAACTGTGTTTGCCGCGTGAGCGAACTCGAGATACGAGGGGAGAAACGCGATTTGAGTGGGGAAGCAGTGACCAGTCTTCCTTCTCCTTGTGGATACTGTACCATCTGATTGGGTACACTGTATTCGCAGATGATATAAACGGGCGAGAGATCCCTACTAAAGACAGTCTCTCTCTCCACAGGTGGGCCATCGGTTGAATGGCAGCAGAGATTTGCATAAGAGGGCACGGATGATGAATGGAGGGAATGGAGGGATGAGAGATGGAATCTCACACCTCTGCTCTCTCCCGAACTCGCCAAAGCAGCCAAACATCTCAAGAGCCACCCGCCAACTTTTGCCAAATATCCCATCTGAGATTGCGCACTGTGGGAAATGAGTAAAAATAGGCAAAATGGCCTCACCAACACATGCATTAGCAGAGTGGGCCGTGGCTCTTGCCCATGGTCGATCGTAGTGGAAGGGCTTGCATCTCTCGCAGTCCGTACCCATCGTGTTGTGCTTGCAGTCACACGTCATCTGCAATTCGATCAGTTAATCACTAAAATAGCCATCACTGAATCTCACCTGTCCATTCTTGTCATAGATGCATCTCGCAGCGTGTCCATTGCACTTGCATCGTCCACCCACGGCCAGTTCGCCCATCGAGTAGAAGTACCTGCACAGAAGAGTCTCTTCTCCCTCGCCAACCAATCGACCAACCGTTCTTTCCCATCGCTCTCCACCGTCGAGTTCGCAGCCTCCAGAACATCGTCGACGTCGTTCGTCAGCCCGTACAACTCTGCCTGCAATCCTCGACGTCTTCTGGAGTATACGAGGGTGATTCTACCTGATCGGGGCTGAGTCGTGAGAAGACCACCCTGATATCGGTGGCAGTTACCCAATCCTGCAGGACGGGCGATTGTTCGAATGAGATGGCGGATGGACGATCCTCCAGGAAGGGGAAAGCCACTCGATTGCCAGCTGGAGCGAGAGTGTGGGAGGAGGTGCAGCGGGCTTCCTGCAGAGAATAACCATTTCCCTCCCTCTACTTCTCCACTCCTACTCTCGCACGTTTCCTTGTTGACCAGGCAAAGTACACAGGGAACACCAACAGCTCCTTCGCCCCTCTCCCTCCCCTTCCTCTCTCGCTTCCCGCATATTCTGGTTCAAAAGCGCTCCAGTGTTTGTGTGTGAGTGAGTGAAATTGAGAAGTTGTGATGGCGAATGTGCTGAGAGAATCGGATAGGGTTCTTCCCATGAACGGAGCCACGAACAAACCTCCTCTCGAAAAGGGCAGCCATTTTCAATTAGGAGGCTACCGAAAACGGAAGAATCACCACTCTGATTAGAGACAGATTTAGGGCGCGCGCACATTCGAATTTCGCTCGGATCGGAGGGAACTAAGCGGCCATTATGGCCTTGTTCATTTCTACATCTCTCTAATCTCTCCATCATGCCAATTGACGAGAATGATCGTACCTGTTCATTGTGCTTCTCGATCTTCACATCGGGTCTTTTTCCATACATCTGTTCGCACTGGGTGGAATAGAACTGGAAGGGCGTCCATGTTCTTCCGTGATCGGCTGATTTGTAGAGGGCCATCGAGTCAGGGAGACGATTGCAGAACTGCATGCTCACGTACGTCAACTCGAACTTCTTCCCGAGGGAAAGAGTGAGTGAGACATTGCGAGGGTAGGTCAGCGAGGGTTCGGACACCCAACAAGTCATGTTCTGGGGGTTGTTGAGATCAGTGAGGAAGGAAGCAGGATGGGAGAGATGGGATTGGTCAGCATCGCAAGTGGAGCATTCCTCACGGATAACTCCATCCGAACCCTCGCGAGTTGTGCAGAATCTGCAAGTTAGTACTTCCTAATCGGCATTGCTCTTCTGAGACAGTTGCGTGATCCTCTCTCTCTCTCACTTGATCTCCATCCTCCCTCTGGTCTCTCCCCATCCCATCACATCCTAATCCGGGGGCGCTCATAACTCTTTTTCCCATTGTGTGAGAAGAGGGCAGAAGGTTGGTCATCCACTTGAACCGATCTCTTCCTCTCCCTCACCTATATTGCCAATCGTGAGCTCTCGTCTATTATTGCGTCAAGTAGAAAGGGTTGCATATATCCGTCCACCTCCTCTCTACTCCACTACTCTTCCGTCGCTTACCTTAACTGCTCTACAAGAGAGAAAACGGGCAGCGCAATTAATCATTTCTACAGAGAAAAGGGTCTCATAAAGAAGAAGAGAGTGATAAAGTTGATGTGACCGAGCGGGCGCACTGTGACCCCTCAAAGGAGATCGAGATGGACTAAAGTGAATTGATCTCTCAAGAAACAGAAGAGAGGTGTCAGGGAGTCAATTGCAACAAAAGATGGAGAAGAAGACAACAAATAGCGCGCAGGAGGGATGAGCAGAGGAGAGGGAGCAGAGAGACGAAATACTTTGATATCAAAGAAGGCGCACGATAAGTACGGTAATAACCGAAAGAGCGAAAGGCAAAAAACGCGGGGGCAGTTAAGCCACCAACTCTGTTTGAACTGGAGAATGAGTCAGGGCAGTGGATATACACCGAGTGAACATGTAATTCAATGCAGCGGAGAAACGATCAGGAATGGAAAGTATGTTTGTGCAAGTACAGACATTCCAAAATTAGAGGATATAGCAGGAGGAGGATGAATGGAGGGAGAACTCACTTGATCGCTCCTCTCATTCCGCACGTATCCGATGCCACCACGGGCTTTCCGAATGCGGCATTGATGAATTCAGGGACACATCGAACGGAGCGACCCGAATTATCGTAGCAAGGGTCGTGGTCTGGTTGTCGCATTGAGAACTGAGAGAAGTAGTAGGCTGCGGCGATCGGCCGTGAGATCACGGCCAATGCCAGGAGAAGGAACATGCTGCAAGAGAGGAATGAGAGGGGAAGGAAGACCACGGAGTGAGAAGTTACGAGAGTCATCAAAGAGGTAATTGAGGAGAAGCGAAGACCTGATAAGAGAGAGAGAGGGAGATGAGAGAGATGGAGGGGATGGGAAGGGCGGGGCTAGGAGCACTCTTCTTCATGAGATGGGCGGAGCCATCTCGTGGTTAGATCTCCCTTGAGGTAAAGAGGAGAGGAGAAGGGAGAGGAACTGCGATGAATGTGTGAGATTGGAAGGAAGTGAGAGTACGGTAGAGGATGGGAAGTACGGCACGACCAGGCGAGAGAGAGGAAGCGTGAGAAGGGAAGAATGAGTATAGATGAGATGAATAGGAAATGAGATCGTGAATATATGAGTTGTACGATTACGTCTGAGAAGGAGATGTTGTGAGTGCTGCGGGAAAATGATCACATTGAAAACTATCTACGTACTTGTATTTCGGAAGTTCGATAAATATTGTATAGTTTTTTGGTCCATAGGTAACGCCATAGTGTTGACAGTTTATCACCAAGTAATTGGTTTGAAGTTGAATATATTTTTATCTAGGAATGTGACAATTTTTTCAATCCTTGAGATAATCTGTGATAGATCTTATATATGAGCCTTCACTCACTGATACCACAACAGCATTGGATAACATATTTTGGGGGCTCTCGATAAACAGAGGGACGTGAGTTCCACTGAAAAGCTGATTGGTTCCATCATCGGCTTCTTATTCGTAGGCTCATCAATCACCCTCTAAATTCATTTCATTGTCCCCGTATATGCAAGTCAATTGCAAAAAAATGTATATTGCAGGTGCGAATTCCACGAACAGCTACATCGCTAACCAATTTTTCAAGCGTAGGAGATCCGAGCTCATCATCAGGAAGCACCATGCACTTCGGAATGGTGGTCGGGATTATCGACAGGAGCGCGACTAATCGGCCAGCACATTCTTTGATCGGGGAAGCATACTCCGAAGTTGGTAACACAATCGGCTACATAATCGGATACTGGCATGCGTTCACAATTGTCACTCCACAGCCGTCAGAGTACATTTCCAGATTAAGCTACAAGTCCCCCATCACACACTTCCGCATACATCACAAGTTGAAAAATTTGCTTGAGTGTCCCTAGATTAGAGTCAGGGCAAAGAAAATAAAAATTGTAAAAAAATAAGACTATCGATTGGTCGGGCAACGATCTCTATCTTTCTTCCGAAAAAGCCCCTACTTTTAATAATGCTATTGTCTGATCTTCACGTCTTCTCCTTATTTTGTTCATTCCAAATGAAAATATACTAAAATTGGAACAATACAGAGAAGATTAGCATGGCCCCTGCGCAAGGATGACACGCAAATTCGTGAAGCGTTCCAAATTTTTTTAAACTTCTTGGCCTGCGCCCGCTTACTGAGAGGAGAGTCATAGGTGATATTTGCATGACTCATATGATTATGACTGGATCCACTATTATTCCCCGTTCGTCATTCTATGTATACAAACCTCAACGAGACCAGCGAGATCGAACATCAACATCATCAACATTTGGTATCAATATCGAACTGACCACTAGCACTTCTAGATTTCATTCCTTTCCTGTTAGAACATCCAGATGGTATTCCCAACTCCCTGAAGAAATTCGAACCGCCCCCAACATACGAGTATTCAAGCGCCGATTACTGAACCACCCCTTAATCGCCATACTCTCTCACACTGAATAATTACTGAGAGTCAATTCCCATTTCCTTGCTATTTGATCACTCATGTACCTTACTGTTTCGTCGCGCCTCGGGCGTAGATAAATTATTATTTTAATTTATCTCCGTGAATTCATCAACACTAATCTGTCTATGCAGATTGATTAAATTTCTTCCCTCCCCTCTCTCCTCTCCTTCCTCCTCTCCTTCTCCATTCATTCTCTACTCGTCCTCTCGGCACAGGCGGTTCTCACTGTGAGTTCTCCTCTCCCCCTCCTCCCTGTCCGACCGCTTGGATCGATACCCCTAGTACGGACCCCCCCCCCCCCCTCCCCCCGATAGATATCCCGTACCGTACCCTCCCCTGGCTCTGGCTCTGTATAGTATCTTCCCTGCAGATGCCTCCTAAGCAACAGCAGCGAAAGAAGAAGACGGGGAAGACGGAAGATGGTGGAGATGGTACTGTATTCCGATCGATAGATACCGTATCCTACTGTACCATGACATACCGTATTCAGCCGATGACGATGGTACCCAAGTGGACGCAAGCGCCAAGAATAGAAGAAAGAAGAGCAGTCAGGGAGCAGGAGGAGCGACTAAGAGGAAGAGAGCGAACACGACACTCAACGTAAGGGAGATTACGGTACCTCAGGGTACTGTAGATGCAGCAATCGAAAACTGAGTGTATCCAGGAGAACGCGTACAAGAACGCCTTCAAGGAGTTCGTGGCCAACTCGAGCAAGGTATACTGTAGCTGCTGGATACTGTACCTTGATAATCAATTATCATTTGCAGATCGGAATTCAGGGACTCCTGGCCGAGTTCGATGACATAAAGAAGCAGACCCAAGCGATTGGAACCACTCCCAAGATCGCCTTCGATGCACATCCAGACAAGAATCGATACAAGGGTACGGTAACCTCCCATGATTTACTTTACACTACTGTACCCCAGATGTCTTCTGCGTCGATGGGTCCCGAGTGGTGCTGAAGGAAGGCTCGCACGACTACATTCACGCCAACTGGGTCGAATTCAACGACTTCTGGCGTATGGTCTGGCAGGAGAAGTGCAAGTATGATGATCACTGATCTTTGATCTTTGAACTTTGATCTCTTCCAGATCCATTGTAATGCTGTGCAACATTGTGGAATGAGGCAAGAAAAAGTGCGAGCAGTACTGGCCAGAGGCAGCGACACAGGAGGTACTGTAACATACCATACCCTCGGTATAACATACCATACCCTGTGGTGGTACGGTATATTTCCACCGTAATCACCTACCGTATTACAGACCGTATACGGGGCACTGACAGTCAAGGCAACCGCCAAGAGTGAATTCGAGAAGTTGATGACGGTCACTAATCTCACTGTGACGGACGGATCGGTAGGTACAGTACTCTCTCTCTGATCCACGCTGATCCTACCGTACTCGTACCGTATCCCTTCAGGAGACACTCGAGGTCGAACACATCATCTGGAACAATTGGCCGGATCGAGGAGTTCCCTCCGATGTCCTCACGTGCTTCAAACTACTCGATAAGCTGAAGAAGCTCTCGCCCACCGTCATCCACTGCTCTGCAGGTATACTGTAGAGGGGATACGGTAGTCGAGGGTACTGTATCATACTGTATCTACCGTACTCAGGCATCGGCCGAACTGGCACGATCGTCGGACTCGATCTCATCCTCTCGCGGCTGAAGGCGGGCGAAGTCAAGACGGCAAAGGAGGTGCATATCGCAATACAGCTTTGTACCGTGCCATAGCTTAGTATGGCACGGTACGGTCTCACAGTACCCGGGATACGGTACCCTCCTACCACGAGCCCATACTAAAGTATCCCTTGTACAGATTGTGATCGAGCTCCGATCGAAGCGACACGGGTCGGTGCAAATGGACATCCAGTACCTCTACATCCACCGTGTTCTCATCGCCCTCGGACTGAGCAGAAAGGTACCGGATCCCTGGCCTACCGCACTCCCTTCTACCGTAACCTCTTTTTCAAGGTAGTGAAGGACTCTGAAATGAAGGGCTTCATCGACGCCTACGAGGCTCTATGCAAGCAACGCGGATTCCTCTAGAGAAGAAATCGATTGAGAACAAGAGGGATAATTAACGGGAAATCCCAATAAATAAAGAGTGTGATACTCTGGCCTCTTGCACCGCAACACAATCAAGGGAAACAAAATATTCGATCAGGGAAAACGGCCTTCTGGTGTTAAGAGAGATTTGATAGCCACTAGAGACCGTCTATCGACTTAGTCGAAAGTCGACTGACGAAAAATGAGAATCATTAGCCTCACGCCGTCAGTCGACTGACCGGCCAGTCGACTATTTAATCAATCGATTATCAAAAAAGGCGACTGGCCAGTCGACTATTCAAGTCACTTCGACAAATGACTATTGGATAATGGGTGTGAGCGACCGTTCCACTTCGAAATAGAAAGGAAAATGGATAGTCGACTAATGACTTGATAAATTAAAAGATCAATCAACTAACAAAGGATAGGCGATTGGCCGAATCGACTATCAATTTCAATAGTCATTTCGATAGTCGATAGACGTTCTCTAATAGCCACTGTTAGAACTCATTTCATGATTTCCCGTCCATTCCCACGAATTGCGATTCTAGTTAGATTCTCGTGAATGAAGTGTTAATGAAGTGAATGTACATCAGCTGATTCCGCTTTTCAATTGTACATAAAAGTTCAAGTGCTTCGGTTCTAGGTGCATTCTCAGTTCAATTGTTATTCTCTTTTGTACACAGGATTTTGTGCTGTTAGCATTGTAAATTTTAGAAGATTCTCGTGTTCCCTTTATGTTTCTGTTTTTGGTATAAATTTAATATCTACTGCATACCCTATTATGCATGCAAAGAACGAATGGCTACAGTAATACAGGGCGGGAGGGGAGAAGGAGGAAAGTGGGCGGGGCCAAAGCGCCATGCACTGGTTTACCAGTAGCCTACCACTGGTTAACCAGTCCCTCAACCAGTAGGTGGGCAACTCCCCATCCACTGGTCAGGGCACTGGTTGGGAGAAACCAGAGCGAGCTGGATGATGAGAGGGTGTTCCTTGAAGAGAAGCATCTAGATGTGCGTTGGATGATACAGAACTTGTCGGGTGTTCGTCTGCAATATATTGTCTGCTTTTCTAATTATTCTGTTCCAGGTACTGTTAATGCACTCCATACTGAATTGCACTCTGGACCAGCTCATATTTTTCAAAATCGTTAAGAACCATCTCCATACGGCCTTTTGAAGGTTGTTCCTTGCATAGTGAACCAGCCTTCTTCTTCCTACTCGTCCAGAATGAATATTAAAATAACATGTCAAAATACACCAAGAAACGCAATGGAGAACACTTACTGTGGATTCGTCCAAAGGGGGATCGAAGAAGGTTCTTCCTTCCTTCCTTCCTTTCTCCATACCACACTCTCCCTTGTATTAACATTACCATCTTCAAAGAATGTCGATGTATTCCCCAATATGTGATCTTCCTCTTCATTCTATTCTTCACAGCTGATCTCGAGAGGAGAGGCAATGAGATGATGATCGAGCAATCGAAGGAATTGAGATGGGAGAGAATCGGGCAACTTATAACTATCATAAATACCCATGCCCCTTTTGTCAAGGGGTGGGGCGGTACTGTATAATGGTCACACCGTTTCATTTCTTCAACTATTCGAAATTTTCAAGAACATGCCACAAATAGATTTGTAAAGACTGCCTTTATCAGCATATTTGATCGGGAAAATCTTCAAAAAAATATACTATGAATTACAAGGTTCTCGATTACAATTGAATCGAATCATTGCTAAAATGGAGGGCGAATATTACCGGATGGTGGAGAACAAACCAACGGAAAGTGCTGAAAGGAGCTAAGGCAGACGGATGTGATATAATTCCCTTCGAGGAAGGAAGAGCAACAATTGAGACTGAACGAGTGAACAAGCAGTGTCTCGTTGTGGAGAGATCCGAATACGAGACGAGTACAATTACTTAGCGGCAACGAGAATGAGGAATAGTTGAAGGAACAATGGTGTGAAAGGGGAAAGGGGCAGTTCCATGGAGTGGCGGTGAATGCATCGACCACGGAGGAAAGGCCGAAAGGGGAGTAGTAAATGGCCTCTGTGCAATCACGAAATAATCACATATCGATAGCGATTATCAAACAGATTTTAAATGGTTGGAAAGCGAATGTACAACAGGAATGTACAGATTGTTGAGATAAAAAATATGGCTGGCATCTAGCGAACTGAATCACGCTTCTCATCCTCGTTGCCACCTTCTCTACGTTGTCTCACTCACTTGACCGCTATCTTCTCTTTTACCAACCTTTCCATTACCATCGCTTCTGAATGATAAACATATTAAGATGTTTAGGTATTTTAAATATATTTTACCATCTTTCTCTTTTAAATGTCATAGTACTTTCTCGAAGGAATTGTAGAACATAAATATCATAGTTATGAATACAATAGAATTCCTCGTACCTCTTGTCTGTTTCTATTTTCTCCTTTTCATGAGGTCCTTGCAGTATCCGTCGCATTTCGGGCTCGAAATTAGCCTAGAAAATTTTCGTAAATTGAAAAGAACGCTCCATAAATCGGTACAACATCTTGTTTTCCAATTTTATTTCCAGTGAGGAAATAGAAACAGTTTTATTCGAAATTCTATTTTGCTAAAACCTTCAAAAATATTCTTTGTTCAATTGAGAGTGCTCATTTCTGACAATATACTTTCGGGTTCACGATAGCTAGGAATATTTCGGCAATTGTTTATCAAACCTGGAAGTAGACTCGCGACTCTTCCAGATGGTTTTGTATCCTGCTTAGCGTCGTCACCTGAACTTGTAAGTTTGTAACTTGTAATCTGCAAGCAAATAACATTGTTTATTTAATTTTAGAAATTTATCTATTCAATGCTGCGGAAGCTTTAACTTCGGGTGTGCATTTTCAAAAGAGGAGAAAGACGAGCATTAAAAATTTGAAATTCTCCTCTTGTGAAAAGTTCTACACATTTTCCTTGTCTAGTTCCATCCATATTTCCAAAACTCACATCTCCTTGGCTCTCGAGTGCCTTGGCCATCGCAGTTCTCGCGAGAGCTCGTGCCCGATACATCTGAGTCTGCTGCAAATTCACCCATTGCATAATGTAATAATGTAAAATCGAAGAATACTGATCACTCTGGTTCCTATTATTTTTTTCAATAAACTCAGCTTCGAAATATCGTCTACCATTTTAAAAATAACATTTAACTTTGTAGATTTACAGCGAGTTTCTTCCACCCAATTCATGTCAGATCAATCGAATGATTATGCGAATCAATATCCAATTGTGCACCTGAGTCGCAAATTCTATTTCGAATGCGCATGAGGATCGAAGTGCATGGGCGTCCCTCATCTTCTCCATCTCGAATCTGTCGTGGAGAGAAGCGACCAGCTCAGCCCGGTAATATTTATCGATAGAAAATTCCTGCAAATCCATTGAATTCACTTTGAAAAGGAACATAAAATTATTAAATTTTCAGAACGCATTGTATCAAAATCTTCTAGATACTAACCATTCCTTCATCTTCAATTCCTTTCTCATCGTCTCGGTTCTCCTTCGAAGAGTGTGATCTGCCTTCGGTGGATGAAGTTGGCGACGAAGAGAGGCCAGTGGGAGAATTCCCGTAGCTCACGTCCATATCATCATCGCTTATCTCCGTCTGAAATGTAATAGTAAATATTTAGATGAACGTCTTCGGTTTTATAACATAACTGTTTAATTTATGGTCGAAAACAATGCATGAGTCTGAGAGTCAAACACTTGTAACCCACAACTGAAATATCATACACTTCCAAGTTCGCCCTCTAATTGTAGTGATGACTAAAAAGATCTTCAAATTTTCACATATCCGACTCACATATTTCTATCTATGGTTTCCCAATTAATGTTGGTTATTGAATTGCATCCCCTATTTCCTTCCGATGAAATATGATACACACTTTTTCCTTACTCGAAGATAGAACACTCTCGGAGGAAATAGCAGCATACTATGATCTAGATATTTGAAACGGGGCACTTCTCGGATATTTGGCACACGCCCCCCCCCCCTCCCCTATCATTTATCATTCCCTCCCCATCACAAAGAGGTTTTGCGACCGAAAATCAAGGAATGACATCTATAAATGAGTGGGTAGAGGAGGAAGGGGGAGGGGGGTGGGCCAATTGTCCAAGAAGTGCCTGAAACAGAATGTGGGAAAATTAAAGTTTTGCGTGTTTTTTAGCTAACGAAAAATATGTCAAGTATCCAGAAAAAAAAGGAAATCACGGAAGCCTTCAATGTATATCTAGCGTCTGCAGTTTCTCCCGATCGGCAATCGTCTTTCTAACTAACCGATATAAATATTAGTGGTAGCAATTCCTAATTTGTTATTTTCTTTTTTAAATTCTGGTTATTGTTCTCCTCTTTTTTAGATTCAAACGATCCATACTGAAAGGACTTTCATTGTTCGTGGTTGTTAGATGCAGAATATTGAGATCTTTCCTAATCGATCATCGTTTCTACGATTGTGGCTGTTGAGTTTATATGAGAATCACTCGAGCGAGGACGCCGTAGAGATCATACCCTGATCGAGAGAATCGATTAACGAGAATTGGAAATCTGCTTATTGTGATCCGTGAATATTTTTAATAAGCATTAACAACTGTCAACCCTCCGGCATTGCTCAGAAGCCACTTCCGACTTGATCAAACATGACTCTTCGACCATTTGTTAACTATGATCACCTGTAGATTCTCTCCGAATCCGGATTCCTCTCTGCTCTGCTGCAATCGATCGATGACGGGGAAGATGACGCTCTCTGCCTTCTCCCATCCATCGGGTTTGATCCACTGAGACTGCTCTGTCACGCGGTTGTAATAGTACCTGAGAGTTTACTACTCTGAATTGTCCTTCTATTGCAATTATGAAGAAACATTTTATTCATTTCAATTTTGATAAGGGACTTCATGTTTGTTCATATGGACGCCTAAATTTCTGTTGTCGATTGAGTAGCATCGTCACGTGTTTTCTGAGTGAATATTGGAAAGAGAGCACTAACACTTTGCCGGCAGAGGAGATGACTTCGCTCCAGTGTCCGTATTCCCTCTTTCGAGGAGAAGTGAGACCGGCAGAGAGAACTCCAGCCTGCATTACAATCACTCATTATCGGGCTGAGTCTGAACGAATCGATTCGAAATTCCAATTCTTCCTTCGATTACTCTCCTCTAATCTTATTCTCCTTCCCAACATTTCAAACGAGTTGGTGAAAGTTCAGGAACGGTGGAGTAGCTGGACAATCAATAGGCGTCAGACAATAAACAATGGAAGAAGTCTGAAGGAACTTGCCATTGAGAGAGGTCGGAAGGGCGATGCAATGGATTCGCTACAAAACGGCCTTCGATGCTCGATCCGACATGTAGTTCTCTTGCTGGAAGATCGTGACATATGAATTGTGAAAAAACGGCATGTGAAAAACAAGTTATAACTGTCAGTAAAGAAAACGGCGTTGGTGTAACCCTCAGTGCATCTAGTGCAATGGATGGGTCGAGCAATATTACAATTGTAGACGCTTGGTCATTAACGGAACAGTTATTATACAATTGCATCTTGTGTCACATTCAATACCCACATTGCGAATTATTTTGATCTGTATCAGACATATTGTGAAAAGATCAGTACATAAGGAAATTATTATTTCGGTATATTTATGAGCCCGAATAAAATTTAAAATTCCATATATGCTACCAATTAAAGAACAGAGATGAGAAAACATCCTAATGCCTTCCCCAATGCAGGTATGCAAGCTTGATAGTGTACTACAGTGTGCTGATATTGGAAAAGGCATTTTTATCTGTTACAAAAGTAGGACATCAACGATCTCCTTAATGGTTGCCGGTTCGCATTCGGTGTCGAGATTCGCGAGCCCTCTGGCATCCCTCATTCCTTTTCTCCACCAAGACCTATTAAGCTCTGTCAAACTACTAGCGAGTACGAACTTTTCCCGAGGATCGATGGCAAGTTGTTATCAACTGGATAACGCAGGCTGAAGTTCGATGTTGTCTTCATGAATGCTTCAATGCTCCCTTCACACGATACCAGTACACTCAGGTCTTTATCAAGATGGCAATGTGTGTGACATGATATCAATCGTTTGAGATTTCTTTCGATTCAAAAAGCGTTGAGGTTAGGAAACAAGCTTTGTTTTGTTTTATGATACTTATTAGTTATTTTAGACTCGTGAAAATTTATATGATAAGAAAAGTGATATTGTGAGTAGTTGTGATGTACACAATATTCTCGGCACTTCATTAGTTCAGTGCAGTCTCTGGAAGAATGGAGAGGTCGGCAATCGACAGAGAAGAATGAAAGAGAAGAGCAGATTGAGAATCGTGAAGAAGTTGATCACGAAGAGCGTCAGGAATACCATCACGATAACTGCAATTGAGCGAAGAAAGAAAATGTCAGTCTTTAAAAAAATCTATACGAAGTAAAAATGGGATGGGAGTAAAGAACAGACCTAATCCGAGTTGTTCGCTCGTCTCGTTGAGCGGAACTCCGTATGCTCCGCTGACGAAGTGTAGGTTCTGGATCGTCATCAAACACATCGGAACCAGCTGGAACGAACTCTTTTGTATCCCCCCTCGGAACAGTTAGTGTCTCAGTTGTATCCAGTCACTGTTAAATGTGGGCAAAATGCCACTCACCATGTAAATCCGTGCAAAAGAAAGAGTGCAATTATTCGGTCGAAGAAGAGCGATGAAGATGGTGAGACCAGCGAGGATTCCAGAGAGAGAAGTGAACAGATCGAACAGCTTCTGCAACATTTCCACCATTTGTCACTCGTTTGACTTGCCCTTGTGTGGGTGGTATTTGTCAATTTGATCTTGTGAGTTCACCTCAAACAGAACTATTCACTCCTTACCAGGTCATTTTCCTCGTGGAGAAGCATCGGCAGATAGGGCTTCTCATTGGCGTAGTATGCACTGTAGAGGAGTTGCTCGAAGGAGGAGGAAGAGGAGGAGGAGTGGAAGAAGAAGGCGATGGCTGCCCATGCGAGAGTGCAGAGGGAGAGCACGATGATCGAGACGTAAGTACTCTTCAGGAAGGACTGCAAGGGGAAGCACGTTTGCCCCTCTCTCAGCCAACCACCGCGTGTCAGAAACAATTATCAGCGAGAAGAAATAATGAGCAGAATGTCTCGATTAATCTCCCAAATCAGGTCGATCTTTCAATGCCGTAACGTTTGAGCGTCAAACCAGTTATTCACACCCGAGCAAATAAAGGCTACGAGCATAGTCTGAATATTCTTTGCTCAATCGCACTCAAAGAAGCAAAAAGAGGAAAAGTACGTACCGATACCTTGCAGCAGCAGCACTTGGGTTCGATGGGTCGATAGGAGATCTTGACTCTGCCCATCTCCTTCTTCCTTCTCCGTCGTCCTCGTAGTATTGAGTGATCGTGAATGGAATTGCCTCGTTCTCTTTCCTCTCTCTTTCTCCTCTCTCCTTTTTCTCGCCCCTCCTCCTCTTCCCTCATCTCTCTCTTACTCAGCGCTCCCTTCTGAATCAGCCATTCAAGAGACACTCGCTGAAATAATTTCCGCCATCTAGCGTCCCTTAACAAAAGTACGCAACATTGTGCGATTTCTAGTGCACTTCGAATGGGTTGATTCCGGAGCACATGACTGGCGAATTCGTCTGAAGTCGCAGAACGTGAAAAGATTGTCGGAGGAAATGAACCAATAGGATGACACACCTCATTGGCATCCCAGAATGATGCCCTGCTGACAATGATTTGTCATCGAAGCACATGTAAGAAGCATCTCAAGAATATTCCTCGATCGAGGTTGCATTAGTGAGGTGCGTACACTGAGTAGATCACAACTGAGTGAGTCACTCTCCCTCTCTCTCTCCATCCTCTCTCCTTCTTCCTTCTGTCCTTTCCAGATTATGCAAATGGCTGCTCGACTACGCAATCGTCCTCTCTGCCAGTCAGTATCAGTAGCTCTATTCGGTCGATACCGCACGTCCATTCTCATATCCTACCGTACTCCTTCCCTCCCCTTCCCCCTTCGGTAGAATGGACGCGAGTCCACAACGCGCCTCCGACTTCCGAAATGCTTGCCATAACTTTTTCAATCATCCTCAGGTAAGTTAGGTGTACGTTGGTCTTCTTTTTGAATTTGTTATTCATAGATTTGTCGAATTTGGGCAAATTGCCTCAACTTGCTTTATTTCGTCAGGTGAATATGTTGTTAACTGGATTGATTGCTGCCATCGGTGGATACTTCGCCTTTGACTCCATCTTCCATCGATGGGCCTTCTTCCCCTTCGAAATCTCGTCAGATCCCAATCACAAGGACTGGCCACTCATTGCTTCAGCTGTATTCGTTCTCTACCTAATCTCATTAATCGCCGCGAAAGTAGCAGATCTCGCATGGGTGAAACCAGCACTCGGTTGGTCACTTACCGTATCTATCAAAACCATTCCCTGTAGGACCAATTATCTTCGGAATTATGATAAGGAATATCACGCACTTCGACCACCTCAACATCTTCGGTGAGTCGGAAATCTGTCGATAGCATGACTCATATGTTATTGATTTATGACCTTCCCCGTGATGAAAGCAAACAAGTTTGTGAAATGTAGTCATATTGCCAATCCGTATGGTATTGACGAGCAAAATGCATGGAAACATTTGCATTTAGTCATTATTTGAGATATTTAAATTCCTCGATGAAGCTTGCTGCTACTTGTTTGCGAGTAACACAAATATAATAGCATTGGTAAAATTGATTTACTAAGAGAGAACCAACTAAGTGGGAAATCCAGGTTAACAGCAACAATTCACATAAATATCAGATTCGGATCTCGATCTGACTCTTCGCTACTTCGCCCTCTCTTTGCTTCTCATCCGCTGTGGAATGAGATTCAATGCTGAATTGATTGCTGAGAATTGGGTGAGATGAACACCGAGAAATTATTGAGCCATTTCTAATTTCCAGTTTCTGCCTGTCAGTTTGTCGATCATCGCTGCTCTGATTGAAGTCGCTGCTATCATTCTCTCCTCCCACTTCATCTTCGGCCTTCCTCTCTTCACTTCCTTCGTACTCGGGTGATTAGTTTTCACTAAACTTGAGATGAAGTGTACTTCACACGTTGAACCACCTTCAATTTGAGTACTCGTCAATTAAAATTTTGGTTGATTATTCAGAACATGGAACATATCTTTCAGAATGATCTATTTCATTCAGATTCCTGCTCGCTGCTACTTCATGCTCTTCTCTCTTGCCTACGATGAGACACTTCCAAGAGATGAATCAGGTATTTTTACAATTGGAATGCATTTTTGTTTACTAAAAATGAGATCACTGATACAATCGATTGAGGGCTCCGAGAAGTCGATCCCTGCTCTGATTCTCACTTCTTCTGCACTGGACAACATTCTTTGCATTTGTGCAGCGACCATTCTGATGGCGTTCGAGTTCTCTGAAGGTAAATCAGCCTGCACAGATTGTTCATTTTTTTAACGAAAATAAATAAATTTTCTTGTACTTTGGAGCATCTTTTGCGATGAAAGAGTTTTTTTTTTAGTTTTTTGATTGCAAATGCGTCTATTGTAGGTTCGATCGTGCCCACTATCTTCATCATCATCGGAGAGAGTGCACTCGCACTCATCGTGGGAGCTGTGATGGGTGAGAACCATTCTCCATCTACTCCACCCCCTCCTCCTCCTTTTCAGGCGCCCTCCTCTGGTTCTTCCCTCGTCGACAGGATTCACACGTGCACTTCGCCCGTTCCCTCTGTCTGCTCATCGTCTCCTTCGCTTTCGTCTTCGGCTCCTCTCGTCTCGACGTCCTCTTCGCTGGAATGATCGCGACGTTGACGATGACCATCGTCGCCCAGAGATTCTGGAGAGCGGACTATGACTCAGACACCGTCGATGACGACGTGAGCTTCTGGCATTGACTGTGCCGATTCTGAGTATTGCAGGATACGATTGAAGCGCGATGGTTCGGTCGTCTGTGGAAGATCTTCACTGAGCCACTGGTTTTCTTCCTTCTCGGATCACAACTCAACTTCGTCACTGTGAGTAATCCCCCTTCATTCCCACATCAGTATATCACTCAGCTCACGTGGGGAATCTTCTTCTCTGGACTGGCAGTTGTGGCTATCGGCATTGGATTCCGTTGTCTGGCCACTTTCCTCCTCACTTTCTGCAATCAACTCAACATCTCCGAGAAGCTCTTCACAGTCTTTTGTTCGGTGCCCAAAGGAAGTGTCCAGGTGGGCCAAAGATCCCTCGAATCCGTCCTTTCGTATTCTTTCAGCACTCGGCTTATCTGTGCACTCGCGTCATGGCGAACCTTAGACCTTTCGATAGTGCGATATACTTTGTAGGCGGCGCTTGGCTCGACTCTGACGACGTTGATGTTGACGATTCCCTCTCTGGTCCCTCACATTCCCCTGGTTGCCTCTTCCCTCGTCTGTTCTGCTGCCATCGCAGGGTCACTCGGCCACATCTGCGTGCGAGTGTTCGGCCCCTTCCTTCTCAACTACGACTTCCCGGAGACCGTACGGTTCTGAGCTTACCTCCCTTTGTAAGAGAAACTAGAGACTCGCCCCCATTGTGTCCAATATGTAAGCAGATCAGCAAGGAGAGCGAAAGTGACAAGGGCCGATAAGCGCCTTTGCAATCATCACTCTCGCCTATCGATAGGCCGATTACCTTTCCGAGTCAGAGAGAGAGGGAAGCGAGTGCCATTGCCATGAATAATACTCCGATAAGAGAAATACGAAAACCGAGTGAGCAAGCACTCGCCCCTCTATAAACACTGATGAGTGATAATTAAAAGTGGGAAGGATGTGGAGAAATTGATCGATTACTAGTTCTGAATAACTGATTTGACTACTGGGAAGAAGGTAGCGAGGAGATATGATGAAGCTCATTCAGGTTCACATCTCCAATCCCAACCACAACTCTTACATCGAGACTGTGAAAGTGGACGAGAACCCCGATAACCTGGTCACTTTCAAGCAGTACAAGACAATGACACAAACCACGACGACCAGGCCAGAGAGGAGACCCTATGAGTTCTAACATATTTTAATTTGTCCAACATGTTGTAAATTCGTGAAATATCTATTCCACCATTGCACTATCCACCCTTCAGTCTGACTCGAGATTATCAGACAATTCCGATTCTTTCACAATCCTCTTCTAGTTCTCACTCTTATAGTCCGATTGCTCTAACTCATATTCTGTTTCAAACATATTCATTTATTAGCTTCAATGTGTCAAGTGTCGCTCCATGAAGCGATGTTGTCAAAAATGGACTCGTCGCGACGTGAGAAGAAACAGAAATAACAATGAAAGAATGCGAGGAAATGGACATTGTTGGACTGATGACAACGCGATGGAAACGTGCCTGGACAAGGGAAAGAGGGCTGTACAATATTAGGGCGGAGATCATGTTATTACATGTGAATGTCGACGCTTTCGTCGTCGATGTCCCATCTGCAAGGGGAAGATCAATCGAGTACTCAAGGGGAAGGCGGCAGTGGGGGCTCTCTACTCTATTCTACTCTACTTATTCGCGCTATTAATGAACCATATCTAATGAACGTACAATCGCTCATCAACTGCGCCATACTGAGATCTCAGCCTGCAAAACTGAGAATGGAGAGAACAAGTGAAGATAAACTCACAGGTTCTCCTTCTTCTTCTCGAGTTCGTGATGGAAGGCTTCGTTCACGTGAGCTCGGATCTGGAATGGATCGAATGAAGGACAAGAAAAGGCAAAGATGATAAAAACGGTATGGTTATCCATGAGAAACACTTGGCAGAACGAGTATCGTGAGCTAAAAACGTACGTCTTCGATCTCCTTGACGATTTCTTCTTCATCGTCATCGTCGTCGATCTCATCTGGCTTCGTGTAGTACTGGTAGTCGAAGTAGAAGATGGCCATTAGGGCGTAGATGCAGATGACGATGAACCTGCGATGGAATGAAGTCTCTCTATGCAATAATCAGTTGACGGAGGAATCTCTGCTCCTCATGATCGTCATTCACATACATGAGTCCAGCGTAGACGAAGAATTGGACGGCCATGTCAGAGAAGAGATCGAGGGCAGTGATGAGGACGATGATGGAATCTCCAATGGCAGTGGTGAGCAGCCAGAGGGCTTGCACCAGGGATTTCATCGAGGGAGCAGTCTGAAGGGGTCACTATCACTCCATTCCTCATCATTGGACTACCTGGGAGTAGGCGAATTCGTATCCAGTGATGGAGAAGAGAATCTCAGCAGCAGTGAGAACGACGATCTGAGGGACTTGCCAGAGGATGTTCACCTTGTTGTCCTGCACCACCTGGTACATGTGATACGTGTTCAGACCTTCCTGAAAACAATAAGATGAGTAATCTAATTCAGAATTCCTCTGTTTTCCCAATCGAACAATGAGTTTGGCTATGGGAGAGATCTATCGAGACGAGCACAATTGTGAAATGCAACACGGAAGAAATATTACTCTAACCGTTTGAGCATCTCCCTCTCCAGTGACGACGTAGTTGTACACTCCTCCCTGCCCCTTGATTTCGATGTAATCTTCATTCACTGCCGTCACGTCAACCTGAATCGATAAACAAAGTGAAAACATTAGTCAGATCGCTCACATCTTCCTTCTCGGGAGTCTTGATGTCGACATCCTTGACGACGTTGTGCAGGAAGTACATTCGCCATCTGTAAGCCATCGATGTTATTGTCAACTCTACATTTAATTACTCACTTTCCGGGCTTTACAGATTTGTACTTGTAGACGGTGACACTACGGTCGAGACTGTCTGCCTTTGGCTGATTCATCACGGGAGTCAGGTCCTGAAACGTATTCCCATAATTAAGTTGAATGGGCTAGATGACTGACCCATCTGTCATCTTCGTGACTTCCATCCTTCAGATGGTTGTATTCGATCTCCCAGTAGTAGAAGTCAGAGGGAGACTTGGGGACGCAGGGATGGGCTGGGTCGAACTTCTTCGTGTCTTGTCTGCACATGCACAGACTCCCGTTGTAGTTGTCGTTGGTGAACATCGTGATTCTACAAATAGAACTCATAGAAGATCCCCTCGAAAGTCAGCTCGCACCCCATGCTGAACTCTCCCGTTCCTTCAGTTGGCTTTTTCGTGCCAGCCTGGTAAGATACTGTTCCTTCCGGTCCGACTGCAGCATAGTAGACCTGGAAAGTTGCACCGCTTTGCAAAGGATCCTTTTAAAATGGGAGCTCCGGCTCTCTCGAAAGCGAACAATTTGGAATGAGAAGGAACCCTCTCTCATTTTTAGCGCTCTCTATTCGATGTATTCCCAACTGTATAATAGCAAATTACTCAATTCGTACGAAAATTAGAGATCTGTACGTTTCGCGAATAAGATGAACTATTCTTCGACCACCCCCCTAGTTAGGCTGAAATTCTCTGGACCACTACTTCAACACGGACGAACCATTTTTTCAGGAACATCAACAACGACTTCTTCTTTTGTCTTCGTTCTACCACACTGCGTGCCTACGAATTCGACTTGGAATTTGGGAGGAGCATCGAGAGCAGTCAGATCGATGTGGAAGGTCGACTTCTCATTTGCCTTATCCTTCTTGTCCGGAATGTCTATCATCGACTGAAAATTGAACGATTCATCGACCATAAACTGGAGAATTCATACAGTGTCTGGTGGCAGGAGGAACGGATTTCCAAGAGGGTTGCCGCTGGTATCGATTTGGAAGACATTGATGGAGCAATCGGTGCCGTTATCGTAGACATTCATGAAGGAGACGAACGCCTGGCCACTCTTCGGAAGCAGTGGAAGAGTCGTCTGCAAGATATCCATCTCTCTTCATTTCCTACTATGATCATTGTCCATATCCCTGTAGGAATGAGTGCCAGTATCCTAGTAGGAAATATACAGGATCCCTTTTCAATTCTTATCAGAATTCTATTATAAATTTCTAGTAGAAAATGATTAATAATTCCCTGCTATAAATTCCGACTATGATTCGGGTAAAGATCCAATTAGGAAAGGGAAACCAGAAGTATTATTGCATTCGTCTTTTAGGAATTCAGAATAACGAAGAGTAAGGAGTGATTTCCATAAACTGAGAAAAGTCTGACATTGACTTGAAGCTGAACGAATCCAGTGATGAGGAAGGAGAGGGCCGCCAGCCAACCACCAATGACCATCTTACGGAGAGGACTGAAGAGGAGAATGATGTAGATGAGAACTATTGGGGAAATGATCAACTACTCACGTGATATTGAAGCACATGCTGAACAGGGGATAGATGGCGATCTGGAAAGGGAATTGATACGACAACTGATTCAAATTCTAACCTGGAAGAGAGGAATGAAGCAGAGGATGAGGACGGCATTGAGAGTCTGCATCTGATCGGGAAGAAGGAGAATACCGAAGACGTTGCAGTCCATTTGGATTCCTCAACCAAACAAATGAGGATATCGTCCTTAGAATCTCGTCCAGTAACGAGATCCAGGAAATAAATGGTTAGCAAGTGCAAGGGATACCCTGGAGGAGCCAGATGGATCCTTGTTGATCGTAGAGGGCCCAGAACATGGGAACGGGGAGGAACATGATGATGAGCTTGAAGAGACCGATGACATCCTGCACGTACTGCTTCTGAAAGAGGGAAGCAATGATCGCCCTGATCAAGTTCAACGGGAAGAGTACCTTCTGACAGAGATGCTGAGTCTTCTTCTTCGTTCCCTTCATTGCCATGCACTTGGGGTCATTCTCACACTTGTGCGTGTCCAGATAATGCTCGAGCCAGTGATTAGTAGGGCCGGCATTTCTACTCGAGAACTTGTTGCCAATAGCACCCTGAAGAATACATATGACATTTACTATATTTAGCAACGACTGGCAAATGTTGACTCAGATCTCTTTCCAATTTTCCAGTGTCTATTACTAAGGATGCAATCTCGCGAGAATGCAAGTTCAGCGTGGTGCATATCAGCTCATAATGCCGATAAGCACATATCAGACCATAAAATGATTCTTAGAAGGGAGGCAGCAAGTACTCACTCCGACCAGTCGGAAGATCTCTCCGAACACGTTCTCAGTGGGGGGATTCTTTCTGTACCAGGGAGATCCAATCATGAAAATGCCTGAATGATGAATGAGATCGGGACTAATTCACAGCAGTTGAAGGAATCTCACCAGTAGCGACGACCATCAGCACTGCGGGAACACCGAAGGAGAGAGGGTAGCACGAGTCCTGACCCATGCACGGCTGCGCTAAATCGCACTTCTTAGAGGTGTTCTACGTTGAAAAAATTATAGGAAAGTTAATATTGCTTCACCTCTGAAGATGGGAGAGATGAAGGTGGAGATCATGGAACCGGCGTTGATGGAGAAGTAGAACATGGAGAAGTAGATGGAAAGCATTCGCTCCTTCAGATGACCTCATCTTCGAGGAAGGAATCAGATGGAGAGGACAAACCTGTCCCTTGTCGAACTGATCTGCTCCGAAGGCCGACACGCATGGCTTGATTCCTCCCGTACCGAAACCGATGACGACCAAACCAGTCAAATCCAACCACCTCAAGTGAACGAATTATATCTACGTAGAAATACGAAAATGTAATGTTTTATCAGAGCTTACAAGTTATCCAGGGAAATATATGTGTGAAAAGGACTCACGGATGGATGGAAGAGGTCCAGTTCTGGGTCGATGCCACAGCAAGCATAATCTGTCCGATGGCATACAGAATAGACACGGAGAAGATAGTCCTGCAATGGAGAAAGATGGACCATGAACATGCACTTCAGAAAAGAAATGTGAAGGATAATCAAGTAGATAAAACAATGCCCAATTGTTAGAACGATAATCAAAAAATGCATCCACTTCCAATTTCATTCCCGTCTATGGGATATGGTAAGAAACTAAACTTTCGAATCTTGCTCACCAGAACTTTCCGATGTATCCGTCAGCAATAACCGATCCGAGCATGGGAGTGAGGTAGCAGAGAATGGAGAAGGCATTGAAGAAGATGGTGGAGGTGTTCTCGGAGAATTTGAGCACGTTCAGGATGTAGAAAGTGAGCACAGCTGCAAGGAAGTTTGTCTTCTTCTCATTTATTTTCTGTTCTAATCAAATTCTACAACGTGCTTACGTTTTGTATCGTTTCTTAGAATGTACTGCGCAAAGCTTATCGCCTTATCCACGAATGTACACGGGAATAGAAGGGAGCTCCTATCTCACTTTCTCTCTCTACATAAAGTGTGCACGCCTTCGAGAGAGAATCCGAATGGCAGAGAATCAGATCAATGTCTTGATAAGATTCCTTTCTCTTGTAATCCCAAATCACCCAGAGAGAACAATGACCTCACTACGTAGCTTCCCCCTGTCCAATTTGTGATCTCCCTTTATCCAACTTTCTTTCAGTAATCTAGCTTCCTTGGAGGGAGAGCAACCACCTAGAGGGCGCACGATCAAAAAGAGACAAGGATGACATGTGATAGGAGATTATCGTGTGATTATCAATGTTGTCATCCTCGGATCTATAAGGACTTCGCGTGCGAGAGAAAGTCGACGATAAGGAAGAAGTGAACAACAAGGATGCTTCCACATTGTATCAAGAGAATGGACTCACTTCTCATTCCGTAGTACGAGAATCGTTCGCAGAACTCGTTGGAGACGATGCAGAGAGTCGTCTTCGGCCAGTGTTTGATCATCTCAGGCCACGTCGTGTAGATCTTCATTCCATCTCGAGGAGGAGCGATCGCTGCCGGCAAATCGCCGTGCAGCTCTGAATGGAGAAGACGTCATCGGTGAAGAAGAGACACATCGAGGAACATTCAATGGTGGATGGAAAAACACAGTATGAAAAAACTCATTGTTTTCGATTCGAACAGTTTAAAGCATGAAAAAGAAAGTAATCATCAGAAACTGTATTCCTATTTATTCAGAATCTTCGTATTTTTTACTTTTTGATTATATCTAGAGTGGTAATTTTTTTCTGAAGTAGGTACTACTGGAGGTTGTCTGAACGGTCTACCTTTCTCTTTGGAGTCTGCAGTCATGGTCGCGTTCTGGTGTCTTCTCCTTCTCCGATTCGTTGGATGAGAAGGGGAGACGAGACTCGGAAAGCGGCGGGTGATAAGATTCCCTCCCTTCTTTTATAACCCTTCGCTTCCTCGCTAATCGTTCTGACGATGTTGCGCATGCATGCTTCTCCCTCTCCCTCCCCTCTCTCCACTCCTCCCCCTCTCTCTCCTCTCCCTCCCCCTTCCTGCACCAGCTCAGCTCCCACATGTCATGCTCCCTGAACAATATCATCTCTGCCCTGAGTCCTCGGATATCGGAGAGAACTATGGGAACAAGTAAGACTGACGAAGATAAGGGAAGGAAGGTAGAGATAATGACGGGACGAACGACCACCTCATTCACACAACCCACACTTCCAGTCTATCGTCGTAGTTTATGGTTGTGTTTGGGGATCGAGGGAAGAATGAAGCAGTTGATAAGGCTCCTTGCTACACTCTTCCTGCACGAGAGCGGTTGCACGCAGCGGAGTGATGAGAATGTCGGATGAATTGTGGGACGTCGTCGTGATTGGATCGGGAATCATCGGAACCTGCGCAGCCTACCACGCAGCCAAAGAAGGACTACGAACACTCAAAATCGATCAGGTCAGTGTTACTCATCCTCCAATGACCGATTACGGACGAAAATGACTGTATTCTAAAAATTCCTTCTCCTCTCATATCAGGTTTCAATACGATAACGTGGCAAATTTGCCCATGATTGGGCACGCCCCTTCATCCCATGCCCTTGTTTTCAGCATAGCTTCGGTCACAGGAAAGGAAGTTCGCATGGTAGCAGCAGAATCATTCGATATGCACACTCAAATGCTGCTTGGATTCCCATCGTGAAAGACACTTACGAGCAAATTGAAGAGTTGGAAAAAATCAGAGATGAGAAATTGTGGCTGTGAGTTTGTAGTATTTACAGTGGACCATAACGCATAATGTGGGGCGAAAAAGCTGATGCCCCTCAATGAATGCTAAACTTGGGCAGCACTCTTTTCCAGCTCACACTAGGCATGAAATCACTGTCTTATCAGTCTTTGCAGAGAACACAGATCTCGATGGATTCCTTATGGTCGAGATCTAAGCCCGAGAGTAGTGAACTCTAAGAAAGTATACATTTTTGCAGTAACACGGGTCTTCTGTGGATGGGGAGTGAGTCGTATGTGAATAAGCTGGGAAAGACTATCGGGGATGCTGGATGTGATCATGAGATTCTCGACCACAAGCAGGTTCCATCCTCTTTTCTCCTTCTTTTCTCCTTCTGATTTCTCCCCTTCCAGATAAACGATCGCTTCCCTCTGTTCACATACGGGAGTGAATGGAAGGGTCTGTACGACCCGAAGGGAGGTGTTATTCTGGCTGACAAATGGATGTGGGCTTTCCACGTAAGTCTTCCTCTGATGACATCTCTTCTCTTGTCATCAAACTGATAAGTTCAGAATGAGTTCCTTCGTCATGGTGGAGCTTACATTGACTGGATCAAGATTACGAAGATTGAGGAGGGAGACACCATCACCCTCCACTCCCAGTATTATGACCCTATCAGGCATGCACGATAGTTTTACCGAGTTAATAAACGTTCCAAAATGTCAATTCAGGTGCAAACGAATGATCGTAGCCTCTGGCTCGTGGATTAACGAGCTTGTTCCCTCTCTCAATGTGAAGTCCAAGGTTTGAATTTCAGAGTTTCGATCGTAAACATGCATAGATAGCCGGCGAGAGCATTTGAGGAAGTGTTTTTTTCCTCTACAGAACATCGCTCTCTCTGTGTGCTACTGGAAGCCGAAGGAGGAGAGGGACTCCTCTCTCGTCTCTCCCGATAGAATGCCCGTCTTCATCATCGACGATCAATTCGACGGAGGTCGTGGATACTTCGGAATTCCCACCGTCGACTATCCTGGGGCGATCAAGGTTCCTTTTCTGGGAGCTGAACATTAAGAGCTAGAAATATTCATTGCATTTCAGTTCGGCGAGCACGGTGGAGATATATTCGAGGCAGGAAAAGAACCGGAATCTCATGAAAAGGTGATCGTTGATCTCTCCTAATCTTCGATATCTCAACGCGAGTCTCAGATCTTCGTGGAGCGTCCTCGTGAGCATCTGAAGAAGTTCTGGCCTCTCATCGAGTCAGAGGAACCATTCAGAGTGGATCACTGCAAGTACACGGTACGTGTTGAGAGAGAACGAAGATAATGAGGTCTCCAAGATGTCTCCCGATGGCGCCTACCTCATCGATTACCTTGGGGACAACAAGAACATCGTACTGTGCTCGATGCTCTCCGGGACGGGATTCAAGGTCTAATGTTTACAAAGTATTGCTTCCAATCCCACGATTCCAGTGTGCTCCTGCCCTCGGTAGAATAGTCAACGACATGGTGCAAGGCAAGGAACCGCCGTTCGACATCTCCATCTTCAGAGCCAATCGCTTTCAGAAACCATTTGCACAATGAATAAGAAATATAGCTGGTGCTATGATCAGCCTTGTATTTTTGTCTGCCTCCTGAGCACTGTATACAAGGATTCCTATATCTTTATTGCTTGTCTCGTGTTTGACTTCGATGAATAATTTACATCTTTGACTTCTGCTTGAATCGATCGAGTGAGAAGGAGGAAAGATCAGCGAATGGTCGCTGGCCAAGGGCGATTTGAGTGAGAGCCTTCCCGAGAGAGGGACCATTCTGGAAAAAGGGGTGTTCTCTTTGAATGGTTACAGAATCATTCCTTACCTTGGGGGGCGGACAAAACCTAAATGACCAAAAGCTCAAAAAATCGCAGATCGCCGGGAAGTTGAGATAGGAAGTTGGGAGTTGTTGCATTGTCACCAGTATGCCCTGCTCTACATCACCATAGTTAAATCTTCTAACTAGCTTGAGTTTCATTCCACATCTATGTTCATGGTCTAAAATTGTAAATCTGACAGGAAATTCTTGGTTAGATAAATACCACATAAGGCAACCAATCGGTATTCTAGTGCCCCAGAAACTACTGCTACCAAGTGACATGAGAATTTATTGATTACTATATTTGGTATTTATGTAACCATGAATTTCCACTCAAATTCGCAATTTTATACTATGAACCCCTATTCATAGGTGAGGAGTAAAACTCAGCATCGCCTAGTTAGAACATTTAAATATGGTGATGTTGAGCAGGTCATAATGGTGTCAATGAAAAACTCCCAAGTTACTATCCCAACTTCCCAGTGAGTAGTGATTTTTTGAGCTTTTGGTCATTTAGGTTTTGTCCGCCCCCCCCCTTACCTTGTATCCAGTCCCTGACATGCACCCAACCACTTGGATGTTCTTCGAACCAGGGAGGAAGTCGACGACGTAGTGCTCGTCGGGTGACATCTCAATTCACTCACGTAAAATATAATTCTGCTGTGTCTAGATCAACATGGCGAATTACTTATTTTTTCGTTTCGAACACAATTTTTGTTTCTCTCATTTCAGATGGAGCATTCACTCACAGCATACTTGCACCTATCCACTCTCCATGGGCCATTCTCAGAATCGAGGAAGGGAAGATGAGTACGAATGTGCTCGCGAGTAGCGTCGATGAATTTCTGAAGAATCATAATCAAGTTCCATTGTATGATCTCTGATCCTCCTACCTGATCCATGTCCACAATCTCGTTGTTGATGTCGTAGACTTCCCCTTGGTGATACGCGAACTGAATAAAGATTTTTTTCGAGAAAGGAAATCAAAGATACCTTGACAGCTCCCTTGTAGTCTACGGACGGTAGCGAGTACCATCCGATTCGTTTCTCGTCCGCCAGCAGAATGGGGTAGTTTTCAGGCTCGGTGAGATGCGAATCCTCTGTCTTCTTCGCCTTCCAATAAGCAACACTGATCAACTCGTTCTGCAAAGGGACCATTCTTTCTCGAGCAAACCTATTGATATACTTACTCTAGTTTGGACGGGAAGATCGGGTAGCAGCTTGTTAATCCATGTTCCCAGAGCAAAAATGGCGTTCTTCGATCGGAACTCTCCTCTCCTCGTTCTAATAATTACGTTGTCTCCATTCTCGAATGAGTCCACTCGAGTCTCGTCGTAGATCGTCCCTCCCGCCTTCCGAAACTCGTCCTGACAATGAACTTGATAAGTGAGAGTTGATAAAGGAATCATGAATCTATAATACAATGGGGATCCCTACTGTATTAGGCAACGAAAATTACACCTGGTAGACTGCAAGCCATCGATCTGCGAGAATGCATCCAGCCATAGGATCGATCAATCCAGCCCACTCAGGTCCGTATTTGAGCGAAGGATAGCGTTTACCGACCTGATACAATGCGCTTGCATGGCATTAGCAGCATTATCAACTCACCTCAGCGCTCGACACAAGTTCGTGATCGCACTTATAATCATTGAGAATCTTCGCGACTCCTTCGATTTCGTTCTTCTCCCCCATCCATACCATGCCTGTCTTGCTGAAAGTTCAGTTGTTTTTATTCCATAGCTTCACTTTCGACATATTCACGGCTACGACATCACCATAATTTCAGGTCTCCCACGTAAACTTACATCCATAGTTTTTCGCCTCGTTTCTTCTCCATCTCTGCAATTTGTTCATATGAATCCTTCACAAGAGGAAGATACTGAGGATCCGTATGAGCGTGTCTGAAGAAGGATGCAGTCACCCATAGAATGCAGTCTAGTCTTGAATAATGTTCACCTAATGATTCGCGACTTTCCCGCTGAACTTCCGAATGAGTGCCCTAGAGGGTACTGAAACAAAACTATTATGAAAACAATATTCTTGGGTCAGCTTACTTGCTCAAGCAGGAGTGTTCTCAATCCGGCCTTCTGTGAGTGGTAAGCAGCACATGTTCCTGAATTATTTGTGAAAGTTACAATAATTGGCAATGATCTACCGATAATTCCCGCCCCGACGACGATCATGTCGAACTCGTCTGTCGCCATCTTTGATCCTTTGTAAATAAAGCATCGAGTTTTTCCAATCATCAATCGGGCTATATTACTTCCCTATTCGCACTGATTGCCTTCAGAAAACGGCAACTTCTTGAAAGCACTTCTAGGAAACGCTAATGAGCAGAGAGTGAAATAATGATTTGAAATAATCGAAAGACGATGAGAAATGGTTACGAGCGAGCTAAACGATGCGAATTCGTGTCGATAGAGTGGGGTGAGAGAGAGTACCCACAGATAAAGTGCTATCAACTGTATCATTCACCTTGTGAGTGTTCACACTCATCTTCACTCCTATCATTATCTTCTCCTTCTCGTTCCAATGATCGTTCAGAGATCAACCTGAGAACTAAGTCAAAGAACACTAATAAGGATTCATTCAGGAGTCAGTCTCACCTACTTTCCAATCTTCTCCGATTCACTAAAACTTGGTGTGTCACACCACGAGGTATTTCCAACCTAATCAGGTCGTGCGGAGCAAATCTCGGCAAGTTGCAAGATTCCCTCCCTCCCCCTCCCGCTAATCTCCCCGTGGTAATGATGTGTTGTGGAAGCTGAGAGGAGGAAGAGAGGGAGTGAGTATTCTTTCTTCATTTCCCTCCTGGAACCAATAACCGCGCGCTAACTACTTCGCCTCTCTTCCTTACTTTTTTGTTCAGAGAGCGAGAGCGAGAGCGAGAGCGAGC
The DNA here is from genome assembly GCA_036245805.1 of Pristionchus mayeri. Classification (NCBI taxonomy): domain Eukaryota; kingdom Metazoa; phylum Nematoda; class Chromadorea; order Rhabditida; family Neodiplogasteridae; genus Pristionchus; species Pristionchus mayeri. The sequence goes on along the minus strand of BTRK01000006.1, from coordinate 34,416,251 downwards.
TTCCGATAGTTCCTTCCTCATTCAGATCAAGACCAGTCCGAGATGAGTGACAAAGAAGTGTGCTCTGCAGTAAAGACGGCAAGTGTGAGTTGCCACCATTTTCAGATCAAGCATGGTTCTAAATATTACATGGATGACATAGCACTATTTACCCGAAGAAACTTCTGATGATTTTTCAGGGTGACTTTCTCTCCTACCATCTGTACCTCTGGGAAGGCCTCATCATAGTCACTCTTAACGTTATTCTTTTCATCGTGATCGTTTCTAAGTATGGCTTTTGGATTCTCCTGTTTTACTGAATCGGTCAATGGAATTTTCAGCTCTAAACTGAGGGCGCAGAAGGAGTATCTGCTGTATTCTGGCTGCATCTTCTTCGACATCATCTTCGGTCTCACCTACACCATCGCTGCCGTCTATCGATTTCTCCTCGCATGGAACAACACTTGTGAGATCAATAGTCAAACGGCTCTGCAACTTTTTTTTCAGATTTTCCTCTTTTCACCACCTATCAATGCATTCTCACACCTCACATCATTCTCTTCGTCTACATCACTCCTGGTGCAGGTGAGATTGAAACAATCACGCGGAATATTGATCTACTTCAGGCGTCCTCGTGTTTGTTTGTTCAATCGATCGTTTATTCGGTGTTTTCTTTCCGATCAAATACATGAAAACGACGGCCAACTACGGTACGTTTGAGCTCAAATATCGAAATCACTATACCAACTTCAGTGATAATTCTCTTCTCGATCACATTTACGATTCCTCTCTTGATGCTTATCGCGAGCATAATAACTAGCTCTCGCGCCAATACTATACATAATGTAATTGAACTACTTCCGATTCAGACTCATGATTTTTTTCGTACAGCAGCAAGCGACTTGCACGACTGCCCAAGGGACGACTGCAGACATGTACATGATGCTCAGATTGACGAGGGTCGTCGGATCATGCGCATGTGCTGTCGTGTACATTCCCATTTTCGCACGAATTTACATGGTGAGCTGGAACTGCTCTTCAATGCATGGATAGTCACCCACAGAACATCCACGCGATGAGTCGTGCTCAAGTCTCCTCAAACAGTACTAAAAAGCTGCTTCGGACGACAAGTACAGTAGTCCTGATCACACTGAACACTATTCTTCTATTCACAACCCCCGATATCATTCTGCTAATCAACCCAAAGACGACCTCCAACTTCTTCTACATTCTAAACCTAAACAAGGCAAGCTGAGATTGAACGTTGATCGAAAAAACTTTATTCAAGGGAGTGGTCAATCTAGTCATCTTTTTTGCTACTCAACACACTCTCCGCGAAGCTTTTCTCTCATTTATTAAGTGCAGAAAGTATAACATCACCCCGAGGGTATGTCTGAGACATGTTATTGAACATTCTAGACTTTGTCTGATTCAGCCTTCAATGTCCATGGTCTCAATGATGCCTGTGCGTACAATTACAGTGAAGAGTACAAAAAGTAGATGGTCAGTGATAATTTAAACCCGGTGGGACAAATTCATAAATTGAAGAATTGAGGAGGTCAACAGCGATTAAGAAGCCAGGAATTATGCATGCCAGGCGACGCTTCACTTTCCCCGTTGCATAATCATGTTATCGTCGAGATTTACGGAAACATAAATCGATTCACTTCTGTTATTGAATAATATTTGCTAGCATATAGTGGAGATGTGGATGAACATTGGCATTAAGAGCTCTTCTTGGAAGGGGTTTGTGCACATCGGGTCGGAGAATGGACAGAGACGAGAGGACCTGATACAGTGGAATGGAAATGAACAAGAAAATGAGACTCATGAATCTGAAACTCATACTCGATTGAATCAATGAAAACGGAATTAAAAAATAAATAAACCTGTCCCGAGTAATATTCATTCGGAGGAATACATCAAAGTGAGATGCCGCCGTCACAGGATGAGCACTCACACATTTTTTTCTGAAATAGTCGGAATGCATAACTTGACGTCACCACATTATCTGAGGAACGAAAGTAGTGAATGGAAGTGAGGGGCATTCAATTAGATTATATCGGCTCTGAATTCAAATCTCAATCTGATTCACTAAAATCATCTGAAGGAACAGCTGACGACTGTTAGGGGGCGTTAATTTGCTCCCCATTCGATCTCTTGAAAGTATCGTCACGTTACCACTGGTCGACGAGATTGCTGGAATATTTGGGGAAAGCTCCCTCTAATCATCTTCATTATCCTATTCGTCAGATACCATTGCTGCCCTCTCTTATCCTCTTCCCATTATCATATCTATTTACGTGCGCTCTAGCCTAGATCCATTACCATGGGGTAATTTACATCGTCGTCTTCTCTCTTGTTCCCTCTCTCCTCTCTCCTTCTCCTCATTCTTCTTCCCCTCTCCTCCTTTCGTGAGCGGTCGCTCGCACTGTAGGTACGCCATCGCTTCATTTCTTCACATTTCTTCGTTCGTGGCCTGTTCTTTCCCACTGATTCCCCCCCCCCATTTCATCGTCCTTTTCCTACAGTGCCCATCTGCATGCCGTTACTCGCCACAGGAATCTACTATCGACTCAAGGGGGATCAGGAGTTCAGGTACTACTCTTACCAGTTATCTCGTGGAAACTATGACATTGACAGAGTTCTGTGTCTTGTTTCGTGATATAATCAACCTTCATTCAGGGGTCCATTCTCGGAAGATGAGGCGATGGCTTGTTATCGATCGGGGAGATTCACGTCGACGACGTCCTTCCGATTCGGAGAGGAGAATGCGCTATCCACACTCGGTGAGTTTCTCTTTTCGATGGTTCCGAATTACGATTGATTTCCCTAATTAAGATGAGCTGTGCGATCAGAATGGAAGCGAGCGCCCCTTCAGGAGAAAGGAGTCGAAGGCGAGCGAGGTCAGCTATCTGAGGGGGGAACGACCAATCTATCCTCCCCACCCATTGCAGTCTCTCCTCGTCGAGTCTCACGAAATGCAGCTGAGAAAATTGCAGGAGCAACTCAACATCAATATTCGGGTACGATAGATATTCAACTGGTTGAGAGTGAATATTAGTGCACGTATAGATAACAGATTGTTAGATATTGAGCCAATGACGAAGATGTAATGTTTCAGATGCTGCTGACGTCGAATGAGAGATGCGCGAAGCTGGAGCAGATTGTGTCGTCGGTCGTAGAGAGGTGAGGTAGATCAAGCCTCTTTATCTCGCTTTTTGCTGTCGATGATTAATTTCATCTTCTGATTCTTGATCTTTCAGATTCCTCATTGTCTCGGGCGAATTCGCAGACATCAAATCAGAGTGGAAGGCTACTCGGGTGCGATTTATGCAACATTTTTTCTCCTTTATTAGCATCACCCTGTCTCCTCATTCAACTTCTCATCGCTCAGTCGACGGAGGCGTATCCCTCGACGACGTCCACTACGACGACCGCGACAGCATCTGCAGCCTCCTCCTCCTCCTCACTCAATCTCCTCCTGCAGCTGAGGGACGACTTGAACACACTCGACAATGTGTGAGTGAATAAAGTGAATAACTGTGAATAAAGTGAATAACTTGCATTTATTTTATTATTTAATCAATATTTCAGTCTGCGGGGTGAGACAGACAACTATATAGAGGCGAGACTACTCGCGATCAGAATGGAGGAGGAAAACAGGAATCAGAAGACTGAGGGAGGTACGGTAGAGGTGGCCACGACAACGGAACCAATTCATTAGGAACTGGCTCGAACTTGAACAGTAACTGAATGTCAATGAACTTGAACAGTAACTGAATGTCTTATTCCTATCTTCCAACTGCTGAATGACTTCATTGCAGACGATGGTGCAGCTGGCGACATCCTTCCTCTGCCTCCTTCCCTCCCCACTTCTCTCCCTCCCGGAGTCAAGAGGACGGATTCTGGAGTGTCCACGGCCTCAACGATGAAGAGAACGAGCAGTGAGGAGGACGACGGTGAGGAGGGAGTAGGGTGGAGTTTGTAGTTTAGACGACGTGAACACCTGCATGCATTTGTTCATTAATTCATTAAAGTTACCGGACGAGGACGAAATTGACCCCCTATTTTTTGTCCTCCATCGAATAGCCGATGGCTGAATTAGTTGAGAATGAATATACAAAAATGCTAAAAATCAATAATAGCCTCAAGGGAAAGCCGGAAATGATCAGCGTAATCCCGCGCTCTCTCACTTTTGCATACTCTCTCGTACACGCGACGAGATCAGGGTCAGATCAGGGTTTCGTCCTCGTCCGGTAACTTTAAATCATCCTCGTTGACGGAATGTTGAAAAGTCATACCTTTTACTTGGTGTTATCTATTGCACCTTTTTTTTAATTGAAAGACCTGTCTGATCGTTGATCTCTCTGTAGGCGAGGAGACGATGATGGAGAGTGTGGAAGAGCAGATGGAGGCAGTGAAGGAGACCCGCCAGCATCCACCCTACATGCCGACTACAGTACTCCACATTGCGGCACCCGAGCAGACGACAGTTGCAGCTGAGTATTCGGTAAGGAGAATGAGCGGGATTGATATACCATGAACGATGTTTTCCCTGTCAAAATGAATACATTTGTTCCCTTCACAGTCCCTCACTCGTCGTATCTCCATCCTCGAGAGTGGTCTGCGTGATGCGAAGGAACGAATCGAAGCGATGAAAGCAGCCGATCTATCGGTTCGATCTTTGATCTTTCTCGTAAATCTTTGATCTCTCATCTCTCTTCAGCACGTTCTCGAGTCGATCGATCGTGTTAGTGAGGAGATGAGTGCGAGCCAAAACGAGATCAAGGTATACTGTAACGACCATGTATTGATTTTATTTGTGTACATCGATACTTGGCAGTCTCAACGGGCGTTGGACAGAGGAAGTCAGTTGGTGATCGAGGATTCAGTCAAGTCATTAATGGTTGGTTGATTGATCTTTGTAGTTTGTAGAATGATCTTCTCTCTATTTTCAGAAGGATCGCACGGTAGATCAAGAACGGCTCACCGAGGTGGAACGATTCATGGGCAGGATGATGTCTGGCACTGAGAATACGGTAGGATGTGTTCGAATATTTCTTTGATACACAATCGTAGTTTGTATGATGTATCAAAGCATTCACTATACCTAGGAATTGCTATTCATTTACAGAACGACCTCATCACACCCAAAACTATCCGCAAAGAGCTGCAGGCTACGAACGAACGGGACGAGTTCAACGACTTGCGTCTCTACACAATCGAAGATAAGGTACGGTAGGATACTGTACTTCTCATTCTCTGATCGATGAGAAGCTACGTTTATGTAGTTAAAATATCCAATATAATGAATATTTCAGTTGAGAGGCATCGTTGACCAGATGGAACGAGTTCATGAGAGACTGGCGACTCTCGAAGAGGCAATCACCAAGGTTTGCCTTCTTATTATTGTAATAAGGACGGAAATGGATACACATATTTTGTAGATGCTCCTTCTCGACACCTTCAAATCGATGCTCACGAACCACGCGGATGAGCTAAGCTCGCTCATGAAGGTGCTGGGTTACGGTAGTTCAGAGATGAAGGATTACTCTGTAGAATCACGCATTTAGTGAAGGATGAACAGTGGGGGGTCCACAGTGGGGTGGCTGAAATGGATCAAGTCGCTATTTAGAGGGCCTCGGCAGATCAGAGACGGATGAGACGGTTAACCGTCCCCTCTAGCAGTCCTACCTTCTCTATTCACTGTGGAGAGAGATACTCTCTCGTCTCTCTCTCCCTCCCCTCACGGATGACCCGTATGAGAGAGTAAACAAGACGGTTAACCGTGATCCATTTCAGCCACCCTAGTCCACAGTTAAATAGAATAGCTGACTAATCACATCCAGTGTAGCACATGATTACAGTATTTTGCTTGCAGAGGACGAGTGAGGAGGCGCTGGTGGAGGGAGCGAGAGTGGAGAGAGTGGAGAAGATCACCAGTCAGCAGTCGGGCAGCATCGACGAGATGAACAAGGCAGGCGATGTAAGAGACGTGTTGCACCACAAACAAGTGCCCATTTTGAACTTCGTTTCAATTCAGATGCAGTTTGTATTGCAGGAAGTACTCGATGCGACACAGATGACTGGTTGCGACGACCCGACGACTGCGAAGGAAGGGAATGGAGAAGAGGGAGAGGAGGCGGATGAATCGATCCGAGATGAGGAAACACCGTATTGCGATGAGAATGACAACTGCACGTGCAGTATGTGCACGGAGGGGAAGACTCCCAAGGTGAGCAGGACATCTAGTGGAGTAGTCCCCATTCCCTCTCTGTGTCTTGTCAGTATATGAGAATCGAGAGAAAGAGAACAACGTGAAGAGAAAGGTGTGGAAGAAGGGATCCCCATATTCTATTGACTTCACCTTCATCATCATTGAATCAATGGAGATCAACTGGCCTAATCAACGATAAATTGAGGTGATCAGCGACTTGCTCAATGGCCACCGCGGGACCTTCGACCAGTCGAGAATCGGTAAGCCAATTGAAATTGCAACTTCCTTGCGCCTTCATACCCCATCCCTGAGTAATAGCACAGTGCTATTTTATCCGCCGTCAGTACACTTCTCTTTTCAGCGACTCGTTCCGATCTGATCGATATCCGGGACGCGCTGAGCGTGCGCAAACGCCGCTCCTCCTTCCTAGAGGACACGAGACACTACTTCGGAGAGGTACGTTAGGGGGACTTCAGCGTGGGATCTGCATAGATAATTTTAGTATGATTGGTTTGAGACGTTTGATTATGTGATTCGCAGGGAGTCCATTGTGACCACTGTGACGTGACGATCCGCGAAGGAGCCTCACTACTCAGTCACGTATCGAGCGAGCGACACGCCGTACGTTTATTCCGTATTCGAGAATGAACGAGTACGGTAGACGAATGAATTCGTCACATCGAGTGTATTGTTTTCTTTTCCAGCAAGCGACGTGCATTCTCAAGGAGGATCTCCGCTTCTGGTGGAATCGAATCCGAGATGCCGACGAGTGAATCGATTACGATGCACCGAAACCGACGTTCCCCAACCCCACAGCTACCTAATCTCCACTTTGTATGTGATGTGATCACTCTAGCTTCTCTCTCACCTCCATATAACATACCAACTCGAAGTGTTTTACAGTATCTCTAAGAATCTACTATCTCAATTTCATCGTAGGCCATTGTAGTTTTATCCTAACTGTAGTGTAACAGAAGACTTTCGAATATTGTCTTATGATTTGTCTCGAAAATAAATGATTTATATGGAAAGTAGTTAATAATTACATAATGAAACATTAATAATAAAATAGTTATACTGATGTCTTACCGGCCGCTCCCACTTCTCCATTTCATGGTAGATACTGTAGGTCGCGGTAAAACATTTTGTTAATTAATTTAGTTAAAAGTTATTATTAATTAATTGATTTATGTTTTAATATTTTCCTTTGCAAAATCTTATCGGCGACCCTCTCTTTATTGACTAGCCTGAACTGATATTTTTGACAGCAATTTGAAAGAAAACCCTATCGGTTCCAAGAATAGTTGCCAATTATGCCCTTTCGTTTGCTCGCCTGTTTGATTATGCCTTGCTCGACTGTCCTTCCACTAATTGTAACAACCACGATTATGTTGCGCGGGCGAATTGCACCCAGCCGATGGAATGCATACTGCAATTTAGTGTCATTTCATCATTTTTCTACTTTCTTGTCAATCCTTTCGCCACTCCTTCCTTCAGTGCATCTCTGCATGCCGTTACTCGCCACAGGAATCTACTATCTACTCAAGGGGGAGCAGGAGTTCAGGTACGAAAGTTATCACTCTTCATCAATTTAAGAGATGATAGCTTTGTCGGAGTTCTGTGATCGTTTCGTGATATCTTTGACCTTGAGGGGTCCATTCTCGGAAGATGAGGTGATCGCGTGGTATCGATCGGGGTGGTTCACGTCGACGACGATCTTCCGAGTCGGAGATAAAGATGCGTCACTCGGTTCGTCACTTCCATTCAAGCTTCCTTATGATTACCACTATGCAGGCGAGTGGTGCAATGAGAATGGAAGTGCGTGCCCCTTCAGGATCAAGAAGGAATCAACGTCGAGCGAGGTACTCTACGTGATGGAACCATTTACCATTCCCCTCTTATTGCAGTCTCTCCTCGTCGAGTCTCACGAAGTGCAGCTGAGAAAGTTGCAGGACCAGCTCAATATCAATAATCGGGTACGGTCTGTCTGATGGTTGAATACTTGCAGAACAATCAATACTCAATTATCTGGCAAAGAATACGGTTGATCGCATAGTTGGGCACACGGGATTACGAATATTAACCATAATTATTCAATCAATAATTACGACCCCTGTACTTCAGCTGCTTCTGACGTCGAATGAGAGATGTGCGAAGTTGGAGCAGATCGTGTCGTCTTTCGTAGAGAGGTGAATTAGATTGCTTCAGCTTATCTCGATTTTTGCACTCAAGAAGCCCCTTTATTGAGTCGATTTACACTTCCGATCCATACCGCTCTTTGAGCATTGAATGAATTTTCGTGAATCCTTTAATTTCGTACCTTTGTACTCGATCTCTACACAATCCATGATCTATCCAATGAGCCTTTGCAAATTCTGATATTTAAAACGCAGTCTCTGTAAGAGCGTCAGATCTTGGAGGGGGAGTGGCACAATCTTTCAAAATCATCGCTATGAGCTCATATTTGGTGGGTAGACTCAATAGGGGCCCAATAATCATTTCCCAAAATTTTGATCTACAATTATCAATTTTTTCGAAAATTTTTATTTTTGATCTTAGGCAATCATGTTATATATCATTCGAAAGAGCATGAAAAGTTATGTCAGAATCCATGTTTTCATGTCGATTGATCAATGTATGCTCTTGGACCATGCAATAATGTGCAGGAAAACAGTGGTTTGACGTTTTGATAGATTGAGAGAGAATGTTCCAATCAATAGCACCTCCTGGAAACTTCATATAATATGTAAAATTCATAGCGGAATCGATTAAGACTATTCCCGAGAAAGTACGAGGTACCGAAAATAGAGTTTTCCTCGAACAGCTGAGATGCTGTTCTGTCGCTGGTTCGATCCCTCTCGGATGCATACATTTTTGCCCGCTCTTTTTGCACACTTTGACATATTTCGCATATTTATATATTAATAATTTGAAGATTCCCTATGATCACACGGTTCAAATACAAATTTGGAAGTCGGCAAAAATGTATGCATCCGAGAGGGATCGAACCAGCGACAGAACAGCATCTCAGCTGTTCGAGGAAAACTCTATTTTCGGTACCTCGTACTTTCTCGGGAATAGTCTTAATCGATTCCGCTCACAGATGAAAAACCCATGGTCAAACCTACCATAGGATTAATCCTATGGTGGATCCAGGTATGGGGTTCGAATCCCAACCTCTACAGCCACCTTTGCCAAGCTTCGGGGGAAGTACCCAACAGTAGGCAAAAATTGTACGAGCTTGGCAAAAGTCACTGCAGAGGCCGGGACTCGAACCCACCCTACCATAGGTATGTAAATTACAGCGCCTTAGACCACTAGGCCACGGTTTCCAACGATAGTATGGCCATGCTTTTTCATCTCTGATTCCGCTATGAATTTTACATATTATATGAATTTTCCAGGGGGTGCTATTGATTGGAACATTCTCTCTCAATCTATCAAAACGTCAAACCACTGTTTTTCGGCACATTATTGCATGATCCAAGAGCATACATTCACCAATCGACATGAAAACATGGATTCTGACATAACTTTTCATGCTCTTTCGAATGATATATAACATGATTGCCTAATATCAAAAATAAAAATTTTCGAAAAAATCGATAATTGTAGATCAAAATTTTGGGAAATGATTATTGGGCCCCTAATGAGTCTACCCACCAAATATGAGCTCATAGCGATGATTTTGAAAGATTGTGCCACACCCTCCGACGTTCTTAGGGAGACAGCGTTTTAATCGATCTTTCAGATTTCTCATTACCTCGGGCGAATTCTCCGACATCAAATCAGAGAAGGAGATTACTCGGGTATGTCTTACGATCTAGTTCTCCCTGTTGCATTTTTATCACATTTTGCTCCCTTTCACATTTTGCATCTTCTAGAATTGCGTACTATCTTTATTCCGTTAGTCTCTTTTATGAATTGCGTACTATCTTTATTCCGTTAGTCTCTTTTATTTCATTAACGAAATCTTTTATTTCCACAATACAATACAATACAATATTTATCTGTTATCGCTTTCTGGGCGCAGATCAAGATGTGGGGTCAGAAAAGGTCGTTCTTCTCATTTCAAGATGGTCATTTGCGGTGTGCTTGCGAGAGGATGTTGGATTGCATTGCATAGATAGAATCTCACTATAGGTCGTAAACGAAGCCTTGCGTGTTCTAGAATCTTCTCTGTTCGAATCCGCCAGACTCGATGATCAATCTTTCAACGAGATGATCGAGTCTAGATTCTGAAGGACCAAACATCTTAGTAGGTCATACCCATCACACGGTGACCAATCCGGCTTGGATGGGGATTCTCTTTTCTTGATGAGTCGAAGGCGGAAGCGAGGGGTATTAGGGGAATCCAATCCAAATCAGAGAGAAAAGGGAGAGGGACCGCTCGCGACGACTAACAAGGAATGGAATGATTTATTTCCACACTTGTGGATAATTCTATTTCTGCTTCAAAATATAGTTTCCATCGACTCGCTTTGATGCGATGAGTGAAATTGCCACATAATTTGCCTAGTCATTCTCTACCACTGAATATTTGTGTGAACTTCTCATCGCTCAGTCGACGGAGGCGTATCCCTCGACGACGTCCACTACGACGACGGCGACAGCATCTGCAGCCTCCTCCTCCTCCTCTCTCAATCTCCTCCTTCAACTGAGAGACGACTTGAACACCCTCGGCAACGTGTGAGTGTGGGAATAGATTCTCATCAGTAATTAACTTGCAAAAGACTGGTAGTGTTCTTTGGGGCACCGTTTTACAGGTGTAAAGATAATTTTGATTCAATTTATATAGCAATATTTAAATATTATTTAATCATATTTCAGTGTGCATGGTGAGACGGACAACGAGATAGATGCGAGACTGCACGCGCTCAAGATCGGGGATGAAATGAAGAATCGGAAGGTCGAAGGAGGTACAGACGACTTGATAATATCACCGAAATATGATTTCTCTTCTCCTGTTGAAACCAGGATTGACTTTTTAAAAAATGTGATTGTGTCTGTTTCCTTTTGAATTGTGTGATTGATGTCTCTGCAGGTGAAGAGACGATGAAGAACGAAACAGAACAGACGAGAGCCACGACTGATTATACGGTAAGGAGAAGGATGGGGGGGCGAGTGGGGGCAGATCTACCATATTTAATTGTTTCACCTATAAATATCATTGTGATTCATATCTTTCCCCTCAGTCCCTCACTCGTCGCATCTCCGTCCTTGAGAGTGGTCTGCGTGATGCGAAGGAACGAATCGAAGCGATGAAAGCTGGCGATCTATCGGTGTGATCTTTGAACTTTCTCGTAATCTTTGATCTCTCATCTCTCTTCAGCACGTTCTCGAGTCTATCGATCGTGTCAGTGAGGAGATGAGTGCGAGCCAAAACGAAATCAAGGTATAATGTAGCGAGCATTCATTGATTTTATTTGTGTACATCGATACTTGGCAGTCTCAACGGGCGTTGGACAGAGGAAGTCAGTTGGTGATCGAGGATTCAGTCAAGTCATTGATGGTTGGTTAATTGATCTTTGTAGTTTGTAGTCCGATCTTCGTTCTATGTTCAGAAGGATCGCACGGTAGATCAAGAACGGCTCACCGAGGTGGAACGATTCATGGGCGGGATGATGGCTGGCACTGAGAATACGGTAGAGTGTGATATATTTATATATTTAGTTTGAACAATGACATATCGAAATATGTTTTTGTTTTAGTTCTACTGCATCAATATGGTTGAATATGATCTGTATCTATCACCAACTTTCCAGAAGCTATCCACTTTGCAGAACGACCTCATCACAGTCAAAACTATCCGCAAAGAGCTAAAGGCTGCGAACGAACGTGACGAGTTCAACGAATCGCGCCTCTACATAATCGAGGATAAGGTGCGCTGGAATATTGTTGTTGCCCCCTGATCTCTTAGATACGCCGATATTCCAGTTGATGGGCATATTTGACCAGATGGAGCGGGTTCATGAGAGATTGACGACCCTCGAAGAGACGATGACCAAGGTTCGTTGTTCCTTCTTATTACTGTAGTTTGGGGGGAAGAAGTAGTAAATTTTCAGATGCCCCATCTCGACACTTTCAAGTCGATGCTCACGAACCACACGGATGAACTGATGAGTGTACGAAGTAGTCACTGACGTTTCTTTGATCTCATAATGAGCATTTAACTGCTAAAGGAAGCACTGGTGTTGAAGGGGTCTCCGAAATCAGTCACATATCAGGGTAGTGAATAGCGGAGGGAGTGTGACCCAACGAAGTGACCGTATATTCATTACAGTATATCGATTGCAGAGGACGAGCGAGGAGGTGCTGATGGTGAATGCACGTGTGGATAGAGTGGAGCAGACTGCCATTCAACTGTCGATCACCCTCAGCGAGCTGAACAAAGCTGTAGATGTGAACACTCCATTTTCCCCTTTCCATTTTTTTACTGGTTAAAAATGATGGAAACAATGCGATAGTGTGGCTGTTTTGTGTGTTTGGATTTAAACTTACTATAAAAATTGATTTTTAATTTGATTAGCAATTTCGATAGAATTTCGGGTGCGACTGATGAACATTACTGTATTTTGGTAGGTAATGAAGGTTATCTTACAGGGTTTACTCGATAAGACGCAATCCACTGGTCGATACGACCACTGGCAGGAAGATGAATATAGGACTGAGGATGAAGACGACGAGGAGGAGGAGGACCACTCCTACAGAGACGAGGGATTCCTTCCGAGACCCCACTACGATGAGAATGACCATCACTGCAAGTGCAGCATGTGTAGAGAGGGGAAAACTCCCAAGGTGAACAGCATCCTCCACTTCCAATCAAGTATTGCCAGTGTGAATTTGATTGATTGAGAGAGTACTGAAAAGGATCGGGAAGGTGCATTGTTTTTTTTATTAACTTGTTCGATGTAGCATAGGCTTTGAATAGGAGAGAGTAGCTGGAATGATAACAATATATCAAATTTTAAAGTTTTTTTAAAAATTGGTTCATAAAGTCGGCGTACTGTCAATTACAATTTTCAGAATAAGATAATGGGTTTTTTTAAAATTAAGGTCATCAACGACCTGCTCAATGGCCACTACGGAAACTTCGATCACTCGAGAATCGGCAAGTCTCCTTTTGACTGATACTCTTGCTTCATCCTCAATACCTGCTCTCCATAAAATAGTGCTACATTAGCGACCGTCGGCTTATTTAACGTAAATTAATTCTAAAATTTGTCCATCATGTCTGAGACGAGTTGTGAGCTTCTATCCAATTGTCATTGCCCAGTTGCCACTTGGTTCTCTCTTTAGCGACTCGTTCCGATCTGATCGATATCCGCGACGCCCTCAGTGTGTGCAGCCACCGCCGTTCTTCCTTCCTCGACGACACGAGACACTACTTTGGAAAGGTAAGGGAGGACTAGTCTCTACGAGAAAACGGGACGATTTTTTTTAAAATCATGGATCTATCCACTAGTATTTTTGCGAGTTGCGTACTCGCACAAATAGCGACTGTTTTTATGCAAAAATATCCAAATCTGTACACTATTGCTTCCCTGCTGTCTACTTTCCTCCTTGTACATGTATTTTGCTTCTCCTAAATCCGAAGTCTGTTTATCAGCTCATTCTGATTTGTTTAGTATGACTATCCTCAATGATGTGATTAACTGATTTCCAGGGAGTCCATTGCTACCACTGTGACGTCACGATCCACGAGGGAGCCTCGCTCCTCAGTCACGCATCGAGCGAGCGACACGCGGTACGTTTATTCCGTATTCGAGAATGAATGATTATGGCAGGCGAATACTATTTTTTTTTGTCTTTTTCAGCAAGCCGCGTGCATTCTCAAGGAAGATCTCCGCTTCTGGTGGAATCGAATCCGCGATGCCGACGAGTGAATCGATTACGATGCTCCGAAGCCGACGTTTCCCAACACCAGCACACACCACCAGCACACCTACCGTAATCGTTCCTATGAGTTATAATCCTTGTAGCTTCTTCACCTATTATATCAACTTCACTCACCTATAATAACAACTTAGCACAACAAACTTGAAGTGACTTACAGTATCTCTAAGAATCTAAGATCTCAATTTCAACGTAGACAATTGCAATTTTTCTGTAGTAATAGACGACTTTCGAAGATTATTCAGTTATGTATTTTGTTATGTTATGTTATGATTATTCTGATAAACCACTTACGGTGAATGGTGACTATTTGAGTTCAAAATGGTTTGCTCACCTGCTCAATTATCTATTGTTCGACTGAATGGTTCCTAAACTCTTCTACTCCTGGACCGAGCAATTTATTTATGATATTACTCAATGATCTCTTGTTTTAATATCCCGATTAACTAATTGTAAGATCGCGAGGGGACATTCATTTCCATGATTCCAGGTAAAGTTTTATTGAGTGTTACGACGTTTGTCATGTGGGTTTTACTTGTGGAAATTGCACGCACGTCACATCTTTCCAGGAGGGAACATCAATATGCCACGGCGAACCGGAAAGAGCAAGGAAATGTGCGCGTCGCGGTGGCGTTCGCGTGCTCTTTTCGCGAGTCTTCTCTATTGTGTACTCAACCCGCGCACTGTTCCCCTCTCCACTTTCCGTACTATCTCGCTTTCCTTCTCCCTTTCTCAGCCGTTTTCAGTGCTTTCTTGTCTTTCTCCGATCTCCTTGTCCATTTTGCCTTGCATGGAGCCAGCTTTGTGTCTCTTTGTCCTTCCTTTCTCCCGTTTCGCCGTTAATTCGCTCATATTAATGGAGTTCACCTCGTTTTTGTCGTATCGCCTCTTCCTTCCATACTCTATATTCTGGGGTTTCATGTGTATCAAGGTGGACATAATGCCCTCGTGCCGTCTCATCGAGAGGGGGAGAGGGAATGACTCACCCCGTTAGGTGTAGCGAGCACACATGGGGCGATCGATTTGTGGTAAGATCAGACCCCTACTCATTTTTTCATATTCGTCTTCATCCCGAGTATACATTATGTAGAGTTCTCTAGTTCTTCATTTTGCCAATGATCTTTGAGAATATGCGTCAGCGAAGAATGGAGGGATAGTGAAGGATGATCCTACCGATCGATTGAGTAGCTCTCTCTCTCTCACTCTTTTTCTCTCCCGATCTGATAACTCACTTCTCGTCACTTCTCTTTGAAGTAAATGCTGTGCGTATTAATCATTGCTTTTTCTCTCGTTCAAACCGCGCTCTCTGAGTGATCTTCGTCCTATTCACTGCAACCCATCATTTCGGACCACTTCCAGTATAATCTACTCGTTAGTACGATCAGATACATATCGATACAACTGACTATTCCAACTCATATTCCCTGTCGTTTTTTTTTAACTTTCCGACTAGACTTTCCTAGCAATGAGCAACAGTCTGACTAAGATAGACGATGGATGAGAGGGAGGGAGAGGGAGAGCAGATGTCGAATGCAAGGGAAACGAGAGAAACGTCCCTTGGTGCTGAGTCACTCTCCGAGGCCTCGCATTATTCTCTTTCCCTTTTACCTTGGCAGCAGCCTGGAATTCGAGGGTCCTGATGATGGTTGTTTTCAAGTAGCTATAATGTAGTATGAGAGTGACTCACCTCCCTCTTTTGGAATGTAGAGAGGAAGGAGCCACAGGTAGATTCTCGATTAGTAATCCCCATCCTGTATTGAGTGATAGTCTGACTCATTTGTCTCTCCATAATATACTTCCCTTATAATTGCCTTCCCTTTGGTCGTTCTTTCCTCTCGTTTCCTCAGATGGCCAAACCTAAAGAGATGATGACTCACCCTTCTCTCTCATTCCTCGGTTCCTCTCTATTTTCTCTTTCTTTTTTTTCGTTTATTCGTTGGTTCTTTCTCTCTTCCTCTCCACTCCTCTCGAGCACCTTATCTCTTATTAAATGTTTCCCATTGCGAATCTCTAGAAAGTATTGGTGGTGTATCTTCAAAGTAGCATTTCAGTGTTGATGGTGGCCGCCAGGCTGCCTTACAACCTCACGAGACCCTCTAATATACTGCGACTCGCAACGACATTACGGTAGAAGACAAGAGCGACCTCTCCAGGGAGAGCACTCCACCAAAAGTGAGCGAACTTATTATGGTTGCGATTATCCTATTGTTGAAATATCTTTCTGGTTCTGTATGCATAATGAGGTTATGTTGGGGTGAATAAAATACGTTGCTACTTTCGGAAACATGAGTAGGCAAATGAAGGTTGACAATAATAGCTCATGTTGCTATTCCAGTTTGTTTTCACCGCCACTTCGACCTCATTCGGGAGTCCTTCGAGAGAATGAGCCAACTCGCGAACAGCTTCATCACTCGACTTCAGGTTTGTCGTTGTATTCATTGCACGCGTTATGTGCTCTCCGGAAGTTTAATGTCGAGCCGCACCTGATCTGCTCATTGTTAGTTGTTATATAAAAACACTTTCTTTCTACTGACTTCTGACAGGAGGAAAGGGAGTAGTAAGGTGATTCCTTGCAGGCGATGATACCTGGTGCATCGGGGGCGCAGGCCAGCACGACGCGAGTCCACGCACTCTACTCAGAGATGTACAACAACGGATTCGCTGCCATCCAGTTCAGCGTCTCAGTGAGTTCACTCTCATTTTATACAGTAGCGCCACATTAGCACGAGTGGAACTCAAATATATGCCTAATTACTGGTTTAGTTCGTTTGTGAACGTTATTCATGTACTTTTCTCAGGATCGGAAGACCTTTGACAAGTTGTATAAGCTGATGGACATGGCGATCAAAGCGTGCAACACGCCGAAGCTCAATCTCAAGAACTCGCCGCCCTTCATTCTCGATATTATTCCAGACACATTCACTCAATTAATAGGTGAGGAATCTCGTGATGTCTCGATAGTAAGTAATCTTCTTCAGCCATCTTCACACGAGATCCGAATGCGATGCGAACGACCGAATACATGGGTCTATTCATGGCAAACGCTCAACTGAAGTGCAAAGAGGTATCCATCATTTTCTTCCTTCTTGGGTTGACGTTTACAGAGGAATTACATGGTGGGGCTATAGGTGCATTTTTGTAGATTTTAAGGAAAATATGGAAGAGTGCATGGAAGAACCGAGTGTTGTTGCAGGTGCTTAAACTGTTCAAGTCGAATGCGATCTACAACGACGAGAGTCTGGAGAGGAGGAAACTGACGAAGCTCTCCCTCGTCTTCTCCCACATGCTGTCGGAATTGCGCGCCTTCTTCCAGGTTATTCATACTCTATCTTCTCACGAGAATCAAGATTGCATGACGTTGTAAACTACCTTGAATATATAGAGTAACGGGGATTATCGTGCGATTTGAGCATGGAGAATGCGTGGCCGACAAATTCCGGCTGACGAAGAGAGAAGCGGACGCCTTTTGGAAGACTTCTTTCAAAGCGAGGTCGGGGATTGAGAAGGATGACTCACTGGAGGACTCTGACTGGACTGAAAAAAACACTTGCAGAATCTGTGTCCCATGGGCTGAATTCATCCTCGCCCTCGCAGACTCGCAGAGGATCCCAGAGAATGTGAGTCACCCACTGCATTCCTTTTTTGTTTTTGTTTTTTTGTTGTTGTGTTTTGAGCGAGTTGCTCTCAGGTGAAGAACAACCTCAAGTGTACGGTCGATCTCACGTGCAACGACTACGTATCCATGTTCGAGTTTGACGTCTTCACGAGGTGAGAAAAAAGTCCGAACGTCTTGATTTTATCAACTAGCATATTTACTTTCATGATATGCTTACCGATATCGATTGTTAATTGACAGGTTGTTCTACCCCTGGAAGTCTCTGATCGAGAACTGGCGACTTCTCACCATCGACCACAAGGGATTCGTCGCCTTCCTCACCTACGATGAAGTGCGCAAGCGACTCGACCGATTCATCAATAAACCCGGAAGGTACTACTTACGTCTTATTATGTGATTCCATGAATATTCATGGGTACTGTAGTTATGACGTAGTAGTAATGAACTGACCATGTAGTAGTTTTGAACTGTTAAAAATTGTTTTCTTCTTCAGCTATGTCTTTCGTATGTCGTGCACTCGTCTTGGTCAGTGGGCGATAGGGTACGTGGCCCCCGATGGGAAGATCTACCAGACGATCCCCCAGAACAAGTCACTCATACAGGCACTGCACGAGGGAGGAAAGGAGGGATTGTCAGTTTGTGCTTCATTCCTTTCTTTATTTCTTATTTTTTGTGTAACCATCAAGAGAGAAAATATGTTATGGAAAACATGAAAATGTGACTCATTGATGATTGGTTGCAGCTATCGATATCCCGATGGGAACGACAAGGATATGGATCTGTCGAAGCAAGTGGAGGTGCCCGCGGCTGATAGAGTCGCCGTGAGTCACTTTCTACTCTCACTTCCTTCTTTTTTTCGCGCGGATGGAAAGTAATGACTGCGAACGAGAGAAGTGATCTCTCGTGCACGTAGACAGTATCCCCTCGATGATTCTTGTGTCTCGACTGACTCATCCCCCTGGCAGGTGACTGCCGATCAGCACAAGATCTACTGCGAGATCGGGACGACCTTCGAGTTGTGCAAGATCTGCGATGACAACGAGAAGAACGTGAAGTTGGAACCATGTGGACACCTCCTCTGCTCCACCTGCCTCGCCCAGTGGAATGTGAGTGCTTCATTCTCACTCCGTGTACAATCTTTCGGTAGACGGATTTGGGGATTGTACGAAAAAGGAGCCCACGTATGAGAAGTGTTGTAAATGTTGCAGTCAATGTATGAGAATTTGAAATTCTGTGGTATGTCGAAGCACTCGAATCTTCTTGAGCATTTGGTAATTGCTGAAAAAGGTAGTTTGTTAAGGACTCGGAGGCGGGTAACACGTGTCCCTTCTGTCGAGATGAGATCAAGGGAACGGCGAGGATAATCATAGACAAGTACAGTGAAGAGATCGAAGAGATAGAGGAGACTCCCGCTGAACGAAGAACGACCACCATTGGAAGACCCCCTGCAGCAGCCAATACAAGGGTGAGAGAGGAGAGGATTTATTGAAGGGTTTGGAAAGATCACATTCAGTAGCATGGAAGACTATGCTCATATTTACCATTTGAAAGAAACAAAAACAGTGAAGAACAACATAAAAAAGTGACTAAAGTTGGGATATATTCTTGTTTTCCATTGGATTGAAAAGTGGAAAGAAGTGGAAAATTTCCACTCATTATTTCATCAGCTGTATTCCTTTGCACATCTTTACCAAATGTTCGCAGACAAGCAACTTGATCTCCTTCGACGACATCTCTTCTGCCTCTGATTCCATTCCTCCTGCTCTCCCCCCTCCTCCTCTCCCTCCCAGAGCAGCACGCAACGTGAGTCACGCCTTCCTTCCATGACGTGCACCATCAATCTATCAATTTGTCACGCGCCAGGCGCTCAAATTGTTGAGACGCCATTCTTTTCCGTTTACACACATGCCAATCACTGAATACAAATGTGCCATTGAGAAAATATTTGCCGAATGAAATGTATGTGTAGCGATTCCAGTGTTCTGGTGCTCGATCGATCTCCACGTCAGTTCCTCTTCCGGCGAGGGCGACCTCCCCTTCTACTCTCTCTCGTCAACTCTCGACGTCCGTCCCTAGCATAGATGCACCCGTCGCCCCGCCCCCTCCGGAACCACCAGCACAAGTGAGTCAAGAGTCTCACTTGTAGTCAACGTGCTCATGATTCTAAAACATTTGCTATAGAGTAAAGCACATGTGTCACTTCTGGAAATCTTTCTACGAGTATATTGAGCTCTATTTCTTGCAATAATTAACCAAAAAATCCACGTCTCCAAACATCTTATGATATAATTGAAATATAAGATGATAAGATAATTAGTTCTTATTTTAGTTAGTATTTTATAGTTTTTGAATTTCTCTTTTAATTCGCATTGAATTCTCTGTAGGTTCGTCATTCGTACGTGAACGTGGAGACGTGGTCAGCAGGTAGTGCTCCTCCCACCCACGATGCCCCTCCCTTCCCCGCCTACGATAACCTATCCACTGTTGTCAATCATTGAATCGCGCGCCCTCCTTAGGCAACAAAGAGCCTGCTCTCCATTTCTAGTCTGTACTGTTAAGCCAAAGGATATATTCTAGAGTAAGGCCCTGCGTAGACATCCCCTCTCCCAATACGGCTTCTTCCTTTCCCGATACAGCACTCGTTCAACTAGACCGTGGTCATACATAGCCAGCCTTCCCTTCATTTCATGCTTAGACCGGATTCCGAGATGCTCGTGCATCTCACTGCTTTAACGAACTCCTTTTATCATTTTTACTTGGTTTGTTATCCTTCCACTTCCATTACTTGCCTTGCCCAACCTGTATTACAACAGAGTAAGTCAATCCCCGAAGAAAGTAAGCGCGCTTTTCCCTCTTTCGGATATACTCACCTACTCGTTCGGATATCATCTGCATACCCGTAGTTGCCATCCATCTCAGCCCCGTAGGCGTCGATTCCTATCCACATATCGTAATAATTACTCTCATTATCCTTTTCCTTCACCACTTTCCATGTTCACATGCCAGTAAAATGAATAGAAACGTGACCTTCCAGTATTATGGAAATTATACTTTTATCCACCGTTCGTCGTAGACAATGGATTGCCATGTTCATTAGCGTTTTGCCTTACTTTGTTAATAAATATATTTCAAGCTAAAGAGAGACGACACGATTTCTACGGAGATAATATTCACAAATGTTTACAAAACGTTTTTGGGAAACCTCGCATATTTGGGCAATTTGATTACCAGTTCAAAGACCACAAAAGGAAAAGGCTGATACAGATCGTCTGAGCTCTTGACGATTTGGCGGATTGCTCTGTGGTCGTGGGCAAGACCGTGCTAGATGAATTTGACGACTTCGTAGTGGGGAAAGAGACGGTAGAGGCTGACGTCGTCATCTTCGTCGTTTCGGTCGCCGTTGTCGTTGGTGCGACAGTGGTGGCGACTGAAGTCTCCGCTTCCTTCTCTCCACAGACAAGTTCCGCGTCTTCTCGGAACTTCTTGTTCTCAACATCGAAGATGAAGAGGATATCGGCCAATCGCTCGTTCGACTCTCAAATGTTGACCCATTTGTTAATTTCGAACAATATGAAATTACCAAGTACAGTAACCCGATAGGAAGAGCATCGTCCTCCTACGAGTTCCCTATTGTAGTCGATGGCAATTTGGAATGGTTCGAGATGCAGTCGATGGGCCATCAATGATTGGAGAGAACTCAGCGATTGATTCGAGTAAACCATCCACGTGAAGGAGGCCTGCGAGGACTTGGACTACTCGGATGATTCCAGTGTGCACTCACATCTTCCATGGGAACTAGTCGATAGCAGCCAATTGTCTCATTGGTATTGGTAGAAGAGAGACGAACCATCTTATCACTCACTAAAAGCATGGGGTATTGGAGAAGTTATCAGATCAGATCAAAAGTTGAGGATAGTAAACTGGCCAGTGCGGATTCCAGACACGGGGAGGTTGATAACGGAGAGATGTTGTCTCTTTCCAGTTGAGATATCACCCGCCTAAGAAGATCGATTATTCAATGAGAAACGGAAAACCAGGATAACGAAGAGGCATGAAATGATTACTTTGGAGGATAGATCTCCGATGGCACACTGCATTGGCTTCTCATCAGAGCACTCTTCGGGCTGAAAGGGAGTGATGACTGCAAATGTGGAATGGATGCTCACGGGCAGCTCGAAGGGGTTGAAGACATCGGCGTCCTCGCAAGTCTCGTTCTTCGTGGAGACGATCTCCCATTGCAGAAACTCCTGCAATTTTTTAGTTTCCGTTCCTCTTCTTGATATAAGCTTTTTAGTTCGGATGCCATTGAAATATATCACGCCTCTCACGAGAGAATCGAGCTGGAATCGACATACCAGGGAATGGAGGGAAATATTGAAATTTGGTTCTGACCAGTTTTGGTGATCTTGAGCCATGCCTGACTGACCCCCAAAGTCGCATTGTGCATGTTTCATTTTGAAGCTCCCTACAGAGGGTCGGTTACCTTGAGCCTTAACTTTGAATGCGCATATCTTTGTTAGAGTGAAAGATATCCGAAAAATGTCCTCTGAGAGACCCCTACTGATTTTTCAAGCTCTATCGATTCATATATCTTAGATTGCCTAAATGTTAGTTTTAACCGACTTATAGTATAAGCATTTTTCTCAAAAGTGTAGGTGAAATAGCAGCTGGAATTTTCACAGTATATGCATCTCAACGAGAGCTTTCGAATGAATGGCTTGAGCAAAAAATATCAGAACCTGGGTGTGACTTATGCCCTTTTTAGTTTTCCTAATCGTTTGAACTATATTTTCAACAGATTAATTCCTTCTCACACCGCTCTCATCGCGGAGCGCCGTCAAGAATGATCGATTTATTTCGATCATCCTGTTGAAAATTAAGTTCAAACGATTAGGAAAACTAAAATGGGCATAAGTCATTTTAGTTTTCTATTTAGTATTTAGTTATTTATTTAGTATTTTATTTATTTATTTAGTATTTATTTAGTATTTTTTTTATTTATTTAGTTATTTATTTAGTATATTTAGTATTTAGTTATTTAGGCAATCTAAGATATATGAATCGATAGAGCTTGAAAAATCAGTGGGGGTTTCTCAGAGGACATTTTTCGGATATCTTTCACTCTAACAAAGATATGCGCATTCAAAGTTAAGGCTCAAGGTAACCGACCCTCTATAGGGAGCTTCAAAATGAAACATGTACAATGACATTTTGGGGGTAAGTCAGGGATGCCTCAAGATCACCAAAACTGGTTAGAACAAAATTCCCGAATTCCAGCCCATTCCCAGACTCAGCTCGATTTTCTCATGATAGGCGTGATATTTGATGAATTCATTATCATGCATTTTTAGTCTGTTTTTCTCAAACTGTTGACTTGAACCGACTGAGGGAGAGGGGAGGGGGTGTTCATTGTGCGCGACCTTCGCTTTTTCAAGGGTAACTACCTTCTTGCTCCTCTTCAGATTGCTGCCTTTCACTCGCTGACAAGGGCAAATTAAGATGCAGAGAAAAAGCAACTGCCCATCCTACCACTGTGTATCCCCCCTCATTCTGCCCCTACGAAAATCGACGTTCTCAACTCAAGAAAGGAATTGTGCTACTCGAGTCTTTATTCTTCCTATCCGTGGTCAGCCTCTAGCTCCCATTGGCAGATTCAGATCTCTACGGGTCAGTGCCCCCACTGAGAGGGAGCTCTCATTAGTGGCCACTCAGTGGGAGAGGGCGGGTAATGGATGGACGCGCAATCGGGAGATGCAATAGGGTGCGGAATCCAGGGGAGAGAGAAGGGGGGGGGAGGAGGGGGGGGGGTCAGTCAGACCTCCCCCTATGACTCAATCGACGCTCGTAAAGAACAACTGGCGGGCGAGTGAGAAGGGGAAGAGAGGGATAGGGGGAGAGAAGAGGAACGCTAACCGTCTCGGTTGAATTGGCACGAGAGATGGAGTAGGCCACTTCGGTTGGGATGTCACCGGACATCGCGTATTGAGACTGCAAAGGGGTCTGCATTATTCCCAAAATTGGAAGTGTAATGATTAATTAGATATGAAACTGGCCAGTAGGACGTATCCCTGTAGTTCTCCATCGATTCTGGCCACGAGGCGATTCGTCTCCTGCGGGAATCGGAAGGTGCCGCAGTAGTAGTCGTTGTCGTGCGAGAGAAGAAGAGAAGTACCCAGAAGACTGTTAGGACCAGAGATCAGCAGGTCGTCCACCACGTATCTGCAGATTCGTATCGATAAGCCGATTTAAACTTGGTTTCTCATCCTCGTCCATCTCCCTCACTGACGTCGAAGTATTCTTGCCGTGTTTGATGCCTGCATCGATGATCTGCAGCCACTGAGGAGATCGCGCCTTCGGACCTGCATTCACCCAATCGATAATTTACGTTCTCTTTCTCTCCTACCGATGTTCTGATCTCCACAGGGAGGTCCACTCGTCACTGCCATATCAACGGGTCGTGCATGCGCCTCGACTGAGCTGATCTCAGCACGCTTGTTTACCACCACCTGAATTGCTTGTCATGCATGTTGTTTTTGTTTCAAAGACACCTATTCATACTTTATTATAATGTTGGAAATATTTGTTCACTTCATTGGAAAGGCAAATCCTATTTCGTTCTCCCATCCCCCCTCTCCTCTTTACCTCACTGTACTCATTCGCTGGGTACTCTAGTACGACGACAGTTGCCATTGTCTTCGAGCTGACGGGAGTGTATCGACGAGCAGCCAGAGACGCCTGGAAGGCCCCTCCAGGCAGATAGGAGAGATTGGCACACACTCGGAACGGCTCCTGAATCATCCCTTCTCTCACCAGGTTGCTCATTGCGATGTACAATCAGATGTACGATCAGAATCTGTTTCGGTGTAAAATACATTGATATCGCTATTCACTACATGTGATTGACTAAATTCTGCCATTCTGCCATTTCACCATCTGATCAAATTCGAATTCGAACGGCATGGGGTGCTATCCCTGGCTTCTCTATCTCTCTTCTCTCTCATTCCTCTTCTCTCTGATCTCTCTCCAGACAGTTCACTCTCTCATTCAATCCGGGAAGATTCGCGCCAAAAACGCGTATTCTCCGCCCCTTCGATCGAGGAAGCGTATAAAAGGGAGTCTCTCGACCATCTCTCTACCACTGTTCCTTCCTTCTCTTCCTTCTCTTCCCTCTCTTCACTCTCCGGCCTTGACTTCGTTCCCTTCCTTCTCTCCGATTGGTTGCTTCTCTCCCTCTCTCTCATCATACACATGGACGTTCGTCTTCTCGACTGCTCCCCATCCTTGGATACCCTGTTCCCATTGTGGTGGCAAGACTGGTGGCGCGGTCGAGACTGTCCCTTCCCTTCCCTCCATTCTAACCCTTCTTCTCTAATCACAACTCGATAGTGACCTCTCTCGTAGAATTCTCTGGTCAGCTTAACACGAGACTGCTCACCGGGATTTCTGCGAGATAGGCAATCGAGAGAGAGATTGCCCCTTCACCCTTCCTCGCGCATCCTCCCTACCGGGTCAGCTATCTTCAGTTCGTAATGAGAGGAATGAGCGGAAAAGAGCGCAAATATTTTTGTCCGCATGATTCATCTCATTATTCTTTCTCCAACAATGTCATCTGCCCATATTTTATTTCGAAAAATGGAGATGCTTGCAGAGAATTGTGGATCTATTCGTATAAAATGTTCTAACTAAAAGTATTCTCAATGCCCTCTTAACGGTGATTCGAATTACGCACCATCTGGTTCAATATTTGAATAGCTACTCGTATTCATCATGCGTGTTCAGAGGGCGGCCGCTCTTTTACTATGGAGAGAGTAATGGCTGTGAGATGGAGATTGAGAAGAGGAACAGAGAGGAAGACGAAAGGGTTACCATGAAACAGAATCATGGACTCTCACAACGACTGTACTGCATGCTGAGTACTGTACGGTGGTATTCCCTAAATTCTGCACAACGCACTATTTGTCTAATTCGACCATATCTTTATGTAAATTACATTAAACTCGATCGCACAATCCATTTTCACATTACAAATCCATTAAGCTCAATAATAACGAAGAAAATCGATGCTAAGGAACGTGGTGTAATGCAGCGTGCATCTCGAAATTCCGTCTTTTCCTAATCCAGCGGCATTTTTCTCAATCAATGGCTTCAATGGCTACAGTATTTTCAATTTGCCTGCATTTTCAATGAACCTTAGAAATTAATTTTGCAACTTGTAGACATTTATTTAAAGAAGGAGTGTCAGCAAAGTTACATTTTTGACGCTGTCATTACCATGACCTAGACAATCATCCAACGATCATAGCGCGAGCTAAGAGGATAGGCAAAGGTCAATCTCATAGCTCAGTGGTAAAGCAGTCGCCGCGTAATCGGGAGGTTGCGGGTTCGAATCCCACCAGTTTTTGAAAAATCTTCTAGATATTTGAATTCCCGCACGTACCTTCCCTTCAAGCCCTCCTTGACATTCTGCCAACTAATGATAACTCGGTTCAAAATAGAGATACGCATTTGAAATTTTCAGAATCTCTTATGGTTGTACAAAGGTCGGTCATGGTTATGACAACGTCAAAATTTCAACTTCGCTGACAGTCCTTCTTTAACATGAAACCAAGTGATTACTGATCGGAAAAGCGCCCTCTATAACCCCATGGTGCCAGTTTGTTGTCCGCGAGACTCGTGGGAACCCTTTTTTAAACAACAAACCTCTGTCCATTGCAGATCGACTATCACTGATTTCATCTCGGACAGTTTGAAATATGGAAGAACGCCGATGAGAGAGACAGCTGAAAATGGAAAATTATGTCTTAGGGACACTACAGTCGTTTCTTTGTAGTTAATTTCATAAAGCAGGAATGTGAATTATGTATATTACGAAGAGAGAGAGGGAGTGTGTCCACCTTCGTCATCCTTCCCTACAATGACTGCAGCATCGGGGACAGTGAAGCAGTCAGTGCAATCATCCAGATAGAGGGGGCACTCCCCAGATGGGGCAGCTTTAGGAGATATCTGAAACCATTTTCATTGCATTCGAAATCTCATAATTCTGATCCCTTTGCAACAATAGGACAATCCGATTTCACTGCTAACTGTCAGAGTATTCGACATGGGCCAAGCGGATTTCCTGTCTCATGATCGATGGACGCCGAATGTACTCAATCGGATACGTAATTATTAGAGGAAGAAGAAGTGTGCCGAGGAGGGACCAGGAATGGTGAAATGACTTCATCAATACAGTTTGTTCTTTCTAGTCGATGCAAATTACTAGAATTCATTGGCTCTACGAGCATGGGAACCAAAAGTGGCATTTAAAAAAAATTTCTTCAGTAAATCTCTGGCTTCAGTAGACCTTATCCAGATGAAGAATGAATACTTTCGCATCAATGTCGCTCACTTGCACAGTAGCCCTGGCTGCATCCTTATCAGTGAGTGATCGCAGATTCCCCGTCAGAATGATTCGATCGTCGGTGTCGACGAGGACGAGTCGACCAACCGTCGGATGGAAGAAGGAAGCTGTAGCTGATGGAAGAGGAAACGTAGGACGAAGTGCGTGGCAAGTCGTGTTCAGAACCACTGACTGAAGAGAAATTTTGTGTCAAAATCAGTTCAATGTAATCTTCTACTGTTCGTAAACTTCGATTCATTCAGAATCTCAAGCGTACCTTGAACATGATGGTGTCAGGGCCGAAGATGGAGACGGTGGGGAAGTAGTCGTGGAAGGGAGAGTGGGGAGTCTCCGTTGCCACGTCAAGACAATCCTCTCTATTCAGAATTCAAATTAATGTTGAGAAAACATCGGTTATATTATCTGCTACTGTCCTGTTATGACATACCTTATCTTCAGTTGGTCCAACTTCTCTCCCACATTTCGTGCGGCGACGTAGTAGTGAGGCTGCAAGCATCAGAATAATGAAAATCAAAATGACTAAACATGTAAGAATCAAAGGGTTCTATCCAATTCGTTTTTTCTTTGCACAAACCTGTACAAGTTTGAGTCCTCCTGCTTTAATTGATCGTCTCTCCACATTCGAAATTGGCGAGCAGGCAAATGGTTTGCCGTTTCGAAATATTTGGAAGTTGAACAACGAAATGTTCACTCCGGTCTCTGAAAGTGCAAGATAATCGATTATGCGGTTTTGAATGATCATATACGAATCAGAAAGGGGCAATCAATTCGAGAAAAAAAGTATCTCATGAGATACTCGAGTACTTTTACGATAATTTCGTGATGTCTAATGGACTGCTTACCGATGGTGAGCGTCGCCCTGCTGTCAATGCCCAATTCCATCCCTACTGCATTCTGATTCGCGTTCTGCGCATTCTCGCACGATTCGACGAATGCCCAGTCGATGAATTCGACCCCGATGGCACCATCGTAGTGAGGAATGTACTTGAGATCGGGAAGAATACGGACCTGCGAGGGTGATGATAACAACACAATTCTAAGTCGTTCAAGATTAATACGAGTGGAAGATAGATTGAGCATAACTGCAAATTGCTCCTCACATTGTCCTTCAATCGAATGATGTGAATGGGTCCTTGGATGGGATCTTCATGGAACGATGCAGCCATCAATGGCTGATTCCCCAGAATCACTGTCGTGCATGCGTAGATCTCAATTGCTCCCTCTTTAAAAAGGTTGAAGTAATGCTTTTTTTTCGAGTTAGCTAATTTCTGGTGCATACTGAACTGCAGAACTTCGTGAGATTTCGATCCAAGGTTTTTATGCATTATCGCTCATCTAGTGTTTGCGGCTATTTAGAAACAGCGTCACAATAATTGAAATAGCTGTTAATCGAACCTTTTCGGGAGTTCCAAGGAGCAGAGTGTGTCCAGATAACGAAGTGCCCTCGATCGTAGTGTCTTGCACCGGCCGATCTCTGACAATGATGCATTAAATGCACGTGGGAATATCACTGCACAGATTCTCAATCTCTTCATTCGCAACCGCAGACTTTTCTTACAAACACTGAATAGAACTGGCTAGATCGAGCTCACCTGAAGATGTGCGGACTCTTCCGTGCTCTTCTGCAATTCTCAGGCATCACTCCACTGTCGTAGGGAGCAGCTGCCTGCGAGAAGAGAACTACTTTAGGTGCATGCCTTGAAGCGACTCTTTTCTTGTTCTCCTCCCCTACTCCTTGCCTCATTCGCAGTAACTACTAGTGTTTCAGTCAAACATTCCCTGTTCTCACCATATGCAGCGATAACCTCGTATCCGCAGGCATTTCGTCCATCTTGAAAGAGACCACATACTGGTCATCAACCACATTCTCTATCTGAAACAATCATCGATGTACTACTTTTTGGAGTAGCATTATTCTGTATTCTCCGATTGGCCACTCAAGGAATAGTCCTTCTCAGCCATATTTCATCGAAAAAAGATAGGAATGTGAACGGGTCGAACTGGGGGAGTCGCGATTGACTCATCAAGGTTGTTTGGAATCGTTCTCTCTAATGTACTCCCCTCGTTTGGCTGCCAACTTGAATGACTGAGAGAAGGGAACTCACAGTAATGAATCCCTTGAGTTCTTCTCCGTAGAGGGGAATGGTGAATGCATTCTCATCTGCTGCCACTCCACTCGTGAAGAAGAGAAGGAGAAGAAGGCGCAGACTGCGCATCTCCTCGATCCAATCACGAGAAGAAGAGAAACAGTTGGAATCACCTAACCGAACGATGGTTAATGAGTTAGCTGTGAGACAAGAACGAGTGAAAGTAAGAAAAAGACAGGGACAGCGATTGAAAGGGGAGGTTAGAGAGTACACTAATAGGATAAGGGTGGGAGAGAGGGAGGGGGAGGAGGGGGAGGAGAAGGAGGGAAGTCTCCCGTTGGCTGTTGCATTCATCATATCGACTGATTGTCAATGTGAGTCGGAGATGAATGATAGGGGGTGATGAGAAAGAGAAAGTTAGCGAAACTTGTTCGGTGCCGATGTCAGCAGTGAGGGCCAGTCGATTGGATGATCGAGACCATCGAGAAGAGGAAGTGGAGGAGGGGGGAGGGGACGCCATGATTAAGTTTTCGTGACCTAGCCAAAAAAAGATTGCACGCAGCTGCCATCCACGATATTCGTATGATCACATAATTTATCTCGTTGAATGCCTTCATAATTAGTGCTTTGGAATTCTCGAATCAGCTGATTATGTGTCAATGGGTGAAGGACACAGTAGCGATAAGTAGGAGAAGGGGAAACTCGTAAAGGAACACGCGATAGTGAGATAGAGAAGAGAGGGAATGGCTAAGGAGATTCATCTGATGAGGGGTCGCTCTCACTAGATTGACCATCATCAAGAGATCGATCTTTCGTCTCTGGAAGAGCGAGAGCGATGATACAAGCGAAGAATGCGAAGGATCCGAAGGAGATCAACGGGAAGATCGGAGAGATTCGAGACTGCAAAATCGATCAGATTTTCTCAAACTACAGGCATGAGGAAACTCTCAGTTCCCTTCTTGCAATTCTTTGAATGAAACTTACAAGTGTCTTGACGTATGGGGCAAAAACTCCTCCAACTCTTGAAATTACCCCGCATATGCCGATTACTGAGTTTCTCAGTGGAGTTGGGAAGATCTGAAATTGCCCATTTTCTCATCGGATAACTATATTCATTAAGGAGTATCGTAATATGAATTGAGAAATGAGATTGGATTTGATGTCGCACCTCACTGCCCATGACGTAGATGTTCATGTAGGCCACTGTGATGGCCAATTTGCCAATCATCCAACACGCGAGAGACACCCACGAACCACCTACAATGAGAAAGATCGACGAGAGATCAGAAAATGTCGCACTCTTCGTTTCTACTGTCTCACTCCATCCTACCTGTCATAAATCTTCCATTTTTACTGACCCCGAATTTCAAAAGGAGTTCATTTTGAGTTGTTTTCTTCTCATTGTGAAAATTATTTTTACCGGGAAGGAAGATGAGGACGATAAAAGCGCATGCTGCAGTGAGATGAGTAGAGCAGAGAGCAAAACGACGAGAACATCTGGCAATAGTAAATTCATTGGGATTGCGAATCATGTATTTCCTTTTAGAAGCAAATAAATTACATCAATACTATAGAGTTGCTAGAAAAAAATGAACCTTTTGAGTACGACATGAGCGAGCCCGTAGCCAGGCAGCTCGATGAGACCGAGCAGGAGGTAGTTGGCATGGTAGTCTCCAGCGAGATCCGTCGAATACATTGAAAGACCGAAGTAGATGAATGCATCGGAGAGCCTGCAAGATTGTCCTTTCTCCCTCGAGAAGATTTCGAAAATTTCAATGGAAAATTCGGTACCATATCAATCCGACTGCAGCAATGTAGACGAGGATGATCTTGTGAGAGTTTATGTAGGAAATGAGAATGGAGCGACGCTTGGAATCGTCCTCCTCTCGTGGTCGAGTTGTCTGAATGAAGGAGTAGCAATGAACTTCGCTAATGAAGCTCACGGGAACAAGCAGGGGTTCGTCGATCTTGGACAACCACTTCTTATTGATCTCATCCGTTCGTCCTTTGGCCACTAACCAGTGCAAGCTCTCAGGCACGAATCTGAAATCGATGAGTCCCGTCGCTCGTATCTCTTCGGTTCAAGATCACTCACATGAGCACTACGATACTGAAGACAGCGATGGGCGCAGAGCACATGAGCATGAACTGACGCCTGAGGAATCGCCGTTTTATTAAAGAACGACTTCGAATCTAACCAGAACCATATAGTGGAATAAGGAACTGAACTGACCAAGTGGTGGCGAGCATGGCGATGGGCAGTACGAGACAGTACCCCATCACCCATCCCAACCCGTAGAGGAAGGCATTCGCAGCACGCAGTTTAGGAGGAGTGCACTCGAATGCGAGCACCCAACTGGACTGACCCGAACCCTGAGGAGAACCACGTCAACATAAGATATTATTGAAAAAATGTAGATTTTTCCACTTCTATTGACGCTCAAAAATATACGTACGGTGTAGAAGACTCCGTGCAGTAATCGTCCAACGATGAAGAGGTAGATGTTAGGAACGAATGAAAGGAGAACGAAGACGCTGGCTAATCCAATAGTGCATGCCACCATCACTGGTCGACGACCCACTCGGTCCGAGATTACCGAAGATATCAGCCCTGATAAGAGCATTTAAAATCTGGACGTTACGGTGATCCATTGTGATGACAAGACGGCTTTCAAGCCGGATTCAACCCGGAATTTCAACTCGGAACCCGGAATGGCTTGCCGTGTCCGTTTTGTCATCACTAGTGCTACCTACCTCCGAATACGTTGCCGACCATGAAGGATGAAGAGGCGAATTCACGAAGGAAGGACTTCTCAGGCAGATCGAACTGGAATGTGGCATCTGCACGGAATACTTTCTCAATGCAGTACCTCTTCACTGATAGTAGTCATCGTGCTGTTCCCGAAGTCATAGAAGGCCGACGACATGATTGCAATTCCTCCCACTGCCCATGAGAAGGAGCAGATGAAGATGATGACATGGAGATGACACGAGAGAGAACCTGCACAAGATTACTTACTTGATAGTTTCACCTTACTTTGTCCAGAAGTGTAGTGTACGTTCTGTGATCGATTGACCTTTGACCATCGCACTTGGCAGTTGGCAGCTTTTCCCTTCTTTCTCATCCCATTCTACTTTTTATCCCTCTTATCTCTCTCCCCATTGTCCGTCTCTTTCTCTTTCGTTTTCTCCTAGCGCTAGAGTAAATACTCCCATACTCCTTCGTCCCCTGACCAGTAAACATTCGCGAAAACTTTGGATTCTATCTAGAAATCACGTGTTCGAACTTTTTTTAAAGCTTTTGAAGTAGTGTACTCACGGATCTTCTCGAGTAATTCATCTGCTTTGATCTCTCTGGGAGGAGTCGACACAACTGAGGACTGTAAAGAGTCCTCGTCCATTACCCTGAAATAAACAGAATGAAAGAAGATACTGATTGACTAAAGAAATGGAATCAGTGGAAAATGGGCGGTGTTGAGCACAAACAATTAAATGAACACATGTGAAGCATGACAAATACATTGATTAACAAGGAAAGAGAACACGAGGTGTTGTCCTTTACACCCAATTGTGCGTTCATAGATAACAAGAAGTGCGAAGAGTAATCAAAGTATGAGACGGCGTGGCTCGCGGGGGGTAGGGACCCTCTCCTTCCTTCCTCTCTTTCGATTCCCACCCCGTGGTTTCACTATACATCTCTTCCTCATCTTTCACTCTCTCTCCTTCTCTCTCTCCCTCTTCACATCTGGCATACTTCCCATTTCCCTTTCTTCCCTCGTTCCTTTGTCCACTTGCCGATTGTCTTGTATTTTCCAGCCAACAACAGAACACACCTCTTTATGAAATATGTTTTTCAGAATAGATCATTTCCCGAATAAGGATGACTTCAAACATGAGAATCGCTAGAATATGTACATATGAAAGAGTTCCTATAAGTAACATTGTCGATTAGCTATCACAACTCTCTATGGCAGACTTCATCTTCATTTTTGTTCGCTTCCGTTCAATCACTGATCTCCTTGGATGTGGTACTCTCTAGTTCTGCTACTTTTCTAGCTGGTTTTTCCACTTTGATTTCCGGTAGGAGACAAGCGAAGATCGCTCCTGTGAATGCAACTGCAGCAAAGACGAAGATGGGATAGAGACGGTTCATACGATCCTGGAATAGTCAACGTTGATCTCAATTCTGCAGGAGAAGTCAAGGTTGGAGCTGATCTAAAAGTGCATCCCTCACCAGCGTGACTACGTAGGGAGCGAGGACTCCGCCCACACGGGATATCACACTGCAAATCCCAAGGGCCGAGTTGCGAACGTTCGTAGGGAAGACCTGGAAGGACAGTATTATCGTTAGGGGGATATGATCATTGGACACTTGATCTTTTTACACTTTGCAAATGATTCATCGATCCTCTCAAAAGATAGCGGAGGTCGAAAAGATAGCGTTGTCTAGAGGAAGGGGGAACGAACCTCGCTGCCCACTACGTACACTCCCAGGTACACTATCGAGATCGCCAATTTTCCGATCGTCCAGCAGATAATGGAAGGAACACTTCCGCCTGTAAGATAGAGAATGCCAGTTGGGAATATTGAAATGTGCCACTAACCTTTGAGCAAGGAGAGGATCATGAACGAGACCCCAGCAGCTCCTAGAGAAAGACTCATCACGTGACGACGAGGAAGGCTGAAGGGGCGAAAATGATGAATTGTGTACTTAGAATCGACGACGTACGCGTTGAGAAGTCTGTGAGTGACCATGTAGGCCGGCGCCTCGATCAGACCCAAAACAGCGTAATTGACGTAGATGTTGCCTAGGTGAGCTCAGAGTATATCATATTCCGAGACCATCAGTTACCTCCAAGCTTAGTGGAGTAGAAGGAAAGGCCGAAGTAGTCGAACGAATCGCAGATCCTGTGATTGGGACATTCAAGAAGAAGGAGCATCCGATAACTACCAGAGTCCTCCGACGAGCAAAATGCAACAGATGATCTTCTTGTTCTTCTGGAATGACGATTGTCCTCCGGGAGAGGCGGCTTCAGTACTTTGCGTGTCCTCCATCTGAATCAACCAATAAACTAAGCTTTTTGAATGTAATTACGGTGATGAGCATGGGTCCCTCCACGATTCTCTTCGTCCATTTCTCCGACTGCTCATTCCGTCCCTTCATCACTAGGAACTGTAGACTTTCCGGGACGAAACTGCAGCAGTTCATTACAATTGTCATACGTTGATTGAGTGACTCACATAAAAACAGCGACCACAAAGAGGACGCAAGGAATCGCAGAGAGAAACATGATGTACCGCCTGAAATTGAAGATTTGAAGAAAAAATATCGTTGTGTGTTTCACTTTCTTTGCTCTACTGGCATGCAGGGTGATTGAGTGATGCTATGAAGAAAGGCGAGTGCTTATCTCACCAGGAGGGGGCGAAGATAACGATGGGGAGGAGGACTACATAACCGGCCACCCACGACATCCCGAAGACAAAGGCAGCTGAGGCACGGAGAGAGACGGGGCACGACTCGAAAGCAAGCACCCACGCTGCCTGCCCGTTGCCCTGAGAACCACTTGGTGTTGTTTTCTACTGATGGACAGATGGATGGACGATAATCAGGTAGACTCACCGTGTAAAACATTCCATGGATTGCCCTCAACCCGATGAATGAGTAGACATCAGGGGCGAGTGAGAGAATGAGGAGGGAGAGGGCCTGTCCACAGGAGCAGAGGAGGAGGATCGGACGACGACCAACCTTGTCCGAGAGAGGAGCGATAGTTAGACCTGTGATGAATGTTTTATAGTCGCAAAATAAATTTAAGAAGACGCTGTGAAGACAATGCTCACCTCCAACGATGTTTCCAATCATGAATGAAGAAGAAGTGAGTTCACGGAGAAATGAGAGGGACGGGTCTTGGATCAACTGAAGGAACCAGGTCACAACAGGTCAAAAAATTTCGTTACCTCTTGCGATAATGGGATGAAAGTAGAGTTAGGTTCAACGTGATCGTAGAAAGCAGAGACCATGACAGTCAGACAGTTGACTGTCCACGAAAAGGAGCAGATGACCAAGATGATGTGGAGATACCATGACTTCTGGCCTGGAAGTGGATCAAAGTGAGTTCAACAGAGAATCTTCTCGTGATCTTGAACGAACTCTAGTGTGTAGAGAACACTCAACAATTGGCAGTACAATACCCGATGATGATCGTCAAACTCACGGGCACAATGCTATCACCTCCCTTCTCTACTTCCTCCACCACTGTACTATCACTTATCTCAAGGAAGTCGCTGTCTCTCCATTCCGGATCGACTCATCCCCCCACGTGACAAAAGTGCACTTTTGTTGTGCGAACTCGCCGAAATCGTCTAGCCACTAGATACTCGTTAGCACCCCAAACTACTGTAGACAGACAAGAGATAAGGCGCCTCAGAGATCATGAGATTTAAGGGGGGAATTCCGATTCGAGTTCAGTACCCAAAAGACTACGGTAGCTCCCAATCCAGTTTAGCACGCTAGGGATTACGGTAGTTTTGATATAAACATGGTTACTGAATATTCATAAGATATTTAAATAAGCAGAGGGCTCACTAAGTTTGCAGAGAAATTCCTCCGGCGTCAGTGTAAGTATGGGCGTTTTGTCAGAAGAAGGAGTTGAGCTCATGCTGGAAATAAGAAATCTTAGTGGTACAATATTCCGAAAAAAAATTACTTTAATTACTTCAGATACGTTATTGAGACAATCCGAGAATGTAAATAAATTAGGCAGTAAAAACTCGAATGAGACGATTAATTTTTTAAATATTCATATTGTGGAGATCACATGGCATCTATCGTAGGTGCAAATGTTCCTAGAAAGCCACAGGCGAATGACACGCAACGCGCGACCCATTCACAGGGCCTCTTTTTATTCAAATGACGATAGATTGAGCTATTTCACGGACTATTCAAATAATGAAATGGAGGGAATCTAGAATTTGCAAAAAATTAAAAAAATGTTAGGGAGCACATTAAAAAAATGAAGTCAGAGAAAAATGGAGTGGATTTTGTGCGGTCGAGTATATCAGATAGAAGGCGTACTGTGAGAATAATTGGATTAGTCTAACTAGAAGTTAGCATCTTCAGGAAAGAACTAGTGAAGTTTTCTCCATGCATGGAATGAAGGATTGCACAAATATCACAGTTTACAAAATCCAGCAATGCTTCAGTCACTAGCGAAGGGGTCAGAATTAAGACTGACTATGTTTTATCTAAGGCTGAATTGACTTGAGCGAAACATCAAAATTCGTGCTTAAATACTGACTGGATGCACTCTCGATGATCTCAGGTCGCCACGAGGTGTGAGAGGGGGGGGGAGCGGAATGTACCGACAAAAAGCGCGTGTCAGTCTAGGCGGTACTGGGTGAAAGTGTCGACGTGAGTCAGTACTCGGCTGATGGAAGAGCAGAGACAGAGAAGATTGAGCGAAACAATGAACACGCGACTTCCCTTATATCGTAGTCTGTCCGTGTCACTACTCGAGTGTATCTCATGAAAGGGCAGTGGTTTCCGGAACTCAGATGATATAACGATCTTTCGACAGATCGAACTTCGTTTACCACCTAGCGACACACACGAGATAAACAGCGAGAGTGCAAATGCACAGCATGAGGTCAATCATTATCATTCCGGTATTATCATTTGCCCTCCTTCTCTTGAGTGCAATTGTCCTCCTCGTCTGCCTCTTCCCCTGCCTCGATCTCCCTCTCCATCCAACGGGAGATCTGCTTGTCCCTTCCTTCCATCGGAGAAGGAGGAACACCCATCGAACGACTCTATTATTTAGGAATATAAGAAGGATTGGGGAGAGTGAAATGCGAGTGGATATTACTCACCAGATTGGAGACAAGCCATCGACTGAAGAACTCGATGGTCTCTGCTCTGAATTCTCTCTTGCACGAATGATCGAGGGAAGACTCGTTGTCCATTTAGAATCTGAGGAAAGAACGAATAAGGGCGATTCCCACTGAGAAACGACGACGTCAAAAACAACGCGGAAATATTCCCAGGGTGGCAGGTAATTGTTTGTGAGAGGCTAGGGAGGGAGTCTCGAGGCCAGAATGAGGTCGCATTGATAATAATAATATGTTTATCGCTGATAATAGTGTTCCCCACTCTGAAGGAGAGTCGAATCAACCTGCTAACAAAAGGGGAGAAGTAAGATGACTTATGAATGAGGCTTCTCGAGTAATAATGACTAGTGCACCTCCTTCTTTTCTCATCATTCTCCTATTGTTAGTGCATCTTCCCTTTCCACATCATCGAACCATAATATTCATGAGCATGTTTTGATTATACTCTATTGTCATACCTGGTTCGTCCTCAGATCAAACGAGGAAGAATAATAGCGATTTCCGTCTGGATGAATCAGTCTGAAGACGTCGCTTGTTGTGTCTACTACGATACGTCAACGCCGTTCTTCCTCCTCCATTCTCCATTCATTCCGGAACATTTAGTTGTGGATCGTAGTACGATGTCGTCTTCATCCTGCTTATTGCTCTTAGTCTTCTGTGGAGTCGCTGCAGCTCGAGAATCGGTACCGTCATTTCATATGTCACTGTAGAACAAGAAATACCCTTGTATAATATTCTTGAGTTCTCTCTAATATTCTGAATGAACGTAATTACATATTCTCCTTTCCAATAAATGTATAAAAATTGCAGCTCGTGGTGACAGGTCGTCTGCTGTGTGATAGGAAGCCCTCCTCTTCAGTCACTGTCGCTCTCACTGACGAGGATCGAGGTTCGCTTTTGACCCTCCCCTCATTGTTAACTGACCTAATCACTGAAATGGAACAGGTAGCTTTATATCACTGATTGTTTCTTGCAGTATCAGAGGGAATGTCTCCTCTGGGTCTTCGATCGACTGACTCCGTCACGGGGAACTTCTCCGTGCAAGCCTACTTTGATCAATTCGAAGAGTACATCAACCCCGTGATCGAGATAGTGCACAAGTGCAAGAGAGTAAGTGGAATTACATGGATTTCTTAAGTTTTCATTTCCCCCAGTTAAATGCCAATCCTAAGCATATTAAAAAGCTCGAAATTATCAGTTCTTTTCCACGCATAAAGAAAATTCTATCCACAAGGAATCCTCTGCAGCGTTGCATCGAGAAGTCTCGCGTGCCCATCCCCTTCGAGTATGCACTCTCAAGAGGACCTAGAACGGTATGCTACTTTTTTGAATATAAATACAAATACAAATTTTTATTCCATCCATTCATAGTGCATAGGAGGTTTGAGATGATCCGTTTATGGTGTTGATGGAAGTTACGTCGCTCCATTGCGATTCGTTGTGTTTGGGGTCGAGGCAACTGAAACTTTTAACTTAGCGACAAAAACTCAATTCTCTGGGTTTTCTACGTTTTAATTGTGAAGCTAAATATTCCTTAAAGTTACCGGACGAGGACAAAATTGACCCCCTATTTTTTGACCTCCATCGAATAACCGATGACTGAATTAGTTGAGAATGAATATACAAAAATGCTAAAAATCAATAATAGCCTCAAGGGAAAGCCGGAAATGATCAGCGCAATCCCGCGCTCTCTCACTTTTGCATACTCTCTCGTACACGCGACGAGATCAGGGTCAGATCAGGGTTCCGTCCTCGTCCGGTAACTTTAACAGAAGTAATGGTTTCTTCTCTCAGATCAATTTGCATACGATCGAGTTGTCTCGCGAGTTTCCAATGGCCGAAGAGACCTCCTTCTGCACTGCCGAATCGGATATCACTTGGACTATTCCCGGAGAGAAGAATCAAGATTAATTACTGTATTTACTTAATAAAGTTGATTCATCGCGTTGTTGACTAAGTATAGAGAATTCACTTTGTTTATCGTCTCTCAGAACAATTGAAGATTGGCCGAATCGATTCACTACAACAATCATTTTGGTGAATGTGAGAAAACGGCGGAAGGACGAAATCCGTCGCGGTTTCTTGCGCACGGGGGCTAATCTTCAGTTTTGGATGTCTCTTCCTCTCCGCTCCATTTCGTTCGCATTCCGATTGGTCTTTCCTCAAGGTTAGATCATCTCTCCTCTAGCAGCTATTCCATTATCGGTCTGCGGTCAGCAACTCTTCCCTTTGTAAATTATTCGTATCCGAGCAGAGAGAGAGTGAGAGAACGAAACTGTTCTTGAGTTCCGAGAAGCGGAATGTACGAGCGTATCACTACTCCCTCTCAAACTGGCTCCCCCTGTCACTGTTCCTCAACTGTACTAACCTCATTCGTCTCGCACAGTAAAGTATCAGTGAAGGAGTGGATTGAATGGAGCAGCCCATCTACTCCGGAGGATCCCTGATCCAGGGGAATACCGTATGCTGCTAGTGCTTTCTCGCACTTTCTCCTCTCACTTCTTCCTTCCGTTATGCTGGACATCATAACGATCTGACATACATCAGAACGGTGTCTTGTCCTCAATATAAATTATTTGAATGGACGAATCACTTTCGCTTTTGCTTTTTTGCACAAAGTGCAGGCTAGAGGGGAGGGGGCGTTCAAATCGCACTCGTGTCGATTATTGGAGTGGAAGAGGGCGGTCGCGCTCACTTTCCCTCCCTCATAAACGATGGAATATCACCACATTGCCCAGTCATTCATTCTCAGATCCGCGCACCTGTTCTCATTAGTCGAACTCTGCGTGCTCATTTCCCCTCTGTCGCCCATCTGTTTTGAACAATAGTGTTGAAACGAGGACAGGTGAAGTGGGGTTTAGTGACGGTGCCATTGCTGGATGACCCTCCCCATTCATGTTCTCCCTCTCATCTCAGAGTCTTCCCTTCCCCTCCTCCTCATCCTCCCACTTTCTCTCTCCTCCTCTCCATTCTCTGAAGTTGTCATTGCCCCTCCCCTTGCTCCTTTTCTTACAACTCACAATTCCAAAAGTGGATTACCTACGACGCCCTTGACTTCCTTTTACTGTCTATGGCTAAAGGCTCGACCATATGGACCCGAGCGCGCTACCGAATTGCACCGCATCTAATCCGATCAGTGTACCCCGGGTCAGCGAGTCCCTCTCGAGTCTCTCGTGTTCGTCTATTGTAATGGTGGCAGATCACGCATATATTAAACCTCCCCTCCCCTCCTTTCTTCTCCTTCAATCTACTGCAGTATCATTGTGATCAGTCTCGTTGCGAGTTCTTCTCCTTTGGTTGAAATCGAGAGAGTTTATCACTTGACGAATCGTTAGCTGCTGTGAGATCGAGAAAGGGAAAAGAGACGAGCGCCCCTTTTCCCTTTCACTATTCACGATTCGCTCTTTTCCGTGTTAATTATCTGCTTTTCTCTCAACTGTTATATCCTTTCCTTCCTCCTTCAGGTGCATTCCCATCCGTGCATCTCCCAATGAGACGAGCAGTCTTCTTTTTATCAGTCAGTTGCTTGCCTTTATTCGTAATCAGATACACAGTGGGGGACTCAGATGAAGGGGCAAAGCCATTCCGATTCCTTCCCTACAAAGGCCTTTCCCCATTCAACGCCCGCTGCCCAGGATCAAACACACAACACAAATAAGATGCACGGGTCGACAAGGCCATTTCCTCTCTCTGACCACTAGCCCCCAAACCTTCTTGACGGATTACGAGCCAATTTCACACTTGACCGAATGAGAACTCAAAACAGCCAACAGGCCTTGAAATATGATGATTCTTCTCTTTTTGCTCAGATAATTGCCGGATGTGCGCTGGCGGACACCATTGAGAACGGAGTTGCCGGTGAGTCAGTCAGTCGCCCAACTACCAATGAGTTGACATAATTGGTCATCGAGTATGCCATTCTAAGGCTCTCCGGAAGTCGAATGCGCAGCTGAGGCACTCACCGTCCGATTCAAGACTGAGAAGGAATTCGAAGGACATGTGTACGTCAAGGTAAGCGCCTGATTGGGCTGGCGCCAATGGGAGAAAAAGGGAAGCAGAGATCGTTATCTCAATCGAGATACTGGACGATCGCTAATGTACCGCATGTTGATGAGAGTGTGATAAGAACTACAGAGTGGGTTAACTACTGAGTGAGTAATAGTTCCGTTCGTTGAGGGTCACTTCGCGGATAAGGGATGCAGAGTGGATGCAACCCTCACGAATGGAGTCAATCTGACTGTTCCCTTCACTGACTGCGACGTGAGGAGGAAGAGATCGGTCAGTCTTCTCTTCCATTCAGTCTCCACTCGAATAGTCTCACTTGTCACCCCTTTGAACCCACCCTCTCGAGGGAGTTTATTAAACGGTTAAAGTGGAGGGTGAAGGCCGTCTAACTGTATCCACTCACGAGCCAATATCAACCCCTTGAGAACTTCGAATCGGTTGACTCACTCTCGCTGCATTCCAATCGCTTTTTACTGTGTAGTCAGTCACCCAATCTTTGATTGCCCATGAAACAAGAGGAAACAAGAGGCAGAGCATCCAAGTTTACTGCTGTTTACTGCCTTCATCTCGCAATTCACGGCAGTGCGAATCGACTACAGAAGAGTTCTAGGGCTGACACAACAACAGTGATTGACAGAGCCAATGAGAGCAACGAAAAGTGCTTGACACGCATGAAACACTCAGGAGAAAGAATGCCCTTCGATGACCCCACTAAATTGGGAATTCCCCTGGGTTGTGGGGCTACAGTTGTGCAATGGCCCGAATCAGGCCCACTTCTGATCCGTGGAGACTGTGGTTTCACTCCTTTTCTGTTCTCTTGCCTTTTTTCTCCTTCCTCCTTCCAATTCTTTATCTGCGCGAGAAGAAGGATGAATTGGGTCAAGCACTGGCTGATATCCAATCTCATTGCGCAAGAGAAATGAGACATAGAGAAATAGAGAACAATCAAGCAAAACAGTGGACTCAGCTGATTCAAAATGTATATTTTCAGAGCAGTCCTCGAGGAATTTTCCTCTCAGTCACGATGATCATCTCCTTCCACCCCGTAAGATCAAGTTCTACCATTTACAATTATTAATCGAATCATAGATGTTCATCACGAAGATCGACAAGTCATACAACGTCGAGTGCTTCTACACGGAGCAAGAGAAGGTCGTCACTCAGCAGTTCGATGTCAGGTAAGACCGACGTCATCTTCTCAACGACGACGACGATCGAAGCTGTCGGTCACTACTAACCACGTTCTCCCGCTATTTGCTCAACAACCGAATAACTCGTTCCCATAACCTTCACAAGAGCGTCCGAACAAGTGAACAATACGATATATGTTTGTGTGCTCAAGACTGATGTAGAACCCCCTCAGAACTCACTGGTGTAACCACTCAATCGAGTGAATTGTGTTAATCAATTTTGATCTAATGAGTGTGGGGTGTGCTCACTCCTTTGGTTCTTCCAGTCTCAATCCCGAGCAGCAGAGGCAGATTCTCGTCTTGGTGGGAGACGACGTGACGGATTCGAGTGGCAAACCCCTCGACGACGCCCGCAACATCCGATATCACTCTGGACGACACAACAGGACTGACGGAAACAATGCTGACTACGGAGACTACGAGTGCTGTCCACTTACTCATTCTGTGCAACTAATCAACGATGGAAGTCTTGATATATTGTCTAACTCCTTTCCATTGCAGTCAAATGGACACCGAGGTGATCCACGGCGATCTTCCCCTCCCCGTCTGTCGCTACGAAGTCCTCGCTGAGACGAAGGTGAGGGAAGGGAGGAAGAGGAGTGAGATCTCTCGACCCCACTTATCTCCCCAATTACGCGTGTCTCTCAGGAGGGAGAGGCGGTCAAGTTCGCGACAGTCGGCCAGCAGGTGTACCACCAGTGGACTTGTGAGGATGCGGCCCATCCCGGTGAGTGACGGGAGAGGAGAAGGGAGAGACGGAATAGGAACAGTGTAGTTAGGGAAGGAAGAAAGTAAAGAAAGTTGAATAGAGTATTTAATTCGACACTTATAATTAGCTTGAGTATGGTGTATACTAGCCGTTCATGGATCTCTCTTACAAACTAACCATAAGTTTTTCACAATGCTTTCTTCAGGTCATTCTCCGTTCTGCGCCACCGTCCATTCATGTAATGTGAAGGAGGAGAGTGGTCGCGAGGTGCAATTGCTGGATGAGAATGGATGTGCAGTGGACAGGTAGACAGAAATATTGAAACTCATGAAATGACCACGTTTCAGGTATCTCCTGAAGAACCTCGAGTACACTGGAGATCTAACCGGAGGG
The DNA here is from genome assembly GCA_036245805.1 of Pristionchus mayeri. Taxonomy (NCBI): domain Eukaryota; kingdom Metazoa; phylum Nematoda; class Chromadorea; order Rhabditida; family Neodiplogasteridae; genus Pristionchus; species Pristionchus mayeri. The sequence goes on along the minus strand of BTRK01000006.1, from coordinate 34,372,872 downwards.
CAAATATCTAATGTCAGTTATTTTTTCATATACAACATTTAACCACCCCCACCTTCCCAAAATTATCACATGAAAATGTATTCTTACAGGTGTTCAAGTTCGCCGATCAGCCTTCGCTCTTCTTCCAGTGTCAGATCAGATTGAGTGTCAAGGAGGGAGACTCTTGCAAGGTATCGCGAATAATGACCGCTTCTACTTCTCAGAACTACGAAAGTGTCAGAAAAATGCGAGGAAGATGTAGATTTCATCTCCTACTACTAACTATTTCACATAATATCGTTGCAGCGTTCCTCTGATAATTGCCCTCTGCCTACTCGAGGGAAGAGATCCGTGGAGGAGAAGAAATCGGGCCAGGAAGTGGACGTCTTCTCGCAGTCGATGACTGTCTTCGAGATCGACGACCCCATCAGTGAGATTTAGGATTCCCTTTTTTCAAGCGTTCATTCGCCTGATTTTTGGGAGTATCCTTCTCAAAATAACGTGCAATTTCGTATGCCTGAAACCTACAGAACAACCTATAAAACAAGATAGTGAAACCCTAGTGAAATCATTGGCGTCGAATTTATACATTCCTCACAAAAAATGCTGAGATTTATTTCCGTGAAACAATTGAGAGTGAGGTTGACACATTCAGCTCCTTCTGCTGTCCGTGAACTGGGGGAGGCAGCCTCAGCCTGGACATCCAAGTCGATGTGTATCTCTCCCCTTACCTTCGGAATGCTCATCGCCCTTCTCGCTTCCGTTCTCGTCGTCTCTGCCATCACCGTCGGTCTTCTCTGCTGTCGACCCAACACCGTCAATCTCAAACTCACCGAGTAACTCCCTCTTCCCCCATTATACCACTGCCCTCCAGTTGGCTCCCATGAGTGCCATTCCTTCTTCCGATATCGCTGCCACTAGGCGCCTTCCCTATCATCTCACAGTCTCTCTTGGTACTCTCGCATAGCTCAGCCAGTCTCTTCTCTTCCTCTCTCCATGTGTTCTCACTCACTTGTATCATATCGGTCGATTTCCTCAGTCCTCCTGACAATCGAATCTTCCTCCAATCGTGTATCACTCCACTCATCTCTCATTTCATTCCCCTTCCTTTCATACCATGCACTTCACTTCCAATATCGAATCTGTAATATTCTCGCCCACACCCGTCAGTCTCCCAATAATCTATTCACTTGTGTACCACCGAATGCTTTATCGACTCCCCCTCCACTAGTGTCGACTTATTCGAATAAAGACCCCCTTCAACACAGCATGATGTGTTTGCCAGAGAACAGGATACTCTAGGAATCCATTGATGAAGAGATCCATCCTCCCCCCCCTCTCTCCCCCTACCTCTCCCCCCCCCCCCCTCTCTCCCCCGTCGGATCACTCTCTTACACAAATATCTTTTATCGGAGATGCACAAATGAGTGGAAAGTTCGAATCGATAGGAAGGAACACTATGCGTATTGACAATGATACCCATCATATTGTAAGCAGAATGAATATAATCTCTTTCACTTGGACGATATATCGTTCAGAGCACTCTCTATGTGGCTCTGAAATCGAAGAGTCATCTCAGCCCCCCATCAAATGAACTAACCTGCAGTAATTTCAGATCGTTCACGGCATTCAGCTTGGCCAATTTATCTGCCGTATTTTCCAATTTGTCATACAAAGTCTCATCGATTGAGTGATGATGATGATGGACTTCAGGCTTGGCTGGCCTTCAAAAAGAAATGGTATCTCAAGGCCATGGTATCCTCCTTCTAATTTCTCATACCAGTAGTGCTGATTTTTCTCGAAACCAATGTTAAAACGCTGTCTCCGTTAGAACGTCAGATCCTGGAGGCAAAGTGGCACAATGCTTTAAACTTATCGCTGGGAGTTCAAACTTTGGCGGTAGAGTCCTTATGGTCAAAGAAAACTTTTCCAGATATTTTGACCTACCATTTGCATATTTTTCATAAACTGTTATTTTTGATATTGACCCTTGTGTTATATACCATTCGAAAGAGCATCAAAAGTTGTGTCAGAATCCAAATTTGCGAAGAAATTGATCAACATTTATTCGGGAAACATGCTATTATGTGAGGAACAACAGCATGTTGAAATTTCGATAGTTCAGGAGAACATGTTCCAATCATTTCTTATTTCCGAAAATAATAAACTAGATGTAAAATGATATAAGGAATTCAGAAAAAAGTATGCCGAGGACGAGCGAGGTGCCACAAATTGAGTTTTTCTCAAAAAACCGATAGGGTACTTAAACGAAGGTTCGATTCCTCCCGGATGCATACATTGTTGCAGGCACTCATTGAACACATTTTGCTACAGAATCTGTTTTAAATTGAATATTATCGAATTGGAAGCATATTAGAAGCAGAAAATTCTGCGACAGACGCTTGCAAAAATGTATGCATTCGGGAGGAATCGAACCAGCCTTTAAGTACCATATCGGTTTTTCGAGAAAAACTCAGTTTGTGGCACCTCGCTCGTCCTCGGCATATTTTTTTCTGAATTCCTTATATCATTTGACATCTAGTATATTATTTTCGGAAATAAGAAATGATTGGAACATGTTCTCCTGAACTATCGAAATTTCAAAATGCTGTTTTTCATCACATAATAGCATGTTTCCCGAATATATGTTGATCAATTTCTTCGCAAAATTGGATTCTGACACAACTTTTGATGCTCTTTCGAATGGTATATAACATAATGGGTCAATATCAAAAATGACAGTTTTTGAAAAATATGCAAATGGTAGGTCAAAATTTCTGGAAAAGTTTTCTTTGACCATAAGGACTCTACCACCAAAGTTTGAACCAAAGTTTGAAGCATTGTGCCACCCTATGCTCCGATCTTAGGGAGACAGCGTTTTAACGGGAAATACGTTTTTGACAAAAACAATTTCAAATTCTGGAATAAGATTTGAGGGGTTATGATAACCATCGACATAAAAAATCCATATCTCATCACTATCGCGGAGGATCTAAGCTATTTTTTACGATTTCTACGTTTACGAGTAAAGTGAACAACGTTGTGTAAGATTGGATTCGCTCACCTGACCACTTCTATAATCTGGGGTTCTGCTACATGCTCTGCTTTCGTCCTCCACACTTTCGTCTCGGCTTCTGATTCTAGAAGACGACTGCAAGAAATGGTTTTCAAATATATTTTAGTATTTTCTGTTAATCACAATCGAAATGTGGAATAATATGCATCACTAACCTCTTGAGCTCCATATTGCTTTTGTCTCCATCTTTTATTCGCAGCTGGAGCTTTGCTAATTCCTCCTCTAGAGCTTTATTACGACTCCGAAGCTCCTCCAATTCTACCAGACTCTTCTCGTCTACTGGAAGAAATTTTTTATTTCATCGCTAATTTAAAAAAAAAGTTACAAACAGTTTTCGAAAACGAGCTCGCGGACGAACGGCTATTTCATTGCCCGCCTACTACTTTTCACTATTTCGGATTGGCTCGGTAGATCACCTGTGGGAACGGGAGTCGCAATAGCGGGAGTTCCTACTGGGTCGATGGCACTCTGGGGACGAGACTCGATGGCCGTACTTCGAGACTCGAGAGTCTCCCATCGAGGAGGGCGTTCAGGGGAATATACAGGAGATTCAATCTACATATTGTTGATTTAGAAATAATTTATAATTATGATAGGATACCGTTCGAGAAATTGGACGCGTCCTTTCAATGGGCGAAAATACTCGAAGAGGTGTCTAAAGCATTATCATGTCTCGTTTTAACACTTCGAATAGTACCGTGATTCTTGAATACGACGGAGTGCGCAAGGGAGTGGTATATGAAGGAATGTAGGGCATCGCCTGAATGAAAGTTTCCGACAAATTAATAAATTTAGGGTATATAATGCACAACCCCTCACAGTTGTCGGCCGTATGTAGGAGCTTGAGATCGTTGCTCTGATGGCGGAATTACGCGTGAAGGAACTCTCAGGAACAGCAGAGGCACGAGTCGATCTGATGGCGATTGTGTTAGCGAGATTGACAATGTGTTTCACAAAATAATTTGAATATATATACCTGTGTGAATATCCCGGGGGATTGTAATGTGCAGGAAAGGAAGAGGGAACAACTGAAGACGATCTGCCTCCAATCGAGCTAGATCTGGCACCGAAGGCGTAGAAGGTTCGCATGGAGACGAGAGATCGACCCCGATCCTGCGGGTTCCTGAGGGAATCTCGTGATGAACTACACTGGAAGCTACTGAAGGGAAGTAAAGGAACCTGGAGGGATGAATCGTGCAGTGCCCACTCGCTGATCAACAGAAGAGTGAGGCTAAGGGTCAACAACAGATGACTGACCATGATGTTTTGGATCCTTGTCTCGTGGGTCTCTCCTGATCCATCTCGGCGTAGATCTGGTAGGGGATGGGGTGCATTAGTACTAATCGAACATGGAGATGGAGACTACTCCTCTCACTCTCGCACTCTCTTCAGATCGAGACAGCCGCTCTCTTCCTACTCTAAGGGCGATCGATGGATAGCAGAGGGAGAAAAGGAAGACCCAATGTGTTACACAAGTCCTCTAGTCATTGACTCCCACTACCAACGGGTACACGAACCTTACACGAAGAGGATGCTCAATGCAGAGATATCTCTATCATTCATATCTGTTTGTTTTTCCACTGATTTCAAGTGGTTCACTCGTATTGCATCCATCACGAACCAATTTTACCAGAGTCGCAAGGATACTGTCGGATTCTGTTTGCAAGGAACTCTTTTTCTCTGCCATTTCTGCTCTTTTTGCCAGTAGTTTCCTCTTTCTTATGTCCAACTCTCAGGGATGATCTCTTCATTGGCTGAGTCAATGATGTGTGATGGGTTATGATGGGGGAAAGGGGAAGGGGATGGGTTGGGAAGGGAAGAGGGAAGTACTCACCCATGCAATGAACAGCCACCACGCTGCACGCTATCGTGAATTATTGCAAAAGGGCATAATGGGGAATGTGGAATCCGGGATGAATTCGGTGAGAGGAATGGAATTCCACTCTTCTAGGTGTTAAGCAGAAGGCAGAAGGTAAACCTCTCATTTGGTTACCTGCGGCACTACTACTTAGAACCCGGAACAGAGTGGGGAGGAGCTGGACGTTGACTGGGAAGGATATCAAGGGATGAGTGGACGGAGTGATAAGAGACTCGAGAAGAAGGGGAAGGAGGATAGAGGAATGATGGAAAGCAGAAGAGAAATGAGAGAATGATAGGAGCAACCATTTGCACTCTTCCTCTTCTCTTCTTCTGAATGAAAAGCAGCGCACCTGGAAGGATGAAGGAGACTGAAGAGAAGAAGAAGAGGAGGAGGGGATATGAGGATATGAGGCTACTATATTGGAGATTGCCCCGCCCTGATGGCCTTTTATGGAAACGGGCAAAGTTAGTTCAGCTGGATGGATATGGAGAGGAAGGAGGGGAGGAGGAGAGAGAGAGGATGAGAAGCCGATGGAATCGAATGATTTGGCCCGAGCTGCAAGTGGGAAGGTCGAGACTGGAGCAAGTGAGAAGAGCAAAGTGGAGGGAAGGAGGGAGGGGACATATATCTCCTCTCTTCCCTCGGTATCGCTTTTCCACACTCTCAGGAGATCGGAGGAGTGAGAAGGAGAGTGGGAGGCGATAGAAGTGGACATCACAGTGTCTCTTCCCTCTCTTCTCACTTGACATCACAGTGTCCCTTCCCTCTCTTCTCACTTGACATCACAAGAATCTCTTCCACCTGAGGATATTCGAGCCATGGCGGACCGTGAGAAATTAAGAGACATTCCACTGTGAGAAGTGCCGCTCTTTGTAAGATGGCGCTGCAACTATGCATTTGCACGATTACATATTTATAAGAGAGACGATCGTGTTAAATGGAAAAAAGGGATATTTCTCCAGCAATAGTCGTCATGATTTCTCTCTCTCGCTACTATCACAATGGAAGGCTCTTCTCCCCTTTCCTCTCTCTCTTCCTCTGGATGGCAACAGTTCAGCTGTGCAAATGTCACCGAGACTGTCGCTGTTGACGAAAAGCCCCAATGAAGAGATGGGAGGATAATACAAACCATGGAGGACATTTGCCCACAGGTTGTGCAAATCTGGGTCCATTCCCCCCTTCGAAGGGCTCAGTCCATCCCATTTTCCCATCCCGTATAGGATCTCTTCCACGATACTTTCGATACACTTTAGCTGTAATTTGATCTGGGATGAGGGAGGGGGCACTGTCTCTTCTTCCTTCTCAGACGACTTCTTTTAACAAAGTAGGAGATCTGGACAATTACTAATTACACAGAATTTATTGAATTTGTTGGATACATGAAAAATGTGAGGAAGCGATTGGAAATTTGGAATTTAGAGCGGAGTGAATCATTCAGTGTCTGACTCCTCTCTTTGGTTCATCGTCCTTCTCCAGCCCAGCCATGTGATTTCTCTCCACTGTCTTGAGTCCAGATCGGAAGTCAACCTGAACAGAACCAATTATGACGCACTGAAAATTATCTTCAATTATGACCAGGTCAATACAGGAGACTAGGAAGAAAGACAACTTACTTTCGGCTCAGCTTTCTTCGTGAGTTTGGAGAACTTCCCTTCGGTTTTGGAAACCTTCTTGAGAGTCGGTTTGACGCTGAAGTACATGTATAACCATTTCAATATTATTTTTATTTATCGTACGCCACTGTGGTGCTTAATCAGATACACACAACGCCAGCAAATTTACGACAAATAACACTCACAATTTTCCTCTGAGATCATTGACAGCGATGGTCAGCTCGTTGATCTCGAAGTCCTTCTGACGAACCTTTAATATAATGTGTCAATGATCAATTCACTATTGTGATTTCATGTTTCAAGTTAACATTGTTCACATGGATACAGAAAGGGCATCTTATCAATAATAGGTAGCCTAATTCTGACCAGGTAGTTGATGTCATAGCAGTCGCTCTCGAGTGCAGTCACTCGCTTCTTGAACTCCTCGAAGATGTCATTCAGATTGCCTGAATTGAAAGATCACATCGAATCTCACGGAAGTAAGTTAACCTCTCTCCAGGTCCGGCATGGGCAGGATTCTCTCTGCAAGCACCCGCTGTCTCTCCAATTCCAATTGCCTCTGCTTCTGCTTGAGATCCTCCGTTGCCTTCATCATCAACAGCTTCTGTAGAACATTTTATGGATTTTCAAGATATTCTATCAATCGTTCATCTCACCCTCAGTTTCTTCTTCCTCTCCGGGGTGAGGAATCCCTTCTTGGCCTTCTTTGCCCTTCCTGCCTCTTCGAGTCTCTTCCTAACCTCGGCTTTCTTCCTCTCCCTCTCTGCTGCTTTCTTCGCCTATTAATAATGAGCGGTCACGGAATGAATGATGTCTTTCCTCACTTCCTCTTCATCAGCTGCAGTCATTTTCCTGGCAGGCGATGGAACTCTCTCGACAACCGATGCTGGCTGAAGGAAATTATACCATACAAACACACATACTCGAATGATTATCGGAATTTGTTCACGATCACGAGAAGGGATGACGATAATGATACATTAGAGGAACAGAAATGAACAATAGTTGTTTCGTTGTTCTTCAATAGAAAACAAATGGTTCCTGCATCAAATTCAATTGACTTGCCTTTTCTTCTTCCTCTTCCTCCTCTTCTTCTACTTCTTCTTCGACTTCCTCCTAAATTCCCTCTATCTCATCATTTCAATCAAATTAATTGAACCTCCTCCGCTTCTTCTTCATCTTCGTCTTCTTCATCAGAATCCGCCTGAGGTCCTCCATATCTCAGCTTGGCCTCTTCCATCTCTGATCTCTGGTACTCATCCTCTTCCTCTTCACTTCTGTAAGACCATCGTGTTAATGGATCAATATTCAACTAAAAACAGAGGAAAATCCCTGCATACAACATAACCTTCTCACCTTAGTCCGAATTCAAGCAGATCGTCCATCTTGAGTGAGCAAAGGCGACTGTTTTCCGTCTTATTCAGCTCCTCCCTCCGTTTGTTGATCCGAATTCCGGTCGATCACTTGAATCGAAGAGGCAAACAGTGGATATCTCATCCCGGAACGAAGATAACTCGTGATATTTTAGAGAGTTGTGCTTCGAGCTTCGAGCTTCTTTTTCCGTGAAGTTATTCTTCAAACCTTCGATATTTTAATTTCCTAACTGTGGTTCAACATTCTTTTTGAAACCGTTCAATACATTTTACTTTTGTAGACTTTTCCATTATCAAAATTAACTGATTTATCATTGTACAACTGAAACACAACTTCATGGGACACGTGTTGGAGCACTCCGTGATTGATTTCAATATGGAAATATGACAAGTGTTAGTTTCTACTGAGAGGGAGTACTGTAATCGATTGGCCGATCAATAAGTGAGATACCTGGAATGCTACTGTGTTTGCCTAGAACACATGAAAGATTAATGATTTAGAAGCCGCCACTCTATTTCAAGTGGATCTCGATAGGTAAACAGTATTCACACAGCTAAGTGGAGGAGGAGTGGGAGGACGCAAGAACAACACGAGAGATTTCTATTCACAATCAACAAATTATTAGTAATCAACGGGTAAACAGTGGATTAGCTCGGGGAAATTCAGTGGATACGAAGGGCATCAAGTATCAGCGAGGAAGAAGATATGTTCGAATGGAAGTGTTGGAAAATATCGAGATTATGAGGGAGCAAATATTATGAATGGAGGAGGAGATCGTCTGTCTGGCAGTTGTCAGATGTCTCGGAATCGTGCAGTTTTCCCCGTGGGATTCGTGAGTGCAATGGCTGGCGCAGACTGACGTCGCTTGCGCATTCGCTCGAAACTCGAAGGAGAAGGACCGTTCGTCCCTCCTCCGTTCTCGGAATTGTTGTCGAACAACGGAGAATTACGCCGAGACCAAGGTGATCGAGCCTGTAGAAGACGTCAACGATGATGAAGAAAGATTAGGTCAAGGCGAAAAAATACCTGGTTGATAATGGATTGGCCGTACTTGGAGATGGAGATGCGAGCTCGTCGAGATGCTTCGAATGTCTGCAAGGGAATCTCTCTCTGGTGAGGATGGTATGGATGGTAAACTGACTCTGTCTCTGATTTCCTCCTGCATTATGAAGTAGCACATGGAGAAGAGAATGACTCCGAAGAGCATGAAGGGAGCATGCACGAGGATCACAGTTGGAGTAGAAGGAAAGACGTCCCCGAAACCTGGAGAAATTCCATTGATTCTCTAATTTCAATCATATTTTTTTACATTTTTTCAGGAATGTCATGCTTTCGTACCAGACATAAACTATTAAAAACTGTGGCGTAGCATCATCAACATGAAAAAAATGCATGATCGACTTTATGGGGGGGGGGGTAGCCATTTAATATTTGATGCATAAGTATTCCCTTGCATGTCATGTCGAATATTTGAGTGGCTAGTCTAACGTTCACCAGCGCTTTTTCCTTGGCAATATCACGTAATCTTTGCTAATGACCGTATCTTATTTTTGAACGAATAACAATTTCTCACCGATGAGAGCGACGCTATTGAAGAGAAAATATACAGAAGTGATGTAGTCGAACTCCGTCGTGAGATGAACGATGCTGTAAAGGACAATTGTGAAAAATAGTGACTTCATGATATTGGAAAAAAGCATGACACAAAATACCATTGATTATAATCAACGGTATTTCTAACTCAAATATTTTCACGCAATCTGTGCGTATTCATTTGATGTGGTATAAATACAGTAAGTTAACAAATGAACTCACAAAGATGCGATTAGTACATATGCGATGAGAGTTACACATCCCGCTGCGAAGACCTTCCGTCGCTCGTTTCGATCGCATTCTACAATTACCATTGCCAATATCGGAAATAGCCTCGAAATAGGCATTCACTGAGAGTGATTCTATGAATGTCGCACCGTGAAGCGAATTGCTGCTTGGTTGTCTGGTGTACCATCGAGCATCTCTGTGAATCTTCACGGGAGACGTCGTCTTCGGAGTGATCTCCCCACTCTCCGCCTTCAAGAAACAGATTGACGAGGAAGTTGAGAGGTGAGTTAGTAAGAGTGACCGATGGAACTCACTTGGGAAGGGCCTCCGAATGTGGGAGAAGGAACACCCAAACAATTCCCGTTCGTTATCTGCTCTTGAGATGAACTTGACTCGTTTGCTGGAAGAAGAGAAGGTCGTGAAGATCAAAGGGAATTTCTCACTTGTGCACTTTTTGAAGCACTTTTTCCGCAACAATTTCGCTTTCTTGTAGAGGTGAATGAAGAAGATCCGACAGAGGTTTCCTTCCTGGAAATGAATGTTCGAATGAAAAGTTGGAGAGATGAATGGGATACACAGTCATGGTAAGGTTCATTCCAACGTACTTCCTTGACGAAAGCGAAGAATAGAGGAATGCCGAGAACACCGTAGAAGATTGTGGCGATTCTGAGAAGGGGAAATGGCGTGGAGGGAGTGATTGTTTCTTCTCTTACCTGCAAGCCGTTGTATCGGCAGCTACGTTGCCGTACCCGATTGTAGTGTAGACACTGAGAGACGGAGAGTAAGTCCCGATATTTACTCCTACTCGAGGAAGAGAAAAAGAGAAATCTCATTCAAACCTCACCTGAATGCGTATATAAGAGCATTGGAGAAGTTGGCCATGGAATGAGTGATTGTTCGATTGACTGTGTGCCAGTCACGATAGCATCGATCCACCTGTAAACACCTCATCCTTGTTGGTCTCGAGGATAATAAATAACCTCGAGAGCGAAGGTCTTCATCAATTCATAGCAGTCATCGGGAGATTGCTTGCATTGGCCCTGTAAATAGTATCGCTACTCCCCCATTCACTCCTATATTTTCGACGTAGGAATAGGCAATAATTGTGGTGGTTACCTTGAGGAATGCGAGTCTCTCTTCTCTCCCTCCCGTGCATCTATTCTGGTACATCATCTTCTGCTGCTCGTCATGTTCACCATCCAGCCACTGCAATGATGAGTAATGGCCATGAGAAACCGAAGAATGAGAACCGCTAAAGCCTCTCTCTCATTCCTCAGAAAGTTGCACGCATATCAAATTGCGCAATGGCTGAACTTCGTTGAACTCTAGACTCTGTGAGCTCATGCGAGAATGAGGAAGGAAAAGATCAAACCTTGAAGAGCACAGCTCCGCATACGGTGTACGTAGGCAGCATGACCAGGTACAACAGGTGATACGCCTGCAAATTATCTATTTGCATTATTTACCCGGTTTATTCTCGTTCACTTCCTACAGATCTTACCTTGGACTTTCGTAATTGGGAGCTGGTTCGCTGAATGGTCCTTCCCACATTTTGGAGGAGTTGATGCGCGTGTCTACTATCAGAGGCCTAAATGAGATGGTCAGTTAATTGAATATCATCCTTTGTCTCAGTTTGTTCGATTCTTCCCGGTCTCCCCCCCCCCCTCTCTCTCCCTTCTCTTCGACCTGCGATGAGATGCTTCCGTGTCTATGGATGGACATCACTCGGCTGCTCTTCGCAGCTCCTTCTTCCGAATGAAACTACCGCTGTCAGTGTGCTGCAATCCCCTCCTTCCTTCCAATCGAACGACAGAGCAAACAGAGATAATCACGAGAAGATCAGTCAATGTTTTCATCGAAGCACGACGACAAAATGTTGACAGCACTCGAGAACAGTCTAATCTCCGTTCTCAGAACAGAGAGAGAAAATAATAGATTAGCGCGCCTCCTTCTCTCAGAGTCCATTCGCATATCGGGGAGATTGAATGACGCAACGAGAGAAAGTCTGATGAGTTACAAAGAAGATAGCGATTGAATATGAATCGAGGCCCATTATGGGAGAAAAACATGGTGCTTAAGGCACAGTCGCATGAATGGAAAGCGGAGGGATCTCCAGAATGGGGAGGATTGAGTGTGTTTGTGGCTTCCTCCCCTGAATGTTCCCCTAGTGCAGTACTCACAGAGAGCCAAGGAGAGGAATAAAAGTTAGTGGGCAATGTGTGCGACTAGAAGAGCCATGGAAGATATCGAATAACGGGAGCATCAGAGGGGAAAGTTGCCTGCCTCGTCCCCCGCCTCCGCCCTCGTTGAGGAAGAGTGGACAGGGGATGAAGGGGATATAGGGAGATGTTTCTGGACAAGACAGGAAGACATGTGTTCAGAGGGGAAGAGAAAAAGGGAAACGCGCAACAATTGCACTTCTCCCCATCAAATTGCTCACTACTATTTTGACTGCTGGAGGGTGGTCCTCCCCAGTAAGACTCACGAATGATCACCAAAGAAAGCGTGATGCAATACTGACTAACGACAAATATTTTGTGCAGCAACCCCCTCTTGCAAAATAAGTTATTTCACTCTTGCATTGTTCATTGTTCAGATTCGGTAAACGGACGAGTCTTAAAACCGAAGGAGCTACGAATGCCGTGAGAGAGGAGGAGGTTGAAGCATGGAATGAATGAAGAGGAAGGATGGAGTGCATCGACGATCGGTTGAATACAAAAGGAAGGCGAGAAGGGAATGAATGGACGACAAATCGAATTGAGACGAGGAGTCAATGATGATCTGTAGAACGAGAGAGACGATTCGGAATGGAGAGCGGAAGAGGAGATATCGGATGTCCTCCTTCTATCATTCACTCATTTCGTCCTCTCTCTCTCTTCTCCTCTCTCTCCTTCTTACCCAACCAGCTCACCTCGTGTGTGCACCATATCAAATGGAGTACCCACTGCCGAGTCATGGGAAGGAGGGAAGGAAATCACATGAGGCTAAATTGAGGAGATGAGATGGACGATGGTCTAGACTCGTTAGGTAAAGAAGGAGTCCTTATGATGTTCAATATGGCAGATGGAAAGAGTGAGAGAGGGGGGAATGGTCGGAGAAGGAAGTACGAGGATGTGTCCGGCAATGTTTCAGAGATGGGGAGAGGAAGGAAGGGAAGAAGGATGGAGCGAACCTCGCTCTCTCCATAATGTGGAGAAGGGAGCAAGGAGGTAATCACCCTCAATTCTGCAGTCTCTTTCCCCATTTGCTTCCACACTCCCCAAGGGGGAGCGTGCTCTCACTATTTTTGTATCTACGAGCGCCACCGAATCTGAGGAAAATGGGATTGACGACACGGATGAGACACACACACGCAAATACTGTTGACGAAAACAGAATAGCACCAAAGGTCAGTTTAAATGAGTGGAGAAGCGGTGAAGAAGAGAAGAGGAGGGCGAGGATATACACTATATCGAGGTCGTCTCGCCCAATGGACGCAAGGAAAAAAAAGAAATTAACGTCCTCTTGTTCTCCTCCAACCAACGCTCTCATCTGGGAATTCAGAGAGAAGGAGGCTTTTCTAGCCAGAAAGCAGCGGCTAATCGCACTTCCAACCAGGGGGAACTTGTAAATCAGAAGAAGGCAAGGAAGGGGAATTGGCGGGCTCCGAATGAATGAATGGGGGTGAAGGGAAGGGGAGGGGAGGGGGCAGATGGTACGTCCAGAGGACAGCGAACCTTCTTATTGCGAAAAGAGGCAAAGGCTGCTTTAGAAATGAATCGAGGGAAGAATGAGCTGGCCGATGCTCGAAGGGATAGACACAAAGAGATGATCGGGGCAGAAACTTCTCAGGCGTGAAATAACAGCTGTATTCATGGTTTTCTAGAAGGGTAATTGGCGCGCTGTGGCATAATAGCGAAAGCCGTTATGTTTTCATTACTACTGACCACTCAAATCTTTATGCGTCAATGGGCGCGGGGATTCGCCCTTTCATTCGCCTACTAGTCAGCTGCTCCATCAAGAACCTCCTACAATACACGGTGAGAGTAAAGATTACATTCATCATAAAACAGAAAGACTCAAGTCATAACCAATCGGTGAACTTCAGTCTCAACTTAATTGTCTATGAATTTAGAGGATTGTTTCGAGAATTAGAAGACAACTGACGCGGGTGTGATACACGCAGGGATCGAGAGACAAGAGACACCAAAACAACTGAGTTGCAGATGAGATTCACTACTGAGATATAAATCATTATCACCTCCTGTGCGTGCTTTCCTATTACTAGCTTGGATATCGTGACTATAAATCGTGCAGTCTTTCCCCTGCAGCACCCCCCCCCCCCCATCGCTCCATAACTAACTCCTCCATCTCACCTCTTCGATTGGTTCGACATCTCCGATGGGAGTTGCAGAGTGGGCGGAAGAGTGAGTGAGTAGTGCGATGCTCTGTTCACTGCTCGATGCAGCGAGTGCATCCATTCCCCCGTCGTCGTCTCTGAAGGAATGCATGGGAAAGGCAGTGAATGGTAGAGAGGGAACTCCCTTCTCTCTCTGTTCTCAAACTGCTGCACTAATCGAATCGACAATTAAATCGAACGCAGTCTTGCTGTAATCGATAAACAAGTGTGACAAGCCGAGCTTACCCTTCTACTATTCTCGTTTGTCGTCCGAGACTTCGAAGTGAAACCTTCCGTGGTAGATTCGGATCGGAACTTGAATGGCGGAGTGTCGGTCGGTCGTCCATCTACGAATATTGCATGGTGAGAATCGTTAATATATTCGAGTACATAGAACAATACGATGACGACATTGGGATGAATATAGAAATATATCTAAAATTATCACTACAAATAGTACAATCTTGCGGAAATTGTTGTGCATCGTAAAAGATCAGAGTGAAAATGACTCGTAGGAAATGACGCCTATTCTTCTGCAGGAAGAGGCTATCGGTATTGGATACGAGTAAGATGGCCGGATATTATAACCACTCGAAATAGACTCGAGCAGGTCGACCAATGGGCAAATAGCGGATGTGCACGAGGAAAGAATGGCACGGGATCAGACAGAAGGAAGAGGACCGAAGACATCTGGAAGTGGATAAGATGCCATCCCACGCTAATCCAAAAGAGATGCAGATCTGGACTAGAACTAGAAGAAGAAAAGTTTCCGTTTGTCGAAGGAAAAACAGAGCCATTTCCCAAGGCTGGCCATAAGTCATATTTAAGGAGTGAACGACTCTGCCTGTGTATCGTTCCTCTCAACGACTCAGAGAATGGGACAGACTGAATGGAAGAATAGGCATATTGTTGGAGTATGACAATGGAAAAATAATGAGTATCCACATCAGAAATTGATCGAGGGCTGTGGGCAAACAGAATGGAAAGATCGAGCTGATTCCACTCTCAATCCCTCCAAATAATCAAAGGATGTCACGACGATTCGATCAACCAATCTACAAATAAGTGCTGCAAAGGAAGTAAAGAGGGCAGAGAGAACTGCTAGAAGACGTCAGCGATGATGGAATGACCGGATGGAAGAGAAGAAGAACTAGAGAGATAAACTGAGGAAATTCAAGAAGAATAGTGGCTGAAAGGAGATGTGCCGAAAGGAAAAGGAAGACATCTTCTATAGTCACACTCTCCCCTTCAGTTAGAGCAGTCGACGTCAACAAATATTATGAGTCTAGCAAAGGAAGCGCCGAGATTTGTCGCACTTCCATCTCAGAATATGCAAATGAACGTGAGAGCGCGTGCCCATTCCCTTGTACTCTCGAAGTACTTTTTGTTTTCGTTTATAACGCGTCAAAGCCCAAAGTGAAGCACCAAATGGTCCTAAACTCGATCCAGAGAACCCAAAAACATCAGTCCATTACAAAAGAAGAGCCCCAGAGGGACAGCATTCCTGGCCGCCTTTACGTTCCCCCGTCCAATGATCCTGTCCAATGACGAACGAATTCTCAAAGTGGTACTCCCTATCGAGATGAAAACAAGAATCAAAAATGAATATGAGCTAACGAACGAGGGGAGGAAATGTTCGGGAGAGTAAGCAAAAGGAGGCGCTATCAGCTCCCCTCCGATTTTTCGAAAATGTTTGCTCGAAAAACGACGAGTCTATTGAAAAGAGAGAATTGGACTAGCTTTCAATCACGCCATTATATTCAAAAATATGATTACGTTGGGGAGGCAGGAGATGTGTGTAAAGGGCAGACGAAATGGCGGTGAATGTTCTATTCTCAGAGGAGCGAAAGGAGCAATCAGCTGTGCTATCAACGAGGAAGTCCACTGCAGCATAATCTCATTCATATTTGAATGAACGACTGAAGGAATCGAACACGAGTCATTTCGAATTGCTGAGTGCTCATTACCATTTTTTGTGGATTGAGTTGAGACGAAAAACACTTGGCAGGTTTTTGGCTAACGAGTACTCAACAGTGTTGAGTTGCAAATGAATAAAAGGAGAAGAGGAGACTCGTTGAGACATTGGAAACAGAGAACGAGTGAGTAGTAGTAGAACTGGGAATAGGATGCGGGGCTTCTCGGTCAGTGAAGGAATCCGATTTCTTCTTCTTTCGCCTCCCGACAATTCGACAGTTTGGCAGAAGAAGAGGGAGCAGACACGAAAACATGGGAAGACGACCAGCAGAGGACTCTCGAACAGACAAGAAACAGATCCAATATTGACTTCTGACGGTGGAGAGAACAATACACATTTTGGCACGAAGACAACAAACAAGTCTGTGTCACGCAATTGTCGATGATTAGAGATTCCGATGGGTTGTGAATACGCGAGATCTCTCCCCCTCCCTTCGGGGAATTCATGAGGGGGTGAGAAGAAAGAACATCTTCGATCTCCATCACCAATCCCATGAGGGAAAGCGACGATGCTCACCGACTGATATGTAATCACCATCAAATAATTGCAGTCATTCGATTCTCACGCAGGTGGGATTCCGGGTAGAGGCTGATCTTATGCGTGGCACAACATCATTACTTTAATCATAACATGCCGTGAATCATAATACCACGCATGTAATTGCGTAAGTCAAATCAGAAACACCCGCAGATGCTAAAAATAGGCAGCATGATGAAAGTCAGCTACAGATCGTGTACATGGGATCCTTTCCATATGCCAGTGTTCAGTTTAGATATAGCGAAGAATTCTTTCTAATTTTGGAATGTCGGAAGTTTCCAAACTGGAGCGTGGGGGTGAAAACAAGAGCGGAAGAAGACTTGGTCACAAACGAGATGAGATGGGAGGAAGAGTCGAGAGGATATCCGGAAGGCGTGACTAGTCTGTGATTCCCTCCCTCCCTTGTACGAATCTTCAATCCAACGTTTTTATTCACATTCGTTACTGCATGAAATAGTGGCTTCTTCATAAAAAAGAACATCCTGAATGGAAATTGAAAATTGAGAGAACAATCGATATCACGGTGAGGAAGATCAAAAACTTTACGAAAACGAGGTAAAGAAGAGCATGGTGATATACCAGGAACGAATGTGTTATGGAGACGCGTTTTTTTGTTCTTTTGTTATTTGATTCATATCTGTTGCATAGAATCATGATATTCTTCGCTGCTAATGCAACGACTGGAGGAAACTCGACAATATCGTGACTCTACCCACTGAGAAAAGATTGAAACGGTAGCGAGACTAGGAACGAGACTACTCATCGTTTCTTCGATTGTCTCTTCCATCGGGGAGAGAAAAGCCCGGATTAAGAATGAGAGAGACTTGTAAAGGATGAAACAGAACTTTGACGATTACCAGTAACACTACGCCACTACAGGATTCAACTGAACAATTATCTGAGAACTCTTTCGAACAAATAGTAGAAATCACTGGCAGTTATTAGGAAGAAAAAAGGTGAGATGACACATATCGCATGATGTGTATGGTGATGAGTGGGAGAATTGACGTGAGAACGGAGGACGAGAGAGAGGAAGGGGGGGGGTATGGAGATTAGGCTGAATTCTTGCGTACGCGATCTTCTGATCCAGACGATGAGCTCTCCTGCTCACTCTCTTCGTACGCCTACAATCGATTATTTTTTCTTGATTTCTCCTCTCGGTTATTTTCAATTTTCATATTTTATTCGGCTACCATGCCCATAATGAAACGCTTCGCATTAAAAATGGAGCAAACGTGTTTTCACACGGGCAATATCTTGGTAGTGTTCGTGTTAATCGCCTTTCTCGCACACGTCATCCGTCGATGCTCATTCCCTCGTCAATTGCACTCTGCGCGTCATTCCCTCCTTCTCACCTTGCTCTCGTCTTCTGTCGTGCATCCATAACTGCTCTCCTCCTCAGAGTATCCATACGAGGGGCCCATGTAAGCGAGCAGAGGATGCGGCTGGAAATGAGTTTTGTTAGGGTTAAATCTTAAAGGAATACTCGAAAAATAGGGTTATTAAGCCGTACCTGCATACTCATTCCACCGAATCGGTCGACCAATTGGAAGAGTGGTTGAGGCTGCATCATCTGCTGGTTCGATCGCTTCTTCCAGTATTGGCGGTAGTGCGAGGGAGGAGCAGGCTGAATGGATTCACTTATCTCCAGAACATTTGGCACAATCTTACTCTGACGTCGATCCTCTTCTCGTTGATGAGATGTCGTCCTCCCTTGAATGCGAGACATCTATCGGCGTCTTCTCTTCTCTCGAAGACAACGAATCCGACTCCGCGAGGCTTCCCGAGGATCTCCACCTGCAGTACACTCATTCACCCTCCACTGAGATCTACGCCTCTCACTTGATCCAGGGTGCCGAATTTTTCGAAGTAGAGACGCAGAGTCTCGACAGTGTGGAAGTCGCAGTGGATGCCTGCCAAGATTCGTTCTTTGATCAACTAACAATAAGATGACAAAGCTCACCTGTGATGGTCAACTTGCATCCGTAGGGAATATCGTAATCGACGAAGGGAGATTGCATCAATGACATCATCTGCTCACGAGGAATCGCCCTCTTCGAGTCCACCTACAACTTGATCTTTGATCTTCTCTCTCCGTTATCATCACTCACGATCTTTCCTCCGATGTAATGTGGTCGATCAGCCATAGCGTTCTCGACTGCAGCCAAAGTGGCGAATGTCACGAAGCCGAAGCCCCTGCAGCAAGGAATTAAAGGCTGATAAGTACTGGCTACTTGCCTTGACTGTTTCGTGTTCGGTTCTCTGATGACAATGGAGTCGATGACGGGTCCCCACTTGGAGAAGTACAGGCGCATCTGAAATAGACTACTACTAAACTCTACTCGTTCATGCAATCCCTTCCATCAGATGCTTACATGCTCATCAGTCGTTTCGTGTGATAGACCTCCGATGAATAGCTTGCGCATCTGGGGAGGGCCCTCGCCGTGGATGTGCGCATTCGCACCCTGCAAAGGGACTGGATTAGCCATACGTAGAGATCAGAAATAAGCGTAGAAATTATTCACTGAATACATCCGACTCACTAACAAGAAACAAGCTAACAAAGTAAAATATAATGTTTGCAGGTAGAATGTACGTCATTCACCTTGTTCATGACGGGGAAGAGTGGTTGGGCGGGTAGTTGCTGCATCGCTCCGATGGGGACGAGTACGCGACCATTGCGACCGAGGGGGAGGAGCACTGGCTGCTGCAGCATCATCCCCTGCTGCATCCAGTCAAGCATCATCTCTGAATGAAACACTTCAAAAAGGAATTACAATAAACCTAAAAATTAGCCAATTGACACTACAGTTTTCAGACAATCGCAAAACGGTAACACAATTTTGAATCTCCGGTTTTAACTCTCTATTCGGAATCGAGCTACGATTGACTAAGGTAAATTTAACCATGTCACAAAAGGGAAAGGTGAGCGATATAACGTGAGAGCGCCCTCACATTTCTCATTGTGCGCGTCGACTCGATCTGTTTTGCGGTCAATCCTCCTTGAGGAGTGATAGAGTTGGCTGTGCGAGTTTTGTGATAGCACGATCCCACAAAAAATAGAGCTAATGCGAGCATATTTTCCCGGGTCTCGTGCATGCCAACATTCGTCCATTGGTATGGTTGATAATTAGGGCTATTCCGGACGATGTGTACATTCACTCGGAATCACTCCATCTCGTCCTCTCTCTCTCTCATTCGATTGATACGCGGGGACAGTGAACCTGCCCTTTTCAGCTATCGAAGGGAACAGAAATATGAATATTCACCTTGGTTGAAGTACATGGTCGTCATGCTTGAGTGTTTTGATCACGACCTGAAAGAAAATTTTGATTGCGGAAGAACGCATTCGATCAGCCGAATATCCGACACTTCGCCAGTTCTAATCCATCCTTTCTTCAAAGTGTTCTCCGCATGTCTTCTACTTGTCTCTTCAGTATTTGAAATCACTCATCCGCTCCCTTTCTCTCTTTCTCTCACTCTCTCTTCATCTAGCACACTCTCTCGATCACTACGTAGGGTTTCAATGATTTCCTCTTCTCTTCCCTCGCGCCTTAGAATCGACACAGACAGAGAGACATTACAGCGGACGGCAGTGATATTCTATCTCAAAACATATCTGATTTTCAATTTCTTTTATTTGAGTAAGCGACGGGAACTTCGTAGACTCGTAAACTTAATGGAGTCTGCGAAGATCTCGAAAACACGTAAACAAGAGCTGCGAGAGATTGAAAGAGCATGGAGTGGATGGATGGCAGAAGAGACATTCTTTGCCCTTCCTCTTACCTGTACGGGTTCTGTGTAGTCGAGGGCGATGAAGAGATGAGAGGAGAGGAGAGGAGAATCGAGCAGATAGAGGGAGCGAGCGAGAGGGGGAGACTGAGGTGGGGATGAGCTGCAACCATCGTCCATTAGAAGACATTAATGAACGAGAGAAATAGCAAAACACGAAGAGGCGACTTCTTAGGGCAAAATTGTGATAGAAACAGCGCGGTCGTCTGTCGTTATCTGTGGAGAGCGAAGATAAGCGGGTTTGAGAGAGCAGTGAGAGGGACGAAGAGAAGGGGGAGGATGGGGCAGAGAGCTGCACATCTATAAATGCAACTACCTTCAGCCAGAGCACACTATCCACTCATTTTGAAGAGATTATAAATTATTTTGACTTGGCTGATGGGAGCCTTCCTTAGAGTGAAGGATGCACATGAAGTACTCTCTTCCTTTGCTGGCTGGCTGCTTCCGCATAGTGAAATCGAAAATGCCGTTCTTGCAGGTTTGACCTTTGGCGTTGCGATAGGATTGGATGAATGGAAGAGGAGGAAGGAGAAAATATAGAGTAGAACGAGGAGATCGCATCAAGATAGACCTTAAGCATGAGAGTATTTGGAGGGATAGAGGAAGACGAAAGAACATGGAGTAGGAAGGAAAGGTCAGCGAGAGACAAGAGAGTCACAGGGAGAGAGAAAGGGAGAGAGAGGAGGAGTGATAAACCGATTCGGTGAGCGAACAACTCTTGGTCTCATTCCGGAACTTGGCCATGGCCAAGCAGAGAGGGCACAACACAGGTGGACCATCGCCTGATCGAAGGGATCGTAAAGGATCAGGCAGCGATAAAAGATGCTGGTGGCAGCAGGTAAAACGAATGTAAGTGATCTATTGGGTTTGTTGGTGATATGCCCTTCCCTCGGGTGTATACGTGCTCTTTCGTGAGGCCAGAGGGAGGAAGGAGGAGGGCGGACTACAAAGAAGAGCAGCGAAGAGAGTGTCCTGTGGATTAGGCAGTGATACACTCGAGAGGATAGGTCAACGAGGGAAGAGATGAGGAGGAGGTAGATCAGACTACTGACACTAGGCAGAGAAAGGAGGGCAGGCTGGGGATGTCTGCAGTAGGACATTTGAGACAGGGCGGAGGAAGAAAGGGGAAGAGATGAGAGAGGAAGAGTGTGAGTGGAGGATCGAGAGGGGATGGCATATGACGTGAAAGAGAAGATGTGATGCCGAGAGAAGAAGAGGCAGGCATTTCCGATCACACAGAACAACAACAATCGAGGAGGACTCGAACCAAGGAAGTGGACCCATCTGAAGAGGGTGTTCGTCTCTGATCAGCTGTTGATTCAATCCTATTTGGAGGAACGCAGACTTGTGACGTACGGCGTACACTAGCACAGATTAATTAGCTGGATTGGTGTGAAGCAAGAGTGCTAGTGATGGAAAATGGATGTAGCACAAACAGAGACAGATATATCCTCATCCACTGCTCGGTAGTTTACACGCAGTACGACAAACTCACTCCAACTCTCTCTGCTCAGGCGATTCTAGAAGACATTGTCATAATCGATTAATCAACCTATCCGGTGAATGGAAACTCGATTATATTTAGCAAGGCGCGTATCAATGAAGAAGGGCAACACGAGCGAATTGAAGAGGGGCTAAAGTTCAAATCTCTCTCTCTCTTTCTCTCTCTATCCCTCTTACGGCCGCGCTGTAGTTTCTAACATCCTCTACTCCCACTCTGAGAAGGGAAGGAAAGAAGTGCTAATAGCATGACATGAGGCGACCGTGCACATAGAACGTACGATTTGATGCTCCCCCTCTCTGGGCGACTCTCTTTCCCTCTCTCATCCCCTCCTCTCTCCCCCCTCCTCCTCCCCCCTCTTCCTCCCCTTATCTGCCTCTCGTTGACAGCCAAAGGTGAGAGATCGGCACGTACACCGATGCCGAAAAATGCAACTATGAAACGGGCGCGGAAACCATCACGCGTTCAAAAGATCATTAGCAAGTGATGGATGTCCTTCTAGATGTAGATTAGATCTACATCAGCAGTGATCTATTGCTGCTATTTTATGACTGGGTATGGGAAGATTGTAATGTAGTGGGTAGTGCAGACTGGTGATCGTTGATGGAGGAGTGCTCGAATCTTCTGAGGGGCAAATGATTAGTGGTGTACGTGCACTGTTTGCTCGTGCCTAGCTATATGCACTGAGTGAAAGAGTGAAGAGGGAAGAGGGAAGAGGAGGAGCACGGACTCGATGAAGAGCATCGAGTGGAGAGAAGCAACGAACACTATCAAAGAAGAGTGCTCTCTGCTCACTACCCGCGCACTACCGAAATGCAAGCCATTGAATGGAAGGGAGACTTGCATCAAAGGAGGATGTGCACTGGCTCACTGTTCAGAGAACAAAAAGAAAAGGTTGCGGTGAAAAGAAGACGGATTCATTGCAACTTGATTGTAAATTAAGAGAGGAAAGAAAGGCAGGAGTCCGAAGGGAAGTTACCTGGAGGAAGGGAGTGGGAGGGGGGGGGTGAGTGTAGGGGGAAGGGATGGAGTGAGAGGGACACCACTCACCACTGGTCAGCGTGAGATGAATGGGGCATCCAGAGACGAGTTGTTGTCAGAAAATAGATACACAACTTCGTCTCTGATCTCGTGCAATCCTGATCTATTCGGGAATACACCTACTTGCGAATTTGAATTAGCGCCCCGAGAAGTGGAAAGGAGAGTGAAAGAACTGGCCAGCAGCACTTCCAATGAGATTATGCTAAGCATTTTCGCAGGCAACAAAGCTGACGATTTGCATTTCGGTTTCTCGCTGAGCGCAGCGGTCTCACCAGTCTTTGCCAAGGGAAAATAACGCCTTCGATCACCCCATCCTATGAGCTTCCCAGACATATCAATTTTGATAGGAGAATGCCTGAGAGGGATGGGAATGACAAACAAGGAGAGGGGGCTGATTATCCGAAGAGCGAAGGAATATTCCTCGTTCAATCGAGATTGCTGAAATGCCCGAGCTGCTCATTCTGGAATTTCAAAGAGGAACTAAATGCCAATCTGGAAGTAAGTGATAGTGGGGAGGAAACGTGCCAGATGGAGGTTCTGTTGTCTCGCGAGGTTAGGAGAAGCGGCTGGGCGTACTCTGTTGCAAGCAGGGATGGAGTGACGTAAGCGACCTACTGAGAGTCGAGAAGAGAGGAGAGAGGAAAGTGACGGGGAGAACATCAATGACCACGCCTGACGGAGGAGGATGAAACCATGAAATATGATGAGGAGAGGGAAGAATATCGTGAGCTGATATTGCTCATTGACAACTCACCGAGAATTTTACGGATATTTTTTCTTTTCGGGGGTGTGCAAATTTCATTGTGAAATGTATAGTCAGATCAGAAAAATGTATTTGAAAAAAATAATATTGATTGATCGCTACAGTAGTTATGATTACGATAAGATTCATACACGCGCGTTCCGCATAATAGCAAGAAAGCGGCTGGCCCGACGACCTTTCCCACCAGTCGCACCACACCGTAGGGAGTGGAGGGTAATGACTAGCGAAGTAGTGCTGTGCCTCACTCTTGAATATTCTCGTTTTCTCATGTTTCCGTTCTCTGCAATTGCTTGATTCTCATGTTTTCACCTAAACTGCGCCGGAATGCAATTCCTCAAGGTTAATTCTCGGCGAATCCACCCTTGAAATGAGAAAAATGTCATTGATCTCAAATGTTGTCAATATTTCGGCTCATTTTTCCAAACTACAAGTTTCATATAATAAAGGGGAACTGAGAACACCTTGCATCACTATTTAACCATATAATGCAATGCATTCTCAGTGTAATCTCGGCTCCATCGAAGGAAAAGCCTCTAGACAAGCCGGTTATCCATGTGTTCAAGCGTCCAACTACAACTTCGCAAGAGGTTTGCGAAATACAAGCGAAAATGTGCATCCACCTGGTTGTCCACTTCGCATCACAGATCATTTCACGCTACTGTCTTTCTCTCTCAAGCATTTCGCTCATCATTTTGTCCTTATCACACTGAGAATGTCCTTTTATCTAACTGATCCATTTCATCGAGTCTTCCATCCTCCCTCCCCCTCATCTCCTCTCTTTCCTCCTTGCTCTCTTGAGTGCGGACCACGTGGTTGGAGGAGACACCTTCTCTCTCTCACTTCTACTCCTCCCTTTGTTTCATTAGGGCAGCCCCCTCCCTCCTATCACCACTTCCGAACGGAGTACTCCACTGAGTGGTTACTTCCCTCTCTCATCCAGTCACGAGGACGTTTCAGTCTGTTTCTCATTTCGATAACAATGAGACTGGAGGGATTGTTTTGGGGGAAGTGTCTCACGATCGCCTCAGTATCAACCACAGAGAAAGAGAGTGCGCGTTTGAACTACCGACTTGACGTCGTCCCGTCAGTTGTTTTGTGTCTCCTCCAGTCGCGTGAGAACTACGGATCCTTGATGAATCAGCAGACTGATCCCCTCCCCCTTCCTCTTCCATGATACTCTCTTCCTTCCCTTCCTCTTCCATTATCCGATGCAGAACGCCACAACTTTCCATCTCGTGTAGTATCTTTTCGATCATCTCTCACTTAGCGGAAACTTTCAACTGCCTTTCGAGAGGGGGAGTGGGGAGGGGGGGGGGGTGCCTCTTCCGTTGCTGACACAATTCCGCTGTGATCGGTCATCGATTCTGCCAGAGGGTTGATTCCTCCTTCCTCTTCCCTCTTTGCTCTTTGATTGTTTGGTCTCGAGATGGGTTGACCTAACCAGATTGCTCTTCTCCTTCCTACTCATCTCGCATCCCCTTACACATATTGGTCTCGGACACTCCCCTAATAAACGACCCTCTCTACTCGTACCTAAATTGTGTTCGTTTCATGCCTAAAGGTCATAGGATTTTCGCAAATACTATTCTATTCTACTCTGGTTTGCATCTTTCCATTATCACCTGATCAATTCACTCTTTCTGACTATTATTTTCTTATCGTGAGAGCTGGTCTGGCTTGGTGTCGGAGAGGATTCATCTCTCTCTCACTGACATTTCCATTCGAACGTCTTCTTCGACTAATAATGCCACTCTTCCATTCTAGTCTTTCTCCATTCGTGGTCAACATCTTCTCATTCCAGATAACAAAGATGTCCTTCACAAATGGGGCGCCAGAAAAGATGAATCTCTCCTTTTCGGGCTGTGGTTTCCTCTGCGTCTACCATGCTGGAGTTGCTGCAGCTATCAAAGTGAGTGAGCAATCATCTCTTCCTTCTCTAATCGTA
Organism: Pristionchus mayeri; assembly: GCA_036245805.1. Classification (NCBI taxonomy): domain Eukaryota; kingdom Metazoa; phylum Nematoda; class Chromadorea; order Rhabditida; family Neodiplogasteridae; genus Pristionchus; species Pristionchus mayeri. The sequence continues at coordinate 34,347,216 of BTRK01000006.1, read as the reverse complement.
GTACTTCCCAGGAGTACGCTCCCCAATTGGCACGCAACAAGATCTCAGGAGCGAGTGCGGGATCGATAATTGCCGCAGGTCGACTAGTTTACTCATCTCGTTCTCTCCTTCTCCGTTATCACAAGCATCTCTGCAGGTCTAATCTGCAATGTTTGCATCTCTCAAGCGACCAGCACAGTTCTTCAAGTTGTCACACAGGTTTGACCCACAAATGATCAATTTTGGAAGAGAGCAATTGGGGAAGAACCGGAAAGGCTTACTCATCTTTCGTGATTTTGCTGTGATACACCTATAGTTTTCTATATTTAGGCTCGATCTCGCGTTATTGGCCCCTTCCATCCTGAATTCGACTTGATGGCAATAGTACGGCAAGAACTCTCGAAAGTTTTACCACCAGATGCCCATAAACTGTGAGTTATTATTCATGAGTGCATTCTCCATGGAAAACAATGGTGAAACTGATCATTTCCTCGAATGCACTATCAGCAAACATATTTGTTCCTCGTTCAGATGCACGGATAAACTGTACATCTCACTGACTCGATGGAATGATATGAGTAATGTCGTCGTCTCCAAGTACGACACTAGGGAAGAGCTCATTGATGTGAGTTCTCCTAACAAATAAGCAATTTACAATCACTTCATACACAACCAAATCTGAATTTTAGGCAATCATCTGTTCTTGCTTTATCCCATTTTACTGCGGAATCTACCCGCCCAAATTCAAAGGAGTGCAATACATTGGTGAGCATTTAATATTGAAACGTGAAATGCTTTGCCTTGAAAATCGAGGTGTTCTGACATTCCTTCGAGTTGTGATAATGCGTCTGATGGCCACTAGTTCAGACGGGGGCGTCACCGACAACCAGCCGACGATCGACGAGCACTCCATCATGATCTCTCCCTTCTCTGGAGAGTCGGACATCTGTCCCCCGGACTGGGACAGTGCTAGGTAAGGAATCCGGAGATCATACACATAATGATGTTGTATACACTGTTCTATACCCGATGGTCTGCAGTTTCCTCGGAGTCGACTTCCACCGCACTTCCATTCGCTTCACTACTCGTAATCTCTTCCGAATGGTGGCGTGTTTGATGCCCGCTTCCCTGGAAGACTGCTCGAAGATGTGCATGCAAGGATTCGAAGACACCGTCAGATTCCTCACCAGAAACGGTGAGAAATTCTCTTGTTTCGTCAGCTGTTTCGTTGCGATCCTAACATGTATTTTCAGGCATGGCTCCGTGCATTCGATGCATTGCAATCGCGAAAACGGAGGACGAGTCTGAGATGGAGAGCGTGCACGCTTCCCCCACGGAACAGGTAAGGCGTAGCATTTTGCTTACGGTATGGAATAGTTATACATTGATGTCTATCACATTCACTTCAGAGAGACTACTCCCCTTCGCTGAGATCTCGCAATCGATCCACGAGTAATCTACAGAATCTGAATAGGTGAGCATCCCATGAGTCAAATATCTCTTCAAATCTGTTCAAAAAGTCGTCAGTTGATTGTTTGGTTTTGATACAATCTGTACTGTTGTGGCGCCGGTTCATCCATTGTCTGGTTGGTTCTGGAATTAGCCGTCGATCGCCCTTATCTGCCCTCTTCCACTGTCACGCGGGGGCTGATCAATCGAGAGAAGGGAGAATTGAACCCTTTTGTCTGCAATCACACGACACTCTTTATCGTTGTCTCGTGTCAACGAGAGGAGAGAATGAGAAAATGAGAAGATCATAGAGGAAGGCATCCAAACACTGAGAGTTGTCTACGGGAAGGATCCTCTGATGAATGGATCTTGCAGGAGACAAAGAGTCGAATCAGAATGCGACACCTGCTGTGAGAGCGAGCACATGTACAACACGAGAGTAGCCGAATTCTTCCCTCCTGCAGTCAGGAGAAGTGAGTTGTGTAAAGATTCATGTGGCACACCTCGATTAATCAAATGAAGGAAAACATACTATGTTTTCTCTTCCTCGAGCATTAAAATATCTGGAAATTATTTCCCAGAGGGATCTTCTGCAGTTAGACATCGTTTTCCATTCGTTGCATTCGTTGCATACGCTTTCCAAAAGGGGAAACTGTTCGGGAACACTGTAGTTAGGGACCACAAGGTGGTTACCCGAAATCGTCACACAGGTTTAATTGTGTTGTTAATGTGTTCGTATGGGGCTAAATATGACCATGCATTTTGAATTAGGTTGATATCTAATGTTTGAGCCAAGTTATGACCCAAAATGTGGGTGAATTGATCATAACGTGAAAGGCCCAAAAAGCGAGACGAGAGAAAGAGGGGCGGAGCCTATTTCTCCTTTGCCGTTTCAATTCTCGAAACGATCGGGTAGGGCTTCGCCGAACCCTACAGGGAAAGAAAGCAAGCTTTCACATAGGCGGGGCGCTATCTATTCACGCCGGGTGAGAGACGGGTGGAAGGAGGGGAGGGAGAGGGATGAGAGAACGCAGAAAGAGTTGCCAGCCATTCGCGCTTCGATTCGAAGAAATCGAAGAAGCGATTCGAAGAAACACAATCTTAATTCCCAACCAAATCACTCGTTCAAAATTGAATTTGGAAGCTCTTTTCATCCTCTTTCGAATGAGCCTCCGTAACCTTGGAAATTCCTTTTCTGAGTAGGTCAGAATACGAGTTTTATGGTTTTCTAAGTCAAGTCGCTCTATAAAACTTGTATGCTGACCTACTTAGAGATGGATTTTCCAGGGTCACGGAGGCTCATTCGAAAGAGGATGAAAAGATCTTCCAAATTCTTTTTTGATCGAGTGATTTGGTTGCGAATGAAGACTGTGCTCCTCTTGTCTCGCTTTTGTGGGGTAAAGTGTCCGAGCCGAGTGGGCGGAGCTTGCGGAGTCTAACTGTAGTTACTCAAACCGCACGATAGTCTAATAATAATATCAATTTTAGAGTTCGAAGAAGCAGCTCATCAGGACAAGTCAATATTCAGCTACATAATGTCTTTCCGTGTATTCAAAATGACAAGGACAGCGCTTGGATTGACGAAGCTTCCACTGGACATGTGGCTACTCGTCGCAAAGGGGTCAGATTTAGAGACTTTTCATGAACAATTAATACATTATAAAAATTGTTTTCGCTAATGTGAATTCGTTGCAGTCTTTCAAATTGGATGGCAACAGTCGTTCTCCCTGAATGGGTTCGAAACAGATTCATGCGTGTCGTCAACTTCATCTATGAAGAATTTGATAGCAAACGATCGGAATATTCGGCGAGGTGAGACATTCCTCCGCCATATTTTTCTTACTGTCTATTCATTGCAGATTCGCGTGCCAACTTTCTCTCACTGAGGAAATGAACCATAAAGTGAGAAGGAATAAACTACTCGAGAAGATGGAATTGAGTGAGGAAGCGAAAAGGGAGAAGGCACTACTCAGATCAAAGGACAAACAAACGAGAAAACCAAAACGAGAGGTAATTGTGCATTGAAACTGGTTAGAACTAAGATGACGTCACTCTCCTTCCAGAATCCTCCCGTTCGAATCCAGAGGGAGTGGTCTCAAGTCTTGCCAGGGGATGATCTCGACTCATCAGAGCACGTTGTTGAATTCATGAGATCCCACGACGCCATGTACGAATTCCACTACACTGACGAGAACAACAAGGTGTGTTCATTCGAAAATGTTATTGAATTCTAATAACATACAAATTCCTTCTCACACATTTTTATATAAATCAAAACACAAAAAGATGAAAAAGAAGATTTTTGTATTTTCAGGTGCACACCTTCGGTCTCTTCAACATGAAGAATCCGGAGAGACGTCACAAGTGTCACTCCTCAACTTCGAGCAACGACAACTCGAGTCCCTCGCCCATCTCACGATCGACCAGACCCGTGTCCATGGTGGTGAGTCGAATGAAAAATGTTGATAGTGCACCGAAAAAAAATACTATAGGCGTAGTATAGTACAGATCTTTTGATGAAGAAAACTAACTTAATGTCATTGACAAGAGCGAATTTGTGAAAATGTTCTCGAGATTAATGTACTTTCGATTAGGTGGAAGAAGATGAGGACGATAATCACAAGAAAGAAGCAGAGAAGGAAGGCGAGGATAAGAATGTGAAGCATACCAGGTACTTTCTTATCCTCTCAGCACTAAAATGATCATGATATTACTGCTCTAAAAAGGAAAAGTAAGATGGATTAATGTGCAATCTGCAGGGACGCGTGCTGTTCTCCCGTTCGCGAGGTGGATTTTCTGGAGCGCCACAGTGGGGGAAGCAGTACGAGAAGCGGGCCGTCGTCTCATAGAGAAACAAGTGGAAGCACGAAGAAGACGACGGCGAGATCGACTGTGAATGCTACCCCCAGGAAACACCATCCACTACATCCTTTGAGGTCAGCTACTCAGTCTGTATCCATCAATGAACGACGGCGCTCGAGAAACGGGGGGCGGACAATCCGGCAACGGATCTCCCTTCGCTGGAGATTCGAGCTAGCCACTTGGTTGTTGTTTCATTGTAACCACTATGTGCTACCCTACCTTTGCATATAGAATTCTTGTTGCAAGGCGAACTTGAGTCTCACTCCATATCTATGTTTAGGGGTTCATGGTCCAAAATAGAGAATTTGAGTGGAAAATAATGGTTAGATAAACAACAAACATCGTAACCAATTCATATTCCAGTATTCCAGGAACTACTGTATCCCGGTAACATGAGTATCGATTAGTTACGATATTTGTTGTTTATCTAACCATGATTTTCCACTCAAATTCTCAATTTTTGACCATGAACCCCGCTATACATAGATATGGAGTGAAACTCCAGTTCGCCTTGCAACAAGAATGGTAGATGCAAAGGTAGGGTAGCACATACTGGTTACAATGAACAACAACCAACTGGCTTGCTCGAATCTCCAGCGAAGGGCGATCCGTTGCCGGATTGTCCGTTGCCGGATTGTCCGCCCTCCCGAGAAACTGATAGGAATGTGCTAATCGGCAGATCTAAATTGCCGAATCTCTACCCTAGTCGTGCTTTCTTCTTCTCTGGTTTTATCGCTGATATCCACATCTGACCTCGTGAATGTGCAGGAAGGCGACATCTCGAGACTCATCGAAGGCAGTTAAGTTTTCGGACAGTGAAGACGAGTTGGGCGAGCAATTCTTCGTGCCTAAGCCTCGAGAGAGAACGGGATCGATGGAGTACGATGGAGAACCAGAACAGTCTGATACTGATCAGGCCAGTGGAATCGATCGATGAAGTGTACTCCCTCTAGCTCCTCAATTGTCTACTCTAGGCATTCATCTAGCTCATGTACCAAAAGATGTAAATAAATTGTTGTCGCTTCCTCTGTATCTCTTGCGGGTTTCTCAATCCACGAAGACACGTGCTCCTTGCTCCTTCTCCCCCACGGTGATCTATACGCATCAAGACATACCTCACCCCCCCCCCCCTCCAGTAGATCACTAGTTTAGAATTCACTAGTATACACTATGTCATTTCATCCTGACTTCATACACTTTTTTGTCTCGCGGTGATTTCCTTTCCTTGTTGTAACCATTTGATTTGTTAATTCAATGCAATAATGATCAATCATTGCTTTCTATATTTTTGTTAGATCTTCTCAGCAACTAAACAGTTTACATAGTTTCATCTCAAAACATCTATCCTTTAACAAAAATGAGACCCAACATTTGAAGGTTTTGAAGAGGAAAAGATTCCAACAAAAATCAGTTTGAAATTTTATGGATTGAGTTTACGGGTTTTTGCCTTCGCTCTGGTTCATTCCTTTTCCTTTGACTTTGCGAATCTCATTATCTTCGCGCTTTGGTATTTACGCTCAGTACGTGCCGAATCTCAAAATTATGAACCTTTGATTTCTTAGCTCTCTAAAACTACATCCAAGGTGTAACTAATGTGCTCATGTCTCGTTAATGAAATAATTGAACAATTGTAGGGACTGAATAGGAAGTAACATGTTGTAAGAATAGCAACGATGAAACATCTGTTTCAATAAACTAGAAGGTAGCATGGCGAGGACTTATCAGCATATATGGAGAGTCTTCACAAGCATTTGTTGATATTCGCAGTGAAGAACGGAGGAGGAGATTGGGAGGAAGAGCGAGAAAGTAAGGGAACAGAAGGAGAATACCGCACCCTCTACGATCCACGTTATGATTACACACGAGAAATTAAACGAGGAGAGTAAGGAGAGAAGCGAATAAAATAAATTTATCACTATTCGATGATAAGTCAGCGAAACGACACAGTTTGGATGCAACTGGAACCATCCTTCGTTCAGCTTTGGACATACACAACCGATGGAAGAATGCGGCACCTACCGCGGTCATCGAACTGCGTGGATCATGATTTGTAGTTTCCCATTTCCCATTATTCTCTACAAAAATATCCTTCGACTTTTACATATTATTATATTTCGAATTCCTCCTTGAATATAGATCTCCATGGATGTGATTCTTGGTTCATATCACAGTTCGTTGGTCGCAATTCGCTCTGGAGAGATAAACATAGTCAGGATCCCCCTTTCTCAAAGAATCTCATCAATTTCTCTATCTCTTTTCCTTCATTCGAACCTAGCAACGAATGCAATGAATGTGGATTGAGCTAGGGGACAGGCCCGACACCGCCCATTTTATCTCATCGAGCCACAGTTGATTAAGGAAACATCAATAGCAATTTTTCAGTCGACTCCTCCTCTTCTTCCCTCGTAGTCTTTCTTTCAGGATTACACCCAATCGCAACGTCTATATTTCAGAAGTTCCATGGATTTCTCTTCCATCGCTGAACTTGGGCGGAGGCTGCCGATCCCTGCACTCGTCGTCAACAGTTCACTCGCAGCTGCTCTCTTCCTCTACTTTCTTTGCAAGAAGAAGCGACTGCCAGGAGCGGGAACGTAAGCTATCCTCACTTGCCCCCTTTCATTTCAAAATGCACTTTAAACTTCTCCTGCATCTGCTCAATAAGCTGTTTTTCATTTACATTACTTGCTTAAAAACGTTGGTCAAGCTAAAACGGAATAACTCAGGGCGATGCTTGCCGTAATCGTTCTCTCGGTCACGATTGGTTCTTACTCTCGTCTCGAGCTGTCCAAGGATCCCACCGAGAACACCATCTTACCTATCTAGATCCTGGATAGTGAGTTATGCTAGCTATTAAGAAGTTATTGAGTAACAAATCGGAAGTTAATCATTCTTACCTCATTCCCACATTGCAGTTATCTCGGACTACTCATCGTTCCACTTCACGGTCTGCCTTGTCAGCATGAGCTGCCACTCCTTGCTCCTCACGAGCAACTACATCTCCGATAGCATCTACTGGAAGTCCATAGCTGTCTCAAGTCCAGTCAGCACTCTTTGTCTTTCCCTTAAGCCCTACTCACTGAAAACAATAAGAATTCCCAATTGTAAACAAGCAATGATCATGTTATTCAGATCCTTCTCGTCTCTGCCATCGGCGCAGTCCAATTCTTCTTCGATGCGAACGTCACGGATCCCTTGGTGAAGGTTCTCTGCTCCCCTTCCAACTTCCTCGCCCTCTCGGAAGCAGCAGCCGTTGCTTGTGTGAGTATAACGAAGGAAGAGAAAGCGAAAGAGTAGCAGAATTCATGGCTAGTTTGTGTAGTAGTCTGTGATCGGTGATTCTTCATTGAACCTCAGCTACATCGAGGCCTACTCGGTGTTATTGAAGCGGAATAAACCCTCTAATAGGCCTCGTGATAGATGTTGGTATTGCAAATAACACGCTGATAACACATCCTTCCGTGAATGTGGATTGAATTTGCAAAAGAAGGAAGTATTTTGCAAGAGAGGAGGCTTAACTGATTATTGGAAGAAGAGGAAGGGAGCAAGGGACTTATTGATCAATATGAGATATATCATATGAAATTTTGTTTATTTGATTTATTAGAAATTCGTTTATTTTCTCCTTCAGATCGCTCTTCTCTCAAAGAGAATCACTAGGAAGGCGATAGAGAGGGAACTGAAGAAGCATGGCTCAATCGCTTCCCTCGACTCGCTTCCCATGCGAAAAGTGAGCACGTTATCCATAGCTAAACTTACTAGGCCAAGGAATGTATGTTATACTAGCATTGCTTTTATATAAATGTGATATTTTATCAGGTACGCGGAGTGAATTCTATGGCGCTGCGTACGTTGTGCGTCGCTGGCATATCGACTCTTTTCACCATATGCGCCCGAATCATCATCTGCTATGCCATTCTCTCCGATTTCCCAATCGTTGAGTTTACGAAGACATCCGTGAGTCAATATACTTTAACGTCATTTTTAGTTTAAAAAACAAACTATTGGGAAATGGAGCGTATGCGCAAACAATTTGCTAAATTAGGAACACCAATAGCGAGAAATTTTGCAGGTGTACTCGGTTCAATACTTCTGCCTGACGATTACTCTCTTCGCTGTGCTACGCCCGCTTCCCGATCTCTATGGCTCCTGAGCCCCTCCTCTTCCATTCCCTAATCACTTCTCAGTGCAATCGCATTTCTTGCCATGCTTATAAAGTATGATGGACACCCTGCCGTTTCCAACTCTTCTTCGATTGACTTCGCATCCTTTTCTCGTACATATATTTCTCTCCTTCAGAACCCCCCGTTATCGAATCCCACCATTGTACGATCTCTCGCCAATATCTTTGCATTCATCTGCCCATTGTGCTGGAAATATAGATGTTTCGTGATCCTTTTGCCATACTTCATGAAAATTTGGCAAAATAGCACAAATTATTGTTGAAATGTTGTTCAGGGTTTACAGATGACCCTGCCACAATTTTGAAAGGATGCTTCATTGTTTTCAAAAATGTATCATAATTTTTTCCAATAATCTCATTTACACTTTTCACTTGCAAATCGCAAGTTGCGATACTAAAAAACAGTGAACAGCACATGAAGAGAAATACACGTTTCAGTTTTCTATTACTTTCATTACTTGGCGTCTTCGAGGAAGAGCAGCTGCCAATCGGACACAACTCTTGTGTCTTTTTTCGCCTCGTCGTCATGATTCATGTTACACAACCCTTCAAAATTAGAAAAAAGAACATTCTTTCGCAGTTTTGCAGTGCAGCTCGCTCACTTTGTTGCAGGGATCGTATCTCCCATGACAACTGCTCCCTCTGCCTCTCCCCTCCCACTACCACAATCCATCAACAAACTCTCTACATTTTGCTTTTTCTCTACAAGGGGAAAAAACGATGCGCTCGCCTAGCCTCTCGTGGTTTCCCTCATTTCTGCTATCTTTAATGCACTTTTTTTGCAAGATTATTGCATGCTATAAATTGACGTTTTTGTACAGTTCGAGTTGAGAAACATTTTTCTCTTGATGAGACGATGTTATGGCTGCTCTATCATCGTTTCATTTTCCGCGTTGCAACGGCGAAATCGAGTCATTTTCATTCTCGTATCTTCACGTATTATCAAATCCACTAAAGAGTTTTCGCGCTTAGCATGTGTACAGCAAACGATAGTACCACTTCAATCATAGTGACTACATCATTTTTCATTGTATAACTCATCTCGATATTGCAATTAGTATCCCGTCCTCAATGGGTAATTCCAGTGTTAATACGTGCTCAGTTCATTCTGCCAAAGTCGTCTTCCAAAGTTCAATCACTCCTCTTATGAAAACGTGGCTCACGTCCAAGCGGCCTAACGGACGGGGGGGGGGGCAAAAAGTCTAGATATAGGAATTGAATTTTGCAATGTTATGAGGAATTAATAGGAGGGTCTACGTTTCTCAATACTAGAATACTAAGCTCGCGGCTATACCTGCATTATTCTTTTACTCTGCTTTCTAATAGTTTCGCTTGAAGGATGTAATACGTCTAATAAGATAAGATATTTGTATTCTCCCCTTCCCTTAATTCAATAATCATCTTGGACAGAACGAGTTTTTCCGGAATATTAATTGATGAATCATTAACTCAACTTGTAGATGGGCAGTCAGCAGAGGAGTTTGGAGACCATAAATGAGTTGGGAATGAAGGTATCCTTCGCTCTAATTCTGTTTCGCAACTTCCCCCTTTATCAGGCGTACATTCTCTCCTCGACGGATCCCTTGATGAGCAGTGTCCTCGTAAAGGCATTCGAAACCATGATAACGGTAACCAAGGATGGAATACAGTCGGAGGCAAGGACTATTATTAATATTACTATGTTTTGATATATTGGTTGAAGAGATATAGGCATAAATGTAGACGATGCGTTCAAGCAGCTTTTTCATGCCTACAATTTTTCTCAAATTGAAATTTATCGCAGTGTTCAGTACCGGAGAACCCATTTTCCCTATGAAATATTACTTCACACTTAAACAATCAGGCTAATATTACAGCAGGAGAAAGTCATTGAAAAAATGGTCCAGCATTTTATAAATGATCTAATATTCAGAATCTGGACTACATGCTAGAGGGTTTGCGCAGAGAGAGGAAGAGGGCGAGACAGCAAGACCAATCGAGGTACCTTATCATAATTATCTTCTTTTTTCCCTTTCTTCAGTATCATACATAAGGAATATACTACGTTCCTTTATTCCTTCCTTATTTTTAATCTGTTCATATTTTTATAGGTTTCTTTTTGATTGGTCCTATTTGAAAATGATCGGCTCACCAGATTAAAAGATATGTTCTAGGAACGATCCCTTCCGCGAGCTAGTATATGGTCTGAACTATGCACTCGAGACTATGATGAAAGCTCTCAAGAGTAGCAGGGATTCAAAAGAGGATGAAGCACTTCCTACTTGCAAACAGGTCTTCTATCTCGCATCGTTTCTTAGTCATGCTTATTCAATGATGAATTTTCGAGTATTTTCAACGAAGAAATACGAAATCGCTATTATCCATTCTTATTTCAAAGGTATTAGTTAAAAAAACAGTGTAATATTAGGTTGAAAAAATGCCTAGTCAAAAAAGAATTGCAAAAACTGGCATCGACAAAAATTTTCAGCCCAATAACTCTCGTGACAACATCAATCTTTCGCAAAATCTTCGCCGAAGTATTGGGGTGTCCGGAAAGTTCGTATAATGCTTCGGAAAAAAGTCAGTTCGCGATCAAATGCAGTGATTGCGCAATCTGTTTGTCAACAATGTATTGTATCATTCTGACGTTGAGTAGTGAGAGGATTTAATCAGTTTCCTAGTTGCTACATTGATTCTTGTGATGGACTCCCATCTCTACCTCCGAGCAGTTTTACTTCATTACTACCGTCTTGGCCGATCCGTGAAGGAGGCCCACTCTGCCCTGGCCCAGTCGGAAGGACCTGACGCCCCCTCCATACCCTTCTGCTATAAGTGGTTCTCCCGCTTCAAGAAAGGGGAGTTTGGTCTCGATGATCAACCCCGCTCTGGACGCCCTCCCTCCCCCGATCAGCCTCTCGTTCTCCGCACACTGAAGCGCAAGCCCATGGCCAGTGTGCGTGAGTTGAAGAAGGATACTGGTACTCCCAGATCAACGGTGTCCGATATCCTCCATCGATCTGGGAAGAAGCCGAAACTCCCACAAGTGATTCCCCATGACCTCTCCCCCGAACAGCTGAAAAATCGTGTTCAAGTCTGTCGGGAATTACTCCATCGTAGATCCAATCTTCGATGGGTCAATTCCATCATCGATTCAGATGAGAAGTGGATCACGTACGATAACCCTGTGAGGAGACTGCAATGGGTGGATGCAGATGAGAAGCCCACGCCCGTCCCGAAGAAGGAAGAGCACGGAAAGAAGGAACTCCTCTGCTTCTTCTTCTCAGTGCTCGGTCCCATCTACTGGGAGATCCTCGCCCCTGGCACCAGCATCAATGCCGACCTCTTCTCTGAACAACTGGAAGATGTCGCGATCAGAGTCCCTCCCAGACTCCTGAACCAGGGCAAAATTCTTCTTCTGATGGACAATGCTCGCCCAGATCGAGCGAAGATCACCCAGAAGAAAATGGACGAGCTGAAGATCGAGAGGATTCCCCATCCACCGTATTACCCGGATCTCTCCCCATGCGACTACCACTGCTTCCGCTCTCTCTCTGACTTCTGCAAAGGAAAGAAGTTCAAGAATCGAGATGAAGTTGTGAGGGCTTTCGTGAACTGGGCGGTCTCGAAGAAACCCGCATTCTGGAAGAGAGGAATCGAGACCCTGCCCAATCGCTGGAGGGAGGTAGTGAGAAAGAAGGGGGCATACATTGGTCACTGAGAATTGTAAAGCATTGAATAAAAAATAAAAACAAAAAATTATACGAACTTTCCGGACACCCCAATAACTCAGTAGAGATAATTATGTCTGGAGAGACTTGGGTCAGTTGTTTTCGGTATCTCAAAATATGGCATCAGTAGAATGGAAATATTTTGTGTATTTACACAATCTGACAGTAATGAACCAGAAATTCCGGGTAAGTTAGTTGTTTGGGTTCAAGCCCTAGTTGCCCAACACTGGCGGCGAGGTGATTTTAGACAATGAACCCCTATTCATGGTTTCGCACTGCTCCCCTCGATTTGAGGGGAGCAGTGCGAAACCATGAATAGGGGGTCATGGGGGTCGCCGCCGGCGTGGGCAACTATGGTTCAAGCCCCTAATTCGGTGGAAAAAAACAACGTAATAGTGCTAGATATTAACCATAAATATTGCCAAATGAAGGCGCCATCGGCCGTCCCTCTCATGCAGAATGGATCGAGGAAGGATACACTCACGATGGATGGAGGTGTGTAGATATTCCAAGACGTTGTTCATTTACCTTTCCAGTGCCTGCGGCAAAATCGAGTCTGCCGTCCGTTTCTTGCTTCTCCCGCAATGGAGACGGAAGGATCGATCTCAGCGTAAATTTCAAATGTAATTTCATTCCGTCCGTATCTATGTACTAGGGACATTTCTTTGAGGAGACGATACCTCGGAGTTCAATGGATGTTCTCTATGAAAACATGGGAGCGATGCATACGACTCCGACCGCAGCAGAGGACGATGAGCTGGATGGAGGAAACCGTCGGGTGAGAACATGACAATGAGTAGCGTAAAACTAGATATTGTTATGGAAATTATACACGAGCACATTAGCATGTTTTCCTATTCTCTCATGATATTGAGACATGGGTTTAACAAATGTAAACAGTTACATCGGAAAAAAATCGGAAATATAAGATAATTAACATAAACTTAATTAGCAGTCTTCTCGCAAGCGGAGCTATGTGAACTACTGCGAATATGGAGATGAAATTGAAGGGGATAATAGGCAACTGAAGAAGAGCAGAGCGATCAAGGGAGCTTCAAAGGTGACAATTAAATACACAAAATATAACTCAAGATGTAAAATGAAAGAGGGAGCTATCGTTGTGTCAACGAAAGTGCCGACAGTGGTGTATACAACTGAATAATCGAACAAAATTTATATAAAGTAGTGTAAAATGATGTACTACAGCGTTCTTGTATGGAATATTTAAAAAATATATATTTCTTTCAGGAATCGAAAAGGGGCGAAACCTCGATTGCTAAAATGGGTGCGTTGTCCTGTCCATTCTGTGACTGGACAACCAACTACAAACGAGATCTCACAGTGCACATCAGCAGTCACACCGGTCAGCTGTTCAATTAAGTTCACTTTATATTTCACCATTTATATCATAGTTATAAACTACAAATAATTATAGAACTTATTTTAAGGCGAGTTTCCGTTCGAATGTCCTATCTGTGATCGAGGATTCGCGATCGAGTCAGAGAGGAACAGGCACTTGCGCCTGATCCACAAGGAAATGCCCTATGAATGCATGCACTGTGGACAGAAGTGAGCTGAAGTCCATTTATTATGTTTCTACTAGAGTACTTTCTTATATTGTTGCTTAATGGAATGAAAATTTATATTATTATACAATGCGTTGTATTGTAGGTTCGCCAGAGCGAAGGAGTTACGTGAGCATGAGAAGCAACATGAGGAGGCCGAGAAGAGTGGAATTCACGGAAGTGATGTATGACTTTCAACAAATGAGAATCTACTCTTTCGTAGCGGAAGATATGTTGAAACAAATTTCATCGTAGGAAATTCAGAACGGTAAGATGAACGACTCCGATGCACCAGGCACTTCGACTATCGGCGAACTCGATTTTGAGATTGAATACTGAACATTCTAATTGTTCCTACTTGTATTTCAACTTCGTCTCTATCTTCATTCAAAAATTTCTTCACAAAGCAATTTCGATCTCATTCACATTGTTTCGGTATCTCCCTTGTGATCTTCCATCTACATACCAAATTCTCGAGTGTAATTCTTTGACTGATTCTACCTAATTTTCTTCATGCTAATTAAGGCTCTTCGTATCTATCATCTTCCTTTTATTCCGATTTTATTTTATTCACTAAATAGTGAGAACGTCCGTGCCCAACTCTCTTCTAATCCCAAGACCGTAATTGCTGTTAATTCGCCCCTACCTCAGCAGACTCTATTTCCTTCTATCCCTTTTTGTGTCGCACTTCGCGCCTCATGATTGTAGATTATAATATAGTTTATCATAAGCCCATTTGCGTTACTCCACTCATGTGTAATATTGTAAATAGATGCGATAGTCATGAATGCTTAGAATAATTAGGGGACTAGTACCCGTTAGAAAACAAAAGTGCACGAGTTAGAAATCTTCGCGTAATATATCCCGATTTTGATCCACAATAACATGTCTCCACTGTTTCCATAATCTTCATTCTATCGTGATATCTCTGTCCGTGAATCCCTTTGATAAATCTTCGTATAGAAGAACGTATTTCTTTTGATTGGTGCGATAAATTCCCGAGTTTATTAGTCATTGTATGTACATGGCATGTGTCTCGGAATCTTTGGTCGCGGTGATGGCTGATATTGCAACAGGAAGAGGAGAGGGAAGACGAGGGGAACTCATCGCATCCGAGGGAACACGTTCTTGCGATAGGCATACGAACTCTGGATGTTGCCTGGAGGATCGTACTTCATTACGACGTACAACTGATAGGAAGGAGCGAAGGGACGACACGGAGCACCGCCACCTGCAGTGAAATATCAAATGAATGGGGCACGGAAAGATTATGAGTTTGTGAGAGTCGTTGACTTCGCTTTCTCCTCACCAGAAGCCAATCCGATGTGCACTCCAACTCCGATTCTCCTCGATGCTCTCCACACGAGTTGAGTGAAGTGACCAGTGCGATAGAAGAAGACGGGGCGATAACTAAAGACGAAGATGAGAATAAATTACTCCTCCATGGCTCACTTCTCATAGTCATAGTAATTCCTCTCCAGATAGAATGACTGCACAGTGAGTGCTGCGAGGGAACGAGCATTCGGAAGAGTGAGACCACCGAAGTAGAAGAGACACTCCCCATGTCTGCAATTGGTAGATCAGATTATCCCTAGGGAATCTCATCATGACTGCGTACCTCCGATTGGGATCGTGAGCGGTGCAACTGGCTCTCGATCCCAGCATCGACGCCCATCGCTGCGCCTCAGCCTCCAGATAGGGGTCGTACTCGAGGGAATCAGCACCGTGCAGTCCCCGAATGGCGTTGTGATGAGCTATGATCTGCAATGACTATGTTTATTTATCACTGTTGTTTGGAGCATGTTCCTTTCAGTATTTGCAAGGACTCTACACGTTTTTTTTTTGAAAATTCAATTATGATATCTTCTGAAGCTGACCTCATTCTTGTAGTCTTGAATGTCCAGTTGATATGCGGGGATCTGATCACGGATCGATTCCATGTAGAGAACGTTTCGGAGCTCGTACATCTGTAACCCCAAAAAATAGTCGTCACTATATGACATTGCACTCACATTACTAATTTCTGTGAATCGGAAATAGTCGACACTCGATGGGACGACGTTTGTCTCCACATCGTTCTCCTCCCACTCATTCTTTGTCCATGTGGCTGCTGCCGTCGTAGTCGGAGTAGACGTCGTCGTCGAGATTCGATTCCAATAAGGACTCGCAGTTGACGTCATCAGAAACCATCTCCGTTCTTTCTTCTCCTGAAATCTCAATGTTGCAGGGGGAACTTCCCTCTGATGCATCATAAAAGTCGATCTTTTTTACCTTCACAACGGGCGACATCACTGTGGTGGTCTCTGTCGTCTTTCCTCTATTGTTCCATTGCTGGAGATGCTCGGTTATCGAGAAAGTTAGGCTGAAATATCGTGATAAGAAAGATACAATGCACCATGACTCACCTCATTGGTGTTCCCGTGGTCGCTGGTAGAGATACCGTAGTAGTGTTGTCATCTCCTTGAGTGAGTTCCTGCCATCCAGGTCGGGTGAGAACGACCCCATTGGCAGACACACGCAAGTAGTACATAGGAGGCTCCTTAACATTTCGCTTTTCGTATACAAAATGCTATTCGCATTGTTGGATCACGAGCTGAGAAATGGGAGAAAGAAAAGAAAGGAAAAATGTGCCTTTACCTTGTCGAAGTAGGGGAGCGCGGCTACGAGACACCCGGACGCCTGTTTGTCACTCGTGCATCTCTCTGTATTGTTCAATGCTCCTTCCCGAATAGTCCGACCCTGGGATGCAAGATTCTCCTTCTGCCTTCATTACAACCGTTACCTTGAGGTCTTCGCAGGTGCAGAATGGGGATAGTTTGGGATCTCGACTGGGTCGATTGCAGATGCACACTCTGCAATCAAAGGACAATGCATCCGAATGCATTCGAGGCTAATTCGATCTCCTACGGTGATGAGCTCGAAAAAATCGCGGGCGAATATCTCGTTCCTAACTGTGTCACTCCTCTCTAACCGTTCACCGCATTTCCGGTTGCGAAAAAGGAAGCAGAAATGGAGTGCGAATGGGGAAAGTGAGACTGACTCGAATGCATAATGAGCATCGTTGAATCGGTAGAATTGATCCGGAGAGAGAATGGAATAGGAGAGCACTTGCACCTCTGCGTCCGGATTCTGAAAATAGCGAAGAGAATGAATACACGCAGATGAGAAAGAATCACCTGTGCAGAGACTAAACTAGAAAGAGTGAGAATGAGAATGGGAGATCGGATTATCATCTTGAGAGATTGACGTGATCTTCGAAAGGAGTGAACAGATGCTGCAGCCTTTTATACAGGGGGATCGAGATTGGAGTGAGACTGAGCGACCTTGAGAACGAGCGGTGATTAGCCGATGGATAGAAGAGGAATGTCGATGAGAAGGAGAGAGGGAGAGGGAGATCGCATTGCTGCAGAGGGATTAGGGATGGGATCGAAGGAGAGGATGCAGATTGAAATAAGGAGCTGATACCATAGACAAACTGACGCCCGCTTTACTTCCGTAAATCGTATTACTTTCCCATGACTAAAATGCTATCTTCCTCACTGTATGTTTTTGAATCTCATCGAAGTTCCACTAAAATATCTTCGAATAAAAAAATCTAATCCCGTCCCGAACTTTCGAAATATGTAAGCTTGTCGTGATCTTGTAAGATGCAATACGTCGGAGCACCCAAGAACTTTTTTCTCTCGTTAGTGCTTCCAAAATCCAATTTGAAGTCGTTGATCTTTCAATCAATCAGATAGATGCGCATTTGAGTTGGGCGTACTGGTAGTAAACACCTTCGTAAACCAGTGAGTCGTCCGTCGTAATTCATGTTTCAAAGGTGCGGCTCTCGCAGTGGAATGTGTTCGCACGATTTGGTGTGAAAGCTCACTTGAAAGCGATAAACTGACCGGAAATTGATAGGGATGAACATGAAAGAAGAAGGGTACGCAACTTCTTTTCTGCTTTATCTCATTGGCAATTGAATCACTAACCCTCGAACAATAAATGCCATATTGCATTCGTCTTTGTGGTAGTTACATGATCAACGAGTGAAGTATTGATTGGATGCTCGGGAAATTCGGTCATGGTAGCGAAGAAAATGGTGAATCTGCGGAGGAGAAGCCACGATCTCGCGAGGATTTGCACGAGAAGAGAAGAAGCACGAAGGGAGAGTACTCGAGAAGAGGAAATGACTAATCAAGTTAAGGAAGAGGTACAATGCACGATTAGGCAATCTCTGAATACGGAATACAGCTGGGAATTAGGTAGCCGTAGAAATCAGTACAGTTTGGAACTGGGATGGGAGAGGGATGGGGAAGGGGGGAGATCACCACTGGCCGAGCATCGGGGCTGCCAATGGACCGAGTGGATTGAGGAACTTGGGATAGACTGCCTGTGTCTGCAGAGGAGACCAGAAAGGAGACAGCAACTGAGCCTGCGCTGCTGCGTAGGGAGCTGCAGCCTGCTGCTGCAGCAGCTGCTGAGCTGCCAGAAGAGGGGCCATGTCAGTCACGAGGGGAGCCATCGAATTGGACTGCAACGAAGTAATTATTTCATTCATTACTGTCTAAAAAATGCTAACTAGTGGAAACATTCAATGTAGCGATAGCCATTTTTTATTGTAATTTAATTATCTTTTTCCTCCTTCCCTTTCCTCACCTGTGACTGTTGTGTTCTTCCCCAACTGCATCGGATGACTGAGTTGGCGACTGCCTTCCCATTCATCTCCATAATTGCCTTGGTCGCGTCCTCTTTCTTCTCGAACCGAACGAATGCGTATCCTTGAGACTTGAAGATGCGCACCTCAAAATGAGACAATTAAACAGCTAATTGCCTGTGTAAACCGCTATCTCTTTCCGAGAAGAGAATGAGAATGGAACAATGTGATACCTCGGTAATCTGTCCAAACTCCTTGAATGCCTCTCGCAGGTCATTCTCCGCAGTGTTTTGATGCACATTCCCGACATAGACAGAGGTATTGTCAGGCTTCGTCGAATTAAACACCTATAAAATGATTATTATGCATCGTATCATCATCAATAATCAGAAAATTCTCATAAATCGTGAAAAGGGAGCTTTCAACTCGCTCTAATATTATGTAGTCGTCACTCGCATAGATTGGCCGTGCTCGTCATTTCTTGTGAGTGTTACCTGTTCGAAGGTGAGTTTCTCCCTCGCTTCATCAGATGGTCGTCGAGTGGCCCAATTGGTGCGAATGGCTCTTCTTCCCAGCACAGCTCCATTCATCGCCATCATCGCCTTCTCAGCACACTCAAATGAATACACTTTAATGCCATCACCCCTATCCAAAATGCCGAAATTAAGAGTAGCAAAGGAGTAAATCTCTAATCCAACTCACACTTCGATCGGGGAACGACACGAATCCGTATCCCTTCGACTTCTGAGTCTGCGCATCCCGAATGACTTTTGCCTCTCTGAATTGTTGTCCACTAGTGAGAGTAATGAGTTCATCTCCTCACGAGACTTCTCCGTGCACTTCGAAGGCCTCTTTCAGTGACTTCACGTCGATTTCTGATGAGAGATCTCCAATGAAGATGTGATGGTGTTCTGAATAGAGAGGTTTTTTTTGGAGAAAAAGGATTGAAAACTGACTGCTCGTGTCAACTTTGGGCTCTGTCGTCACTGCAGTTGTGCCAGACTTCGATTCCTTAATGTTAGTTGATTGCTTAGGTTATTGCTTAACTTATAGTTGTACTGCACAGTAATCCTGTAGAATACTAAAGGTAAGACTGACAGCGACTCTCTGGAGTGCGGCAACACTGATTCCCTGTTGTACTCCTCCCGATGGATAGATGATGAATGGGATGCCTTCGAAGGCATTCACTCCCGGAAGTTGCATCTGCAAGGAGAATCTCAGCCAATTCGAAGAAGAGGAAGGAAGAAGCGAACACTTATGGAAAATGTTGGAAGAAAATTTCCATGCCCAAAAACGAAGCCTGGTGAAAAATGAAAGAAAGAAATGGAGAAGGGTGAAGAAACGAAAAAAAGGAGCATTCTTTAACTAGTCTGGAGGAGGGAAAAGAACATTAGCTGAGTATTATGTGAAAATGTGCTGGAAGTAGAACGAAAGGACGACGAGAGGGAATTAGATGCTCACTTATGGCTACCACTCAAATTAAATTGAAAGAAAGAATCAGAAACGATAATGTAGGATTAATTTACCATCCAATCAACATCCATGTGAACAGAGCTGGAATTTGTATCATGAAAGACATGGGAATAGGTAAATTGTGCACTCGGATTCCCAGAGGAGAGAGTATGTTTGTAGTTAGATCTGCCTTTGGCAGATGTTACTCTTCAGTCGAAATAAGCAGGAGAAACACGTATAGTGCAAGGAACAGTGATGAAGCTTCTACTGAAGGCGTCATTTGCTTATTCCGCAGTTTCAACTAGAGACAATGAAGTATCAATGTGCGACCAAGGATGAAAGGAGATATTGAATGAGAGGAGAGAGAGGAGGAGTGGATCGAACGAAGACCCGGAACGTCCTTCATTCGTTCTATATATCGAGGAGTGATAAAGATTGGACAGAGATAGGGAGGCGTGTTCCCCTAACTGCTGTACTAACTGGAGCTGGTCGATCAGTAGTAGACTGGTCACGAGGGAATCGAGAGTGCACGGACATTGTCTTCTCTCTCTACTTCATTCACACCTCAGTGTTTGCATACTCGTGTCTCGTCTCAATAGGAATCTGAGCGGAACGTGCGTAATTCCCTCCTATCTTCGCCCATTTTCCCCTAATAGGAACACTTCTTTTCCATTCTCTCTTTCTTCTACTCTCTCTTTTCTCAATTTCCCTCTCTCAAGGTGTCACTTTCTCGAGATTCAATTCGAAGCGCCGCGATCAAATTGAGCGAGTGGGATTGACAACTACTCTATTTAGTGCATAGTACGATGGAGTCTCTCTCTCTCACCTGCTGCAATCCACTTGGATATCCCTGCTGCATGTACTGCATCATGGGGGCTGCAGCTGCACTCGAGAGAAGATTGAGATTGGGAGTGGAGCAGAGAGAGGAGGGAGTCGTCCCTGTGGAGACTGTCGAGCCAGTCCCTGATGAGGGAGTGATCGAGTGACCTCGTTGATCAGCAAACAATCGAAGGAAGGGAAGGAATACCATTGACGAGCGCCGATCCAGCTGCCATTTGCATCCCATTCATTGGCTGCATCGTATTCATCATCTTCTGCAATCGACAAGATGAAAAGTAAGAAGAGAGAGACAGGGACTCAATCCACTTAATTACAACTTTCCCCGCCCTCGCACAATAGCAGACTAAGCGCTTTTTGTTCATTAAGATGGACGAGCTGAATGAACTCCCGACTAGGTGACACATATTCGGGAGAGGAGAAGGATGAGAGAGAAGAGATGCAGGAGAATGATGAGAGACCGAAACCCCCTACCACAAAGGGGCTATCATTCAAGTGTAGACGAGGCCAGGAATATGTGACTTGGAAGATAATTGGAACGAAAGCAATTAGAGAAATGAGCGAGAGGGTGGGGTGAAGGAGGGGGGGCAGGGTGAAAAGGAGGGCGAAAGGCAGTTACAATCATCATCTTTATGAGTGTTTCCGAATGGCCGATGGGCTTTCCATTGGATGGGACAAGCAAAGGGTATGTGCACATCGAATCCATTCCAACAAGGCATCTGCGTGTCAAATATTGCAACGTATTTATTCTACGCGTTTTCCCCTCCCATTGTATTCGTCAGCCGATAGCGACTATACGAAATTCGTAACAAAGTGTCGCTCAAATTTTCGTGAGTAACCCATTTTGATGTATGAGTGATGAAGTGAGAACGGGCTCGCCTTTGCTTGTAGGAAGATGTAATCGGGGTCCTCATAGAGACCCCGTCCTTCCTCTGGATGAACTCGCTTCAGTTTGATGGAGAGACGGCGGATACCGCACTGATCGAGATGAGAAGAGGAGTGATCGAGAGAGGGAGGGGAAGGAGAGGAAGGAGGGACGGTTCGCTCTGAAGTGCATCATCATCATGAGTATTAAAACCAGCTGGTGGGAAAATGGAGGGAACGGTTCGCTCTTCTCAAATCACAATGAAGTGGCGTGGGAATGGCAGTGATTGTGAAGAAGAACTGCGAAAACTGCGAGAAAGAGGTCAATCAATGAGTGTTAATGAAGACGAATCGAACAAGAAAACAAAAGGAGAGAGGTAAGGAAATTCCCATGCCGGAATGCGAGGAGGAGGAGAATGAGGAAGAATTGGCAGATTGAACTGAGTGGATTGGCGAATTAAGCGATGGGAAGGGATATAAGCCGCCTTTGATTAGAAGCATAAACGATCTCGATTTGGGTCAGTATTAGTGCGCGAGAGAGATAAGAGAGCAAGGGATTGTGATAGACTCCGCTTGAGGCTCACGGGAAACCAATCAACTGAGTACTTCCAACCCTTTTAATGCGAGATCGACAATGAGATTTGGTCGTTTCTCGGGAATGGGCAGATCTCCATGGAGAACGAGAGAGGCAACGCTCTCCCATACAGACAAGAGTGTCATAATTTTTCGGCCGAACTGAAATAAAAGAAGGAGAGCAACGATGATAAAGCAAATCGATGGAAGTATGGAGGGGGCAGGGAGAGGGACTGCAGGTTGAATACAGGAGGGATTTCCTCCTTCTCCCATCATATCTCCGTCACCGACAATCACAGGCCATTGAATCACACGCAAATTGCTGGCTCCCTTCTTTCTCTCTTTCTTTCTCTCCTTTTTCCCGAGTAAAGCTCACCTCCGTTCCTCACATATTCTTCCTTTCCTCTCTTCAACCAACCCCTCCTATCCAACAATAATATCCATAGACTCGCCTGGATACAAAATACGCCAGAAAAGCCAGGCGTCAATGTGAGAGAGGAAAATACAAATCGATCGTGTTCCCTCCCATAGAATATGAGCATTCACTGCAACAGTCGGAAGGGGAGTCGCCCCCTTGAGAGAGAGTATTTAGACCGAAATGAAGTCATCTCGATAGTAGCCATTTACTACCAAAAGGAGAAGAATGGAATGAAGCATGAATTGCCTCAACGAGTAAATTAATAGGTTCATGCATCAGAAAGAGAAGGAGAAGCGAGTGAGAAGAGGTGTTTGGCTCCCCTCACTCACATTCGAACGCCACTCCAATTTGGAAGGGGAAGGGATTGGGTTGAGAGAGGCAGAGGGAGATAATGGATGATCTCAGTCTGGATCGAACCCTATACAAGAGAAGGTCATTCGACAAAGGAAGAGCAGAGAGAGAGGAACACATCAAAAGCTGGGAATCACTTCAAAACAGTCGATGACAAATATTCCAGTGTTTATGGGATTGGGGGAGAAGGAGTTGACTCAAGTGGACATCCTGATAACAAGGGATGCACTGATTGAGCATCACGAGAAGAGGCAAGTAAATAATAATTATTGTACGTATGCTAGAGTACTGTAGGACAACGAGGCATGAACAACATAATATTCGCACGCGTTGACTCGCAACAGCCATTTGGAGTAGAAGGTGGACTGACGAGAGTAAGACAGGGAGTGGCACTTTTGCCTCTCTCCTTCTTCTCCTTCTCCCCTCCTCTCCGGATGAATTACCTTTCGAGATAGGAGAGGAGGGAAGGAGGGGGAGGGACTACAGTGACTGGCAGCTTACTCTCATGCCTTCGAGCCTAGAATTCTAATTAGCCGATAGGGCTGGAGAAGGGGGGAGGGGAGGCATAGTCCCCACTAGGAATCAGTCTGATCTCGGCTCATTGGCTGTCCGCTCCTTCTCTCTCCGTTCTCATTTCTCGTCCCTATGAGGAGAAGGGTGCTGAAGCGTGTGGACGGACACAATGAAGTGAAGAGGAAGAAAAGGAAGAGAAGGAGGATGATGAAGGAGGGAGGGAGGGAGGGAGGGAGGGAGGGAGGGAGGGAGGGAGGGAGGGAGGGAGGGAGGCTGATAGGGTAGTGCATCCATCCCCCACAATAGCCACTGTCCGTGTCAGATGAATAATACGCATCGAGAAATAGAGAGAGATGAATTACTCGAGGATGACAGCTCGGGTTCCTTCGTCGAGACTACTTCCATCTAAATGGTAATGAGCCGAGATGTACACTCCTTTCAAGCGGCAATCATTCCAAATTCCTCAGCGAGAAGAGCTCTTTCTTGACGAGACTGAAACAGAAAACTAGTGGGGAAGTGGTGTCCTAAAGTGGTAGAAAGGAGAGTGGAAGGGGATATAGAGGGTGAGGAGCGAGAAGCACGGGAGATCCAATATCATCAGAGTGCCCCCTCCCGCAGTCCCGACCCCGCTCAGCCCATTGAGGACAAGGAAGACAAGAGAATGAAATAGTGAGGGTGGGGAGGAGGAGGGAGATCATCCGAAGAAGAGCCACACTCCCTCTTCCCGCCAAATGCATTGTGACGTGAGAGGGAAAGGTTCGGAAGGAAAGGAAGAAGGCGAAAGAATGGGAGAGGAGCCGGTAGAAGATGTGAGCTTCTCAATGAGTCTAGACATGATGGGAGTGGGAAGGAAGCGTATACAATAGGAGGTGGAAGGATTGATAGCTGAGGCCACAGCAATTACAGCGATCTCTCAGTGGAAGAGGCGCAAAACACGGCTGCTGTGCCGAATCAACTCGAGTCTCCCTCTGTTACCTCTTCATCTCGAGTAAACTCAGTCTCTCTCTACTCCACCTGATCCCTTCTCCATTCCACTCATTGTCCAATGGCTAGCTGTCCATTCCTTCTCACTACTCCAATCAACTTCCTCTTGATCTCATTCCCGAGCTTCTCCCCATTCTGAACAACAGATACTTGAACGAGCAATCGAGTATCCATAGTTTTCATCGGCGTAATCTCGGTCGGTTTTCTACGAATCGAATTTTGACAGATTCGCATCTCAATCTTTCGCCTCGCCCTTTACTTTCAATCGAGCAACTAATTATGTGGCAACATTTGGCATTCAATCGGAGTGCTATAAAAGGTGAGCTTCGAAATGTCTTATTCACACTTGCATCTTCCATTCATTTCCTCATTGATATCTTCCAGATGAATTTCCTTCCTCTCTTCCTCTTCGCTGGTCTCCTAGTGGCAGCATTCGCTCACGTGAGGAATCGAAGGCTAGAATATCAATTAATTTCTATCTCGCAGGAGTCTGGCGAGCACGAGTACGCCGCTGCATCATCTGAGGAGGGAGCATACGAAGAGGGAGACCATCAGGTAC
Source organism: Pristionchus mayeri (assembly GCA_036245805.1). Classification (NCBI taxonomy): domain Eukaryota; kingdom Metazoa; phylum Nematoda; class Chromadorea; order Rhabditida; family Neodiplogasteridae; genus Pristionchus; species Pristionchus mayeri. Next base: position 34,322,284 of record BTRK01000006.1, on the reverse strand, counting down.
AATCACGCTTCTTCGATAAGACCCTTGCTGTATGCTAATGGATAGGACAATTTCCAAAAATAATTCATGTGGTCATTGTGTGCGCATTTTCAGGAGGCAACCAACGTGGAGGTATCTCATTCTAGCGAGGAATCAGAAGGAAGCGACGAAGGAGATGTCCATGGTGCTGCTGAAGGAGATCACGACCATCACGTGAGTCAAGTGATTGGAATAACCAACAATGATCATCAAAAGCGCTTAAAGCTGTAGATGTCAGTAGTGAAATGACTGAATAATATGCAGGACGACTCTGACAACTCTTCTCACGAGAGCAGCGAGGAACACGGAGAACATGCTGCAGCAGTCATTGGAGTGAGCACATTCTCGCTATTCTCGTTTTTCTCTTTCAGATAGAAAGAGCTAAATACCGCTGACTGCAGGACTTCCACCACGACGACGTCCATCACGAAAACCACCACGACGATCACGACAACGCTGTCGTCATCTCTCATCCCCGATTCGTCCGTCCCTGCGACCGCCACAGACACGGTACGTGCAGTGCGACTAAACAGAAGATGAAGAATCAATCGATAGTTCGCATCGCTCACAAGCCTCGATTCTTCACCACCAAGTGGCTGAAGTGTGACTGCCACGGACACGCTAAGAAGGTTCGCTGCTCGTTTTCATTATTCCATTCAATTAGAATAATATCCAGGGCTTTGCCGTTGGCTTCCAGAAGGGACAGCATTCTGGATTCCATCGTGGATTCCACCATGGAAAGCACGCAGGAGCAAGATGGGGACTCCACAAGGCAAACATCCACTAGAGAGGATCCCTATGAATAAGAGAGTTCCAGGGCCGTAAGATCGGATTAAACCACGGATTCTTCGACGGAAAGAGAAAGGGATACGTCGTAGGAATGGTATGGAGGATTCTGAAGAAGATGACGTCATCTATGATGATTGAAGGTGCATGGAGCCCGTCGTGCTCACCATCATGGAGTTCAGCTGGGAAAGAAACTTGGCCTCCACTTCGGACTTAAAAAGGTAAGTGATGTGTTCTTCTTAATCAAATATTAATTTGAAGGGATGGGTGGCTGGGAAGAGAACTGGACTAGCCCATGGATTCGCAGCAGGAATCAGAAAGGTGTTGCTTGCTGTTCCCTCCTCAAGCTCACTTCAACCTTCCAGGGTAATTGCAACTGCGCTAGAAAGATCGCCCATATCAGAAGACATCTCAACAGATTCCATGGACATCATGATGGACACGTCGGATATAACGGGTAAGCATTCAGCCACAGCTACATCGAAAGAATGCTTGCTTTGAGACACCACTTCGGACACCACTACGACTACCACCATTGAATTCGTCCCTTGTATAACCTTCGATAAATATATTTCTTGCCTCTCTGAATGGGTGATTAACACATAGAGAACTGGTCAATACTCGGGGTGTCATGTGGTGACTAAATCATGTATTTCTCTTCTACATATCTTAGAAATATGGAGAAATGATTTGGACGGAATAGTGTCATACAAGAGTGGCGTATTCGGCGGAATGGGAAGGTTTTTATTGTGGATCAAGCTGAACCACGGGAAACCACTGTGGTGCAAGATGTGTAAAGAGTGTGAAAAAAGAAGAGCAATTAGAATCAGGAATGTGCAAAAAATATTTTTCGTAGCACCAATTACACATTACTCCAAAGAAATTGTATTTCACTACTGTTGAAACACTGCAACAATTTACATTCTGAAAATGAATGCAATCTCAATTGTCGAGAAGTAACTCAAAACGAACTCTAAAGATATGTACTCATTAAAATTAAAAGACATGACATAGGAACAATACATTTAAAATTTTCATAAAATTTTATGCTGTTAAATTTTGCGAACGTCCTAGAAATCGTGAAATGCGTAAAATGTAAAATGTACAGCCCTAATCAAAACGTCTTCTCCCTTCGACTCCTTCACCAATGGCTATCTCACATGAGAATCAAATTGAGCCATTCCGAATTCGTACTCGTCGAAATGTTAAGTTGGGCGTGCGAATCGATATTCGTACAATATTGAATTTGACGACCTATGCTGCTGCCAACCTGAGAATTCTTTTGTCTATCCATGCCTTCTCATTGCTCCTATAAATATCCTCTTCCACTGATTCCCGAGTTTGTCAATGGTATATCCTTTTCTTCAAGACATGAGAAATAAGAGATCCGCGAAGGGGAATCCACAGTCTTCTTCCGCTTAGAATCGATCGACTTTCTACGAATGGAGATTGGACAGATTCTAATTGCAATCTTTCACCTCGCTCTTTGTCTGAAATCGAACATCTAATTATGTGGCAACATTTGACATTCAATCGGAGTGCTATAAAAGGTGAGCTTCGAAATGGCTTATTCAGACTTTCATCTTCCATTCATTTCCTCATTGATATCTTCCAGATGAAGTTCCTTCCTCTCTTCCTCTTCGCTGGTCTACTCGTGACAGCATTCGCTCAAGTGAGGAATCGAAGGCTTGAATATCAATCAATACCTGTCTCGCAGGATTTGGGCGAGCACGATCACGCTCCTACCTCATCCGAGGAGGGAGCATACGAAGAGGGAGATCATCAGGTAGCGACGAAAAAACATAAATTTTGCATGTAGATGATCATTGTGTGCGCTTTTTCAGGAGGCAACCAACGTGGAGGGATCTCATTCTAGCGAGGAATGAGAAGGAAGCGACGAAGGAGATGTCCATGGTGCTGCTGAAGGAGATCACGACCATCACGTGAGTCAAGTGATTGGAATAACCAACAATGATCATCAAAAGCGCTTAAAGCTGTAGATGTCAGTAGTGAAATGACTGAATAATATGCAGGACGACTCTGACAACTCTTCTCACGAGAGCAGCGAGGAACACGGAGAACATGCTGCAGCAGTCATTGGAGTGAGCACTCTCTCTCTACATATACTCTATATATATATATATATATACTATATTCTGCTATATTCCATCTTTTTTCTGCTATATTCTATATTCTGCTATATTCCATCTATCAGACGAGAAGAGATAATTAGAGAGAGCATGATGAGAAAATGACTACAGGACTTCCACCACGACGACGTCCATCACGAAGACCACCACGACCATCACGAAAACGCTGTCGTGGTCTCTCATCCACGATTCGTCCGTCCCTGCGACCGCCACAGACACGGTATGTGCAGTTCAATAAAATATATGAGGAAGAATCAATCGATAGTTCGCATCGCTCACAAGCCTCGATTCTTCACCACCAAGTGGCTGAAGTGTGACTGCCACGGACACGCTAAGAAGGTTCGCTGCTCGTTTTCATTATTCCATTCAATTAGAATAATATCCAGGGCTTTGCCGTTGGCTTCCAGAAGGGACAGCATTCTGGATTCCATCGTGGATTCCACCATGGAAAGCACGCAGGAGCAAGATGGGGACTCCACAAGGCAAACATCCGCTAGAGAGGATCCCTATGAATAAGAGAGTTCCAGGGCCGTAAGATCGGATTCCACCTCAAGCTCACTTCAACCTTCCAGGGAAATTGCAACTGCGCTAGAAAGATCGCCCATATCAGAAGACATCTCAACAAATTCCATGGACACGATCACGGACATATCGCATACCACGGGTAACCATTCAGCTACAGCTGCATCGAAAGAATACTTGCTTTGAGATACCACTTCGGACACCACTATGACTACCACCATTGAATACGTCCCTTGTAGAACCTTCGATAAATATATTTTTTGTCTCTCTGAATGAATGATTGATGCATATTCAGGGGTATCATGTGGTGACTAAATCGAGTATTTCTATTCTATCTAGGAGAAATTGGGCGAAATAGTGAGTGGTGCAATCGACTGAATTGGAGGGGATTCCAATGATGGAATTACTCGAACCACGGTGGAATCAATGTGGTGTCTACTGTCCACGTGTATCATTCACTCCCATATTAATCTGTCGTCATTCACTCTCTCCTAGTCCCTCCTCTCTCTCCTCATTTCTTCACTCCTCCCTCCCTTTCTCTCTCTCTCTCCGTCTCTCTCCTTCTCTTCCCTCCACTGATCGATGAGTACGAGGGGCAGGGCGCGCAAAAAGAGCGCGGAGAGGGAAGGCAGAGAGGTGGAAACTGAGGGGCACCCGAATGGTTTCACCCCTTCTCCCTTCCTCCCTCATTACTTCTCCCTTTTCTCATAACCGCGCACGCTTTCGCTAGTCGTTGTTCAAGACAACATAATTGCAGTAGGTTGTGCAACCCTTGGTTAGTCGCGTTTCACAATCCACTCCAATCGGGGACAATTCAGACGAGAATAATGGTGGAACGATGGCAGGTGAGTACACACGAATCATCCCCTAATCGGATCCCCTTTATGAGTCCAAATGCCCTTCCCTTTCCTCACTGTTCCCTCCTGGCATTCCTCCCTTCCTTCCTGGAATTCGTCCCGAATTCGAGAGACTTGCGTCATTATATTCCCATCACTTTCAAACCGAGAGTGACGACGGGCTGTAAATTCTCTGATTGACACTCAATCAAGGCCGACCAAGGGGGATTTGCATATCCTTTCTCTCAATATCACCAATCGATGCTGACTCAGTAGTGATGAATGGAGGGGCCGTTCTCCTCCTTCTCCTTAGCTCGTCTCTCTTCCGTTTCATCCCATCAACGTGTCAAGTGCAAGGAGTCTAGCCGCTAGTCTGATGCTCTCTCTCCTCGTGTTGTAATCATCCCTTCTTCTCACCACCTGATCGATCACATTCATTATTCCCCCATGAGCAAGCCACCTGATTCGATCTTTCCCATTCAACTTGTACGAGATCACTCATTGGCCTCTTCTCCCTTATCAGTCTCATGATAGTTCAGAGCAGATGATAATTCCCCTCTCTTTCTCTTTCTTTGCACGCTTTGGCGCGCATGCGCTACTTGCCAAATGTGAAGAGAAAGCGCGCGTGAGCTAACGAGTTCGTCGAGTTATTTGATGCTCTTGTAGATAAACGACCTGATGACGAGCGGTTCCCTGCCTAGCACAACCACGGGATCGAGGACGAACTATCGAACGGGCAAGATGGAGATTGTGGTGAGTGAAACATACTACTGATTGCATCAGAACTACGGTTAGAATGTGTCCTTTAGTGCCATTTCCTGTATGTTCATTGTTGTTCTATCTAATCTCCGATCTGTGTGCAGCGAAAGAAAAAAACTATCCCAAAATAATTTGTCGATTCGAGTTCCTTGGGAAGTGAGAGAGGGGGCGACCACTTGTCGGGTCATAGTGCAGGGAACACTCGTAGTATGAGGGAGGGAGGGGATGCACATCTTCACTCGACCTCTTCTTGACCTCCCTTGATACGAGTGATCACTACAGGACTACAGTGACGAGGAACTCTCCTTCGAACCTCCCCTCCAGAAGTTGAGAGTACGAAGACACGCGATCTGCAATGATGGATCTACGAAGCAGGAGGTGAGCTGCTAACCATCAGAACTCACTCCCATTCTGTCAATTACCCCGTGACAGTCTGTGCCAACTGACGAGTTCGTGAGAGGATGTTTATGCGAACCTACCTAGAAGAGTCACTAAGTTAATCTCTCATTTCAGCTGGGCAAGCGAGGCCGCGCAAACCCTGAAATAGAGAAACTGGCAGAGTCTTTGAGGTGAGATTGTGCATCGTGTTGCAATATTGCACCATTTGAAGTCAAACAAACGCAATTTCTAATAATAGTTTGCCTCACCAGTCGGTATCAAAGAGAAGGAGGAAGTGGCGGTGTTCATAACAATCAACGGAGGTTCCCTGGGAGATCAATGAATGGCCTTGCAGATCGAACAACATCAAGGACGCCTCGCAGTACGTGCAATCTGTATTCCAGAGGAAGACTCGCACCGTCAGCGAGGTGAGCGATGATCACTGGAGAGGGAATGAGCAGCATAGTATGCAGAAATGTTTCAATTAAATCGGAAAATGCAGGATAGTGCATTCAACGAGTCGGACACGACAGATGGAGAACGAACGAGGAAGAACAGCGAGAAAGGTGAGATATCCCCCCTCCCCCCCCCCCACCTCATAACTTTTCCTTCTCAGACCCCTCCGATTCCGCTCCCGAATTCCTTCTACCAACGAAGAAACTGCGAACCAACTGAGTCATTTCCTTGTTTACGCGTTGACATATATTCCGTGTGACTCTCCCCCACGTGTTATTCCTCTAATATGTTCCATTTACGTTTTTGTTCGTACTCTTGCGTTGTTATCCATCGTTCCATCGAATTTGCCTACTGGCAATTCCACTCACAGAAATATGCACAGGTAGCTCTAGTTGACCATTTCATGTCTTTCAGCCTCAAAGATAAACATCTTGCAGATTTCGAAAATCACATTGTTGACAAAGAAGCGTGACTGCTAGATCACATGTAAAAATTTCTTTTGTCTCCATTATCATTGACGTGCTAGAAAAATTGTTATAGATACCGAGTGATTTTCTGTGTACGTTAACGTACGTTTTCTCAGTATTCGAAATGCCACAGATTCGTTTCTATTGGGGTGTCCGGAAAGTTCGTATAATGCTTCGGAAAAAAGTCAGTTCGCGATCAAATGCAGTGATTGCGCAATCTGTTTGTCAACAATGTATTGCATCATTCTGACGTTGAGTAGTGAGAGGATTTAATCAGTCTCCTAGTTGGTACATTGATTCTTGTGATGGACTCCCATCTCTACCTCCGAGCAGTTTTACTCCATTACTACCGTCTTGGTCGATCCGTGAAGGAGGCCCACTCTGCCCTGGCCTAGTCGGAAGGAGCTGACGCCCCCTCCATACCCTTCTGCTATAAGTGGTTCTCCCGATTCAAGAAAGGGGAGTTTGGTCTCGATGATTAACCCCGCTCTGGACGCCCTCCCTCCCTCGATCAGCCTCTCGTTCTCCGCACACTGAAGAGCAAGCCCATGGCCAGTGTGCGTGAGTTGAAGAAGGATACTGGTACTCCCAGATCAACGGTGTCCGATATCCTCCATCGATCTGGGAAGAAGCCGAAACTCCCACAAGTGATTCCCCATGACCTCTCCCCCGAACAGCTGAAAAATCGTGTTCAAGTCTGTCGGGAGTTACTCCATCGTAGATCCAATCTTCGATGGGTCAATTCCATCATCGCTACAGATGAGAAGTGGATCACTTACGATAACCCTGCGAGGAGACTGCAATGGGTGGATGCAGATGAGAAGCCCACGCCCGTCCCGAAGAAGGAAGAGCACGGAAAGAAGGAACTCCTCTGCTTCTTCTTCTCAGTGCTCGGTCCCATCTACTGGGAGATCCTCGCCCCTGGCACCAGCATCAATGCCGACCTCTTCTCTGAACAACTGGAAGATGTCGCGATCAGAGTCCCTCCCAGACTCCTGAACCAGGGCAAAATTCTTCTTCTGATGGACAATGCTCGCCCACATCGAGCGAAGATGACCCAGAAGAAAATGGACGAGCTGAAGATCGAGAGGATTCCCCATCCACCGTATTCCCCGGATCTCTCCCCATGCGACTACCACTGCTTCCGCTCTCTCTCTGACTTCTTCAAAGGAAAGAAGTTCAAGAATCGAGATGAAGTTGTGAGGGCTTTCGTGAACTGGGCGGTCTCGAAGAAACCCGCATTCTGGAAGAGAGGAATCGAGACCCTGCCCAATCGCTGGAGGGAGGTAGTGAGAAAGAAGGGGGCATACATTGGTCACTGAGAATTGTAAAGCATTGAATAAAAAATAAAAACAAAAAAATATACGAACTTTCCGGACACCCCAATATTACGTTTCTACCACATGTTGGATTGTCATCTGGATCTTTGCACTTTTGTTTTGATTACTTTCTTGTACGACAGGTGAAAGTTTAGACAAGGGAAATGAACTCTATTGCATGAGAAAAATGACAAATGTACCATTGTTTTTCGTTAGACGGAATCGGCGTGGATCTTTTGTGATGAGTGCCAATCGATGGGCGAACACAGGCTCTCGAAAAATATTTAACGTGTTTTTGTCCGCAAAGGTCAAATTCAGTTTCGTATTACTTTTTTCTCGTATTTCTCGTATTGCTGGAGAAGACTCTCAGTCAAATTGTCCAATTATTCGCATTCAATTTATTTTTACCGGCGACTCGTGCTTACTACCCGTCTTCTCTTTCCTCTCTAGTTATTATTGCCCCTCTGATCCTCTTCTCTGCCACTGCATAGAGAGATTGTGCTAATCCCTGTATTCTCTTCCATATCAACCAGCCATCAAATGCACAATTTCGTTTATTTTCCCCTTCGAATGAACATGTGGTTCTGAATATCGCGATATATCGATATTATGGTATTCAAATAGTTTATCGACGGGGAAAGTCATGGGAGGTCATTGCGCCCATCGCTCTTCTCCATCTCCTCTCTGGGAACTGCGACAAGATGAGAGGAAATCGAAAAACAATACGATATGATTAGCATATGTGCCGAACGAGCAACGTTATGAACAGTGATGCAGTATTTTCTAGCAATGATCAAGTTAGATTCGATATCCGCGGGGAATGTATTACAGTACATGCTAATCGCCTTGCCCATATGCGGCCGCGGCGGCCCGCCGCGGGCCGCGGATTCCCGCGGATCGATTTTGCTGGAAAACCTGCAACTTTCGTGAAAAATGGTTTTGATTTTTGAATTCCTCGTACAATTTCGCATCGGATGGACTATTCATTCATATTTTAAAAAATACATAAATCGATATTTTGAATGCGGCAATGCCTCAACCTACCGTAATCTCAGTTGCGAAAGCGACTGGCAAAACGATATCGCAAACTGCGATTACGGTAGGTTGAGGCATTGCCGCATTCAAAATATCGATTTATGTATTTTTTAAAATATGAATGAATAGTTCATCCGATGCTAAATTTTATGGGGACTTTGACAATCAAAACCATTTTTTGCGAAAGTTGCAGGTTTTCCAGCAAAATCGATCCGCGGGCATCCGCGGCCCGCGGCGGGCCGCCGCGGCCGCATATGGGCAAGGCGATTAGCATGTACTGTATTTTTGTCTTCGCACACCATTCGGGATGAGTTGTGATAGATGCAGATCATACAGGATGGCAACCCGAAACGAATTCAAAGATTTCGGTGGAGCAATATCGGAATTAGTCTCAAAATAGAATGCGGCGCTTTTGATTTCCGGGGGTTGACAAGACGGAGTGGTCTGAAACAATGCCAATTGAGAAAAGTGGGCTACACTATAATGAAGGAGATATAAATGCGCATTCTAGATGTCTCCCATTGCGAAAAAAAAGTATGAGAGATCAGGAGAACAACTCGTGAGTATGGAGTAAAGTAGGGAAGAATGACTGTAGTAAAAGCAGAGGTAAGTGAAATAGCGGACCATCAAATGCCTTCTTTATAGCCGAAAACTGAGCACTCGCTGTTTATACTGCACAATATTTAATTGTCGTGCTTTGGGACACCGCATCCGATGTAGAATCCTTAGGAAATGTGGCCCTCGAACTATCTTCCTTATACATATTTCGATACTCGCACCTGGTTATTTTGAAGGTTCACATTGCATTTCATGATGTTATCTGAAGACTAATCTGCAATAAAGTCACCAAATACTGCGCATTGTACTCTGTATACAAGTGAAGACAAAGTCGCAGCTCCATCCAGCGATTGTCCGGACTGATGGCCTATGTTTCGCATTTTTCGCATTGGAATAGGAGTAAAATACACATCACATTTTGTACCCTAGATATGTGAGCAATTAGAGCTTCTCGAGACCAAAGGACTAACATAAAAATAGGATATATTCACTTCCACCATTATCTCAGTCACTAATGCTCACGTTGCACATGGGAAACCCCCTCCCTTCTTCCAATCTCTCCATTTCGATGATTGGTCTCTCTTCCTCATCATATTGGGGTGTCCGGAAAGTTCATATAATTTTTTGTTTTTATTTTTTATTCAATGCTTTACAATTCTCAGTGACCAATGTATGCCCCCTTCTTTCTCACTACCTCCCTCCAGCGATTGGGCAGGGTCTCGATTCCTCTCTTCCAGAATGCGGGTTTCTTCGAGACCGCCCAGTTCACGAAAGCCCTCACAACATCATCTCGATTCTTGAACTTCTTTCCTTTGCAGAAGTCAGAGAAAGAGCGGAAGCAGTGGTAGTCGCATGGGGAGAGATCCGGGGAATACGGTGGATGGGGAATCCTCTCGATCTGCAGCTCGTCCATTTTCTTCTGGGTCATCTTCGCTCGATGTGGGCGAGCATTGTCCATCAGAAGAAGAATTTTGCCCTGGTTCAGGAGTCTGGGAGGGACTCTGATCGCGACATCTTGCAGTTGTTCAGAGAAGAGGTCGGCATTGATGCTGGTGCCAGGGGCGAGGATCTCCCAGTAGATGGGACCGAGCACTGAGAAGAAGAAGCAGAGGAGTTCCTTCTTTCCGTGCTCTTCCTTCTTCGGGACGGGCGTGGGCTTCTCATCTGCATCCACCCATTGCAGTCTCCTCACAGGGTTATCGTACGTGATCCACTTCTCATCTGTAGCGATGATGGAATTGACCCATCGAAGATTGGATCTACGATGGAGTAATTCCCGACAGACTTGAACACGATTTTTCAGCTGTTCGGGGGAGAGGTCATGGGGAATCACTTGTGGGAGTTTCGGCTTCTTCCCAGATCGATGGAGGATATCGGACACCGTTGATCTGGGAGTACCAGTATCCTTCTTCAACTCACGCACACTGGCCATGGGCTTGCGCTTCAGTGTGCGGAGAACGAGAGGCTGATCGAGGGAGGGAGGGCGTCCAGAGCGGGGTTGATCATCGAGACCAAACTCCCCTTTCTTGAAGAAGGAGAACTACTTATAGCAGAAGGGTATGGAGGGGGCGTCAGCTCCTTCCGACTGGGCCAGGGCAGAGTGGGCCTCCTTCACGGATCGGCCAAGACGGTAGTAATGAAGTAAAACTGCTCGGAGGTAGAGATGGGAGTCCACCACAAGAATCAATGTAGCAACTAGGAGACTGATTAAATCCTCTCACTACTCAACGTCAGAATGATGCAATACATTGTTGACAAACAGATTGCGGAATCACTGCATTTGATCGCGAACTGACTTTTTTCCGAAGCATTATACAAACTTTCCGGACACCCCAATAACTCTGCTCCTCGTATGTTATCAGTGTGGTCCTCTCTCGGTGCACACTATCAACCAAAGGGACGAAAGGCTGATGAAATGAGCGACGACAAGGAAGGAAAGAATGAAGCAGCTGTCACGTTAGTCGCCGTTAAGTACCGTGTTTATTTTTAAATGAAAGACAGAGGCAATGCAAGCTCAAAGAGTTAGCCAATACAGAGAATCTGGTGATTTTTAACGATTTTACAAAAAAAACTTTCCGAGTGTGAGACAACAATCATGTTTTGGTGACAGGTAATAGATGATCGATGACGATCGATATTCGTCCGCCAGTGTTTGTCAATAGCTCTGGTCAGGTCATCTCTCTAGCTTACATGAGGCATCCCAGAGGGAAATTCCGGTAGTAGGGCGTCCAGACAGTTATTGTTCAGTTCCATTCCTCCAATCACACTCTCACATCCTGCTCAATTTCGAGTAGATTCCGCAACTTCGTGGTTTTCAGGAGGTGCTTAGTCTTCTATTGATCCCTCACCGTTATACCCAGAATCTTTCGTTCCGTCTTCCATTGACAGCTCGAGCGCGGAATATAAATGTTTGGACAGTGCTAGTTTCAAGAACAACAATAATCGATAGTGCAGCCAAGTCTTTCCAATTTGAAATTCGCACCCTTCCGGAAACTATCCATTTCCTTCACTCGTGATGTCTGATCCAACTATTGTGTATGTGTCATCCACTCGCTCCTTACTATGATCTTTGCCCTAATTATTACTTCCTGATCCTTTGACACTGATGGTTAGCATTGACACGTATATTGCATTAATGCACGTCATCACTCTTATTCTCATGGTTCCAAGGTCGGTCGACTGCTCGAAAATGGCTGAATAAGTTGGTTGTACTTGGTAGCGAGCGGAGGTCAACTGCGTGTGCAGAAGAAGATCGAGAGCGAATGAAGGGGGAAGGAAGATATAATCTTGCTCCTTTGATCAGAGTTCTTATCACGAGCGTAAGTGGCAGCCCCCTCCTCTCCTCCCTTTACACTCTCCCTCCTCCTCTCTCGTCTGTCCCCTCTGCACGCCACTCACTCTCTCTCCTCCCTCTGCTCAATCAAGTGATTTGTGAGGGGGATCACTCTCGAGTAAGCAGCCTCCTCTCTCTGAGATACTCTCGTCGTCTGTCCCCTCTCCCCTTCCCCTGCTCTCTCCTCCTCGAGGAAATTCCTTCTTATCACGGTCTTCCCCCTCCGACAAGAGGGGGATTCCTCCTCCCCTCACTCACGCCATCCCCTCTCTCGTGTACTGTACAGTCTGTGCCCCTCTCTCTTTATTTACCCGGTCTTTCCTGTCCTCATTCGATCATTCCTCCCCGTCTTTTCATTGTTACACCATCCATTGCAGGATGGAAGAGAGTACGATGCACCTCGATGTCATCGAAATGGAAGGAAGAATGAGGATGATGGACGTCTTCGATGACCTCAAAGACAACGACGAAGTCTTAGTTCCGAGGACTGACAGCAGCATTTTACTAAGCATCTTTGGCTTAGATGACGTCAAGGAAATCGATGAAATGACCATCCCGAGGGCTTCTGAATACTCCGAAATCTTCAACGAAAGAGAGGAGACGACGATAGATGGAGATCACTCCCGATTGGTGTCCCTCTTGGGAATGCAAGGTATCCCCTTATGATCGTTTGATGACTGATCGATTGAATTTAGGCATCGTCGACACAAATCAAGTGAGCGTCGATGCAATTCCAGGACAAATTGGACACGAACTATCGATTAGAGAGGAACTCGCAAAGGCCGAAAGAAAGAGGGAAATCATGGTTAGCTCTATCCATCCTAATATGATATATCCGTTCTTATTGCAGCTGAACCAGCTGTGGCAACTCCCAGATCATTCAGAGACGGAATTACACCTCGAAGAAGTCGACGACGTGAGGGAGATGTTCGTGGTGAGTAAACGGAAGAGATGAAGTCAATTCTCTCAACGATAAGGAGGAAGAGAGTGTAGATGGATATCCTCTGCAGAAGAACTCTTCCGACCTTCATCCCCTTCTGCAACGAGCATTCGATCTTCTTGAACTGAATTACGTCCGAGTGCTAGTGAGAACCGCCCAAAGATTCCACGTGAGAATCGAGCAGCTGAACGATCGAGTGAGCAAGTTCATCGATTGGAAGAAACCTGTCTCTTCCAATTTCGATGGTGTCATACATTTGGAACCGTTGCAGATTGGAAGAGACTCGCTGACGATTCGCGAGTGTGGAGGATGGAGAGAAGAGCAGGATGATGAGGGGAAGCAGTACTTCGTCAATGATGAGGTAGATCAAGGGAATGAAGAGTCAGTAGTAACGAGGATTTGTTCAGGGTTTGGTTCGATTGGATGCCCCCTCTGAGTGGTTGAATGAAGAGGGAGAGAGAGAACGAAGATTTGAGGAGAATCGAATTGCCATTGGAAATGTGAGTAGTGAGTGATGGAAGTCTAGATAGATAAGTGATCAATTGTGCAGACTGAGGAATTCGTGATGAGTCGAGTGGAGAATCTCCTCTATGAGATCAACGAAGAGGTCGGGAGGTGTAGAGAACTCGTGAGGGAGATCGATATGGAGAAAGAGAAGAAGATGGTGCGTTTACTTATCCATCTGTTGTTCGGATGCATCTTCAGAATCACATCGCGTGTTTCTAGGATGACTTGAACGAGGATATGATTGATGCGCGAGGGATTGTGGAAGGAGTCGTGCAATGTGTATCTGAGAAGGTGAGTCAATCCTCGATTGTCACGTGGTGGAGAGGGCTTATCAGTTCTCATTTGTTGTGCGAGCCAAGTCATTAATTAAAAATATTTTGCGAAAATGGCTTGAGAACTGTGAGTGGAGTGGAATCGAAGTGATTGTAGGTGCTCGCTTTCTTCAACTTCGAAACTCCTCTCCCCATCACTGGATTTCCCTCAGTTGGAGTGACGAATGCTTACTCTCAACGAAGACTTCGAGTCCGTCCCAACTTCCATCTTGAATTGGAGGAATTCTTCGATGAGGAAGAGCGAAGCTGAGATGACAATCACGACATGGCTTTCTCTCGTTGTCCATTCCCATCTCTCATTTCCCAAAGATACTGGTTCATTCATACCTACTAGAAGTAGGCCGGTGACATCGTAGTCTTTGACTGGCTCAAGGCGTGTAGTTTCCAGATTAATCGAATCACTTGACAACATATCTCATTTCTCATTGTACAACGTTCTACATGTCATATTAAACAATAAATTCTCTTCAATTTGTCTACCTTCTAACTTTATTATACATAAACAAGTTTATTCACTCGTACAGAAACTCGAGCTCGGAAGGTTTCATCAGTACTGTAGCTTGCCCTACGAATCTCGTGACCTCATTGACGAAATTTCACCGAACTCACGCACGCGTACTGTGGTTGAATGATTAACATAAAATTGGAACCTTCTTAAGGCGATACCTTTATTATAATACTATTTGATTTGGAAGCGCTTCTTCGAAGGATTTAAAAAAAAGAAATATTCCCTAAAAAATAATAAATCAGTTATTGATAGTTTTAAAAAAGTTACGGTATTGGCAAACAGCCAATTCGCACGAATATTTTTATATTTTTTATTTGCCCTTTCTTTATAGTTTTATATGTTTACTATCGTCTTATTTGTATTGTAACACGTCCCCCAACCTCTCCTATTATTGATGAAACGGTGGTAGAAACTATGGCATGCTATGTTCCTTTATATTTCCATGTATTGATAACGTGCTAGAATGGCACTAGGTCGGATGAGAACCGTCGGATGAGAACCCACCGGATGAGAACCAAAAAAATTACTCTTCTCCAGCATGTTCACAGTAGGTGCCCAAAGTGTCAAAAATGCTTCTGTGAAAGTCCTACAGAAGGGTCCATTTTTCGGTTCTCATCCAGTGGGTTCTCATCCGACGGTTCTCATCCGGTGTAGTGCCGCTAGAATTTGCTACCGTTCAAAGCAATTATGGTATCGTATTTGGTTTGATTGTTGCCAGTGTGAGATATTCCTCTACTAATAACTTATTTGTTTCGTAGTTTAAGCTATCACGTTAAGTAGTTGCTTCAGCGCTCATTTTGTATTCGGCTCCCCTTTGTTGTAACTGCTACGTTATCCCTCACAGACTACTAAGGTATACCGAAGTATCAGTTCCAATTGGTTCATCATCGCATTTTCCAAGAATGCTATGATAAACAAATTTCAACTCTCCTCAGAAGAGTGAAGCCTTTATAGGTTATCATCCACATCTTGTGCGAGTGCACCCGAATCTATTTTTATTATTTTCTGGTTTTCCGCCGATCCATCAATTTGGCAGGAACGTTCCCCCTTGTTTCTCTTTTTTTCCCGCTGTTTTCTACGTAAACTTGTCGTCTTCTCATTAATCAAGCTAATTCTTGCAGCATCATCAATGCGTCTTCTGAAGGTGTGGCCTGAAGCTGCTGCTGCCGCCGACTCATCGGACTCAGAACAAGAGGAACTGCCAGTAAACAAGAACTTCCGATGCACGAAGAAAGACCGGAAACAAACCGAGGTTGGAATTGCAACATTTCTTTGAATGCAATAGCTCTTTGTACACTAATTCGTAAGGTCGTAAATATATCCCTACGATACGGTGATTCTGTAGGCACGCAATCGCTATTACCTCACGAAAACTATATATTTTTGGATTATTATTTTATCAATTGTCCATAATGTTTTGAATGCATAAGAAAGTACTATATTTTGCCACTATAATGCGCTGTTGCACCCAATCTATCACAACGATATTCTACTTTATTCTTCCACCTTAAATAATTTGAGTCCTCGTCTGGTGCGGTCAACTTCTTCTCTCTGGACACAGCGGGAGGAGAGGAAGTGAGCAGTGATGAGGAGGAGGGAGAGAAGAACGAAGAGAAGAAGAGGTATGAACGAGATGAAGGGGAAGGATACATTGTATACTTATTATTACTTCGATTTTTATTTATCGCGGATAGCCTTTTCCAGATTAGGACAAATAACCTCTGATTTTGCGTCTAATGGACGTTTGGTTACTATTATGATCAGTTGAAATAGGTAAATTGTGCAAGCATGAAATTGGTTATGGTCAGATGCATAACAATTACAACCTTGAGATTCTTCCTGAAGGACAAGACAGCTGCTAAAAATCCTACTGCTGCTGCTGCACATCCCCCTGTTCCCAAGGTGGTTAGCGAGGTACGACTAATTGCCACTTTGAAGTACGCCATTGAATACAGGCACTCGCGAAATCAGCCATACAGCCGGGATTCGAATCATCGCTCGGATCCAGTGCCTTCTCGATGAGTCTGCGTCAGAAGAAGAAGGCTGCAAAGGTACGGTAGAAATACTGTAGTATATATTTTATTGATTAATAAAAAATATGTATCCAATATTTGCATTTCCTTTCTTTAGGGGATGATTCGTTGGCATATTCCGTACTTTGTTAAAAGCAGCCCTTAGGATGCCCAGAAACAGGTTTACATGAGGAACGTATTGATAGCCTATTGTAAACTAGTCCGGCTGTCCCCCGCCTTCGGCGGGGGCCCCGTCCTAGCGGAGTATCTAGGTTTCGTAATCACTCATTTCACAACTTGTTGATTCTCTCTCCCTCCCCATTTCGTAATCGTTTCGCAATCCGGACAGACGGACAGTGCGCTTTATATATAGGTATAGATGTGAAATGGAATTCGATACTGGATGTTTCGTAGAAAAAAATGCTCCAAGGGGAATCTAAATCAACATGCATCTAATCTTCATCTGTATTCACGAATGTATAAATATAGACATATTTAATTAATATTATAACAGGCTGAGCGCGAGAAGACAACGGGCACTTCCTGGTTTGATATGCCTGCCACTGAAATGACTGATGAGAGGTCAGAATGGAACTTCCACCTTTTCATCCGTTATTCTTTATTTATTCCGAGAGAGCTTGCATTACACAATATTGCCAACCGTGTCTATGATCTTCATTTATTTTGTCCCACATAATCATCCTTCTAGACATGAACATCACGTATTTCTTCTTTAACTTATTTATCTTAAAACATTTTAAATTTATATAAATTTGCAACTCTAAATCCTTGTAATGGACATTGATCTTGTCAGGAAAGCAGATCTCGAACTGCTTTCGATGCGTGCTACCCTCGATCCCAAACGATTCTATCGCAAGAACGACCGCGCCGTTCTACCCAAGTACTTCCAGGTATTTGATTAGATTTAAATAATGGAAATGTCATATTCATAATGGGGCAGATATTGCGCTTGTGTTAATACAATGGTGCAGTTTTTATTCGAATGTCCGGAACAGTTCTACGACGACAGATATTGACAGGATCACGTGAAACTAGTTCTTAAAAGCGCCAATAAACAGATTTGAACACCTGTCTCGTTTGTGCCTTTATTGGTGTCGTACTATCAATAAGGAACAAATGGGTATTCTTCAGGTCGGTCGTGTCGTTGAGGATAAACGCGATTTCTACGGCGGAAGATTGACGAAGGTGGAGAATAAAAAAATATTTTTACTAACTACTTGATTTCTTCTTCAAGTAATATTCAATTGATAGGCGGAGCGCAAGAAGAACATGTTGGATGAGATGATGAAGACGGACGGGGAAAGATTCGCCAAGAGCCAGCACAAGTATGCTTATTATCATCATTTTATATGGGGATCACAAAATTCGACTTGCTATCTTGATGTTGACGGAGATTAAAACGCTGTCTCCGTTAGAACGTCAGATCCTGGAGTCAAAGTGACACAATGCTATAACAGAGGATTTCTGAAAGAATCGAGGTACTCCCTAGAGGTCCGTACAACGAAAAACTAAAAATTTGTCCCTAGGGGTACTTTTTCACGTAGATCACGAAAATCGACCTTAGGATGCCGTGTTTTTTTGTAAAACGTGAACGGCTCATCCAAACCCCGCACATATATAGTAATTCTGAACGATCTCGACGAGATAAGCATTTCCCTGTTGGAAGTGAAGGGCTAGCTCATCTGTGAAAAAAATTGTGGCCGTTTGAAATCTAAAATTTGTCTAAAAAAATCGCCCTAAAAAATTTTAAATTCATTCCATTCCGCATGCATTTTTACCCCTAGGGCCAAATTTAAAGGGAAATCGAAAGGGATATAGTTGGAGATTTTTTCAAAAGAAAAAACCGAGGTCGAGACTTTTTGGGCTAAAAATCACGAGTTTCTCTGCCCACATACTTCCTTTCTTGTTTTGAGACTTGGACAAAAATAAAAAATCTCAGAATAAGTTTAGTTAAAGATTTTCTGGCGTATTTCGACCCGTAGAATACGCATTTGCACTTATTTTCCCACCAAACCGAGAAAGGAAGTGTGTGGGCAGAAAAACTCGTGATTTTTAGCCCAAAAAGTCTCGACCTCGCCATTTTCTTTTTAAAAAATCTCCAACTGTATTCCTTTCGATTTCCCTATAAATTTGGCCCTTGGGGTAAAAATGAATCGAATGAAAGTAAAATTATTAGGCTGATGCAAAAGTTTCTGACTATTTTCATGTTCAGACATAATGACCTCTCCCGTTCTTCGAAATCGGTCAATCAACTAATGGTTGTCGGCGGTTGATGTGGCCTTGGGAACACCATATTACTAGCGCTATGTTGGGCCAACTCGATCAATAGGGATAGGACTGTTCACACCCGAAGTCTAAAAAGGTCGCGATTAATCTGAATATTGAATTGATTATAATTCCAGTGAGAACCACGATATCAGCTAACTAATTCATAGTTTTAAAGGACAATTAATAGGAATTCTAAATTACCTAGTACAACTGTTCTGGTATCGAACGTCCACTTGAAAACGCCTCACAAGTACAGATCAGCACCAGTTGTAATTTTGCGAATATGCATTTTCCGGGGTTTTACAAGTGCGGATCGAATAATAAAGAAAAGTTGTTGCACATTCTGAAGTACCCTTCCATACTAGTATACAGTTAAATTTAGGAGTGCATTCATGTACCTGTTCAGGAATACGGTGCTTCGAAATCGGGATGTAGAGAATCGAACGCCAAAAACGACACTTTTTACCGTTTCCTTTCACTCTCACACGTGGCAGACCTGTTTTTTCACCATTAACTGAACAAGCAAACACTAAAAATACACTATTTTTGCGCGTTTTGAAGTGAACGTGATTTTCTCAGGCATACTATGAGCTATATTGGCTAAAAACATATTATTGTAGTCTACTAGCAAGTCCTTAACTACAACCATGCAGGAGTGTGAGGCAGTCAAAATACACCGGAAGAATCTACGAAAATTGAATAGTCAGAAACTTTTGCATCAACCTAATAGATTGTAATGTGGAGTAAAATTTTTCAGGGGGACAATTTTTAGACAAATTTTAGATTTCAAACAGCCACAACTTTTTTCACAGATGAGCTAGCCCTTCACTTCCAACAGGGAAAATGCTTATCTCGTCGAGATCGTTCAGAATTTTTATATATGTGCGGGGTTTGGATGAGCCTTTCACGATTTACAAAAACCGACCTCGCCGTTGAGGCGTGCTTCATGGAATCAGAGGTCAACGACACGGCATTCTACGGTCGATTTTCGTGATCTACGTGAAAAAGTACCCCTAGGGACAAATTTTTAGTTTTTCGTTGTACGGAGGTATCTCAGTTCTCTCAGACTTCCTCTGATAAACTTATCGCTAGGAGTCCTTACGGTCAAAGAAAACTTTTCCAGAAATTTTGACCTACCATTTACATATTTTTCAAAAACTCAGTTTTGATATTGACGCATTATGTTATATACCATTCGAAAGAGCATCATATGTTATGTCAGAATCGAAATTTGCGAAGAAATTGATCAACATCTGTTCGGGAGACATTCTATTATGTGAGGAAAACAGCATGTTGAAATTTCGATAGTTCAGGAGAACATGTTCCAATCATTTCTTATAGAGTACTTGAACGCCGGTTCGATTGCTTTAAATTGAATATAATCGAATTGGAAGCATATTAGAAGTAGAAAATTCTGCGGAAGATGATTGAAAAAATGTATGCATTCGGGAGGAATCGAACCTGCCCAGTGATGTGCTTGAAAGGGTATGGGTGGGGGTGTTACGGGAAATAAGCTTTGGGTAAAAGGGGGTTCAGGGGGTAGTCTGGAACCTCGCTGGGCTGGTGCTCTCCGGCAACCCGGCTTGGCAGTAGGCGCTAGCGACCGACTCCCCCCCCCCCCGGTCGCCGGCATCCCGCAGGCTGGGGGGTTCACGACGTATTCCTGGGCGGAGCGTACCCTTCCCATGTGGAGGGCACGCCGGGGCTCACGAAAATTTTACCTGTCGGGTTTACGAATTTACGGAATCGTACCCTTTCCGAGCACATCACTGAACCTGCCTTTAAGAGCCCTATCGGTTTTTTGAGAAAAACTCAAATTGTGGCACCTCGCTCGTCCTCGGCATATTTTTTGTTGATCAATTTCTTCGCAAATTTGGATTCTGATATAAGAGAGGAATCGCGAGAAAATCACCCATTTGAGGGGGGTTCGCGGCGGTAAAACCAAACGTCATCCAATCCTGATCAAAACATGATGTAAGGTATTTCGGATGATGCTCTTTCTAACTGCGTCGTCAGAAATTTGATAACTGCCGTCATCTTCGAGATTCAGAAGACCAAACTTGGAACACTCACTTTTTTGGGTCAAATCGATCCCACTTAAACGGTCATAAGTCGGTTTAAAATGATGATAGAAACTCGTTCGTCATTTAGAACGAAAGCTGAGAACATTCTCTACAACTTTTCTGTTGAACATGTCATTCCTTGTGTACATTCCAGTTCGGGGTGGTCGGGTCGACCAAAAATGACCGAATTCTGGAAATCGGAAAAAAAACTCGGCTGAATGAATACGCGCTATTGATAGACATTATGAGTGACCAACTTAACGCCAAAAATTAGCCAAATCGAAGGGGGTAAAAAAATGGGCGTGACTTTTTGTCCGGCGACGTCAGAAAGAGTCCCAGACCAAAGTACCCTCTTAGCTCCAACTGGCAGCTATTAGTCTCAAACCTGTCCAAGATCATCCAAACGACATTTAGAATTGTTTCCGAGCATAATACAGTACTCCCACTGGGCACAAATGACGACCGGACCAGAAAATGGAAAATCGATTTTCAGATCCTTCTCAACCTGGGAGCTTGGCCCATATGTGCCAAATCTCTTTCTAATAAAGTACTAATGTCCCTCTAAACTTATTGGAGAAAATTCTCACCTATACATGCGAAATTTCGTATCAGGGATCCAAGAAAATGCGCAAAACTGAGCACGGTGAGCTAGACATTTCATCTGTTTATGGTGAGTCTCTATCTTTTCGTAGAAGCGAGCTACAGAGCTTAGAAGTTAGCAAAAAACGACGGGAAGCGCGCATACCTTTTTTTTCACCCCCTTCGATTTGGCTCATTTTTGGCGTCAAGTTAGTCACTCATAATGTCTATCAATCGCGCGTATTCATTCAGCCGAGTTTTTCCGATTTCCAGAATTCGGTCATTTTTGGTCGACCCGACCACCCCGAACTGGGATGTACACAAGGAATGACATGTTCAACAGAAAAGTTGTAGAGAATGTTCTCAGCTTTCTTTCTAAACAAAGAACGAGTTTCTATCTTCATTTTAACCGACTTATGACCGTTTAAGTGGGATCGATTTGACCCATAAAAAGTGAGTGTCCCAAGTTTGGCCTTCTGAATCTCGAAGATGACGGCAGTTATCAAAATTCTGACGACGCAGTTCGAAAGAGCATCATCCGAAATACCTTACACCAAGTTATCTGGATAGGATGATTTTGTGTTTTCCGCCGCGGAGAAGGTCTCTCGTGATGTCTCTCATAAATTTTGATGGTCTTTCGAATGGCATATAACACAATTGGTCAATTTCTAAAATTACAGTTTTTGAAAAATATGGTAGGTCAACATTTCTGGAAAAGTTTTCTTTGACCATAAGGACTCTACCACCAAAGTTTGAACACCTTGTCGTAAGTTTAAAGCATTGTGCCACCTTATGCTCCGATCTTAGGAAGACAGCTTTTTAAAAGAAGCGGAGAACCAGTTCATATTACAACAGAGCGATTACAAATATTCATAGATCGAAAACTAGGCAGATATCGACATTTAAAAAAAACGTAGTCTAACACAGTGAACAACTTTCATCACAATATCTGTCCCGTAGAATTAATAAATAAAACTTGGTACGAATCTCGGATAATATGTAACTGCTGAGAAAAACGTGCCGTAGTCTCTAACAAGTCTGATTGTCATGTTTTGATGACGAGCAGGTTCATTTAGTCGGCAATAGACAAAATATAATTTTAAAAAATATATTCCCGCAACATGACATCTCTGAAAATATTCCATTGAATGATCAATTAGAGCTTACGTTATATATTCTATTTTTTAGAGGTTTTCCCGTTCGGCTAAGAATCGAACAAGGTCTGGCGCATCATTTTTTTTTGAAAACTTGTATTCAAGTAAATACGAAAATTTGATGTAACATAAAACCGACAAGCTTAAACACCCAAATCTGTTACTGTAGATCTCATTAGCGCAATCTATGATGGTTTCCTGAGTACTGTATTTGTTTGAAAGTTTCCGACCACAGCTTCAGCACAGTACAAAAAATGTGGGAATATAGATATGGCTTTCTAATATCGATTTTAGATCATTTTCAACGGGGTGTCGAGAAAAATGCCGAGGTTATGTGAATCACGATGTGGTAGTGTATTGTATCACTTCTTCTGTTCAGGTATGAGGAACTGCGGCAATCGGAGCGAAAGAAGCAACGCGGAGCCTTCCAGAAGAGTGGTCACATCAACAAGAAAAGAGTCAGAAATGGAACGGGCGCCAGTCGGAAGTGATCACCCTTTATATAATGATTACTGTCGTTTTTAGTTGAGGGATGATCATCGTTGTTGCCGACCAATTTCCCCTTTGTATTTGTTAATCAATTTTTCGTTCATTGTTATTTGTTGCGCAGTGCACTCAGAATAAATATATTTTCGACTGATGTTTCAGATACCCACATAAACGTGAAATGAGTGGTTGAATGATGGGGAATTTAGCATGATTTTTTCAATCTGAGAGCAAGGGATGGTTTCCTATAAAATTACGTCGTAATAATAGACAACCACAAATTCTAATGTGAGCGTAATTGGAATTTGTGCCTCATGAGGAGTGAACTGAACGTATCAGCGCCTTTCATTCGGGTGTCGTTCAACTAGCCGATTAATGGTAGCTCACATCGATGTCACACAAGACAACGATTCTCTTTTCATGATTCTAGGGTGAGAACTATTTCGAACTAGATGGAATGAGAACTATTTCGCAATTCCAGAATATCAAAGGCATGTCGCATGTTTTTTTATTTGAAGTTAACAGGTGGCTATCCTGAGGTTGAGGGATAACGATATCGCAACCTCTCTCAGAGAGGGGAGGGGCAGCGTCGTTATCACTGTCCTCGTAGCGTTATCTCGATTTTCACTCTCTCTTCTAGCCACGCGCACCAATCGCGCCGGGTTAGAAGTATGTGAAAAGCGAGAGCTCAATGGGCGAAGTTGCGCAGAGAGAGAATGGGAGATGTAGCGATATCGTTATCAAGTTTTTAACCTTTTCCATCCCTAGTTGTCATTCGACCTAGTGCTTTTCATTCCTAGTCTCTCTAACTCGATGCATTGTTGCGCACGAAGACACCGCTATTACTTCGCGTTTGTAGTATAATCGAACATTATCATTGTTATTTCCATGGCAAGGCAGTCCCTCTTAACCAGATAGTTTTATCGGATTATCAGGTTATATCTTCTACAATTAGTTGATATATTCCAGGTTATAGAAGGTTATAACAAGAAGTTAAGGAGTTACAAGTATCTACAAGAGTACAGAGAAAAGTTTTAAAAATCTACAGTTATGCGATCTTCTTCTCTTATTGTCCGCGTCCTCTTCCAGCAAATCCACCTCCTCTCGGAGCGCCTCCTCCCCTAGGAGCACCGCCTCGGAAACCTCCGCCACCACGACCGCCTGAAGAGTTATATTGTTAAAGGAATTAAAATTAATTAATTCGAACCTCCTGAATATCCTCCTCGAGTCTCGGGAATAATGTGCTTCCCGAAGTTGCTGGGTCCAGGTTTGTAGTCGGACCAATCGTACCATTTGAGCTCGGGCTGATTAGGGTGGACCGCGAGCTCCTGTAACACATAACTGATATAAGCTTTGGGCATATCAAGTCAAATGTGAGCAAAATAAATCAAAATACGTGATGAAAATACTGACGAGTTCCGGCATCGGTTTCTTGACGGGTAGCTGATACATGCGCTCTTGTGTATCTCTCGTTCCACCGTCCGTATCCACAGTGGATGTCATCTGGGAGCTAGCAGACTCTATCTGAGGAGTGGCAACGGAGGGTACAGAAGATGCTGAAATTATATTTTGGAAATACATTATTCGGATTGCACAAAGTAGATTTATACGTAAAATAAACCGTACCGAATTCGGAAGATTGAGTATTCGTCTGGAATTGTTGTTGATGTTGCATAGGAGCAGGCTGCTGCTGCGCCCCTAAGCAAAACCATAAGTCCTTCGAAAAATAATTTATATTTGTTTTAGGTAAGTTGTTCTAGGAAGATTGAATGAAACAGAAGTTCATGACAAGCAATTCTAAGCTAACCGAAAGTAGGAGCCGTATGTTGATGCTCAAGTGATTGATGCTGTTGGTGCTGCGCACCAGTGCCTGAACAAGAACGAAAAAATAACCATATTGCTTTGAATATACCGAAAGCAGGAGTGGCATTCGGCTGCTGTTGGTCAGGGACATGAATCTGTTGTTGCATAGGAGCTTGCATGCCTGAAATTATTTTTCGCATTCCGAAAAAAACAATAATCTGCTTTAAAGACAACAATGAGCAATCGTTTACTTTTCATTATTTTGTCAACATCGTACCAGATGCGTTTGCAAATTGGTGAGAAGGCATCTGGTTCTGATTGAAAGGCTCCTGCGGAGAAGACTGATAGGTGCCTTCAAATTTGGACTATTATTTACCGAAATACGCTATTCCGCTAACCGAAAGAAGGGGCAGTATGTTGCATAGATTGAGGCTGCACAGATGAAATGTTGGATTGAGTGCCTGCATAAGGATTATGGAACAACAACGCAATAAAAACAAGCAAGTGCGATATACCGAAAGAAGGAGTGGCATTCGCCTGCTGTACAGGAGCATGATTGAACTGTTGCTGCATATGAGCTTGGGCACCTACAATTACTGATTATTGGAAGCAAAAAAAAACAAATGAAACAATGATTCTATGCCGTTTGGTTGAAAAAAGATTTGGCTGATAATGAGAAGCATTGTTTTCAGCCAAAGTTAGGACATTTAATGAAAGCATTTTGTAAACGTACCGAATTCGGAAGATTGAGAAGACTGGAACTCTTGTTGTCGCATAGGAGCAGATTGCTGCTGAATTCCTGTACAACAATGATGAGCATACAAAATGCCTATCCAAATACGCCCATAATGGATAAATGCTCTCCGGTAAACAGAACTAATATAGTAAAACATACCGAAAGAAGCATCAGGCTTATTGAAATGCTGAGGTTGCTGATAAGGAACTGCTTTAGACTGGGTGCCTGGAACTTCATTTCCCACCAGCTATCAGAATACGAACTAACCGAAAGATATTCCAACTACTTTTTCTTCAACAGGCAGCTTTCTAGGAGGCTGTGAAGCAGTGAAGAGAGGCGAAGAAGGCTGATTGGCATTTGCATATCCTGCGTTGGCACCTGAAATTCACATCAACCATATAAAAAAAATAACAAAGCGGTCCCTTACTCGTAAGTGTTTGCTAGTGCATTTAAAAAAAACAAAGGGCAGCTAAATTTCTGAACTCATGAATGAACATCCCACCAGCTCCAAATGCGAGATCGGATTGATTTCCCTGCGCTCCTCCAAACGCATTCTGATTTTGCGGAACTGCAAGCCAACTTATGAAAAAAATCCGTTCGTACGGTACCGGCAGATAGAGATGCCTGGCGAGACTCTGTTCCAAATCCAGTCGCGTTAGAGTCAAATCCGGAAGTTTGCTGTCGATTGATGAACTGGTTTCCTGAAAAAAATATTTAAGCAATTTTAGAACTGAGGTTCTAACCGATGTTCGCTTCAGATGACTGTATGGAAGCTGAAGTAGGCTCTTCCTGAGTCCATTCAGCCACAGTAGGCACTGCAACAATTATATTTCGAATGGAATGTTCTTATGACCAAAACAGTGCTAAAATGCATGAATTCAGCGATAACAATCAAATGAGGCCATTACATGCGAAAGCGGGGGAGACAGCAGGAGAAGATGCAGATGAGTTCACACCAGACACGGTATCAGAGTGTGCGTCCTGAAAATGACCACATATTGGAGCGAGCAACTACTGCTTGGCCACTTACGATTTTTCCTAAGCTGCACAACTGAATAAGCATTAATGACAGAGGTCTTCTGATTTTCAGACAGTCAAGAAAAACACTATCGAAATACATATTATGGAGGAAAAACAACTTACAGTGAACATCGATTCAGTGAATTGAGCGGTGGTATTTGCACCTAAATTCAAAAACTTATGGACGAATTCCAGCAATCGAACCGTTCGACGTGTTGGGAAGAACGAGAGATTTTGCCACTGCGAGCTCTTCTTCGAAGATACTGTCCAGGTAGTTGCGAGAAACGGGGCCAGGCTTCTGCATGTTTTGTTGATGAACAGACTAAACTTCATACTCACCAGATCATCATTGGTAGAGAAAACAATGGTTAGCGAATCGGCCAGCAGCAACAGCAGTCTATCTCTCGAAGGCAGATCCTTCCCGCGAGGAGCATTCATAAGCAGATCATCGAGAATGTTAAAGGGGTCCATCGATGCACCACCACCAGATCCATCAGATCGCTGATATGATACAATACTAAAAGAAGCAAGAAAAACTAAAAATCTCGCACTTACTTTTTCCTTTTTGGGAACCAGCAGCGACTGAACGCATCGAGAGAGGGATACGAGAATGCGGGAGAAGGCGTCATCCGGGTTGATCACTCTCAGCTGTTCTTCGAGACGGTACACCATTATCTGCTTCAGTCGCTCATCTTTAGCCAACGACATGGCTGCTCCTGAATTTATTAAATATGAAATAGAATGAAAAAGGGAAAATCGATAATGCCTCGATCGATCGAGAACGCTGACAAAATTAAATAAAATTAAGCAGCTTCATCACTTTTAATTTCCGTTCGGGAGTCCAAAATCAGGCAACGCGAGAAATTTAAATTTATGTTTCCGGTTACTGTACTCGAATTGGCCGATCAATGTCGTCATTAATAATTAATTAATGATTAATTGTCAACATTTCGGTCGTTGCTGTGTAAATATCAGTCTTGTTTTAAAGTTACCCAACAAGGACGAAACCCTGATCTCACCCTGATCCCGTCGAGTGCATGAGAGAGTACGCAAAAGTGAGAGAGCGCGGGTCATTTCCGGCTTTCCCTTGAGGCCATTATTGATTTTTAGCATTTTTGTATATTCATTCCATACTAATTCAACCATCGGCTATTCGGTGGAGGACAAAAAATAATGGGTCAATTTCGTCCTTGTTGGGTAATTTTAAGTAGATCTTTTGGCAATTTCATCTTCGAACGCAGTAGCACTACGATTTGATGAAACATCCGTGTTTAGTTCGTGTTTTTTTTGCCGATCTGCTGTTATTCGAATACATTTCGACAAAAATCGTTGCGACCAAATCCAAAACCATGTTTATGACATTGTCATCATCGTGCATAAACTAGAACGCAATGTACTTTGTACTGCGTGATATATGACCTCTTGTTCAATCACGTGTTTCGTTGATGTTCGGCAAGTTAAATTTGTGCTCGATAACGACGATGGGGGCGGAATTTTCACTCTGTCACTTCCCCGCTTATCTTGACCGTTATTCCACTCTTATTCCTCATCCGTTGCGATTCATCTCTCTGACCCAACACAACTTCCCTTCACATTACTTTCGAGGGTGTATTCAAACCTATGCTTTTTACTCTCGTGAATACATTTTGCTTTCTTTTTATCAACTCTTCAGTTGATGCCAACTTCAATTACTCATTTGCAGTTAATCAATGCCCACTGTTTCTGGAAAAGCCTCCAAAGGCAGCAACGATGCGGTTTCTGATAATACGGTCGATGATGCGCTCTCCACTCTTGCTAGGTGAGTTCTGAGCCATGGACAGTGTAAGACTTCTCTTGTTCAGGTGTCTGAACATTGCAAGTACGTCTTCAGATGCACCTATCCCTGTGAGTGACCATGTTTCCTTGAACAAAACAGAATTCGTATTTATGCTTTGATTAGTCCTTTCGGAAAATATAACGCTCGGCATTAAATAAGGATGTTGACTGCAATTACGGATGGCTTAATCGTGTTTTAAAAGCAATATGTATTGCCTTCACCTGTGTTTTAATAGCATCATTGCGGCTCGGGTGTAGATAACTAATTATTACTTACAATTTGAATTTCCGGGAAGATTAATGAAATAAGCATATTTTTAACTTCATAGCGCAATATACATTTGCAGACAGCGGTGGAAGAATCCTCGTGGCCTCATGACCACCACACTCTCTCCGATGATGCGCCTCCAATGGCGGCTGGAGATCGCAGAAACAACATAAGGATTGTTCAGTATCAGGTACGATATGAAACTTTTCCTCCTATTGAATATTAAAGTAGCGTTTGTCCAAAAACGTTTAACAGTTGCGGTAATTCAATTTAGCGATGGAAGCAAATTAGGGACACAGGTTGCATTCAAACTCTTGAGGCGTAGAACGCACTAACGACTTTGATGGGAATGGTCTGGAAAGAAAATGGGACCGGTGTGCCGTGGTTTTTACAAGGCAAACGAACGAACGGTATTAACAAAGAGTTCAAATGTTTGCCAGACGATGTAAATATGACGGGAATATGGGAAGATTAATTGGAGTCTGAAAATGATCGAGCGAGTCTCGAGCTGGGATGCACCCTCTCGCATGTTTCGCCTCACGGTCAAAAAAGTTGTGGTTCGATTCGGTAACCGCTAATGAGTTTTTTATACATCCAGGATGAATCACAAATCGGGGACGTGATGAGGCTAATAACCAAGGATCTGTCTGAGCCATATTCCATCTACACATATCGATACTTCATTCACAACTGGCCACAGTTTTGCTTACTGGTATGTCTCAAGGTCTTGTAACGGTGGTAATATTCTTGTTTAGGAGAATTATTCATGTATACAGAGTCCATCGAGAATATGCCAGGTGTAATGTGTTGATTCAGGCTCAGGACACCACAACTGATCAATTCGTGGGAGTGATCGTGTGCAAGATGGAGCGAACGCCCTCCTTGAACAAGATGAGAGGATACATCGCCATGCTGGCAGTCGATGAAGCCTACAGAAAGATGGGAGTCGGTCAGATAGATCTCCCTTCTCATTTGAAGTTTTTAGAAAGAAGCAAACTGGTTCAAAGTGTAAGGGATAGTTTGGGTTGGCAAACACCTGCAATCGATTCTCTAAATATAATGTTCCCATCAATGGTGGTATCTCGTGTTTGTTATCTGCAAAGGTGGTCGAGTTCTCCCCCACTCAATCAACATGATCGAGTGAGAGACGATAGCACAAGGTCACCAGTTGTGTTGTGGAAGAGAAGGAAGTGAACACAGAATGAGTATTTGATATATTGAATAACTCTGCTAGATCGGAGATATTCTGCGAGAAGCTTATTCAAAATGCGCGTGAAGTGGAGAAAATTAATGAGAAGAAGAGGGGAATATTTTTTGCCTGTTTATGAATCAGAATCGGGCATTACCTGCTAAAATGTGATGTGAATGAACATGTGTTTTGTATATCCGTTGTACATTGCCACCACAGCAACCCTAAAAATGTCTGTGCACTTCTATTACTTAAGGGACATGATTGCCGCAGATATAACTTGCTGTAGTCGTTGCCAGAGATGTAACAGAGTATGGAGTGACATTTGGCCTAACAATCAAATAGGATGGGCAATATGCTGGGGCATGGTTAACAGTTTGATATTTGATGTCTTAGTCGTTTTTAATTTTTGGAAATGCGAAAATATGTATCTTTTTGTTTTTGCAGGAACGAAGCTGGTTCACCGAACGATCGAGCTGATGGTTGAGGAGAAGTGTGACGAGGTGCTGTACTTGCACGACTTGCTCCAATTGGAAGAAACTATCCTTACAGGTGGTTCTGGAAACTGAAGTGAACAACGTGAACGCGCAGAGACTCTATCTGAACCTCGGATTCGTCAAGGAAAAGAGATTGTTCAGGTACTAATTGATGTGAAAGCAGATTGAATCATTAAAGAACGAGTTCTTCCTTTTTTAGTTTGTTTTCATTTTAAATTCTGTTTAGTAGTAAATATTTTTTTAAAAATGTATATTAGGTACTTGCTATCTATCTATAATTGCTTTTACAAATGCTAGTATATCATCTATTTCAGATACTATCTCAATGGCGTTGATGCCTTCCGTCTTAAACTCTATTTCTCCCCACCTGGGGTGGGCCTCGAAGCACAGCAGTGGGCCGCACAGGAAGTAGCATGAATATCTTTCAAGTGTGGAGGTACTAGTCATTTAACACCTCTTGTTTTCAACCCACAGTTCGATATCTGTAAATGTTAACAATAGGGCTTTTCGTGTATTGCTTCCATTGTTACTTTGACTGTGTTACTCTACGCAATAGTGATTTATTTTTCTCTTTCGGATCGGTTGATACCCAACCGTAATCTGCCCCAATACAGGCATCAATCGATACAGTGCTATTTTCCGGTGTAGTCGAGAATTTTTTATCGTGGACTTTAAACGCGATAAAATTATTCGTTATCACTGAGAGCTGTCCTTCAATAGTATCGCAGTCTTCGATTCGTTTACAGTGAACAGATAAGGGTCAGAAAAGAGAACGAAAAGCTTTTATGGGGTACGTCCAAGGTGAAGATAAGGAGGTGTCGTATTTCTATGTGGAACTATTAAATAAGTTAGAAGTAAGATACGTCGCTTTTATTTCAATAAGTAGCTCTGGCATCCCTCACCTTTACATCTCTAATAAAAGGACCTTATTGGGCAAATGATGTACGAATGGCATACGACACCCCATTGTAATGAAAAGTGGAGCTGATTTCATCGGTCGAAATAAGGTAGGATGAAGTGGAGCGGACAATGTAATGATGAATCATTCCAGCCATCATTCGTGCTCTTCATCGCTCTTCTGCCCTGCAGGAACTTGTATGAAACGGGGAGATGCAGTGAATGCTGCCACGGCGATCATTCACTTGGTCTAGATAGAGTGGAAGGAGAGATGAACACTAGATCACTCTTCTACCATTTCCCTCTCAGATTAAATGTAGAACACTGTCCACTACACTTCAATGGATATTAATCAAGGCACTTCAAGAAATACAAGGGATAATGGACGGAGGAGATCAGTGATAGAAATGTTTGATCTGAAGGGTGAAGCAATCCTTTGTTGTCAGGGTCGCCATATTAGCATGCGGCGATAACCCTATTAGCATCCATTAGATAGTAATATCTTTTCATCTTCGGGTCGATTTACATGCCATGGGATGGGTTTATCTCAGTCTCATTCTAGACCACGTCGCAGTTCATTTGTCATCGTTCTCCTCTCCCCTCCCCTCATCTGTTACTCTTCAGGTCGTCTGCCTCGAGATGGCGCAATCCCAACCCAATATCGCTGTGCTGGAGGCGTGGAAGAACAAGGTATTTCTCAGCTATGTCTCCTTCCCCTTTCCTCTATTTTATCTGATATATTTTGCATTCCTCGTCTCTTTCGGTCATTGTTTGCAATGCCTTATTCTCGTTTCTTTTCTTAGCAATCTCCTCATTATGGGCATGTTGCTTGTCGGGTGAAGAGAATGGATCTGGTCTTGTGTAGATGCTCCTTACTCTTTGCCTCGACCCATCCTCTGACCCCTTCTCCTATCCTTCCCTTGAGTGTTCTGCTGCTTCTTCTCAATCGGGGGACGCCCTTCTGCCTGTTCTCTCGAAGGGATTCGATGCAATGTTCGCTCTTCTCAAACCCGATGGATCTCGCAATGTGAGTGTGCACCATTGCCATCCTCTCACTCTTCCTCTTCAGGATTTCGTTCGGGCTCTCACCTCTCTGGCTCTCGAACGGAACAACTCGCTCCAGTTCGACGGAAGGAGGTGCAGTTACACAATTGATCTTTGATTTTTATCGATTCTGGTCTATTGAGAGAGGTGACGGTGCGTGATCAGACGTACGGTCTTGTGGAGTATCTCCATCGGACTCTCGAGGAACTGGACAGAAATGGATGGAAGCCACTCTGGAATCCACTCCAGACTACATGGACACAACGGAAGGTGCAGCCCGGTCTATTCGAACTGTCGACCAGCTTGCATTTGCAGGGAGAGCGTCAGTCAGTGGCTGATCAGGCCAGAAGACACGATTACGCCCGTGCGAAGAGTCTTCCTGCCAAGAGAGGAGGAGGAGGAGTGACGAAGGAGACTCAGCCAGTCTTGCAGCAGCCACAGCAGAAGGAGGTACTCATGGCCTAGTTGATCTTTGATCTTGCGAAGGAAAGGGAAGAAGATGAAGGGTGTTGTAGGTGAAGCAGGAACCAAGGGAGGCCGAAGAAGACTCGGTGCAGCCTCTGCTCGCCCCTCGCAACAGCACGAGGACGAGGAGATCGGGAAGGGCCGCGACTCCCGCCACTCTCAACCAGGTACGGTACTTTATTGATTGTTCCAAGGGAAGAACTGTATGTCGTGTAGCCGAAAGAGTAGAAAGAGAAGAGTTGTTCCTACTTTTCAATCACATCATTGACTTCATTCCAGCTTCCAATTGTTGCCGCTCGCTCGGATGTCCTCGTATTCGGATCAGTACAAGCAGCGATGGATACGAATGGGGAAGCGGTAAGCCATTCCACTCTTTAACTTCTTACATTTATTGTTAGTATCTGATTCTACCACTCGAACAATAGTGATATTGATTGATATGTCCTTGACAGGGATCGTCGGGAAAGACGCTGAGCCGCGACTTCTCTCGGGCGAAGAGCCTTCCTACGGGGGTCGATAAGACAGGAGGAGTAGTGGTGAAGAAGAAGGCGCAGAAGAGAGGAACACTCGGATGCACCCGCTGTGACGTGAGTCCCCATTTTATGAGTACGGTAGACAAGGACGGGGAGACGATCAGTTCTCGATTGCAGTGGCACTCCGGTAACTCGCCAACTACGGTAATCAACCATCTTCGTCTGATCCACGGAGAGACGACGACCTCTGCTGGCTGCTACTTCCGATGCAGATGTGGACACGTGTCCAGATCACACAACCACTACCAGTCGGTGAGTGATGAAGGGATTACTGTAGGACTAGAGCCAAAAGATTACTGTAGTATCAGAGCCACTGGATTACTGTAGTGCCAGAATCATGAGTTACTGTAGGACTGTAGAAGCCAATTTATTAGTAAATAGAAAATTGATTGCAGTGCCCGGGCGCGAAGTTCACGTTGGTGAAAGACGAGGACGAGCCCTTCCTATCCCAAGGTATGCAACACGAGATTGTATCGAGGTTACGGTATCGCCACCGGTGATTATGATAGTGAGTAGAATGAATGATTTTGCTTGCAGAGAACTTTCTCAAAGAATCTGCAAAGAAAGGGCAGAGGAAAGGACTGAGAAGAAGTGGGCATCGACTCATTGCTCCATCACTTAGTCCTTCCATTGTTTTATCATTGTTCCATCCACTGTTTTATCGTTTTACCGTCGTAGACACTGAAGTGTAATTGGTGTCTATCTTTGTTCTGAAGATCATTCAATCCTAATTGTTTTGTCGCGTGTCCCCTATGTATCATTCAATATCATACTAACCTGTGTTTTGCATGAGATCAAAGATTAATAAATCTATGTCATATCATTCCGCTGCAGGAAAATTCACGTTTCACTAAATTGAGTTCAACTGAAATAAGTGGGTGATCTTCATTAAGTGCAAACGTGATTTTCGAGAATATGGCTAATGAAGAGAGTGGTCCTCCCAATATCTCTCCTCCTCCTCTTCCTCCTTCTCATTCTCCATTCACTCCTTCCCTCCATTCTGTTTGGGAGTGGTTGCTCTCCTCCCTCTCTTCCGATGTTCCCTCTCCTCCTTCTCCTTCTATCACTCTGTACTGCAGCTGCCTCTGCTCTTCGACTAACAAGGCAATCCAGTATTTCTCTACTTTCATCAGTTCCTTCCTTCAGGCCTCTCAAAGCTCAGCGAAGGCCCCCGAACCCCCTCCATCACCTCAGAAGAACAAGGCAAGATCATGTCTACCGTAATCCAATGAATCTTCACAGGATGTAGCTATGCAGCAGGTTCCCTCAGCGACCGGAGAGGCGGACAGCCCGCAGAAATCGCAGTACATCACTCCTTACCAATGTGGTTAGTCTATCGCCAGTCGGGAGTACGGGAACTCCTTCCCTCTCTTTGAGACTCGAAGGCTCCAGTGGAGACAACTGGAGGTCCATCGAAGGGCACTTGCGCGTCTCCAGCCAACACTGGAACAGGTGCGAGGAGGAGGGTGCAACCAGTGCGATTACTCACTTGCTGCAGGAACCAGTGCTGGAAACACGGAACTCACTGGAAGGACAACGCCGCAAAGCAGCACCAAGAGAGAGGACAAGGTTAGAGAATAGATTCCTGCTCATTATGTTCATCCTTGATATCTAAAGGGAGACAAACCGCCACAGTCGGCCTACTCGCAAGTGACAGGAGAACTACTGATCGAGACGATCTCCATTGGACCAGACTCACTGGAGATTGGAACGACGAGGACGAAGGAACAATCCGTAGGTTGAAATGACTCGACCATCTAAATGGAACTCGTTTAGAAGTACGGAGGATCGAAGAGAAAGAAGATAGTGACGAAGAAGACGAAGTCAATGACGGCGAAGGACCGCACTACAAGAACCATCCAATCCCCTATGAAGAAGACTGAGAAGGAGAAAGAGAAGGAGGATAAGAAGAACGAACCGATGACGTCATCGAGTAGACAACGGTAGGAGAGGAGTACGGTAGACACGAATCGATAAGTGAGTTGTTGCAGTCAGCAGAAGAAGGAAGAAAAGAAGGAAGGGAGCGACGAGATGAAGGAGAAGACAGGGAAAGACCCCACTGATGATAAGGAGAAGAAGAGTCCCAAAGTGGATCGAGAGGAGAACAAGACCAAAGAGGATAAGAGGAGTGTCGAGGGAAAGGTCAGATTACGGTTTGATACGGTAGCCCCAATCTATGCATTCAGAAGACGTTCCCTATCGACGATACCCAGTGCAGCCACACGCGGACACGGAAGGAGTGAAGACCCATCTAGGACAGCCCCCATCTACTCATTCACTATATCTGAAACATTCATGATAAAGAAGCTTGAAGCAGGCAATCGATCCAATCATTGCAATCAAAGTACCTTCTGCTCCGTGTTAAAGAGAGCTATGGAAGAGCAGATGTTGACTAATTTTTGAGTTGCATCACATGCAGCGGACGGATTCACATGAACTTGACCTACTTGAACCATTTGCATAATTGAATCTCTCGTATGGTTCATCTACAGAGATGCCACGATCTAAGCTCATTTTACTCAGTGACATCTGTTGCCAACAAATGAAGAAGGCACGCAGTACAACCCAGATGGCTTGTTGCCAATGACTACTTCCCATTTTCTTCTCTCCATTTGTATGGATTTCTCTCCCGGGCATAACTCATCATGAAAACATTGCTCCTCTTCCTTACCCTATCCTTCTCAGCCGAGGGTAGGTGTAAGTTTCCTGTATGTTGATACGATGGTTTTTGTTGCTAGGATCCACGCGTCAAGGTCGAGATCGCCGACAAGAAAACTTTCTGTGAGCGGTGTCTTAGGTGAAATAAGTTGCCTAATACCTATTTAGTGGTTCTGGTAAGAAGAAAGACATGGCAACGATCAAATCAGAGATGATCTCGACTGCCCTCCACGTGCTCACTCCAGACATGAACTCGAGCACTCTCGAGACATTCAGGCTAGCTCATTCGATCCCCATTTCTTAGTCTAAGCGGACGATCACAATTCAAAATTATTTGAGTATTTCTTCAGTATCGAGAGAGTGGAATACCACCTCTCAACGAGTAAAAATACAAGCAAGGAGGCGTACGACGTGGCTTGCGATCCGATCGATCTCCTAGTAGAGGACAGCATCTACTCCTGCAAGGAGAGAATACGGTAGACACAATATTTTGACAACTTACAGCCTGATGTTCAGATGCGCTCGAAATTTCCCTGACTTGGACCTGGAAGACGTACCGTCGAGATACACGAGGAGGTAATTATTTTACTGATCAATACGAGGGGAAATAGCTAACATGACTACTAAGGAAGCTAACGGTCCTCAACTGGTTCTGTGGAAAGCATGAGCACTGCTGCGAATTGGAGTGCTGCACGTACAAGAGGAACACTGGACTGTGAGTCGAGGGAATTCCATAGGCTTTTCCCGTGGACAAATCAGATGACCCGACCATGTATTCCTCCTTCAGCATCTACGGGTTGGTCGTACTCGCTGTCGTTCTCCTCATTGGAGCCCTTCTCTGTCTCGTTCGAGCACTCGAGAACTGTCGAGAGAATAGAAGAATGGAGCAGGTTAGAACACTGATCTTTGATCTTCTCATAGTTTGTCTTGCAGTACGTGAAGCACGAGCATGCACTCTATCGTCCCAACGAGGGAGGACAAGTCGACATCGCCACCTCATCCAACAATGCATCCACTGCATAAGAATCGACCGAAGATCAACTATTGAATCACCATAATACAATTTGTGGATAAGGAGAGAACTGAAAAAATGAAATCATTGAAGAACTTACAAGTTGTGTACCATCATAGAATTTTTTTTTGTCTGATGATTCATTGATTGGTGGGTAAAGACAGATGAGCGAACGTGCTAGAACAACGAGCATATCTTATTTCGCGACATATGGAGAACATATTTTCTAAACAATTCGCACACCAACTCGTTGGCATATTTGGCGAGAACAGAGAAAGTTCATGTTTCATAGAAAGGGTTGGTAGAATGGAATAGCTTATCAAAATAGGTCGAACGGCAGTTGATTAATTTGATTCTCAAATCTTAAATTTCTCCCCGTATCCACATTGAATGCTTATAAAAATCAAGATTACGCAACTCATGGGCTCCGCCTCCTTCGAGTAAGAAGAATACCATTTTTTTCTCCTACTCACGACTCATCGTTCTTGCAGTCGCCAGCACTCTTCACTGTATATTTCCAAAAAACTCGTACAACTTTTATGCATTGGCAAAATTGAATATGAGTGGAATCGATTCCTCCCAATCTTCTTTCTTCGCCATCGCTTTCATTTCCTCGATTATGCAAATTGAGGGCAGGATACGTAGTCGATGTTGTATTCTTCATCGACTTACAACAAGGTACTCCGATGATCTATACTCAACTAATTGCTTCCAACCTCCATCTTCTGGGTGAGATCCGTGAAGCATGCTCGATACCTGCACATCAATTGAGAGATGTCCAGGTATTCAGCTTGCTCCATGGTCATTCATACAAGAGGCTTGATAAAATCGTCTAATAAATATTTCATTCATTTTTGAATAACATGTTTCCTAATACGTTTTGGAAAAAATGACTCATATTGTTGGCCATTGAATCTCCTGCAAAGGCCAAAGCAATTCTGTTGTCCAAACTGTCTCTAGATGACGCATTCGCTGGAGTAAACATGTTTTGGAAAGCAGAAGGATTGGCAACTTTCTTACTAGATTTACTATGAAGTTCCAGACATACATTAATATTATTGGTCGGTCAAATTTAGACCAAAATCAGAATTGAACAGATTGGAGATTTCTGATTCTGTGTGACTCTTGATTGATCTACTCAGTACTCTTCCTGATCTCCTCGTCTCTCCTATCCCTTCTCCCTCCTTCCATTCCTAAAGAGAGCAACGGTCCGCCTCCAATCACGTCAGTCCCTCTCCCATCCTCCAATTCCATCCCTTCCAAGTATTCACCCATACTATGCATCTATCGATTTGCATATCTGAAGAAAGGAAAACTCTTTACAAGTGAGTTAGCCTTCAATGAAGATCTTCGATGAAACAATAATACCCGTTTCGATAATTTCTTCTCGAGAATCTCATGAGACCATCTTCACTTCTGCCAGTCACACAATCGAGAGATGTGACTAGCTGGGGTGTTGATGGTCGCTACGACTCTCCGTTCAATTTCTCCTTTTCACTATCGGAAGGTCCACCGACAGTCATTGATCCTAGCCTCTTCAAGTGTTCATTAAAATGGATACGCGTTTCTACCATGGTTCCAATCCTTCCCCCTCACCCCGAAGTACATCAGCTTCTGGTCACACGATTATGAATGTCTGTGACTAGAACCTGATCTACCTCGGGCAAAGAGGGACTATCCGTTACCGAACAAACCCCTCCCGATTTTCACAGTGGAAATCGAAACGTGTCATCTTCTGCATTTGGTATTGGGATAAGTTCCTTTTTTTACCCGCGGTATGGTCCTTCACAGTAAGATTTAACATAAACAATCAAATACGAGAAATTGAAAATGCCTGAAAGCACATTCCTCGATACGTGGGGAATCCATACGATCCATATTTTCTTCGAAACCTTAGATTTACCGTCTTCCAAATAAAGGTGACAACTAGCAATGTGATGCTCTCGTATCGAATAC
Source organism: Pristionchus mayeri (assembly GCA_036245805.1). Classification (NCBI taxonomy): domain Eukaryota; kingdom Metazoa; phylum Nematoda; class Chromadorea; order Rhabditida; family Neodiplogasteridae; genus Pristionchus; species Pristionchus mayeri. The sequence continues at coordinate 34,283,404 of BTRK01000006.1, read as the reverse complement.
GATTTATCATTTCGTTTAACGTTTTTCGAAAAACTCTGTGTCGGTTAGCAAATCCTTGCCAAAATCACAATACGATTCAGATGTCTCGAAGAATATCCCATCATTTCAGTCCTTATCGATTGAACTACCAAAGAGATGAGGCAAAAGACATAAGGAGGAGATACTGTGGAGATTTGGGAGAACATAGACCGATCTGTGAAAAGAGGGAAGTTGCGAAAGACTTTGAATGGCGTAAACACTTCCTCTACTTCTGTCCGAGAAAAGAAAGGGAGGGATGAGTAATGAGGAGAGAAATATCAAAGACTCAGATTCAGGATGAGGTCGTCGTAAACTTTTGAGATGGAGAGACTAGAACCATTTATCGATTGCAGCGATCACAGTGAGGGTTGACACAATTTGTGTTGCGGAGATTGGAAAGTGACAAATGGGATAAATAATAACTCGTGGTAGATCGATCCTTAGGTATTAAATACTAAATAAATACAATAACAACAACTACGACGTGCTCTTCTCACAGATCACTGTGAGGAGGTTGCGTCGGGTCTTCCTCTTCTTTCTTCATTTCTTCTTCTGGCTTAGTCTCGTTTCCACTCTTCTCCCCGTCCTCAGAAGGCTCTTCCTTCTTCTCTTCAGTCTTCTCCTCCTTCTCATCTTTCTTCTCTTCTTTCTTCACCTGGAAATTCGAAGTTAGCAATGATATTGAATCTAATTTTTCGTTTCATAGCATGGTTATTCAAGATGACTCACCTTTGGCTTGTGCGAGGCCATCTTGTTGTAGAGATATTTGACTTCTCGTTGAAGTTCGACTCCCTGAATTCTTCAATCACACTCATTCAGTTCTCCCAGTCTACCTTATCCCCGATCTCTTCCTTGGTGAAGGGTGGTTCGTCACTCTTGGCTGCTGCTTCCTTCGCTTTCTCCTTCTCTTCAAACCACTTCTGAATCTCGTCGTACTTCGTGCGAAGAGTCTACAATTGCAATCGAATTCTATCAAATCATCAGCAAGTTTTTCATTCTCTTCCTCTAAAGGATCATCTCTCTACTCACATCGATCTCAGTCTGAGTGAATACTCCTTCCTCGTCACTCTCATCCTTCTTAGTCATGTTAGCAGCCAGTGTGAGGAACATTTCAGTCGAGTTGAAGAGGGCATCCAAATCTGCCTTCGCCTGAGGGAATTCCTGCAATGAGAAGCTGATTCACGCTCTTGATTTCCTAACGTTCAGCATTATCAAATACTCAATGCAGATGGTCCAGTTAACTTCATTGAAATTAACCCTGTACTCGTCCATTCTCCTCCTTCCTGCCTCAGTGAGATCATCGACACTCTTTTTCTTCTCCACGAATTCCTCAGTGGTCGTCTCCATTCCTGCCTCGTCTTCCATCCAAGTACGCAGCAGAGTCACCTGAGCACGAAAGGATAATGTTACTCTTTTCGGCGAAATTGAAGCAATTTGTATCGTGAATAATCATTTCCATCATACCTGTGCTTGAAGTTTCTCTCTTTCTTCCTCCGTCATGAACTCGACCACTCCCTCCTTCAGTTCGAGCTTGTCGTTGAGATCGTAGAGAATTGCCTCGAGTGCATTCTGAGCCTCTTCACGGGCTTGCGTAGCTGCCTCCATTGACTCGAACTCAGTTAGACTGCAAAATTAACTGTTCAAATTTGAGCTCGACCACAAATTTATGATCAATGTCGTTTCACTAATAATAATCTCACATCTTCTTGGCAGCGGCAACTTCCTCCTCGTTGGGAAGAATCAGATCAGTCTGCTCTGTTTTGACATTCATCTGCACTCGAATCTTCTTCGGCTTAGGCTCGTCCTTCTTCTTCTCTTTCTTTACTTCCGCCTGAATTCAACGTAAGCCAAAATCTCGATAAAGTACGATCTCACCTTCTTTTCGTCCTTCTTGTCGTCCTTTTTAGTCTCCTCTTCCTTCTTCTCTCCCTCTCCATCCTTCTTTTCATCTCCATTCTCCTTCTTCTCTTCTTCTTCCTTCTTCTTCTTCTCCTCCTCTTCCTTCCTCTTCTCCTCCTCAGCAAGTGCCTCAGCTTCCTCAGCTGCGATCTCTGACAAAATGCTATTTTCATATTTCTAATCAACACTGAGGTAACTACAGAGGTTCCTGGCAGCTTAGAAACTTAAAAAGGAATAGAGAAATTGAATGTACCTAGATAATTCTTCCCCATTCACTCACCCTCAGCAGTCTTAGGGGGTGGGGGCTGCTCAGCATTCAACTCGACTTTCTCGAGGGATACGATTCCAGAGTCATCGATTCGGACGTGCACCTGGTCAGAATGATATCAATGTTAATCGATCAGATTAATTGGTGTACCTTGAATCCCTTGAAAACGGTTCCCTCTCCAGCCATGGCCTCTTCTATCTTTTCCTTCACTCCATCCACTGAGATCGAGGTGAGATTACGAGAGCCGAACTCACTACAATCCATTCATTCTTTTCAACTCTGACAGCTCTTGTGAGAGAGTTTATTGAGTTGACTTACGCAGTCTGGACGGCATCCAAGTTGAGGACTCCGTAGTTGAGAGCGATGGTGAAGTCATCGGAGTAGGAGTTGAGAGTGACGATCTTCTTGTTCGCAGGGTAGAATGTCTGTAAGGGAAATAGAAATGTTGGAAGAATGAGTTACTTCATGGAACACCAAGCGCATGAGAAGCAATCAATTGGAATGAAGGGAGGTGTCGTGATTTTTAACCGTGAGAGCTGTGCACAAAAGATGGATCTAACGATACTTACCTTGTGACCGAACAGAATCTTGGAGACAGCCTTCTTGTTTCCTTGCTCGTCCTGCGACTCGAAATTGATCTAAAATAGGAATATTATTTAATAGATTCCAGACTGTAAAAGGATAGATAATACCTGGACAGGGTAGAGGATGGGCTCGTGGACGTCGAAGGAGAGGACCTTGAAGCTCTTGGACAGCTTTGCTGACTGGTACACTGCTCCCATTGCGATCGCCTGCAGCACTTTCGTTGACTTCCAGATTTCAATTTAAAAACTAAGAGGAGTTGATAAGCGAATTTATAAAACAGGCAGATTCTGGAGCAGCAGAATGATACCTCGTCAGTGTTCAGGAAGTTGCCCAGTTCTCGTCTTCCAACTGCAGACGAAAGCACTGCCTTCACTCGAGGAACACGAGTACCCGCTCCCATGAGAACGATCTGGTCGATCTGAAAGAAACACGGACTTTGACATGCATTGGCACAAGCACAGAGATGGTGATCCTACGTGTCTGTCATATTTCTCCAGTGAGTTCTATCCATACCTTGGACATGTCCAGGTCAGCCATTGCGAGTGCATCGGTGATCGGCTTTCGAATGCGATCATCGAGATCCTCGATGAGACCTTCGAACTGCACTCGAGTCATCTGAACAGTTCACTTCAAAAAAAGTAAAGGTCCATTCCATCTTCGAGGCTGGGCCTTCAGAAGAACACTGCTAGGCGAGTGTCAATTCGTTAGCTACTGTATGTTTGGGAGACGTACCTCAGTGCGGAAATCAGTATCCTCGTGCACGTTTTCGATCTGCGCGAATGTATTCGTGTTGGCCGAGAGAATCTGAGGAGAGTGAAATATTATATGAGCAATATGAAGAATATCAAACATTCATTTTGCAATAAAGTATATATGCATATATGTATGCCAACCTGTTTGACTCGTTCAGCTTCCTTGTGAAGTTTAGCCATTGACCGGGGGTTCGTAGCGATGTCGGTGGGAGTCTTCTTCTCCTGCAATCTCTTGCAATGTTTCTATACTTTGGAGAGGAACTGCTCACAACTAGCCTCTCAATCAACGCAACACAAATGATATAGCTCATTCATACCTTTCTGAATACATTCTCCAGATGTTTCTGTACTCTCTGTGTCATTTCCAATCCTCCGAGCGAGCGATCGAATCCGTATCCGAGTGTCCGCACTACGGGATTCTGCAATTGATAATTGAATTGACCAGTCTGCAGGAGTTTTCTGCATTCATTACATAATCTTTATCAGATCCGCCAGTGAATTTATGTTGAAGGCAAAAGGAGATGAGAAAGCGTATCTTCAGTTTGTCCTTGTCCTCCACCAGTTGGTACTCCAAGATGGTCGCCTCAGTCTTCACTGCTCCCATATCGTAGATGAGCATCGTCGTCGACTGCTCAGTGATTTCCTTCCGACGGAAGACCCCGTAGTTGAGGGCTGCCGCAGATCCACAGTTCAGAATCTACAGTGATTATTCATGAGAATGATAAGGTTGGTCTTTATGTCCGTAGAAACAAATTGTACGCATCTGAATATTCGCCAGAGGAAGGGCAATGAGTAAGGGTTTGAGGGAAGAGAACCTGGAGAAGATTGAGTCCGGCGATTTCAGCTGCCACAGCGACGGCCCTTCGCTCAGCCTGATTGAAGAAGGCAGGAACGGTGATGACCACGTCCTGAAAGTGGATGTTTTTCACTTGACATTGGTTGTTTGTAAGTGACATTATCGATTACGTATTGCGTTTTATAAATGAAGTTCGTTTAGTTGCTTTTTTTAAAATCAAAAACATATACTATGTTTCATATGTTCCATAGACATTAATTTCGTACATATTCTCATTTTCTCCCATCTCACCTTGACTGACTGCTCAGCGTAAGCCTCGGTGGTCTTCTTTGCCGACCAGAGGATCATCGCCAGCAGAGTCTCGATGTCGTACGTCGCTTCTCCATTTGTGAACTGGGCGACTCCCCTAGAGTTAGAGGAGAACTCGTTGAAGGGGAACTGCTGCTGATATCTGAAGCAACAGACCTTCCTCTCAATGTTACCCATTTGTATGATTATGTTTTCATCTGTTTTGCTGTAACTCTCATTAATGAAAAGATAATTGACTATCTTCTCATACATACCTGGCTATGGCGGGGTCTGAATCCTTCTTTCCGATGAGTTCGAGAAGGTACGGGTACGTACTCTTCGGTTGTTTTAGGGCCTGAATGATTGATTGATTGGCAGATACATGCACTTCCAGTCGCATAATAATGATGATATTAAAAAAACGATAAATGATGAACCCACCAACTGTGCAGCTGCGTCTGCGAAGAACCTCTCTCCGTTCTTGATTCCAAGGGTGTTCGGTGTTTTCCTCCTGAAATTTACTTACTGATTGATTCAAAATGACTTGACAATGAAGTGATCATAGTTCACTCTGCTCGAAGAGAGTGCTCTGACCGGCTTTCCTTGTTGAGTACTATCTCCATGGGCACTCCCGTCTTCACGATGGCCAATTTGATGAACTGCGACCCGAGGTCGATGGACATCGCAGCGAGTGCAGCATCTGATGTGTTACGATAACAATATTGTTCAAAAAGTAATAATCTAAGATGGAGAAGAACTATCTATAATACAATAAACGTTTCTATAATATTTAGCCGCAACAAACCTGTCACCGCTATGGCGGCTGCAGCTAACAACGCTACAGTCAGTAACCTCATCTTGGATTTTCTACCCTGAAAAAAAGCAAATATTTGATTGTATAATGGGTAGAAGCAAGAAAAATGATCTGAGATCTCATTCCTAAGGAGAAACACGGAATGTATTACATCGAGAGAAAGCTAATGGATCGGAAAAAGAAAATTTTATCATATATTTTGGAGAGTATATATTCGAAAACTAATACACGTGTACTAAAGAGGCCAAGTGACCCCCTTCTATTTGCAGACTTTTCTGACTGCGCGGCGTTCTGACTACGGTGGATTAGACCTGCGAGATAGATCTGGTCACACAAATGACAGCCCCAGAACAGTACACCTCTCATCAGACAGTCTCACATTTTCAATATCATATGGATATAATATTCATTCAAATAAATAAAATTAAGTTTTAATCGAATGTTTATGATTGATATGTTGACATTCTTCATTACGCTGAAGATGCAGAACAGATCAGATAAAAAAAATTTCGTGGAAAAATTTGAAAGAGCAACGCCAAAATATCTCGAGAACAAGAGAATTCGCAGAATTGCTAGCTCTGTCAGCTGTGTCTCCGTCTCTTAATAGCTCTGTCAGCAGGACCAATGGACCATTTGTCTGAATAAATGTGGCCGAAAAGATTCATCGGGCCATTTCAACTTTTGAAACGAACTAATTCATGTTGAATAATGAGGATGTAAATTCATATGATACAATAACGTCCCAATTGCATATTTCGCTTCAATAGTTCTGGGTGTTCTTCGAGTGTATTTGGGACGCCACATCACCAATATTCCGCCATCACGATCGAAAGGGATAACCCTCTCCACATGCAGTGCGCCGTGGCTCCAACAAGCGTCAGGTAGGGCACCGATTGCTCCTATTGCCCCTGCAGTTCCTGTATCCACTCCTGTACCCTTTTGCCATCAAGGAGGGGGAGCCAAGAGATTCGAATGGGCACTGTACAAGAAGAGACAACGAGATGTTCGTGATGTGAACAAAGAAAATCTTCACGGTATTTTACTGCCACTATTTACAATCCGTAATACGATAGGCTCGTTGTTGCATCATCTCTATAAATTACATCACTGTACATTATGACACAGTTCGTATCAAAGGGTGGAAAAATACACATTTTCCGGCCACGCCTAGTCCAGACTAGGATGTAGGCCCCCGATAAATCGTTTTCGCACCCGCCTAATCCGAACGACTAAGTCAAATCCAGGTCAGACCCTCCCGCTTACTCACGTAGAGGCATATTTAAGTAGTCGTAGTTGTTCCCCTATAATATACTTTTTTGTGAACATTGTGTTGACAAGCAAAACGGCTCTTCGACCTAAAATAATGTCCATTGGTTTGAAATTATTCACAGCTCGAAACTGCTTTCTCTCGGCCCGTTTCAGCATTGAGGCATTTTTGAATAAGAAAAAAATCAATTTTGAAATTAATTTTTGTTCGTGCAGTATGAATGCTTTAAAAATGGCGAAATGATTGTGCCTACTAAAATTGTTCTTACAAATTATTCGAACATTGTTGAATAACATACGTTCAGGGCCAATGGCATAGCCGATGGAGATTATCATACTCTGAAGATCAGGTGTCTCGCCATTTCAAAGGCTACTTCCTCGTTCGGGAAGATAGTGAGAGATGATAGCCAGACGGAGGGGAGAGAGCGAAGGAGATGATGCTGATGTATCATAGTATGGCGCACCCAGTGAGATATGCTCATCCCATCTTGAACTGTCACTCATGTACGCAACACATATTGATACCTATTCTATCGCTTCTTCTAACATATCCTACACCATAACCTAAATGTAGAAATTAAGGCTCTGGTCCATCACATATTCGCCATATCTAATTTGCTGATTTTTTCACACCGAGACATTACTGTCTCCCTTTCACACAATTCCTGAGCGAGCCAATGAATCTTCTTTCCATTCTTCTCGATTTCCCCGACTTTCGACCCTCTTATCATTTCTATGCAACCCGTGATCTATGATTGAAGAGAGCAAACAATTCTGACCTGTCTTTCAAATCATAAAAACTGCAATGAAGCTTATCTATCAGATTCTCGGGAGAGTCGCTTGCAGAATCTCTCCGACGAGTCTGTTTGTGCCCACTTCTTTCCAAGTTTCCGAACGATTACAATCACATTTTGATCCCTTGCAATCTCTGCAGTGCTGCATGTTCAGTACATGCTACGAATTCCGTTTTCGCGATCTGCTCCCGAAGAATGTATGTGTGAATTGAGTGCTTCTCCAATGGTCCTACAACTTTAATAACTAAACGATGGTTGAATTGAGGATGCTCTTCGCTCTCATCGCAATCGCCGTTTCCTTCAAATTCGCTCGCTTCATCTTCACAAATCTTCGTATTGTTGGTCCTCCTGTTCATTATTATCATACTTCAAGTAAATTTCGATTCGTCACAGAGCCCTTTTCAGTTATTGCATGTTTTTGCCCGAATAGTAGTTCCAGTTATTGTTCTAAAATCTATAGTGTGCACAATACAAAATAACACTACGGATGTTGTCTGCAGCACCTCCTGTCATGGAGACTTCCTGGTCCATGGGGACTTCCCATCATCGGATCCATTCACAAACTGTACGAAGGAAGTCATGGTCAGTCGCATCTTCCCACCTTCGTACTCTTTAGTAGATCAGAGTTGCGAGAAGGAGTCTACTCTCTCGCCTCGCGCGCTCTCTCGCTCGTTCCCTGAGATATTTCTCCTGATGTCTGGCAATCAGCCAAGTTGCGATAATTCAGTCCAGAGCAGAGATAAAAACGTGCAATGTTCACAGTCTCTTATCGTTAGGGAAAGCTAGACAATGATAATGAAAGAGAGACATTTTTAGTTTTATCTTTATTCCTCCTTTAAGTATCGTATTTCCAAAGACAAAAGATGTGGATAATCTAAGCTTTTAGTGGGTCTCGTCTGGTTTCTCAAAGAGGCGGCGAAGTTAAGAGAGCAGGGAAAGAACATCATCGTCTTCAATATCTTCGGAAGAATCTACACCATCCCCATCACTGCTTCTGCTGCAAAAGTGCCCTATTTTCGAATTACTTTTAAGATTGTTTGCTTAGTATTATCCAAAAGCTCGACAAAAAAACTTTAACGAAATCATTTTTCATCCAGCAAATGCTCGAATCGACGGAGTTACTCACGAAGGGAAGAGATTACGATTTCATCCGAGCGTGGCTAAAAAATGGATTACTGACTTCGTAAGTGCAAAATGCCTAACTAACGCTTCTCTTATTCATAATTACACAAGGGATATTAATAAGAGTGAAAACATCTATTGAATCTAGAACATTTTTTTTTCAGAGACGGAGATCATTGGAAGGCTCATCGAAAGATGCTCACTCCAACTTTCCATTTCCAAGAACTCAATCGCCATTTCAATACCTTTCATGCTCAGGCCAATGTGAGTGCTTATCGATTCATTCGACCCAGTCGATGAACGTTCATTTTTCCGATTCTCGTCGAGGTTTTACGGCAGCACGCGAATAAGAAGATCGACGTCTATCCCTATCTCAAGAGATGCGCTCTCGATATCATTTGTGGTGAGCACACTTCTTACCCTATACAGAGATGGAGTTGTGTGTTACATATTGAACTGGATAATGTGAGTTTATTCATCTTCAGCTACGACATTGGGAAGATCGTACGGAATCCAGAAACAACCTGATCATAAATATGTGATGTACGTGGAAAAGTTCAATTCATACGTGCAGCGATACTCATCGGAGATTCACATGTGGTTCCCTCCTCTGTGGTGAGTGATTACCTGTAAACATTTAGTAATTAGCGAATGGAAGGTATCTTCTGCATCACAATACCCTTCAAATCGTTCTCAAGGATCTTCACAAGTTCACAGAGAATGTTCGATATTTTTTTTAAAAATACCACAAAAAAATATTGTTCAGGCTATACTCGGAAGAATGAAGGAGAGGCGAAACGGAATATTCGTTCAAGTAATTGATTATTTACATTTCCATGAAAATTATTATTCTAAAGGATGATCGAGCAGCATTCCTCGACATTTTGTTGGACATGTACGACAAGAATGAAATCAGTAAGGAGGAAGTGCAAGAGGAAGTGGATACTATCGTCTTCGCCGGTGAGTATTCTATCTTTTGCTATTGTGGACTACATCCAAGTGTCTAGTATAGATGGAGATGGACAACAATTGAAGGCCACGACACGACATCGGCGACTCTCGGCTGGCTTCTGTGGTGTCTGGCGACGAATGGAGAGTGGCAAGAAAGAGTGCACGAGGAGGTACGTCCCTCACATAGTTCATGATCAATCAAATTCGAGGTTTATTCACTTTGATATTTTTGTTGTACATCTAATTATCTTTGAATCATAGATAGATCGGGTACTTCCCGAAGATGATTCCGAGATTACCGCGGCGACGCTTAATCAGCTGCACGTACTTGACAGGTAATCGGCTCATGAGATAGATAGAATGGAGAGACATCAGGTTGTAGTTTAATGCGCCCATAAGCTCATGATTAAATTGCAGATGTATCAAGGAGTCGATGCGAGTGTACGCAACTGCTCCATTCACAGAGAGACTCGTGCAGAAGGACACCGTGATAGGTGAGGATTGAGGACCATCCAGGGAGACTGCTACTTCAGATGGATACACGATTCCCGCAGGATCCGAGATCTTCCTCTCTCCCATGATGCTCCATCACAATTCTATGGTGAGGTGAACAACGAAAGCAACGCATAAATGAATCTCAGGTGTATCATGATGATTGGAAGTACGATCCCGATCGATTCCTTCCCGAGAATGTGGCAAGAAGAAGCGTGTACGACTACGTTCCTTTCTCTGCTGGGCCAAGGAACTGTCTTGGTGAGAAGATCGTAATCTGAGAAGAGAAATGATTAGATAATAAGCTCAATCTTCTGCTTTGAGTAGAACTGACTAAATTTCTCCTAAAATCTAGCGAATCTCAGGTCAGAAGTTCGCGAGTCTCGAGGTGAAAGTGGTGGCGATGACTCTCCTACGCTCGTTCAGAGTTTCCTCGACCGACGAGATCACTTCAAATACGCCCGCTCCAGAGGTATGTGAACTAAAGAACAACTTGTTGATCGCACTTTTCCGCTTTCGGTTATCAGGACTGCATTCAGGTTATACTTCGACCAATGAATGGCATCTCGATAACACTTCATGAGCGATAGGAAAGCCGAAAACATAAACGAAATGCAACATGATTTTTCTTGTGTCATTTTTATTGATTTCATGTTTTATTGCGAACTTTGCAGTTTATTGGTTCCAATTATTACTTTCCATTTTTTCAATGAAAAATTTCCATTCATTATTTATTGGCTCCAATTATTACCCGGTTGACCCGACTACTCTGGCAGGATAAAACATATTTTCGACTCATGATGGAATTTGATAAATTTTACATTGTCTACATTGTTACATTGTGGTCGGGTTTTAGAAAAATTATCAACTGCAACATTTACAATGCACTCATACAAGAGCCTGCTCATGTTTGGCAGCTCTGAAAGTGAACTTTCAGTAATCTCTCCATGTCGATTAGATTCTCCATTTTCACCTGTTCTCAACTGTGTAAGTGGAATTGGAATGGTGACAAAATCCTTATGTTGTGCTATAAAACCACAGGAATAGGGCCAAATGCTTCTATTGCCCAATTTGGTGAAATCGATTACCATAATGCACGTACACAGGTCCGTTATCGATAATGAATAGTTGGCCCATTGTTTAATAAAACATTTATGATTGACCTCTAATTAGCTTCTACTGGTTCGATAAATGCTTTTTCGTTGATGTTAGGGAGGAACGAAAAAGGAGAGACGAACTTCCTGTTGCGCACTCATTTTGAGCGGAGATCTCGAACAGCTCTCCCACCCTCACATTCTTCTTCTCTATCAGCCCCTCTCTTCCTTTCCCATCCTCATGTGTTCATTCAGCTATGCCGCACTTTATGACGTTTCTTCTAAATTCCTTGTTTTCTTGCTCGTTTCCAGGAGCTAAAAGATCACAAAGAAACTCAAAACCTTCAGTGTGGAAATATGATACGAGGAAGTATTTCCTCTAACTCGTGTCAGGGACGAAACGATTCTGCACTCGTTCATTCCTCTGACACTGGCTGATATTCTAGCACTCTCACCGAAACAGATTCATTCGTGTTTTGCTATCATTAATGCTGCTCTCATTCTCGAGTCTGTTTCATCTCAATTCGAGGACACTTCCTCATTGGGAGATAATCGCCCGGGGTTAGAGCTGAAGAGTGGTCGAGGGAGGGGAAGGATGCACTTTGCATGACTCTCTTTCCGTGTTCTCACTCTCACCATTCATTCCCAGTGTCGCTCAATGCGATTACAAGAGAGAGTACACTAGGTCGAGAGAGTTCCTGGTTGCCCGATCTATCGGAACCTAATCCGATAGAACACGCGCAACAGAACAATTATTCCGTCGTTTTCTCTTCGTCTGCATCAACTTTCAGTTCCGAATCAGCACAGACAGTGCGAAAATTGTTCAAAGTTCATATCTTCTTCTTATCTCCTTGATTCGAACTACGACCGATCACTTTGCCCGCATTAAAGCACAAACAAATTTTATCTCCGCGATCCAATTTGCACTCCAACCTTTCATCTCACGCAATCGAACCTTTAACTATTCTGACCCTAATGCAACGGGTTTCATCTCTTTTCTGTCTCTTGTATTTCACGTAGCCTTGTTGTGATAAACGTAAATGAATGTCTCAGTATATATGATAAATTATTTTGTTCAGGATGATACTCTTCGTTATTATTTTGCTTTTTGTCCTGTGGCAGCTTCCTTCTTTCTGGAGATTCGTGAGAATTGTATGTCAAATGCTCATCCTCCCTGCGAATAGCGAAAGAAATATGAACATTTCCCAGCATCGAAAGGCTGCATCTCTACCAGGTCCAAGCGGTCTCCCGATTATTGGGTCAATATTCGAACTAAAAGAGGGATCTCATGGTGAGCGTTTGTGTGCGATGCTAGCAGTAGTGTAAATCTAAATGCCGATCTTCAGTGGGACTTCGATGGATGATGAGAGAGGCGCAGAAGTTGAGGGAGAAGGGACATTCCATCATCTGCTTCAACATCGCCGCTCGCATCTACACAATCCCCATCACTGCAAGTGCAGCAAAGGTGAGATAGAAGCTGAAAAAGCACTTATAACTAGTTGTTGATTCCCTAATTCAGGTACTCGTTGAGAGTCATGAGATTACTGGCAAGGGGCGTGACTACGAATTCATCAAGCCCTGGTTAGGAGAAGGGCTACTTACTGCGTGAGTTTTGCACTATTTTTGAATCATCTAGTTTGTTGATGCTTCGGATTTTCTGATAGAACAATGTCGCAGTTGAAATCAAATCTGTTGAGGACTTCAAATGTATGTGAATAATAGCATTTTTAAAACAAATAAATCCTTTTCAACTTGTAGTTCTGGCGATCGTTGGCGTCTGCACAGGAAGATCATCACTCCGACCTTTCACTTCGCACGACTCAACAATTACATCCCCGCATTTGTAGCAGAAGCAGAGGTGAGCAGCGATCGGGATTAGTTCTTCAGGATGATACCACTAGTTGAGGTTTTCGTGTCCATCGTGGGCGGTCTTCTCGAAGTGGAGATCGATGCGTATCCCCTTCTCAAGAAATGTACTCTCGACATCATCTGCTGTGAGGATTTATAAGAATTCAAGTGCATAATTGGAGTATGAGCAGTCTGAATGAAGCGACTTACAAAATCACAAATGATGGAAGAGAGCGCGAATTGCTCACTCTTTGTCCTTGCAGCGACGACATTCGGAGATTCGTTCAACATGCAGAAACACCCTAATCATCCGTATGTGCACGCAGTCGAGGGATACAATTCATACGTGCAACGATACAGCAGCGAAATCCACATGTGGATCGGGCCTATTTGGTGAGTGCATACAGTAACAAATGACTCATTTTTTGTGTTGTTAGTGTCGCTGTGTTAATCTGATATTCGATGAATATTTGTTCGTTACCAGGTATGCTCTTCATGAAAGAAAAGTGAGAAGCCTTCTCAAAGAGCTGAAGGCTTTCACAGAAGAGGTCAGTTCAACATTTTTGTGTCGGCTTCTCAAAAATATTCCCCTTTTAGAAGATCGAGCAACGCATTCGATACCGACAGAATGTGGACAAAGTGAGTTCTTCGAGATGATGATTCGAAATGTTGAATGATTAATCCAGGGAGGATCATCATTTGCCGATTGTCTCCTTGCTTATTACGAAGCTGGAGAACTTACTCTGGACGAAGTTAAAGACGAGATCAACACTTTTGTTTTCGCTGGTGAGCTAATCAGCTTTCATTTACATATCTCCTGATAGCAAGTCGGGATTTGAAAATGGAAACAATCGTTGCAGGCCACGACACGACCTCCACGACGATGGGATGGCTATTCTGGTGTCTAGCTACGAATGAACACGTACAGGAGAAGTTGCACGCAGAGGTTTGAATATTTAATTATCAGTGATGCGTAATAGACTACTTGCAACTACTAATATGGCTGCTTGACCCGACGTTTTAGTGAATCTTAGGAAGGTAAAAATATTTAAGCTGGACGAGATAATGTCAGACGGACACGAGGGAATCGATGAGAAGATAAAGGATATGCCCTACTTCGACCAGTTAGTTTACACTTCTGCAATCCACTTTTCTTATCACTGAACTGCGGGATTAGTGAATCTCGGAGGATTTGAAGACTGGCCAATCCTAAATAAATTGCTAAGCGTTCAGATGTATCAAGGAAGCAATGCGGCTCTACGCGACAGCACCCTTCACAGAGAGAATCGTAGATAAGGATTTCGATTTGGGTAAGAAAGACGCGACTATAACTCAATCAAGGAACTGTTGTTCAAATAAAATAGCGCATTACTTTAGATGGTTACTCCATTCCTGCGGGTTCAGAAGTCTTCCTTAGTCCGATGCTCCTCCATCATAATCCAGACGTTCGTTTTCCTTCAATGAGTTCTATTGCATACGCATCTGAATGTTGTAAATCATGTAGATATAATATCTATTAGTTAGAAATATTGGATTAAGGTGTACGCAAACGATTGGGAGTTCGATCCTGATCGATTCTCGCCTGAGAATACTTCTGCCCGCAATCACTATGACTACTTGCCATTCTCTGGTGGACCGAGGAATTGCATCGGTTCGTTTCAGATTGTATGAAGAAATGGTTAATATTGCAAGCACGATATGCGTCTTATTGCTCTGTAATCGCTACTTACAGGTCAGAAATTCGCGTTGATGGAGATCAAAGTTGTATCTGCGATCATCCTCCATTCTTTCCGTCTCTCTTCCAATTACGAAATGACCTACAATGTGCCAGCCCCCGAGGCAAGTCATGGGCATAGATTGGGACCATTATGCGTTTCCCTACGGTTATCTCAATCAGGTTGAAGGTAAACCTGAACAATTCGCATTTGAAACTTAATCAACATTCACTATAATGCTAATCTTCTTGAGGTGATTCTCCGTCCGATGAAGGGAATTCCCATCAAATTCCACGCCCGATCATGAATCTCCCGTGAATTCTTCCAATTTTACTTGCCAATCCTCCTTCTGTCCTCCACGATCTCTACCTTTTTACACCTTTCCTTTTTGATGCTCGCCGAATAGTATTCGGAAAAATGCTTCTTGGAAAACGCACTTCGTGCGGCTTCACTGCTTTGTAAATGGTCGTGGCGATTTTCTTAATTCCATTCCTTAGTTCACCATGATTATCTACTTCAATAGAGATGGAAAAGTGATTCATGTTGAGTTTAATTTATATATAAACTAGTTACCACTTTTAAAGATAGGTACTATTTTTTTTCCGCATTTTAGCCATCGTTATCAATGTCACCGAGTGATTTGTTTTACCCTCGTGGATACGGCGATATCTTTCTAGTCTCAATACCTACCGGCCAAAATTGCCTCGGCGCATCGCGCCGGGTTAAACACGCAACTGTTCCTGTAGTAGTCATGAAAAGAGGTTGAGATCCATAAATATCATGCAAATTTGTTTATTATTTGTATATATTCATGGAGAGGCATTTCATAAATAATGTTGTTTCAAGGACACTCAAAACATAACTGTTCAATATTTAGTATCTTCGATATTTGAATAGCAGAGAAAGTTGAGTATGATGATCAAAATTAACTTGGGAATTCCACCCCGAACGGAAGAACTCTGATTTTGTTATTTGATATATTGAATGAGTGATAAGTTGAATTACCAGTGGGATTTAAACTTATTGTTATTAATATGCATGAAAATAATTAATCAAAGCACGATTTTTTGGTCCCTTGAATAAAGCAGAAAATCGTTAGCAATCTGATATTAGTTTTTATCAGTGGCGGTCCGATGATGTCGGACTACGTCATAGAGTTTTGCAACAGGATGATGTGTGCGGGGATAGGCACGAAAGGAGGGTGAGGACATTTGTGAGTTGAGAGCAGAGAAGTCAGTTGACTATAGACATATAATCACGTCTCGTAGAGAAGAATCAGAGTACGTACACAACGCAACGAGATGAGGTCATGTACAATCTTCCCAGTTACTTCGTGTTTGAGAAAAAAAGTGATCATCGATTCAGCGTTCAGAGAAAGCGCACACAGAACCGGTTAAGTGTACCGATTAGAGCACATATCAATTTTTTCTCGCCTTCGTAGAGGCGAGAAATGAAAGATTTGATATAGATCTGTCCATACTCTCACAATCAAAGGGATGCTTCACTTGCCCTTCCTGCTTCTAGTCTAGCTAATTACTCAATGAGCACTGTGATAAGCACGTGAGAGAGGAGTAATTGCGTGGAAGGATTCTGAACTGCGGCTTATCGTCGAGAATGATGCGAGTCTCCAGAGAGAGAAACAGAGATCGAAGCACGAGAGGGAAGGGGCGGAGTCAACCATCACTCGATACTTAAAGTGATAAGCACTTGAAGCGTCCAAGACTTTCCTTTTACGACTTCATTCAGATTCCCATCGATTTATCTTCCTTCAATTAACTCTAAATTCGTATTGCAGCCATGGCGCTGGTCGGGTTGTTGTTCACGATCGCCGCTGCGGTCTACTACATTCCATGGATTGTGAAGCTCATCTCCAATTGGATCTACCAGTACCCATACATCATGAAGCTACCAGGTATTCGAATCGGTTTCAAAACGGATTCATAATCTATCATTCCAGGACCGAAGGGCCTGCCTCTCGTCGGAAATGTACTGGAACTGGCTGGTGATGGAAAGACCACCAACTCTTCCAGTGAGTTCCGCTCTTTGTTTGGCCGTACAGCAGTTCGTTTGTTTGTGATCGATATCTCAAAGCTAATCTCAGCTGCTCCTCTTCTCTTCTGGTTGGAGTGTGCAGAGAAGGCTCGTGCAGAGGGGCATTCCATCTTCACGATGACTGCTCTCGGAAGGACGATGACCTTCCCCCTCAACGGAGAGATGATGAAGGTCAATCAGGTCTGAAATATCCTCGACCAACTCTTCAATTCAGGCTATCTGCGAGTCTCCGGAGCAGTTAATGAAGGGAAAGGACTACGATTATCTCAAGGCGTGGGTCGGAGAAGGAATCCTCATCTCGTTAGTATCTTGTTCGCATTTTATCGAGATAGGATTCCAAGTCAGCATATTTTACGATGAGTCACTCCTTTTTTTCGCGGACTTCTCGTCACTAGTGCAGATAAGCAATGTGACTAACAATATGCAGTCCAGCATCGGCTTATCTATGTGGACAATGGAGTGTTTAAAGGAAGAAATGATGATTTTATGAGTGTGCAAAGTGTGCTGCGATAGTCAGATGAAGGATAGATTGATGTTTACTAGTGCAAAATTGAAAGATCAAGTGAAAAGGATATCTTCAATTTAAGCAAATGGAAAGAGTCTCTTATAGTGTGGGCGACAAGTGGAAGGAGCGCAGGAAGTTCTTCTCCCCCATGTTCCACTTCAGTATGCTCGAAGGTGAGCTTTGATACCTTGATATAGTTGTATACTTCTCATGCCTTCGGAAACAATCAGAGATCATTTCTCTTCAGGGTACCTTGACACATTCAACAAGCACGCTCGCATCTTCCAACAGCAATTGCTGAAGACCGAGGGAAATGAGGTAACCAAACCAGCTCTTGGATCAATAAATCAATTTGTAATTCCAGATCGACATGTTCATGTACGTGAAGCGTTGCTCACTCGACATCATCGTCGGTTAGTTCTCCATTTTCATTACATCAGTCGCTATCCCGAAGCATTCTGCCGATAAAGAGTATTATACTCTTAATCTGTAAAAAAGCTATGAATAGATGAGAATAATATTTTCCAGAAACCGCGATGGGATGTGACTTCGGAATCCAGACGAACCCCGACCATCCTTACCCTCACGCCATCGAGGTGTACACTAACTTCTCACAGCGCTACAACACTGAACCCCAGATGTGGGTCACCGCCATCTGGTACGTTTTTGTTTTAACATTCTTCTGATAATAAGATAATTCCTACAACAACGAGTTCAGGTATCTGCTCTACCATCGCGAGTACAAAACCGCCCTCAATCAACTGCATGGACTCACTAATGATGTACGTAGAAAGACGCAATAAAGCCGTTCCGGTTTCTTCTTTCAGATTAATAATATATCTTTCAGATCATGAACGAGCGAATGAAGAGAGTGCAAACGGGGGAGGTCGATCTGAACGCGAAGAAGAGACCTCTCATCGACCACTTCTTCGGTCTCCACGAGCAAGGAAAGATGACCCTCGAGGAGGTCCATCTCGAAATCAACGCCACCATCTTCGGAGGTGAGTCCTCTTATGGTTTACCTCATAGATCACAAATTTGGCATCACGCTTTCTCGTTCTGAGAATCCGATTGAGTGTTGTTCTTTGCAGGTCACGACACGACAGCTGCAACGATGTCGTGGGTGTACTGGGCACTGGCGACCCAGCCTCACTTCCAGCAACAATGCTACGAGGAGGTGAGAGAGGGAGGAAGGGGGAGAGGGAGAGAGGAGAGGGAAGAGGAAGAGAATAGAGGGAAGAGGAAGAGAATAGAGGGAAGAGGAAGGGAGAAGAGGGAGGAGGGAGGAATGAGAGGGAGAATTTCAGGCTTACGCCATCTTCGGAGATTCCGACAGAGATTGCACTCACGACGATCTGAAGGCATTGGAGTTCACGGAGAGGCAAGTGACACTCGCTAATCCCTCGTTTTGTCATGCTTCCCCTCTTTGAATGTATGAGATTCTAATCTGCAAACCGTTGCTGAATGTGAGCATAATTTTGATTCGGAATGCTGAAATACAATTTTATGAACTTTTAAATATTTTTCCATTCTCAGATTCATCCGTGAGACGATGCGTATCTTCGCCCCCGTTCCTCTGATCGAGAGAGAACTCGTGAGCGACTTCAAAATGGGAGAATACGTGATTCCGAAGGGAACGGAGATCTTCCTCAATGCATTCCTTCTCCATCACAATCCCGAAGTGAGCAAATGAAGAAAGTGCAGAGGGAAGGAAGTGGTCTCGAGATTGGCGCCATTCTTGTGACTTCGCTCGAAAGTCAGAATCAGAGAAATCGCACGCAATGGGCACCTAATCTCCCGATAAGAGGCGATGACGAGAAACTCACGAGTGATGGATTTTGATAGCATCCTTGCAAGGGGAAAACAAAAGACTCCAAGGGAAAGAATAAGCACACATCAATACTGATAACTGACGACGTGGCAAGAGTGGAGCCTGAAAAGAAGTGATTAGGATACTCGAACATATTCCTCAACTTCCTCATTGAAGGCGTTCCCCGACCCGTGGAAGTTCGACCCCGATCGATTCCTGATCGAGAATGTCTCCAAGAGACATCCCTACGACTACGTGCCATTCTGTGCAGGACACAGGAGTTGCCTCGGTCAGAAACTATCCTTTAGTTACACACTATTATTTTCTCATTCCCTTCTGCGAATGAACTCATTATAATATTGCAGGCCAGAAGTTTGCGATGCAGGAGATGAAGATTCTCACTTCGTGGGTCCTTCGAAAGATGTCCCTCCACAGCGATAGAAACCTGCTCGACAACGGTGAGCCATTGTCTACGTTTTGGCGATGTCGTGAGAACAAAGATGATGAAGCACCGTTCAGGCTATGCGACGGATGTTGTGCTGAAGCCAACCCTCGGCAGTTTGATGACTGTGAAACGAAGAGTTCACCCTGAGTAACGTCATCTGCCTCACTCTTTGGTCACGAAGAACTACGGGTTCTTGCCATCCATCGCTCGTTCGCCCTTTCGACTTGAGCCTCTGTTGATTGTACAAATAGTAAACATGTATGAACGATTGTATCTACGCTGATAAATATGGTGGAATTCAAACAGTAGCGGACGGAATATATGAGTGCGTTGGAAACTGTTCTCGTATATGGGGGGAAACAACACTGGGCGCAACAGTAAAGGATGCACTTTGTAAATGGTATAGCCACAGTATGACGGAAGTATGAGCTACAGATGATGAGAAATATGATAAATGAAACCCACGAGAATGAAAATTACACGTCTTTCTGCTTTCACAGAAGAGTTAGAAGCTGGAATTACGCTTACCACGCGATACCATAGCCCTCAATTTGAAGTTACGGATTACAGCAACATTCGCAAAACTCAGGCTACTTTTGAATATGAATTGCATTCTTTTGTATTTTCCTAGCGAACATGGAACGCAGGTAACGAACGAGAGAGCGTACAAAATGATAGCGCCATGTCTATAATTTTGTGTAATGAGAAGTCGAGCTAGGGGTTCTACGGAGTCCCCCCCCCCTTTAAACCCGTTTCCACGATTTTGTCGAAGAACATCCTAGAACTATCGACGCTTTCCTTCTTTGTATACTTTTCTTTTTTCCGATCTGAAATCGCTTCTTAATAATTGACTCAAACTCTCCAAAAATTACAACAATCAAGCGATGTAGGCATCATTGACGACGTAGATATTTTTAGAATACGGTAATCATTCGAGCTTTTGATTGAGAAAGGGGTAGTCTCAGGACAGAATTTCATGGAGTCCATCGTGTTTCACCACGTTGCTTAGCATCGCGATTCCTTGTCAATTGTGCTTGCGTAAGTGGCTACTGATTCATGAGGCAGTTGGTTGATTCATGAGTGATGTCTCGACTGCTCCTGGTAATACGTCTTTACCCTCAATTGTCGTAGACGAAATTCGACCAGTAAGATTATAAACATTCTACGCTTCTTTTTTTCTGATATTACTATTAGGTTGGTCATAAAGTTTTGACCGATTTCGGACCCCAATTTTGAGTTCGTATAATTTGTTTGGCTCAAATCGCCACATATTGTCCTGATGGTGATATATAGGGACATGTTCGACCTTTTTATTATTACCGTTGAAATGGTGCAAGTATCTCTACTGTGCGAGAAATCAAGGTCTGCGTAAATTTGAAATTTTCAGAAAAATAACGATTTTATTTAAAGTTGCTGTGCTTCGCAGAGAAATTTTTAGATGGAGGCTCGCAAAGCTTGTTGAAAAGCACTAGGCGTGCACTACCTAGTATCAAAAAGAGAGAGCTGCTGAATTCGTTCTAAGCTTCATACAGGCCAATGAATCACGGACACTTAAAAAAATCAGAGTTCTTTCGACCAAGTCACCTGTTCCGGGGATTTACGAGGCTGAGACCTACCTATGGGCGCTGTAATCACTACTTAATTGGGTCTCTATTACATCAATATTTGAAAGCCCACTTGGCTTTCTCATCTAAAAATGTGATATTTGTCAATCAATTATTTTCGATTGAAATGCCGAAAAAAACAAAAAAATAGGATCTTCAGGCACGGATTGCCCTAGAAAAAGTAGCGAACTCCATAACATTCCTACTTAGTGATGGATAGGGTAATGGTTATTCATTAAGTTGAGCACGAGATTGCCACTCCTCAAACCACAGGTCTAGCACAAAAACGCCAAAAGTGTGCATTTCGATGTTCCAAATTGCACACCTAAATTCCGAAGAACCCCGTTCTTGAATGGAGAGCCACCTTCTCTTCCAAAGAGAATTGTGACTTGCATTGTATAGGTAGTTCACATTTATGAGTAATTGAAATATCAAGGGCCGTCGGTATAGATACAATATTCCAAAAACGTTTCGTAACAATTGTCATGAAACCCTACACTCGGATTACGCACTTATCTTTAATAGGCCGTTCGAGGCTGATCAGTATCTACATTACCAGTGCAACATATGTCCATCATGCTTTACTACTATGGCAAAGATTGGAGCATATCTCTGTTCTAAATGAAATGATGGCCCTTCGAAAAGTCAGGGTGTTGGTCGCTCACATGCAGTTTGGAGCATGGCTGTATTCGTTTCCTTGGTCGGACATATTTATGATAATGTGCGCTGAAGAGAGTATAAACGTCCCTATATAACACTAAAAGACCTAAGTCGATTGGGCAACAACGAACGAAGGGAGATGTCAGAATGCACAATGGTCAAAATCGGTCAAAACTTTATGACCAACCTGATACATTGAATTTTTTTAAAATTTTTTTTGAAATAGCAAAAAGGGATCTCTGTACGCTGAATACTCGTGGCATCATTAGGGTGAATGAACTGGGGAGAGGGGGTTACATCAGGGTCTTACTCACCTGTAAGTGGCCATGCTCCAAATTGTGGAGATTGAAAACGTACGAGCGTATGAATGACGACTTCAAATACTTGATTTCTTGACATCTCCACTGAAACAAGAAGGGAACGTGGGCGAAGGCTCTCGTGATATTTGAGCCCCTTTTCCTCATTAGTAACGACTCCTCAATGCGGGGTATGCACAGTTTCAATTCGTTATCTATCAGACTAATTTGGTTTCCTTACTCGTGATCAATTCATCCTTTGTTTGGGTCTGCACAAGGCCTATGCCACAGCCAGTATCCGAATGCCAAAATTCTCGCAATTCTCAAATGGTTTCTGTTCCCGATTGTCTAACTCCGTTGCGCTACAGTAATGCCTCTTTTTTCGAAGATAATCTCTCCATACTTTAGGCTGTTAGTAGCACTTCAAAGAATCTTCTCTAATTCTCCAGAAGCATTCACTGAATTGGACCATGGGCGCAATCGGTTACATCTTATCTAGAATGCTAACATGGAACACTATCCGTGAAAAATACCCATCCCGCTATCATCTCACTCAATCTCTCTCTCTCTTGCAAATATCTAATGTAAGATGTATTATACAAAGGGAAAAGAGCCATACTCAAATGTCGTCGGAGTCCTCGATAATGAGCTCTCTCTTCATCCGTCGTATTCTCTGTTCTAGAAGAATGTTCGAGAGAGTTCGTTAATAAGTGAGAATCAGGCAGAAACTCGAATGCCCCTACCGGAATATCTCCAGTTTCCTTTCAACGCTGAAAGAGAAGTTGCCCAGTCGCAGGCAAGCTCTCGCTTCCATACATTTCTCCTTTCTCGTCGTTGTCTTCCGTGATCTATCCCAATTGTATCGATCCCATTCCAGGAAGCAGCAACAATCACGAGCATGGGAAGACTCATCTCATTCTTCCGTCGTCTCTTCTGCTGCGGAGCGTGCCACTCTCCCAAAGGTGTGGTAACAACTCAGCTTGTATGGTAACAACATCTCATTAACATACAAACTGATGAAAGATCCCGATTTTAGAAATCCGTCAGATTTCTTTCATTTGATTCTCTTCCACCTTCCGGACTTGAGACCTAGATAAACAAAAGTGATGATAATGGGCGTATTGCAGAGGAAGATCCTTCCAGTCACTCGCTCACTTCCTTTCCCATTCCTCCTCCCCCTGCAGGCAGCCACCATAGGATGCCCCTCTCTGCCTACACTGAGATTGGCACGGGTCGGTCCCCTCTATTACTCAATGACTGTTAGCAAAAAATGCTTTTCGTGATCATTTTCAAAACGATATTTATCTATCGTTTGAGTGTAATGTTATTTCAGGATACGGGACACGATGAGAAGACATAATCTTCGACCATCCTACGTACAAGCACCGTATCGTTGACACCAAATTTTATCGTTGAGTACTTAGCATTCCATCGTTGAGGATAAATTGTTAATTGTTCTGAGGATTCTATTATGATGATTGGATACAAAATGAGGAATCACAATGGGTGCTGAATAACTACAGTAGATACGAGGAACACATTGAATAATCAACGGGATCCTTAGGACCACCTGTTGTGCACATTTGTATTCATATCACTTCATCATGTTCACACTTACCTTGTCCGTCTCTCCTCCAATTCTTTGTTCGACTTTTTTTCAGACTCCTTACCGTACTCTCCCTTACTTTCCTCCCTACCGTATTCTCCCTTACTTTCCTCCCTACCGTACTCTTCTGGCTTCATCCCTACTTTCCGACGAGTGTCACTAATTGCTCTTCTCTCTTACTCTATCGCTCGTTCCTTCAAACCGATGCATGTATTTTGACACCAGCCAAACTTCCCATGTTTGCACAACTCGTACTAATTGACAGTCTAAGAATATGTAGGAGAAGAAAGCGAGATCCTGACCTCCGCTTCTTTCACGCCTTTCTGACAAGCATCAAGTTTCTAATACGTTCGCCGATCCAGAGGGCACTAGTTCGGATGAGAACCCACCGGATGAGAACTCATAAATGAACCATTCTCCTGTATTTTCACATTAGGTTCCTTACACTGATAAACGTCTTCTGTGAAAATACTACATACTGAAGGGATTTTATTTTTGCTTCTCATCCGGTGAGTTCTCGTCCGACCTTGTGCCATCCAGAGGCGTTGCACGCTTTAGGGTATATTTAGCTTGTATCCCTACACTTTTCACAAAGTATCATACCAACTTCATACGGTACTTCCCCATTGATACTCGTGTGCTACAACAGTTTTTTGGTCGATTGGATGCTAAAATACACTAGGAGCGCACCCAAAAAACAGGAAATGTTTTAAAAAATCTGTTCTGAAAAAGGGCTTCCCTTTCCCATTATACTTTCTGATTCTCTCTTTGAGGACTCGTGCTGTGTGAACAAAGATTCCCCAGATACTTCACATTCCTTCCTCCATTCTTCTCTTCCTCACAACTTCTGAGATATGATTCTTCTGCTTCCTGTCGCTATCGAATACTCCCGATACTGTTTTCAATGTTAGACCAAATCTCAAGATTTATTCGATACTATAGCACTGCCACATCCAAGAGATCAAAGGCATCTCGTGATATTCACTCGACTTGTTTGTAAGATAGAGATGCAATCCTTCCTCTCATCTCGACTCTCCTTGCTCTTCGAAGTGGTTGTCATGGCTCTTCCCATGTGCTCTCCATCTGCTCTTCATTCGGATTCCCTCTCTAGTAGTGCGTAGCACCTTAGTGTAAGCAAAAGACGAGGAATCAGGAGATTTATGTTATCATGTAACACATTTTTTTCTAGGTGGTTGCCTAATTTGCCAATTCAAATATACATTTTCTAATTTAAAAATATAAATTCTATTTCCGTGATGTTCATCTCATGATTCAGTTTGTGGCGAGGAACGGTAAATAAAAAACTCCTTTATTTTCTCATTCTTGATGTTTCACATGACGGGGAGCTCATCTCTTCGTCAACAGAACATTTGAACAGGCGCCTACTTATCCATAGAATATCCATAGATTTGATCTATAATTTTACGATGTAGAATTTAAAATAGCGAACCCGATGACTCCAAGATTCAAATAATATACTATTCAACAATTAATGCTTTGAGCATGAGAAAAACATGTTCGCGAAGCATCTCAGTTGTCGAAATGGGGATCCTACAGCCAATCTTTCATTTTCTACAAACCTCTTCATCAGATACTAGAACAAATGACTAATTATTCATTTTTTTATGTTTTTTTTGCAAATTATGCTTATGAAAATATCAATAATATGGAAGTCCTTGTGGTTTTTATGTGACACTTTTTGGTCCCAGCACGACGTCCCTTATTAAAATGCGTGCGCTACGATGTGTATTTTTCTTAAGTTGTTGTTGTTTGTGAGTGTACTCACCATAATATGGCTCTTTCGTCTTTAACTTCTTCATTCAAGTTTATCTAATTCATTCCTGCCAAGGACGGACACACCCATCCAACAGCACTGAAGGGGCAGGGAAGAAGGAAAAAGGAGGAAGTAGGAGGCTCATACTTCTTGCATGTCCTCTCGATCTCTCCACACTTCCAATTTCAGTCAGGTCTGCCTTTCCACTGCTTCATTCCATCCAACTTCTACCTATCCGTTCGCATCACTATTACATTCATGCCGTTAGATGATTTATCTACAGCTTCTGCAACCGATCTCTTAGAGAACACAAATTACATTTCTGCACTTACGCATACAATATTAATCCATTCCATTTTCTTGCCAGATTCCCAAGTTTGAATCATTGTCAGTTGAAGACTTTCGCCTCTATGGCAGTTTCTCGGGATTCAACGATGATCTAGATGGTGAGCTCAGTCGAATATTAAATTTTACAATCAAACGGAAAACTCTTAAAATCGTCATACGTTTTCGTTTCTTCTAATGGGAACGAACATTTCTTAATTCCTGAGTGTATTCCTTTATCACAGGTCTTCTGAGAGATTGCATGAAATTGAGACCCCCCTTTTACAAACTGTTCAAGTTGCTTCAATTGGAAAGCCAGTTTAGTGGTTGACGTATCTGAGGCCTAGTAACATTCAGTAAAGTTTTTGGAGCCGCGAATTGAAAATTGCCTAAAAGCCGGCTCTCACCATTTTGAAATTTCGAAAATTCATATCTTCCTTCAAAGTTGAGTAAATGAGTCACTAAAAAAACTAAAATGATCCACTCGTCAAGTACAATGACTTTGTTGTTAAAGAGAAAATGAATGGAACACAAGTTAATGGCGAAAATCTAAAAAGTTTGGATTTTGAGATGATAAAAATAGAGAAAAATTCAGTTCCTGAAAAAAAAGTCATTACTACCTAAGAGATTATTGCAGATTCGAATTCTACGACCTTTTTTACCCCGGGAACATTTTCTTCCAAAAAAATCGCAATCGTAATATCGCGCTTTTTTTCGCCGAGAACATGTCCGATCGCGTGTTTTTGCTCAAGATCGAAAATTTCACTTTATATTTTTTGTGTCGAAATCACTCAGATATATCTTTATTTTCAAGTTTCGATGCTTACCAACCTTTATATAACAATTCCCGTCGAAAATACCGTAGATTTAAATATTTTCAAAAATCATGTTTTTCACCAAATTTCTCAAATTTTATGTAGCAAAACATGATTTTTGAAAATATTGAAATCTCCCTTTTTTTCGACGGGAATTGTCAAATAAAGGTTGGTAAGCATCGAAAATTGTAAGAAAAGATATATCTGAGTGATTTCGACACAAAAATTATGAAGTGAAATTTTCGTTCTTGAGCAAAAACACGCGATCGGACATGTTTTCGGCGAAAAAAAGCGCGATTCACGATTTTTTTGAAAGTAATTTTCCCCGGGTAAAAAAGGTCGTAGAATTCGAATCTGCAATATACGAATCTGCTTAGGTAGTAATGACATTTTTTTCAGGAGCTGACTTTTTCTCGATTTTTTTTTCTCAAAATCCAAACATTTTGGATTTTCGCCATTAACTTGTGTTCCATTCATTTTCTCTTTAACAACAAAGTTATTGTACTCGACGAGTGGATCTTTTTAGTTTTTTTAGCGACTCATTTACTCAACTTTGTAGGAAGATATGAATTTTCGAATTTTCAAAATGGTGTGAACCGGCTTTTAGGCAATTTTCAATTCGCGGCTCCAAAAACTTTACTGAATGTTACTAGGCCTCAGGTACATCAACCACCAAACTGGGGTTCGGATTGAAGCAATTTGAACAGTTTGTAAAAGGGCACCTGCGATCTCTCAGAAGACCTGTGTTATTACTAATTGACTTACCAGGAATATCCGCGAAGGTAGGTTGGAGTTTTAGAACGAGACCTAGCGGGATCGAAAGAGGGTCAAATTCTAAGAACTTCAACGTTTTTCATATCTGCTGAGGGTCTCTGTGGACGGCTGGGTTGTAGTGGAATTTCAGGACATAGCCTGAGAAATTGGAGGTTTTGCACCTCCCCCACTATGCGCGCAGACATCCACAGAGGCCCTCAGCAGATATGCAAAACGTAGAAGTTCTTAGAATTTGATCCTCTTTCGATCCCGCTAGGTCTCGTTCTAAAACTACAACCTACCCTCGCGGCCATTCCCTATTAGTAATGGAGTAGATGCTTTGACAGCCATGAAAAAAAGTTTTCCAGATCCTCAAGTGCGGAATATACTCGAGAGATATGGAGCCGTAGTCCAAGTAAGTTATATTTTGATATCGATGAGATTAATAATTGAATCTCGTTGATCGCTGTCGCATTTCTGTCAAAATACTATAAAATTTTCTTTGATCTTAATTGGTTAATCAATGGAGCGATAATTCCATTCAGGCGTTTACACTCCATACTCTCGAAGTGACATTCTTCCACCCCTATGGATTCCTCAAGATTCTGAGAGATGGACGAGCGGAGATTAGCAAACTTTTGGAAGACCCTTTCTTTCCTGCATCGGTATATTCGTACATAATCGCCATACAAATACCATCTTCATTAGAAGAATTATATGAGTCTATTAGATAGAATATTTGTTTTTATCCCTAGATAGTATTTTTTAGCATATGAAGGCAGACACCATATTCATTTACTTTTCTAACTAGGAAAAATGTTGAGTGATTAACTACGGAACCTGAAAAGTGAGAAAATAATCAAAGAATATTTAGCTGTCAATCGACCTGAGAAATTTCGCTGACAATATTCTTTGGTTCGGAAGTTGCCCTAATTTCGCCAAAAATGAGATTGACGACTTCGTGGAAACAGTGGCTGCGTGGGTTCTCCTTTTATTTTCATATTGATATCATTCCAATTTAAAAAAAAGTCAAAAAAAATTAATTTTTAAACAATGGAAAAAAATTGTCTTGCGATTGAATGGATTGCAGTCATCTCGAGCAGACGATGTCAGACCAGTGCCGATTCGATGTTCGATACGATAGAAAGAGAAGAGAGCTCATCGCCATCCCCTCTTTCGAGCATGAAACGGCGAGTTATTTATCCTTCCTTATCTTCCTTATCTGGTTACTCCAAAATCAGTAGTGAAAATACCGTATTACGTCTTAACGAACAATTCGAAAATCTTTCAGGATTCGAAGAAGAGAGTACAACTCATCGTAATGATCAGAGAAGCCATCCTTCTCAAGACACAAAATGGCGGAATAGAAACGTAAGAGACCATTTGCATTCGGGAAATGAGACACAGCGGAATATCATAGAAACGATACAAAGCTGCAACAGTCGATGAAATACACTTGTTCAGGATTATGTGGAAGAATGAGCAATGCAAAATGATGTTTCGAGGAGCTCCTATAGGATATTCGGAAGCATGGATTGCTAGAAAGGGTAAGCTTTCCAGGGCATCAAATATTCCAAATGTTGAAAAACGTACTATTATTTTCTTTGCAGAGAAAAACGCTCGAATTCATCTTACGGAACGAGAGAAGGAAGCGATGAAATGGACGGATGAATGTCTTGGAAAGGTAAACGTTTCCGTAGTTCACAGTCAACTTTAAATATGTTATGTAGCATACACCACCGAATTGCTAGAAATTGATTATTCATGTAAGATGCCAGTTCGACTGTGTCAAAAACTGAAAGTATATGTTAATTAGAAAATTAGTTTCAGGAATGGAAAGACCAGGAGGAAGTGGAAGAGGAAGACGAGCCAATGGAACCCGCAGAAGACATCGATGAAGGTACTTTGCACATTTCTCAATGAATACGTCCTCTCCAACGTTGCTAATCATATTTAGCTTCTTATTGGTCACGGTTTAATTGTTTCAGTTGAAGCATCATCTGGCGACAGTTCAACGATGGAAACTCAGTCGGATGTCGATCTCTCCCCCTCCATTGACGGTTAGTCCTCAAAACCAAGAACTTGAAAGAGAGTTAGTGAGAGAAAGAAAAATGAAATTCTGAATACTGAGCGCGCAAGACACAATCCTCCAGTGGATAGATTACGACTCTAAGCATATGATTGTTCCTTCTACGTAGATCTGAGGCTGTTAATTTCTCAATAACTGCTGCTCCCTTCTCAGAAGTGGCTGCCGCGGCAGAATCGTTACTGGATGCGCCATCAGATGTCGATCTCGCCTCGTCGCTTGATGGTTAGTGTATTCCATATTGGAGTGGAAGAGGAGAGAGACCGCCGGATCATTCCAATCGCAGGATTGAATCAATTCGAAATATTTGAACCCCTTTTCATTCAATAGAAGCATTCGTAGGTGCTCCGGAAGGCAGTTCGATGATGGATGTGCAGTCGGATTGTGACCCCCCTCCATCTAAAGAATGTAAGGATCCAAGAGTCGAGGGAGAATGCAAATAACGAAATTAGGGATATAGGCGAACGTAATCAATGAGAACGTTAAATTAATACATACATTAATTTCTTAGGCAATATCGTAGCAAGCAACGACGCCGTTAGCACTGATTATCCACTGCCGAATGGTCAGTGTAGAACTCTTCTGTCTCATCTTGCAGTCGTGGTTCTCCTTGATTCCCTTTGAGAAACTTTACCATTCAGAGGATGAGATTCCCTGCTGCTCTACTTCTCTTCCCTCAGGAAGACGCAGCGATTCTTCCTCCAGTCAGTACCATTCTCTTCTTTCCTATATGTCTTTCTCATTTGTACAACCCTTACTTTTATATTTTCTTCCGTAACAGTATTCCATTTATTCGATTATAAAATTCCCAGTAAAAGTGTTTGAGGAGAACCTCGGACGACCTCAAACTATCGCGAGTCGTCTTCAGAACAGGACATAGACAGTGATGAAAGCGACTATGTTGGTGAGTCTGGATTAGGAACCATCAGAGATTCTCATTATGGGTGACATATCCTACTATGATATTTATCAACTGCATTTGTCAAATATATCATCTGAAATAGTAATAGAGTGCATTGGCTATAAAACCATCCCTAAATTACAGACTACTTCAACAGACCTCCTGGAGCGAAAGTTCGGAAGCAGGTTATCATATTTTCCAATTGTTTTGGGATCAAAAGTGGAAAAATGACGACGAAGTTCAGTGAGTGAGGTCTATGTTTACAGGCGAAGACTGCTCCAAATGGGAAAGGAGGGTTCATGTTGGCCGTTCCGAAAGATGTGGGTTATTTCGTTCAATTTTATTATGTTCCCTCCTAAGACTAAGCAAATAGGCTGTTAGGAACTCCACCAGGAGTCTCTACTAATAAAAGTACAATATCAATTCACACATAAATTCGTCCTTCTCAGGAGAGTGGAAAGAGTACGAGGGGAAAGAAAAGAGGGCAGAGAAACGGAACTTCTGCCAAGATTCATCACAGAAGGGCTCTCCAAGGACATCCGGAGAGTGGGCCACAGGTGGGTCGGTTTGATCTAGAGGAGAAAAGGGCTCATTCGCGAGCTTGTTGCTGATGATAGAAAATGGTATTAATAACAATTGCCATTGTTTAACCGATCTTTCAAATCCAAAATGCAACTGAACAATGCACAAAAACTACAACGAACGTTAGTCGTATTGACGTCCTGTGGTTTTCAGCCTCGAGCTTCTTCCTCTTCCATCGTCTCTACTTTGAGTGCGACGAATGAAGATGCTTCCAGTCTTGGTTTGATATTATTTGATATTTTAATACTTTTATTTGTTCAGAGAGGGAAAGGGAATCGGACCAGGAGGCGACGGGAAACATCATCGTGACCATCGACGATGAGGACAAACACGAAGAACCTCATGTGATCCCCCAGTATGCAGAACCCGAATTACGGTATCTTTCATCGTGGCTTCTGAATTAGTAGATCAATACAATTGGAACGTTACGGTAAGAAGTCAATTACGCAACTAGAGACATAGAAGGTTACATTTACATAATGATTAATTCTCAAAAAAGTGCTCAATTTCAGTGACCTCAAACATCTTTATGAATTGGATTCCAAAGTGAAGAAAATTATGGAAAAGATTTTTGAAAGGAATTGGAAAAGTGAGAAAATTCAACTTAATTTTTAAAGATAACTTGCCATAATTGGTGTTAAATATGCTATTTAGTAGGGATAGAATGCGTGAAGACAGCAGCCCATCTAACGGACTTCGATATCAAAGCCATCGAGGTACGAAGCAAGGGATGAAGAATATCAACTGTTAATAAACAGGTTCGACTAAAGCAATTGGGATTCAAGAAATCCAAAGACCTTCGGAGAACGACATGGTACACTAAATACATAATAGTGAGAATTTCCACTGAAATATCATTTTTGGTCTCAATAGGATTCTTGCAGATTAAAAAAAAATTTCAGGACAGTTTTCCGTACTCAACTCCCTCTAATTATAATAGAATCGGAACGGTTTGTGATCATGATAACAGAAAGACACAAATATATAATAATTCAGAGAATGGATAGTTGCGGAACACTCAGATTCTATGACACCACTCAAGGAGACGATGGCGAAGTATTTGAAGATTCATATTGATTTATTTACTTTATCAATTTACTTTCCCCTTGATTTAATTGTAGATCCCTCAGCCGATGCCCGACTACGAGTTCATTCCAGCATGTGTGATGGATGAAGATCAAGAGAATGAGTCCCTTCGGTCAATGGCCAAGATTTGTGATGTGAGCAATTGAGATTTGTAATTGATGTTGAGATTTGCACGTATCGATCTGATTTTCTTCGATCTGTGGCGATTAATGGGCAAACTCTTCAATAATTCCAAAATTTGTTTTGAGTACGACTGCTCGAGTACTTGTGATCCAGCAGTGGGATGCAATCCGAAGACATGCGCATGCATGACGAAATCCTGCTTGGTTAGTTAACCTAACACCTTCATATCCATTGATATGATATCTGTAGTTGTTAAAAAGCAGACATCGAAAGATATTTCACTTCAATTAAGGTGAACGGAAAAGTGTATCGCCCCGGTGGAAGGAAGGCTTTTCATGTGGTTGAGTGCTGCAAGAACTGTCCCTGCCATATCAGACCCGACCCATGCCCCTCAATCATACAACTGAGAAAGATCGAGTGAGTCTCATTCCACTAATACACTGATGTGTTGATCTTCTTACTTACGCGAATCTCCTTTTTCAGATACCACGTTGTGAATGTCGAGAATATGGGATTCGCTCTGAGAGTGATGGAGAACGTCCAGAGAGGTCTCTTTTTGCTGCGGAAAAACTGTGTTGACGCATTCTAATGGACACTAATAGTTATACGGTAAAGTGTCTGACACTTCAAGCGCTTTTTTCTGTAATTCGAACTTTGAAGCTTGGTATACAAGCAATTCACATATTCAAAGTATCAGTTCAACATACTTCCAGGGGAAGTTTGCATCGAGTTCACTGGCCAGCGAGTTTCCTATGTGACGG
Organism: Pristionchus mayeri; assembly: GCA_036245805.1. Classification (NCBI taxonomy): domain Eukaryota; kingdom Metazoa; phylum Nematoda; class Chromadorea; order Rhabditida; family Neodiplogasteridae; genus Pristionchus; species Pristionchus mayeri. The sequence goes on along the minus strand of BTRK01000006.1, from coordinate 34,250,519 downwards.
ACGAGGAGGCGAAATGGACAGTGACCACTGCGAACTGCAGAGAACTGCAAGCACGCAAGTTCACGGTACGCCATCCTCCCGATATACAGGGATGAGAGAATACCCCGTGTTCTCACAGGGAATCGAGGACTCAGATGCGATGTTCGCATTGAATCCACTCCATAAAGGAAACGCAGCCAGATTCATCTGCCACTCCTACTTCCCCAATGTTGCCTTCGTAAAGTGAGTGCAATTGGAAGTTAATGAATTTTGGGTGAAAGTAGATGCATTTTTACCAGATCTTGAGCATAGTATTGACCTATGTTGACAGCGAGAGAGTGCTAGTGAAAATGTGATGCACTACTGATTTATTTTCAAAAAGCTATAAAATTTAGTCAGGAATATGTTTGGATGGTGTCATCATGAATGCAAAAAAATTGAGTGTCTTCCGAGGAGGTGACCTAGCAGTCGACCCCCGTGTCTTCATCTTCGCTGAAGAACCAATGGAAGCAGGTAACGGATTTGTGAAATTGCCAATTTTCAGTTATTTTCGTAGATTTGTGAGTTTATCGATTATGATTAATATGGCACGTTTCCAGGCTCCCTCATGTACATCAACTACGGCACGGATTTCGGTATCAGCCATCGGGAATGCAGATGCACTCAGGAACTCTGCCATAACCCCGACATTCGATCGTGGATGCAGCAATTAACGTGGAATCAGGTATACTAACTTCTCTTTGTTCTCATATAATACACCCTTATGAACGATATTAATCAAATAATTAAACAATTAATTTTGAATTTGCAGGGGATGCAGATGCTTCAACGACGAGAACTGAAGATTCGAGAAAGAATGATTAAGGTGAGTTAAAGGGATTTGGTAGGGGAGAGATCAAAGATCAGTTTAGGCGGAAGAAGAGGCGATGCTTGCATGCACTCGACCGATGGACTTCCTCGATGGAAGATACTTCTTCGCCCTGAGGAGGAATATGAAGGACGATCCACCCAAGTACAGGAATGGATCATTCCGAGAAGATGGAGCACAGGAGAGCACCATCCGTCCCATCTTCTTTCCACTCAAGAAGGAAGACAAGACTACTTAATACTACCTATTTGTATCTCTCATTTCTAACCATCACTAAATGTAAATAATCCTAATTTGCCTAAACAACCATAACTCGGAACCTAGGTCTCTATGTACATATTTTGTTAATGATCTCTTGTATTACAGCTAATTTATATATTTCGAATCTGCAATAGCTCAGTTAGTTCCTACTGCCCTATCTCGATCTTCCCACATTTCATTTCGATCGAATACGCGGAATTCTGTAATGTGATCTTACATTTTTTTGTGCTTCCTTTTCACTCTAGTGTGATAACTGAGATTGAAATAGAAGATAGTATTTCTTGATTACTCGGTTTCTACGTTATCAATCGATCATTTTCTCTGTCACTGTCCTGTTCAATATCATCTTCAGGAAATTAGAATTTTCTGTCTCAGGGAATTAGAATTAGAATTGTCCTGTTAAGCCTTGCCCATCGATCTGCCCGTCAACACTTGGTCTCGCTATCTCCACATTGTTTCCTTGACTAATATGTTCGTACTTGCCACATAATCATTCTACAGATAAAACTCTTCCCATCAGATCGCCGAATGTTATTGTTAGAGAGAGAGAGATAGTAGATTTGAGGCAATCAAGCTGCCTTCTTTTCCTCGTCTCTTCGTCTTTCCTTCTGCTTCCTTCTTCCTCTTCTCTCTCGACTCCGCCCCCTTACTCGGCGGGACTCCTTCTTCTCCTTCTCCCTCTTCTTCTTCTTCGCTAGGGGGCACTTTGTATTTCGTCTTGCGGGGGTAGCCCCCTCTTCTTTCCTCATCCCTTCTAGTCGTCAAGCATAAGCCCTCGCGACGGCTTCTTTTCGGTCGATCCCCACATTTCCACCTATACACATCGGTGATATGTCGCGATTTACCGAAGAGGAGTCGCGGGGCAGCTCCTTCCCCTTCATCCCTTCAAGAGGCCCAAGACTCACAGGAAGACGTGACTTTATCACTCGAATTACTGTGCAGTGATATGTCATCATCTTCCTTTGAGCAGTGGTCTTCTCCCTTTTCCTCCTCCATTCGTCCCTCCGTTTATTCCCTCCCAGTTTACATTGCTCGAAGGGAGAGAAGATCGAATTGGCTGGCAACTATAACTGGAGGATTCCCTCGAGGGAAGAGTACACTCACTCTTCCTACATCTGCCTCGTTTCACTCCCAAGAATCACCCATGAATTAGACGACGGAGACTAGAAAAAGCTCTCCCAGGACTCTCCTCTCTCTCTCCCTCACTCTCTCTCTCGTCCCTCAGGGAGGGGAAGGGTGGAATATCGATTCCGAAGTGTCCAACACTCAAAAGGTCCTCCTTCTCCTTCTCCTTCTCCTTCTCCTTCTCCTTCTCCCTCTCCTCCTCCTTCTCCTCTTCTTCTCTCTCACTCTTTGCTTCTCCCCTCTTCCCGTCTCCTTCGACGTAGTTTCCTCGAAGTGCTACAACGGCGATGAATTTCTCCGTCTAAATGCGATAGTCTTCCTCCTTGGATCTTCCTTCTACATTAGAGAATAGGGCCATTCTCTTCTTTTTCTCTCAACTACGAATCTTCTCTAAATTATCTCCTGACTGGTACGAATGAGTGTAAATTCTCACGCCTCCAATTATAGTAGATTGAAAAGACCGCCTTTTTCCCACGAATCAATTATCGTATTAGTGTATAAAAAATATGGGGTATAAATGGTAATAATGCGATAGAACATGAATATCTTCACACTCACCCTCTCCGTTAGCGAGAAGTTCACTTCACGCGAATGTTTTGTCCGCTTACAGTACATAACATTTACAAATGAGAGAAATATGAAGAGGGTGAACATGGGAAGAAAATATGTTGTGTAATAATCGGAATGTAAGTCGTCTGACTAGGAGAAAGAAACGGAAGTCCACAAACCATTTTTTCCACAATTACGACTATTTCAATTTCTAATATCTAAAGAAATCGCCAATGTTGGAAAAAATATCAATAAGCCAATTAGATAACAACCAGTTATCATATTTGATAACTGGAATTTTCTGATACAAGCATGTAACCATACTTCCAGTGGTACAAGGAGACGAAACGTCTAGAAAGATTCCCGAAATGTTTATGTTAGAGTATTTTGAATACTGAAATACTAATCACGCTGGCCGTTTCTCTGAACAGACATTAGCGGTTTTTCGGATTTGATGTTGTATCTACTGTGTTGCAGCTACGAAATATACTATAACAGTTTAGAAAGATCTTGAAATTTATTTTCCAACATCTGTTATGAGTAGAGAGCGGAAAGGAAGAGGGAAGACCGCTCTGTGCGACGAGGAATGATATTTTCTCTTCCGGAAGAATGAGAGGGTGGGGAAAGTCTTCCGGAAGACCAGTCTTGTAAAACTTGCTATGGTGAAAATCAAGTCAAAATTTCACGCAAATGCATCTTGCCGTATCCTAATACCATATTTAAACTAGTTCTTCCTAAAATGACTTAAAATCCGTTCGAAAAACGCTCTAAAACAGCATTTTTCCTGGCCTTGCTCTTCCGGAAGACTTTGCACTTTCCCCTCGCTCTTCCTCATTCCTCGCTCTCTCCCTCGAAAGAGCGGCAGAGTCTTCCTCTTCCTCTTCCTCTCCGCACTCTAGTTATGAGCGAAAGTATCTCTGGCTTTGAATGCGCTGAAAAAACAAAAAAAATAAAAATATTGGGGTGTCCGGAAAGTTCGTATAATGCTTCGGAAAAAAGTCAGTTCGCGATCAAATGCAGTGATTGCGCAATCTGTTTGTCAACAATGTATTGCATCATTCTGACGTTGAGTAGTGAGAGGATTTAATCAGTCTCCTAGTTGCTACATTGATTCTTGTGATGGACTCCCATCTCTACCTCCGAGCAGTTTTACTTCATTACTACCGTCTTGGCCGATCCGTGAAGGAGGCCCACTCTGCCCTGGCCCAGTCGGAAGGAGCTGACGCCCCCTCCATACCCTTCTGCTATAAGTGGTTCTCCCGCTTCAAGAAAGGGGAGTTTGGTCTCGATGATCAACCCCGCTCTGGACGCCCTCCCTCCCCCGATCAGCCTCTCGTTCTCCGCACGCTGAAGCGTTCTCTCAGTGCTCGGTCCCATCTACTGGGAGATCCTCGCCCCTGGCACCAGCATCAATGCCGACCTCTTCTCTAAACAACTGGAAGATGTCGCGATCAGAGTCCCTCCCAGACTCCTGAACCAGGGCAAAATTCTTCTTCTGATGGACAATGCTCGCCCACATCGAGCGAAGATGACCCAGAAGAAAATGGACGAGCTGAAGATCGAGAGGATTCCCCATCCACCGTATTCCCCGGATCTCTCCCCATGTGACTACCACTGCTTCCGCTCTCTCTCTGACTTCTGCAAAGGAAAGAAGTTCAAGAATCGAGATGAAGTTGTGAGGGCTTTCGTGAACTGGGCGGTCTCGAAGAAACCCGCATTCTGGAAGAGAGGAATCGAGACCCTGCCCAATCGCTGGAGGGAGGTAGTGAGAAAGAAGGGGGCATACATTGGTCACTGAGAATTGTAAAGCATTGAATAAAAAATAAAAACAAAAAATTATACGAACTTTCCGGACACCCCAATAACATCGGAAAATGATCTGTTACTCCTGATACTCAAATTTTTCTTTAGAATCGTGTTGAAATTTTCGGTTCCTATTCCGAATGACATTCAATCTCTCAGAAAACTTGTGATAATTCAGTTCATAATGGATGCTCTGCTTCGAACCAATTCAGTCATCGTTCACTGAATAGCTTCGACATCTGTCAGCAACTTGAGCCTCCTGGCCTATTTCCCGAATTAGTACTTATTCCCGACCATCTGTCCTCACTTTTGACGTAATGGAAAGAAAATGCACTTCTCTCTTGATCTCAAGAAGCAATTGCTCATTGAACACAGGAAAATGAGGAAAACAGACCTGTGAATTGCTCGTCCCCATTCACAGTTTAAAATAGAGATAAACGTGGCGAGAGACTGGCAAATCATTCTTCTACATGGTGAGTTTGTGCTCTCATGAATGCTTGATCTACCGAGAAGGATGTGAATACAACCTGCAGCAAAGTTGCTGACTCGCTATTGGTATTCCGGAATCAGTTCTATCTTGAAAAGTCTTTTAAATAAAGACACTAAATGAATATTGAACAACGTACAATTATTTCGTTATTTCTCACTCCGTCCGTTGCCACCTTGCATCCATCTGTCGTGGTTCATCCTCAAATAAGCTAATGGCACGAAGCAATAGTAATCTTGACTGAGCCTATTAGTTCGATCAGTCCAATAGGCACTGTAACGATTCAACGAACGTGTCCTTCTGGCCGAGTGGTCTAAGGCGCCGCGTTCAGGTCGCAGTCCACTTCTGTGGGTTCGAATCGTGCGGATGACAGCAACCTTTTGCCTCATCCTGATTTTAATTTTTTTTCTTCTTTTAGACAACATTTATTTTTAAACAATAGATTCAATTCGTTAATAAAGAGGAAATGTGATAGGTTTTGTTCGCGCCATAGGCCGAATGAGTTCTAAAAATTGAGAAACTAAAAATTGATCTGTTAGATTTTTCAACCTCTCATGCCGATTCTCGACTAAATAGACACGTAAGAGGTTAGGGTAGCTCCTTCGTTAAAGGTCTAATTAATGTAAACAAAAAAATTTGTAAATATCCGACAAAAGGTTACTGTCAACCGCAGCAAAAGTTAGGTCGTTTGTGACGTATGAGCTTACGAGAGTGATATCGTGTTCCTTGTACATCACTATCTTCATTCCATTTAAGTGATCGCAGGAATGGCGATGAAATTTGAATTGAGTTATAAGATCGAGCAAAAAATATATTTGTGTACGTGAGAGAAATACATTTAAAAAAATACATCGGTTCTGCTTTTACTGATTACTTCAGGCAGAATTCAGTTGTTTCACTGTAGAGGGCGCCTGATATATCCTCTATCCTCCTTGAAATCTTCTGGCTTTCTTCAGAATATTCAGAAATCGATGTCATCTCCTAGTTGAAATCTCTTGTTGCCACTCACTGAAAACGTCCTATGACACACTTATTTTTTACGTTGTACATATCCTATAGAATAATCCCGGCAGCCTTGCGGCAACTGAATTGGAATACTGTCCTTCAGATCGTCCTAAATTGTCTTCAAAGTCGAATCATTCCTTCGATTTTCCACTCGCCTTCCCTAACGAACAACAATCACATCTCACTTACAATTGGAAGTGTATCATTTCGTCATCCCTACTCAATGTTCATGTCTAATCATGAGCAATCAGTTCTTCTCGTTATCTTGTGCATTCCATCATCTCGTCAGCTCTTTCATCTCTGCTCTCTCCTCTCACCACACTCTCTCCTCCATCTTATCGGAATGGAGTGGGGCGGAGTCGGGGAGAGAGAAGGAGCGAGAGCATGCACCCTCCATATCTCCTACCTGCACTGTCGACCATTCATTCCGTGAGTGAATGAGACAGGGGAGTCTCTCTCTTCCCTCTCTCTCCCTCTCTTTCTCCTACCTTCCTCCCATCTTTTCGTCTCCCCTTCCCTCCTTCCCGCCCGATTCTCCCTTCCCTTCTCCTGCTCGTTCTGCGAATCTCGACAGGCGCTTGCCAGCTTTATCCGCATTGCATCGAGGCAGGCTAAAGCTCGGCTAACGCCTCTCGAATGCTGAACAAAGCAGGGGAACTAAGGGCATCCATCTACAGTTGTCATGATTGGAGAAAGAGTGGAAGAATCCTCTTCCGTCTGAGTTCGCAAGAGATCTTCGATTTCAAATAATCATGTGAGTGATCTTGAATTGAGCGAATAGCCTTTACGCGTTGAATATAGGTCAACAAAGTTGAAAAAGAATATTAATTGAAGCTATGCCAGAAAAAGGTAGAACACACGGAAATTCTATTTGGTCGATTCTCGTATTCGTATACCATAATGATTATGATCTCGGCTATCGTCACCCGATCAAAGGAACGGAAGGAGAGGGAGAGGAGATGAGAGAGCACTAAACTTACGCTATCCCTCTCCTGATTACGATGGAGATAGGCACGACCTTTACCTTCAATCCAAAGAGGCCAGAAGAGTACCTCGTATAACCATCGAGATCATGGAGTAGATCGGCTATCTTCCATCTACGAGTAATGGAGAGGCATCGCAGTTGAGGAAGTAAGAGGGGAAGACGAGAGATCATCTCAGAGACCGGCTGATAATGAAATCAGCCCATCCAAGGAACTGGGTATTCATCAGGTGAAGTATTAGTCCAAGACATGTTCGGGAAGATCACTATCTGTTTTGAAGAGTCGGGTGAATTATTTGTTACTTTCCTTGTCGCCAGCGCAGCCCAGAAGTTTCAGATGCTATCATTGCAGAAATAAGTTATCAAGAGGTTACTAATGCAGTAAAAAATGAGCTAATATTCTGAGAATGAGGTCCCCTAGATTAGCGAGAATATACAATATTTTGTTTCATATTTTCGTTACGCCTTCTCGCTCCCTTTGGCACAGAGCGAAGGCGTGAAATAGAGAGAGACTGCAAGAGTAGCTTCATCAACGGAATGAGGACAGGGGAAGGAAGGAAGGGAGTGGTGCGCATTCCTCCCCATTCCATTCACTATCAATCTCGAACTGGTGTGTCCTTCGCTGCTCTCAATTCGAGAGAGGAGAAGAAGGTCGTTCCCTATATTTTTTAACCACTGATAGGGAGAAGAGAGCGATTATAGAGTGAGAAGGGAAGAAGGGAATGGGAAACAATGATACGATGAGAATAAGAGGAAGGCAGATTAGACTGATAGGAAGAAGACCAAGTCTGCCTATGAGCATCCATCCACATCAACTAACAAGGAAAGGCCGCGAGGGTAAGATGGAGTTTTTGGATGAGACACAGCGGGAACTTCTAAGAACTTCTACGTTTTTTCATATCTGCTGAGGACATCTGTGGATGGCTGGGTGGTAGTGGAATGTTTGGACATAGCCTGAGAAATTAACGGTTTTAAAGCTCTCCCCACTATGAGCCCAGACATCCACAGAGGTCCTCAGCAGATATGGAAAACGTAGAAGTTCTTAGAATTTGATCCTCTTTCGATACCGCTATGTCTCATCTAAAAACTCCACCTTACCCTCGCGGCCTTTCCTTGTAAGCTATCTTTTTGAATGGAGGAGGTCTTCGAAGGTGTATTTAAAATGGACTGTACAAATTTCGAAATATTATTTATCATAATTTCTTGATTGCTGGATAATTTGAGAAATGATGTAGTACGGGTCTCCTGTAAAAGTGTAGGAATGCTGGCTACTAGGAATATTTTGTATCTTAGATTTTGATTAAATTTGGTTCATGGACATGGTTGAAGGTCAGAAGAAGACTAATACAGTTTGGTGAAATCTGCACATTATCGATTTTATGATCTACAGCGACCAATTGACGTATTTCAGTCAATTTTCATCGTACAGCGAACTTTTTTTTCTAATTTTGCTCGTTTTCGAAAGATCTACAACTTCGTCAACGTAGCACAAACGGCCAAATCACGTCTTCATTGCGAAAACTGCGAAAAACTGAATTTCGTGTTGAGAATATCGATTTTCTGGCTCCGTATACCATAAACACAATCGATTTTATTTTTCCAGTGGATTCTCCATGCAAAATTAGGGGATGTTTTCGTTGAGCATTTTTCATATAACCTGCTTTTCAATATCGATTTAGTAAGGGAGGGAATGCCTCGTTCTGGACTTGGTCGATTTTAGAAGCATTCAGTTTTTTGATCATATCTTGGTTCAAACTGATGCACTCGAGCTCACAAAAAATGAATTCGAGAGCTCTCGAGAAGCAGGAAAAGTTTATCTAAGTGAACTTAAGCGATAACATTCGTCGTTTTCTCGTTATTGAAGGAAAACTGTCCAAAATGCCAACAAATTATGATTTTCACTGCTCAGATCGAACGATTGACCATCATTGAAGTAGTCTGGCACATTTTTAGATATTTTGGACATCCCGCAACTACTGTGTTCACTTTTAGTAACACAAAGTTGATCATTCTCCATTAGCTGAGATAACTCTATCCTGCTTCATAATATTATATTATGGAGAAAAATATATCGGAAAATAACTTTATTCACCTTTATTCGGCGTTTCAAATAAACAAATATAATTGTGCAGGACGAGTAATGTTTAAAATGTGCCAGACTACTTCAATGATGGTCAATCGTTCGATCTGAGCAGTGAAAATCATAATTTGTTGGCATTTTGGACAGTTTTCCTTCAATAACGAGAAAACGACGAATGTTATCGCTTAAGTTCACTTAGATAAACTTTTCCTGCTTCTCGAGAGCTCTCGAATTCATTTTTTGTGAGCTCGAGTGCATCAGTTTGAACCAAGATATGATCAAAAAACTGAATGCTTCTAAAATCGACCAAGTCCAGAACGAGGCATTCCCTCCCTTACTAAATCGATATTGAAAAGCAGGTTATATGAAAAATGCTCAACGAAAACACCCCCTAATTTTGCGTGGAGAATCCACTGGAAGAATACAATCGATTGTGTTTATGGTATACGGAGCCAGAAAATCGATATTCTCAACACGAAATTCAGTTTTTCGCAGTTTTGGCAATGAAGACGTAATTTGGCCGTTTGTGCTACGTTGACGAAGTTGTAGATCTTTCGAAAACGAGCAAAATTAGAAAAAAAAGTTCGCTGTACGATGAAAATTGACTGAAATACGTCAATTGGTCGCTGTAGATCAGAAAAATCGATAATGTGCAGATTTCACAAAACTGACTGGATTAGCATTCCTCTGACCTTCAACCATGTCCATAAACCAAGTTTAATCAAAATCTAAGATACAAAATATTTTCTAGTAGCCAAACGAGTGAGTTTTCCTACACTTTTACAGGAGACCCGTGGTAGATGGAGGCATTTAGATGAAGGACAGTTTTAGACGAGCAACAGCTGAAAATATGCGAAAGATATTGAATTGTTATGTTCAGTGAATAAACAGATGGCAATCGAACTCAGCTTTGCAACTACTCTTGATGTGTTCCTCTATAGGCGAAGAAGGACTCACCAACAGCCTTCAATCCCATTCGGGGGCGGATGGGAATCGATAATCTTCTGGCCGGCCTCCTCTGCTGATCGGATCTTACTCTAGCAATGGACGGAGTCTCGAACGGGACTGAGGACTTCCGCCGAGGAACTGATACGACAAGGGACGTGTCTGAACATCAAAAATATATCACTCATCTGTAACATGCATATAATTGGGGACTATCTGGAGAATTAATAGAGCAGTGTAACATCGGAATCTCATAATGTGTACGGTTGTCAATAACTAGGAGGGACTTACTATCTCTGTTCGACTGATAGCACCCTCTCTTCTTCTTCGGTAGAATGCCATTCACTCGATCAATTCTCGTCTTGTAGGTCTGAGGCATCTAAGACATCAAATAATCTAAATGTGGTAGTGGGCAGCAACTGGATGTGCGTACATCGGATAGGCAGTTCTCCAACCAGAAAAGTACGCGTTCCTTCTGCTTCATACGTTTGGTCGATCGCTTACTACCTCTCCGCCCTGAATGGAATTATTGAGAGAACTTCATTGACGATATATTTGTACTAAACTCACTCATGTGGTCACTCAGGCAATTCTCAGTGAAAGACTCGTCTGCATCATAGTCAGTCGAGGAAGGAATGGGACTGCCAACTGCCCCCTTCCTCAACTAAAATTTTTAGTTTCATTGTAAGCATGATGTTCATGAATTGATCGAGGATTTCGAAAAACTATAGAACACACATCATTCTCCTGGTGAGTCGAAGATGGATAGGGAAAAGCAAAGTTCGGTACCGCATTTGAATCGCGAAGTGCGAAGGAAGAATGGAGTGGAGAGCTGTCGCAGTCTGCATCATTCAGTAAGGGAAGAGACTGAAAGAATGACGATGAAGACACGATGGATGAGAGGAAATTCTATTGTTTTATTATAATACATCATCATCCTTACAGGTCGCGCGACTTTGAAGGAGGCGAAAGGAGGAGGAGGAAAGAAGACGCGGCGGTGCTCGAGTATCGAGAAAAGCGAAGAACGAGAAGCACATCGTTCCATTAGAAATATCTAAATAATCGGTTCAAAACATATCGCAGTAATAATGTGATGAGTATAAAACTTCTATGATTTTTGACAAATTTATAATTTTCAATAGATTTCTCCACGAATTCGAGTGAGAGGCACTTTGGGGGGAAGCAACCCAAGGCAATGGAGGGCGCATCACCGAACACCTATGAATGAAGAGAGAAAGCGTGATATTGTTTAGTCTGCTGTCAGATTTGGAAGAGGCCTGCTCTTGAACTTGAATGTCGATGTGATGAGCAATTGAGGGAATGACAGACAGGGCTAGCAGTTTCGAATTATGAGCTACCATTGAAATAATTCGAAAAACATTATTTTGGGGACAATGAATTTGCTTTGTTTCCAGTTTGGGGATTGTTCACATTAATTGTTCCCTGTCTATTGTTCCCACTTTCTTTTATGCCCACTGGGAAAGACAAGAAAGTTGCCCCAGATGGAGAGTGGGTAGCAGCCACTGGGAAACGAATTCCTTAACGGTTTCATTCGGTACCTTGTCCTAATGGAAGAATGATATGGGAAACCAGTGTGGGGAATAATTGAGTTCCTAAAGAGAAACGTGTTGGGGAAAGACGCTGCTTGACTAATAAACTGAAAGTACGGTACAACTTCCGACAGAAGGCGGCTATCTGAAACGTAACTGGCATTTCCTATTGACACCCTCCCTTAATGACTATTCAACATGATACCTTTAACCTTGTCCGAAAGAGGGTGTACTCTGGTGAAAGTGGTGCCGCGTCATTAAGGGAGGGTTTCAATATGAAATGCCTGTTACGTTTCAGATAGAAGCTCACCTTTTGATGGCAATGAACGGAAGGAGGAAAATCACGGAAATAGTGATAATTAGATGAAGTAAATTCGTATGCACCGCCAAGACGAAGGAGATGCAACTGACTTGAAGCGCCTGTCACAACTGCTCTGGTGAGTAGTGGGAAATGGCGTAATGCAGGTAAGTGAACAGCGGATTAGAAGCCCACGAATTGATTCATTCCAATTGCGCAATTCAATTGAGAGGACATCACAGTTGTCCACTAGATGAAAAGGAGGTTCAAAATGTATCAGGTTGGCCGGAAAGTCTTTATCACTGGTTTTGTTTTTTCACTGCTCGTCGCTAATGTACTTTGGCGTTCCCTAGTTCCTTGTGAGCAACAATCAGTGAAGGGCCTTTATAGTAAACAACTCCGCACCCCCTTCCCTTCAGCCAGGCTCTAGTAGAGCAACGATGTATGTCACTAGTACCATCCGCTTCCGCCATTCTACAGTTTCACCTCTTCATATCCTACACAACGATGAATGATTTGGAGACGCTACTGAAGTATGTTTATGGCACGCATACCCATCACTACACTACAGTCAGGATTTTGTTTCATCGCTTCGAATAAGGCGACTTTTCTAATTTTCTTAATTTTTCGGTTTTTTCTTCTTTTTCGCGCTCAGATGGGTTCTACAGGGAGGGGATCCATAGATTCAAGGAACATTGGGCATATGTTATCAATAATGATGACTAGTATACTTGAACTCGTGCTATTGTTTCCTCAAAGAAATAAAGTTTTAAAAAAGTGACAAAGACTTTCCGGTCAACCTAATACTTCAGTAGTGATTGTACGACCACCATGTTTATCAGACTGGATCTTCCGAGACAAAAGAACGGAGAAAAAGTGCGGACGATAGAATTGTATAATGATTCTCCTTCGGATAAACACTAGTGTCCCAACTCAAAAAAAATCATGATGATGATAGTAGAAGTAATCTGCGTTTCCTTGTGTTACAGTCAGACCTTCTGGACATAAATGGTATCGTTCATGGACATTTTGAGTGACCGCGGGGTGGCAGACGTAATTAGTGCCTGCCCGTTGTAGATGAAGGAGAGAGATGCGATGGGAACTCCTTCTCTCTCTGAGTAATCCTTCATCACTCCACCCATTCTCATGTCGAATGTGATGCAGTAGATCTTCACTTCCTCTTTCTGAAGATATATTGGATGTGCAATTTTAGGAAAAGAAGATGTAACCTCGTTGAGGACTCTCACTGAGATTCGACTAGCAGGGAGTTTATTCGGCCCTGCCATCACGAGATCGAATCACTGAAATGAAATGATGCTAAAACGATAGTTGTGAATAGCTACAGAGCGGAAATGGAAAGGGGATAGTGGCAAGGAGATTGGTGATGTCCGAGTAGGTGAGTAGTACTCACTGAGTACCCCTGGCAACCAGAGATGGGTCTTAATGACAGACGGCTGAGCCTGAGCCCATTGTTTGAAGGAATGAAGCCGATACCCGAATTCTAATTGACTAACTACACGCCCCATCGTGTCATGCTTGGTGTTCTACTATCATGCCCTTATATTCATTCCAATCAATAAAATTGTATATTAATCGCTTTAAATATTCTTTAAAAATGTTTAAAATTTTACAATAATTTTACTTGAAAACTACGGTAGTTTGAAAGCAAAAGCGTCTGAAGTAGGAGCCCATTATTCCGTACTCAAATATTCGGGCCGCCGTCCCTAAATTGAACGCTATTTCCTGTCGTCCATGCCGTTTTTTCGAAGGGATACATGTAGATTTGAAATGTGAACTTTTGGCCACGCATATCTCGACTTTCCCACCCAATCTTTACTTTCCCAATGGTGATCATGAAGGAGGTGGCAATTGCAAAAACGACAATTGCACAACTCGTTGCTGTTCGCTTGAGAGTGGACCTGGGAACTTGGGAGTTGTATCAATGTAACTAGTGTGTGCTCCCCTACACTTCTATGTATTAGGCTGTGAAGAAAGTAATTGTAGATTTGGATCATGATGTTTGAGCAAGCCTAAAATTCTTTTCGTTTATGGTCTCAAGCTAGTTCGATAGCATTTAGTAGGGGGTTACTTGACCAATATATGTAGGGTCCGTAAGGTGGTTGACAGAAATCATCACACAGGCCTATTTCTGGGGTTAATGTGTCCCTATGGGACTGAATAGGATCATACTTTTTGAATTAGGTCGATATCTAATGTTTGAGTCAAGATACGGGCCAAAATGTGGGTGAATCGAGCATAACGTGAAAGGTCCAAAAAGCGAGACAAGGGAAAGAGGGGCGGGGCCTATTTCTCCATTGTCTTTTCAATTCTCGAAACGATCGGGTAGAGCTTCGCCGAACCCTATAGGGAAAGAAAGCGAGCTTTCACGTAGGCAGGGCGCTCTCTAGTCATGCCGGGTGAGAGACGGGTGGAGGGAGGGGAGGGAGAGGGAGGAGAGGAAGCGGAGAGAGTCACGAGCCATGCGCGTTTCGAAATCGAAGAGACACATGATGAGTTCACAACCAAATCATTCGTTCAAAAGTGAATTTGGAAGCTTTTTTCATCCTCTTTCGAATGAGCCTCCGTGACCTTGGAAAATCCTTTTCTCAGTAGGTCAGCATACGAGTTTTATAGTTTTCTAGGCTAAGTCGCTCTATAAAACTTGTATGCTGACCTACTTAGAGAGGGATTTTCCAGGGTCACGGAGGCTCATTCGATAGAGGATGAAAAGAGCTTCCAAATTCATTTTTGAGCTAGTGATTTGGTTTCGAATGAAGCCTGTGTCCCCCTGATCTCGCTTTCGAGGGGGAAAGTGTCAGAGCCGAGTGGGCGGAGCTTGCAGTGTCTAAATATATATGTTCGAATCACAAAGTAATTCGAACATATGCCTTTTGGATATCCGAAAAATCCAAGCTTTAAATAATGTTATATTTTCACACTTTTATAAAAATAATTTTCGTCTCTCGTATTTTGTGGGGAAAAATGGCTGTACATTATCATATACTGTAGTGAGAAGCCCATTGGTAGTTCTTTCGAAAAATAGGTCTAAGGCCGATCCTGGCTCAGCATAGCACGAGTTGCACACTATTGAATTCAACGCTTGCCCAGGAAAGACGTATCAAGTGATAATATTTCCTGCTTCGAGGATCATTCAGTCTGTCTTTTAAATAAGTGCGCTTCCAAGATACGCTATAGTGCTGCACATCGTCGAGAAACATTTGAACTCACGTCTTTTCTTCTTATTGCAAACTTAGATTTTCAGTATTGTTGAATAAAGTTCAACAAAACCAAAAATTCGACTTTTAGTGTAGGGCGAATGAATAAATTTTCTCAAAAGGGAGCTATCCCCTAACTTAGCCCAGCCGAATATTGATAGATAAAGAGTAGCTTTAACAGTTAATCACTAAAGTTGGGACTTTTTACCAATGCCGGAAACAGGAAATTTCGAAATAGTTGAATTTCGAGGTTCAAATTTCAATGTCAGGATGATGAATGCCACATGTTGTGGTAGCAATGTCGTATGCTCACATAACTACTATTTTAAGTTAACAATAAAAGGAACTTCCCGTATTACTACAATTGTGAAGGTCACTGTGATCTACTTTGGAGGTAATCAATAATCCATCATAATCAGTTCATTATATTCCTCGCCCGATGATGAATCATCCTTCCCCTCGCACATGCGCTAATGTGCCTCGCCCCTCTCTGACTCACACGCTCTCTCAACGATCTCTCGTCGTCTGTCTGCTCTCCTCTGGAGACACACTATCTCGTCTTCCTGAAGATGGCTCCTCCAATGGACATCGTCATCGACCAATCACGGATCACCAGCTGATCGCCACGCCCCTTTTCGAGGACTATATAAACCCCGATTCAGTCATTCGACAAGACTCCTCCCCCTTTGCTCGCATGAGCTGAACAGCCCTAGCCCGCTCTGATGAGCTACTGAACCTCTGCCCGACTGTTTCCTCATCTTCTTGTTGTATGTCTACGCGAGTTGCCTCATAAACTTATTCCCCTTCTCGCGTTTGTCCTTCGCATGGGATATTGGGAATGACTGAATCACTTGGCGCCCAGCTCGTTCATTCAATTGAGATCGATACATACATCGTTACGGATACACGGTAAAGACAAGTTTTCATATTGATTTTTGTCTGGATCAAGTTCATAAGTGAGTGGATTTTCTGACAGGCCTTTCGCAGCGGATCAGATTCAAATGTTGTATTGTGATATCCGTATGTCGTATTTTCCGACTGTGACATAATAGTTTTCCTATCATAGCTCTCTATGAAAAGCTAGGCCAAAACTTAATAAGCAAAATTTTTGTTAGTGTTATTTTGTTTTCAAACTGTGGTCTCAATACCAATTGGATAGGCTTCAACAAATGCGCGATGGACAGAGTTTCCAAGCACTCAACGAGTATACACATCAATATGATATTCCGTATTCGACAAAGGACGGGGTATATCAGAGTCGAAAATTTTAAAATCTACAATTACTTTTTTCACAACCTGATATAAGTCTTGCTACCAGGCGAGCTTGCGTTTCACTCGTCACCAACGACCAGGTGTTCATGGTCCAAAATTTTGAATTTGAGTAGCAAATCATGGCTAGATAAACGGCGAGTACCTTAACAAATCGATATTCCAGTACCCCAATAACTACTCTATCCTAAACATTTGTATCGATAGTGTATGGCATTTGGTGGAAATGTTGTAGGAGTCTTTTGCTTTTACTGCAATGCTTTGCTATGAATTCTGCAGTAATGTGTTGATACGTCTTGACTCTCCTTGAGAAGTGTTTTGGGTTTAGTTGCCGAATGGGGAGAAGGGAGGGGAGGATCATCGTCCATCCACAGGCTTCACAGGGCACCACACGCCGATGCTTCATTAATCATCGCCGTTGGAGCGCTGTGATACCCGCGATGTGAACAGAATCCACGAGTGGGTTAAAGGGGGAGGGGGGATTTTATAGGGCGTGAAACAAAAGGAGACAAGAACAATTTATCGAATGGAATGATACAATAATATGCCAATTTGGAGTCAGAGAGGAGGCTGTCGCGTGTGCAGGGAGGAAGGGGGAGGGGACTGGCCAGGCGCAAGCTGTATTAGTCCATCCACGGGTTTCACACCGGACCAGTCGGCGATGCTTCTTATGCATTCCATCGCCGTTGGAGCGCTGTGATACCCGCGGTGTGGACTGAGCTTGGAGGGATGGAGGGGAATGTCGACTGGCTGGATGGGGGAGGCACAGAAGAGACAAGTTTCCCGAAACTGAACATATTTTCGTGGACTCTATGTACAAATTAAGAAAACATGCTCAGTGTCTGGTAAAACGTCTCTTTTGTGTTTAGACTGCACACGCGATCAGCTCTGTCTGAATGAGATACGAGGAAAGCGAAGCAAGAAGCGGAAACCCTGTGAGGAGAGTTGACATCTGTGCGATTTGTACGTGAGATGGGGCAGCTAATGCGCAATTATAGTCAATCGTAGTTGGAGTGGGTGAGATCACAATGCTGAGATATGCAGTAGATGATAGCGTGATATTCATAAGGATGCCTCGACCTTGTCGATTCCCTCATCGTCGACGACGTCTCTCATCATCGTCTCCCCGTCGTTGACGATGGTGAGCGATCGCTTCTGTCGGATTCCGCCCCTCAACGTGCACGACAACCGACGACCCGAGTTGATGAGGATCCCACGCAGTGGCTTGCGCTCCTCCTAAGACAACTTCTATCACTTACGAGAGATGCATCGAAACACAAATTCACAAAGATACAACTTGCAAATATTGAACTAATAACAAATAATCAGGTTTGCGTTCCGCAGATGACACCCTACTGTGGATGCCCATTGGTCACCTCATCGATGTCCTTCCCATTGACAGCTAGTGAATTGGCCATCACAGTCACTCCACTCGTCCCGACCACAACATTGTCTGGCTGCTCCGATGAAACCTGTAAGGTTCGCGTAATTTGTGCAGTGTGTCAATCTCCATACCTTCCGTCGATTGTCTTCTTGACTGGCAGATAGCGCCGCTTCGTTTGGAATAGTGGAGATCTAAAGGAATTCCAAATAATCCCTCCAGATCCTTCTCCAGTACCTTTCGCCCTCCACTTGAGTTGCTCAGATCGCCCATCTCTAGGCCAGTGATCATCTCTCGAGGGGCGTTGATCGACACGACAGATCTGAGATGAGATGAGATGATGTCAGAGATCAAAGATCAGAGTCGACTCACGCTCCAGTGATCAGAGGAGCCTGCGTGAATCGTTTGAGGAAGGGAACACGGGCAGCAGCTCGTCGGAAGCAGGAGCAATTGAGGAGGAAGGCACGGGAATACTCAGATGAGGCCATGCAGAAGACGTAGAAGTTGAGACAGTGATTGAGCACCTCGAGACAGTTTCCCGTGTGTCGAAGCATCTGAAAGAGAGGGTGAACTAATTAGGCATTGCTATCAATGTTGGACTCTTTCCAGGTGGAAGGGAGAGGTATTGGAAAGATGAAAGATTACCTGGAAGGTGTACACGCCCTCCTTCGATTCGTCCTGGGCGCTCATGATGATCATCTGAGGGAGATTCCCCACGAGGTAGATCATACAGATCATCGCCATCAGAACTGTCAACTTCTTCTCCGTGAAAGAGCGATAGACACTGAATGAGGACCAGAGTCACTTCGATCTCCTTGACTGCCTCCTCACCTGACCATACTAATGAATTCCCTCCTTGCTCCAGCAGATTCCTCGTTCTTCGCCCTCGACTGCCTCCCTCCAGAAGATGACGTGCTACTGAAGGAGGGATTGTTGTGCTGACCCGCTGATGTCGAGTAGTTGTGAGACCTGAGATTACTGTAGATGAACTTGCCAATCGCAAACTGATTACCTTCCGTCGACTGCTCCGATGGCGATGGAGGATCGGGCAGAGGCCGATGAGGCAGTGCTGCACAGCATCGCTGCAGTCGTCGCACGCTGGCAGAGCATCTCACGACGACGCTTCTGAGAAGAAGACACTAGCCATCTGAGATCAACGAATACCCTATCGACTGTATTGATTGGTCTTTCAGATCCTATTGCTGGATTTAATTACGATTTCCCGTCAAAGCACTATCTCTCAATTCCAGATCTTCTCACGAAGGCTAGTGCACGAACAGAGAATACGAAAATTAAAGCGTTCATGGAAGATACTAAAGCTTTCATGAAATAGCATTTGCGAGACTTGCTCTTCCTTCTCCTTTAGCATTAATTCTCAATCAGTACCTTGGTCTGCTGCAGTTTGTAAGCGATGATTCCATTGAGAACTGCCATCAGGACTACTGTCATGAACCGCATTCCTTCCCGAATGAACTTGTAGTAGTAGTAGAAGGTATACAGCGGCTCACTAAAGAAGACCAAATAACTTAAATGCCATTTTCTTCTGCAGAAAAGAATGTAGCTGTAACGCCACTCCTTTTTTGCAAACTACAAATTTGCGCGTGACTTTCAGCATTTAACGTCATTTATCTTTCTCTCTCTCCTACCGTAGTATCCTTCCTAATGCGAATGAGTGGACTCTTCCTTGGAATGCATCATCCCATCCATCATCTCATATGAATGGGTAGACAGAAGACTCGCATCTCAGTCCCTCTCTCATTCCCAATCACTCTGCTATAGTTCCGGCGTCCTCTTCGACTTCCCTCCCTTTCCACTTCCTTCTCTCCCTCTATTCACAGTCAATTGCCCCCTCTCCCCATCCATCGACTTTCGCAAGAAGAACCTTAGCTACCGTAATACTAACGAATCGCACTGCGAATATGGAATACTTTCGAGAAGGGAGTGCACGCTAAGTTTATAGATTAAGATGGATTGTGATTGTTTTCGCATAATTAGTCCATTCTGGAGCCGAACAAAATAATTAATAATATCACTTGCAAAGCATCCTATTTTGATGGAGACTGTCTATATAAGAAGAGAGAAATTTGTAGCTCGATTAGGAGTAATTCGATGTGAAAAGAGATGCAGTCAGAGAAAATTGAACACCTCTCTTTCTAGGAACAGGGGGACCCACTTGCAGAGGAGTCCGACGTTGTTTCCGATGGTGAATCCTCCATTCTTAGTCGGGACGGGCTTGAATTGGAGACCGAGGGGAACATGCAGAACAAAGGCCGCGAGCCAGGCGATTGTGATTCGAATCCGAGCAGTCTGAAGAGATGAGAGATATTATACCACAAGAGTAATCTTGGAGAGAGAGAGATCTACGAACGTACCCGCTTGGGTTTGCTCTGTCGGTAGTGTGGTCGAGCGATGAGAAGAGATCTGGAGAGGGGAATTGAAGGGAGAAGACTACTACGAGAGGGCCACTACTACTCTTGTTTTTCGTGGGGAACAGATGAGGCAGGGGAGTGAGGGGAGAGAGGGAGGGAGAGGGGGGAGGGGAGGGGGGGGGGGGAGTGCCAGGCAGTGCTCGCTAAGAAGGAGGCGAGTGGTCGGTCTTCCTGCCGCCTCTTCCGATTTATGGGAAAGCCCGCCCCACTAGTATCGACAGACGGGTGTCCCTCCCTCCCTCTCCCTTCTCCCGCCACTCAATCTACATAATTGAGTAGCCTCGACGCACGGATCTGTCAATAAATCCAAGGGGAGAAGGCGAAAGATTCCCCAGATATTCCGGAGAGAATCCCGGAGCTTCCTCTTTCTCCTACTCAACAATGCACCTAACGTCGAATCTCTGACAGCAATAATTTATGGGTTTTTGGATACAGAGAATGCTAACTTTTAATGGGGATTTCCTGGTTAAACTATGTAGACAGAGCAACATATAATAATGGGTCGCATAAATCTGATCACGCCCCGAAACTCTCATGTTAACAATTTTGGTAATTACTGAATTTGAGCCGACCGTGAACACGAGCTATAAGCTATTTTCCAATGGGCTCTGGATCGTATCGATTAGAGAGCGTATAAAATCAGACAGCACATTCTCATTCTTCTTTGTGGTCGAATACTACAGGGCATGGAATTCGTTTGTGGTATAAATAACTACTTGATGGTGAAATTGAATTCTCGTAAATTCTTGTTGAGTGAAAAAAGAAGATGACTAACCGTTCGAGCGTAAGCATGAACGCGCAGTAGAGACCACCGATGAAGAAA
Source organism: Pristionchus mayeri (assembly GCA_036245805.1). Classification (NCBI taxonomy): domain Eukaryota; kingdom Metazoa; phylum Nematoda; class Chromadorea; order Rhabditida; family Neodiplogasteridae; genus Pristionchus; species Pristionchus mayeri. Next base: position 34,229,470 of record BTRK01000006.1, on the reverse strand, counting down.
GTGTTGATTAGGACTGGCTCGATGTGAGACTTGTACAGCATATTCGAGTACCCCTGAAAGAACGATGATTTCATCCTTTCCCCCTCCAATATCACTCATCATAATAAGAGTGGTCAAGATAAAGTCAGTCTGATGTTCATTAAGAGATATTCTCTGATCACGTTAGGAATTGCAAGCAAAGAAATAGGGTCACATTCCCACCAGTGCCACCACGCACTCAATGGGGGAGTCATGTTTCAATCGTCTTTGCTATTCATGTTCAGTGGTTAGCAATAGAACAGGAGACAGGCAAGGGTCTGCACTCCACTCTTCCCCTCACATTTCCGAAGAAAGCCTTCGTGATGATGTTCATGAGCACGCCTATGAGACCGATCTGAAAGTGGATGTTCAAACAGAAACTGGAGAAGAGGGAGAGGGGACGCACCAAGTCGAAAAGGGCGAGGGCTCGGATGTACATGAAAGGGACAGTCTGGAGGGAAGAAGACTGGAGTGTCTTCAGATTCAGAATATTACCGCCGATGCCGAACAAACACAGAAACGCCTGCCAATACTGACATCAGTCTCAGCCATATTTGTAGTGTTTTCATCCCCAAGAATGTGGCAAAAAGTCATATGTTTCGCTATAATTGTGTATATATGTTTCGCTATAATTATAATTGCTATAAACCCCTGAAGAATTCACGAAAAAAAGCCTATTTTATTGAGAAAATTCGTTGGAAATAGGAGGTAAACTTGCCATAGCCTTTCCCATGGTTGCCTGCAGAGTCTCTATCCTCTCTCGTTCGTCTTCTGGGGTCTCGTAGTCCGTGAAGTTATTCCGCACGTCGCAGAATGTCATCGTGAACAGCCCCATGATACTGCTGGAATTATTGAGATATAAATAACATAATTTCACGCCTTTCTCCTGCCACTCTGATGAACTAGAGCTCTCGGAAAATTGAGAATACAAATTCCCCCGCATTCTCTAATTAGAACAGGCTGGAAACATGAATCACCCAAACGGTGATGAAATCTCGGGCGTATAAATATTGCAATGGGCTTAGAATGATGTAAATGGAATTTCAACCATGCAGAAGTACGTTGAATGTCAGTTGACTTGAGAAACAATTCATTTGAACAATTGAAGTACTCCCACTACACGCACGGAGTAAACAAGGAGGCATGAGTGGATGAATGATATCTGTTTTCGCAGGAAACTCTGATGACGCGCACTTCGGAGAGGAATCCACGCCCCTCAGTACAATGTAAGCAAGAAGTGAAGTGAAGACACAAAATAAGAGACTGCGATGAGCCTGAGGGGAAATCGAGTGATGAAAGTACGACAATCAAATTTAGCAGCAACGTTTCTAAGATCATGAGATTCGCGACCCTGTGACTCCCTAATTTCCCTCCGAATAAACATGCAGATATGGTCAGGAATAGGTGGAAAGAGAGGTAACATACCGCCAAGTGGAAGCAATCTCCTCATCAATTATCATTCTGAGAAGGAAGTAGGGAGAGGGACGAGAGGGGATGAACTACTACTTGAGATGAAACGTTTGTCGGTGGGGGAATATTCGCTCACTCTCTTACTCAAATAATGACCACATCCAATAACGGAATGGATCCTCCTCACAGAAGAGGTGTGCGGGTCCCCAAAAAAGTTTACAACCATTCCATTTAGTTGGGAGTGTTTCGGGATGAGATTGACGCGGGGCTAATTGATTGTTTCCGGCCGATTCATTTCCCAAATGAACACCACATGCCACAGATTACGCATCACACAATACGGAAGTGAGCAACAAGCGAGAATACTCATATTCCTAAATAATAAATGGCCAGTTTTAATAATTTGAGTTCATGAATTCATCATTACTCACCTATTCATTCTGACGAGAGATAGAGAGGAGTCGGAAGTCAGTTTTGAGTATTCATTAGGGCGTCGACACGTTTTGAGATGAGCAAATAAGGAGGAGGAGGGGAATGAATACTGGGGTGTTTCTCTGTTCGACGTCGTTACTTAGTATACGAGATGATGAATCTGATGAATCCTTGGTCACGAGCAACGCAATAGCTAGAAAATGAAGAGTTCACGCGCTCTCTTTTCCTTCTTACGACATTCGGAAATTGAGAGGAGCGCCAGGCGATGATAAGGAATCGACCGAGGAAATGCTACTGGAGAATGGCTAACTGACACTTTGTGGAAAGGCGTTTCTCCCGAAAAAGCGTGACGTTTCGATCAATGTTGCTGCTAATGAGCTCACCATTGCATGCATTAGACCGAATATTTCACGAAATTGGCAACAATGATGAGCTTCCATGAACATATTCAGATGATAGCTAATAGGACCGTCCACGAAAGTCAAAAAAATTGGTCGCATGACTCAATTTATTTAGTTCATTCCTATAGGCATGGCCATATGATTTCAATAAGTGGTTCTCATCTAGAGGTAGAACATGGAAAACAGCTTTAGATGCCAGAAGATCAATATTGGAATTGTTTGGAAAGTCCGAGGATGAAAACTGAGAACGTCGACTTGACATCCAGGCGCACTTAGCGGGTTCAAGAGAACCAAGAGCCAACTCACTTGGATCTGCTTCCATTCCGCATTTCCTGAGATACAGGGACTAAACTTATGCCGGCAGGCCGCATTTGAGACTAGAGGAAACTACGACTCTCCTTCGTGTCCATCACGCGATTCAAACACACGAGAAGGAGATTTCATGGGAATAATGAGAGATCAACCACGCGCATTCCCTCGAATCCCCTCATGCATCCAAGGACGACCTCCGTGTTATTCCAGAAGAGAGTGAGCCTATCTCGAGAAGGAGCCCATCACGTCGTGTCACGAGTCGAAAATCAGACCGAATGAAGGATGGCTTGCAAAATGAGAAAAGAGGCAGGCGGTGAAAGGGCAATTCACGCGGCCAATAACGATGCTCCCATCGTCATCTGAGACAACAGAAGGAGGGAGGGAGCACTCTGCCAACCCATCTATGATCGAGCCAGGAAGTATGGAGAGAGAGGAGGCAGGTGAAGGAGGATCAGACTCTCCCCTCTTCTCCCACTCTCTACCTTCTCTCCCCATCGAGAGAAGGAGAAGGACGAGCAGGACACAATCGCCACGCGCTTTTCGCCCTCCGAACCAATATATGATGAAAATGAGATGGCGGGGCGCAGCCATAAGAGACCCTTGACTATATTTACGGAAGAGAGGAGGGAGAAGGAGGGAGAAGTGGCGTAGTCAGTGGAGTCATCGAGAGGAAGGCACACTATTGGCAGGAAGAGCCACCCCCGAGAATGAGATCCAATCTGAGATGCCATCCAAGGATGGAGAATAAGAGATTTATGGAGAGGAGACAATCATTTACAGGAGTATGACCACACACGCAGTAAATTATACTTGGAATCCTTCCTTCGAAGGAACGAGAGACCAAGACTCACCATCAATCTTACCCAACCAAAAAAACAAAGAGAAGATGCCTTCATCTATCACATTTGACGAGAATTGTGCTGAATCTCAAGCAAAACGGAGGAGGATGCAGGAAAAATGAGAAAGATTTTGAAACAAATGAGTAAATGGAGGTAGGGCATAAATGGAGTATGGAATCTTCGCTGCAACTTCCTCTTGCAGCAGACTGCTTCAAGCTCAATAGAAATAATGACCAGAAAAAAGAAAGTTCGCGAATAATTCAGATAAAGTAGCCAACTGAAATGATAGCTCATAGTTCACACGACATAAGAATGACCAAATGTGTGCAATGAGGAATGGAGTGAGAGTTTACGACTGCCCGATAACACCTTCGCAGACGATTATGTGTCGAAGCAACCGGATGAGGCGAATGCCGAGAATCTCATCAAAGGATGAATCGATGTTCATCGGAATCTCTTTCATATCACATCTTTCCGGGTAAACACACGCTTGATAGTTCAAAAAAAGCAGAGAACCGATAGGTGTTTGAAAGAGGTGAGAGGGACGCTTCGGTCCATTGAGCGCAGAGGCCAAACGAGGGATGAACACGAGTATTCTGACATAAACGTCAACATGGAGGAGGCGTTTATTATGTTTGTGCACTTGAAGCACGCTTCGATGAGTCTCGTCCTAGATAGGTCACTGTTTGGAAGGGGAGGGGGGAGGCACAAAGACACGCCGCGACCACGTCTTGGAGGAGTAATTTTGCAGCACGACTCCCTTTCTCGTCGCTCTAATCCGCTTCGGGATAATGAGTGCAGTGCCCCTCTTTACTTTACTTCCTAACTGGCCAATCACTGAGAGTGGAGAGGGGGACAAGCAATGGATGCACGACTGCAACGTAAGGAGGAGGTGGATGATGATTCCTTTTCATTAGGAGAGCACATGTGACTGTGAAACGTGTGGGTCCTCCTTCTGTCTCCGCGCGCGCTCTTTTTCAATTTCCGCGTCATCCTTTATTTCGACTCTCCCGCTGGTCCTCTTCCCACTCTCTCACTATGCCCCTACCTACTTGACAAGCATCCGATGTTTGTGCTTCCTTTGGACGAAGACATTCGAGGAACGAAGCAAAGGAAATATGGGGAGTGAACTTCCTTGGAAGAGATACGGTAGCTAATTAAGAAAGGCGGTTGAAACGGTGTGCAATTCAAATTTGATCTGCGTCCAATAACATTCTTGACTCTTGCACAGTGACCCAGCTCTCAAAAAAAGAAATATATTTTCAACTGAATAATTTCTCTATGCTGAAAAAAAAGAAGATTCAAACTCGCGCTCAAATATCCTGCGAGGAATTCCCTGATATTTCTTCTCTATCTGCGGGAGGGGCTGGCACGTGCATTACTGTAAGTCATCCCTTCAACCTGTTCCCTCTCGGGAGCTCAAGTGGGAGACCTGAGTGAACTCGCGTGATAATGGCGTGATTCGCCCTCTTTCCTTCCTTTTATCAGTGCAATGGATTAGATCGGAGAGAGCACTATTCGATTGAAATGACCAAGTACATCGTCCCCTCGGCTGGAATAGGGTTAGTGAGGCTTCCTTTTCGAATATTGAGAACCGTTACACGTAGGCAGACGATATTTCAGTATGGAAGAAGGTCAATTATTCTCAATTTCAAATTGCAGAGCCTTCCTCTCCTCCTACTTCGGCTGGGGTTACTACACTAAGGAAAAGAAGCTGTCATCGTTGAAAGAAGCCGTCGATTGTTTGAATGAGAGCAAGAGAGTGGACGAGGCCATCGACTTCATCCTCAGGAGTGACATCGGTTTGCTGCCATTTATTAACATCATTCTATACATTTCAAATTTTTACTCAGGCAATATTCAGTTTATCTCATAAAACTAAGTATTTTTTCTCTACGTAATCCATTCTGATCTCCACAACTGTCTTGTCTAGTAAGTAATAATGCAAAAATTAGTAGAGAATTAACCTTATCTTCACTTAAAATGAATTAACGAAATGTATTTCAATAATTGCTAATTCAGAGAGTTCTCGTGATCATCTCTCCTCTCTCTCCACTCGTTCTCTGGGAGCTCTGGCTGGCCATGGATGGATGCTCGTCAATTCAGTCCCCGTCCGGAAATTCCCCAAGAACGAAGATATGGACATAGAGAGAATTCTCCAGAAGGTACGGCGAGGTGATCTAGCTTATCACGAAGGGCTTGCCAGTTCAATTACAATACTATCAGCAATGAGACAATGGGCTTATTTGTTCTCCTCTGAAAATGCAGAAAAAATGTTGTCTTGGAAGCTTCGTTCTCAAGGAAATCAAGCTGAAATCTTCTAACAGCCTGTTCTCTTCAGTTTGATCTCGGGGATGAATTCCAAGCAGCTCTCGATTGGCTCAATCGAGTGCCTTGCGATGAGGACGAATTGTCGTGTACGGACGAGTGGTTCGGAAGGTGAGTCATAATTTAGTATTGGGGTGTCCGGAAAGTTCGTATAATTTTTTGTTTTTATTTTTTATTCAATGCTTTACAATTCTAAGTGACCAATGTATGCCCCCTTCTTTCTCACTACCTCCCTCCAGCGATTGGGCAGGGTCTCGATTCCTCTCTTCCAGAATGCGGGTTTCTTCGAGACCGCCCAGTTGACGAAAGCCCTCACAACTTCATCTCGATTCTTGAACTTCTTTCCTTTGCAGAAGTCAGAGAGAGAGCGGAAGCAGTGGTAGTCGCATGGGGAGAGATCTGGGGAATACGGTGGATGGGGAATCCTCTCGATCTTCAGCTCGTCCATTTTCTTCTGGGTCATCTTCGCTCGATGTGGGCGAGCATTGTCCATCAGAAGAAGAATTTTGCCCTGGTTCAGGAGTCTGGGAGGGACTCTGATCGCGACATCTTCCAGTTGTTCAGAGAAGAGGTCGGCATTGATGCTGGTGCCAGGGGCGAGGATCTCCCAGTAGATGGGACCGAGCACTGAGAAGAAGAAGCAGAGGAGTTCCTTCTTTCCGTGCTCTTCCTTCTTCGGGACGGGCGTGTTCTTCTCATCTGCATCCACCCATTGCAGTCTCCTCACAGGGTTGTCGTACGTGATCCACTTCTCATCTGTAGCGATGATGGAATTGACCCATCGAAGATTGGATCTACGATGGAGTAATTCCCGACAGACTTGAACACGATTTTTCAGCTGTTCGGGGGAGAGGTCATGAAGAATAACTTGTGGCAGTTTCGGCTTCTTCCCAGATCGATGGAGGATATCGGACACCGTTGATCTGGGATTACAAGTATCCTTCTTCAACTCACGCACACTGGCCATGGGCTTGCGCTTCAGTATGCGGAGAACGAGAGGCTGATCGAGGGAGGGAGGGCGTCCAGAGCGGGGTTGATCATCGAGACCAAACTCCCCTTTCTTGAAGCGGGAGAACCACTTATAGCAGAAGGGTATGGAGGGGGCGTCAGCTCCTTCCGACTGGGCCAGGGCAGAGTGGGCCTCCTTCACGGATCGGCCAAGACGGTAGTAATGAAGTAAAACTGCTCGGAGGTAGAGATGGGAGTCCATCACAAGAATCAATGTAGCAACTAGGAGACTGATTAAATCCTTTCACTACTCAACGTCAGAATGATGCAATACATTGTTGACAAACAGATTGCGCAATCACTGCATTTGATCGCGAACTGACTTTTTTCCGAAGCATTATACGAACTTTCCGGACACCCCAATACACAAATAATCACTATCGAATATTGATACCTTTGGATTCTCGGTTCGAAGTAGCAATTTCTATCGTTCGCTTATTTGCAGACGTCCGTCTCGATTAGCGTACCTCCAGAGGATCCTTCAAGTGATATTCCTGAAAACTGAGGTAATAGTCCTTTACTGTGATCATTGACGCTCTTGTCTATTCAGAAGCGATCAAGCAACGTCCATTTGGACACAACCATAGTAGATTTTCTCTATTCAATGTGGAAAGACTACCGGGAAGATAACAGAGAACTCGCTATTCTCGCTCTCAAGGTTCGATTTTCAGGTTGATTGTAGTATATTTGACATGCCCACTGATTTTGAAAACGATTTATTTATCAGGCTGATGCAAAAGTTTTGACCGATTTTCAAATTTTATAGTTTCTCCTGCCCCGCGTTTTGTGTTGGAGTGATTTACATCTAGTTGCTTGTTTTCGATGGGCTATTGGATGCTCTTAATAGCGCCATTTGAATTTGGTCTAAGCAGCCTGCATTATGAGAATAGTATGAAGACAAACTTGCTCGACAGGTCATCCGGTCAGAATCTTTGGATGAGTACAGCTCTGCTGAGAGTAACGATACTTCAAAGCTGTTATACAGTCGTGATATACATTGCGCATAGATCACAAAAATAGCATGAAATCGGGTATGCCGCGACAGGCCTTCTAGGAAAATTTACAGATTTGGGAGTCGAGGTTTTTGAGCATGACCATCAGCCGTTGAAATCGCTGTGTATTATAACCGATTGATCTTGGGATCTCAAAAGCCCTAATTATTAAACAGTCTTACATGATTATGCCACATATTAATTTTGGTGAACGTGCGTTTCTGCTACAAAGAGCTTCGTCTTTCCATAAAAATATGCCGAAATTCTCCCATGAAATTCGTACTTCTATGAATTCCTCGCTTCTCTCACAGAAAGGCAGCCCGATATCTCGTGGTCAGGTGAACAAGCTACTCATGCTCCATCATTTTGTGACTTGGATAAAATGGGCGATCTCTACTTATTGAGGAAATTTGATGTAAACGCGAACAGAATATTTTGATTTTTATGCAGATTCGGGCACAAATATGGAAAAATATTATTTTGAGAAAGACAAGGGCCATTGTGCCTACATTTTTCTAATATTATTATGACCCGGTATACGTAGCTTGTAGCGCCCCTATACAGATTCCTGTCTCTTTCGAAGCAAAGGCAGGAAATGAAAACGAAAAGTGTCAAAACTTTTGCATCAGCCTAATATTTCACAATGCAGTACGTTTTGTCCGGATTTCGTGAACACTTCGTTGCAGACTCTCGCAAACATCGCTGCCCAGGGAGAGTCGTATGCGAATGCTGTCCTCGAGTCGGAATGGCTCAAAGTACTCAGCAATCTCGTAATCAATGGAATTTCATTCGAAGAGAGGCTCATAGCCCATAAGGTGAGTAATAATGGGAGATATTTTTTACTGTTTTTCACGCATTTGACTATTCAATAACGGACCTAAACTTCATAGCTTATTTGCTGCTAACTAAAGCAACCCGTTGTAAACTCTCTTTGAACTACCCAGCAACTGTTCCACCAGTGCATTAGATCACGCCATTCATCAATCGTGCAAAGCCCAATGCACAATTCACTGAAAATATTGAGATAAACACGTGATCGAATGGACTAAATTGCAGATCTTTCGAAATTCTCTGCACTCCCTCGGTCTCGTCAACTATTCTCTGTCCTCTGATGTCTACGAATTGTATCTATGCATGGTTAGTGATAACATTAACATAAGTACATCTCCGCAGATGTTTTTCCGATGCCACAGTTATAAATGAGCTGTTATGATTGGTCTTTTCATTAGACAACAAAATCAATAAAATTCTACAGGGAGAGCCAGTCGTCGACGTCGTTCTCATCCACGGCCTCAGAGGCTCAGTCAACTACACTTGGAGACAGAAGGACTACTTCCGGAATAGAACACTCACTGAGTGCTGGCCAAAGGTCAGCTGATAGAAGAGATACAGAAGAAAGGGATGAATTGAGTAAATATTTTCAAATTATTGAAGACTATTAACCTAGAAGAGGTGCCGTCCACAATCCCCGCCTCCACCCAAGAGCATGCTCAGAAACTTGATACATTTCTGAAACATATCCCCCTCCCGGATTTGAGTCTGAAACTCATGCTTTAGGACTGGCTGCCTCGCGACATCGCGGATCCAATCCGTATAATAGGAATCGAATATCCCTCGTATTTGCTTGGTTTCACGGGAACGATGGAGAGTTTGCAGGTACTGCATTCATTGAATGATCTTGAACATGGAGTCAATGTTGCCGAACCGAGTGATCTATGTCAAATATAAACGATTTCTCGTTGTGCATTTTCTTTTTAGATGAGAACATTTTTGTAGTAAGATACTTATTACTAGTGTTCCTGTGTGCTCCCTGTAATTAAACGTAACCCTAACATACTTGCAGAGTCGATCCGATCGTTTCGCAGACCAATTGGAGCGGGCGGGAGTCGGATCTCGGCCAGTTGTCTTCATTTGCCATTCAATGGGAGGACTCCTGGCCAAGAAACTCGTACTAGACTGGCTACAATTGAGAAGCCGTACGTTATTCATCATTATCTCGATAAATACATCACAATCATCGGACGCACAATTCGAAATCCCATAATCATGCAACCAGGAGATATTTCAGAGACAGTGGGCATTCTCTTCATCGCCACTCCTCACAAGGGCAGTCCCATCGCAGAATGGGGATACGATATCGTGTCGGAAGATGTACGATTGCTCAGACAGAGCAACGAATTGAACAAGAAGGTTTGTTCCTGACAACAACTTCGATGTTTTCCGTTGAATCACAATGGCTATTTAACGTCGCACTTTCAGTTGGATCGAGACTTCGCGTCAATTCATGATTCCGTTCCAATAATCTCCTCGATGATCGAGACAAAGGCGTCGAATTTGATAGGTGGGACGAAGGGAATCGTCGTGCCGAGAGAATCAGCAGTCTATTCGAGAGGAGCACTCTACCATATCGAAGAGGTATGAGAGAAGTTAGATCTGGCACCTAGGAGAAACAAGATGTATGTAATACTGCTTTAGCAAGAAGATAATTATCTGAATACATTTACAGTAGCCTTTCTTGCAGATCCACCACGATATGTGCAAACCCAGCGAGCGGACTTCCCCTTCCTACGGCGTAGTTCTCAACTTCTTACGTGATTCAATCATCGAAGCTAAGAAGCGGCCACCTTCCACGGCCACTAAATAGTGCATCTCCATCGCAGGTCGATTCTCAGACTAGGCCAGAATGAGCTTATTCGTCATTGTCACTCATGTAGATTTCTATGAAACTCAGAGATTATCGCCAATCCCTCAGAGCCAGGACACAGCCCCGACATTGTGTTTACACGCGTGATTTCCCCACGATTCCTGTCATTTCGCCCACTCACTGCTTTCTAAGTCTGGTAGACACTCGTTTCCCAACGAGAAATTCACATGTAATTAGCCACGCATAAATGTTTATTGTACAATGACACAGAGCTTCGAATATGTGATCATCCAAGGAGTCCAGCCAGATTCGCCAGATTGCCCACTGCTCCCAATCCATTGGTAACTGTACTCAACGGGTTAGTTCCTCCTCCTCCACCTCCTGCGATCTGTGGCAGGACGTTGCCTAGAGCGGCTAAGGGGTTCGCTTCGCCTCCCTGTCCTCCTCCTCCCCCTGTGAGTCCACCCAATATCGATCCGAGTGCTCCCAATGTATTGCCAGTCTGTGGTTGTGGTTGCTGTCCCCCGCTCCCTCCTCCTCCCAGTCCAGGAATGATCCCTCCGAGTCCACTTAGAATCGATCCGATATCGACTCCGCTACTCGGTTGGCCGGTAGTAGGTGTCAAGCGAGTGCACGTCGCACAGCAAGTTTGTCTCCCGCCCGGAATACTACAGTAGCCTTGCGACACGTAAGATGCACACCTCAAATGTGGTTTATTCTAGATATTTACAGTATGCAGTTGCAAACACGATGTATTATGCGTAGAATATTACTGACTGTTGTATAGTGTCAACGCATGCTCCTGTTACGCCCGTAGGATTCGGAGTGGAACACAGACCACACGCAGTTGCGCACCTTATCGTAAATTACAATTATATAATATTTCTCTCAACTGAAAATAACATCTTATCAAATGCATGTGTGATCAGATAGGTGGTAATTTAAATAAATTAAATGAACAATGTAAAGGGTAGATAAATACCTCTGCTTTTTGTAATGCTCATTGTAGAAGGTGTGGTTGCAGAATCCATTCTTCGTCCAATATGAACACCTGACAAGGAATCTTCAGCAAATGCAATGTATGGATCGAATTGCATTGAACTGTTTCTAAAAAATAATTGCCTCACTGTTTCCGATCACTGCACGAGCGAGGAGTAGGAGGGGGCAGGGTGGGCACCGTTGGCTGCGGGGCGGGAACTTGTGGTACAATGCCAGTATTGGGCAGCTGGGTCGGTTGCTGGGGCCAGAATGGCTGCTGTGGTTGCTGCTTCTGCGGACGGAGAGAAGCTTCGATCAGCAATGGAAAGTAGAAGAGGAGAAAGAAAAGACGATGTTCCCCAGCCATATTGTGGCTGTGGAACTGAACCATACCTGTCTCCCTTGTAAATTCACCCCTTCTACGTGTGTATTCAGATGGCCTACGGATGCGCGAACAACAATAACACGATAACTTCTTTATCCGAGGGCACAGACGGAGGTCAAAATGGAGGGAGGAGACCCAATCATAAAGGTGAGTTCATTGCGAGGCGAAGATTAACGAAATGTTTGATGAAATTTGCATCGTAATGTTGGCAAGGAAGAGAAATTAAAAAAAGGAGGATTCACTGAGAATTGGCCTTTCCGCATATGGCGTTTTAGGAATGTATTGAATCATGAGGAATGTTATCGGAGGGTCGAGGCGACATGTGGGGGAGGGGATGGGGGAGGGGGTATTGGGTAGATTACTCCTCGCCGATCTCTTCGATATCTCTCTCGATGCCCTCGACCTGCTCCTTCTTCGTCTCCATCGAAACGACGGAATTCTCATGGTTTCCGTTGAGATCTGAACAATCGCACTGATCGCACGGAGATTCAAATGGTTTCAAAAATATATTCCTGTAACATCACAGTTGTACGGGCCGTACACAACCGTGCAGTAAAACGCTCTCAGATTTGTTCTTTACTTGTCATACACATGTGACATAGGAGAGATTTCGCCGGCTCACCCTTTGTATCTTTTGTGTAATTATGAATCATGTGGACGGGGAGCGGAAGTTCTGGCTGCGACGAGTCGTCGGCGGGCTTTGAGTAGTCAAAGCTGGCGAAGCTGAACCTCTTGATTGCAACAGCTATCCTGTAGGGATGGAAAGTAGCTAGAGATAGGGTCGAGACGCTTGGGCCTACTCAAAATCTAAGAAACAAATAATTCACAACAAATAATCATAAAATGGTAGAATTGTTTCAAAAGACGACAATGCAAACATGATTTATTGAAACAAATCTGCGATGGACTTTGTATTTCAAATATTTCATCCGGATTATTCGGATCATAGGATTATTCGGATTCCGGATTATGTTAAATGCAACTGACTTCCGATCTAGAAGGTGCTGTTGGCTTCGAACGTTGAATGTGAAGTTCCTCTTCGTTTGACTAGTCATCATTCCCTGAAATTTAATTCAAATTTTAGGTGATATTTGTGGAATTTATCCACTCTAATAGCACATGCTGCGATCATCCTTGGCCCTTTTATAGGATATTAAAAAAATTTACTTTGTAAAAATTAGCCTTCTGTGGGTGAGCACAACAATCAATTGCATTTCGTCGAAATATGAGTATATATACCAATCTGCTTCAATCCACACTATATATAGTGTGGATTGAAGCAGATTGGTGGCCCATACCGGTGCGGGTCTCTTTCTGGGAGTTCGATTGGGGATCGAAGAGACGGCGTCGTGAGCGTCCCTGATCTCGGAGAAGTTGAATGCTCGAACGGAATGAAGTCTGAAATTAACATTAGTCGTAATATAATGTGGTTTAGTATTTTGGCTATTTTACTCGGGTGCATGCGCAGAATTTTGCCACGCCTCGTTTCCAATTTTGGATAATCGTCAAGTGTTTACTTGGCATGTCGATATCACTCGGGAAAAGTGTTCTACTTCATTCATCATGGCTAATTGCCCGCCCTAGATTTGAGTTTATGGGTACTCTTGCACGCGGGTACACTCTCCTAAGAAACGTCTATTTTGGAATTTCGACAATACACAATTCGTGCATGTATGCAAAGAGTGGGGACAAATGTGCACACGCTCGGTCGTCACAGTGAATTGAGGCAGCAGCTGATGAGAATCTTCTCTTTGTTCTCACCTGCGACGGGGGACTGGCTGGAGGTCATCTTCATCGCTCGGCACAGCTGACTGGGCATCTTCCTCCCCTCTAAAGGGGTTCTCCTGCTCGTCTTCCCCTTTCGGTCCCCTGCAATCATCTATATCATTTTCATATGTGAAGTTCTTCATCAAGATATATCCCAAACCAACTGTAAATATACCAAAATTCAATCTACCGCAGTCTAACTACCGTAACCGAACCTCCCGTGCACTCACACTAGTTTCTGACTAAGAAACTACAGCAAGCACGGAATATTTCTTCCCTACCCTTCTACACATATCAATAGACTCGAAAACATCTTTCAATGGGAACTTCCATAGGGAAGGAATCGAGTTCCTCACAAAATAATACAAAGGGTCTTTTTTGCGTTTTTTGTATAATCTTTTTCTGCGGCATACGACCAATTGGAAGTAGGTGCAGATTTTGAGAAAGGAAGTTACTTACGTGAGAGTTTCGTTCATTCCTTTGAGTGGTCGAAGCACGACGACGATCTCTGAAATTACACTGACAGTTAGTTATGAATAGAAAAGAATATTCGCGCCATATATGACGAATTAATGAAAAATACGTGAGCCCTTCGTTTTTTTTTCTCTCTTAAATTAAGACACAGTGCAATTTTTACACCTCCTGATACGTGGGAAGGTGAGAAGGAGAGAATGGAAACAATGATGGAAGGAGTGAGAGGACTCCCGTTCGAGCACCTAATCTCATCAGTGCCAGGCACCAGGACAACCATGGGAAATCAATCGACAAAAGGGTGGTACAGAAGACGAAGGAAGTGATTTCATCGCTATTAGAACGAGAATTCGGAAGGAAATTGCAAGGATAGTGATAGGACGTGGGGAATAGGGGGTTTCCGTCAAACAGTTCTCCAATAAGGAAAGAAATCGGGGACGTTGCGCATGCAGAAACGAGGGAACGTGGATAAAGTCGAAGCCAGCTCTCGAATCGTTATCGCAAAGTTTCCCGTTTTTTGCCCCCTCTCGCTCTCATTTATGAGACAGATTGGCGCAATAAGTTTGTGGAGTCCCCTCACAAATGAGAGCCATGTCGGATAAGGAAGAGAACGAGAGATCTGGACAGAGGAAGGGGCGGGAAGGGAATCTCGATGGAGACTGAAACAAGTAAAGGGGCGGGTAAAAAGGGGAAATGGGCGGAACTTTTACGTGAGAGACCCGCAGATACAGATACCCACCTTCCCTTGCAGAATAGAGATGGACACCCCTCATTGCGATGAAGCCCGAATTCGACAGAGAGAGAGAGAGTAACAAAAGGAGCGCAAGGAAAAAACTTCTTCGAGTCTCGCTCATCAAGACAAATTATGCCTCCGTTATCATAGAGTCGCAACAATCAGGCATGTCAAATGATGCACTCGTAGCGTGAGACGAGGTGAATGATCGCGAATGAGGTAACCTGATGGGGTAGATTGAGAAGTGAAAAGCTCAATACGTCCACGAATTACAGCCAATTGTTGCGACAAAAAGTATAGCTCGTTCAACTGCAGTAAAGGATCTTCATTCCCTTCAGAATAGCATTTCTTCATTATAATTATTCGACTGTTTCTCTGGCAGTTTGCAGACAGACAGAATATGTTGAAGACTTTGGATGTGGAAATATGCGAGATAACACCCAACTAGATAAATAGTTTCGAGAAATAGTGTTTGCATATCAAAAGATCACCATTGACAAATTGCGTTTTTCATCCGTTTAGAACGTGTCCAGACTGTTGAGTGCGTATCTTCCGTTTGATACTCCACTGAATGGCTTCGTGCAATAAACGAATGGCTTCCGATGAAGGAGGGAATGTCGTCGTTCCTCGGAGGTTCACGGGGATTCTCATCCTCTGTGTCGGATGTCTTACGTGAGTGAATCAGCTCGATAAGAGAAGCACTGATCGAGAGAGGGCCTATTTATCGTCTCCCCTCTCTTTCTCTCCCTCGATCAGCTTGCTTTTCTCTTCCCCAGTACTTCTCCCCTTCACACCTTTCCAAGTATTCAGCCATGAGCGCAAAGATGAGCTACCACGAAACAATGCAACAGGGTGAGGCCTAAATTATGTTCAGTTCTCAATTCGATCACTATTTCAACTCCCAAATGAGGTTTGAAATGTTCATATGAGATGTGGGGGAAGATGGTAAATCTCCTGACAGTGAGTATTCTAGCCCAACTCGTTGAGATGGAGATGGATTCTCGCCTGGATACTTCGCGTGCCTCCACCTCCTTCAGACCACCCTCCAAAGCGAGTCAACGAGTCAGGAAATGCGTCAACAGTCGTGTGTTTTTTGAATGCGTACTGAGATTTCCTCGAAGAAATGTGGCCTACGGTCGTAAACAGGTTTCTCCTTTTTGAAAAAAAAAGCATGTACTACAATATGAGGCCATATCAACACTGTAACTACGATAATGTCTTCAGGTCCCTCCATCGCTAGTGTCGTTCTTCAGTCGATCATCCCGATGATCTCTCTTGCCATTGCCATCACGAACATTCGTCGATGTGCTGCACAGGTTAGTTCCCTCCATTCCCCTTCAAATCAGCCTCATTCGTTGTAAACAATCCTCTTCATAACATGACCGAACTATGATGGCTAGGCTACACTCATTCCGATGAAGTTTCAATGGCCATCCGCGCAAACAACCTTAAATGTCATTGAGGATTCTTGTTATCTCCTTATCACGAGATTTGATGTATCCTTCAGATTTGCATCCCTGCAGCGCTAATTGAGTAGAGAAATTCTCCGAACATAAGCCCCTCGTGTTCAACCAACCTTATTTGTTTCAGCGACCACGCGCAATGACTCAAAGGTCCCGCTATCTGAGGGAAGAAAGGGTGCGGGTGTTTACTCTAGCTGTGCGAGAGTAAGGCTCTCACCCTCCCCATTTCATGCACTATCTCGGTTACTAGGCAGAAAAAGAGAGGGGAAAACTGGAGAGACTGAGAAAATTCCCCTTTCGCGCACACATCAAAGGAACCGGTTGACTTTGTCTCGAAGTTGAAAAGAGATTTACAACTGAATATACTCTAGTACACTAGAGTAAAGACACGAGATGCAGTTGGAGTGAATCCTCCTCCATTTCAGCCGACTCTTCCCATCTGGTTGATCTGCTACAGTCTCATTCACATCACAGTCGCTGCACTCCGACTCGTCGCCCACTTTGTTCGATTTCTTTTCCATCTAATCAAAAGTTGCTCCAGTGAAGAACAAAAACAGATAATTGAGGTTTCCCTTTACAGAAGAACATCCTGGCCCTTCGTATTGCAGAGGGAATCGTGGGGCTTCTCGCTGTTGTTTGGTGAGTCATCCACTTCGAATGTTGTAGTCCACCAATGAAGGGAGAGCGTAGTCCTGCCCCTTTATCAGTTGCATGCAAAAGTAGTTGCCATCGATAGATTGAAGAGTCGCGAGGGGAATTATCAGACTAACGAATCTGCTCATCAACAATAAATGTCCTTTTCAGTGTCTTTATTGGCATTGGATTAGTTTCATGGAAGTGGAACTCGGTCACATTCGATGAGATCGTATTGGATCAGTTCTGTGATCCGTGGCTGTGGAGGATGTGAGTGATTGTTGTATGGTTACATTTGAGAGACGAGGAAATTGTAGGAAATGTTGTGAGAATATATTGGAGTTGTAGCGAGAGTCTCATGCTTCTGCTTCAAATGTGCACAGAACACAAGAAGTTGTCACTTCTTGTGTTCTGGGGTCGGGGGAATGGATCCAGTTAGAACTAGAAGACTTTGTACAGAAACATTGAATGAACTTCATGCATCTGGGTAGTCCTTCATTCTGCACTTCAGTTCGATCATCCACGCCCTCATCGGTACTCTCATCCTCTCTTGTGTCCCCCTCTGCTGTCTCTGCTGTCTAGCTGCTGATCACTTCTGCACGTAAGTTGCACCCCCTCCCTACCTTCTCATTTATGGCTTATGATTTACGGCTTCCGAAAAGCCTGAAAAAGCTGTTTGTCAGGGCGCGGAACGAATATTATACTTCTCTAAAGCCAATCGTAATACACCCCTCGGCAATTTTTTTGGCTAGTTAGTGTCGAGAAAATTAGAATCCAAAGCCAAGAGTCACCCAATCAACTGATGAGGGATAAATTGTCTACTCCTTGACATGATTGAAAGTTTGCAGAATGTGGTGAGATGAAACCCTAAAATAGTAATTGATTGCAGTGACTGGGAAGAGACGAAGCTGTCTCGATTCGCGAGAGGGACCAGAGTGTGATCTCGTCTGATCCCATCTCATCTGATAAATTATTCATCTTCTCTGTCTAGTTCGATCGCATGCTCGCTCTCATAAACACATTGCGACATCGAAAAGAAGAGAAAAGAGACAGTTTGTTCCTCTCTCGTTTCTTTACTCCTTCTGAGCAGCGGCAGTTTCTTGTCCTCTCTCCTCTCCCGCATGATCTCCCCGAGAAGCCATACACTTGTAGCACTAGTTGATCCTCTTCACTTTCTCCAATAATCATGGACACGTCGATGGATAGGGAACGCCAGCACGAATATGACGTCGTCTGCGACGTGCCTTTCTGCGTCTTCGTCGAGGTGGAGAAGCCTCAACGACAACGTCGTCCATGGTGGAAGGCGATGCTTATCATCCGTGGGTTGCCTCATGGCATAGGTATATTCGAAAATGTTACTTTGGAAGTGTTTGGGTGGTCTGCACATGGCTTTCGACCAGGACCACCGTGCCTCATGGCAAGTGATTCATCTCAGCTCTCACTCTTCCCTTCCTCCTCTTCATCTCCGTCGTTCCCCTCTCCGGATTGGTTGTTTCCCTCGTCAAGTTTGACGACTGCCCTTCCATGGTAATTCGTGTCCTTCCAATAAGGGCGAATGATAACTCAAGAGGGAAATTTCGTACGAACTGAATGCCTTGTACCGTTCTCCAACTCTCTCCATCTCCTTTCCAGCCCATCATCCCCAAGTATCTCATCCTGCACGGTCTCTAGTTCGTCTTCCTATTGAGTGTCAAGTCTGCACGATATCTCACGGTGTGTCATCTTCCCTCAACTTCGCTCAAAACTGGCGCCACAACAAGCGACAGAATGCACGCGAAAGCTGCCTCCTCTTGTTTACCTATTATTACGTCAGGGGAGTCGCACACTCTTCATGCGTTGTCTGGAAGGAATCGCGACTTCCATCGAATTGGGACTGTTTGTTATCCCATCAATTCACTAGTGCAGGTTCAAGAGTCAGCCAATCTCTGCGACACACAAAAACTCGGAAATATGTTGTTTTGGCAGTGATGCAATGCCTGAATCATTCCTATTTTCTCGTAATCTCTAGTCGCGAAGGGCTGCGCACTCTCCTTCCCTCTCTCTCTCTCCCTCTCTCTCTCCCCTTCAGTCTCTGCTTCGTCTTCAATCTCTGCATCGTTGCTTTCTCCTTCTTCGGAGGGAATTCATCTGGAGATAATCGACGACGTCCGGGTGGAATGCAGTGCGACGAATGCGTCTGGTACATGTGAGTACTCATTCACTTTGCTCACTCTGATTGACAAGTTGCCCTTTCGAATGTGAAACATAGGAAAAACTTATATTTGGAAAACGAGTGATGTGATATGCTAGTATAGAAAAGTTAGTTGCAGTTTATTAGCCACAGCTGGAACAGATCATAGATGGTTTCTTCAAGCACACACGATGTCAGACGGTTGCACGTGTGATAGGGAGGAAGAGTGAGCCAGTGACTAATATTGCACTGATATGAGCAATGCATATCGAGGTAATGGGCACAGATAGAGACTTGTATCGGTCGAAGGGATAGTGACAGCCACCTGCAGAAACTATTATTGAACTAGAAACGTTCGAGTAAACTCTTTATTTAGTTTTATAATAAATTCCAATCAATTCAGCCTTTTAATCACCGCCATTTTATTCGCCCTCTTCATCTTCCTCTTTCTCATTGTATTGATGTGCAGGTATCTCATTTTTTTTGCTTCTTGCATACAAATATGAGGAAAATATTAGAAAGGAATTGGACTTGGAAAATTTGTTATTTTCCATTTCATGGTGTGCATAGCCATATTAATCCGTCATGGAACACCTGATGTACCGGTTCACGTAATAAGCCATGGAGTGATACCTTCACTGTTAACTTTGAGTGCCTGCTGCTGCTACTGTTTCTCCTCTGGGAATGTATTGGATGCGACCGAGGGAGAGAAGGTTAGAACACGAGAATATTTTAACTGGCTAAGCATTGAGTTTAGTAGACGATGTTCAAAGAGTGTCTGTAGTCGTTACCAGACAATTGTCTCACTACACAAGTACAATCACTCTTTTTGGATACGAGAAGTAACTACGGAAATTGAAAGGAGAGGCGAAGCCTTCGGAATTGATATGGATGAAAATTCATTGTGCTTTCAGAAAGGAAAGACACGTAAAATTGAAGCTAAATCCGAGATGACTGAAGAATCAATCGCGTTCGCAGTTTAGCGAAATATTACTGAATTATTCTGAAATTCTGTTATATTCTGAAATTTGTTCTTGGTACGGGTTGATTCGTATGCCGTGATGTCGTTTTCGTAATTTGTTATTCTGTTTGCATGTTCGTATGAACAGATAAAGCTCCTTCTCACGTCTTCCGGATGTCCTGTTTTCCGGTCATCTGTCGCTGTCCTCATTAATTCCTCCTCTTCAATGACGTTCAGCTCATGTTCCATTCTGCTCGTTCCCCCTCATTTTCTGAGAACAAACAGTCCCTCCATCGAAATTGGACAGTGTTTTTCCACTCGACTTCTGCGTGAAGGGAGGAGTTCTCGTCCCTCTTCCATCTCCTGTTTGACACCCGCTTCTTCGTCCCATTCCCTCCTCCTCCTCCTCTTCTTCTTCTTCTCCTTCCCATTTCCCTCTTTCTTGTTTACAAGAATCACCAGACTAGTAGGGTAGTCAAGTAGCGAGGTAAGAGAATGGATGTAGAAGCAATCTTCCCTCTCCTCTCTTCTGCTCTTTTCGATTCTCTGAACCTCTATGGTGCAGTATGTCTTTGTGTGTAAGAAATCACGTGTGGTGGTATATTTCAATAAAGCAATAACTGTGATTGATCCCTTTCTCCATTTCGTTCTTCTCTTCTCTCTTCCGCATCACTTCTCACTTCGAATCCTCTCCAGATCAGTGACCTCCTCCCTTCTCTTTCATCCTCTCTCCATTCACCTTTCCCCGTTTCCCTTCCTTTTCCTCCCTATTTATTCTTCCGTTGCTTACTGCAGATTCTCAAAGCGAAAGTTGGATCGATTTTATAGGCGCACATACTGTCAATAAGTGCAAGGCTTATTCGCGAATTTATAGCTTAGATTGAAGTATCTGGTTTCCAACATTCTAGCAGCGATAAAACTGTTACAGCTAACTTGTGACGAAATAACAGAGGAAGGTAGGGCTCCTTGTGTTTTTATGTAAGCTAAATTTCCACGTATCCTTATCTAATAGCACATCCAAGTGCAATTTGCCTCTAATGATTCCCTTTGGCGAATTTTCACTTATACTTTTCTAGGAATCGTTGACGCAATACTCGCATTGACGTAGAAAATGAAGTGATATTCAATGTGTATTTAGCTATTTATCTTTGATAGCCCGGTTTGGATGATTCCGTATCGAAATCGTGATGCTTTTATAACATGCACTTTCCAATTTCATAATTCAACCTCTAACAGCATGAAACATTCATTCGGGCATTCAGTAAGTTAAAATATTTTACAAGGTCCTAATTTAAAGAAGGACTGTCAGCAAAGTTGAAATTTTGACGTTGTCATAACCATGACCGAACTTTGTACAACCATAAGAGATTCTGAAAATTTCAAGTGCGTATCTCTATTTTGGACCGAGTTATCATTAGTTGGCAGAATGCCAAGGAGGGCTTGAAGGGAAGGTACGTGCGGGAATTCAAATATCTAGAAGATTTTTCAAAAACTGGTGGGATTCGAACCCGCAACCTTCCGATTACGCGGCGACTTCTTTACCACTGAGCTATGCTATTGACCTTTGCCTATCCTCTTAGCTCGCGCTATGATCGTTGGATGATTGTCTAGGTCATGGTTATGACAGCGTCAAAAATTTAACTTTGCTGACACTCCTTCTTTAACATCATATTTATTGGTTAATAAGCGGATAGACATAGACCAAAACTTCCAATTACTCCGTTACTTCCTCCATGCCTCAATTCCATTCTCATCTCGGTTAGAATCGCTCTGGTATGCACAGGGTGAGACGAGGCGGTGGCTAATCTCCCATGGGTGGATCTACCCTCAGATATGCATTACGTTCTGCCATGCGAGAGGAGGCTGACTCCTCCCCCCCTCTTTCCCCTCTCCCCTCTCCCTCTCTCCCTCCCTCCCTCCCTCACTCGCTCGACCCACACTTAGGAGTAATAAGAAAATTGCAAGACTCCGCTTCCGAAGAATTATCGTCACGCCTTTTGCTTCACTACTTTCTGGTTGAAATTTCCTGACCAAAGAGCATGAAATTGCTCTGTCTACCGTAGTCCTCGATAACTCCAACCACCCCTAACGATGCAGTCTACTTTTTCTGCTTGTTGGGTCGAAATTGGGCAGCCTCCTCCTTTCTAACCAAATTCAGTGCGGGCATCCTTTTTTCTCGCATGGCGCGAACATTTCCGTCCTATTCCATTCTCTCCTTCTCTTCTCGTTAGGTGGGAGTGCTTACTGGGAACGGAAGTTTCCTCTTCCTTCTATCGAGCAGCCAATGATTCCAGTGATTTATGCGAGAAAACACGCGCAATTAATTCACTGGACGTCATGAGTAAGCAGGGCATCTTCCGATTCTCTCGTTTCTCCTCTAAATCCCGATTTCTCCGTATTCCACTCTCTTATTTCATTCAGTGTGAAAACGGGACTAATTATGCGGCAAAGCCGTACAGCTCGCGCCTTCATTATTCACGAGAATCTCCCCTACTAACAAGTCTCTCGTTTTCCCTCATTCCTCAGAGATTACCGTAATCCCCTCTCCTTCCTCTTCTTTCTCATGAACGGAACAGTTCTGGTTCCGCGTGAATAATCAAGGCGATGTGTCATCGATTTATTCCTCGTTCACTCATTTTTTTATTCGGGACACGTCCCTCCAGCTGTTGGATATCATCCACTTTAACAGCAATTCGCTCGATGAAAAGGCATTAAACAGCCCTCGAGAGGGAGCGAAATGCGATTGGGAACTGCTTATGGCATAAGGAGACTCTGCTTCCCCCTCCGAATTCGCTCTCCCTCTATCCTAAATCCACACACATCTCCATTGATCGAGAGACTCTACAACGGGAAAGATGTCGGGGGGCAGGGGGAGGGAGTGGATAGAGAGGGAGGAGAGAGAGTAAGTCTAGTAGTCCCTCCATGCACCCGGTCACCCTCTCCATCAATTATTCGCCGCCCTGTCAATGGGTCCAACCTTGTTGTGGGCGAATATGCACATGGCTTCATTCTCCTCTGGCCTCTAATCAATGCAACTCCTTTCGACCGATTGTTCTCGCTTCTTGCGCTTGTTTCGACAGTTCATTCATGTGATCATTCCCATCTTTGCCGCTTTTTCGATGGAATAGTTGAGAAATGTTTCTATGGATGTTCACGTGATCACTCGTGTAGTCGTTGGAAGTCCTTCGTGGAGACTGAGTCTTGATTATAGGGAGCCCCGCTGCTTTCTCCCTTCCATTCAAATTCGTGCCTTCCACGATTCGTTTGCTCATATGTCCCGTGTTCCTTCTGCCTTTTCCCATCCGATCCTCAGTCCTCTGAAACTCTCACTGAGCTTATTTTTATCAACTTCCACATGCCCCGAACATTATCAATCGGTTACTAATAGATCTCTAGAAAAGGTAGCTGAAATCGTTAATGTTAGTGATGGTTAGTCACTGAGAATAATCTCCCTTTTCACTGCCTTATAAAGCCCCTTCATAACCGACAAACGACAGATCTTGTTGACTTTTTTGGTTGAGTAATGCGGTAGTAATGGTGGTGAGTGGAAAGCGTCCTTTCCTTCTCTTATACTTTAGAGTTTCGCCTTGTAATGAGCAAGGAATCTGAGATCCTCACAGCTTCTCGAGTAGCTGAAAGTGACATCCATCATCTTCTTCCGAGATAGATGCTCAGTATTAGTAGCTATGACAAAGAGAAATAGCGAGCCAAAAGTAGTAGGAAGAGAAAGGAAGAGGAAGAAGAAGAAGAGAGAGAATAGAGTTGTTGTTATGGCACTAAGGGTGTGTCTCTTTTTGTCCCGGCTGTCCCCAATTCTCCCATTTTCGTCCATGTGTCTCTCAATCTTTACAACCCTCTCTCTCTCTCTGATTCTCCCCTGCTCTCTCGTTCTCTTTCACTCCACTGATTTCTTGTGCCCATTCAGCTACAAGATTCGCTTCTGTCCATTCCTCTAGATGGCTACAGCTGCCGTCGTTTCGTTCGTGTTTTGTTGTTATGGATGTCAGATTCGCAGTTGAGTATCATCCATAAATTGGCTTGGTATGAGTGTAGTCGAGAGAGAAGTGATCGGTCCCTAGAGGGTGAGACTCCTACTCTCTCTTTCCCTTATTCCCCCCTCTCTCTCTCTGTTCACTCATAGCCGTAATACCAATTCTGTCGTTTCTTGGGTCGAAAAAGCCTAAAAGAAGAAACCGACAAAGAAAGCAAGAAAGAGCGACCCATCGAAAATAGTAGCATCACTCATTATTTACTCCTAACAATTGCTTCGTTTTTTTCTCCCCGCGAATTGACATTCTTCAGTTGTTTCTCTTTTTATCATCGGCACAAATATAACACAACTGTTTATCGAATTCTCGCTTTCAATGCGGTTTCTCCTTCTCCTTTTCATCGCTCCAATAAGTTGCAAGATGAGTAGCGGCTTTCCAGGGAAGCTTGTTCGAGTCTTCTCTGGACGCGTTATCTCTCTCTCCTCTATCGGCTGTCTTCTCTTTTAATGGCATTACCCCGAAATGCAAATTTCATTTCGTAAATGCAAATTTTGGAAAAAAAAATTTAGAAAAAAAATTATGGAAATTCATTTTTTGGAAAGGCAAGAAATGGAAAATAAATTTCAGAATTTCCCATTTTGGAAATGCCCGTTTTGGAAATTTTTCCATGAAATGTAGTACTGTAGCCGAGCGGAATTCTACCGTAACCTATGGAGCATTTCCGTCATTTATCAGAAAATTCGAAATATTTTATTATTTTCCTTTATTATATTATTATTGTAATTAACAATACTAATAATTAAAGAGAGAAAATATGCAAAATAATGCAAAATCAATGTTTGAATGCAATCGTTCTATTTCGCGGTTCTCTCGATGCAGCGAAAAATACCGTAACTCTCTGTGATTGAAAAGTAATATTGCGGCAAGTAGTTTGCCCGAAAAGTAAGTTGCCAGCAGCTTTCGCGTAATTTTACTTTTTCGGTCATAAAAAATAAAACTTGCTGGCAAATAACTTTTTAATAGTTTAATTTGTAACATTGAAACAATATTGTAGCAAACTGACTTTATATTTTTATGTAAGATCAAAGTAAGTTACTGGGAAGTTGCAAACGCAAAGTAACTAGAAAGTAATATTGTCGTAAGAGGTTTACAATTTTACTAGTAAGTTGCTGGCAACTAACTTTACTACTTGCCGCAATATTACTTTGCAATCACAGAGCAGTGGAAAAATTTCCAAAATGGGTCTTTCTAAAAATATTTTTCCAATTTCTTTTTTCCACAACTGTTTTTTCCAAAAAGCAAATTTCCGGATATTTTTTTCTAAATTTTATTTTTACGAAAAATTCTTTTACAAAATGAAATTTCCAAAATAAATTTTACGAATCGGGGTAGTACCCTTTTAATTACCGTCCCTCTCCTCAGTAGTACAACTCATTGCAGTAATTGCATGGGGACTCTTCTCATCTGCATAATCAATCTCCAATCTGCAATCTCATGTCTCTCTCCAGTCCTCTTTCAACCTTCCATTTTCGTATCTGTTTCCGCTCCCATTCTCGTCTTTCCTTCCCACCACAATAACGAGCCTCCTCTTCTTCCCGATTTTCACCTCTTTCATATTTCATCGCTGAGTATCCAATGCAAAAATATCTGGATACAACTTCACATTGAATTTGTCGTTTTTTTCCGTTTCATTTCTCGGAATTCGTTCCCATCTCTCAGTGCAATTTATCAAAGAGAGGGCTTTGTGCAAACTTTGGCGGAGCGTCGCTAAGAGAAGTGGTTCTCTCTCCGTCTCTCAGTTCCACTCCGCTCTAATCATCTAAGTTGCGTCGATGTTGATTACTGCTGAAAAGCGGACTACGATTGGTTTGAAATGGCATGGAAGTAGAATTGAGACTGCAGAGGAAGAGACCGGAGAGGGTAGATCACAAATCAGGTTTGGGCTTCCCACAGCGCGCTCCCTCTTCTTCTCTCCCTCGCCCGTCCCAATTCGTTCCTCGCACTCTCTTTCCCATCATCTCATTTAGCACCTGTGCTCATCTATCGTAAATCTCCGCGAATGTCTGTATGGTTCGAAAGTCGACATAGGAGATTGTTATGAATTATGCGAATATCAATGATATGAGTACAAGCGGCGCGTCATCGGCTTTCCATGTCCTTTCCTCCACTAAGTCGTGTGTTTTTCGCTCGACTCCGCTCGAATCCTCGTAGTTTCATTCCTCCTCCTCCTCTCCTCCTAAAAATTCATGTTTCTCTCTCCTTTTTCTCTTCCATCCTACTTTTTCTTCTTCAGTTCTCATCTTTATATTGATTCTCACTCGTTGGTTTACCTAAGCACTGGGGCGGAAATTTCTGAATTTGCTCTAGCAATCGAAGTTGTCTGCTTGACTCGTCCACTTACGAGATTCGTAAGGGAATCATACGCACTAGCGTGTGAATTGGAGAGTTCCTCCCACGATGATACAGCTCCCTTCCCACTCTGGGACACTTCTGAGCTGATTATCGATTAAGGAGAGGGACAGATTGTACACTCGACCTTTCGTTGATTGGAATGGGGGACGAGAAGAGAGAGGGGGAAGACGGAGAGACGGTAAATACGTCGAGAGAGTAGAGAGATCAGTGAGAGTGGGAAGAGAAAGAGAGAAAGAGTGGAGAGAGTGAGGGCAGCGATGATAAGTTGTGCTGATGATGCATGTGAGAGGATGACATACAAAGCATTATCGATATGACGACTACAAACCGGTTTTCCGCCCCACTCTCCGTCCCAATCTGCTGCTCCCAATACATTAATCCGACTCGGTCGAGTCAGCTGATTCAGAGGATTGGTCATGAGATGGCTTCCCTGTTCCTCAGTGATATCGTTGACCTTGGTAGAGTAGAGGAACGAGTCATCGGTGCCCTAAAAGTCCTGATCAGCCGCTTGCGCAATCGACTTGCCTTGCCTGTCAGCACTCGATCATACGGTATACTGAGTAGTTCTCGCAGAAAGAGACACAGCTCCCTCATCTCTCCATTCCATTTCTTCATTGAGGGAGAGAGGCGCTGGCTGATCAAATGTTGCCAGATTCCCCTTCTCGTTCACTAATTCTGCTTGTTCTTTCCGCATTCGCTCTCAAACCCAGCCAATTTTGCTTCTTCCTATGACGTGTGGATTGTTCTGATGGCTCGCGGCAGCATCATATTCCCTCTTCTTAAGCTGCATCCATCTTCAATCGATAATTGCTCATGTTGTTAGGGAAACGGACAGGTGAAAAGGCGGCGAGATAGCTGCCAACCCGGCAATTTCCTCCTTTCCTCCTCCAACCCCGCTGTTTCCCCCCAGTCGTCTGCTTTCCCCTGCGAACCTCGTCATCCTCGCTCTTATTCCAAAAGTTCAAGAAGACGGATTACATCAATTTGCATTTGCATCCGATTTTGACCTTTCAATCTTTGATCTTTCAAATTTCGGTTATTGAAAACAATAGTAGACAGCCTATTGAAGCGCACGTCTCCTTTGTTCACTTTCCCACAATAACTAATCCCGTCTTATTTTTCCTATTCTGTTTTCCATAGGCGTGGGTGAAATTGATCAGATATGCAGAACTCATAACGAGAAATTACCACCTCCTCATGAAATCCATTACATTTTTGATGTTTGATCCGATTACTGCTTCATTTTTGATCGGGTAACTTTTTTGGGATCACCCACGAAGTAGTACACGGGGCTTCTCACAACATGCATTGGTATCAGTTACTGCTCTACCCACTCCTCTGTTTGCACATCGAGACGGGCGGTCGTCGTGTTTCAGCCTCCCCCCTTCTCTCTCTCCCCCCTCTTCCCTCTCACCCTCTCTTCTCTCCCTTCCGAAGCAGGCGCTGTGGACTATTTGCCACACCACTCTTTCCACCCATACAATCGTCTCCCCTCTTCTCGAGAGAGCTATCGAGTGAATATTACTATTACTTTGTCCTACCGGCGCCTTGTTTACTGGGAACAAATCGGAGGAGTGAGAAAGATAGTGCAAGTGATTGTTGTTACTACTAGGATACCGTATCCCTCTGGGACTCATTTGGGGCGATCTAATAGCCTAAGGGAGATGAGGGTTGATTCGGATAAGAGAGAGAGCGGATATTTCATGTGGTAATCCCTTCGGGCTGATGACCTCTAGTCCATCGAATATCCTACTCGTTGTGCACTTCTCTCTCGACTTCGCCTCGTTCCTTCCTACAAATTCTCGCTTCTTTCTACCATTTTTCACTTGATTATGGTAGAAGGCGTCTGCTATATCATTTGAATGCCGCCATTCACTAATGGGAATCCATCCATCCGAATCATTTCATCTCTTCCACTGATTAGACCTTATCGCTCTCCGATCATTCGAAACCGAAGGAAGCCTAGATCGCCATCGTTGATTTGATTAGACAACAGGAGGGAATTTAGGAAGGAGAGGGTGTTTCCCGATTGGAAAGATAATCTCACCCAGAGAGAGAGAGAATGCACATACGGAAGGGAGCAACGGAGGTCAATCGGGGTTACGAGAGGGTGCAGATACGAGGGGAGAAGGAGGGGGAGACCCATTGAGACACCCCATATCGATCGATCGTATGCTGAGAGATCGTGTTTGGTGCGCCTTTGGCCGTCTCTGTCTCTCCCTCCCTCTTCTCTCTCTCTGTTGCGATGGGTGATGACTCAGTCGTTGCTCGACCACTGATAGTCCCTGCCCCGACGCCTTCCCGTTCACAATCGTACTATTTCCTCATTCCTCCTCACTCTGATCAGCTTGAAACTGTTTCTCTCTTCATTAGCAGCACCTTTATGCTCACTTAGCCTATCCATCTCCGATTGATGGCTGAATGTTATCCGATGCCGCTCTCTATTATGATTTCCCACGGGGATTCGGTCGCCCGGGCGACAAGCTATCGAATCCTTTCATCCTCCAACTTTGCCTTCTCCCTCGAACCAGATACTCCATCGATTGCGCAAGTTCTCCTCCCCTCTTGAAAAGTGAAGCCAATTGTGAGAGTGTGAGACGGATAGTTGCTCATCCTTTCTTTGCCGTTCTTCACCTTCCTCTGACTGGCACATCTTCCCCTTCCCCCAATCAGACCTTCAGCTGCTTGCAAAAACTACCTCTATTAATCAGTTAGCGAAGCCAATTGTTGGTGCCATTTCCATCTGAGATCTATTCTCCTTTCGACCGATTCTCTAGTTCACTCGCAGTTTCCCTCGGCCCATCCACCCCATTTCTCATTCGATTGCCCCACAACGAAAAAAGTGGAAAACGAGGGAAGGTGTGGAGATGACCTCGAAATGAGGAGAAGGAGGCAAGGAATCCCTGCTGAGTCGTGCTCTTCCCCCCCCCTCCCCTTTCCCTTCCCCCCTCAGGACTCCCACCGAATACCATACGCATATCCACAGTAATCCATGGGTTTTGATGCTTGTGATTTCCGTGAGGAGAGCGAGAAGAGGATGAAGCCCCGCCCCCTTCTCCCTCTCAGTCCTCTCATCACATCGTCCCTCATCTTCTCGTCTTCCTTGTTTTCCCATCCTCTCCAAGTGTGCAACATCCTTGGAAGGTAGTTCCTTCTCTCACCATCCGATTCCTCTCCGCAGTTCGCAGTGAAGTGTCAGTTGCATGAGTGTCATTCTCACACTCGAATGCTCCCTTGTCTCTCCCCCCCTTGTCTACCGTATCTCCCCGTTTCTCCCATTTTCTCCGTCCCGCGAAACTCATGTTTCTCCATCGCGTGTCGTGACGAATTGAGCAGCATTTCAAATAATATGTTTCTGGTTATCTGCACCAATTCGTAATCCAGTTGTCTCTCCCTTGCAGCACATGACTGGGGTAGGCGTGGCAGCGACTGTCGCTGCACTCTGTCTCGCCCTTGGGGTACGTCTCCGTTTATTACTGATTGAATATAACTTTATTCACCTCATTAGTGCAAAGTAACCCAAAGATAGTACAAGTTGAAGTCCTGTAGTTTAATCTGTTCAAATTTTCGAAAGTGTGTTCGCTAAACGGGACTCCCAAAGGCGGAAAATGCAGGAATTCCGGAAAATTGATGGGCTCGAGAGAGCAATCTGGCAGATTGAAGCGGGAGACTCGGGGGAAGGGAAACTACGGTAAATTCCGCCGTTTGAAAGGCTTCAAATTGGGGGCTTGAACGGTCTTGCTTTAGCTGGGGATTGTGCTGCAAAAAGCGGGTAGGTTTGAGTTGGGGTGACTCCATTGGGAAAGGGCAGATTCGTAGGGGAATTCACACTCTCCTCACTCGTTCCCTTCTATTCTGAGAGGAGGACTGAGAGATCCTCTGGGATATCTAGTAGGCCTGAGAGGGGAGCTTGTTGAGACTCCGATTAGTCTGGAAGGAGTCTCTCTCTTTCTGCGGGTTCTCCCTCTTCCACTGAGATTCTCGGGTTCTTCGCACGGGAATGTCGTCCACTACTCATGCATATACATGAGTAGAGAAGAGGAGGATAAACGAACATTCTAAAATCAGGAATTGAAAATTACTTCAATTTAGGCGAGCGCCGCATCAGATCGACACGAGAGATTCGTGCCTCTCATCGCATTCAAGGTACTGTAAGCCACAAGATTACTGTAATACAATGGGACAAATTCACTATTTCAGTGCGGCTACCGTAATCGGTACATGGCCGAGAATGGCACTTGGGTGACTGATGAGAACAAGTTCGCCACCTGTCTCAAGGGAAATCTCGATAAGCTGAAGTACTGCAAAAAGGTTCGAATTCTGGGAAATATCCGAAGATAGGAGAAGTTCGTGCAATTCTGACAGCTTGTTGGAACTGCAGAGAGAGGACGATGTATCATCACTCTCAGCTAGCATTCCATGGACTGATTCCTATGGGAGAACGATGGGGATCGCTCGAGAATCATGAAAAACAGGAAATATGTAGAGAGAGAGAGAGAGTAGATCGCTGCGAGAAAACAACGAGCCAGAAAGAAAGACGATGCGCAGTGAAGCAAACTGGTACTGGGGAAAAGAAAGCCGTACGGGGAAAATGAAGATGTGCATTTGCAGGTGTATCCCTCTCTCAATGTCACCAACATCGTCGAGTACTCGCATGAGGTGAGAAGGAGAAGAAGGAATGGGCCAATGAATGCCTTCAGGTGACTCTGGCTGAGTGGTGCAGAGAGGAGGGAGACAAGTGCACTGCCACCAAGACTGTCCGTCCCTACAGATGCATCGGTTAGTCACTGCACTATCATAAATTGACACGCTCTCTCTCTCTCTCTGCGGATATTTATCGAGAGAGCGTTGAGCTCTGAGAATTCGATAGAATTTGCTCGCTTTCGCAGAAACAAAGTTAAATGTAACCAACATGAAGAAATATTGTAGCCAGTTGACCAGTTGTTATGGAAACCACAGTAGCTTAAAGAAGGAGTGTCAGCAAAGTTAAATTTTTGACGTTGTCATAACCATGACCTGGACAATCATCCAACGATCATAGCGCGAGCTAAGAGGATAGGCAAAGGTAAATCGCATAGATCAGTGGTAAAGAAGTCGCCGCGTAATCGGAAGGTTGCGGGTTCGAATCCCACCAGTTTTTTGAAAAATCTTCTAGATATTTGAATTCCCGCACGTCCCTTCCCTTCAAGCCCTCCTTGGCATTCTGCCAACTAATGATAACTCGGTTCAAAATAGAGATACTCATTTGAAATTTTCAGAATCTTTTACGGTTGTACAAAGGTCGGTCATGGTTATGACAACGTCAAATTTTCAACTTTGCTGGCAGCCCTTCTTTAAAAACACTTAATTGTGACTTAGCGATCCCAGAGTGCAATTCCCATTTTCCTTACATTCTAAAAAGTGTATCTATTCACCTTCTTGTGATAATTTTCACACCACGACTTCTTTTCGAAAATTTGTATTATTATTCATTATTTTAAGTCTTCTTCAGTGCGTTTTGCTCAATAGTAACTAAATGAATGGATTCTTTTGAAAAAGCTCACGCAAAGGGTACTACCCCGATTCGTAAAATTTATTTTGGAAATTTCATTTTGTAAAAGAATTTTTCGTAAAAATAAAATTTAGAAAAAAATATCCGGAAATTTGCTTTTTGGAAAAAACAGTTGTGGAAAAAAAGAAATTGGAAAAATATTTTTAGAAAGACCCATTTTGGAAATTTTTCCACTGGTTACGGTATTTTTCGCTGCATCGAGAACCGCGAAATAGAACGATTGCATTCAAACATTGATTTTGCATTATTTTGCATATTTTCTCTCTTTAATTATTAGTATTGTTAATTACAATAATAATATAATAAAGGAAAATAATAAAATATTTCGAATTTTCTGATAAATGACGGAAATGCTCCATAGGTTACGGTAGAATTCCGCTCGGCTACAGTACTACATTTCATGGAAAAATTTCCAAAACGGGCATTTCCAAAATGGGAAATTCTGAGATTTATTTTCCATTTCTTGCCTTTCCAAAAAATGAATTTCCATAATTTTTTTCTAAATTTTTTTTCCAAAATTTGCATTTACGAAATGAAATTTACATTTCGGGGTAATACCACGCAAAGAGCTTGTTCGAGTTGGTTTTCGTACTTTTCCTTCGCTTGTTTTGACATGCGAAATCTCTGGAGAATTTCTAAAAATAATACGCGAACAAATTCGATGGATTCTGGCTGTTTTCAGTGGGTGAATTCCACTCGGAGGCACTGCAAGTCCCCCACGACTGCCGATTCAACCACGAGAACTCCCGAGATATGTGCAATGACTACGACAGTTGGAAGCAGGAGGCAACCCGTCTCTGCAATCAACGAGTACGTGCTACAACTGACAATATCCGTTGAAAGGTTCTTGTAGATTGCCGAAACCAATCACTTATTTTTGTAAAGTCTGATTACTCTGTGAATTTGACCCTACCTACGTTAGAGACTCTCGTTGCTCTCTGTTGTTCCAAAGAAGAGCCGCTGATTGTTATCGCGAGTGCAATGAGAGGCCATCCTATCTAATAGATCTGCTCCCACGTATGGAAACTTCCAAACGAGGTTAACCAATTGATGGAATAGGTGAAACTGTCGTTTAGTTCCAAAATATCTGAATCAATGCATTCCTTTTGCAGAAAGACGATGGAGGGAAGGCGATGATCGTTCGTTCCTTCGCGATGCTCGAACCCTGCGGCCTCGATCTCTTCACGGGCGTAGAATATGTCTGCTGCCCCACTGATGATGGTCAGCTTACCATATCCTATATACAAATGTTATTCTCGCTGTAACAATGCAGCATTTTTTCATGAATACGGTGGTCTTTGAGTCTTTGCACAGATACGAATAATCCATCCGTGTGTAACATGTGATTTGATGCGCGATACGATTTGTTATTACTAATTTGAGTAATGTGAGATTAGTATGTAATCGAATCTTGCCTACGTATTCTTTGCTGACCGCTCCTAACATTTCCAAGAAAATTCATTCACTTGGTGTTCTCATATTAGAAACCCTATACATTGAATCCATCTCTTATATTGCTCGGAAATAGGGGACTAATGAGAACGAGCAGCTCATCTTTCGCTTGCATTCAAGAAGCAGGCTGAAAAGGCGCATCCTCGACCTGTCATAATCGTTTCATGGAATGGAACGCCCACCCTCCAATGATACGTGATGATGCGCACACTCTTAATGGGGTCTCGCAGAGGGTTAAAGAGGAAGGAAATGAGGGGAGAGAGAGGGCAAAGAGAAGAGAGTCGAGTGGCCATTCATGCATTGCCTATCGAGACTGAACTGATACGGAATCGAGAGTGGCCCTCCTTTTTGCACCGTGAAGACTTCCCGCATTCAAATGCGTCAACCTTTCCATCATAGAACACGAAGAAGGACGACAGAGAAAGGTTAATTTCAGTGGATGCAGCTCTGATCTCGAAGAAGGAGGAGAAGACGAGCAAGAAGGAGGACGACGACGATGAAGACGAAGATGACGATGACAGCTCCGACTATGATGGAGGTACGAGATTCATACGTTAGCCTAGATATTTCTCATTAATTTCAAAGGTGCTCACAAACGATAACAAACATATGATTGAATAAATTCAGAGAAGGACGATGAGGACAAGTCGAAGGAGTCGTCGAAGGACGTCTACTTCGTCTCTCCCTTCGAGGGATTGGCGAATGAGCACGAGAAGTACAGAGAAGCACTCGATAGAATGGAGCAGAAGCATCGACTCAAGGTCGACAAGGCGAGTTCATCACTTTATAACTCCTCTATTTCAGTAGTATTCGAAATAGAGAATGATGACGATACGAATCCGGTTGCAGGTGATGAAGGAGTGGAATGAGCTGGATGAGCGATACAACAAGCAGAAGACCATCGATCCCGTGAAGGCAGAACTACTCAAGAAGGAGATGTCCAACCGATTCCAGGTATTGCTCTTTTTTATGTAGTCTGAATGCCAAGCTGAATTTATTTTCCAAAAGCAAGTATTAGGTTGAACAGAAAGTCTTTATAAACTGTTTTGCTCAATCACTGCTCAGTGCACGAGACCTTTGGTGTTCCCTCGCCTCTAGTGAATAACAAATGACAAAGGGACTATGTGGTCAACAACTCCCCATTCCACGCCTTTCATTCTGCTACTAGTAAGATCACGATGTTTGTTCACACGGCCTTGCACATCCGCAACGTTCTGTTATTCGTATTCCTCTCTCACACTACAATGAAGGAATAGGAACGTCAGTTGGCTGAAGTGTACGATTCATATGCCACTCCTTACCAGACCATGCGCAATTGGTACCAACTCTTCGAGAAGAGGGACTTTTCCATGGATGATCATGACCGGTCTGGGAGGCCACCCGAGCTGGATTTGGATGCGCTACGGATCGTAGTGGAATTGGATCCTTTCCAAATACCCGCGACATGGCAGCCACACTTGGGGTATCGCAAAGCACCATCGTAAAATGATTGGTCTCCATTGGCAAGAAGAAGAAGCTAGGCCGTTTCATACCCCACAAATTGACCCAAGACCAGTTTGACCACCGTGTCGACGATTCCCTTTCTCTACTCACTCTTCACGCTGGAGATCGATGGGTGGACCGTCTCATAACAGGGGTCGATAAGTGGGTCTGCTATGAGAATCACCATAGGAGGGCACAGTGGGTGGATGCCAATGAGACCCCACAGGACGTCGCAAAGCCTGACCTTCACCCTATGAAAATCTTGCTCTCTGCCTGGTGGAAAGTGGATGGCCCGATTTACTGGGAGCTCCTACCCGAGAAGCGGATAATTACTGGATATGTCTACACTAAACAACTACGGAATCTCAAGAAGAAATCCGCACAATCTGCCCTGAACGGCAAGAAAGTGTACTATCAACACGATAACGCCCGACCCCATGTTGTACGGCAGGTCAAGCAGGAGCTGTCCAAATATGGCTGGATGGTTCTCCCTCATACACCGTATTCTCCTGGCTTGGCCCCTTCGGATGATTGGTTGTTCTCGGATCTGACCCGTCATCTCGATCAGAGATCCTTCACTTCCCGTGGGGCGATCGAGGCCGCACTCAAGCAATATTTTGATTCGCGCCGAGATGGGTTCTATAAGGAGGGAATCCATAAGTTGCCTGAACGTTGGAGATTTGTCGTAGATAACAATGATGCATACGTTTGATTTCGCTCTTGCGCTTTATTGTCAGAAGAATTGAAATAAAAAGTTTATAAAGACTTTCTGTTCAACTTAATATAACTAACCCATTCTCTTCTCCAGACGACGGTGGCCGCCCTTGAGGAGGAGCATCGCAAGATGCGTAAGGAGATCGAGGAAGTGCATGAGGAGAGAGTCCAGTCCAGCATGAATGAGAAGAAGAGAACGGTGAGAGAGATGAAGTTATCCCTAAGCAATCCCTCCTTCAGGCGACGCACGAGTACCGTGCAGCCCTCGCCGATGCAGTCGCCATCCCCGACAAGCACAAGGTGCTCAAGACCCTCAAGGTGAGCGCCTAACCTACCATATACCGAATACTGTAATCGATGCAATGTCTACAGTACCCGTTCAGGCATACATCCGTTCCGAGGAGAAGGACCGCATCCATACTATCAACAGATTCCGCCATCTCCTCCGCGAGGACACCCAAGAGGCCATGAACATCAAGGCAATGACTGTCCATCGTCTCAGGTTGGCAGTTTGTCCAACTAAAAGAGTATCGATGCCGAAAAAAATGTAGCAGTGGAAATTATTCTACGAAGAGTTGCAAGAATGTTAAATGCCGACTTCTACAGATACATTGATCTGCGCATCAACGGCACCGTCGCCATGTTGAAGGATCTGCCCACCATCGACCTTGCCATTCGTCCCATCGCAAGTAAGTACTCATCCGTAGCAGAATATGGATGTTTCCATCCCAATCTCAACCGAATCCCTTTGAGTGGCCTTCTGGAGTGACTTCCGTCGTGAGAACACTCCTGAGATGACGCCCGAGATCTGGAAGAAGATCGAGGTACGGTGTCCAATATCGATTTTCTTACGGTATTGTTTATTCAGTCCTCGACGGACAAGGACCAGGCGCTGGTCGACTTCTACGAGCAGGGATACCGCAAGGTGCACCCCGAGAGCTTCGCCAAGGTCAAGGTGAGAATATAGATTCAGAAGTCCATTGAAGACGACAATCTTCAGATTCCGGCATACACTAAGGAGGCTCCTCTCGCCCACAGCGACAAGCAGCCAACAACTGCTGTGCCTGCCACCCTCGAACCCGCCAAGGTTCTACCCAAGGACGAGGAGACGGATTCTGAGGAGGACGACGACTCGTACTATGAGGATGACAACGATGAGGAGATGAAGAAGACTAAGAAGACCGAGAAAAAGACTGAGATCAAGAAGGAGACCATCAAGGTATGGATACTATTTTTTTCAAATCCCTGAACATGATGCGATTCGAATACATGGAACTGCAATATCATCTATCTCAGGTGGTCAAGGAGGACATAGTGCATCCTCCCATCGTCGCTGTCGATGAAGACGTCGACGATTCAGATGAGGATGACGACGATGAAGATGAGGAGGACGAGAAGGATGTGAGAGATTCTCAAGGGAATGATTGCGGACAATCGTGATTGCAGTCCCGCAAGGAGCTTCGAGTGGACATCGAGCCAATCATCGACGAGCACTCGCGTGAATCCATCCACGTCCTTCCCTTCAGCGAGAGAATCGCTGCCAGAAGCGTACGTCTATCTGATACAGCTGCCTGGAAAGAAGTAGCTTCCCCTCATCTCTGATTCATTCTCTCCTTGCAGCACTCATCATGGCCCTTCACCTCATCTGGGTACGTCTTCTTCTTCATCGTTGCTGCCTTCGTTGGCTTCGCGTGCTTCGCCCTCGTCGGTCTCAACAGACGACGACGATCTACCAGATGGGTCGAGGTCAGCTTATTTCCCATTCCTTTTCACTGACTCAGGAGAATCGAACACGTAGGGGCTGTATGCATAATAGAATTCAACGAAATCTATTCAGGTGGACGTCTGCTCTCCAGAGGAGCGTCACGTCAACGGAATGCAGATCAACGGCTACGAGAATCCCACGTATTCCTTCTTCGATTCGAAGCCCTAATCATTCTCTCTCCTTCTCTCTCTTCGTCTTCTTTCCGTCATCATGATCTGCTTCTCACCAAACCAATAATCAGTCCGTACCCAAGAAATCCAGTATATTCGCACCATAATTCCATCACATGTCCCCTGATACTCCCTCCCTTCTTTGTTTGTGTGTGGATGATAAGCAGCTTGTTTTGTTCGAGAAGAGGGGTCAAATCAACAACTTCCTTGCTTGTTAGATTGATGTTCCCTCTTCTCGGCACTTCTCTCGCATTGATGTCATGCGAATCCCATCGTTGTATTCCCTTCCTTATTCCAGAACGATCGATGGTTGTGATCCATGGGGAGTTTCCCCCGATCTGATCCCTTCTCGTTCACTTTAGTCTCATTGGAGACAACGATGCCCCCGTTACACCCTAATCCCGTCTCACTCTCGCGGTAAACGTTCCCATCTCCAAGAAACCTTCACGTCCTAAGATTCCCTCCTCCTCTCAATAATATATACCACAGGAGTTTGTTCAGTGTGATCCAGTATATTCTTCTTCTCTTCCCCTTCATAGTTTCAGCAGCACATTCTTCTTTCTCTCTCATGTAGCAGCTACGCGCCTATTTTACCTGAACTTTGTAACAAATTTCTCTCATCTAATCAGGATAAAATATGTAGTATACCACAGTCTTGGAAAAACATTTATACAGACACTGGTCTATAAACAACGTCGAATTCTGTGTATGATCTGTTTAGACATGTATAATATTACCCTTACATTCAACAAAATCGTACTTTCTAGTCATCTGCTATCGTTGGTACTCTATCCTGACCTCATCAATGATAACCCAGTGTAGAAGTGGCTTCTCTACCCGAATCTTCAGCTTCTCAACATTAGCTGGGGTCAACGCAGTGTAGGAAAGCGTCCCATTTGCCTGAAATACAAGACTCCATGTGCAAAAGAAAGGCGCTTACCGCAAAACGTGACAGTTCGTTTTCTGCATCTTCTCCTACATAATAAGCTAAGAGAGCAGTTTCTTCAGAGAAGATATCCTCTCGATGCTCATCTGATCCCGTTTTAATGAAAATTTCTGCAATAAAATACCGCTTATTTATCTTATCCTAAATCCACGGGGGAATTTGAATGAAATATAAATACAGATGTTCAATTAAACTTCAATAGATGAGCGAACAAATTCAGTTAAAGGAGGGCTCTTGGCAAAGTAGCCATATCGATAGAAAAATTGTAAGGGAGTTTCCACCCTTCAAAGATCATAGCGCGAGCTAGAAGGCAGAGAAAAGTCGGTAGCATAGCTCAGTGGTAGAGCAGCCGTCACGCAATCGGAAGGTTCCCAGTTCGATTCCCACCATTTTTGGAAAATCTTCAAAATATTTGAATTCGCGCAATTCCCTGTCCCACAACCGTCCATGGCACTCAGCCAACTAATCTTAACTCTGTTGAGAGTAGATATCTTAATATAAATTTTATTGGAGCCTTTGATCGTTAAGAGGATCTATGTCATAATTATGTAAAGGTCTAAAGTTGAACTTTGCCCTCCTCTATACACTCACTAGTAATTTTCTTGGGTAGAGTGAACTCTATCCATATCATGTCTTCTGCATGGGGTTCTATCAGCCACGCCAGAGTATTCCCTGCATACATCGACTCGAGTGTGAACTTCTGATATACGCCGATCGTCGAGGTGATCTGAAACATAGATCAGATTAATCGCAACGTGTTGATGTATGTGAATTATTGGAACTTTGTATTTTGTGATGCGAATTTTCATATTATTTTGTCTTTCAATTTAATTTTGAATACCGTGCTTACCTTCGCATCGGGATTTCCAGAAGGGCCTCGTTCGGGCATTACTCTCCCTCCACGTGATTTGAACGTCTCAATTCAAGTCTACTTTGTTTCGTATTCTTTACCCGCCCAGTGACCCATTACGCTTAAAACAGCTAAATATTCATCGTCCGATTTTTTATGTTGATCTGCAGCAATCTTTCTTCAGTGTACCTTGTCCTTCAGCTTCTGTATCTTCCCCTGGAGGGAGCTGTAGTATCCTACGTGCTGGAACATTCCCGGCTTCACTTGCTGTCGATGTTTGGCCAGTTCCTGCAACATGAGTGTCTTCCTACGCCGGAAACTATCGAGAAGTATTTCCGCATCCCTGCCCACACATTCAGTTCACAAACCAACGACTACGAATATCTACGATAGAACCAATCTCAGGTTGACACTTGACAAAGACAAAAGAAAATGGCTCTCACTTGGGCGCAAATCTTTTTGGCCATTTCCGGACTGCAGAATCGGTTTGTGCAATAGTCGGAGAGTAGCCAGTCGATGGGTTTGTATTGGTAGTTGAGAAGGATGTGAACTGAAAGGGATATCTCATGCATGAGCTCAAATATATTTGGTTCTAACTTGTCAAATCATAACTTATTAGCACTCAAACAACACTTATTCTACTCCTTCAGACTTTCGTAAACGGAAACTTTTAT
The DNA here is from genome assembly GCA_036245805.1 of Pristionchus mayeri. Classification (NCBI taxonomy): domain Eukaryota; kingdom Metazoa; phylum Nematoda; class Chromadorea; order Rhabditida; family Neodiplogasteridae; genus Pristionchus; species Pristionchus mayeri. Next base: position 34,189,520 of record BTRK01000006.1, on the reverse strand, counting down.
CAAGAAGTTTGCATGCCACAGTATTAAAAAATCTGTATGATAGTCATAAGTTAAATACCCGCGAGAGATGGTATGTCCTTCGATCTCATCAGCTTCCCAATATACCCAAGTGTGGAGAGTTCGATGATGAACCATTCGCTTCGTTCTGCGTACTTCAGCACCGTACTCCTGCAAGGAATTCTCTCTTATGTGAAGTTCGGAACTAGCATCTTCTTTTTTCATTATAACAATCATCGTAAAACGTGCGTGTAATCTGGGGCAGCTTCAATGTCGTCTTCCAACTGCAGATAGAGATTTCCCATTCTGGCAGCGTAGATCATCAGATATGCGTAGTCCAGATTCTGCTTCGTTCTCCAGTACATTCTGAATAAGATCAAAGTTTCGAATTGAAAAAGCTGAACCAATCACCGATCTGGTTTATCGTTGAAGGTAGGAGTGAGTGCGTTGAGATCGGGATACCATGACGCAGGAGGGACCATCACCTCAATTTGCTTTATTGATTCAGTAGTCCTTTTAGATTATACAACTAATTTTGCACAATATTTTGGTAGGTATGTTAGGTTAGTAGGAATGATACCTGTAGTATTCCCGACTCGAAATGGTCGTTGAAATGTTCCTTCAGTGTTGTGAGGGTGTCTTGCACGAATTTGGAGGATGCTCCATTTAGATCCGATATCATCACAATAATTCGCATCTTCTCGAGATCTTCTGTACGGGCCTTTCTGAAAACCTACGTTCCCCATTCATATTCAATGAACGGCTTGAAGCACACAACTGTGTTCCTATTCCGGTAACCTACGGCATTTAGACCAATGCATAATAACGACACTGCATAGTAAATCACTCACTGTAGGAGTTGTTCGAGAGTAGGCACGAGATACGACACATTTCCTCTCAGGATCGTAGGTACACCCATTATCTGAAGAGACAGCAAGTGGTCACCGATTCAAACACTCTGCACAATTAGCAGACGGTTCACAGCGCAATTTACAACTTCCCCCTGATGCACAAATATTGGATTGACAAGTTTTAATGCCCTTAAAAGAAAGTAAATTTCTCGTGTATCAGCTGTTTTCAGTCCCTCACCAATTCCTTCTTTGGCAATCGCTTGTCGGGATATCGAAGAGCCGGATTGAGAGATTCCAAGTCCTTGGCACCAATCAGATGGGGATAAATATCAATTATGCTTGGAAGTTGAATCTGTGAAGATCAGCAATACTTTTCTCCAAATCGTTTTGTTCCCATCCAATCAAATACAGACCAGGACATTCCTCCTCTTGAGCTCGTTCACTTCGTCCTCCAAACGTGCAATCTCGTATGGCTATAATTAATTGTGTATGGCTATAATTAATTGATTGGGGGGATTGGATTTCGGCAGAATTCTCATTAAGTCTCCCATGGTGAGGTGCCTTTGAATAAATGCTAAGCAGATTAGTTAATTTCTACTCTATTCTCACACGCTTTCAACTCATTCATAATGTATGACCTCAGCCATCTTAGATCGCAGAATGTAGACAAAAAGAAGGAAAATGGCGAGCAATAGAATCCTCCGCCGCTTCGGGGAAATCATCCTCTCGCATTGACTGGAAATCAAGACATGAGTCATGAACATATTAGCATCCATATAAAACAACAAATGCTAATCTGGGAACGCGGAACGAGGGAGGGATCAAGAAACGCGAAGTATGAAGCTATGAAGGGGTGCAAACACTCTCTTTGTATCTGCCTATGGGCTGATATCAGTCGTCATTTCGTCCCGGAGACAGTGAGCATGAGTCAGTGATAAGACTAACGGGCGATCGGAAGGGCGCGACGATCCACGATTGGACCATCCTACCCATCAATTGAACAACATCCTTTGAGGCATTCCTGATAACGATGCAAACAAGAGAGCAGTCTCCAGTGCACGACACCCTTGAGTACTCCATGTGAGAGGGGAGAGAGAGAGAGAGAGAGAGAGAGAGAGAGGGTGGGGGGGGGTCAGTGGAGCGACTCGGCTGCCTAGAGACGAGGCCTATGCATGCATGATCATAATCGACATTGTAATGTTGAGAAAGCACAAAAATAGGCGAACATGAGGCGAATCTCAGACTTTTCTCTCCTTGCCCCTTTGCACCCGAATACTAGCGGGCGAATTAGAAGAGGAAGGAAGAAGGAGACGAAAAAGGACGAAGAGCTAGCAAAAAAGCACTGAACATAATGAAAAGATGAAGAAGCGAGAGCACTTCTAACCAAGCTGAGGGAAACCCTCTTACGAAGTTGGAGGATCTGGACTCGAGAGTTGCACAGTCTCTCTCCATTATGAATTACATCTTCCATATTCAACAAAGTATGCAATGCATTTGAGCAGCACAACATTGTTTGCTTTTCAACGACGAAATTTGAGATGAGTTGAAGAGCTAAACTTCCTACGCGAGTTGGGGACGATCACAATTTACGGATTTTTATCGGCTATGAAACGGAACGACTTTCAATCGTTCGAATAAACGCGGAGTAAACACGCGGAATTGAATATACAGAGGGGAACGTCGTCCTTGTGGTCGATTCCCCAGATTGACGATGATGCATCACAGGAATTCATGGTGGTGATTCACAAGGGAGAAGAAAAGGAAGAAGTACAAGCGAGAAAAGTTGGTGAAGCATTGGCGTTTCTAAGGTAAAGAGGGGTGGAGGGAGGAATAGAGGGCGACTTGGTCGGAGTGATTGAGAGCATGACACTGAGTCCATTTTGAACAACGACGACGATGAGGCAGAGGAAGGGTGAAGGAACAATGGAATGGGGCATGAATATTGCGAGAAGGAGAAGGAAGGAGAGATGCAGGTGAATGGTGACTAGGGAGAAGGGGGCATTGCACCAATGAATGAGACGCCCAGGGAACTTGTCCAGTACAGAAACAAGGAAAACTCGACATCAGAGGGACAGGAGGGGGAAGGGGGAGTCCTCATTCATCGCTGTCTCCCGTGAGTCTCCGTCGTGTCTCCTCATCCATTGGCCTGCAAGGAGCAGCCCCTTGTCCCCGGAAATTGGTCACGTCTACTGAGAGTGATGGATAAGAAGAGACCAATGGAGAGAGCCATTCAGAGTATGAAGAGAGCAAGATTGCCCTTTGCAGGGTAGTAGAGAGAGGAAGTGTACCTGCCCATGTCATTCGCGTACTCATCGAGGGTCGTGGGCGGTTCATCGAGGGTACACTTGCGGATATACTCACGGACGGCATCTCTGGAAGAGAATATCACAACTCTCTTCCCTTCGCACACTCTCTCTTCGGTCACAGACAACGAGAGAGCATGCGATTCTAGGAGAGTCAGAAGAGACCCTCTCTGCAAACAATGAGAGGCGTCGCTGAATCTCTCAGTAAACACATCTTTATTTTTTATGGCGCCAAGAAACACAAGTTTGTTTCTTCCAGCTGTATGCTCTCAAACAGCAGCTGATAATGAAAAAATAATTAACTCGAATGAACAACCCTGATACAAATATCGAACAACAGAATTCTACGTACCTGAGATCCTCGGAGTCGGTCGTTTTGTGCTTTACAACTTGTGTATTTCCGTTGAGTAGTCTAGATTGTTGCTCTGGGAGTGATCGACCGTTCTCGATGGGCTAAAAAATCGATTTTCTAAACTAAAAAAAATTAGGATGATTCGAAGTAAAAATTTATGAAGCATTGTCATGAAACCTCACCACTTCAATGTGTTTCTTCACTACTTTGAGTCCTGGCTTCGCAAATATCTTGAAGAGGAGGAAGGAAAGAGCGCCGCAGAGACAGGAGAGCACACCCACGACTGCCAGGAAGATGAACTCTGAGTCTTCCCCTTCCAACAACGACGAGACTTTGTCTGCAAGTGGGATAACTTATCTTATGCACTGACGCACATAAAATGAACATTCACATATCTCACAGAGTTCGATATAAAAGTACCAGTGAGGAAAATGGAGAGAAGAGCTGCTGTTCCGTTGATGAGATTCGTGTATCCAAAGGCAGAAGAGAGGAGTTCAGGGCCGAGATAGTGCATCAGATACGGGGAGAGGCAGGTCTGCAAAGTCGAATTTTACATGACGAAGTCCGGAAACATTTTGCTCCAACTACCCTTGGAAATGGTTGCAGGATATAGTACATTTATTAAATGACCACAGCCAACCTCTCTACTCCTCACCTGATAAAATCCAGATCCCAGTCCTACGAATGCATTCTGGAATCCGAAGCAGATTTCTTCAGTGCAGAATGCAGCCACGGGAACGGCCAGTTGACCGAAGATGTACGAGAAGATCATCAGGATCTATAAAGCATAAATACGCTGAGATTATACGGAAGAGAACATAGAACATCGTGTAGGAGTCAATTTATTGGATACATTTTCAAGCAATATTCTGGAGGATTATGTTATTTATTTAGGAAAGGGAATGTGAATCGACTCACTCCGACGGGCACTTTGAGTCCAAGCAAAATGGTGAGTATAATCCTGCCTCCGATGGACGCGATTCCACTGTAGCTGTAGAGGAATTCGGGACTGAAAGAAAAAATTTGGATATGGCTTCTTCAAACTACTGTTGTCATAAATTTTAGCTAACAGTGTACACTTTGTATTGACAGAGTAAGTGCTAACTTCTCGACGTTCTCTGACTTCATCCATGAGAGAGTCTTAGACACGTAGACCATCGCCGTCGTCGAAGCGAAGAAGGCTGCGAACTCGTTTGCGATGAACCCTGGATGCTTCCAGATCTAAATGATGTCTTCCAATCAAGAATCTAAACTCTCCTATCCATGTTTTAATCGTATGCATAGCATACTATGCATAACACAAAAATAATTCCCACATCTCCGCGACGAAACAATTTGCGAGAAAAGCAACCAAAGAATGAAGAAAGAACGACATGTAGATGCTGATAATTCTTGACGTACCCCTAGTCCGAATATATCGCAAAGAGTCTTCTTCCTTGAGGGGCATTTGCTGAAGAATAGTCCCATCGCTCCACAGATTCCATAGAGGATGGCGATTCCGTAGAAGGCCATGCTCCAATTCAGCTGCAATCGCGTACATCTTCGTATGAATTGCGATTCTGCTCTTTTTCCCTCTTCATCACTCCAATTTTTTCGTTCGTTTTTTTAAATTGCCTTTAAATTTTTAAGTCACTGTCGCTGTGCGTTACCCTCGTTTCCTAACAAGTAAGCACAAACATAAAATTCGAAACTCCCATAGAAGTATTTTTTTCTATGAAATCTCACCACATCGAGGGAGATCTTGAATAGTCGAGGGAAGACGAAGATTCCGATTCCGGGACCGATGCAGATAAACGAAATCGTTGTGTTTCGAATCTGAGAAATTGATTCTCGGAAGTTGATTGAATCAGAAAAACTAATATTTTTCCTCCTTCTTTGCTAATTTCATTTGTGATATCCAATTCAGATATTTTTCTCAAAACAAGGGTACGAACTGATGCTCACTTTCGTAACCGACCTCAATTGGGAAATATTCACAGTGCACAGAGATGACGGCATTCCGTATCATTCCACACCCAAGACCTGAAATGTCAGATCATTATACACGTGCGGCCAGAGTTCGCGATACTTTACGCCTATAACTCAGTCGTAATCGTTACCAAAAAGTCCGCCGCCCCAGTTTTGTTCGTCTCGATGACTTGGAAAGCCGCTTTCCATGGAGGAAAATAAGGATGCGGATTAAGATTCTCGTGATTTCAATTGTGTGGGAGTGTTTGTTTCACGGTTGCTACAAACTATAGAAAGTGCATTGCTAAGAATGGGTTGAAAATATAATACTCAAAAGACAGTGAGTAATAGAAAATTGTGAATGCGCCTTGGGCCGCACCTAAATGAGTAGGCGGAAGAGCGCACCGATTAGGATGGAGAAGAAGATCATGTGGTAGATGCTGGTGATGAAGGTCGCTCCGATGAACCCCAGTGCTGTGAGGATGCTCCCTGCCGTTATCGTCACTCGGGCGCCAAAAATATTGTACAAAATGGCCGCGATCGGTCCTTAAAAGTGTTGCATCAGACGGTTATTTCACGGTGAATCTGCAAGTGGAACGTCAGTTTCATATCATTTGTACCATACAGTAATAATTTGGTCCAGAGAATAGCAGGGTCAACAAGCAAAAAAAACTCAAATTTGGTTTCCCTTTATCTCACAAGGCTAATAATTATCAGGTTGGCATGAAAGTCTTTGTCACTTTTTCAAAACTTTATTTCTTGGAGAAATGAAAAGCATGAGTTCATTTATACTTGTCATCATTATTGACAATATGTGCCCAACGTACCTGCAATGTATGGATCCCCTCCCTTTAGAACCCGCCTGGGCATGATGCAAAGTATTGCTTGCGTTCAACCTCGAGACATATACGGGAATTGAAGGCCCTACCTCAAACGGTATGGGCCAGGTCTGCGAAAAGCCCGTAATCTTACGGGCCATGTCAGAAGAGTACGGGTGATGAGGGAGAACCATCCATCGCTATCTAGCCAGTTCCTGCTTGATTTGATTGGAGACCTGGTGACGGGGGTCATTTTGTTGAGTATACACTTTCTTGTCCTTCAGCCTTGAATGATCGACTTCCAGCTTCAAATGATGTAGGTGTGTGACGTACTTGACCCCGGTGATTGACATGCCCTCAGGTAATAGCTCCGATAAGATTACGCCATCCACTCCCCATCACATTGACAGCGTTTTTTTATTGGCTTGCAGATCAAGTTTTGGGACTCCCCGTGAAGTCTCTCCTTCTCCAACCCGTTGGGTTCTCCTGTGGTTGTTATCGTAGAGGACCCACTTCTCATTCCCCGTTATGAGCCGTTCCATCCATCGATCCCCGCCTTGGGAAATGAGGAGAGTAATGGAATCATCGACTCGACGGTCACGGCTGGCTTGGCTCAGATCATGGGATATGTATCGACCGATAAATTTCCTCATTCCAAGAGATCTCAAGCCGTCTTTGACAGTGCTATGGTGGACTCTAAGTGCAATAGTCATTTCACGGGCACTTTGAAATGGGTATGTTTCCACAACTTCCTTCAACGTTTCCAAATCCAACTCACCAGGTCTTCCAGACCGATCCTGATCATTGAGGGTCAAGTCGTTTTCTTCGAAGCGATGGAACCAATTCCATATGCTGTTGTAGAGGGGGCACGTGTGCCATAAAGATAATTCAGTAGGGTATCTGAATCCTTCATCGTGAAGTCAGATATTGAAATGCAAATCAGAACATGACTGAAGTGGATGGCACTTGTGACATACAACGTTCCTCTACTTGCCCCTTTCTGATGGGAAGGGAATGGGAAGTTCTTTACGTTAAAGGCCCCTCACTGCTTGTTATTCACTAGGCACGAGGAAATGTCAAAGTCCATCTGCGACGAGCAGTGGAAAAACAAAACCAGTGACAAAGACTTTCATGCCAACCTAATAGTACCTGTCATGAGACTGGCAGCATTGGGGAGGACGACGACGATCATGAGGGCCGTGTTCTGATCGCAAGCAAACTGCTTCGTCATGTCAGCAGCGAAGACGTTCATCGTCTAGGCAGGAATACGTTTCATCTCAATCTTTTCTATTACTAACATACCCCCCGAGAAGCATTATTCAAAGAATTATTATTTTTTGAGTTTAAAATTACTATATTTGATGTCATTCGGGTTCAGAAAGTCCATCATCCGAAAAAAAGTAAATTGTCGTCTTCTAATCACGCGCTTCTTCGCAATCTCAAGGCGTCACTCAATCACTCAAACGAAGGGAGATCGTGATAATGAGATCGAGATGAACCTGACGAATTCCACTCTCCATCATCATTATGAAGAAACTGGCCGTGAGAAGAGCCATGCTTGTGAACGTCGCCCATTCGGGAAGACGCATTCTGAATGAGAGATGATTGACACGAAATATGCATACTCGCAAATCAATCTGGTTCTGATGTGGTAATATTTTTAGTAAAAATAGTGTTAGACTTCTCATAAAGATGACAAAATTAGTGCTGATGGCACTCTAAACACGGAACAAAAGAATAATGTAAATGGGGGTGTCATATGGAGAGTCGAAGCGATCCGTGAAATGAGTAAGTGTGAATAAAAAGGTGCTGATAGGGAGGGCGCCATCCATCTGTTATCAATGTGAAGGAGGGAAGAAGAAGAGCCCATCGAGCATCAACCACCACTTCCTACACAGAAACTGTTTAGTATCTATACGGTATCATCGTTATATCACAAGTTGTATCTACACCTGTACGTCCTCCCTGTTCAATCTCAAGTCTCTCCTGCCTGTATTAATTGCATTGCGTGAGACAATGGCAACTAGATCGGAGTATTGTGCCACTCCTCTGGGAACGATGTGAGATTCTATCATTACTCATTGTATCCATACACCACAAAACAAGTAAAAATAATCGAAATACTCTCAAAATAGTCGTGAAATTATTTGCAAGCTAGTTAACCAACCTTTTGTCTGCATCTTCAGGATAAGGACGGAATGGAGACGCGAGCAAATCCAAGGACATTTCTGCAAAGTTCGAAGAGTGGACGAACGGAAATGAATAACGACTAGGGAGGAAATCTCCATCAGTTAGCTTCCAACTAGCGTTCCTTATTCCTTCTCTGACCGCGACACTCTCACTTTCAATGCACTCTTTTATTCACGAATTAATCGCCCATCTGCTGAATTGATGACCTTAAAAAACTAATGTTGTCATACCTGATTCTCGAATTGTGAATGATTACGTGCGAAGCTCTTTAGATGATAAGAGGGACGAAAGAACTTCCCTCATCTCAATCAGACTGGGAGGAGACGGTACAAGCTCGTTTATTCTGACTTATCTCGTACTTCTCTCGCCTAATAACCGTCTCTAGAGTAGAGAATAAGAAGAAGAGAAGAAGAGGAACCAGTGAGCAGATACTTTGTACACAAAACAAGACTCAGTGCTATTCGCACCGCTGTTTATACAAAGCAGATGAAGAGAACGGACGATATTTTAGTTAGGTGTACAATGTGGTTTTCCCGCTTACCAAATGTGATATCTACGAAACTAAGGTACACAATAAATTTAATATAACTAGTTTATATGATGTCGAATCGGAAATTGCAGTTGCCGGCAGGCATGAGAAGAGTCTCGTACTTCTGAGTGAGGGGAGAATGATGATGGGAAATATCGAAGGATGAAATGAGAGTGGCGATTACTACGTGCAGATCCTGCTCAGCGAATCGACGACCTCAAGATTATCGAATGACTCAAGTACTCCTCAATCTTGGAATGATCTACACATAGTCAATAGCTAAATAGTTAATCAAAGGAGATAATATCGTTGCCATCGAGTAGATGAGTCTATAAAGGAATAAATAATCGTACCAGCACACATCCTTGGTCCATGTCCGAAGGGAGTAGATAGGAATGGTTGATTATCCCCTCGATTCAATTGGTCTCTCAGCCATCTCTCGGGCTTGAACTGATCAGGATCGCTGAAATATGAAGAGTTCCTGAAAATAATATTTGATTTTTGATGGGTATGTATTTGCTTACACAGAGCTCTGAATTATACTAAAAAGCAATTACTGTCTTGATTACTTTCATAAAGTGTCATTTAAAATATAATTAAAATATCAGAAAATTAGATTCAAAAATTAAATGTTCGTTATATTTGGTGCAGTTTATGATTCCAAAAAGAATAAAAATACGAATCTACAATACAATTTACAACATGCTTGCCTGAGTATGAGACTGGTGTGGATATCAACAGGTGTCTTGGCAGGGATGAGATATCCACTGAGGATCACGTCTTCTTGAGGCACTCGAGAGATCTCCGTAGTGATCGTATACATCCTTCAAGTAAGTTTTGTTATGAATTGTCTTGTCATCTCGATTCTATTCGATGAATCTGCAATCAAACAAGAATACTACGGCTTGTTCTCTAGTATACTTCTGAGGTACTTAGTCATAGCTTTCAGTCGAATAACAATCTAAGTCATGTAATTCCTTTATCATAGTGCTCTCCCACCTGAATGACTCCTTGAGACATGCTCTCAGGTAGGGGGCGCGAGTGAGTAGAGAGGGCGTCCAATCAGCCCCCGTCGGATTTACCGATCGAAGTTCGTCTCTGAGTCTCCCTTGGGATTCGGGATTCGTAGCCAATAGGAAGAGAGTGTAGATAAGTGTTGGGGCAGTCTGCAAGTGAGACCTTTGCCCTGATGATCTTCATGAGAATTACGAGCGAAGGAGGAATGACGTCACTGAGATGTGACAGAATGACAAGAAGAATGCAAATTCAAAGCCCAAACAGTCGGAAATGAAATTCGACATGATTAATCAGAGAATCGGGAAGCCCACTCATCTACAGAAATTTCGCTTTCCGTTTTTTAATCTCATCGGAATGGTCAGTAATCCAGCTTACTAACCGTGCTGAGACCGTCGGAGAAAAGAGAGAGCAGGATTGTCTTGATGTCGTTGACAGAGAGATTCGGCTTGTTGATCAACTTGCTCGCGAATCTGAGAGAAAAGAATGGGGGAACACGAAGCGTGAATTTTAAGAAGCATACAACTGTTCTGATAAATTCGGAATCCGAGCTACAACTGGTAAACATGGGGAAATTCCGTTTCTCAACTCTTGTCAATTATGGAAGATGAAAAAAAATATTCCCAGATAGTGCTGCTACATTGCAACTTACCGAATCTGCGAGTCTTCCTTCTCACTGGTTAGCTTCTTGATAGCATCGGTAGATAGCTGATCAACCTGAACAAATCGGCATCTTTGATCTTCTCTACGACCATGGTTTCCAATAGATCATCGTCATATTCAACAGCCGCATTCTCCCCATGAAGACAAAGAGACGCCTCTTCGATAGCTGCGTCAAATCTACCGTACTCTACGGGAGTGAGACGTGGGCTCTGCGATCAAGTGACAAAGAGCGTCTTGACGTCACACTAAGGAAGATGGAACGGAGAATGGTCGGAGTGACTCTCAAGGACCGAATGAGGAACGAGAGACTGCGGGAGATCACGGGAGTACGCGACTGGAATAAGGAGGCCCTCAAATGCAAAGCAAAATGGGCGCCGAAGTTACGGGAGATGCGTGTCAACCACTGGAGGCGTGCGACTACCATATGGACGCCCTACAATCGTGCACGCCCTCAAGGCCATCCTAAGACTCGATGGCGTGATGACTTCAGGAGAGCCATTGGACCCCATTGGTGGAGCGCAGCCTATGAAGAATATGGCCCCATCCTCACCTGAGCACTACTGCCTGATGTGATAAATAATAATATTTAACAGAAACTAAATGAAAATTAACATGTATCTAACCTCCCAATAAAATTTGTCTTCCATTTTGACCATCCTCCACCAGTTGGGTGTCATCAGATACTCGTAGACAGGAATTCCGAACTTCATCTTCGCTGAGAGTTGGAAGATCTGCAAGGGGATATAAGCGATTAATATTCTTCGAAAGCTAATCTCGAATTGATACTCTAGCAATTTTAGTTTGTTAAAGCGGACATGTTTTAGTCATAGAGTCTCTTCACGAAAATCCACTATTGACAACAGTCTATTGCTGCGTCGTAGGGACGTACCTTCTTGTTCAGTCCGACCATTCTGTCAGCCCATTCGACGTTGTTGGAGAGAGCGCCCATCCGTTTCTCGAAAACTATCAAGCCAGCAGACTCGAGTGACCATCTGAAGCATTATGATTAAAATGAGAATTAATAAAACAAGAGTGATTTAATGTCAGCCCAACTTCCAAAGAATGCTGTAACTATCCATTTCCATACCTTCCAGCGATCCTTGCAAAGTCAGCTTCTCCATTCGCGTCTCTTCGATTTGAAATGTGTTCTACGAGTTGGTTCGCCACCTAAAATATCTTGGTTTTGTTTGACAATGGAAATCTAATTAACTCGCCTCATTCACAGACGGGAGATACTCATGGACTGAGTCAGGTCGCATCATCGCTTGCTGAATTGCAGAACGCAGTCGATACCATTCTTCCCCATTTCTTCAAGGGAACTACTCATTCATTTCACAGCAAGGACACTACATATTTGATTCACCATGCTCTGCATTTCTCACTCACAGATTCCCGAGTCCAGGATTCATTCCCCTCAGCTGCCGATACTTCTGAGTTGTAGACTGGAGGGGCACAATGTACGGTTTCTTTCCATCGCTGGTGAAGAGTGTGCGAGCATCATCTGCGATTCTTTCGTTGATTTTTTTCAAGATTCATAAACTGACCAGGTTTGAAGATGTGCACTCTGTATCCAGCCCCGAAAGGGAGTTTCTCCTTGAAGATGTCGCCGTATTTCTGCTGCATCGAGATGAGATCATTGTGGTAGTTCTCGACTGCTTTCCTTCCTGAATTCATCTGGTTTCAAAATCGCGTAATCACGCTTTCACTTATCACATTATCAGCTGGTAAATGGAAGTGAATCCGTACCAAACTTGTAATTAGTGACTGCTCCGAGGATAGGGAACGAGGCAGGTCCAGGGATTTCGGAGAGGGTCTTGACGGACAAAGCAGCGATTGTACCCGCTGTTCGTTTAGTGGTCATCTGATAGAACGAGAGAAATGAGGGAAAGGAGTAAACAACAGCCGAAATAAGCGAGACAGAGTGACCCCCTATCGATAGGCGTCTACCCAGAGGGAAGAATTTGAATGCCAGACTATTCAAGTGATGAGACTCGGTGTACAACATTAAGAAGAAAGAAAATGTCGTTATACAAACAAGAACTGCACATGGGTTCGAACACTCCTGTGAATAGACAACACATCGCTACTATTCTCTTCCTTCTATCTCGCTCTCCTTCCATGATAGTTGATCACATGAGTTCTGTGCGATCGACACTTTACGTTCGTTGATAAAAAAAACTCTCGTTCTCTAGCAGTTGTTGATAGAGGATGAGATCAACTTCGTAAGCAAGAAAGCCCGCCTACAAACCCATGTGCTTTGAATTTTAATTTTCTTTCAGATTTTTTTTTGTATTGCTTCCTTACACGTCGTTCAAATACACATTTATCAAATAAAACATGATAAGTGAGGAATGATAATGAAATGGGAGAGAATGATACTCTTTGTGTATGATACTCGCTGTGTTACTCGAGTAGGGGAATTCAGTACAACGGGTGAGGAAAATATTGAATATCGATAATATTAGTGGCTTCCCAGTTCGAGAAGATAAGAGGCCATCACCTTGATTCCCTGGATATAATTGTGTCGAGAGAGCTGCAAGTGGACATTACTTTTTAAATTATCTACGGTGTTCCTAGATCGAGACATCAAGTGCTACTCTTTCGACCCTACTCTCAGACTTCTCTGTCGTACCTTCTCATTCTGTGAGTGTGCCATGTCATCGCTCTGTCCGATGGGAAGCATCATCACGTTCTTACCCGTAAGCTCCTCAAAATTGCGAGAATTGAAATTTCTGTACGCATCTACATGGAAGTATTTCGAATCGAATGTTTGAAGTCATGTTCTAATGCGGACAGAATTTAACCTGGAATACGAGAGTGATGGGGATGGATCCCCCTTCACGCGTGTAGTCGGGCTCGACTCCGAACACTGAAATACCAACAGTTTACAGAGAATAAATATTTTTTTATTTCCCCAGTTGATTGAACAACGCCTAAGTATTTCCCTGTTATTGACCTCTCTTGATGGCTTTGGATCCAGCCTGGAAGTGAGGGTCCTTCATGTCCGTCACCCAGGGCTTGCCGGAGTGGTACGCAACGGGGCTGCAATTCAATACTAATAATTCCAGTTCTTGTTATCGTAAACCGGTGGATCAGATTGTTAATTTGAAATAAATAGTTTACTCATATTCTGATTCGCTGAACATAGTAATTTGACACTTACTTGAATTTGTTGGGCGACCCTCTGGTGGCCCACAACTCATTGAGGAACTTGATCACTGCTGCATCAGTCGCCTCGGGAGTCATATCAGGCACGGAACGGATCGAGAACTTGCCGATCACCTCAGGAATAGTGGTCTGATCGATATTATCTAGAAGCCAAGTTCAACGAAGCTGTCAACAGTCATGTTTTACTATGGCAGTTATGCCCGATACGACATACCTTAGCGGGGATGACAGTCTTGGCTCCTCCCTGGGAGAAAGCTCCTTCGATTCCATGGAGGGAGAGAGAGGGGAATCTCCATCTGTTCATCAGAACTTCTTCCTTCGATTCGCGCGTCAAACCATGTGCTCCGATGTCGTTACTAAAATTGATATTTTCTCAAATCCCCGTTTGTCCTATGCTTACGCGTAGTCCTTGTGGTCGAAGTCCATGGCTGAGTAGATGGCCTTCTCATCGGGACTCACTGCAGCAACCTGCTCCTTGATGCCCGGGATCTGCAGGGACGAATGATTAAGAGAGCAAAGATCAAAGACCAACTAACCAGAATGTTGCCCTTGACGTCGGTGAGCTGGGACATGACCCAGACGAGGTCATTCATTGCCTCGTGCCTGGAATAGGGAGGTAGGTATACTCGTTAGTGAACAGATGGGAAGAGAAAAGGTAGGTCACGTACACCGATCCACCGAAAGATCCAGAGTGCAGATCCTGCTTAGCGCACGCGACCTCGACAGTGTAGTAGCAGATGCCTCTGGAAGTGAAATATGTGAGTTATGTCTTTCAACTATTAATTGAACAGCCATCCTGCCGTCGATATTAAAACTTTTTTTCAGTAGTACCTGAGTCCGTAGGTGAGGCAGGGCTTGTTCTTGCCAAGCCAGTAGTTGTCAGAGATGCACACGAAGTCAACGTCCGAGAGGAAATCACCTGAAGAACTCAGACGAGATCACGAAAGCAATCGAGATGATACTGCTGACATGTATAATTCATATCAATGCTTCACCGTTCTCCCCTTCCTCACCCTGTCTCTTGTTGAGAGTCTCCTCAAGTCCCTCCGATCCAGACTCCTCCATGCCCTCCAGCACGAACTGCAATTGATTTACCGTAAGACATTCACTTCCCAGCCCTCACCTTGATGTTCACGGGCAGCTCGACTCCTACGGCCTGCATGCACTCGATAGCATTGATCCACGCGATCACCGGACCCTGAGGATGAAATCGAGTGTTAAGTGCTCCTGAAGCCAGGTGCAAGCTGTCTCTTCCGTCTCCTGACCACTGAACACCTCTCAGTCCACTCTCACCTTATCATCAGTAGATCCTCGTCCGAACATCTTCCCGTCGATCTCAGTAAGCACGAAGGGATCAGTGTTCCATCCATCCTTCAACGATGGTCTTTGATCTTTGGTCGATGGTCTCCTAACTCACGCTCTTCTCAGCAGGCTGCACATCGAGATGGCCGTAGACGAGGACGGTCTTCTTGCTCTTGTCAGTCCCGAGAACTCCGAAGACGATCGGGGGAAGGGGAATCTCCCCGATATCTCAAACAATCAAAATTTGAAATGCGTTTCTTCGATTCTCGGGCATTGCGTGTGTCATTCATTAGTGCAGTGTATCAGTACCCCCCCCCCCCCCATTTTCCATAATTTCACTCGTCCAAAACATTTGAGAAGAAAAGATTAATCTCGTAACCATCTCGTGCCAGGATCCAATCAAATAGATGAATCGATCAGATTACTCGTATCAGTATCCGGGTTATTTTGTGAGTAAGCACTATCGATAACGGGGAAGGAACGTCAACATGTTGACATCAACGTAATGATTCATTCTCTGCAGAGTGTTTTGCTTGCAATTCATCAGCCCCTTCTTGTTGACACTACCGAACTAATCGACAATTTCGAAACCCCCCCCCCCACAGTGTGTCAAAATAAAAATATGAAAGATCAAAGTTCATCTGCTCACCGGTATGCTGCATGCCAGGCTCGACCAGCTCAGTCGTCGCTCCGATTTTGTGCAGCTCCTGCAATATGATCTTTGATCTCCGACCCGCTAAGGATGACAACTGCTTCGAGTAGTCTACCACTCCTTTCTTTCCCAATCCGCTTGTCATTCCCTTGCATAATCCAGTGCGAAAGGAGCGGCCCAAAGATCGCACCAAACGGAAGTACGGTTTCATATTTCTACAGTGTGTGTGACTAATACTCTCCAATGCAAGGCCGATGGGTTACGAGATAAGGTGCATGTTTTACTGTTCCTCGGTGGTTTTTTCTTATCACGGAGAGTCGCTCCAAAGAATGGACAGCTTGAAAGTGTCCCTGACCTTCTCAGCCCACTTGCACATTCTAATCACTTCGTGTCTCCTCTTCGCCTCAGCAGACACGGAGGGAATGGCGACTGCCTCTGCCAGACGAGCCACGAAGGATTCCGCCCTCTCGTCGATCTTCCTGAGAAGACATCACATCTTCATCCAATTATCCATCGATGACCATAACCATGAACATGGTTGACCATGAGAGGAGGAAGTCAAAGGGGGGACTCACTTGTAGACCTCTTCATAGGCAGTCTCGGGAGCGACGGGCATGATGACTGCTATGATGGATTACCTGCAACGACAAAGTGGAGAGGGGAGTAGTAGGGGAATGAGAATGGGAGAGGGGGATTAGGGGGGGGGGGGGATCGAGAAGGGGGAGGGTGAGTGACGGGCGGCGTGCGGGGTGGAAGCAACCCTTATCGGAGCGCGCGTCTGAGAAGAAGAGATAGTGGCGCCACGCGTAGACTTATTCGCAGAATTTCACGAGATAAGAGGACGACAGTGGATGAAAGTGTGAGGGTGAAGGAGGGGAGAGCTACTGTCCGATCAGTAGAGTAAACAAGATGACTGATGGGGATAGGGCGGACCACCGTTCTAAACACGCGCAACGCGCCTCTCGGAGCGCGTCGCGTTTTGAAAATCTGCGGGAGTGAAGGGCGATTAAAAGAGAGCTGACACCAGTCATTTTTTGCGCCTCCGCACCCCAGCTCTCAGCAAGCCGAGAGTTACCACCGAAGTGATCTCTTGACAGCCATTGTGTAAGGACGTGCCACAATCTACACTGGCGGCATAAAAAGTGCATACAATCACACGACTGGCTTATACATCAATGTGAGGAAGAGGCGATAGTTGTGGATCTTTGCCGGAGGCAGAATGAAACAAAATGAGTAGAATACCAATGGAATGAGATCAAATGACCAACGGCGACAATCTGCAGATGGGAAGAATGTGCAGAGATAGGAGGGAAATGGTCGACGATCCTCTGATTGCGTGACGTCTCGCGATAAGGAGAGGTCGATGGAGAGGGGTCGAACAAGGAGGATGATCCCCCCAATGCATGGACTGCCATCAGAGAGATTAGATGAAAAGAAAATGTTATCGACTGTAGACAGACAAATTATCCAAACTAAACTTTCGGTGACAGAGCTTCAGAAGTGTTTCACCGTTTTTTGAGAGATTCAATAATGCGTTTCATTTTACATTAGACAGTTTAATCACGTAGTGAAGGTCAGCCCTAGTGATGCGCTCAAATCTCAATTATACAGAATTCCAGTAAGTGCCATGCCCTCATCTTTCGTTGCCATGGCATTCAGAAGCTAGACGATATCGGGGCGATAATCCAACCAGAGTATGACCTCATGACTCGGAAACGACAGACGACGCAGACGAAAGGAGAAACAGCGAAGAATGCGAAGAGAACAAAGACAAAAGTAAGCTTCCCCGATCAGATTCAAAGATTCCCCAAAAAAAATTCATTTCTCTCTGTATTATCAACTAAAATGGAACATGAATGCATTCGAAAAGTCTAACTGATCCTCCAATTATGCGCATACTATTTTATCAGTGAAATAAGAAAGCCGTTCTAACTAGCGAGGGAACGAGCGAATGGAGAAAGTCGGCAATTATCACCAAATCATTCAGAAATTTTCCGTCAATTTGGATTCTCTTCCTCGTCTTCCATTCGAAAGAATCTGCTCAAGTCTCGCCTCAGAAGGAGACTATGATACCATCACCAATCTTCGAATGGTCAGTTTTTTTATCATATTAGATACCTAATAATAGATATGACGCAATATTTTTTGAAATTTTGGAAATCGATGTGAGCTAAGAAATCCATTATTATTATTACGCATAATCTGTTGACACTAGATATGGTATACGTCTTTTACAGGTAAATAAACCATGTAAAAAACAGTGGACGCTTTTATCAGCGAGAAATCGAATATTCCCAACTTCCACTCGATTGAATTTGTGAAGATGTCAGACGTAAGATTCATTCATACAAATGGAGTTAAATTGTCAATTCAGGCATTCAGAACGAATTTCACTCTGAATCTGTATGTTCGCCCGTATGGAATTTCAATGTATCCCAACTTGATTGCTTTGAGAAGGAGAGTGATTGCAATCGAACATCGGAGATGGAGGATCCTTCATATGGACAATCGGAGTGATGCACAGGATAAATGGAAACCAACTAAGGTTTTTCATGTCAAATTTAAAATGGGGTGTGTATTTCAGTGTGTTCGTCTAGTAATCCCGATAAGAAACCGGAATGATGAAGTTATCGGATACATCTCCGACTCTATTAGTAAACAAGTAGACCATATTTTCGTCGAGTGTATCAGAAATTACGATGAGCTTCTATTCATAAATAAAGTTCTCGGAGATATAACATGTGATGCCATGACTGTGTCTACTCATATTCTTTGCCCTCTAAATGATACTTTAAGGTAGGGACCACAAGGCGGCTACCCGAAATCGTCACACATGTCTAATTGTGTTGTTAATGTGTTCGTATGGGGCTAAATAGGACCATGCATTTTGAATTAGGTTGATGTCTAATGTTTGAGCCAAGTTATGACCCAAAATGTGGTTAAATTGATCATAACGTGAAAGGCCCAAAAAGCGAGACGAGAGAAAGAGGGGCGGAGCCTATTTCTCCATTGTCTTTCCAATTCTCGAAACGATCGGGTAGGGCTTCGCCCAAGTCTGCAGAGCAAGAAATGGGGCTTTCTTTTATTTTGAGTGCTCTCTAGTCACGCCGGGTGAGAGACGGGTGGAGGGAGGGGAGGGAGAGGGATGAGAGAACGCAGAAAGAATTGCCAGCCATGCGCGCTTCGAATTCGAAGAAACACAATCTTCATTCCCAACCAAATCGCTCGATCAAAATTGAATTTGGAAGCTCTTTTCATCCTCTTTCGAATGAGCTTCCGTGACCCTGGAAATTCCTTTTCTGAGTAGGTCAGCATACGAGTTTTATAGGTTTCTTGGCTAATTCGCTCTATAAAACTTGTATGCTGACCTACTTAGAGATGGATTTTCCAGGGTCACGGAGGCTCATTCGAAAGAGGATGAAAAGAGCTTCAAAATTCTGTTTTGATCGAGCGATTTGGTTGCGAATGAAGACTGTGCTCCTCTTGTCTCGCTTTTGCGGGGTAAAGTGTCCGAGCCGAGTGGGCGGAGCTTGCGGAGTCTACTTTAAGGTAAATTTAATTAATTCTGTCAAGCATTTGACAATACATTATCACACTAATCTACTATCACTATATACAGCTAAATTTTCGCTGAAGCTTATTCTGAATAACTTTTTACAAAAAAATTTTTTAATTTGTTTGCAGAGATGGGTTGCTGTCATAGTTGCCCAACACTGGCGGCGGATATGACAAGTACTTTGCACCCATGAACCCCTATTCATGGTAAAAGTGACAAGCACTTTGCGGCTCTGTCTGAATAAGCGGGGCCGATGAAATTTCCATCGGCCCCGCGGGGCCGTATTTTTGGTAGCGGGGCCGTAGAAATAGTGGCGGGGCCGAAAAATTGGCTAACGGGGCCGTAAATTTTTCATATAAGTCATATTGTATAGAAATGATGCAATTTCATAGTTATGATGCAATAACATCTGGTTAGCATAATACGCATACAAATGGTCAGTAAAGTTCAGGGAAGGTGTCCTTCGAGGCTACATGGGACATCACACCAATAGAAACACTTTGTCATTATGACGTAATATTTCGTCATCTTACGTAATATTTCGTCATTCATATGCAATACTTGTTTTTTCGCTGTTTTTTTACGCTGAAAACATTTCTCAGTGCTCCTGAGTCTATAACACCATTATTTTTGCCGCTTACCTCAATGTCAAGTGGAGTTGAAAAGCTAATGAATCATTCTCGAATTACGCCCGTATTACGCCCGTTATTGCATCAAAACTATGAAATTGTATCATCTGTATACACTGAGATTCATTTTAGAAAGAAAAACATACGGCCCCGTTAGCCCAATTTTACGGCCCCGCCACTAAAATTTACGGCCCCGTTTAATCAGATTGATTTTTTACGGCCCCGTTTATTCAGACAGATTTTTTCAACGGCCCCGTTTATTCAGACAGATTTTTTTACGGCCCCGCTTATTCAGACAGAGCCCACTTTGCATGTATGTATAGGGGGTCATGGTCAAAAATCGATAAGTAGGTCAATGATAGGTCAAAACTAGGTACCGTGCCCAATCGATAGTACAGTACCCATACATAAAGTATACCACTACCGTAACCCCCGATTATCGCAAAGTAACTTTATTTTTTAAAAGTCTTGGTACGATGTCCAATTGATGCTACCGTACCCAAGTCACTACAGTAACCCAGTTTCATGGGTCAGATCCAGTTCCTTGGGTCAAACATTTTTCAAAAATTGTCAAGCATTTTTATAAAAATCCTAAATCGATTATACCATGATTCTACAGTAATGAGATATACGGTAGGATGCTTTAAAATAATTTATCAATCGATTTTAAATTTTTAGAAAAATGTTTGACCCAAGGAACTGGATCTGACCCACGGAACTGGGTTACTGTAATGTTTTGAGTACTGTAGAATCGATTGGGCACCGTTCCAGGACTTTTTAAAATAAAGTTAGTTTGCGATAATCGGGGGTTACGGTAGCTGTATACGGTATCGGATGGTAATGTATGATCGATTAGGTACGGTATCTAGTCTTGACCTACCGATCGATTTTTGACCATGACCCGGGGTTCATGGGTGCTAAGTGCTTGTCACTTTTCGTGACAAGCACTTTGCACCCATGAATAGGGGGTCATGGGGGTCGCCGGCGGCGTGGGCAACTATGGTTGCTGTCAATGATCAAAGAAAGACAAATTTCTAATGTGTGGCTCCAGCTTAAAAATTGCTTGCGCAGTTTCAATACACCTCGTGAGTTGACATATATTATATTTATCCTTCTATGAAACGTAATATTAGGGTGTTTCAAAAGTTCGTTCGTTTTTTGTTCGGGTAAAGATAAAATCCGCCGTAATAATTATACATCCCAAATTCCAACACTGGTGAATAGAGTAACCATTACCCTATCATGTAACTAATGGAATTTGGATTAGCTGCCTTCCCCGATTTTAAAGAAACGTTTATGCGGTGCTGCAGTGACACAAAATCGCGTTTTCTTCTATTTTTATTTATTTGTGAAAGTATTCATCTTCATGAAATCATTTTAGTTTCTACGCAGTTTTATCGAGCATTGATTGGTTAATTTATGTACTAAATATGGAAGGAACCTTCTTGCTGCTGCATCAGTAAAAATTTAAAATGTAAAAAAATCTGAATCATAACTTCCACATTTTCGACGAAATTTCATGATCAAACAAATAAATGATAGTATTTTTCCTTCCATGCTCGCCAAATGTTCCACGTACAAAGTAATAGGGAGTACCACTAAATATCTCCAATTAGCGCATACTCCAATTTGGGTTTGATTTGATCGCTCAAAGAAAGAACCTGTTATTTACCGTTTGAGTGTGATCAGCAAGGAATGCTAGAGATCATTAAATATAAATCAATGACACAAATGGAACACATTGTAAGAATTGTGGGATCTTGCACTTTTAAATTATTTAGTTAGAGGAGTAATATCATCGCGCTCCTGAGTAGGAAAAATATTAAAGTCGAAAACTTGAAGGTGGGCCACTACAGTACCCCTTCTATAAAACTTTGTTAAAAACAGGAGAGAGCAGCTGATGGAAATTCCATGGATTGGGTGATTGGGCAATGGGTGCTCTATTAAAGGAGGAGTAAATGCAAACACGAGCCCGGTTGGAATATGTTTCACCAAGTGACGCACTCTCTTCAAGTCACGTGCTTTCTCGCCCCTTCCCTGAGCTTTCCCTGATCTGGCTCCCAGCCAACTAGATATAACTATGTTCGGAATAGAGATATCAATGTGAAAATTTCAGAGCTAATTGTCGTTATTGAGCTCTAGGCAGTGTATATGATAGCTTCAAAAATTGAATTTTGAGTTTTCTCCTCCTTTAAACACCATTGGTATTTGGAATGCATATTTATTACAGCGGATTTTCTCTTCACCCAAACAAAAAACGAACGAACTTTTGAAACACCCTAATACATATGTAGACAACACAGTTATATTTCTTAAATTCTTCTTGAATTTTCAGAAATGTTCGTGGATGACCTTACTAAACTGGTCATAAAAGGCGAAATAGTGTCTAAGGAAATGTCGAAGGCCCTTTTGCTAGCTCTTCCCGATAAGGACTGGGAAGATTTCGTTAAAAGCTTAAAGGAAACAAGAAAAATGAAGATCATATTCGATCAAAATTTCAGAATATTATCATGGAGAGTCTTCGATATCATCCAATTATGATACCATACTTCAAATCTTGTTATCACTTGTCACGCAGAGTCGCTTCTAAGACTTATTATGCACATGTCCTCGATACATATTATCATAGATTTGTTCGTGATGCACACAATGTAAATACTTAATAATTCGCTTAATTGTAGTGCATTGTAAATCTAGAGCGTTTGAATATGAGTGAATCTGAGAGAATTGACCAATTCAATCTATATGCCGTACAGCGATAAATAAATCGTTGATTTTAAGATGTTCCTAGGGGTAACTTTTCACGTAGAGCCTTAGAAATCCGTATCTCTAACACCTCGTTTTCTGTAGCACGCTTCATCGTCGAGGTCGGTTTTTCTGACTTTTGAACGGATTATTCAAACCCCATAAATTTATAGTAATTCTGAAAGAACTCGACGAGATAAGCATTTTTACTATTGGAAGTAAAATGCTAGCTCATCTGTGAAAAAAAATATGACCACGTGAAATTTCAAAATTCTCACCCTGAAATTGTTTTTCGCGAATGTACAAATTAGATTATCTTATTCGATTCCCCGTTAAAAGTTACCCCTAAGTGCAAAATTTCACCAAAATAACTGTGTCGAAAAGTGATTTCTCGAATAAAGGAAGAAGTCGGAGTGGTTATTTTCGCCAATTTTTACGCAGTTTCCTGCAGAACCTTCGTGAGTTACGATCAGTTCTCAACTTTTTTCGACGATTCTACACTTGGGAAGAAATATGAACCTGAAAAACTCCGAGTTTTGAGAATTTCTGAAAACTCGATTTTCTCAACTTCGACATTTCCAATTTTTATGCATTTATAACATCTCATTTTCAAATCACATCCCACTACCGCCCATTAAATCTTGTAGAACGTACCAACAGGAGTCGGAAAATTAACATATTGGCTGGCCCGATGGGGCTGCATCAGACTAATTGTTGGTTAAAAACAAGATTTCGCGAGGGAACCAAACGAATAAAATACGATTTAGAGTACAGTTTTGCATAAATAGTCGGTATTTTGCTTGTTTCATGTGTTTCTGTAAAAATTTCATCGGATGGGGTTGACTACAAGGCGTATTCATCGTTTTCAATTTTTTTGGTTTTCAATTTTTCGATATTTTTTTCGATATTTTTTTCAATTTACGTTTAGCTGTTATTTATGCACTGATTTAGAGTAACTGCTATTGATAGAGTTTAAACAACTATAACACAGATCAAAATACTTTCAAAAGTTGTCAAATGATCAATTTGAATATTTTTCCTACCGTCGGCATTGCGTTTTCAGGTGAATAGCAATTAGAATTTTCCGCAAAAGGCCAGCCAATATGTTAATTTTCCGACTCCTGTTGGTACGTTCTACAAGATTTAATGGGCGGTAGTGGGATGTGATTTGAAAATGAGATGTTATAAATGCATAAAAATTGGAAATGTCGAAGTTGAGAAAATCGAGTTTTCAGAAATTCTCAAAACTCGGAGTTTTTCAGGTTCATATTTCTTCCCAAGTGTAGAATCGTCGAAAAAAGTTGAGAACTGATCGTAACTCACGAAGGTTCTGCAGGAAACTGCGTAAAAATTGGCGAAAATAACCACTCCGACTTCTTCCTTTATTCGAGAAATCACTTTTCGACACAGTTATTTTGGTGAAATTTTGCACTTAGGGGTAACTTTTAGCGGGGAATCGAATAAGATAATCTAATTTGTACATTCGCGAAAAACAATTTCAGGGTGAGAATTTTGAAATTTCACGTGGTCATATTTTTTTCACAGATGAGCTAGCATTTTACTTCCAACAGTAAAAATGCTTATCTCGTCGAGTTCTTTCAGAATTACTATAAATTTATGGGGTTTGAATGATCCGTTCAAAAGTTAGAAAAACCGACCTCGACGTTGAAGCGTGCTACAGAAAACGAGGTGTTAGAGATACGGATTTCTAAGGGCGATTTTCGGACTCTACGTGAAAAGATACCCCTAGGAACATCTTAAAATCAACAATTTATTTTTCGCTGTACGGCCTCTGGTCAGTTCTCTCAGATAGTCACTCATATAAACGAGCAGATTACAATAATGTATCAAGGTAAGAACAGAAAAATTTCCGAGTCATTCGTCAGCAAAAGCCTATCAACTCTCATTCTTAATTATACATAGAATTTTATTGGATCTTTGTGCAGACAAATGTGCAATTATCGCTCTTTTCATTACCCCAACGAAGAGATGCACAGCCACTGACGGTCTGAGCATTTTTCTAGTAATCAAAATGATATCGACGAAATGAACACTTGAGATTTATGAAATTTACGAGCATGATTCAGCGAAATGAAATGGTAAAGTTAATATGTACAAATTTCCTGAGATCAAATCAACAAAACATCCTAACAAAAAATCTAATTATGATTTATGCTAATTTTACAATTACATCTCGATTTTTTCGATGTCATCAACTTTGAAGTTATCAAGAAGATCGTGATGTAGAACCGGCTCCAGAAGTTTCATCGGGCTGTAATTTTTCAATCTTACCAGATGGTGAAGCATCTGGTGAAGCATCTGGTGAATGTGCGATAAATAAATAAATAACACTTCGAATTTCGAATGCTCTTCCTGATATTCTAATGAGAGAGAGAGAGCGGAATACCTTACCCGGTGTATTGATGATCATGGTCCACGGAATTCACCACCGGTTTCTCATCAATATAATTCGATTCTCCATGTGGACTGGCGTCATTAATGGTGTAATCTCCTGAAGGATGGACAGAGAGGGAAGAGTTGGGAAATTCATGTAATTCTTGCTCTTCTTTCTTTCTCGTCTCGCCAGGGCTTTCGTCGGACGCTGCAATGATTCTTTTAACCTATTTCTCACTGTGCCGAAATATAGGTATTTTTAACAATTTAGAAAATCATATTATCATGACGCTACAAAAATAGTTGTCTAACTGGATTGGAAGAGAGGTAGAGGATCTTGCACGCCTTCATCGACGTCCATTTGGTTCATATCGCTGCAATAACCATTTCAATCATGCCGTATTTTCTTATCAGAATTGAACACTTTTTGAAATGGGATAACACTATAAATAGGTTAATAATACAAATTTTTATCCTTCCATAACACAAATGTTGAAGAAAGAACTGACTCGAGGAGGTGGGCATACATGGGGAAGGCTGTCTTGAAGAGACTTTCCACAAGGGAAATAACGGCATCGTCCATTCTGAGTCATCGTCCAGTTAATTGTAGTTAAAATGTGATATGCTTTTTTAAGTAGCATTGATGACGAAATTTTACGTGGCTATTTCACCTCTTATTATAATATATAAATATGAGTGACTATCTGAGAGAACTGAGCAATTCCAGATATGTGCCGTACAACGAAAAATAAAGTCCCAATGTGAAAAGTGTTCTAGGGGTAACTTTTCACGTAGAGTTCGAAAAGTTCCGGTTTTTGGCCAATGGAGGGTGGTCGGTTTTTGTATTTTTGAACGGCTCTTCCAAACCTCATAAATGTATAGTGATTCTGAAAGATCTCGACGATATAAGCATTTTTACTATTGGAAGTGAAAGGCTAGCTCATCTGTGAAAAAAATTATGACTATTTGAAAAATTTTCCATGACTCAAAATTGACGTCCTGGTAAATTGTAATCCGAATGCCCCTTTTTAAATGTGTTATTTAGATTCTATGTGAAAAGTTACCCATAGGTACTTCTTTTCGCTCCAAAAGAGGCCAATGCATGGGGTCTCCTAATTCTCCGAAAATGTCATTGTCGTAATTCTTAGTAGAAATATGTGTATTTCAAGCGAATAATCGCCAAATCAGATCAGTTTCGAACTAATTTTGACGATTCTAGAATAAGTAGGTAAAAATACGCTGAAAAAATCGGGGTTTGCGTCAAGTCTAAAAATTCGATTTTTCTTACTTCGAAAAATCGCAATTTTGAACGTTGTTATCTTAAAATATTCAAATGAAATATCGCATTTACCGGGTGAATCTTATAATAGGTACCGACATAGATTAGAAAATGGTGTGGAGAGGCTCCTCACCAATTGCGATACTTGAAATATTCTCGCCCGAAAACGATGTTTTGAGAGTATGTAAATAATATTTACGAACAAAAAATGGGTATTTTCGATGGGAATGGAATAATTTCAAGCGTACAACAACTTTGGCAAGTAAGGTGATCGGAAAATATGTGAGCACTTACAGATTTCAAAGATCGAAAAAAATCTAAATTATCAACATTGTGAAAATCGAAACTTTGAAAACAACGCATACTCCACTCTATTCAACGTTAATCAACACATCATGAGCGAGAAAGCATTAATCAACAAAAATTGATCAATTTTTAAAGAAAATGCTTTGAGAATTCAATATATTGCAATTCCTGCTCTTTCTTAATAGCGTTTTCGGGCGAGAATATTTCAAGTATCGCAATTGGTGAGGAGCCTCTCCACACCATTTTCTAATCTATGCCGGTACCTATTATAAGATTCACCCGGTAAATGCGATATTTCATTTGAATATTTTAAGATAACAACGTTCAAAATTGCGATTTTTCGAAGTAAGAAAAATTGAATTTTTAGACTTGACGCAAACCCCGATTTTTCCAGCGTATTTTTACCTACTTATTCTAGAATCGTCAAAATTAATTCGAAACTGATCTGATTTGGCGATGATTCGCTTGAAATACACATATTTCTACTAAGAATTACGACAATGACATTTTCGGAGAATTAGGAGACCCCATGCATTGGCCTCTTTTGGAGCGAAAAGATGTACGTAGGGGTAACTTTTCACGTAGAATCTAAATAACATATTTAAAAAGGGGCATTCGGATTACAATTTACCAGGACGTCAATTTTGAGTCATGGAAAATTTTTCAAATAGTCATAATTTTTTTCACAGATGAGCTAGCCTTTCACTTCCAATAGTAAAAATGCTTATATCGTCGAGATCTTTCAGAATCACTATACATTTATGAGGTTTGGAAGAGCCGTTCAAAAGATACAAAAACCGACCACCCAGCTACAGCGCGACACAGGAAATGAGGGGTTAGAGATACGGCTTTCTAAGGTCGATTTTCGAACTCTACGTGAAAAGTTACCCCTACAACACTCTTCACAGTGGGACTTTATTTTTCATTGTACGGCACAAGGTTAGTTCTCTCAGATAGTCACTCATATACTCCTCCTTATTGATTCAAACTTATTATATTATTTTTTCTCAGAATCTCATCAGATCAATAACTACAGAATGCTCACTTGGACACGACGTCTCCTCCACACTTTGCCTCTTTGTGGTGATACTCAATCTCCTCCTCGGTATATGCTTCGAAGGCAACGCATTCCTGAGAAAACCATTGTTGACGTTGAAACATTTCTTAGAAAGCAAAGAATGAATTTCAAGTTACCGAGCAGTGGAATGGCCTGGATGGGAGATGGATGCACGCATGAGAGTAGAGGGAACGATAGTCAGGAGAGACGATCAACTGTAAAAGCTGCGATATTTTTAATAATTAATATAAATTTAGTTTTCAAGTTGTTTGCTGATATTATTATGTTAGACAATATCATTGGTTTAAAATATTTGTATGAGTCAAATGGGTCGTTGGATAAGATTACGATACCGAGCAGATGGTGCAGGGGGCGGATCCGCTCTCGTTAGCTCGTTTCATCGCTGAGGGGAAGCAGCGCTCCATCGTCTGCAGAGATCATTCATTTCGAAAAATATAAAGTGATGAAAGTGATGTTAGTCTAAACACGAACCATTTTTATTTCTCTATCTAAATTTTTGTTCGTCTCACAGAGATCGATTGGGAGTGCCCAGCGTTGATGATCGACCTGAAAATTAGAGAGTGTGAAGTTAGATAATCGAATGAACAACGATGATCTCATATCTTCACCATTATTTCATTTTAAGTGAGATTTTTCATTCAATTCACCTGGGTGTGTTGTGCGATCCTCGACCTCTTGGTCGAAATGACATCACATGGCTCGAAGGGACATCTACAAGCACATACTTGATCAAAAACTTTCAATCTATACAACGAATGAAACATTGAACATTTTCTTCTTCTAACAAGCGGTTCGAACTCACTTGAGTGACTCTTGACAGTGTTCTCTCGCGTGTTCCTTCATTCCAAAGAGAGTTGCCTCCACTGTTGATCTGCACATTGAACACTTCCCCTTCTGCATCTGCAGTTTGTTTGGACGACTGCGAACTTTCTTCTCCCGAGGCTGAAAGGCCTTAAGTTTTATCTCTGTTTATTAGCTCGTTCTTGGCGTTGGAAGTGTTCTATCTTTAGTGAGTATAGTTCGATGCATGTGATATTTATCTTTCCACATATGAATGGCAGTGCTTGCTCACTTGTCCTGTCTCTTCTCCCTCCGTTTCTTTCTCTTCTCTAGCTTTCTCACGCTGTTGACGAATGAATTGACGATGTGCTGAAGGTGGATTTGACAATGATTCAAAATTTCAACCAATTATTATGATTTACGCGTGAAAATGTTATATTCAATATATTCAAGAAAAAACCTTTCGCCACGCCCTCCTTTGTCTTATCTCTCCTCTTTGCCACCGCGTAGTCCTCAATCACTTTTCGTTTGACTTGACGGCCTACAATACGCTTGAAAATTATAAATACAATTTTATGTAATAATGTAATTTGTGTAGAAAAGAAGGAAAGTTTTTTTACAGGATATGAACTCACCAAATCTGGTTGTTACGGCAGGGTCGGGCTCGGCCGTTTTAGTGGGCTGAGGGAAATTCTTGCGAGGACGGCCGGGTCTCCTCTTAGGAGGAACCTCGTCAGTATGCACTTCCGATTCGTCTCGCATGCCTTGCGCATGTGAAGATGGAGAGGAGGAAGTGCCTTCTCCAAGAGAATTCCATTGGTAGTGCTCAGGCAGTTCCTAAAACTAGTGATTTTAACTATTCCTCGTGTCAAACAAACGTGCAGAGGGATGGCCTATAATTATAACTGACAATTGAACAGAGATCTTCCTCTTCTTTCATCGGCTCTTCGGCTAGTTTTGAAGAGTCAAACAGTAGGGGGCTAAAAATATTGTTTTTTTCATTCCCAAAATTGGAAAATGAACCTTTCTTTTTTGTAATCTCGCAGTGGTTGCTCAATCAGGAACGGGTCTGATCTCAATTCCATTGACGGCTTCCGAGAAGATGGTTGGACTGCTGAAATTGAAAGATTTTGATTAGATTTCATAGTTTACAGTGAGGAGATTGCAATTATTATGCAACAACTGACCACTCGCATTATTCATGGGTGTAATTTTCGACGAGAGGTTCGGGATGATTCCGTCTACAAATCCAGCATCTCGATCGACTTTCGCCCAAACATCCTCACGAGGACTGAAAAGAGTGAAGAAATGAGAAGAAGAACTGCACCAATCACTGCTACACAATTATCCACAACTAACAATTTTTCCTTTACAATGAAACGGTCTATTTTCTAGGAAGAGAGCTCTGACTATCGTACCTTTCATTTTCAACGGTACAACTAACGAGCTGAAACGTTTTGAAATTTTCAAAATTTTCAAGACAATTGTGGGCTTCCTAGAAAGTATATCTGAAAATCCTTTCATTTCTGGATTCCTCATATGATATTACATTAATTAGCAATAAATTAACATAAAATATTTACTTTTTTCTATTAGAAATGGCTCTTTAAAATTATGCAATTTTTCATATGTTTAGGATCGTCGGAAATCGCAAGCTCCGCCTCCTTTTCTATCACAATAAGTTACCCATTTCCTATAGAAATACTGCATATTTTGATTTGATTTCTCGTGATATTATGTAATTTTTAAAATGTGAGAAACATTAAAATGTGAGAAACACAGAAATTTAAAGATACACCTCTATTATTGTTAGGAAGCCCCCCGATGTTTCAGCTCGTTCATTGCACCATTGAAAATGAAAGGTACGATACATTGATTATCTTGTTGAAGTATCACAGTTGCAACTCACATGTAGTTCCCTGGCAGGACTTTCTGCAGATCTGCCTTCGCCTTGTTCAGAATATCCATCACATTCGAATGAGTTCGCACTTTCTGCAATTCTTGAACTGATGAATTCGCAATAGCGAAAAAGTATGTCGGGTTACCATGTTATCCCATCTTACACGTTATCATTCACCCAAGATTATGGTTAATTTCTAAAGAGAAATCATATTTTTTCTGCATGTCAACACGTACGGCCATGGTGGGTATGGAGTTAGGAATGAGATCTCGTGCTCGATCGAAGCAATGCGAAGGGAAGTGCTCCCCGCAGAGAGTGGGAGAGACTGCACGAATCGCCTGATACAATCACCACTTTTTTATATACTTTTCCATTCGCTGTTTTTTGTTATTCTGATTCCTCTATTTTTGGCTATTCTATTGCTTACCAGTTTCAACAGCCTTTGTGATGATTTGATGTCATTAGGGAAGATGCTGTTGCACCAGACCTCGACCAGCGGAGTCTTCTGAGTGAAGGGATACACCTGCAAAAAGCAACCATAAAAGATCTCCGGGCATAATCTCTACCCTCACAAGAGATCTTTGAACGATTAATTGGCATACTCGTGATTACCGTAATCTTCGAAATATCTAAACGCCATTTCACCTCATCTGAAGGTCTCTGTGCTCCGCAAACAATGCATTTCCGCCGTTGCCACATTTTTGCCTGAAACGCACAATAATGTATCAGCGGTTGTCTCTCTAAGCATGCATCGTAACACTCACCGTTCGATTTCTCATAGATCCCTCGTACTCGACAGGAGTTGATCGTGGAAAAAGACGGAGTGGCCGCTGAATACTCAGTGTAAAAATGTTAAATTTGAACTTCAATGATCCGGCTAACTTAGTAAAGAATCGTGAGATGTGGAAAATTGAAGATCATTATAAAAATATCATAGCTGGTCTAACCTCGGACATGATGCTTTCTCGAGAGAAGTGAGCAGAACAAAGGAAAGGTTCATTCATGACCTGAAAGGAGATTACTTCCTCAAAGTAATTCATGATGAAGCAGAGACCTATTTTCTTCTCGGAATGATTTCGTTTTTTTCTCGAATAAAAATAGAAACGTACTCGAGTGTGCTCGATGAAGAGCTGGAAATCGTCTGGATCTCTGGGAAAGAGACCGTGTGCCCATCGCTTGAGCTCGGAAACCTCCGTTGGAAGAGCGAAGTATTCACCAGGAATGAGAGACTGGAATCAACTGATTATATAGAAATTTTACGTTGAAGAGACTGAACCTCCTTTTACTAAATGAAAACAAAACATCAAATAATGAAAGAGGTTTATTCTCAATCTTGTATAATCTTGAGGGATAACAATATCATCGGTCGGTCGCAGAGAACGATTACCAACTTATTGTTCAGCACTCACCTCTTCGCATACAATGCATCTCTCAGTCGTCAATGCTTTCATCAGTGATTGAATCGGCAACTGCTGAAAGAAACAGACGAATCGACATCTCATCGGATAAAACTTCATCCTAACAACCATTGCCTTTGAGGTATAACAAGAAAAGTAGCCTTCTCAACTCACTTCTTGGTTACGCGCCAGGTAATTGGACGATTTTGATGACATTCTGATTAAATATACTATGAACTAGGAGATATAAAAATGATCCTGGTCAGCTCAGTTCATAATACAAACGAATTTCCTCTACAATTCGCGTGATGGTGCGAAGGAAACGACAGAATGGTCGGCTTCCCGCACACACTCGACGCACTTTTAAACACACCAATTTGTTAGCGCGCGTTTAAACGGCATACCCTCTGGCATACTGTATACACGCTGAAAGTATATTGCCATTCCAGTCTCTATTGCTCTTGTTCTTTCAAATTTCCATTTATTCGGGTAATTCTTTATTGTCTTGAAGATTCATTTTTTTCGTGGTTTCATTCGATGGAATGGGAATGAGATGGCAGTACAACGTATTTACAGTGGACTAGATGAAGGGGAGTACAGGAGTGTCCTTCTTCTTATATGCATTCCGTGTCCTCGTTCTTCTGCTTTGCCTCCATGTTCATCGTTCCCATCTCGTACCTCAAATTGTTGGCATTCAAAAGAATCTCCCCTTCTCTCTTTGGCTATCAATCAGTGCGAGAGTCCTCCATCCCCTCTCTCTCTCTCGATCTCATTAGTATCTACTGCTTCCCTCACAATTCTCCTTTAGTATCGATAGAAATGCGAGATGAGACTCACCATCGCTGCACGGATTTTCCATTGGCGATGTAGGAGGAGGGAATGGCGTAAGTGACCTTTCGCTTGCAGAACTGAAGATATTATCGCTTTAGCCTACTTTCTATTCTCATCCAATACGAAGAGTACTCTTGACTCACATTGGGGATGTTGAATAGTCCCTTGTTGTTGCATCTGTGGTAGAATTTGACGACGGGGCTGATCGTAGTGATCTCATTCTCCGTTCCCCACACCTGCGATATCATTTTCAGTCTAGGAAGTCTAAATGTCTAATGTTTAATGTCTAACTGCCCCGGATCCACTCTTAGATTGTTGCTTACCGAGAATCTTCCCTGGGAGTCGGTGTAGACAGTCATGAGGAGATCATCCGGATCCGGCCCTGCATTATGTTATATTCCCTAGTCCTCTGTTATTATTCCTTTACTACAGCTCTCACGAAATTGTACGCATGTAAAAAATTGCCTACTCACAGGTATCGAGTTCCCATAGTTTGACTTCTGCATTGGCGAGTGGCTGATCACCGCACATGAGCTGCCCTCGAGCACCCACTGTCTGGTCTCGAGCTGAGATTAGGAGGGCAGAGACGAGGAGGAGGAGGAGAGAGAGAAGGGAGGACGACATCTGAAGGTAGGCCATGATAGAATAGGTATCGACATCAATGACGACAAGCAATTGGTAGAGATGAAATTCTTCACACTAGTACGGCCTAGAGGGAGCATGTAAAGTGTGATGGGAATATGCGGGCGATTCTATTTATACAAAGTTATGGTTGGATTTGTGAACGGGAGTCTGTTTGATCATCTCTGGTGAGTCAGCATCCTCTCATTCTATTCTGACTCTCTTCTCTTGTGATCTATATCGAAACTCATTTCTCTCCACCATCGAGCACAACTTATTCACTGAAAGTAGGTAGTCAAATATGAGCGAGAGGAGCTTTGTTTGCCTGGGAGATGAAGAGTAACTTGTAGTAAGGATCACCGCAGATTCGGGAGCAAGAGAGGAGTTTTAGAGCAGTTTCGAAGAGAAATAATAGCGGGATCGAAGTTGAAAGTTGTCCTCTCTCCCCGACGGACACGGTATTGTATTCGCAGATACGATAGGTAACGGAAGAAGAATATTTTCGTCCATAAAAGTGTGAAGGGTTTAGGGCTCGTCCATTCAACAACAACAACGCTAATTAACAATCACACCTGTGAACGATAGATCGTTAGTATGTAATAGTAGACATGCTACACTTTTTTTGTAAAGTTGTGCATTGGCTTCCCTACTGGTCCATGCTGTGTATCCATTCTGTAGTTATATCGTAAATAATGTGTGCTATTGGGACAGTATGGATGATCGACCGTATGAGTAATGAGGATTTGTGAGGGATTGACCATCCGATCTCCTCCTCCTCCTCCTCTTCCCCCCTCCTCCCCCTTCCCCCCTTCTCTCTCGATTGCTCGGTTACTCATTCGCCTCTCTTGGTTCAGCTGCTGCTGTCCTTTTCTCCCTTCGCCCGTTCACCAGACGGCGCGAAGAGAGAGACTATGGAGAAGGAAGCGAGTGAGAGACGACGAGAAGGAACGAGAGAGCACACGAAACTGAGAGAGACATGAGCTCTCTCTCCCTAGCAAAATTGGATGGGGCGACGCGGCCTCCTGGCACAACCCGAGGGGAGGCAGACGACATAGAGGGGAAGGAGGAGGAAGAGGAAGAGGAAGAGGAGGGTGGAGGGAGAAGAGAGGAGGAAAGAGAGCACTAGCTGTCTCTTGGCTCCGTCCATTCCTCTTCTCCCTTTACTATACCACCTCCCTTCTCCCTTCGCCCTTCATGCTTTATACCAATGCTTTACAGATTGTTGATATGGTCAACAAGAATCGGACGGAAGTCGCCATAGAGGAAGAGACGAATGAACTAGATGAAATTCAGAATGAGGTAGGTCGACGGGAATTAATGAAGCCTCAACTACTCTTTTCCCTTTATTTTTTAGTATATTCTTATTTACTTGGCTGTGAACTTGATTGGAAATTTCATGCTACTACCATATCGTTATCAAATTGTGTACACTGCTTAGATTTATCGAGCAATTGATAAGGAACACCATGACCTCTCGATGAATGCTCGAGTTAGTCTTGAAAATATAGGAATATAGGGGTATGGTATGATCTTCAACTAACAGTAGTCTCTACTTAGCATGCTCCTTCAGCATCTATTTACAAAATGAAATTGTGATCATGGGAGACTCATCTTATCACTTGTATTCACAGCTGCCGAAGATATTGGAAGGCCACGAGGAGACAGGAGACGCCATTCAACGATGCGTCGAGGTCTGCGGTCCCTTCCGAACGAAGAAAATGAAGAAGAAGGTCAGTTGTCCTTTTCAATCACCCGACTCTTGATAAAATTGAATGAAATAATGTTGTGACCATAAAACACTTATTTTGACTGAGTGATTCTGCATTTGCAAGAAGAATAGAACTGAATTTTTTGCAGAGGGTTGTGCCCAAGGCTGCAGATACCGAGAAGACAGAGGAAGTAGTCGAAGAAGAGAAGCCAGTCGACCCAATCGAAGAGAAGAAGAAGGAACTACTGAGGGAGATGAGCACGATTGGAATGGGGCAGGTACCGTACCTATTGTTACTGTAGATACAGTACGCATTGATCAGTTTCAGCTGTTAAAACATTCTCTCCCTAGATCGAAGAAAGATCAATTCGTGTGTCATCTAGCCTATCAAAACTAACTAGGGCAACCAAGTTCTAGCACAATGATAATGATTAATAGAGTACTAGAAACAATCTTTTATTTAACAATTGCACCTATTGAAATACTCATTCAGGTGGCGAAGATTCGTCGACTGCTCAAGCGAATCCAGGACCTGAACGAGGAATCCTTCAGGGCTAATCTGGCTGCTCCCATGGCAAGACACGAACTGATGACTCTACTCGCTGAACAAGTTAGAATGCATTTCGACATCATATTCCTTCCTCCTTCTTTTGGTGATGAATGTTAGTGTCTCAGTGATGAAGGTGAACTGAGGACGTATTTTGAGTGTTCCATGTGTACTCACGTAATTAGAAATGGCATAGATTTATGAGAATAATGATAGTCTGATCGATAGCCCATGGTATTGGGCGGACTAGACACTCCCGATTGTAGTTGTTGAGAATACGCGTCAACATGTTCTTTCGCAAGCAATGTACTTGGTAGATAAAAACGTCGCGATGCTTCAGAATATAGAGTATCCACGAGAAAACATAAAACTTTGAATTTGGAACATATATGAAAAAATTCTCCCGAAAACTCTATGCGCGAGCATACACTACGTACTCGTCACTTTGATTGACACTCTCCACATTTGAGGGTCTCCGTCTTCCTCTGTGGGTCTCTCCCGTGGGTGAACATCCTCCTCCTCTCGTCGGAGCCATCGGAGCGAATGACGCGTTCAAATTATCAGTCGGTGACTACTGCGCTGCCTACTGCGAGGACATGTGGATACTCGGAGAGGTGCGCATTGAGGGGGAAAGGACTTCACCATCGTTGAATAGCACTGACGGGAGATAATTGAAGGTTCGCGGGATCGCTGACAATGGAAGATACGAGATACGAGATGTGGACGACAGTGAGAAGCCCGTGGTGAGGGGAAGGCACCATATTGAATAACATACCTGAGATATTAGTTGGTACAATTTAGCTGTAAATAGGAATTGGAAACCCATAGTTAGTCTGGTTTAGTTGACAAATACGCTTCGGAAAGGTGAAAGATGCCAGTTCGATCTTTCATTAGAAGCACTTCTAGACGATTCTGGCCCGTCGTCGAGTGATTCCTCTTCCTCGATATCGAGCTGATCCAGAGAGAGATTCATACGCGATCTTCCCCAAGAATGCCTGGATTCTCGCCCTCTACCCACAGACAACCGTATTCTACAAAGGTTAGACCATATTTGTTATTATTGAAGAGAATTACAAAAAAATAAAAATAAATATCATATTATGATATCTTTGAAATCACATCTGAGCAATCTGCTTCAGGAATCGTGGAAGAACCTCCGGCGAAGGCTACTGATCCCTACAAGGTCGCCTTCGATGACTCGACCTTCCATGGAGGATTCTCGCCGCCTCTCGAGGTTCCTCAACGGTGAGCACAATCTATTTTCGTTCAAATTCGGCATGATGAGATTTCAGATATGTTCTCTCGTTCCGTGAAGTTGCCTACAAACCTCGAGAAAGCAAGGGAGGAGGG
This sequence comes from Pristionchus mayeri, assembly GCA_036245805.1. Taxonomy (NCBI): domain Eukaryota; kingdom Metazoa; phylum Nematoda; class Chromadorea; order Rhabditida; family Neodiplogasteridae; genus Pristionchus; species Pristionchus mayeri. Next base: position 34,152,613 of record BTRK01000006.1, on the reverse strand, counting down.
GAGAGTAAAGTGAAAGAACTGACGAAGGAGGAGATAAGAGAGCAGAGGGAAATGGAGAGGGAGAAGAAAAGACAGGAGAAGGCAGAAGAGAGGGAGATGGAGAAAGTGAGGAGGAAGGAGGAGAAGAAAGCAGAGAAAGAGAGGATCAAGAAGGTTTGTCGAGAGAGGATGGTTATGGTGTTATGAAGAGGGATAATTGAATGATTATTAAGAACGATTGATATTGCCCACTTATTCAATTCATTTCAGGAAAAGAAAGAAGCTAAGCAAAAAGAGAAAGAGAGGAAGAAGAAGGAGAGGAGGAAGGAGAAGAACAGATTGGCGAGAGAGAGGAGATTGCAGAAGAAACTAGAAGAGAAGGAGAAGAAGGAGAGTGGAAATTCAGAGGAGAAAGATCCGGGTAAGATCAAGCATTAATTGTCATTAGAAAATATAATTTAATATAAAGGAATTCGGTTATGACATCGAGATGCTAACTTGTAGATGCTGCAAAGAAGGAAGAGAAAGAAGTGGAGGAGGATGAGGAAGAAAGAGAGGAAGAGGAGACGAATGAAGTGGATGAAGAAGATGACGAGAAGGATAAGGAAGAGGAAGAGGAAGAGGAAGAGGAAGAGGAGGTAGTAGAGGATGATGAGGCTGAAGAGGTCGAAGAACCAGATGAGGAAGAAAATGAAGAAGAAGGAGCCAATGAGACCTCAGAAGATGAGATATGATCTCAATTACTACTCTCTACTACATATTATGCAATTGCCATGATCTCATAGCCAATATTCCCGTGTTCCAGGTCATATGTACAAATACTCACGTTGTTAACAACACTAAGTCGCACTTATTCCATGCAGAGTGTCACAATGCCACTCGAGTTCAACGGACGAAAACCAGATCGAGTCTTTCTTATCTAATTTATTTATACCAAACCTCACCTGTTTTTTGTTGAACAATCTGAATGAATACATATTTTATTACAACTTTATCGTTTACCTGCAAACATTGCATCTATTGTATATTCTACATTTCCAATGTGGCATACAACCTACTCAATGGCGACGAAAATTAATTGAGTGTAACAACTATTCACAAATTCCCGGCAAGCAAGGTATCTTTCTTGCCTGGAATTTATGAATTTTCGAAAGCTCTGATTGCTTAGTATTATATAATATATCTGCTCATGCGAATTCGTCGAGTTCTTCTTCCTTTACTTCTATTTCGTCTTTTTTCTTCAGATCTTTTGTGTGGCGTACAGCAGCCTTCAGTAAGTCATCGCATTCACTCGAAATTCTCTGAAATTCGAACGGCTAAATTACGCCATTGCAATCTGTTCTTGCTTCGAATGCATCCATAAGGCTCAATCACCCAACCTGAAGTGCGCATGAAATCGACCTTCCCTCTGGCACAGTCCTGCTTGACGGATTGAATACTGAGAGATTCCTAGTCTGAAAGGGTATGGTAACCAATAAAGTTAAACGAGTACAACGAATTTTTTCTACTACTGTTGAGTTTATATTTCCCTTGACACAAATGCGTCAGTTTTCATTCTGATTGACTCAAGAACACTTACGGAATGAGATGATACGCGAAGATCTTCTGGAATATGGCGGCGACAGACTGTCCAGACACGGCCCAGCTTAGCGAAGTAATGAAGCTTCTGACGCTGATGGGCAGTGATCTAAAATCGACATGCTGTATCACATTATTTTTCTAAAGTCAAGCAGCACCGTACATTTCTCAATTGTTGAATGAATCTCAGGGCATTTGCAGGTTCCTTCGGACTGAGTGTGAATGGAGAAGCTGGAGCTCCGCATAATTCACATCGACGTTCCTGAAGAAGTCCGTTTATTGAATTGAAGATGAGATTCCTAACCTTTTCATGAAATGTGGTATTGGAACGTGCAACTGAGGAGTGCCGAATCGGCTGGTTCTGTATCAGCCTCTCCGTTGTGTTTGCCATATTTTTGCGCCTCTGAATAAATATTTTTATTGCGATTTTTTAATAAAATTTTGATCAATTAATATACGGTAACTTGCCTTTGCTGGAGGTTTATAAGGAGCAAATATGTGCTTCAAGCAAAAGTAGGCATCCTCGTTTCCATGTTTTAGAACCTGATATCAGCACTCTTTAACATATTTTTGAGAATCTTACATTTATCATATTTTTCTCTTCTTCAGTTAAGTTGACTGCGATTATTCTGTCGAAGAAAGCGAGTCTTTCTCCTCTGTGATGCTTCGGAAGGGCGTAGTACTTGAAGGTGAGATTGGAGCAGATGAAGCACTTCTTCCACTGAGGCCAACCACTCTTCTGCAATTCGTTCTGTTAATTATTTTACTATTTACGATATTTAATTGTGATAATATAATTAGGGCATTCTTCAAAGCATAAAGGCATAAACCGACCATGCTGTCAATTGGTTGTATCCTCCAGGCAGCCAAAGAGAGAGACTGGGGATTGGGGACGCTTGCTGAGGTATCTCGAGACATCATTCGAGCTGGTTCTTCTTCCCTTCCTCGAGCAGCCAAATCCCCCATCGATTGTTGTTCTTCCTTGACTGTCGATGAGCAAGGAATCGAATACTCCATCACTTCTTCTTTGAGAATTTCGGCGTTGAAATTTCCATTGTCCTCTGATCCAATCGATCTGGAAGTCCACATGGGACAGAATGCCTGCAGTGTTGATACTGAGCTGCACAACTTTCTAAGATCACGTTTTAACTGCGACAACATCTTGATTTGTATTTTTAATAACTTTCATTATATATTTTTCAAAAATGTTTAGCAAAAGTTAAATCTAAATATTTTCATACACTTTGATGACTGTTCTTACATCAATGATCGGCTCATCGAATGGTTCCTCCTTCATGTCCATCGGTTCTGTTTTAATTTCCTCAGACATTAGTTCGTGGAAATCTGTAAATCAATTGCATTTTAACGATTAATATTGAATGGATAACTAAATTTCTTTTCAAATTCAAATGGTGAACTATTGCATACTCTAGTAAATTTTTTCACCATTTAGCGATGGTAATATCTGAGTGGAGGTGCTCGGTAGTGACAGTGGGTATTGGCCAGCTACCTGAAATATCCTTTGCTTAGAGTGCATCTTTGTGTGCATTGTAAAAAAAACCCTAAGTTTCACTTACAATAACTGCTCCTTTTTCTCCTCGTTGCTTTGTCATAACTTCGTATTCCCTCTGTTTGTGGTGAGAGATGTCGATGATCATCTCGATAGCCGTCGTGATCTCGTGCAGAGCTTTCTGTGAAATCTTCAAGGTTAAGACGCTCAAGCACAAACTGCAAAGACCGTTAGATCAGTTCGTGATAAAGTCAGTGGACGCAGTGTGAGATTTTACATTTTAAATTGTGAATTAAACATCGGGTTGCAGTGTGAGTTGCAATCTGGCAACTTACTCACCAAAATACTTTCCTGTTGAAGTTGCATGATTCCTTCATCGGCTGCGGGCCATGCACCCTTCCAGTCATCGTGGAAGGATACTCCCAGCTCATCCAGTGTACCTATGATGCTGAAAATACAAGGGTATGCATAACTAACAATAAGGAAAAAAACCAGACCGATCGCTGTTTCACAAAGTTATAACGGGTAACATTAGGAGAAAGAGCAATCAAGGGAACAAACCGCGCGATGAGTTCTCCTGTGCTTCCATCAACTTTCTTCACGAGTTCGGCAGCTGAATAAATGGATTTCTCGAATCTCTCGTAGCTTCGAGTGGTGTTTAAGAGATCCATTTTCCTGGGACACACTTTAGATAAAGAATAAACACAAAGAAAATTTAAATAGTTTGTTGGCTCACTAAACGCCGAAGATTCCACTGGGCGTGGCTCACAAGCCACTAAAGCTAGTAAAATATTTCAGCGTAAGCTTTATTATTTCCGTACTCAAAAATTTAATACGAAAAAAAATTTTAAAAAAACCTAATTAAACGGAATTCAAGTTTTGGATTGTGGTGTTTGCAAAGACAGCCTAGGAAGGGAAGGAAAGCGAAGGAAAGGAATGCTTCCTAGGATAACTCGGTTGGACGCATCTCTCGCCACATTAGCATGACTTCCTCACTGATATATATCGAACAACGGTAGAAGCGATAGGATCAATCTAAGCATCTTTGCACTCAAATCGAAAAGACAAAACAAATAATTTATCAAGATACTCTACACAGGGAGCAAGTTAATTGACCCGAGAGGAATAAGTGAAGAATATCTGATCGACTAGAACCGCGAATATAAACCGTATTATATGAGATCAAGTGAATTAAGTGAGTGATAAATAATTCCAACAACTAGGAGCAAAAACATTCAAATATACATAATTCTAATATAATCATAATTGATTTCTGCTTGAAGTGGGAGCTCCTTCTGAAGAGTGAGAGGAGAGGCTGACACTATCGTGATCAGACTTGTCGGAGGAAGAATGAGATCGATTCAGAGTTGCACGCGAACAATTTTTCGCATCCTCAAATAATATAATAGAAACATGAATTTGTAAGTATGGAGATAGTTAAATTTCTATTTTCTTCTGATTAGACGTTCTTCGCTCACTTTTGAATTAGAGGTAGGAGGTGAAGTTTTAGAGGTCTTCCTTCCCTTGTTCGACCTGGGCTGAAGACCCCTTTGGGATTCCACGAGATACGCTGGAGGAGGGGAGATTCCACTTCGACTTGAAGGAGAAGGACTGAAAGATAAGTATACCGATTCATCTAATCTTTGCCTTTGGTATTTTGAGAGATTTTTATTCAGCTAATCCTGCTTGATTATCATTATTGAACATCCTTACACTGCATGTTCGGTGATGACAATCTTTCGCTGTGATAGGGTACCAGTATTGAAGGAAGGAACAACGATGCCGTATGTTGAAAGACTGGAAGGACTTGATCAATACACATCTTATCGAAGCGATTTCTTCTTCTGACCTTGCCGTGCTCGGAGGGGGCGCGTAGAATCTGCTGGGATGGTCTCTTCCGTGCATCTGATAGACATAACTGCATCCTCCACCACCACGAGAACCACTGAAATTCAAAAGTGTATGTACGGTAAAGATCCAAGTATCCAGAGAAATGATGGGAAGATGGATAACCATTGCGAGGCCATCGGAGGAGGAAGAGAAGGATAAGTGGAAGTGGAATCGACGACGGAATAGGGGCGCATCTGAATGAAATCGATGAACAGATTCTCGAAAACTGAATTGTTTCAACCCTTCTGCTACCTCGTATTGATCGACTGGAGCTGAAGAGAGAGGAACAAGCAGAGAAGGATCATTCTGACCAACGAAGTGATGATATCTGAAGGTGCATTCTCTCATCTTGCATTGAATGCTGGCTACCTTCTATCAGTCATAGTTGGCTCCATTTGCTCTGTTCTCTTCCTACTATAGCAGAAAAACACGCAGATGGGGCATATTGCGAGGAGAAGCAGCAGCTGGATTTAATTAATTGGGTTAAGTTGAAAAAGGAATGCTAGTCCAATGTATCTCAAGAAATAGAATCATCAGCTCACCACAATCGCCCCAATCATAATGTGCGTGAAGGTCACTCTGAAACCAGCGACTTCGGGAGAAAAGGTCGAACACAACTGAAAAAGCAGTGATTTTTTATTTTAACTTGCCATGAGAACAATATTTGAAATACCCACCCTCTCATCCTCATCAGCCCCGTTGCTGCAGTCGTAGTGGTGGTCGCATCTCAGTCTCCGCAGTACACACTCTGGCTGACTCATTCGACCGAAGATGGCACAATCCATCTCAGTCGAGGTTATCGAACACCCAAAATAATGAGATTAACACTTATCCTTCGATAAATATTCTTACGAATTTGAGTAATTCACATTTGCTTGAATAATTGTTTCTGAAATTGCTCACTTGCATCCCTGTTCATCGCTTCCATCATCGCAGTGGGGAATTCCATCGCAGACGAGATATCGATCGATCTTCGTCTTCTCATCTCCACAAATCCACGTCTTCGCGTCGACATTTCCACAAACTTCAGCCGATTCATCCGATCCATCAGGACAGTTGAGACGACTGCAATTATGGACTCTTCCCATTCATTGTCTCGATACTCACTGATCGCATTTTGCTCCTGCATGCACGCAAGTTCGCTGATCTCTGCAGAGGAATTCCCATGGCTCGCAAGTGATATTCGGCATGCAGATGTGCGACCTGAATTAGCGTAACATACAGTATTTGTGATATTATTTTGTTAGTGTTCTGCAAAAGAGCAAAATAACAAAATATTTCGGATTTTACTCAGGTTTTACTCAGATTTTAGGGATTTCACTTCAAGCACGGGTAAAACTGACGATGCGTGTGAGATGGTGTATCCCAGTGGACAAAGGCACTCGTAACTGTCGCCTGTGTACCTGCAAATGTCCATAATGTAAGATCTACTCGTGGTGAGTACACTAAATAAATTGGAATAAACTCGTAGGGGGGAATAGCTGACGTGCAGAGATGGGTGCACTCCTGATGGAGACAACTTCTCGACCTATCGAACTGCACGAATTCACTGGTGGTGAAGGACGTGATGGCAGTGACTCGAGACATCCCCGGAATGAGCAGACGCTCTTCGCCAAGGACGAGGAACGAATCCCTATAAGAAATCAAATACAAAATGGCTCCAATATGAGAGGGCTATTTGGTGCAAATTATTCAGGAACAAAAACATTGATAAAAGTGTAATTGACATACTCCTTCTCATCGATGGGAACGGTGGCGACTCTCTCTCCATCGACTGCAGTGAAGAGAGCCTTCACTCTCTCCGGCCCGTTCGGAATGGGAGCAGTACTCAGAGTGGTCAGATCGAGTTCGTTGATCGAATCCTCGCCAGTGAAAAGAAGTTTGCCCTGTCTAGGGAGGAGGGACAGACGGGAGTAAGGAGTCGTCCTCTGAAATGGGGAAACTTATTATTCCCATTATGAAAATGTGCAGTAAAAAGAAAAAGCACAGCTCGAAACACCCCACAGGTAGGTCATGGGGGCATTACTCAGAGGTTAGAGAGTCCCCATGTGAGACACGTAAGACAGGGGTTCGAATCCCCATTCATCCATGTTTTCTAGGAACGTTTCTCCAGAGTTGGTAAGAAAGATAGTTCACGGACTTTGTGAATTTCTTCTTAAGCTTCGAAAAGTTGAGAGATTATTTAGAAAATCTTTTCATAAAATTAAGAATGTAGAAAAAGAATAAATTGACCTCACCTCACTCGCTTTCTTGCAATTCCTTCCATCGAGATCGCAGACAACGAGGATGGGTCCTCCAGAACGAGTGCTGACATCCAGATACGCCAGTTTCCTGTAATTCACTTTGAATAGGAACGACTGCTATTATTCGGCTATGGGCCTTACATGCACATTTTCTATCAGTAATGTCTGACCTCGCTCCGACAGCTAGTTCCGTAGGCACAGCTTGTTTGCCGGTCACGGAAGAGATCTCATCCCCATTGACGACTCGGCCGATGTGCAGCAGCTTGTCAGGAAGAAGCGCGGACGAAGACTGCAAATATGTCTTATGATTTTTTAGATCTAAAAAAAGAAATATTCACATGCCGACATTTTCTCTTCCAATCGGAATGGAAGGATACCTGAATTCTGAAAACCATGACGTGGCTGCGTCCCGAAGAAACGACACAAGAGACGAAGAGCTGTCTGAATCGAGTTGTGCACTAAATCATTCTAGGATGAACGTACCTTCCGAAGGTGTCGACAGTGAGTGCTCGTAGATGGAGACAAGCAGGGACATGCAGAGATTGAGTAGTCTTCTGAATGAATTTGAATCTGACAATCAATTTGAGTGCTAGAAGAACTGATGAAAAATAACAATATTTTTGCTCTTCACTTGGCGATAAAACAATCCGTTTCTCAGTTTCATTAGTGAGAATAATATAACGACATACGGTATTCGATCCTTTGGTAGGCACAGATCGAATGAATTTGGGTTCATTAGCGTCGATCCAGTAGAGAGTCGCGAATCGAGAGAGTTCATCGACAGCAACAGAGAGAGGAAGTCCAACCTTCTCGATGGGAAGAGAGGTGATCGGAGAGTGGTCCTGCAGAGACCATTTGGTTTCTCAATCATGGAATGTTCTGAGATCGCTGAAGAACTCGTGCCTCATTCAGCATCGCCTTTGGATCCTTGGCAGAGATGAGTAGAAAGTGTCCGTTACTGGCCATGATGATGCCGTGAGGATTGGCTACAATTACTACAATAGGGAAGACTACAGAGATCGACCAACCTTGACACGATTTGGAGACAACATCGAAGAAGCGATGATCTCCGCATGTGCAGAAGACTCCAGAGTCGGATCGAGGCAAGCACAACTCCGTACAATCGCCGTTGTCTTCCTCGCACGGATACTTCTCTGAAGTCAACAGTGGATGGAGAGTCAATCAGATACTCAGTTATTTACTATTGTTTCTGTACCTAAGGAGTCGAATCATTCGGTATGTACACATAGTACTCATAGTGACATCAATTACTGTGAGGAAACGATTCACCGTCGTGATGAAGTGGGTCTAAACTCACTTTCGGATTTTAGAGGAGGATGCGTGATAACAAAATCCCGTACGCTCTTCACTCCAGCATGAACCGAGTGAAATCCAGTGCTGTCGAAGAATCCGAATTCGTTTTTCTTGCTGAGAAAAAATATTAAATTGTTCGTATTGCTCTACCAAACCTGTCGATGTAATAGAGCGCATCATCTCTGAATTGGAGATACGTTATCCTTCGATCTTCCGAACGAAAGAGGACTACTTCGCCAGTGCCTAAACGAATAGAGGTGAATAAAGGTACATCCCGTCCCCGAGACCAGCTCAAGGGAGAACAGTGCTACAGTATCGACCATAAGTCAGCGTCCAAAACTTCCGAGCTTTGTAATGTTTGAACCAGATGTAAACTCCGGCTGAAATTTTAAATTTAGGTATGAAATTCATCGGGGAATAAGGTGAGCTTATTGAGACCTCTTCAAAATGTCTAGCTCTTGCATAGTGATGACGCAATCACAATACACTTTTTTGAAATGGATTATTTCCTCGGATAAATTTTTCGTGCTTACCGAACTTTCTGAGAGTTGAGAAGTATCATAGGACTACTCAGAAAACAATTTTCAAGTTGCTGCGACTTCGCTCCTTTTTGCTGCAGACGCTGCAAGTTGGAGGCTGCAAATTTATAACTCAGCTTCTAGACAAGCTAGAGACTCGTGCAAAGCATGAAAATTATCCTTACCATGATCCAAGATGATCCTGATAGTTTGGTATTGATCGCACATCATTTGCATTCATGGCACACAAAAGTCACTTTTTTGGATGACTCAACTTTGGCCACTTAGCGTCTCAAGGACGAATTTGCATAAAATGTGGTTCCTGCACAGTAAGGCTCAAAAACCATCAAAGAAACTTTTTCCCAACTTTTGGTGTGGTTAGTTTCACTTTCCGGAGCGTGGCAATGGATTTACGGACGCGCGCTCCTCGAGCGCGCACGTCATTTCCCTACACGACGAGAGAGAGGAGAGGGAGCGGTGTGAAGAGTGACGCACGCGTTCTTTTAGAGAACGGCACTGTCCGGAAAGAGAAACTAACCACACCAAAAGTTGGGAAAAGTTTCTTTGATGGTTTTTGAGCCTTACTGTGCAGGAACCACATTTTATGCAAATTCGTCCTTGAGACGCTAAGTGGCCAAAGTTGAGTCATCCAAAAAAGTGACTTTTGTGTGCCGAAGTCGCAGCAACTTGAAAATTGTTTTCTGAGTAGTCCTATGATACTTCTCAACTCTCAGAAAGTTCGGTAAGCACGAAAAATTTTTCCGAGGAAATAATCCATTTCAAAAAAGTGTATTGTGATTGCGTCATCACTATGCAAGAGCTAGAAATTTTGAAGAGGTCTCAAAAAAAGCTCACCTTATTCCCCTATGAATTTCATATCTAAGTTTAAAATTTCAGCCTTAATGTACACCTGGTTAAAAAAGTACAGAGCTTGGAAGTTTTGGACGCTGACTTATGGTCGATACTGTAGGTCAGTGTCAATTAGTGGTGATTACAATCAATGAAAGTGTTCTAACCATTGGTGATCATCTTGTGCAGTGTATTCACTCCCCGATTCTGTTCAGACCAGTAGATCTAAATTGAGCCGTTTAATTCTGAATACTGACCGCAAATTGCGCGTAGAGAACGAGCTCCCATCACCCATCAGTTGCCCTCATTTTTTACCTCTCTGTTATTGCTGTTGACTGCAATCGCCACTATTTGTGAGGTAGCCTGCGATGTCTTATAGAGAATTTCTCCTCCATTGGCTGCACCTGTTAGAGGCATCCTCTGAAAAAAATGAATCGCACACGACACTATTAATGGAATTTTTTTGGAGAAATTCAGAAATTAATGCATTTTAGTCTTTTAATAAAAGTAGACAACTAAAAAAACTAAAAAAAACAACTAAAAAAGGCAACTAAAAAAGACTCACGCGTATCGAAGATATCTCCACGGATTCGTTCACATAGTAGATGAGGTTGTTCTCCAGATTGAGTTTGATGAGAGTAGGGCGAATTCCAATCCAAGCGAGTGTCTTCGAGTGTCTTCCATCCAATGAACTTGCCTCGATCCTCCCGAATTCAGTGTTCGAACTAAAAGGTGTAAATATTCTCGAGACCAATGTGGAAACTAACTAGACAATTATGTTGGCGTGTGGAACTATTTCGAGATGGGAGATTCCTCTAAGGGAGACTCCCGAAACAACGACCGTAGCTCGCGGAGTCAAACTCGTGAGGTTGACATGCTCGATTGTTCCACTCGATTCGTTACTCGAAGCGATGTAGATGGAGGAGGAGAGCTGAATGATCATTTCGAAGAGATTATTGAGAAGACGGAAATACCTGGTCGTAAGCCATGTCATGAGGCGATCCAGAGAGATCTTGCAAGTGCAGACGCTCGAAATTACGGGGACCTTCGGTTATTCAAAGTTAGTTGCAAATCAATTTCTAGGCAGATAGATTTTTTCTAACAAGGTGCTACTAATTTATAATATGAACGATTTAGAAAAAAAGGTAGGGGTTCTCACCTTTGAGTGACATTCTGACTAGATCAGGTCTTCGTCCGGAACCGTCGAGAAGGATGATGCTGCTCGTAGATTTCACACATCGTCGACCATCTTTCTGCAGCTCGAATCCGCGTGCACACAGACAACGAGCGGATCCAGATGGACTGATGTGCAATCTTTATTGCAGAATTAGTGTGCGCATCTCACCTATTGAGACAGTAGTGTCCGCATCCTCCGTTGTTCCCCTTGGCACAGGATCCGCTCCTCTTCGCTGTCTCTTTCAATCGAACAGCCCGCAACCCAACAGGGCCGTAGATCTGAGACTCGACGACTCGAGAAGAATCGTGACCTAGAAAAGTGAGCCATGTGTTGTCCAATCCAACAACATCTTCGAATACAAATTTTTTTTTAAAAGTATAAAAAGGTACACTCACCTGCTAGGATTCCATCCCTCAGCACAATCTCGACGAACGACCGACCAGCCATTGAGTTGCAGAAGATTCGATTGCCTAGCAAGATCAAAGATGCATTACTAAGAGCAATCAATATTGCAAGATGAAATTGTACATTTCTCGGTGGCTAATGAAGAAGCAAAGACCGACCTAATTTGGAAACACTGTACGGCTGCACCAACTTGTAGCTAGCTTGCATGTACGTGAGGAGATCAGTCGCATCCAGTTTGATCGATCTGTACAATTGACTTGTATGCAATCTTCTGTTTGAAGATCGCGCACCTTATGAGTGAGTGATTCGATTCCGCCCAGTACAATCTTCCTCCCTCCACATCCAGTTCGATGCCAGTCGGGAATGAGAAATCTTGCAGCGAGTACTGCAACAATTGAAATGATCGAAATTGTGCGTTTACGAGATATAAAACTCAATCCAAATTCTTTAAGAAAGAGACCAAACATACAAATATCTGAGCTTCGCTTCCGTCCAAGTTCATCTTTACAATCCGACTCGATCGCTCATACCAATCAGTGATGTAGAGCACACCTACGAAGCAACGTTTAATTGGGTAGCGGGAAACACCCACTCATCCACCATAATTTTGCGCAAAATAGAAGCTCTAATATTGACAAGTTAGAACTAAATTTTCACAGTCCACTCGATTGAATCACAGCATATTCTAAGCTGACCTCCATTGGAATCAATGGCGATTCCATGAGGATTCTCCAGTTTGATCGAGACATCGAGAACACGCGGAGACAGAGAACCCTCCATTTTACCCATCTTAAATATGTGATTATTTTTTTGTTAAGATACTGATTGAAAAGTCTGCTTTTCACTAGTATACTATTTTTGAAATTTTTTTGCAATACAGATCTCCAGTTAAATTTGTTCTCACCCAAATCAGTGCAGTCTCTCCATCGACCCAGAAGAGATTCCTCCCCACGACGTCGAGTCGGAATGTCTTCGCACTCTGTTGCACGCCCTCCTTCACCACCACGGAGAGGTCGGAGCCATCGAAACGACAACTGAAGCATAACTTCGATTACTTCACCCCATTCACTACCCCGGTTCATACTCAATATCTCAATTCAAAAAAATGAGGAGAAAACAGTACCGCTTTATGGCTGCATCGGTTATGTCCAACCAGTAAACGAATCCTTCGAGTGGATCGTAGTCAACGTCGAATAGAGAATGCGAAGAATCATCGTGACCCTCCATTCATTTATCATTAGTTCACAATATTCTTCGGAAATACCTCATAAGGAATGGCTTGAGGAGTGTAGTCCGAAGTGTCCAACGAGACGTAAAACAGCCCAGTGATGGCGGAGATGATCAGAACCTGGAGAAAGACTCACAATTGGCAGATTGATATTTTTTTGTACTCATGGAATGCCCAGATGCTTTAATTTCCTTACAAGGTTCCATTCAAATCTGAATGTAATAGGACACAATTCAAGACTAATTGACCTCACTGAATCCGTCCTCGCAAGTTACTCCATGTTCCTTCAGTCTCACTCCAATCGGACATGCACAAGTCCTCTTCGGCTCGATTCGAGCGATGAGACAAATATGCGAGCAGCCTCCATTGTTGACCGAGCAGGGATTAAATATGGAGCCTGCATGGAAGGGTTGCGACTAAAATTACGTTTGTCAAGAATTGTTACTATCTTTCCATAATGATAATGATGATTATCAATAATGGCATTATAGGGTTCTTAATATGAGGGGAATCAGGAAAGACTCGACATCCACCGAGACGTAGGAATTCATATTTTTCCTTACTCACGAAAACATAGTATTTAGTATTTCTAATCAAGCTCTATCGAATAGCGTTGGCCGTTTTTCGATAAAAAAATTTTTTCAGCCACGGCATGGGCCGAAAGTGGGCGGAGCCTCGCTTTTTTCGAAAAACACCCATCTTTGACGGCGGTTTTCGGCCTTTTCCAGTAAAGATATTAAAAAATGGTCAACAGACAAATGAAAGAGCTTAGTTCGGGGAACATTTTTCTTTCTTTCTGGTGGTCAAAAAGTCGAAAAATGTCTCAGGAAATCAACGTTTGCGAAAATTTCGACAAATCGCTTAAAACCAAAAACGTAGTGGGCTTTCATGCTTAATCAATTTGTCCATATGGGTATTCTTTTCCGCCAAAAAATGAAGGTCATAAAGCTTTGCGCTGTAATTACGGTGTCGTTTAAGTAAAAACCGTCAATGGGGTCCTGTGTAGACATAATAGTTCCCATATGTCAATAGGGCTCATTTGCGTCCAAAATTAACAAAAACATTACAAAAACATGTTTCCGCATGAGAACTACATAAGTTTCCTGTCCATTCGGTCATAGACTCGATTTGAAGAAATTGAGGACTTTTGCCTGGAATTGCACAAGGGAGTCGGAATCAGGCTACCATTCAAGGTCAAACACACAAACTAACATGTAATTGATATAATTGAAATACAACGTTTTGTAAAGAATGGGCCACTTAAAATGCAATTGCATCGCTCTGAGAGCCGAAAAAAGCTGTAATACGACAAAATATGCAGAAATTATAAAATCGATACGTGAGTGGGATCATGTTATAGAGAATTATGTGGTGAACATTTTATCTGTTGAAAGTAAGCTTCTATCTTTTCATTGAAGCGCTCTACAGAGCCTGGAAGTTGGCCAGAAATAGGCTAGAATCCCCCTAGAGCGCGCGCTCTAACCGCCTGCCGCTCTCGCCGTCTGACCCCCTCTCCCTCCCCTCTATTTAGCGCTTCCTCGCGCTCCTCCACCTTCGTATTCTCCCAACTTTTAGGCTCTGTAGCGCGCTTCAACGAAAAGATAGAAGCTTACTTTCAACAGATAAAATGTTCAGCACATAATTCTCTATAACATGATCCCACTCACGTATCGATTTTATAATTTCTGCATATATTGTCGTATTACAGCTTTCTTCGGCTCTCAGAGCGATGCGATTGCATTTTAAGTGGCCCATTCTTTACAAAACGTTGTAGGAATTGCAATTATAACAATTACATGTTAGTTCGTGTGTTTGACCCTGAATGGTAGCCTGATTCCGACTCCCTTGTGCAATTCCAGGCAAAAGTCCTCAATTTCTTCAAATCGAGTCTATGACCGAATGGACAGGAAACTTATGTAGTTCTCATGCGGAAACATGTTTTTGTAATGTTTTTGTTCATTTTGGACGCAAATGAGCCCTATTGACATATGGGAACTATTATGTCTACACAGGACCCCATTGACGGTTTTTACTTAAACGACACCGTAATTACAGCGCAAAGCTTTATGACCTTCATTTTTGGCGGAAAAGAGTACCCATATGGACAAATTGATTAAGCATGAAAACCCACTATGTTTTTGGTTTTAAGCGATTTGTCGAAATTTTCGCAAAAGTTGATTTCCTGAGAAATTTTTCGACTATTTGACCACCAGAAAGAACGAAAAATGTTCCCCGAACTAAGCTCTTTCATTTGTCTGTTGACCATTTTTTAATATCTTTACTGGATAAGGCCGAAAACCGCCGTCAAAGATGGGTGTTTTTCGAAAAAAGCGAGGCTCCGCCCACTTTAGGCCCATGCCGTGGCTGAAAAATTTTTTTAATCGAAAAACGGCCAACGCTATTCGATAGAGCTTGATTAGAAATACTAAATACTATGTTTTCGTGAGTAAGGAAAAATATGAATTCCTACGTCTCGGCAGGCCTCAAAGTTGTCGATTCTATCGCGAATGCTCTCATATAAACAAAAGTCTCACTTTTGAGTGCGCTCTGATCATGGATGACTTGGAAGACTTCCATTTCACTGATCTGCTCTATCTGAACAAGGAACGGTTAATCCTACAAAATATATTTCCATGCATATTAAGCAAAAATGTTAATACGGGAAAGTAGCCCCACCTCATGCAATGTTCCCTCACAATGAGCGTGCTCACACATGGCAAGACGACCAGAGCTCAGAGAGAACAAGACATTATTCTGAAGGGATAAGTTAACCAAATCTGAGTCTATATCTCATTATCTATTTAGTATTTGTGATTGAGTGTTCGAATAGTTCGACAACCTCATGGACATCGAGATGCAGAACGTGCGTCGTCTCGAAGAACTGAGTACACGACTGTCGCTCGTAGAGACGACACTTCCACAACTCAGAACCCTCCTGCAACTATTTGTCTTATTCTGTCTTCAAGCGCGTTTATACTGGATTAAAAAAGTTATCCTCGAATAAGAAGATTCACCTTGGTGGTTCTCACGTAGAAGAGAGTTTGCGTATCTCCACTGAGTGCAAGTGATGTCAATGTCGCTCCATCGCTAGAGGCCGGATTCTGAATCAGATATTTATGGCTGCTCTAAGATTATTTTGTGTTTCATTAGGGACGAATCATAATCATTATGGAAATAAGGAATTATCTTTCCCTATCAACTCGAGTCTGAATCAGTAGGAACTGACCAGGAAGGGTCGCTGGTCGTGATGGAGTCCGTTCATGAATGCACGCTCGATTTGATTCTGCACTGCGTTTATCCAGTACATGTTCCTGCAAAGACAGAATCATTTCCTTATATTGATGCCGTAACAGATTCGATTTTTTCAGATGCATTAATCTTACAGTGCCTGCTGTACGCCTCATGAAAATTGAAAGTTGTGGAGAATAGACATTATCCACTCACCCTTCTCTCGGATCCAACACGAGTGAGTGTAGGTAGTCCAGTTTATCATGGAGTATCACTGCACATCCTCCATCTGTCTTCCTCCCACGCACATCATCACACACTTCGATGCGAGCTGAGTTATCAGGGCCGATTGTGGAGAGAGCGACATAGATCTGCAGATATCACTTACTACTACGCAAGGTCATAGCCGCATAAATTATTAGGCACCATTGAATTACTAGACGTGGGAGAAAAGTTCGAATGAATCAAGCAAGTCGGGTGTGTCGGGACGTATTATCAAAGATTGGACGTATTTGGTCATCAAAGCCAAACTCGCCTTGTTAGTGAGCCAGTCGTAGGAGATTGCCGTGGGAGTGTCATCCAGGACTCCGCCCACTCTCAGCTGAGAACTCTCCTCGCTCCCATCCAAGGGAAGACGATGCAAGTGCTGCCCGAGGGTGAAATATCCAGAAGACTGAAGAGAAACAATCACAAGAATACGCGAATTAGTTTGAAAACATATGATATGTGCTTGTGTTCGAGATAAATCACATGCAAGAATAGAGACTCACTGAATTGGAATTTACTGCGAGTGAAACTTGCAGTTCCTCTCCTATTGGTTTGTACAAAATTCGAGAATCGGAGATATGAAGGGTGACAGGGTCGATCTAACAAGCAATATTATGATCTTTACGTTCAGGGATCAAACAAAAATAATCACTATGAGCAGCTTACATTTAGGTGAGAGATGGTCTTTCCAATCCGGGCGAGTAACGTAACTGGCTGCGCGGAAATAGATGCTGAAAGTGCAAGAATGTATGATAGTTGTGATCTCCGGGTGAAAAAAAAAAGACGGCTCACCGATAAATGTGATCGCTAACGACCAAACTGAGAAACTTCGCCCTCTCATGTGTAATCGCTTCGTTCACTGCTGTCCATTATCTACTGCCTTGATGAATCTCCTGTAACACCTATCTCAATTAGCGCTAATTAATGAATGGATCGCGAGGAACAGCTAGTGAAAGTGAACACTGCGATCGCACTTTACGCGTGAAATGGCTCATGGCCACTCTGTTTTGATAGGGAGAAAGAGTATGGGAGAGAGAGGGAATGGTGTGAAGTGAGAGAAGAGAGAGAGGGGGGGGAGAGATAAGACTGGCGGCGAGCCCTTTACTCTGCCTCTCCCCGATGGCTATGAAAGTGGGGACGACCCGATGATTTCTATTGATACCAGCCGAAAGGTGTCAAAATCGCCGTTAAACGAGCTTTTGATTACCCGCACAAGGCGGTCGACAAGGAGGGAAGAGAAGAGAGTAACAGTCACTGATTATTCGGAGTCACGATGAAAAAAATGAGCTAACGGTGCATCAGCAGAGAAAAGTTGTAGTCGGTAGTAGTCAGAAAACCCACAAACTCTACCATTTTCCCGCCAAAAGGAGAGTAAGTTGCGATGAACCACTGATGATACATTTCTTCTTTCTTCCTTCCTTACTTCTCCTTTTTTGGCTCGTGTTTCGACTCTGCCACTGCGCCTAATGAAGTTAGCCAGCAGGGGAAGAGGAAATGACCAGCAAGAGAAGATGGCAGAGGGAATGAACATAAAAGAGTCTGCAGAGAGGGCGAAGAATGATAATTGGATGATAGGAAGGAAGGAGGAGCAGGCAACAGTGAGTGTCGAGAGTCAAGAAGACCTCCACACTTCTGCCAGATGTGAGAGGGGAAAGCAGTGTTTACGGTTCTAATCCCGATATCGAAGGCGCCAAAAGAAGCAACAGACGGATCCTCTCGAGATGAAAGGAAGTGAGGAGGACAATGCAAAAAGGACAGTGGAAGGGGGCTCATGAGCCCTGGGGTGATTTAGAGGATGGGCGAGAGTCCACCTCCCCTCTCCCTCGCCTCTCGGTACTCTTCTATACGAGGCAGAATGAGATGCAGTATTGGCTGAAATCGAGGAGAATTGCATACGGAAGAAATGGAAAAGGTCCAAAGGATTGAATAGTGCAAAAGGGAGAAAAGACTGAGATATAAAGCAGTTCAGAGATTCGTAAAGAATGAAAAGTTTGGTTGGAAGTGGGTAAGTTGAGAGTGAGAAGAGGGGGTCTCTCTGCCACGAAAACGGAGCCATTTATCACTGGAGAGCCTATCGTTCCCAGGTCGAATCTGCTCTCTTCCTCATCTGTCAGAGGGAGGAATGGAGAGGGAAGGGAAGGGAGGAACTGTTCCCTGACTGTCACCGATTCTTCATTCCTTTCCGCTTTGTCCATCTGGACTGATCCTTTCTCTGAGAAAGGGAACGGAGATTGGAAGGCGTCGAGAATGGGGAGAATCCCTCTTTCCCTGATTGTTGGCTGGGAGGAATAAATGTGAGTATACAACGAAGAATTTGGAGTCGATTTGATCACACACGTACATAATTTATCAACAAGGTTTAGACATTCCCAGATGAACATTTTATAAATAGCAGATCACAGTTCTGATTGCAGGGAAATTATGATTTTTTCTGAAAGATATTATAAAGATGGATGAAATAAATTAATTAGCTCGTATGAGAATCTTCACTCTTATGACTGATTAGTTATGATTTGGTCCTAAGAACTGATAATTTAGCTCTAGTAGAACAGTACGTGTACATATGAGTGAAATAAGACAATAGCGAGTGGAAAGCCTAATCAATGGAGACTACATTATTGTTTCCATGAAACATGTCCAGTACAGTTGTAATCTTCATAAGATAACTGTAATATTGTTCAAGTTGTAACTTGAAATTTAGTGAAGATTGTAGATGGAAGAGATTACGGGGAAGAAGATCTCGGAGTAGAGCAACATGAGGAATTGGAAGGAGTCAGCAACTGAGACTGAAATTATTCACGTCATTCATCGATATATTTAACATGATAAAATATCGATGAAGTTGCTCTGAATTGCTAAGTCGAATTGTTAAGTAAATTATTGTTGCCTGTTATGTTATTGATATTGTTATTACTATCATCACGGTTGTGAAAAGCTTGCAAAGACTCCAAGTTGCTTCCCCTCCTAACTTGCAATGTCAATGTCTTAAACAAAACGCGCGCCCATGTGTGACCCGGCTTCCTCTACAATTCCCTTACCTCATTGAGAATATTCTCGAATCGCGGGGAGATTCCTCCCAACAGATCTGCCATCGATGAGTGGTAGACGATGAATAGATCCATTCTTCGGAAGTCTCCATTCATGGAATCCAGATCGAGGGAAGCGATTCGCCATCCCTTCTTTGTCAGTTCGATGCAGTATGTGTCACCTGAAATGAAGATATTTCAATCATAGTTTGTCACCAAAAACAATTTCGCTTTGATGCTAGTACACTTATGAACATGATAGGCGTTATCAATCGAAATGCATGGAATAACTTCATCGACTGATGACTTACCCTCGAGAGTGGTCAGATTGAGGAAGATCATTTCATCGAAACGAGGAAGTCTCTCCGAGATGCACAGAGAGGACGTCACCGTCGAGAAGTTGTTGATGACTGAGAGAATCTGGAATGGAACAACATTTCAACTATTTCGTCATTGTTCTCTAGTGCCTCAACTTCATCCCAAATGAGAATCTGCTTTATAGTTGACGCAATTCCGCGAATTCTAACAGGATTGACGGAAGGGAGAGAAGTAAACGCCTCATTTCGTCATACAATTCTTGGTCAAGGGAAAAGTCAAGAGGAAGTATTTTCCGTTCTTCCTCTACTGTTCCTCATTCGAGTGAGAACAGCGGGGAGTAACCAGAGGGAAGGGGGGAGATGCAACAGGAGGAGTGGGAAGAAGGATACCTTCTGTTCGATGGACTCCAATGATATACTGTCGAAGAATTTCGACTCGAGCATCGAAGAATGAGACGAAGAAGCAGGTGAAAGCCTGAATTGGGAGTTGCTGAGATAAGATAACTGAGCCGAAACGTATTCTAGATCTCGAGTCAATCTCGCACGTTTTAGCCAGAAGTGAAGTGACGCCAAACATAAAACAGTGAGAGGGAAAAGGGAAAAAACGGTTTCATTCCTCCAAATTATGACTACGAAAGGAAGGAGAAAGGTGAAATATGGCATTAATTAAATCTTACGGTGCATCGGCATCGAAGTTGACTTGTCCGACGTAGCAATTGCACAGCTTGAGCATGATTCCGTACGAGTGGACACTAGAGGAAGTAGAAGGAAGAGTGACGAAATGGGGGAGAGGGGATAAGGAGGGGGAGGGAGACTGGAGGCAACCGTTCCCGGGTATCCAATGTTTCATCATCCCTCCTCCTACTCTCACCATCTAGAGGTCAGAGACGAGAGAGTGTGCGATTGTGAGAGAGTGCTTTGTTTTCGAAAAGATTCGTGGGGTGGCATCATAGGGCATTCCCCGCCATCTTCTCTCCTCCTACACAGGGAAGACCCAGTGGGCTGGATCCTCCCTCCTCACTTGCCATTCACTGAGGAGATTGCACAATATGTACCATATCATCTGCATTTATCCCACCTTACAATCACGTGAAGAATCAAATAAAGAAGGACTGTCGACAATGATACTCGATGAGCAGAGAGAATGAGCGACGAAAGATCCAACGCCATTTCCATTGCAAAAATTATAGAGTGCGAGAGATATAAGCCGTCATCTGAATTATCTGAAAAAGACGAATGGATGAAACGTCCGAATTGATCCGACGAGTTATTTTAAAAGAAGTATAAATGCTTAGTGAACATGAACGACTATACGTCGTAAATAGTCTTCCAAAAAATGCCATCCTTTGTTCTCCCTCTTTTCCAATTAGTTCTCAAATGGTTCCCATAACGAGTCTTTTCATCGAGAATACCGAATTGCATAAGATGGGCTGAATACGAAACGGAACTCCGAGTGAGTAGGAGAGAAGTTTTCAATAATTATATCTGAGTCTGGGCAAGTTGATGAGATGGATTGAGGTGGTAAGCAGATGCATTCAGCATGCAAAGTTCTCTCACATTCTCAATATCGCAACGTTGCCGCACACTTGAATAGGCTGATAGCCCCGCATTAAGTAGCTCATTTAGACGAGCGGGGTCCATTCCCATTCCAAGTATAAGCAACATACCGACTCGATTCCATGACTCTATCTATATTCGACATACCCACATCATTATAGTCATAAACGGGTTTTCTTTGCCTCTCTTCTTCCGACCCAGAGGAAACATCTCCATCTCATCGTCAAATAAGCTCAATTAATTTGGGATACTACCAGGGGGTAGACTCATGAAGTATGTTTTGTTGACTGGTCGTATTGTTGCAGTCTTGCCTCTTCTCAGGCTGCATCCTCCCCCTCATCCGATTATCTCGTTTCCAATGACCATTTCCCCCTTCTTAGCCCCATATTGGTCATCAACTCCGTCAGTCATGCACAATAGCATACGCATCTTCCTTCTTCCGGTGTATTCATTCACAGCTCCGTTAATACCTATCCTGTGGGAATAGAGAGGCTTTTATTAGAATGACTGAAAACGCGAGTCTTACGATATGAGATTGGCATCATTATCGTTCTCCCCCTATACAAACCTTCCCCCGCCTACTCTTCCCCCTTCATCCACTACTTCACCACCTTCTTTCGCACTACTGCTACTCTCCAAAATATTCCAGAATACCGGAAATTCGGTTAGGGAATATCTGAGCAAGTCTAATCGCTCTTTGGTCTCTCTGATTCTTCCTGCTCTAAAGTTTAGTCATTCTTCTCACTTTTGGTTGTTTTGAACCCTCCGTCTTCATTTCCGCACTTTTCCCGTTCCGTTCGCCCACTGGAATTCTGTAATTACCACGAATGATTCTAAGCAGAGTCGAGTGTCTCACTCGACTTCTTCTCTTCCCTGGGAAACGCAACGATGAACTTCTGGATTTTCTTCATCGCTCTCATCTCTGCATTCGCCACACACACCGTAACTTTTCCGTATTTTATTAACTGTCTCCATTTAAAATACAATACTATGTAATAATATTTTTTTCTCTGCCCGAAGCACGGAAATATAAAAGATCAACTGTGAATTCCGTACTAAGCAAAATTTGCATCTTGTTGCTCCATCGGTTTTACAAAATTGGCTGAGGTTTTCACGTCTTCTGGTGCAGAAAATTTAAGCTCGTCCTTAGTTTGCAGCTAAACCTCGAAAGGAGCGTAGGCTGGGGTGAAAACTAAGCCAGTTAAGGGAGAATGACGACGTGCTTCTCTTCTCATTCTTGAAATGCCATCCAAACAAGCCTGATTTGCAGTCGCTCGCCGCGTATTTGCGTGTTGTCGACAGGCCTGACGAATTGGGCAACGGAGTGACGCTGCAAGACTTCGCCCAATCCATCGAATCAGGTCAGCCACCGTACCTCCCCCTTCACCTCCCTCCCCCAGAACACAACCCCCGAATAATCATGCAACGCGCGTTTCCATGTCAGCAAGCGGCGCAACGATAATTAGAAAGGGTATCTCGTTTGGAGCGTGGAGACCAGAGAATGGGAGGAGGAAATGGGATCGGTATTTCAGTGCCTCACGTTCTCACGAAGAGATGCCGATGGAAATTGTGTGGAACCGGTCGACGATTCCGTCCGAACTGAGGATGCTCCTAGTGAGGCGAGAAGAATTAACTAGTTGATTATTTGAATATATTTGAAGAATATCTGATTTAAGGAGAGCCCTCTCCCTCTTCGCTTCTTTCCGTGTGGAGATTCGCTATGCTACTTCCAGAATTGCTTTGATTATTGTTTCAATTTCCATCTCGGGGTTGCGGAATTCCCTCATCGGATAAATGTGTTCGCTCGTTAGAAAAAATGAAGCAGGAACAGAACCGATACCTATTTTGGGGATGAAGAGAAAGATCCGAAGATAAACAATCAAAATATCTGTATCAACATGAAGGAATCGATATGTCTATTTTAAGCAATTCATTCTAATTCAAGCCATGGGCGGCACTGTGACAATTCATTCATATTTTTATATATTTCTAGATTACAGTGAGATCAATGATGAATGCAAAACCCAAGAATTATATGCACCATTCTAATTCCCTGGCTAGTTCACGCCCTCAACGCGTGGTGCATGATTACAACGAACGTCTGTGCCGAAAGTACGTCAGCTATTCATAGGAGAGTAGAGGAGAGAGCAGTGTAGCTACAGAATTGCTAGTACAGATCAAATCGGAATGACATTGTGAACGCACCTGTTCGATCAAGATATTTATACTTTCCATATCGTCATCGATACATACAAATGGCAAGTAAACGAAGTAAAAAGCACGGGAAAAAACAGCGGATAATCGGGCAAGAATCAGCAGCGGTACTTGATTTGTAAGGATATCATTGGATTCGATGTTTTAATGACGAGATTTCGAATGATGAGAGTGTACCCGGGAGTGAAATGTAGAACAATGGGAAGGAGTTTATAGGAAAGTGTCCTGGGCACTGCTGCCAGTACTGGGTTGGGAGAGTTTACGCGTCGAAGAATACTCAGATCTGCAAGTCAATTATCATTGGAAGTTAGAGCAGAAAAGAGTGTAACGACAATGTTCACTAAAAAGTTTTTCAAATGAAATTCTTATTTGTGAACTATAAAATGATGGAAAGTTTATGGCGTTCTCAGTAGAGTATTTCCAAGTAAACAGATTCTTATCTATTCTCGTTAAGCCCACTGTTTACCCGAAAAGACAGCACCTACTGGAGGGTGACTCATTTCCAAGTCTGTCATTGTATTTTTTGCCCTGTGGTAAGTAGATGAACAACAAGTAATCACGCACAAGTTGTTACTCGACAGACCCTCTAGACTAGGAGTGATTAACAAGTGGGGAGAGTTAATAGTCACAGTGTCATGGATATTTGTTCACTGCCCGACAATGATACTCTTTCTCTCATTCCTCCATCCATCTCATCTCACTTTCTCCTCTGCTCAGCAAGGAGTGCAGTGTATTGGGAGGGCTCGTCACTCGTCAGATATGTTGAATTCGCCCGATTGTTGTTGAAGGACCTGGAACTGAACGACGAATCGATCACACGGCACTAGAAACGGGAATCTAAAAGCGGAAAGAGGGGAAGAGAATCTAGGAAAAAGGTTGAAGCGACTGTCAGTGGAATCTGGAAGCAGGGTCTCGGTTTGCGACAGGATTGGGGTGTTAGCCTGAGTGAGTGGAGGGAGAGGAGGGAGAATCAGTGGTCTCGAGATGAGATTCAATCTACGAAGAATGTTATACGTCACAAGTCGAGTCTCCCAATAGCGATGATTGTTTGGACGGCAACAGATCTAGTGGTCGCACCGCTAAAAGCGAGGATAAACCCGTGAAAGGAACGGCGTGAAATGAGTCTAGAGACAGTGAGCGAAAGGGGATGCAAATCGACCATCTCCAACTTACACCTACGTCGTCTCAACTGAGAGGACTGGTCGAGGCCCCATTACAGACGATTTACTTCTACAGAGAGAAGTGAATAATTGGAAAATAAATGATTTTACCCCAAATGCTTACCTCTTGCTGAGCATGTACTCGCCATCTGGCTTGCGGACGTTCTTGTGCTTCTCGAAGAGAATGATCCACACCTGACATTATGTTATTTTGACTCCCTATGTAGCCGCATTACATTAACAATGCACAGAACTATTGAATTGTTTAGAATATTTTTAATGACCTTTGGTGAAAAGATGCAGACGAGCGCTACATTCGCAGACATTGATATGCAGATACTGAGCGAGGAAATTTGCAGCTGAATCGGCATAATTATTTTGACAGGCAAATTACCATGAAGAAAGTACCATGAAGTTGCTCTTCGTTCCGAAGTAGAACGAGATCCATGCCACCCATAAGACGCAGGTGGTGTACATCGAGAACCCGATGAACTTAGTCTCGTTGAAGTTCTCGGGCACCTGCGATTATAATATCACGGATGAACTCGAAGAAGAAGAGAATTCTCTGACCTGCCTCGTCTTCACAGCATAGACAGTGCACAACACGACGAGGATGACGTCATAGATGAGTGAGTAGAGGAAGTGATGGTCGGGGACATTGCAAGTGAGCACCGCCGTGAATCGACCCACCAACTCGAAGTCCTCTTTGACGCCTCAAAAACACCACTACTGTCTAAATTTTCGATGATTTTCAAGTAAACCAGTATCGAATTCTGCTAATGCTAACCTGCGGGTTTGACCATCAGCCAGATGAGGCAGTATCCTAGTTGGAATCCGACGAGTGCAGCAGTGAGGCCAACCTGCGATAGGGGAGAGATGCAGCACGGACGAACCGCCGTTCGAGTCGCCTGAAGCAGTGCATTCGGTTGCAAACAGAACAGCCATATAACATAACAATCGCAAACTTTTCATACCTGAGCGAATATCCTGGCAATCCGATTCGTCTTCACGAACATCGCTGCGTAGAGAGTGGAGAAAGCGAAGCCGATGCCTGCATCGAAACTGATGAAGGAGAAGAGAAGGAACCCTCCTACCGATTCGTTTGATTCCGCATGTGACTGCACTCGGTTTGGCTAGCAAGACGAAGGTCATCATATAGCAGAGGATCATCGCCCCCAGAAGAATGTACGAGAGCTCCCGTCCTGAGGCCTTGACTACCGGTGTCTCGTTGTTCCTGAACGGTATGGGTAACGACACTTTAGTTCTTGGAGTGCTCACTGAACGAAGACGCCGATGACGAATAGAGTGGCGACGATTCCGAGTGTCGCCATGATCGAAGGAACGATGGCATACGGCGTCCCCCACTCCATGTACACCAGCTTCTCCACCTTGACGCATCTGGAGAGACTCACTTGCTGACACTTCCCATGTGAAATCATTGATTCTAAATATCATAGATAGAAATAAGTTACCTCGACCAGTCGAAGGATGGTTTCAGCCCCAACTCGCAGTCTACGCAAGTCGTCTCGTTCGGTTTGTACTGGTAGGGATGACAGTCGACGCACGCCCAACAGCAGTTGTCCTGAACAACAGCTTCTGGTTCTCTTCTCGCAACATGCTGGTTCTCTTCACAACAATAAACTGTCTGGACATTATGTCGAATCGCAAACATTTTTGTCTGAAATGAGTTTTCAATATGGATGGCTGATCTGACAGTGATCTGCTTCCTCTGATGCGGCTTGCACTCCTCCATGCAGACAGAAGCAGGCTGAGGATTCTTAATCCGCTTATCCTCAGGAAGTTCATCGTTCCGCACGTTCCAGTGCATCAGAGAGTGGTTGATTGTCAACTAAAAGTTGGATGGTGACTTCAATTGATCGTCGAAATAGTTCACCTTCCCTTCCAGCCACTCTCCCACTTCGACGTATGGAGCCTTTGTTGAGTTGAGATCGATATTCCCTTTCTGAAGGTTCTCATTGCAACATGCTTTATTGTTTTGAATTATCGACTCAAACCTCGTCCAGGTCGGGTTGGTAGTTGAGGATGGTGTAGCTGGCGGGGCCGTCGCCCTCGGGAGTGAAGCGAAAGGGAGTGTTTGCCGAATCTACGGATGGACGATCATCAGAGGAACCATGGAGGACGATACCGTTGAAGTTCACTTTGAGGAGATAGTTCTTGTAGAATTTAGTCCCGTCGATTTTGTTCATCGCATCACAGTGAAGAATCTTGGGCGAGTTCCTCGTAATCCACGTGTTCTGGACCATTTGAGACGGGCATTCGTCCCGATACATCGCCTCAAGATCGAAATAAGTTTCAGGAGTAATCAGACAACTCTAATGCTTCAGATACTGTTTTATTAGTATAAAATATTTTCACATCTTCCGTATCAGGCACAGGTCACTCACATCCAATGCGTATGCAATGGCATAGACGGCGTTGATGGTGAACTGGACTTTGTCGTCAGCGTGGAAGGCACCCGTGTGCATCTTCTTCTCGCATCTAGAAACAATTTGCATTTCTTCAGTTCTCATGCTCATCTCACAGAACTTGGATAGATAATGATTGATATTTCGATGCTCCACTAAGAGTACCAACCGGTCTCTTCCATTCCACTCTGGGTCGTCTGAGAATCGGCAATTGTACTTCTCACGCCAGAGTTCCTTCAACCAACCTGCAAGGAATATTATCGAAAGCAACGAGTTTCAAAGTCAGATTTGCGAAATCGTCGTAATTTAACTGGAATAGCTGAAGATACTTATGCGTACTGTTTCGGTCGAACGTAGGTGTTCCAGGTCGTAGGCTCTTGTAGTACTGAAGTTCATGATTTATTATCATAGTTGCCCACGCCGGCGGCGACACCCATGAACCCCTACCCATGGTTGCGGAGAGCGCCCCTGTTTTGAGGGGCGCTCTCCGCAGGGACGTATAGGGGGTTATGGTCTGAAAACACCTCGCCGCCAGTGTTGGGCAACTATGTTTATTATGCATTTACAGGGCTGATTCCAATAGGCACTTTTTCCAAAATCGTTGTGATATTATTATCTCAAGTATCTAATCACAGAAGAATAGCAAACCTCATCGAAACCAGGAATGCTGGGTGACTTCAGCATGAGAACAATGGCACCATCGGCTGCTTTCCATAGACTGTCCACCATGTAATTCTTGTTGTTCCGATCCCATCCCTCACTCGCTAGCCTACAATTTGGTTCTCAAGAGAGTATTCATCATTATTCTTCCAGAGAGATGGCCGGTCAGTAAGATAATTTCAAGATGATCCAAATCTAGACGCTAATAATTCTCAACTCAAGTGCTTACCAGATGATCTTCTTCTTCTTTCCATTCACCTTCCATTCTCCCATCTCCTCCATCACTTGCGAAGTGATGTTCATAATCTTCTGAATGCTGTCCGTGTTAGCGAAGAGAACGATTACTTGTCCCCATCCGTAGTCATTCGAAGTCTGCATCCTGAATACATAAGTTATAATTACAAAACATTTACAATGATAACCAATTTTCAGAAAATGGCGCATATACATAGAGACCGCAAGCTCCGCCCACTTTGAGGGAGAAAGAGTATCCCAAAATCTGGCACTCCAAACGACTAAGCGAATTCGTAACCAAATTCTTAGTGCAAGTCATTTTTCTGTAGGTCTCATCAGTCTTTACAATCTACGAAATGGCGATCATGATCTGTTTTGTTTTAATATACAAAAAATCGATTGGAAAGTCATGCATTCTCCAATTTTTGCACTTCCGATGAATATTCGTCTTTCGCATAAGTCCAGCAAGGTTCCCCTGATTTTTATCACCACTTCAGTACAAATAAAATATAAAAAAAGATTTAAGTTCGAATAGTCGTTTGCAAAAAAACTATCGGACAGTACGCGTATTTATTGGAATACGACTTCCGCTGTTTATCTCTGCTAACTGGAAAAGTCTAGTACGAAAGGGGGAACGAACACACGGTCCCGAGACACAAGGCCAATGAGCTTCACCACTACACAATGCGGACAGGTGCTAGAGCAGTTCCTCTGACAATACTTGATTACTAGGCATCGGAATAGGCTCCGCCCACATACACCTTTCGACGATGACCCGTTGAATTACTCGGGAACACTGTTCGAGCCATAGCACGAGTTAGAGTTGAGATATCGACAAACGGTCAAAAGTATCATCTTATTAGGTTCCTCACGGACATTTTGCGCAATGTTTGCCGTTAACTACGACATTTGGGCAATCCACGTTGTGGTCCCTACATATACAACTGGGCTGTGCAAAAATTTCTAGATAAATCTGTTTGCAATGCTCTCTCGTCGGTCTGAACAAGCGAGAGAGCATTGCGAAACGAGAGATCGAGAAATTTTTGAACAGCCCAGATACACGATGCAGTAAACTAACTTCTGCATGAGTTCATGGATGGCCTTCTTTGTCTCTTTCTCCTTCTCAGTGTCCACTCTCTTACTGTCGTCGATGCAGATTTGACGGTACGTCTGAAGAACAAATTAAGACATTTGCAATTATCTACAATATATGTGAAACGAACCCCGTTATTGGTGTCTTTGGCTGCAACTTTGAATGAGTCTGCTCCTTGGTCGCCGTATTCATCAGCAGTGTACAGCAGAGAGACATACGTCCAGTTGAACTCCCGCGCGATCGAAACCATCGCCCGCGCCTGCAGTTGTGCATTGAGATGGAAGATGGATAGACTGGTTCTCACCTGGTAGTGATCACTGGGAACTGTTCTCGCGAAGAACTCGAATCGCTTCTTATCGGACAGATCGTTGTTGGTACTCGCTGGTGAGATTTGAGCGATTTGAAAGAGCCGCAGAAGGTTCGCCACCTGAAATGCACTGTGATTATCTACCAGAAACAACTATGAGTGCATCGAATAGTTGTTTGCGCTACTATCTCTGTGATTAGGTGAACGAAGTGAGTGATTAGGTAGGAAGTGAGCTGACCTGGACAGTGACTGAGCTGTAGCTGCCTCCCACTACCGCAGCGACACTCTTCCGGAAGCTCTGCTTATCGACTGGAGCCCTCCCATCACTACACTGATACCCAGAGAGGTCGCTTGTTCCTGACAATTATTCAATGAAAGGACTTCATATGCTACACTTTGTACTACTTCCCCACTTATCCTCAAAGTTTTCTTTCATTTTTCAGAATTCTCATTATGGGTACAATTATTCCTCACCGATAAGATCCCTCACGAAGTCTAGTGATTGATTCAATGCGAATGCAGGCGTCGAGCAGGAATCCATTATAAGAGCGCCCTGAATATTTTCTCATTCTTTTTTTTTCCAATTTTCTGGTCTTTTTGATCCCCTCGCGAGTGAGATTAGAAGCTGAGAAGATGACGAATAGGATGCGAGTGGAGAGTGGGAATTGCTTGCACACTTTTTTTCACTGATTATAGACCGGGGCAAAGTGTGGGTTTCAGTTGCCTATAAGTTCTTCCTGATCCATGGGTGAACAACTCACTAGTTTCATGCCTCGTAGTAGATTCGAGTCGTTGTTCACTTTATCGATGGCGTACAGCATCGCTTCTACTCGATGGACACCTCTGAACAATTCCCTTTGAATGACATAATTCTGGCTCCTCTACTATGATCACTCAATCCGCTGCCCACCTCGTCTCTGCGATATCCCCGCATATCTTGTTACTGTAATAGTTGCGTGTCTCCTTCGAGTGAACGGGGAAGACTCCGCCCAGAATGATGTCACCGTCGATGCGAATCGATCGAATCTGCAGTCAGAGGTGGCAATACTCCAGATTTGTTTTGTCCCAATTCGTAGACACTCGAGAATGCGTCCATAACAACCCGTTGTCCACTCAGGCACATCAATAATGAAGCAGTTTCGTCGGGAGACTCTCACATTCCTCAGTGTCACTCGATCAGAGAAATTATAATAGGCTTACATTTGCTTCAAAATTCAAAGATTTTCATCAAGAGTCGAGGCCATCTCCAGCAACTTATTTCAAGTAACATGAATGTTATTTTTTTAAAAGTTTATGTTGTTTGGTCCTCTGATGAATCTCCATCTCAATTGACAAAATTGACTCACAGGTGGAATTGAAGGAGCGGAAGAGTAGATTTCATCTTGTTGCACTACAGATGCTACTGTTACTTCACTCTGCATATCGATGGGTGTCTCGGAGACGAGGGGAATCTGGTTCATCTGTGATGGAACACTCACTCATTATCGATCACAAGTTGCTTGAGTTGAATACGCTGTGGAAAATGTTTAAATTCTTGGCATGTTTTCTCCTTCAACATACTTCCAGAAGAAAATAGATACCTGGGCTGCGGTCTGTATTGAGGTTCCGACATGAACCATGATGAGGATGACGGATAGCATTCGGCTCCTCGTCCCCCCGCCCGAAGACTCCCGGCCAGAGTGAGAATTATGAATCTGAGAAGAAAGGAGATGACATCATCATAGCGAAATGGATGAATTGGTATTAGGTTGAGTAGAAAGTTCTGTCGCATTTTGAGGGCTCATTTCAATACTTTCGTTCTCATTTCTTTATCAAAAGCAAATGCCCTAGTTTTCAAGTTAATGAGATACGCTAGGGGACATTTTAGATATGATTTAGATTTGGTAATCGCTGCCTGTCTAAACGAGTTAAATCTAAAAGTTCGTCAACGAGGGTTCATGTTTTCATGACAAAATGATGTTCTTATTAATGTCTACTTTGACAACAAAGCTAGGTAAACATCAATTAGGGCATCCATATCAGGGACTTGTCCCTTTTCTACCGCCATGCGAAGTTGGTTCGATACAGTCATTAATAATTGGTTTAATCTAATTGATTAGATTCATTCTGATGAATCTACATCGTCAGTCGTTCAACGCCCTCTTTTAGCAGCGGGTAATAGCCTTAACCCCACTATGCGCAATCTCAACATCACTATTGGGGGGAACTACCCCATCATCAACCATGGGGTCATAGTTCCGAAGCGTGTGAAAATATGAAAAATATTTTCACGGCTGAAACAGAGATTCTCACAATATCACAATGATGAATGCGTCTCTGAATTTTTCCCTTCTCCGAGGCTATTCCATTTGCCTAGGCAATGTTACTACATGGGATGAATCCTAAGTGGATTGCGCAAAAAATGAGCACAATTGATCACGTGATCTTGCAGCATAGTATGCAGGATAACATTCCAAAGGCCATTTTCGCTATCTAAAAATTCCATTATTTTACCAAATAAGTCAAAAATCCATTGATTCAAACTAGCCCAAAACTTTGTGCACCAATAAAATGGTTGTTGTCTGTGTTCACAACTGACATCATTTCAAGGTCCAACTCGAAAGGACCCATCCCGGAGGTCACATTTTCTACCTCTCACCCCACATGGCTTGCGCCGACCCTTAAAAAGCTTCACTTCATGGGAAGGCCTGTTGTTGATGATACCTTCTGCTACACTTATTTTATTCCTCTTTCATTGCACATTTGAATGATCACTTGCTCGCAGCCCTGTCTAACTTCTAAGATGGACGGCAAGTCAAAGATCGCGAGTCATTGAAATGCAAATGATCAACTTATTCGAATCATAGCTCCCAACATATTACCAGTGCGATGTCCGTAACATCATTAATTTATAACACGGAACTATTCATAGTATTCCTTGGAATATCTAAATGATGCACCCGTTTGAACCACAGTAGTAACCAAACGTTTAAATATCAAAAATACGACAAAACTTTCTACTCAACCTGATATATTAAATACAGTATATGTGAAACAGCCAATTTTTTTGCCAATTTTTTCATTTTTGGATCACTCAAGGATAGGTAAAAGGGAGGAAAATAGGAGAGGATCCAATCGGAAGAAGGAGAAAACGGGAAACAATAATAGGAGATGAAGCGGATTCGCACGCTTAGGATGGGAGGTAAGAATGACTCGTGAGAAGATGCGGCACTCCCCTTCCATTCTCCCCCTTTCCCCATCTCTCACCCCTTCCCTTCCCAGATAGAGAGCATGTCTCTCCGAGAGAGAAAGCACCAGCCACATCCAAAATAGGAGAAGGAAGATTGCAGGCTCAAGTTTTCAGGGTGCTCAGCTTATTTAGGGTCTGCGCATGGTGAGTAGACAAATGAGTTGAGAGTGGAGCATATATTTGATGGTGTGGAGAAATGATGAAATATCCTACGAAGAGCTGCAGAAAATTTCTGCACAACTTACTTACTTAGATACTTAGAAGATCCATCTTCAACGGCCGGTGCCGCGTGGATCACAAGTCCGCCAGTCTTCTCTATCGCGTGCCCGTGTGGTCCAATGGCGGTAGGGGGCTCTCGTAGCGGAAGATCTGGTGGATCGTCCGGTGCTGTAGGGCATCTTCGCGTACTCCTCGATCGAATCTCTCCATCTGGCGGGTGGTCTTCCTTGTGGGCGAGTGAGATCGGGAGGAGGGAACCACTGCGTGACTCTCGTAGACCATCGATCGTCGTCTCGTCTCAGTACGTGTCCAGCCCAGCGATGCTTCGCTCTCCTGATGTAGTCGACTGGGTCGGTGAGGAGGGAGAGGCGTCGGATATCTTTGCTGCTTCGGTTCGCTTCTCGCATCGTGTGAAGGCTCGTCCCGACAAGTGACCTCTCCAGAGCACGATGAGTAGTCTGCACGAAGGAGAGGACTGTCGTCGTTAGAGGCCAAGTTTCGGCAGCATAGCAGAGGGCTGGAAGGACGTGAGAGTCGAAGAGAGAGGCGCGTAGCTTCGCATCTTGGAGTTGCGATGTGACCTCTCTGATGCTCCCGAAGGCGGCCCAGGCTGCTCTCTTCCTCCTCAGAAGCTCCGTCCGTAGGGATCCGTCACAACGGAGCTCACGTCCGAGGTACACGTATGAGTCCGTCTCCTCGAGTGGGTCACCGTGGAGGGAGATGGCGGGGCCGGGACACCACTCGTTCTTCATCAATTGGGTCTTCTTTCGGTTGATGGAGAGACCTATCTTCTCTCCTGTCTCGGCTAGCTCATTCAGCATCCTTTCCAGAGTTGATGTATCCGTCCCGAGTAGTACGATGTCGTCGGCGAAGCGAAGATGGGAGAGGTTCTTGCCGTCGATGGTGACTCCGACTTCGCTCCAGTCGAGATCTCTCATGCAATCCTGCAGGGCGGCCGTGAAGAGCTTGGGGGAGATCGTGTCTCCTTGCCGTACTCCCTTGCAGATTGGAATGCGAACAGGTCGGTCGAATGGCTTCATCTCGGTGTAGCAACCGGAATTCAGCGACTCGAGGCACTGTACGTAGGAAGAGTCGACTCCAGATCGGGCAAGGGCATTGAGCACTGCCGGCACCTCCACGCTGTCGAAGGCCTTGCAGTAGTCGACAAAGACTAGGCCGAGTGGAAGGTGGAACTCTCGATGGTGTTCGATGATGGTGGACAAGGTGTGGATATGGTCGATGCATCCAAACCGGCGGCGGAATCCTGCTTGCTCAACTGGCTGAGCATCGTCCAACGTCCGTTCCATTCGCATAACAAGCACCTTTGTGAAGAGCTTGTATGGAATGGAAAGAAGGGCGATCGGGCGGAAGTTGTTGAGGTCGGCGTGGTCTCCTTTCTTGTGGATGAGGATGGAGTTCGACCCTTTCCACTGGCTGGGGAAGTCCATGTTGGCGAAGTAGCGGCTAAATCGACCGGCAAGGAGAGAGTGGAGAGGGGGACCACCGTTGCGAAGCATGGCTGTGCTGATCCTGTCGGGGCCGAGTGCTCCATCCTTCTTCGTCCAGGATATGGCGGAACGAATCTCCGATGGGAGAATGGCCAGTGGAGTGGTTGGCGGAGGGGTAGGGCAGCGGGGAACTTGGGTGTCCGATCGAAACAGGTCCGAGTAGAACTCCTGAATCCTATGCTCCATCGCCGAGCGGTTCGTAATCGGCTCTCCATCTCGGTCCAGCACTGCGTCCATCGGCGTTCGTCCCTATTGGAGAGACTGCTTCGCCTTCTTGAGTGATCTCTTCTCTTCGGCGGCCTTCAGCAAAACTCTCTTGCGGTGCTCCTTGAGGTCCAACTTGACTGAGGCCTGGCACGTCCGATGTGCCATCACCTTCTCGAAGGTAGAACATGTAGGGTCTCGGTTACATTGTCCTCTTCTCTGGATCCAGAAGCGAGACTTCTCTGAGAGGCGAGGAGGAGGAGGGACGTGAGGGATTTCCGCTCTTCGGGAGCACTCCTTCAGCCCAGTGGCTAAGAGGGAGTAGTCCTTCGAGGGATCGGGGTCCGTTCTCCATTCGTACTTGCGGATGGCTTCCTCGTATCGAAGGGGATCAATATCGGGACGGGGCGTCTTCCTCTTAGAGTATCTCCAGCTCTTCTCAATCTTCACATCCAGGCGAATCCGTGCACGGACGAGTCTGTGGTCGGAGGGGAATGTGAATCCACTCACGACCGAAACGTCTTGGGCCATCCAGCGGCGATTTGTGATGAAGTGGTCTAACTCGAGACGGGTCTTTCTGGCTTCTCCCGCAGACTCCCATGTCCATCGCCTACTCGCCTTCTTCTGGAAGAAGGAATTGGCATGGAAGGAGCGCGTGCGAGAGAGGAAGTCTCTGAGTAGGTCATCCGGATCTCCGTTGGGGTCGCTGACGAAGGGGCCGGTGCGGAAGTCACCGTCTCTCCTTGGGCCGGCTCGCAGATTGAGATCTCCTCCGATGATACGGTAGAATGACTTCTCTCCACTGTAGACTGCGGCTACCTCCTCGAAGAAGGATTCCCGCTCTTCCAATTTGGCTGCCGAAGTGGGGGCGTAGATGGAGAAGACGGAGATAGAAGATCTGCCGATTCGAATGCGGAGGACGGCGATACGGGGGGAGTGGACGGTGAAGGAGAGGATGGAGGGGACGAGACGCGGGTGGATGAGGAAACCAACTCCGCCTACGTTTTTCCCAGTCACCTTAGGTCCGAGGATGAGTCGGGCGCCTTCAGTGAGGGTACGTTCGACGAGAGTCAGTGACTTGGTCTCCTGGAGGCACACTACATCGTAGCGAATCCCTTCGAACGACTGTTCTAGGGTGGCGATGGAAGCCTCGGATGCAATGGTGCGGCCGTTGAGGGTGCATACTCGGAAGTCCTGGTCGTGACGGGGGGTTCGGGGGTGGTCGGTGGGTCCAGAAAGATGTCCTGAGGGCTCCGAGATTGGATCGCCCTGCCCCCTATGCACCGCGCGACATCGTACACGGGCAGGGAGGGGGCGCGGAGGACTCGGGCGGGTGGGGGGACTTGTCGCAGCCAGTTTGGTGCTCTGTTTACCCTAACTTATCCGAGCTAGGGTTTAGTTGGGGCCGCCCGTACACATCAGTTTGCAAGGCCCATGTACTGCGTGAGCGTTTAGCTCGTTAGCACAACACTCGTAGCAATAGAGGTTGCCGTGGACACTTACCCCGCTGTGAGGTGAGCAATGTAACTGCACAACTATTTCGGAGAAATGAGCAGCGATGGATGGTTATTGCTACTCTGAGACGACCATGAATACAATTCAGTGATGCGATACTACTAATCACTCGATTGTTCAAATAGATATTATACGGGGATGGAATCACACGACACAAAGGAAACAAACAGTTCGGAGCACTTAAAGCATGAGAATCAGTCTGATATGGATGCAAATGAAGAGAATGATCGGGTGATATGAGGGTGTGGAGTGATGAGTGGAGGATAAACACGTATCTCCCAATTAGTGCTTGTTATAAAGTTGTCTGCCTTCGCAGCCTCTCATGTCGATTCCTAATGAGGGAATGAGACAGCAGACGCCCAATGATCGCCTTCTCGTTTCGGGTGTTGTTGTTAGTAATACTAATGTGTCGGGAATGCTTCCCCTGAGGGAAGAAAGAGGCAAGATGAAGGGGAAGGAGAGCTACCGTGGCCTCACTCACTCATCATACACGAAAAAGGTGGTAGACGGGACTGGGACATCTAAGAGGAAGATCAGAAATGGTTGTCAAAGGTGACGTATCTCTAGGAATCACACCAACTTTTTGGTTTCATTTTCGAAATATGCAGGCAGGAGAGAGGGGGAGTGATAACCTTCGAAGTTTCGTGCATTTGATACAAATTACTGGTACATGACAGCTATACTTACATTTTGGAGAATCTAAAAATCGTTTCAGAAGAGAAAATGCCCAACTAAAGAGGAAGTTCAAAGAAGTAGACTAACTTGGAAGAGAAATGAGTGGACTTTCAGAAATCTCACGTCGTTCGAAGAATAGCAATGCGGATTATTAGAGAGGAGACAATTGTAGAGAAAGGGACTCGCACGATGCCTTTGCGTGGGGTTAAATGTTTTCCGAATTTCACATCACATCCACGGAAAAAAAAGCATGTAAATTTGGAAATGGGCTGTGGGAGGGAGATAAAAGAGGCGGATTGGGAGTCAGGGAATAGACAACAAGACAATGATAGTGCCAAAGGGAGTGGAGCGGAGAGCCTAATAGCTGGCGATACAAGACAATTACTCCCTTCCGTGTTCGGATTCTCGAAGGGGAGGGCAAAAGACATTAGGGCCAGCCCCAAGATGTGAGCTGTCATCGAATGGAGAGAGGGACTACTACTCTGATTGCCATCGAGTAGAAGGAGCGCCTTTCACTCTGATTGCAACAAAAGTTTCCAGCGATAGAAAAAATACCTTCTAGGAAATTGGATTGCACTTAATGAAGAGAAATCTAAATCTATTCTCTCATCAACATTTTTGCTGCAAGAGAGGTGAGGATGCGCTTCGAGGTAATACAAACTCAAATTTTCCGTGCTCTATTCTGAAGCCTATCATGTCTCGAACGAAAATGATGCACTTTAATGAACACTAGAATAACCCAAGCGATTGATCAGGAAGTCGAAATACTACTCTACTTCTAACTCCGATGAGTTTCCTCTTCTCCTCCTCGTGAGGGGCGTGCATTTCCTTGAGGATCGAGTGAATCTCCTTCATTCTCAGTGGATGGTGTCACTTTCCGCGCGGTTTGTCCGATCTCAAGTTTAAGTCCTAATGAGCCTTCTTTTTTCCGAGAATTGACGAGGTCACGAAGAGTGAGGGAAGTACGCAGTAGTTCGGAAGGGAGAGATTGAACAATGAGCAGTAGATTGAATAAGGACATTGGTTGATTGGGATCATCAATCCGACTTCTTGCTCGTCCACACTCTGATCACACGTCGTCAATCGGTGTCACTGCTTTCTGTGCAGTGGAAGTAGACATGGATTCGTTTTGCTGTTCCACACAAATCGTGGTCTGGTCAGTCGTAGATGAGTAATGGCCGGATTCACTCCACTCCACTCTCTCTCGATGGTTAGAGAGAAGGAGAGAGTGTGGGGAATGGAGAGAGTTTCTCTCTCTTCCGCACGCGGATAAGTGGCGTCGTTTGATGGAAGGAGCGCAGAGCGAGGGAGAAATCGGATGGAGCGACTGAAGTACGCGACTGGACGAACTCTGTGTACAGAAAGGACTAAAGGAGGAAGAGGAGGAGGCCGATTAGTGGGTGAACTCATCGTCCAACCAATCGCCTTTCCACGTCCAAGAGGAACGAGAACGGAATAACAAGGGCCAAAAAAAAAGTTGAACATCGCGCGAAAATCGGATAAAAGGGGAACTTCTTCAAAGGACTGAGAAATCATAATATCGAATAAGCTATTCTTCCAATGCACGAAAACAGAGCGATATTTCCGAGAATTTAATTCTGCGACGGCAGCTTTCACCATCATTTTGGCATATTCATCTTTTTTCCGCGAAACGCTCCGAATTGAGAGAGAGAGAGAGAGAGAGAGAGAAATCGGAAAGGGAGGATAGATTATGGAGGCCAAGAGAGGGAGTAAGACAAGTAAATACAGTTGTACATTGTAGTGATTGAGACTATTGTAGGGACGACAAACTCCGAGAAAAGATACACAAATTGCGATGATTCCCTTCATTTCAATTTATCTTTTGTCTGCGCGAGAGAAAAAAATGCGCGGAAGTGAGATGCCGATGTTTCCACTTGGAAACTCTGAACTGCGAATTGCGTGATTTCGACGTGTATTTGGCGCTTCCGTGATCTTGACGACCATATTCATCGTTGGTCTCCAATGCGTGAAGGCAGCATCTACGGGAGAAAAGGAGGGAAGGGAGGGGGGCATCCCCCCATTGTTCCCCTTGCAAGGCTCATCAATCAAGTCCTTATCGCGCTTCCTCGTGACAAGCGAGGAAAGAAGATGGGAGGCTACAGATGATTGCGATTCGAGATTCAGATGGGAGAGGAGACAGATTACGGTATAATCATCACGATTATCACGGCACTTTCCCCTCCTGGGAACTACAGACCAATTACAGTCCTCTGGAGATTAGAAGGGAATCAACGACAGATCGAAGAATAGAGTGTAATGGGCGCATCTGTAGTCGAAGACCGTTGTGAAGCAACTCGAAAACAAGGGAAATGGCGTGGAGAAGAGACTAACACTCGAGTCCTCTGACAAGGCTACGGAGCCACGTCGCTACAAAGAGAGGCACGATGAGGGGGCGAGAGAGAGAGGAGGAGGAGAGAATCTCGGAGGAGATCTCAGGAGAAGGAGGTGGGCCATTCTCGTTTCGAATCTCGGAGGGAGTTATTCCATCATTTCAATCCATCGAATGCCCATTCCCCCCCCCCCCCCCGTGGTCATAGAGAATCAAGCTGACAGATGACAGAATCTCAGACGACTACACAAATGATGAGCACGCCCTCTCCTCTTCCTCTTCCCAATTAGAAGATCCAACTGCGTCAATCGACACCCTGTTAGAAATGAAGGAGAAGGCCATTCTGAGGAGAGATCCGAGAGTCAAACACTCAATTGGATGGAGGACTAGAGAACGACGAAGCAGAAGTTCACACCCGAAGACGATTCGGACAGAGAAATCAATAGTTGGTCGAAGACTGAGAAGGGGAAGAACCAGGGGAGAAGGGTTAGCATCGAGAAGGAGCGGTGGCATCAAACGAGCAACCGCTGATATATTCCCTCTTGAGATAGCGATGTACATACTGCATTCGTCACGAGTTGAAAGACGATATTCGTTGTAGTGATGTATGCTGTCGAGAGGAAGGATATCTCGCACTCTTCCGACGGCTCTCGATAGAAGGCCGTAGAACAATGAATAATGGGAAGGACCTACAATAAAGAGGAGGTCTGGTTATCTCGAATGCCGTTTTCATTGCTCACTTCCATTTGTGCCTCCTCCTCCTCCTCGCACGCACTTTATCTTTCCCTTTCCTCAGCTCTTTAAGGAGTTGTGGGAAGGAGGAGGAGGAAAGGGTGGGAAGGAAGGAATGAGAAGAAGCGCGCAACAATCATCTGAGAGAAGGAAGATGGGACAAAATAACCACCATAAGTGGAGACACGCAACACACGCGCGCGCTTGAAGAAGAGAGAGACGAAGACATCGAAGACAAACAAAGTGACATCCAAGAACACCCGAATATCTAAGAAGACCATGGGGGTCTGTCGACGACGAGAAGGGAAGCGGACGACCAACGGAATCTCGTGCGTCGGACATCTGCGGACAACTCGCACAGATTCTTAATAATTCCGTGGAAGTTGGAGTAGAAGTCGCCATGGGATTCCTACTCACAAATAGCAAGAAAAGCAGCGCTTTCGACGGAGGAAGCTGCAATGATGAATGAGTTAAGAGAGAGAGAGAGAACGGCTCGCGTGATTGCGTCTCAAACTCAAGAAAAGTTGATTGAAGGGAGAGACCAAATGGAGACTGTCTCGATGCCATTCACAGTCTCCCCTCCATCGAGAGACTTTGCCCCTCCTACACTTATCTAGTACGCCAAAAAGGGCTAGGCGCTAATTGGATGGGAAGGGTCGCGTTACCTCCACTCACTCTCTTCACGGCATCCACTTTCTGATATCGTCACAACGTTGATTGATCCTATTGCACGGCTATGAATACATTCTCCTTCTGTAGATCGAGAGGAACAGAACAAATTATTCAGAAAGGAAGACAAGTGTAAATACGAAGAACTGTGTGCTTCGAAGAAGACTCTCGTAGAAATTTCAATACTTCGAAATCAGTGGAACGAAGAACAAGAGAGTGACGTGAGGGCCTTCTCGATGTCGTTACGACGCCACACTCAGGATGTTGCAAGACGCGTCTGATAGAGAGGGAGAGGGAGAGGGGAGATGGGAGAGGGAGCGAGGGAGACAATCGGAGGGCGCGAGAGGGAGGCACAAAGCACAAAACGGATTACCGGCAGCCGCTCTAGAGCGCCACTATTCAATGGGGAGAAGGAAGAAGAGGAGCACGTCGAGTGATGAGAAGAGTCTACTGTAGACACTGTGGGAGGTCTACGACCAATGAAGGAGAAGGGACGGAAAGGAGCGAGAGC
This sequence comes from Pristionchus mayeri, assembly GCA_036245805.1. NCBI lineage: Eukaryota > Metazoa > Nematoda > Chromadorea > Rhabditida > Neodiplogasteridae > Pristionchus > Pristionchus mayeri. Next base: position 34,111,821 of record BTRK01000006.1, on the reverse strand, counting down.
GACCCTCTCCTCTATGACTCGGCTACGTGTTGTTGACAGAAAAAAACACGGGAATCAGAGAAACAAAGAGCGTGTGAATGGCTTCTTTTATATAATAAATTGGGAAGATCTTTTGCTGGCTGAGCTGCTCTGACTGAGACACTGAAACTATGTATCAGTAAGCAAGAATACGATTGATACGACACAAACCGCGAAGAAGATGCGATCGAGAGACATTCGAGCAGACTGAGTTGAAATGGAGGATTGCCCACCTCTAGAAATAGAAGACAATCCAGTCATTATCGCTGAATTGTGTCACGTACTGAATTCTTCACTCATTTCGTTTTCCTTGTGATGCTTTCTTTGAGTAAAATAAGCAATAGAAGGGTAGTGAAGGAGGCGCTGGAGGAGAATTTTCGCAGACAATGATCAAGCGATTCATATAACATGCCGAAAAAAATTGTTTTTGACATGATTCTTGTAGGAAGGGATGAAAGGACTGGCAAAGCGTAGCAAACACTAAAGAATGTCATGAGGATGTTGCAAAGTTCACAAAGCCCTGATTCTCTCCGTCCAAATTTCGTTCTTCCTCTCAAGAAAAAGGGAAAGGGAGAAGGGAAGAAACATGGCTCCGACTACGCAATCAGAGTGGGACTTTGGAGGGTGTTCGTTGCCATTTAGTGCATCGAGATTGAATCCTTCCAGTTCTCTCCCACACTCTCATTTGGAAGATCTGCAGAGCATTCCTCATAAAATATATGAAAGAGGAGCAGAATTCTCCAGAAATAGAAGGGATAAGCTGAGAAACTCGAGCAGTGACGGGGATCGAGGAGGTCATTAGAAGGAAAGTACGGTAGGAAGAAGAGTAGATGACCATCGAAATAGAACTATTCACTCATGGGAATGATATCGAGAACAACAGATTTAAATAGCTTATTGTGCGAGTTGAGCTAGGGACTGCTTAGTGCACATTGACTATTCTCGATGCACTGAAAATCTGGGGCGACGGCAAATCAAAACCGAAATGCGAAGGAGCATAAGTCAATCGTGAGTAATCCTATCGCAATTTTTTTGTGAGCAATACAATATATTAATCAGCATCCGTCACCCTAAATCTTTTATTTTTGGCGTTTGTCGGATAAGGATCAAACACACAAACTGTTGAGGAAATACTTACTGATCAATATGTTATCACTGCCAAGATGATAGGAGCGCTCATTATTGAGCTATGGCCCGCTACCGAATCGTAGGGTGCTGAATTGACAGTGATTGATTTTTCTATATATCTAGCAGAAGAATAACTTTTGTATCATGCACAATTAGATCGAAAAGTATAATTGTTATTAAAATCCCAAGTTTGAGGTGAATTAACCGACTGATGATGGGCTGTTGCCCGAAACGTCTCGCGTCTCAATAAAGACTGATGAGAATCCCCCTTGTCCTTCCTTCGGCTTCACCAAGAACACACGCAGTACTCCACACCCATGGCAAGGATCACCGAGTATCCCCTTTTGAATTGTTATTCTTTATTAGTTGCCTCATTTGAATCTTCTATCTATTCTTCTCTGATTACTCCTCTCGGCATTCATTATCCTCCTCCTCCCTCATTACCTCCGTCTGTCTCGATCACCTGCCCTCTCCCTCTCCTCATTGTATCTCCACTTGATCTCAACTGACCCCTCCCGAACCCCTCTCCAAATGTGGCAGATGGGATACAAGGGGGAGTCGTCTCCTTTTTTAGCCTGACCTCCTCCTCCCTCCATCTATTGTTCCTTCCACCCCTCTCAAGCTTGTCCTCACATCCTCTCGATATCCTCTCATGAATCCGTCTCATACATCATTCGCGCCGATCGCTTTTCGTATAAAAAATTTTTGGTCTAAGATTCAATGGAAGTCATCATTTTATCTAGTGCAGACATAATTCATCATGTAGAAAAACGGCTGTGCTTTCGAAGAAAATGAGGAGTAGTCTGAGTCATTATCTCCCCCTCACTAAGAGCATTCTCCATTACCGAGTGTATGTCAAGAATAATTTCCTCTTCCGCATGACACTCTGTGTTTTCTGAATTCCAATTTGCTTTTTTGGTTCTTTTTTTTGATCGTGGATTCTCTTTCTCACTCTGATTCTCTCTTCTCACTCCAATCCTTTTTGTGTCTCTGTGTGCAAAGCGAGAATCGATCGATGGAGTTGATTCCTCTCCTCCTCACTCTATCATTCCTCTGAGGGAGTGATAAGACTCCTCCGTCATACGCCCCCTCATCCCCTTCCTCCCTCTAATCTTCCCCATCACACGAACTCTCCACTCCATCGTTCTCTTCCAATCCTCCAATGTCCACTCTCGTCCATCTCCCTTGTCTATCACTCTCTCCTTATCTCTACCCTCTCTCACTTTCCCCTACTCTCTCCTCCTTCTCGATCTGACTCACGCTTCACACCCTTCATCCACACGTGCAGCTTTCCCCTCCTCCCAATCAAGAAATATGGTTCTCTTCTTCTCTAAACTCCCTCGAATGGCCGATAGTTCAACTCTTCTCATTCAGCCCTTTCCACTGACCACGAGATTACTTTATTGCTCCCTCCTCCTCTTTATCCGTCCTATCTCTTCCCCTGCCTGTAAATCTGCACAGGCATTGCGCGCAAGTGTGTAATGGGAGCAGACGTGTCTGTTCCCTCTCCATTCCTCCTTCTCTCTCTTCTTCTCTCACTGGGAATGACGGGGACGCTTCACCAGCTGCTCTTCCCCTCTCCATTCACTATTCCTCTGCAGGTAGTCTCTTTCCCCTTCCCGCCAGATAAGATTCCCTTCTCAAGAATTCCTTTATCGATTCAATTCCGTTTTGTGTGATGTATCTTTTCTCTTGGTGTCGTTTTGGGCGAAAAGTGAGAGAATGGCGCGCGAGAAAAAGAACGCGCTGATGATTGAGATCAAAGAGCCATCGAATCCTTTTTTGATGCGCATTTCTCCCCGTAGAACCTCTTCGAGAGATAAGAACCCAATCATAAATCAGTGAAAATAGTTACCGTTTCGAAGTTTTCGCTTGAGATTGGTCATGGAACTGACATGTGCTTGCCAAATTTAGACCGGTACTCAGTTACGCCCGTACCACTTCGAACCATGAGAACGATTGCTTCAGTTCAAGTCGATAGTGCGCAGATAAATTATTAGATTCATCAATTTTGCATTTATAATTTGTGTTCTTCTCGCTATGAATCCACGTTATGAATCTTTAGCACAAAATCCATCCTCGAAGAACCGCGCTTCAAATTGTCAAGGCGATTGATCTGCGTTGGAATTGGTGCTGTTTGTCTGCCATCCGTCTATTCCTCTTCGCACATTCTCACCTTACTCACTTGACACGATATCCTCTCCCCGGGAGTAGAACACGACCACAGTCTCTCCCTTTCCAATGATCTCTCACGGGTCAGAGATACGAGTAGGTGTGCTTAGAGAGGCAATGAGGGCAGGCCTCTGAGTCACTTGAGATACCGGGGTATCAAACATGACCATGGAACAAATAACAACCTTGATAAGATTACAGAGAGAGAGTATACGCTCGATGGACTCTCCGGAGTCCACATATCTTGTCTCTCATTCGCGGAACTTTTTAATAATCTCAGTCTCTCGTCAATAGAGGCAGTGCTGAAGTTATATTTTTCTCTCTGCTTTTATACCATGGAAACTTCTAACTCACATGAGCTCGATAGTTTTTGCTCGAAAATTTTAATAGATCTCAGATAAGAGTTTCACGCGAAATGAGTGTTTCAATGAAGCCATTGATTTCTTCAACCTTACTCTTTCTCTCACATGATAACAGATTCTTTCTGAGGGATTATATTTTTTCTGTTTCACTCGTCTCTTCTCCTTCATTGTTTGCCCTGAGATCACTCGTTCTTCGGTTCCACAGGAAGGCCAAAGGAAGGCTCCAATCGGCTGTGATATTGCGCAATTCGCACACATTTGCTTCATCCTTCGACCTGACCGAGAACCGTAAACAGACGAAGAGGGCCTGTTCCCTCTCGGGTCCACTTCCTCTTATCTCCTACAGTGCCAACCAGACTCCATTCTAGAGTCTGGTTGGCACTGTAGGAGATACACTGTAGCATTCTGCCACTCGTAGATACACGGGATTCAAATTCAAATTTGAATTTGAATCCCGTGTATCTACGAGTGGCAGAATGCTTTGCTAGTTCTTGAATTGAATTCGTTAGCTACACGTTACCGTACGTCCCCAGGAAAACAATACTAAAAGCGCCCTGAAAATTGTCCGAATAGGTCTTTCACGGGAGAGGGAAATGTCCTTATCTTTATGCGCAATCGATCTGTTTTCCTCCTGTGACTCGATAATTCTCCTCCTGCTTTTGGATGCTGATTCATCACTCGACTCTGGTTATTCACTTTCTGATCCACTGGGAATCGTACTGCCTGCGACTCCCATTTCACTCGCTCTCTCTCTCTTGACTCGAATGTGCTTGGCAACGACTCCCTCCCTTGTCTCTCCACTCCCTCTTTTTTCTCTTCTCCGTTGAGGCAGTTATCCTTGCATAAATTTGCACCTGTGAACGCAACCGCCTACTGAATCCGCCCGTTTTTCATCTCTCGACACCCTTTTTAAAATACGTTCTTGCATCCATGGACTCAATTTTTCAGCACTTCTATCTGAGTCATAGACGTTCGTGAAATATTCGCATGTGCACTTGATATATTTCGAAATTGTGGTCACTTCTCAAATTCCTCTCGAATTGGAAGTCCCTTGGATGGTTAGTGGGGCTGAATCAGCGATGAGTAAGAGCGAGAAGCGAGAATAGGAAAACATTACTTCACTCTCTCCTTATTTTCTTCACAGTTTCCTGTGGCGACACCCTCTTGTTCTTCCACTTTCGGAATCCACACTTTTTCTTCAATTCTGGGCAGTTTCTCCCAAGTGAGAGCAGAAGTGAGTCCTCCTCCCTCACCTCTGTCTTCATCAGTCAAATTGGCCTATTCCATCTATTATTTCTGATGAAATGCGTGTGCCCTTGTGCCTGTCTCTATTATCTAGAATGTTTTCGCGCTGTGCCTCGAATGGTTCGGGGATTTCACCTCGATGTCCGGTACTCTCTCCGATCTCCCCACTCTCCCTCGTCTACCTCTTTCTCTGAACTCTCTCTACAGTCAACACACTCTCGCCCTCGCACCATTCACGAACCCCCAGGGTTGTTTGTGGCTACTCGGCGCGAGTGACCAACGTGACCTTGGGCGAGGAGAGAGATCGTGGCGATACGAGAGGGTGCAGACGAGAAAAACGACGAGAGAGTGTGTGATCAGGAGAGAGCAACGGTACAGATGACAGATCCCCTGCACTATCGACAGCCTCTTATTATACCGATGAATCCCCTCGCGTATCCCCGGGTGTCCGTGTCTATCTATTCACTTTCGCCTATGTTGTTCTCTCTTTCCATGCGATATCCATATTTGAATCTGTTTCTTCCTCGATGAGTCATCAACTCCAGAAATAGAGCGAGAAGCGTGCGATCAATCGATAGATGGCCATCACAATGCGATGACTACAACGGAATTGAGAAGAAGAAGGAGCCGACCAATGAATCACACGTATCATTTTCACACATTACGACTGACATTAAGAAATAGGAAAAAAACTCGTCCTAGTACTCTTAAATTTCTACCCCTTCTTAGCAGACAACCATATTAAAGAAGGAGTGTCAGCAAAGTTGAACTTTTGACGCTGTCATAGTAATGAGCTATCCAACCCTCCAAAGATCATAGCGCGAGCTAAGAGGAAGGCAACCATCACTTCCATAGCTAAGTGGTAGAGCAGCCGCCAGGTGATCGGGAGGTTGCGGGTTCGATTCCCACCCTTTTGACAAATCGTCGAGATATTTGAATTCCCGCACGTCCCTGCCCTATCAATGACTATCAGCGCCCTTGGCACTCTGCCAGCTAGTGATAACTTGGTTCAAAATAAAGATATGCATTTGAAATTTTCAGAATCTCTCATGGTTATGAAAAGCTAGGCCATGGTTATAACAGCATCAAAAGTTCAACTTTGCTGACATTCCTTCTTTAATGGATAAAATGAGAGTTTTCAAAAAACAGATCCACAGAGCTTAAAAATTTAACAAAAGCGAAAATACTCTACTTTTCAGTCCCTTCTTATTATTTCTCCTCTTCGCTTTCATCGGAATCTCAACAGCATTCGAAATCACAGCAAATGTGAAGATTCACCAAGACGAAAATGGCAGGAGTTTCATCTTGGTAAGCAGACTCAAATTAATTTCAAGGATAACCTGAATTTAATTCCACAAATATTTTGTATTTGTTATGTCGTTTCATTTGTCATTCTAGATCGCCGAGGGCGACAGCATTGAGATCACCTGCGAAAATTTCCAAGGAGATCATCACTGGGTCCTGCCGAATAATACTGAATTAATGGCAAGTAAATATCGTATTTCTTGGCTGGCTGTATGTATCTGTAGTTGCGAAAACAATTTAACATATGATATTTTATATATTTATAAAAATATTATTGCACACAAACCTAGACCTACAAAGCCGCATAGATCGATGATAAACTATCTCAGGACGTTTCGCTGGACGATCAGACAAGGCGAATCAACAAGTTCGCTGGCCACGATGATGCAGAACAGAAGTTGACCATCTCCAATGCGAAAATGACGGACACTGGTCTGTACGGGTGAGTGAATTCCATCAATTCCCCTAGAGCATCAAGGTGCACCGTTTTGCCGTTTTCTCATAACTCAATGTCAAAGTTTTCGCTATTGGTGGGTATCTGTCTCTCATAGGGCTCAAGAAGATAGATAGAGCTCACGAAAGAGAACATATTTCCTTTCACTGAATGATAATCTCTAAGATGCAAGTACGAACATCACGTGGAAGAGGACGTCTACGTATTCGTGCGAGGACCCCACTTCTTCCTCAAGTCAACAGTGACAGGATACACTGTCGATGAGAAGTGGGTTCATTCCGCAGAAACAAATTAATGAAGAAATTAATTATGCAATAATCATTCCAGATGTATCGAGATACAAATGATAACCGGTTATTGCAGCAGTTTCACGGTTCCGTGTCGTTCTACATCGCCGCCTCTGGAGGAAGAAGGGAAAGTAGAATTGTACATGGGGGAAGAACATATCAAAGCAGCCAACAAGGTCTACGATCCCAGGTGAGATCCTACTTCGAATATAAGGTAACAAATGAGTGAAAAATTGTCTGAACTAGATGAAAGTTATCCATTGCAGAATTGGATTCGAAATAACAACGAAAGTGATGAACGGGATTAAGTTCAAAAGTGGAAACAATTTCGAGTGCAAGTACAACGTGAGTTTCATAAATTTCCAATTATGAATAACGAAAGGAATTGCAGGGGGAGGCGGTCAATTATATCATGACTGCAAAGGGAGAGACGGACGTGAACTACACATTGGAACTGGAAGGGGTGAGTCGAAGACTGAATACAAGAAAGGAGTAATTATATCAACCCTGCTCATTCCAGCACACTGAGTTTCCTTATGTCGGTGGTTCCATGGAGTATTCATGCGTCGTCAAAGGAGAGAGAATTTGGGAAAGCAGATTTGTGCATAAAGTACGCACGGATTGCCCCCGATGCAACACGAATACAACGGTTAGTTAATGTATGTTTCTTTAAAACAAAGAGAGCATACCTACAATTCTCATCACAGTGATAATTTGCAAGAAATATCACGCGATTCCCGCAAACCACAATATTGCAGGACGTGAACTCCCATCTGACATATCATAACATTAATGAGTTCCGGAACATCACGAAAATCGAGAATCTTTCATCACAGGTACAATATTCGAATATAAAAAGTTGTTTGACATAAATAAATCACTTATCAGTTATGTTCAGATATATTGCAAAATTCGACGGATACATACGAGGATACTGTTTTTTTCCAGGACTCCGGCGTGTACTATTGTCAGTGGTACATGGAACAGGGAGATGAGGGATACGTGTTCATGGATAAGACTCAGAAGCAGATCACAGTGTCCACTACGAAGGAGCAGATCAAGGTACCCTCTCTAATTGATATTCTACGGAATCCAGGCGCATTTCTGTGCGAAATTTACCTTAAAGGAGGAGTAAATGCAAACGCGCACCCGGTTGGATTATGTTTCACCTAGTGACGCACTCTCTTCAAGTCGCGTGCTATCTCGCCCCCTTCCATGAGCTTTCCCTGATCTGGCTCCCAGCCAACTAGCTATAACTCTGTTTGAAATGGAGATATCAATGTGAAAATTTCGGAGCTTCTTATCGTTGTGGAGCTCTAGGCGGTGCATATGATATCAAAAATTGAATTTTGAGTTTACTCCTCCTTTAACGTTAAAAATTAGTCCAATTTGTCACGTTGTTTGATCATTCATTTACGAATAATATTACATTTTTAAAAACATTGTAAGAAAATCAGATAATTCAGCTGATCAACCGGACTGAGCAGTACATCGAGATCGAAGAGGGGCAGAGACTCTCTATCTTCGCCCTTTTCCGCACTTTCCCTGATGATAAATCAATCTACTCCTCGAAGTGGAAGAGGGTAGGCCATTCAACTATAACACACGTGTTCTGAGAGATGGGAGGTGGTGTTTGACAAAATGTTCAAAGTGCTCCGATCTCTTCGAGATTATCAGGGTAGGTGTCCCTATGGCCCCGTATCTTTTTGTACAAGCGGATTCCGCGATTTCTCAAAACTACCTAAAAGCCGGCTCCTGAATTTTCAACATTTCGAAAATTCATAAAATGCTTCAAAATTGAGCTACAGTGTCGTTTAAAAAACCAAAATGACCAGTTTCGCAAGTGGAACAACTTTAATGTTGAGCGTTTTCGGGTGGCGTGACGTATTACTTATAAAAAAGTGCAAACAATCATTTCCCGTTGAAATTTTTTCTCATTTTTTCGCCGCCGTGAAAAAAAAGTTCCATATACCCTGAGATTTTTTCAAAATCGTAATTTACAACCTTTTCTGCCCCAGGAAAAAATTTTCAAGAAAATCGAAGATATAGTATTCATCGCTTTTTGGCCTAAAACATGGCGAACCTCGTGTTTTTAAGCAAAATCGAAAATTTCGTGATGTCATATTTAAGTAATTATCGCTCGTGGATACCTTTGCTTCCCGTTTTCAATGTTTTCTGACCTATTCATACCAATTTCCATTGAAAAAAACGAAGATTTCAATACTTCACAAAATCACATTTTTCACGAAATTTCTCAGATTTCTTGATTTTAAGAAGTATTGAAATCTTCGGTTTTTTCAATGGAAATTGGTATGAATAGGTCAGAAAACATTGAAAACGGGAAGCAAAGGTATCCACGAGTGATAATTACTTAAATATGACATCACGAAATTTTCGATTTTGCTTAAAAACACGAGGTTCGCCATGAAGCGATGAATACTATATCTTCGATTTTCTTGAAAAATTTCTTCCTGGGGCAGAAAAGGTTGTAAATTACGATTTTGATAAAATCTCAGGGATATATGGAACTTTTTTTTCACGGCGGCGAAAAAATGAGAAAAAATTTCAACGGGAAATGATTGTTTGCACTTTTTTATAAGTAATACGTCACGCCACCCCAAAACGCTCAACATTAAAGTTGTTCCACTTGCGAAACTGGTCATTTTGGTTTTTTAAACGACACTGTAGCTCAATTTTGAAGCATTTTATGAATTTTCGAAATGTTGAAAATTCAGGAGCCGGCTTTTAGGTAGTTTTTGAGAAATCGCGGAATCCGCTTGTACAAAAAGATACTGGACCTTAGGGACCCCTACCCTGATAATCTCGAAGAGATCGGAGCACTTTGAACATTTTGTCAAAGGGGGCCTCGATTTCATGCAATCTCTCAGAAGACGTGTGATAAATCCATTCCAGACAAATTCCTGACTTGAAGTTCGTTATAACAGTCCAATTAAATAATAATCTCTCCAGCTCTTCGTCCGTGCTCAGAAGGGAGTCAGTGAATCAGAAGCGATCATCAATGACGACCAGAATTCGATCAACACAAACCAGCAAGGAAGAGGCATCCTCGAGACACTCAATCTCACCAAAGCAACACACAGCCAATCGGGAATGTGAGTGCAGAAATTCAAATGTCCAACAAATGTCGAAAATTGTAATAATCACTTGTATCTTCACCATTCATACCTTTTTTCTCAGATATGTTCTGGAAGTGGCTGTTCACAACGTCACGAGAAGAGTGGAGTGGCAAGTGCGAGTGAAGAGCAGAAAAGTTAGTATTGATCAATTTCTTATTTTTTCTTCTTGGGTCGTAAAGAAAGAGATTCCATTGTAATTTATAGGTGACTCCTCGCATTGAAATCGCCTCACAAGACACGGAGATTCTCTTCGACCAGAGCTACTATAAACTCGGATCACCGGTATGAGTGAAGCTTCAACGATTTGTGATTTTGAGGAATATTCGAAGCGAATATATTTTCATTTTTTAGTTGCGAGTAATTTGCTTCGTCGAGAGCTTCCCCAAACCCGAAGTGCATCTGATGATGAGAAAGTGAGATTTTTTATGTCTTTTACTTCTTTCTATGTATTTCTGTTACTCATTGTTTTAGTGAAATCCGCATAGTAAAAAATATGAAATTATCAGATTGGATCCTCAGACGGGATGGGAGGGCGTGGAGGGGGCAGTGCCTATCGAGGGAACTTACTCCAAGGGATACTTTCTCAATGTCACTGCCAACGATGATGTGGAGTACAAATGCGAAGGACGCAGGAAGGGAGAGGTTAGTTAATCTCTTTTTACCCGATTATTAAATTATTACAATTTCAACAAATATCTTTTTCTCAGTTTGTTGGTTGGTATGATGTTCGAATATTTGAGCAGCCAGTTTGGGAGTCGAAGAAAGTGCGCGTGACTGATTCTACCAATGACATCATCATCACTTGGGACAAACCAGATCAAGAGTCTTCTGAATCGGAGGAGAAGAAGGAGATCTACGAGGGGGACAAGATCACTCTCGAGTGTGTTGTGCCCAAGACTGATCAAGTGTGAGTACTCTCAATTATTGAAGTGCACCCATCATGAACGAATAGTTCGCAGAAGTATTGACCAATACCACTAGAACAATTGGTAAACATATTCGAAGTATCTCTCGAACACAATTCCTTCTTGCAGTACGATGGAGTGGGTGTTCGAGAAGGAAAGAGTGAACTTGGCTGAGAAGACGACGGTGGCTGCCCATTCGAAGCATCTCATTGCAACCATCGAATCGGCCACTTCCGAACACTCGGGGAAGTACACTTGTGTAGTGAGGGACGAGAAGAACAACGCCAAGAATCTAACTGCCAAGATCGAAGTTCGTTCATTATTTCATTGTTGAACTGTAAAAAACTTATATTTATATATTCTCAGAAAAATCAACGCATTGTTTAGGTGACGAAGACGGTGAAACCTTATCTGCAAGGTGATTCGATCGAGCCGAATGTGAACGTGAAGTACCTCGATCCGATTGACCTCACCTGCAAGATGGAAGGAACGCCCAAACCAAGCTACAAATGGTCAACACTCGTAGTTGCTTACCTGAAAAGCATATTATTATGAACTTGCAAACATGAATATTCATTTTAATCAGTTTGATTTCAGGTTGAAAAACGGGGCGGAGATCACGGACAAATCGCAGATCTCAGCCGATGGCCAGAGACTCCACTTCCCACGAGCAGCCTCCCAGGACGACGGAACTTACACTTGCCAGGGGATAAACAGAGCAGGAGTCACTGCTCAGGAGTACAAACTAAAGGTAAATGAGAGCAACTAAGTAAACCTATGAAGTCTCCATAATGAGGGATCAACAACAAGCAATGCATAGAACACGTTTCATAGAATTAGAAATTGAGGGCGTCTGATAACTCGCGAAAGACATGAAAATTTGCTTTGTCATTACTCTCTGCATGACCATTTGCTTGCAGGTGAAAGGTACTCCTAAGACGCTCTCTGCCTTCTCCATCTTCCTCATCGTCCTCGCATTCCTCACCATCCTCGGATGTGCAGTCGCCGTGTTGATCCTATTCATGAGACAGAAGAAGAAGTCCAAGTATGTCAACACAATAATAGTTATACTCGAGTTACCTGCACAAGCTGCACGTTTGCGATTCACAATGATGCTGTCAACTTCAAAATAATAAGATTTCTGCATTCTGAAATAAGTTGTAAAATTGCAGGGAGCAAGCTCGTTCTCTGCAAGTGTTGTACGAGCAGTTGATGAGGGGATCTGACAGCGACGCCCCTCCTCTCCCCATGCACGGAAAGGTGAGGAGGAAGCTCAGTTTACCTGCCAAAAATTTTCATTTGCGGAATAAGATCCGTTAAACTGACGCAAAATACGGTGTTTTTTCAATTGCACAGGAGAAAAAAAAGAAAAAAGGCGAGAGTGAATAAAACTTTACAGATGACGATGGACATGCGAGTGCGACACACTGCCTACGATCCCAAGTACGAGATAGACATGAAGAACCTCGTACTACTCGGAGCTGTGAGTTTCACATTATGACATCACAAAGAGATAATGTAGACGCAATCGTAGTTCTTCATCTAGTATGTGATGCATAATTGAGCTGAATGCTGATTTTCAGCTGGGTTCGGGTCAGTTCGGTTCCGTCCGCAAGGGAAGACTGGCTCGCGGTGCTCCCGTGAGCGATAGCTCAGCCTACAGAGGACCCTCTGTGACTGTGGCTGTCAAGGTAAAGAGCTACATTCATTGGTTATATTGATATTTATCATAGAATGAAAACAAGAAAATAAATTTCATCTAATTTCAGTCTCCTCGCAACGGAAATAATCCGGAAGATCAGAAGGCTCTGATCGACGAGCTGAAGATTCTCATCGCCATCGACAATCTAGAAGAGAAGAAACACCCGAATGTCCTCTCTCTAGTAGGAGCTGTTACGAGGAACATGAAGGAGTGAGGGACTATTGGATGAATACTCTTTTAGCCATACCATTCAAGGCTAACACATTGCAGTTTTTGAAATTTGCGAGCTCATTAAAATCTTCATGTTCAGTGGTCAACTCTTCGTCGTCTTCGAGATGTGTGAGAACGGGGATCTGAAGACGTTCCTTCAACGGTACAAGAACGAGTTCAAGGACAAGTTCCTCAATGAGCTGAAGGAGAACAAGCAACCAGCGACGTCGAATGACGACTATCTCGTGCCTAACAACCAAGCAGCTATTCAGTACTCCGTTAGTTTCTATTATTCGTTTCGTTGTAATCATTTGTACGTATCTTATACAAGCGAGAACAAGTTATGAGTGTTGTATAATATTTGCAGTCGCAAGACCCCGACTACCACGCAGATCAGGAGCGAGATCGACTTCTGGAAGATCCGAACACTCTCTCGACCTCCGATCTCATCTCGTTTTCAATGCAAATCGCGAGTGGAATGGATTTCCTTGCTGGAGTATCGGTAGGTCAAGGGGGGCAGATTATCTTAGACTGGAGAGGAAATGGCAATGGTGAATGATGAATTGCAGTGCATTCATCGCGATCTCGCAGCTCGTAACTGCTTGCTGAATGCGAATAGAGTAGTGAAGATCGCGGACTTCGGAATGGCAAAGAATGAGGACAAGGGATACTACAGGTGAGTAACCTACTGAGTGTGTGATTATTTTTTTCTGCTAGTTCAAATAAACATGCTATACATTCTTCCTTGTGCAGGATGAATAAGACGAATGTGATGGTTCCCTATCGATGGATGGCTCCCGAGTCCATGGAAGACCACACATTCACAGTAGAGGTATGCCTTCTGGAAATATGGATTATTGCTTGATCAAATGGTTAACTGAATGTTTCCTTTCCTAAAAAAACTATTCAAATTGATCAAAATGCCAAGAGAAAACCAACAAACCCTTTCCAGTCGGACATCTGGTCGTACGGCATCGTACTCTACGAGATCTTCACTCTCGGCTCTCAGCCTTATCCCGGAGTGCCCAACAACAACCTCCACGAACATCTGAAGGCTGGGCAGAGAAATCCCCGTCCGGATCTCTGCCATCCCGACATGTGAGAGTATTTCCCTAATCGTAGTTTTCGTAGAAAAATCGAGTGATGAGAAAGTAGAAACGATGCTCGAGATACGGTGAAAACAATTTATGCGGATCTTAGTGATTGACGAACCCTTTGCAGCTATAATCTCATGGTTCAAACATGGGACAAGGACACAGAGCGACGGCCGACATTCGGGCAGTGCAGCAACTTCATGAGAAGCCAATTGCAAGTAGTGAACCCCCAGGTAAACATCACGTAATTAAAAATTCATTTCGAAAAAAAGTGTGTTTGAAATGCGGGAAACTATTGAACTTATCGATTTCAGATGCTCGAATCAACAGATGAGGAGATCGATCGGAATGCAGCTCAGATTGCACAATTCGACCAATTCCGAGGACCGAGAGCCACTGCTGTTCTAGACGAGCAAGGTATGCCTTTAGACTTTGACCGTGAAAGGGAGATTTTGCATAGATAAAACCAATAAATCGATGAAGTGTACGATCATTCGAAAATCGCTAGCTTTTCAAGCACTGCCTACGTGATTTCATAACTCGAATCTCAGAGTTGGCTGCACTCTTCGCGGGTCAACGAACTCCTGTTTCAAATGGAGGAAACGATGAAGAAACGGGAGAAAGGATATACATCAAGGAACTACGAAGATGAACCAGCCCATCATTAGCTTTTTCTTCTTCTCAGACATCTCATTATATATATATCTAGGCTACGCATTCACTCAATACGGTTTCGATAATACTCCCATCGATTTGCATCAGTCTCGCTAGTCAAATGTTTCGTGTTCAGCTAGGTGTGATGAATTGAGTTCTCCCATTGAGAAGAGTCCTCTCGATGGCTCTCCCGTTGCTCTCAGTGCCTCTTCCCTTCCTTGCCCTTCCCATTCTAAGTATTCCTATCTGGTTCCCCTCAATCTCTACCCTCGTGAACCATATGAAATTGATTTGTTCGATTACACGCATACACCAGTGAATTGTTCTTACACTGTTTCACGTTGTATTTGATGCTTCGGAATGCAATAAAACTTGAAGCAGTTCTTCTGTGAATCGTGCAAACACAGAGGAAATCATCGTCATTGTCTAACACTGCATACTGGGGGACTAGTGGGAACTGATAATTTCATTTAGTAAAAACGCGAGCTTAGGAAGCATCGCATAATCCAATTTATCTAGGTTTTGTGACCTTGTTACCAATTGGAATCATGATACAACGACATATCTTGATCAATAGAGCAAATTTCGATTATTTCATATACATTTTTATGCAACAATTTAGACCTATACTTCCTGTGACAGTCATGCCATTGAGAGATATCTTCTTTCCTTCATTGCGATTCCATCAACGTAAGGTATTCATAAACTGGTTTTAGTTGAAATTATGGTCAAATGGACAAGTAAAGTAAATTTCTTATGCGCACCATTGGAATATCACATAATGGTAGAAATCACAATACGGGCGGAGGGAAATCTACTTTAATAAATCTATCTTGATCAATAAAGCAAATTTGCACTATTCGTAACAGATTGTGTAAAAACGGTGAACAGTAGATGTTGCGCAACTGAAAAGAAAGGCCCATTAGCCTTTTCCAATCAACTAGTCACCATGGAGAGATGGCCGAGCGGTCTAAGGCGCTAGTTTAAGGCACCAGTCTCCTCGGAGGCGTGGGTTCGAATCCCACTCTCTTCAGAACTTTTACTGCATTTTTTGTTACTGGTTGGCTGTGAGTACATAACTATTTGACATTTTATTGGGGTGTCCGGAAAGTTCGTATAATGCTTCGGAAAAAAGTCAGTTCGCGATCAAATGCAGTGATTGCGCAATCTGTTTGTCAACAATGTATTGCATCATTCTGACGTTGAGTAGTGAGAGGATTTAATCATTCTCCTAGTTGCTACGTTGATTCTTGTGATGGACTCCCATCTCTACCTCCGAGCAGTTTTACTTCATTACTACCGTCTGGACGATCCGTGAAGGAGGCCCACTCTGCCCTGGCCCAGTCGGAAGGAGCTGACGCCCCCTCCATACCCTTCTGCTATAAGTAGTTCTCCCGCTTCAAGAAAGGGGAGTTTGGTCTCGATGATCAACTCCGCTCTGGACGCCCTCCCTCCCTCGATCAGCCTCTCGTTCTCCGCACACTGAAGCGCAAGCCCATGGCCAGTGTGCGTGAGTTGAAGAAGGATACTGGTACTCCCAGATCAACGGTGTCCGATATCGTCCATCGATCTGGGAAGAAGCCGAAACTCCCACAAGTGATTCCCCATGACCTCTCCCCCGAACAGCTGAAAAATCGTGTTCAAGTCTGTCGGGAATTACTCCATCGTAGATCCAATCTTCGATGGGTCGATTCCATCATCGCTACAGATGAGAAGTGGATCACGTACGATAACCCTGTGAGGAGACTGCAATGGGTGGATGCAGATGAGAAGCCCACGCCCGTCCCGAAGAAGGAAGAGCACGGAAAGAAGGAACTCCTCTGCTTCTTCTTCTCAGTGCTCGGTCCCATCTACTGGGAGATCCTCGCCCCTGGCACCAGCATCAATGCCGACCTCTTCTCTGAACAACTGGAAGATGTCGCGATCAGAGTCCCTCCCAGACTCCTGAACCAGGGAAAATTCTTCTTCTGATGGACAATGCTCGCCCACATCGAGCGAAGATGACCCAGAAGAAAATGGACGAGCTGAAGATCGAGAGGATTCCCCATCCACCGTATTCCCCGGATCTCTCCCCATGCGACTACCACTGCTTCCGCTCTCTCTCTGACTTCTGCAAAGGAAAGAAGTTCAAGAATCGAGATGAAGTTGTGAGGGCTTTCGTGAACTGGGCGGTCTCAAAGAAACCCGCATTCTGGAAGAGAGGAATCGAGACCCTGCCCAATCGCTGGAGGGAGGTAGTGAGAAAGAAGGGGGCATACATTGGTCACTGAGAATTGTAAAGCATTGAATAAAAAATAAAAAACAAAAAATTATACGAACTTTCCGGACACCCCAATACATCGAGTAAGTCTAACTGAACCGCAACAATGACACGAAAAGCCGAGAAAAGCACGCGAGAAATGAAAATAAAGAGGGACAAGAGATAAGGGACTTGAAGATTGGGAGTTCATCAATCAGTACATGAAACGAGACATCTAATGAACAGATGAACAACAACGGAGGAGAGAAAGAAGGATGATAGTGAGGTGAGGAAACTACGGGACAATCGCAATCTTTCCCCGATCCGAGAGAGACTGTGTCGATTGGAGAAAGCGATGTCTACACTGTCTCTCTCTCCTTTGATCTACCCCCACGCTTTCTTTCTCATCTTCTCTCGCCTTCTCTTCAATCCATGCGATCTTTCAGCTGTCAAATTCTTTAAGTTTTTTGAGTGATATTTGGGAGCTTTCTGGTGTGCATCCGGTGTGTTATTTGAGAAGTGCCGAGAGTTAGTGCTGCCATTATGATTCCTCCCTCTATCTAGAAGGTGAGATCCGATAATTGGACTTACACCTATCAGTGAGTGGTGTAATCTGAAAGTTCCCTCTTTCCTCGTGGAGAGTGGCGCATTTCCTCCCACTTCCGTCTCCTCTATTATTTCTGATGTTGAGGGGGAGTTCCTCCATAATACCTCCACTGCCTTCTCTCATTCACTAATACCACCCTCCAGATCTCGTTGTTCAGCATCCAAGCCAGTGATGGTTTCTGGCCGATGAACTTCCACCAGAAAATTTCTACCAGTTGAACTGTTCACCGTTTTCCTCGTTTTGCAAATGGCTGTCCCTCTGGCCGAAATTTTCCGCATATTTACGCAATGCCATAGCTCATCTCGCATTCTGTTGACTACTGGGGCACATTCGGTAATTAGCGATGTGTGCCGAGATGAATATCCATTGAGATGTTTTGACTCGAGAACGGCTACTTTCACAATATCTTATCTCTATGATCCTTCCAATTCCTTCTTTCCCACGAGTGCCTGTGTTCATTGTGGGTTGTCGATTGGGAGGCTGTTGATTGGAAGAATCTATGATCCGTTGAGGTCTCCTCTCTTTCTCTCTCTCTCTCTCTCTCTTGACTTCGAATGATTTCATTCTACGGGTCAATCGGTGATAGGGACGAAGATGAGGATATGCACTGAGAGAATGAAATTTATCTCTCCCTCCCCCTCCCCCCTCTCTCTCTCCCATCCCTTCACCTTTTGTTCATCTGCGCTGGACTTCCAGTGCAAAAGTGTAAGATTGGGTGAGAGAGGTTGAGAGGCGGGCTGGTTGACTGGCTATCTCAATCAATGAGATCAGATATTTGGTTATGTGTATTTAATGATGTCTTGCCTATCGGAGTACTCTATTGAATATGAGAAGTGGGCACGTTCTTCATTAGGAATACAAGTGTCCATATCAGAAACATTTTAATTGATTCTGTTCTTATCTTCCTTTTGTTGTTTCCGATTTCTATAATTATTCGCAATTCCTCCTCACAATAAACATTCATTCTGTTTTATGCTCATAAAGCAGCCACGCTCTTGCTTGGTTGCGAATATTTAGAAGTTGCAAATCGTTATGACAAGGCAAGTTTCATCTTCAGAATATTTGATAAACATCCCACTCCGCAGTATAAAAGTACATTTCTCTTTTAATTTTCATATACGCATAATTGCATAGCCTCACTTCGCTGAAATCTAATTGTTGTGATTTCTTCGTGTTAGTTCTTATTTGGCAGTCTCCGTCTTTCTCGTTCTCTCAATTCCTTTCATCATTCAGCCCCGCTCATCGATGGATCGATGAATCTCCGATCTCCTCTTCTCTCATGCATCACAGCATTGATTTATTTCTTGGGTAAGGGATGTTTCCGAACTTCTTCAGATCGAATTTCGGATTGGAAATCGAGACGACTTTGCTATTCGATCTCTTGCATCTTTGTGTGAAAATTGCCTACATCAAAATTTTCGCGATGCTGGAACGACTCAATGTATGATCGTGTGTAGGGGAAACCTTGTTGATTCCCACAACACACGTGATTGGGCGAGTGTCAGAACCCTAACAAATTACACCTCTCATCCCATCAATCACCTCTAAATTGTCAGGTCGTGGTGGGTGTTCGGAAGACGAGGAGAGACTCATGGTAGACATATTTCGAGGCTACAATCCACTCATCCCTGTCAGTTTTCCTTCTAGTGTCCGAATTTACATATTATGATACTATTCACAAGTACACTGAAAAGTGCTAAGCACCCAGTGACGGTTTTCCCTAAATACACCTATAATATTCTCTTGGCGATTCTTTATTCTCTTAGAGGTTTCGGCCACTCGGTAGAGAGAAAAAACAGAGGGAAGTTTTCATTACACATCGCAAACTCTGGGAACTCCTCACAGTTGTCGTTGTGAGATGCAGGTGCTTAGGAGGATAGACATCTTAATTTTATTGAATAGTTAACTAATAAATTACGGAGTAGACACATTTATTTTAACGCATTGAATTGTTGTAGCATCAATCACAAATTGGGTAACCGAGACAACCTAAGTGATTTTTTTCTCTCTCAAAGTATAATATCAATTTCAGCCAGTTCCAAACGCCTCTTCTCTTCCCATCGTCGTCCGTGTTTCTCTCCAACTCGTCCTTCTCATCGACGTCAACGAGAAAGATCAAGTGATGCACACTAACGTCTGGCTGACACTCGTGAGCACAATTCGTTCCATTCTTCCGAGAACACGATTTTGAGGACATAAATTAGTTTTGTACGATGAAAAAAACTATTTTCTCAAGCGATTCAGGTGTGGCACGACTACCAAATGCGATGGAATCCCACGAATTACGGGGAGATCAAACAGATTCGAGTGTCGCCCGATAAAGTGTGGCTGCCAGACATCGTCCTCTTCAATAAGTGAGAGACAAAAACTTGTTTGGCCTAAATAAACGTTTTGAGTGCGGACGGCAACTTCGAGGTGTCCTTCATGTGCAACGTCGTGATCGACAGCACTGGAGACATGCTGTGGGTGCCTCCCGCTCTCTACAAGAGCTCGTGCATCATTGGTGAGCAGAAGAAGGAGATGAAGAAGAAGGTAGATTGTAGACGTGGAGTACTTCCCATTCGACCAGCAGAGTTGCTACCTCATCTTCGGCAGTTGGACGGTATGCAATCGATTAAATGAAAGCTACGACGTTACAGTGATCATTTCTTTAAAAATATTTCCGGTGCCGTGTCGTGAATTGCATTCATTTCAGTACGACGAGAAAGAACTCATCCTCGACTATGTCAAATACATCGATCTGGGAGGTTTGAAAAATTTCTAATTTATAAATCGATCTTTTCCATTCATGATTTTTACCAGATAAGATGTGCTTTTTCAGAGTACTCTAAGTCGTCAATCTGGGACATCGTGGATGCTCCTGCTGAGTTGGCACAGCAACGATCGAGGATCCAGTTCAACGTCATCATTCGGTACGAAATGTGGTTCCAATCTTCTCTCAACACCGATTAAAAGTTAGGATGACTGAGAGGAGAAATCCATCTGTGCTGTACCAACCTCACAATCAGATCAGAGAGGGATTTGCTCCTTGGGATGGGATAAACTGAAAGAGATGGATGTTTAGGAGGAAAACTCTATTCTACACAGTCGTTCTCATCATTCCAACCGTCCTCATGGCATTCCTCTCCATGGCTGTATTTTTCCTTCCCACAGATTCTGGTGAGACTTTTTTAAAACCAAACGATATTAAAACTCAAATTTTTAAAAAAACATTCACATTTCAAAAAATTGCTTTCAGCAATCGTTCAACTAATATTGCAGGCGAGAAAATCACTCTGACTATCTCCGTTCTTCTTTCCATTGTCGTTTTCCTCCTTCTCGTATCGAAGATCCTCCCTCCAACCTCGTCGACCATTCCTCTCATGGCAAAGTTAGTCCAGATGAATGTCATATTTCATTCGTTCCTTCGATCAATCAGCCAATTGCACCTTCCAATCACAGATATCTCCTCCTCACATTCGTTCTCAACGTCATCACAATCCTCGTCACGGTCATCATCATCAACGTCTACTTCAGAAGTCCGACGACGCATCGAATGCCCAATTGGGTCCGAGTCGTCTTCCTTCAGGTCACTTTTTTGACGATCGGAAACGTGCGACATGAATTTTTTTCGTTCAACTACAAATTTTCAATTTACAGATAATGCCGAAATTTTTATGCATGCGAAGGCCAAAAGCGACGGAAAAACGGAAAACAAAACTGAAAAACACAAAGGTATTGATTTTTCGCGCAATGAACAGTCGCTTTTCGGTATGTCTCATACGACATTGACATACATACAACCGCGCAATCATTTTATGCGAGTAATATTTGACTCCATGAACTGGAAAGATCTCAACTTGATGTGTTTCAGAAGATGACAGCTCTTCTTCCCGGGATCGGTAATTTCTCCACAAATCTCGCTCCTCATCATCCTCTTTGCCCTTCGGCAGACGAGAAATCGGAGGCAATGTCAGTAATAACTGCGCATAGAAACTTGAGAAATATCTTCCTAAATCCATTACCGAAAAGCATTACCGCTGCAGGCTTTCCTTGACATGTCCTAGGTGATTGAATTGAATTTTTTTTCAGAGACGCGAGCAAGCTGTCTCCCTTCATCATCCCGAGAGACCCGACCACATCCATGTTTTATCCGCTGTCTGCTCAAGTAAGTTTTAATGTTTTAAAAAATAATTCTCTGATTTTACGAAATTGTTCTCGGTGTGGAAGAGACTGAATGTGCAGGCAATCGATGCGATTGACGCCATCGAATACATCACTGAGTACATTCGGAAGGACGAGGAATTGAAGATGGTAATGATTCATTCATCATTTATGCTTTGATCTATGAACACCAATTCATTTCCTCGTCCCTCAAATTCAGAAGTCGTCTTTCAGTTCCGTGACGATTGGAAGTACGTCGCGATGATCCTCGACCGTCTTCTTCTCTACGTCTTCTTCGGGATAACTCTAGGAGGAACCATCGGAATCCTCGCTTCTTCTCCCTACGTATTCAGTAGTCAGTTTACTTGAATCGGATCAAATCTAAAAGCGCCCACTCGCGTAGAATAATATCGGAGACCAAGGCGCAGAATAGAGCACAACCGCACCAAATAATAGGAATGGTATCGAATGGTGAAAGAATGATCAGGCTGTCAATATCATGGGCGAGATCAGATCTTCATAGGGTGCTGCACTCTTTCAATTGAGCATTGGAATTTGCTCTTTTTCCTTCAGGCGAAGACGAAAATCGTGTGCTGAAAGGACTCGTCGATAAACTTTCCAAGTTCAACAAAGAGATGGGCAGGGCTTGATCTCCTATGCCAACATATCTTTCTGAAATTAATGTGCAGACTGTATAATTCCTACGACTTGCCTCTACTATCAGTTTTCCATCAAAGTGTCATATGATTCCCACACTTTCTTTCATCTATTTTGTCTGCATATTACGCGATTTAAACGGGCTATTTTTCACTCTCGATAAAGCGTGGTTTTCTGCTAGATTTAAAAAATCGACAGAAGATGGGTGGCACTCCTGTTCAAGCTGGATTGATAGCAAAACTGAGATAAAACCCGGAATTTCGAAAATGTTTTCACGATCGTATCAAAATTATGTTGTCAGATTAGGCCGGCAATATTTTCTGTAAATCCTCCATTAATTGTTTGAGTAATACTTGCAGACACGAGTGAAATGGAAGTTCTCAAGAGAATTCAGACGGACTTCGACAACTTCCAAAAACAACAGGGATTGTAGTGAAGAGTGTATTATCCATTGACGAATTCGCATTTGTTTCATTTACTGCTACATATTTGCTCTTCGTGCATATCTTTGCTAACATAATCTATCGACATGCATGGGGACATAATCGGAATAGCAGCTCGATCACCATCGGTAGGAGTCGCTAATTTATTGATAACTTGTGATAGGATAGATGAAATATTAATATTTATGAATTACAACGAAGCACTATCACTGCCTTGACGTGTTCAATCAACTGATTTATCATTGACAACGCCTGCTCTCCAATTTTTTTTGCTTCCCATTCACAAAATCGATTATTTGTCGGCTAACGTATTAGGTTGGTTCAAAAGTTTCTGACTATTTATTTTTCATAATTTCTCCTAGCCTATTTCGATTGGCTGCAATTCCTCAATAGTTTTAGTGACGTCAGTAGTGGTGGAGTACCGGAAAACATTAACATTGGATATATTGGTTATTGAACGTGAGAACATTATTTTCATATCGAAACTGCCGAAAATTGTGTTTTTCGGTGTTTTTGGTTGAGCTCAACTTCTCAAAAATTTGAGACCTCCTGAATTTGCCCATCATATATGTAGTAGGGCAAGAGTTGCTTTTTCGGTTAAACGTGAAAAACCGGGTCTTCATAGCGAGTGAGAAAATAGAAACAACAAAAAGTGCTGATTTCGATGTTTAAATTTCTAAATCGCGGTTCCGAAATATCCTAATTACTTATTGATTGATGAATCTACTCCTAAATATAAATGTGTTCTAAGATAGGAAGTTAGAAAATAATGAACCACTATTGAGCTCTCAAGGTCGATCTGTACTCGTACAGTGCCAGATAATATAAAACAAGCATTCTCCAATTAGCGCAGTTTACTGATTTGGCCAAAATGTTAAGCGGGAATTCAGGGGACCAGAATTTCTGAAGAGTCAAATTATATACCTGTGTAATAGGCTTGTCAATAATCCTTCATGTTTGTCTCTGTCTCATTTGTCCTTGGAGTTACAATCAAGTGAATAGTATTGACAATCAAGAACACTTTAGACTTTGACTGTGAATAGTGTCATCCTTGCTGATAGAATTGGCCCGATATTGAATCGCGTAATAAGTATTCTCAAGCCTTCATCAACTATGAATAACCATTAGTTGATTGGCTGAATAAGATGGACGGGGTAGGTCAAAATGCCCGAACATGAAAATAGTCAGAAACTTTTGAACCAACCTAATAAAAGCATGCCCCCGAATACTTTGAGGTATAATGAAGTTGTTATACTTGTCGAGTATAAATTGACAAAGCGAGTCGAATAAGGTTAATCTCGTCAATCGTGAGCGAATTAATCATTTTAAGTTATCTAGTGAACAATGCCACTCTGTTTGTGCAATATTCTTCGAATCACTTCGTGCGAACCTCGGGACTAAAAGATAAATGAATGGGACTGATCGAGTGGGGAGAGTGAACTGGAGGAGTCAAAACAATTAATGCTGTAGCTTCATCGAAAAATGGAAACTTGGAGATTTCGTTGAAGGATTCTTTAAAATGGCTCTTATTCAGTCGCAGATCAGTACGATCGAGCTAATTCCTAACTATTCCACCAAATCGCATGAGTCTCCAAATGTCACGAAGCTATGATTATTCCTAACATCCGCAATAGAAGTGGTCGTACTCAGCCATAGGTTGACATTAGGTTAATAGCTTGAGATTCATGGAAATACAAAATTACCGAAGGAATCGGACTCTTGCCATTCAATATACTTGAAATAGTGGAATGAACTCTACTGCCTGCAATGGATGCGAGACAAGGTAAGCGTCTGCATTGCTGTTATCCAGCCACATTCTCATATGAATTCAGCTTACAGTCGAATGAAGATGTTCTAGACCAACGCAGAATGCGACATGCCTCTCATTTCACATTTTTTCCGCTTTTAGCAGTTTATTTAGCCTCTCAAAAATCGATTGAAGAGACGACATCAAAAATGAAGCGGGGGGCATGGATGGGTCTACTATACAATTGGGGGATGGGTCGGTGGGGAACAAGATCATGCATCATGTGGGAGTGGTAGTGTCGTCGTGTCTGTGATCGTGTTTTGTGTACTATCTCAGAGTGGAGAGGGAGGGAATACAACAGTCGATCATGGTCTATATCTCGAGGAATCGTGCTAAAACAGGAGCGAGGACGATGGGAGGGAGAGGGAATGGGGACTGGAAACTAGGGAGACGCTTTCGATCGGCAATGGAAGAGGCACGCGAGCGCGAGACCTGGAGAGAGATACGGTATGTGCGAAGTACTGTAGTCTTACGGTAGTCATGGGGTACGGTACTCACCTCTACTGAGTGGGCTCGGTCCCGTCGAGGGGGACGGTCGCTGTAGACGAGGCGGCAGAGGCTGCAGGAGGCGCAGCGACAGGTGCAGCCGGAATAGAATCCCTGGAATACGGTGCTTACGGTAGGATACGGTAGGATACGGTTGGATTGCGGTGGTCGGGAGTGAGTTACGGTACTCACTCGGTCTTGGAGGGCGTGGCGGCAGGCGACTCGTTGAGTTCCTTGCCGAGTGTCGATGCGGACGTGCTATTGCTGCTACTGGTCCTGCCTGGAATATACTAGCTGAATTACTGTAGTCAAAGGGTGTACGGTATCTAGAGTGGGGCAAGGAGCTATCGATCGACTGGTCACTTTCGAGAGCAATGTGTTTCAGTATCCAATGCAATGAGCAATAAGCCAGTCGATCGATAGCACAACAGTTTATTTGTTGTGATGGTCTGGTTGTCTACTTGGGGGTGGGATTCTTCCTGGTGGGTCTTCGACTGTCGAGAGGAAGAAGTGGTCGTCTACCAGAGGAGGAAGGGGCAGGAGAGGAGGGAGAGACAGGGTCACATGCCTCACCCAGCTTAGCCGATGATGCCGAACGACGCTTCTTCCGCTTCGTCTTTGAGCCCTTCTTCGTCGGCTTCTGGCCCGAATTGTTCTGCAGATGGGTACGGTAGGAAGTTCAGTAGGTCAGATATAAGACTACAGTACCTTGGTCTCGCAGCCTGCTGTCGCAGAGCAGTTGGATGTGGCGTACGAGTAGAGGAGATAGGCGAGCACACCGCCTGAATCAGGGAGGGATTACGGTAGCCACAGGGTTACTGTAGTCACGAACCGGCTGCGACGAGTGCGAGCAGCTTCACTGCTCTCTGGTTAGCGCAGAGTGTGCCTGAAGGTACGATGGTTAGAGGAGGAACGCCATAGTAGGGGAGGGAGTAAGTTACTGTACAGTATTGGGGATCAGGGGGGTTGGGTGATCAACTATTGCAGACTTCAAATATGGCTTTATTCGAGTGACTGTTTTATCATTCAGAAGTGTCCGTGTTGGTCGTCGTAATGGTTGTGAACTGCAACCAAACATGCCAATCTTCCAATCATATTATTTCTCCTACCGTGCTTCGGTCCATTGCATCCCTTGTGGCCGTGGTGGTGGTGCACTGAACATAAAATATGTTTTGAAATCCCTGGAGTTGTTACCGTGGTGTCCGTGATTGTGCTTGCCATCATACCACAGCTTCTTGTGAGGTCCCACCCAGGTCTTTCTCGTCGTCTGCACCTGAAAAATCCTTTTCTCACTTTCTGCATGATATGAATCAAAGAGAAAAAATGAAATGCTAGAAAGATGGGCACAGGGGTTGCATCATGTATGGTGTATCACTATTGAGTTCTTGCGAAGAAAGCTCATTTCTTGTTGTTCTTATATCACTTGAGTATTTCCTTACTCTGCATCCGCACTTCTTCAGACGGATATACTTGATGATGTGGTTGCGGGCCTTCTTGATGAACACCTAAACACATTTTGATCTTAATATTCACTAGATCCCTAGAATCGTATAATTTCATCGTCCGAGCTGAAAACTCTGATATTTTCTGTTTACGACGAAGAGTTCAGTCCCTCATCTTCGCCCCCTTCCTTGTCTGCCTCAGCGTCCTCATCGATTGGAGGGGTGAAGCGAGAAGAAGAGAAGGGTAGGGAGTCGTATCACCCCGTGTCTCCCTCGGGCTTCTCCCCAATAGGAGAGAAGAAGATGGGTGAGTCGTATCCATCCGTACCATCCACGGGACTTCATCTAAGGAGGGAAGGATGAAAGTGGAGGGTCAATATCGTTGACGTCGATCCTCTCGCTTTTTCTTCCCACGGGATTGAAACGAAGATGTTGGTGGGAATGTAAGACCTCCTCGAAGGATATCTGAGTGATCGAGAGATGCTCAATAGCAAGTGAAGAGAGGAGTGTGAGAGTCTCAAACTTCCAATGATTCATGGATAGTTGGAAGTGAGGAGTGTCGACTGCAGTCTTATCTGCATGCTCATCGAGAACCCGAGAAAAATATATCTAGTTATGCTCACTAAATTTATTTTTCTGACACAAGTTCTCTTTCTATCGGATGATCTTTTTTAGAATTTATAGAATACCTAACCTTTACGGGTTCCTCAGTCCATAAATGGCTTCGAATTTCACTCTTCGTACGCTTTCATGCACTTCCTTTGCAATTTGGTGATTGGAATGGAGTAGATTCCGTAAAGCGCCGTGATCATCGGGGAAAATATTAGGTTGATGCATAATTTTCTTTACGATTTCTAGTTTTCGATCCATAATTTGCTTCAACCTTTAGCTATTTCCTCTTTTCAGTAGCCCTTTTTTTGAGCCGTTTCGAGGGATGTATTTACATTATTTGAAAACCATTTAGTGCATTTGGGCCCATCCCGCATGTTGAAATTGGTCAAAATACGGAATTTCAAATTTTCGGTCAGGTGGCCATTTATGACCAATGGAAAAGCTATAACATGGGGGGTAGATACTTAGAATGTTGTTTTGGATGTTTTTGAATGATTTTGAGCCCAAATCATGCCAATTGAAGATACGGAAGTACTTTTTTCCAGAACTCATTTTGGGGTCGCCGCACACAAGTGAGCTCTTTTTTTTGTCTATACCCCGATTTCCCTAATTTTTGGCGAGAAGTTAGTTCCATGTATGAACTTAAACTTAAACATGAAAACCCAGATCGTTTTTCCGATTTCAAAAGATACGTCATTTTTGGTCCGCCCGACCGCCCTTCACCATGAAGAAGACCAGAAATGATGCCGTCTAGATAATGTTGTAGAGCATGATGGTAGCTTTCATTCTAAACAAAGAACGACGTTCTATCTTCATTTTAAACGAAGTTATGATCATTTAAGTGGTCCCGATTTGAATGTCGAAAAGTTATAGTACCAAGTTTGGCCTTCTGAATCTCGAAGATGACGACCGATATCAAAATTCTGACGACGCAGTTTGAAAGAGCATCATTTGAAATACTTATACTTGAATTTGTTGTTAGATAGGCCACATTTTTTCCTACCGCCGCGGCGTGGTCGATTCTCTCGCGATTCCTCTCATATGGAAGCGTACGACCGCACTCACTACCGACACAAAAGAGCGGAAATTCCAATCTAATAGTTTTGTTTTAATGGACGCTTGAGCTCGAACCCAAAATACCGAAAATTTTCCACATTTTGAGAAATATTTTTTTTCTACTAAACCAATTGAGATCGATTCGATATGAACTTCATATTGTAGTGCGTCAATTGTGTCCCAAATAATGTCAGAGTATTATCGAACTCAGGCAAACAATTCTCGAGAACACATCAAAAAAACCTTGTAAAGAAAATTATGCATCAACCTAATACTTCCGATTCTGCATTTACTTTAAATTGAACGTCTTCCAATCAAACTATTCAAAATGTCCAACGTATTCACTGGATTCATGTTCTGATTGAGCATCGACTCTCGATTGTTCATGTCACGGATTCCACTCTCAAGATTCATACCGTATCCAATGGATTCTCGTCATCCTCCTCCTTGGGGCATAATAAGTTCACGAGTTGCGTGTCTCTTCATATCCCAATATATCCCACTATACGATTTGCATCAATGGCTGTTTTCCGTGCGTTTCTCTAGTATTGAGACGATGGACGTCTATGTCGTCGAGGCAGTTTGTCCAATTTCTCGTCATAAGAAGATCACGGAATCATCGAATCCCTCCATAGGGAAGAACAAGGAATCTCAGACTCAGATTCACTTTTATACTTCTCATTATTTTTTGGATCCGACTTTCGTCCCAAATTGGGAAGAGACAAGGAAAACTGGTCCAAGTCGATATTTTCATTCTTTTTTTGAAAATTGTCTTTTCCATTTCAAAACAGATTTCAAAAAACTTGCTGGTATGTTTTTTTATCACGACTCATTGCCCACTAAAACCAAAACCACATTTTTTCGACCGCAAAACTTCTGACGATTTTGTTGCTGGGTCGAGCACTTGTACTGCTTTCAGTATGCAATATAAGGAATAAGGAGAATACAATCATATTTTTTGCACAAATATCCAGAGTCCTATTCGCTCACACTTTTGTGGGCGTGGTCGGAATCCGAACGACTGAAGGGGCGGAGTCAGCGACAGAAGGATAAAAAGAGAGGTACAGACCTAGATCACACCATTCTTCGATTCTTCTTCAGGAGCTCCTCCTCCTTCTCGCCTCTTCTCTCCTCTTCTTCCCTTCTCTTCACTTCCATTTTTTCCTCCTCCACTCTTCACCCCACTTGACTCCCCCCCTACCGTATCCTCATCTAACTTCCCACTACAACATAGACAGTGTCTAATAGACACATCTATTACACCTTCCGATCTTATCGTAGATGCTTCTCCCTAATACGCTAAACAATGCTCTAATTCATCGCGTAAGCCAGAGCCCTTGATTGTCGTACTCTTTTCAGGTTCGCCTCTCTCTCTTGACAATCGACAGGTAACTGAACAAACAGTGACATTATACATCACTCTACCAATAGTGTTCAATCGCAATACCGATCTTATTCCTAATTTCGGTTATTGAGATGCATCTCGTCTTCGTCTTTCTCCCTCTTTTCCTCCTCTCTCTCGTCCATTCTCAAGGACAGATTCATCACGAGAGAACCAATGAGTATACAAGAAAGGTTTCCTAAAAAAATCCAAATCCTTAAACCAAATTAACCCAAATTAACCCAAATTGAAATTAACCCAAATTGATAACCCAAATTGAAATTCAGGTAATCTCTGATCTCTTCAAGGAGAGATCTCGATCCAATCGAATCAAGTATGGACCCATTCAGTACAGAACCCACAGAGGTACGAAGGCATTTGTTGTATTCCATAAACTGAAATTTTTTCGCTAAATTAAGAAAGATTGGGACGGGATAAAGTTAGAAAGAACGAAACCCACTGTGACATTCCGAAATAACGGGCGTCTAGAAAGTAGACATAGTATGGATTCTGGTTGCACGGTAGAACAAGAATTTGTGCTTCATCCATTTGTTGTAGAGGAGAATGAGGACACGTGCTCTTCGTACTGCAACGGCAAGGCTGGAGACGGGATGTGTAATCCCGTGAGTTCACTTAGAATATATCGAGTGATTGGTGTACTACGATGACTAAGGAGTGCTACACTCGTGGATGCATCTTCGACTACGGCGACTGCTCCTCTCGTCCCTTCCGTCGGTGTGGAGAAATGAACTGCCCGTGAGTGGTCCACCTTCTCTTTCCTTTCCCTTATCATATATGTGGCTGCCTACGAAGAGTTTCTGATTGCAGGACGGATGGGAGATGCGATTCGGACTGCTATCTGCAAGGATGCTCAGACACATGCAATCTCGAGGATGGATCCTTCTACGAGGTCAGTCTGTATATCTTATTGGATATAAGTTCATCTCTACTCCACATTATTGTATTGGTACCTCAATATTCTTTCCTTTATTATAATACGAACATTGGATTTTTCAGTACGTCGCTTTCTTCAGTCCGTACTATTCTCCTCCCCACTTGTTCGGGGAATTCGATATAATTGAAGATCGCATTCGTAATACAACCGGGGAAGTCATTCTCTTAACTTGTTTCTATCTAGCATGAGACCACTTGTTTACTTTCAATTTGTAGACTCAGTCTTGATCTCGAAGGAATCTACGGCTTCTATGCGAGTCGCTACCTTCCCTGGACCTACGACTACGAAACGGACACTAGCTCTTTGGTCAGGATTTTACCGATTAGAGAGAGGGATGGTTGCATTGAATGCACATTGGTAATTCTGATCATTTCAGGTGCCAGGAGATCAGACGTGGTACAACCAGAGCTTCTCCATCTTTCGAGTTTCGTCAGGATACTTCGATCCCCGTGACACCAAGGTTAGTATTCTCTCTCACTGGTCTCATTTACTTTTACTCCTATACTCCAAAGAGTTGGATGACGGTAACACGAACTAGTTGATATGGCTGTTTACTTCTCATCAATTCTCTTTCACAGACCCTGGATGCCCTCATGAGAATGGTCAACACATACGAGTACCCACGCGTCTCCCCAATGATTGTGAGTAGAGTACAATAAAGATAGATACGTATATTAGTATTTGTTGCTTTATTATCTTAATGATGATTTTATTGCTACATGGGGATGGGCTGATAACGAACGGGTAATGTATTGCAGCTCTCCAAGAGACAAGTCAAGGAGTTCCATGAATTCGTGGACAATTACGATGATGGTCGCAAGGAGCTGAGGATGAAGAGGGAGCAGTGCCCGCTTACCATGGATTGCTAGAATGCCTCCTACCCTCCATAACACCTTCTTTTCACATCCCTGTATCCCTTTTCACAGTACCCTGTCGACTGATCATTCCCTTCTGAATCATTCCAACTACCTAGGTAGCCAATTTCATCTCCCTTATTGTTAGATCTCCCACTAATTTATTAATTCCCGTCCGATGATTGTTTCACAAATCGACCTTCCAGACGCATTCGTACAAGGTGTACTGCATAAATAATGCTCTCTACAGTTACTTAGTTATATCTAGAGACCGCAAGGTGGGTGACCGAATTGCTTTGGCAGGGTCATTTGTGGATCTAATGTATCCCTTTGAGGCTAAATAAGGTCATACTTTTTGCCGTTTGGCGATATCGCATCTTTGACTCGACTTATGGCCCAAAAACACCTCGAAAGAGACACAACGGAAAGGGAGTCGAAATCGGGACGAGAGCAAAGTGGGCGGAGCCCGTTCTGCCTGGTTTCTCCAAAAGTTTGAGCATAACTTCGCATCGAGCTTGCTCGAGGAAGAGAGGAAATAGGTCCTCAAGAGCGCGCGCTCTCTGCACACGCCGGGTGAGAGACAAGCGAGAAAGTAGAGAGGAAGCACCGTCCCTTTGCAGTTCCATTAGCGCACGCTCTTCAACCTTTGAAGTGAAATGATTAATCGGAAAAAAATCCTAAAAATACGTTCTCGGTGTCAATCGACGCCTAAAATCAGGAACTATCCATCGCACCATGCCCGTGTTAAGAATTGTCGTCGGAACCTTTCCATTCCCCTATCATGAACCCTAAATCGGTCTTTTTTAGATATTTCTGATTAGATAATGCATGACGGGCACCCTGTCGTTTATAGACACTAGTCAGACGTACCCAAAAATTTTTTTTCTATATTTTTTGGATAAGTATTCGCTGCGTCATTTCGAGAACCAGATTTCGACGCGCCTCTTTCTCCTCCTAAGTGGGCGGAGCCTGCGGTCTCTAGTTATATCCCTCTATCATCTTGCGAATCTGAATCTATCTCTCCCTTTCTCTTCTGATCTCTCCGATCATGCTAATTGACAGGATAGAGACGCAGAGAATCGAGGAATAAATCAATCGTCCAATTTCCATACGAACTCGCCCTCCTAATCTTGTTTCTCTCTCATTGAAATCTCTCCCTTCTCTCTTCATTCGTAGCTCTTCTACTCGCATCCAACGGTCGCTTCTCGATTTCTCGCCCTCCCCGCCTTAACAGACAAGTGAGTTGAACCCTCTACCGTACCCTCCGCCCCTACAGTACTCTTCCTCCAGGCATGCGAGTGATCTACCTCGTGCGTGCTTCTCAGCTGTTGGTGACTCTCCGTGCTCTCTGGCTACTCTACTCCGTCAGCTCCTTCTGTGAACGGACCCAACACTCAATGGTCAGTGCACTTTACCTTTGATCGTTGGTCTTTGATCTCTGGACTTGATCTGGTAGTCTGATAGCTTTCCCACTTCAGACTGCCTGCTCCGATATGATCGCCCGCATTCCCTTCGCGACTCCCGAGGAGATTGTCAGTTTTCGATCGATTTATTGACTATCGTACCTTCCGCCTACCGTAATCTACCATATACAGGACGAATTCGTGCGAGCAAAGAATCTCCGATCAGCAAGCAATCGAGCTGGCGCCGCCAAGAATAAGGTAGGGGAAGCATACTGTAGTCGAAGGTTACGCTATTGATCGATACATTGCAGTCTAATGTCTCTTCCTCCCACCAATCGACGACTACGACCACGCGCACGCCAGCGAACACCGAAAGTGAGGAATCTATCGTTCACTAATTGGATTGTTTACCGTAATTTAATCATCTTACTTTCAGGCTCTACAGTAACCTCACCATCATCGACTGAAGAAGTGAAGATCAGGAAGAAGAGAGACGAGAGGAAAGAACTGCCTGGCAATGGAATGACTGAGGTTAGATTCCCGGATGCACTATCTTCCTCTACCCCGTACTAGAATCTGAAATGTACCCGGAATAGCTGAAACCGATTAGTGGTGAATAATGGGTAGAGGAGGAGCTAATTACTCGTTCCGTTTCCTCCGGCTGTGCCGATACCGTACTCACGTGTCTACAGTACACTAGAGTCCCGTTGTCACCGTACCCTGTCTGTGACCATCTTTTCCGTACTCTCTACCGTGTCATTCTATCCCTGTTGAATTCCTGTGCAATCTTCATACGATTAATCGTCAATCCGACTGTTACTTCCGACCATTCCTTCCATATCACAGTAGTAGATCATGAATTACATTATAATGTCGTAATTCGTACTATGTATTTTGTTACAGGGTCAGCGCAAGTCTACAGCAGTTGTCGTGGATATTAAGAAGGAAGAGAAGGAAGTAGAGAAGAAAATTGAAGAGAAGAAATATGAAGAGAAGAAAGTGGAGAAGAAGGTTGAAGAGAAGAAAGATGAAGAGATCAAGAAATACGAGAAGAAGGCGAACGTGCAAGGAACGGTAGGTCACAGGGCGAGGAGTTGATCTTTGATCTCTCATTTAGACTCCCGAACCCATTCTGAAAGAGGAGAAAGAAGTGAAGAAGGAGAAGACTGAAGAGAAAAAAGTGAAGCCCGACGAGAAGAAGAAAGAGCAGGTAAGAGAACGACGTTGATGATTTCTGATCTTTGACTTCCAGGAGCCAGTTCATTCTGTGACGGAGACAATTGAAGAGAAGAAGATCGAGACTACCACTCAATCTGCCATGAACGAGAAGAGAGAAGAGAAAGGCGCTAAGGTTCGATCCCTACCCTTCTCTTCGTATAATGTCGGAGATCAAAGATCACTTCTCAGGTCGAGATTCCTGTTGCCGAAATTCCTGCTGAGATTACCGAGACTCCGAAAGAAGAGAAGCTTCCCAAGGAGAAGAAATCGGGCGACAAGGTGAATAGACGGAGTCTGGAAGGGGGCGCGGCTTATCTGAGGGCGGAGTCTGTCAATGTTGCATTCCAGACTGAGGAGACGCACCACACGGTGAAGAAGGATCTCAAGGCGCACGTGCAAGAGCCAGTGAAGGTGGAGGAAAAGGTGGGCGGAGTTTCGAAGGGGCGGAGTCTAATCCCTGCTAAATCCAGAAACCATCGACGGGTGTGCCCAAACTCGCCCCCGCTCAGAAGAACTTTGTCGTCCATCACTCGGATGCCTTCCTACAGGAGGTTCGCTGTCTTGAGGTGAGGAAGAGTCGCGAGTGGAATATGATGATTACTGTAGTCACTTATCCATCGATCGATACCGTACCATCTCAGGTCACCTCGGACGACTATTTCGGCAGTCAGGCATCTCCATTCGCTGAGCATCTCAAGGTAAGAAAGAGGAGAGCGTGAGAATATGCGAAAGCGCGAGAGTACGAGGAAATGGTATCATTTTCTGCAGGGACTGTTGTTCGCGGGCCCCGTCATGGTTGTCATCTCCGTCTATTTGGTGTGCAGTATAATGAGGAGAAGACTGAGCCACGAAACACCTAATGAGGTGATCGTTGGTCTTTATTCTTTGCTGTTTGATCTCTGATCTTTGCAGTTCCTCTCCCAGCTTGGCGTTGCTTTCCACATGGGAATGTGGTTGGTCGTCGCTCTCTCCATGTTCTTCATCGCCAATCATTGGTCTGAAAATTGGTGAGTTGGTCTTTGATCTCTGATGCATCCTTTCCCTCTCTCTAGGCACACTGTCTCCAACAACACATTCGCTCCCGAGTTCCCATGTGCCTGGTACAGTCTGATTGTGAGTTGTCTGGCCACACATTGTACTGTCGTTGGTTACGGTATCATGGAAAAAAATTTTTTTTTCAGATGCTCTCTTCCTTGATGATGTTTGCAACGTCGCTTGAGTTGTGGTTCCAGAAGCGACTCAACTACGATATCGTATTTGAGCGTGCCTACAGATGCTATGAGGTACTGTGGTAGGAATCGGGTACGGTAGATCAATCGATGATAGGTTCTTGGCACGGTACCTGCTCGACTCGTTCACACAAAATGCCTACCTTTCGCAGGTGATCGACAACTCGGAGTCCGTCCAGAACCAGGGCCAATTCTCGCGCACTAATGTCTACTAATGGCTGATTCTTGTGCACAACGAGCTCCGCCCACTAATTGACTTTGCCTCCCCCGTGTACATTTCCCCGCCCTCTCCTCATGCCCCTAATTGACAGTAATCACTAACGAGACGGAGCTCATACACCTGATAAATGGGACTATTGCCAAACTGTATTCCTGTTTGTGCTACTGTCGATATGTACATGGAGTTAATCGATTAGATTTTATGGTATTCCGAAGAACTATACTGCATTTTGAACATGCTCTCTTGTGTATTACTCTACTGTCATTGCACCAATCGTTGGTTGTATTAACCATTTCATTTCTTCGCTCTTATTCTTTCGAAGTACTGTGCATTTCTTGTTGAATTCTATGAGTGTTCTTCGATATGACGTGATAAACTTCGCCTAGCGCTGGGACAAGATCGGTGATCAATCGATCTGCAGTAGCATCCTCTGATTCGGAAGTGGCGCCTGTCAGTCGATAGACGACGATATGGTTTCCGTTGTTTTCAATCACGATTTTCCTTCCAGAATCGACGAGTTGGTAGGCGAAATGAGTGCCCTCAAGTATTTTTTTACATATAATAAGATGCGGATTATGATCTAATTCACGTACATAAATGGAAGTGGTTGATTAAATATACTAACCATTTCGACAACTTTTCTTGGACGAACGATTCCTCGAGTAGCTGAGTGGTCCAGTCTCTCCATTCGGGACTTATTGGACAGAGTGAGGGGGTGGGTATCGTTCCTGTCATAGACAATGTGCTCATACATTTGCACGCATCATTCAAGGAAGCCTCCCACCCCCTTTGGCTTCCACAATTTTACCTATTGTCATTGAAATACTGACGTTATCTGGACATTCAATGCACTGATCTTGATCAGCCCTGATTCGTAGTACGGAGATTCACG
Source organism: Pristionchus mayeri (assembly GCA_036245805.1). Taxonomy (NCBI): domain Eukaryota; kingdom Metazoa; phylum Nematoda; class Chromadorea; order Rhabditida; family Neodiplogasteridae; genus Pristionchus; species Pristionchus mayeri. The sequence goes on along the minus strand of BTRK01000006.1, from coordinate 34,075,504 downwards.
CAGAATCGCAGCCATCGTCGCATTCGCAAGGGGAAGGAAGAACTCGCGTAGTGTAGTGAAGCCGAGGAATCGGAAATGGTAGAACTCACTCACGCAATGAAAGTTACGCTAACTCGGTGGTTTGCGCGTGTCGATGCAGGCAGATATCGCGAGCGACGTTCTCCCCTCCATTCTCAATTTCTCCACTAGGGAGATTCAGAGAAAAATTGACCAAATCAACAAGTCTGTAATAGAGAACTCATGAGTAGACCATAACACTCATAATAGAATGGACTATCAAATCTACAAATTGCTGTTGTGCAGTCTGTTTTGAGAGGATCGAGTCATAGAAGGAACAAGTCACCAACCAAAGAACTTACGGATAATTCCTATAATGATCGAGAGCTGCTGAGATCTCTTGACTGAGTGTTTCAGGACTGAAATATCTCCTTTTCGACTCGATGATATCTCCTTTGTTCTGATACCTCGTCATGAAAGTGATCCGGTCCACACCCAATTTCCTGTTAATCTCAACAAACTCGACAATATCTTCGCCTGAGAATCTTCCTGAGGCCAGCAAAGGAACGCATAATCCTCAAAGAAATCAGAGGATATTAGTACTGTATCTATGTGCATAAAACTGTATCTCTCACCGAAGAATATGGCAAATTCAGGCGGGTCAAGAAGAGATAAATCATAGTCGATATCAACGCCTGTGTTTCTCATGCCGAATCTAGGAGCCTCCTCATTGGGAGAATGCTCGACGAAACCTGAAGAGGGACGGATAATCTACGACATACTTAATGCTGGGGTAACTAACTAATCTCTAAATATGATAAATTAAAGAAAACATGAACACACTTTCCAAAATATTGTCTTGCCGACTTACATATCGATTTTTCGATGGATCCTTCGATGAAGAAATTGGGTAGATTGCATGTGAGATAGAAGGCTCTCCAGAGGGAATTCCCGTTGTCGCTCATCTCGTACCACGAAGCACGCAGACGGACACCTAGCATGCAGAGGATTTCGTTACGAATGAACAAATGAATTGCAGATTATCTTTTTGAAGATACGCTCAGCTATTTATTCCTCGCTTCACTAGTGAAAGGTACTGTAGAAAAGAGATAATCCTATACCATCCTTCATCCCGCACTCCACGTTGTAGTTGGGCGCCTTCGCGTATACGAGAGCACGAATTTCCTCTCCTCGATTTCGTCGATCTCTTGTGAATGTGGATTATCAAACAAATGAATATTGTTTAATATTTAAAATTTATCTCAGACTGGCATTTCCACATAAATCTGAAGAACACACCGAATCGTGTGAACGAGGTAGACATCTTCGGCAATTTCAGTAAAAGAGCTGAATTTCTCCGTTAGTTCCATCTGAAAGTATCAGGTTGTCCAGAAAGTAACGCTCGATTTTCAAATTTTCGATTCTAAGATGCCCTGACTTTTGTTACCTTCTGACTATCATATTGTTATATATGGTCGTTGAATGCATGGATACTATTTCCATCGCACATTGTTTCAAGCCTGTCCAATTGGTATTGAGGCGACAGGATGAAGTCAAAGGTACATCAACAATGAGTTGAACTGATTACGTTTTGGCCCAACATTCCATGGATAGCTTTGATAAGGCAAATATTATGCCACATGCGAAAAGTACTACACACGGATATTACAATACAACATGTGAATCTAGTCCGCTGCAAAAGATGGCATAAAAATAAACTCATTTGTGAAGTTGACCCTACCTGAACATCAACAGAAATTCTTGTTTTTACCGCATCTCCGTAACAATAGGTGCATTGATCTCAAATGTTGTAAAACGAAAAGTACTTCCTACGTTTAACTCAAAATTGTATTTATATGAACATGTAATAATTCTACCAAAACGTGCAGCATTCATCAACCTGACAATGAAATTTGACCATCGAAATTGGCATATTTCAAAACTTTACGTTTCCAGCATTGATGAAAAGTCCTAACTTTTGTGATTGATTGTTAAAGCAACTCCGTATCTGTCCGCAGCCGGCAGGTCTAAGACAGGGAATTGCATCCTTTTGAGGAAATGTATTCATTCGCCGAACACCAAAAGTCGAAATTTTGGCTATATTTGAATTTATTAAACAGTACTGAAATTCAGTGTTTCCTGAAAGTAGAAAAGGCGTGCGTTCAAATGTTTATTTGTGATATGTAGCACCATTGCATATCATGGAAGCGCACCTATCTAGAAACCAGTATCAATGAACCTCGAAGCAGAAAACGTTATCGCTTGAAAAGTCTTTCCTCTGCAAGAGGTGAATCCGAAGGTTTTTTACTCGTGCTATGTTGAGTCAGGAACGACCTCAGACCTATTTTTAGATAGAACGACCAACGGGCTTCTTACTCCGCTATGTGAGAGTTTACGGCAATTTTCCCCTCAAAATATGAGAAGCAGCAAATATTTTAAGACGAGTGTGAAAATATCACTTTTGATAAAACTTGGATTGTATGAATATCCAAAAGACATGATGCCATTCGAACATATGCATATATTGCCCAAGTACACCCCTACAACATGCTACCGAGGTATCTTGAAATCTTTAACGAAAAGGATTTTACGCGAGGTCAAACATCATGTTTCAAATGGAGCGTTACTTTCTGGACAGCCTAATATTTCGGATCCATGAGCTCAGATGGAATTTTCTAATCCTTTATTTCTACGACACACTTGACGTCTTAAAATGCCTAATTCCGTGAAATACTCACCTCAGTAGGGCTCGAGTCGTTTCTCTGTGAGTGAATCTCCGTGAGGGTGATGAATTCGCCGAAGGCGATCATCAGAAGAACCACGACGGCGACGATGGCGAAGTATCGACTGCACCAGTAGGTCAACAGTCGAATTGCAGACGAATCGACTCTGGCCATTCCGATCCCATTCAGTGTGACAACTTCCCATTCAATGCATAGTGAGCTCAATCTCTCCTGCCCATTCAATAAATGCCATGTCGATCGAATCTGTGATTGAATCCCCAATAAAAACTCCCCTTCCAGCAATAATGCACACAATCAATATATTCATAACTGGCAAGATCAATAGCATTCATAAGTGCGGAATTCTAAATGAAGAAAACGGTGAATAATGATAGAAGACTAAATAATTTTGTTGCAAAACTGTAGAGTCCCCCAGTTCAAGCACTTATAAAACACTGAGGGACAATATGAAGATATTGGGAATACACCGTGGAATTTATTCTTCTAAAATAGTGGCCGATACAGCCATCTTCCTGCCAACGTAAGTCCGTAGAAGGGAGTGAAGAGATGATACTGGATACGATCTTCTGATGATGTAAAGTGCGCTCTACTGGGTCGTCAGCATGTCCTTTCGCAGGAAGTGTTGAGCGAAACGTTGCTGCAATTATCATTAAAAATATCTCAAAATAGAGTTCGATGCAAAAAAGTCATTGACTTTTCATTGTCTGGATCAGAAAAAAATGAAGAATAATGTGAAAATGTAGTTGAAATGGTTTAACCTCAATCCTCGTTGGTTCCCTCTGCTTGGGTGTATCGTAGATAATGCAAATGAGGTAGAAGGCATTCAATGAGAACTGCAAATTAGATAATACAAGTAGACCTACTTTTTTATTTTCTTGATTTATTTACAATATCTTAATCTTAATTATCTGACACGTTCAGCGAGAAGTATTAGGTTGTTGCGAAAGTCTTGTCGCGTGCATAACTACACCGATTTCGCTTCTCTGGAGTTTATGTTGTCTGACCTCATAATATATGTTATGTACATACATGCGCACCATAGCCATGTAGATACCCCTAGTGAAGCCCCTTTAGAAAACCAGAAAATTTCGCGAAGTTTATTTTGAGCGAAAATGTGATAAAAATATGTTACAAATTTATTTTAGCCTAAGAACAACTAGCGACTTCTGAAATGTTTCTTGTGAAATGATAATTTAGGAAGGGTTGCTTGTTCAGATAAGGCCAATAGGCCTAACATTTAAAACGGCTGCGAGCACTAATTTTACCAAATAGGCAGTTTTCATCATGATAATTTGAGGATTTTTATTTTGAAAGGCGAATTTTGCCGGGGAAATATACCACCAAACCCAAACTGAAATAGCAAGTTAATCACCTCACATATTATGTTTTTCAGGCTGATATACATTCCCAGATCGATCGAAACGAAAATGAGACGATAAAACATGTATTCCAGAATTCTCGTCCAAGCTTGATTGTGAAATATGTAAAAATTTTCAGAAGGGCATTTGTGCCTGGCTATCTATTAATGAGCCCTGGTAATGCCTGTGTCACGAGGTTTATGAATATGTTATGCTTTGACCATATCACTCTTTTCCGAGTAGTAGTAAACGTAGGAAGGAGCATGTCGGTGATATCAGTCGGCAGTGTGTCGTCTTTCACTGTTAATTTGTTAATGATCCTTTAGCTGCGGAGTAAGGTGCGCTAGAAAGACTATCCAATACCTCATCGATAGTAATTAGTTGCATGATATCGATAGCTGAAATAAGGACTATAGGCGCTACAATGTTCAAGCGCTATGACGCGACAAGACTTTCGCAACAACCTGATACCATGCTATCAAACAGTTTCTCTCACATACCTGAGTGAAGTATAGGATCTGCGAGACACTCTCAGCCAAGTCCAGTGAATCTTGCGAGATGTCGTGCAATGCCTGATCAAAAAATCTGCTTGCGAGACTGTATAAAATTACTATGAAAATTCTTCATTCTTGTTTTCATTGCTTCTCTCTTGAGATAATTGCGAATGATTGTTCAGTAAACAGCCTTCTTTCTCAGGATGAATTGCAGTACTCACTTGTGGATTTATGACATTGAGGAATAGACGGAAGAGGTAATTGGGGAGATTGAGAAGGAGATCGAAGATGGAGATGAGTAACGTCCTCTGAAGGGCGCGAAGCTGAGCACGACGAGCACGACGAGACCTCAACCCCTCCTTCATTCCCAGAATGGATTCATTCTACCAACCCCTGTCTCCTGATCACTCCTTTCTCCTGCGTTGACTTGAGCAATCCACCCACATTGAGATTCTCCATACTCTGCTGGTCGAAACTATCCGTTGCTGCCAGTCTGAACATAGTCAACAGTTGTGATATGGGATTCCAATCGAGTGTCCTCTTACTTCTTGGCAGCGTCGCTGTTCTTCGCAGACAAGCTGTTATCACGAGACCATGACTCGCGGAAGAAAAGAACCTCAAGAGAGATTTCGAAATACGAGGAGACAGATGGAAATGTACCTTGATGTCGCAGATTGTGATGATTCCTAGTGGAACGAAGTACGTCAGCACGATTTCGGTTATCTGCAAGTTATGGGAATGAACTCAAGTTATTCTTCTGCACTCATTCTTGAGACGTGCCTCCTAATCTCAACCTGTCATTGGTTCCAGTCGTCTAAGCACATGAGCTGTGCGATTATCCATCCATGAAAATCCTACTCCATTTCCTAGTGTTTGGTGTTGTTCTTCTAACCTGAATCTTCCTTTCGAGGTCATCGTCGTGTCCATTCATACACGCCCCCTTCTCCATATCGTACTGGATATCGAAGAGCAGCCATGACTCAGCCAGGCTGATCACGATCGCCAGCAGAACCTGCAAGATTCCCTCTCTTGCTCATCCATCTCGAGAGATTATTAAAGAGATTGAATGGATCAATTTGCATTATGCATATCAGCCATCTCTCAGAGATCAAATGAAGAAGCTGCATCTATCGTTGCAACTAACCACAGCGAGAATGGGTTCTCGATTGAGTCGGAGATGTTTGAAGGGCGAGAAAACGGCGACGTATCGAACGAGGGAGAGGACAAGCCAGCAGTAGAGGGAGAAGGCCGACGCCGAATGGACTATGAAGAGATTCACCTGGAAATTAAAAAAATTTGACGTTTATTATGCGTTCCTCAGGGCCCAAATAATAGAGATTAGTCCGACTAGACTGATGTTTTCGCCCACTGACGTTCTTCTTCAGTAATTCTATTTGTCGCCCGGTATTTGCCTGCTTTTGTTTTCAACACACATATTTCCGCATCCCGGAAATAGCAATCCACTTCCTATTCCATAGTTCTGAAGATGCATACAAAATCGAAAGGTCAATTCATTTGATCCGTCAGAAAAACATGTTTTTTTTTCGTAAAACATGGTCCCAGGATCTGTATTTGTTCCGTCTAGTAACTAAGAGTGTTTATCAATTGAAGAGGGTCAGCTGAGTTTCCCTGGGCTCTTCTCTCACGATGTTGCAGTGTGAAAGGAGTGGCAATGGGTGGATCTTCCCTCTCCCACGATGTTCATTCACACACTCGCACGGATGTTTCATTCAATTTAACGAGAATCCATGCTGAATAGAGCGGAGATTCCCAATGAAAAGAGATTCTCTCCATTCAGAATGATCCCTCGTCGGATCTTGAAAAAAGACTGAGCAGTAAAACAAGTGTGTTTTCTCCTTCGCTATCCGTACTACTGAGACGGTCCATATTTAGAGAAGGTAATGCACGAACTTTTATGCTTCTCATAATATAATTTCCATGTATTGATGCTGCAAGGAGATTGCGCGTGCTAAGATGGAAACCCCTCTTGAATTCCGGAAGATCTGTTATCAGATATGGTTAAAATCCGAGATAAGCTAAATGGTGATGCACAATATGCCTATCCTCCATTTTTCATTTAATTTCCGGTTTTAGGCAGCTATGAAACGCGCATAAAAGCAACATAAAAGAAAACAGATGAATGAAATATGGAGTACCTTGCATACGAACATTCCCAGCAGCCAATTTCCCCTCCATCCCATCTTGCCCATTCCAAGAGTGAAGAGCATCGCTGCCAGACAAGCTGTGTCCGCACCTCAAGAACAGGATGAGACCATGGGAGAGATGCAGAACAGAGAAATGCATTATTAACTGCTGATTCACTTTCTGCCGATGTACTGTATTGTATCCAACGAATGCAAGCAGACACCTCGGGATTCTTCAACGTACTGCCAAGTCGGCAATTCAATTACCTGCCATAACTCTGAGCAGAGTGAGGGAGACCCTCGTCGCAGAGGAACCACGCTTCCTGCAATGATATCATTCAACTTTCCCATCTCCCATATTTAACTGATCCTTTTGTGACCTCTGTTTGCTTGAAACCCTTTTACGTGGATGAATGACGTTTTCACGCTTGCGACTTCGCGTATAATTTATTCAAAGATACGTTCTATTGAGAGATCCCAAGATCATCATAGGACGTCGCAGTATGCGTGACAGGCAGTGACACGTAGGAATCGGGATGCCGCCTATCTTCATTTCATCAGCTATCTAAGCAATACCCCTGCCTTTATTTGAGTATTATGCAGAAGTGCATTCCACAAATAGTTCTAAGTGAGATATTCCACGCGTATTTCAGGCCTGTCACAATTGTGAGAAAATTCTGCTTGGCTCCCTCAGACAGCGAAGTGCGAGTATGATCATAGGGAGTGATTGTGAAGTTCGTGCACTCCTCACTCTTCCTACTTTTTCGCACTTCTCTGTCTATCAAGAGACCATTAGGAGAGGAGAGAATGCTGATGGCATCGAACTATTTTCGCATCCCCACCACTTTCCATTACCTTGCCTAATCCCTCTGCGTGAAATGACTCTCTCCAGTTTGCACACTCTCTCGTCGATTGAATGGGAAATGGGAGAGGAATATCATCGCTTCCCTCTGCACTCCATCCAGACACTCGTCATCCGAGGAAGAAAGCGAAACTGTCAATCAAGAGGCTGAGGCACTAATCCGCGTCGTTCAGCTTCTTCTACTCATATCTAGAGGATATTTATCTTTTCGTAATTTGATGTATCTGCTTATCCTAAAACATCATTAATGAGGCCAGACTTGTCAATTAAAAAATGAACGTGCCTAATGAAGTTCAGAAGTGTACATTTTACTTCATTAGGTTGTTTCAATGTACTCTTGATTCATTTTTTGCATTTCTGCTTGAGAGAAAGACGAGATCGAAGACCAATCATGAGACTACCTCAACTTTGCATGCTATTCCTTGTTAGAAGGAAAGAATGGAAAGGAAACCCGATGGAAATTGAACACCTCCGTCTTTTCATCTCTGGTTCATAATTGTAGTGACGATTCAGAGAAGAAAAGGACGATCGAGAACCATTGTGGGGGAATTCCCCAAAGGGTGAGATATAATAAGGGAATGAGTAATTCGCCGTGAATTGGCTACTACGGGAAAACATTTTGCATCTTGTCCTGAGGAAATATTGGAAATCTTAACTACAATCGCAGTGGCCAAAGAACAAGATTGATCCCGTCCCTTCCAATTGCTCTCTCGGAGTTGAGAGTACGAATGTAGAGTGGGAGCTGTCCTGCTGCCGGAACAGACATGTACCGACATGTTCTCAGGACTATTTCAGACTCATCAAATCCCTTCGTCTCCCCTTTCTCTCGCTTGTCTCGCACGCTTCTCTGATATCTCTCACAATGAAGAAACAAAGAGCCCTTTAGCTTCTCCGTCTGGGTTTCTTGAACATCAGAAATACGACCCGTTGGAAAAGAAACCAAAATATACATTTGGCCAGGTAGCAAAACGTTCTTTGGATTGCATATCGAGGGGTTCTACGGATTCCGTAGGTAGGGGAGTGTGTATGTTCAGATTACGAAGGAGTGAGGGTTACAATCCCGGGGGACTCACCGTATCGTTTTATTCTTGAAGAAAGTGAGGACGTTGAAGAGTATTCCTAATACGCAGATGGAGATGAGAAGAGCCTTCTCTAGTCGTGCCCCCAATGAGGGAGGAGAGACCACCACCAGAGTATCGTTGAAGGGACCCGCCACTGCATCCATCTACAACTAGACGGAGTTCTACTAGAGGAATCAGAATGCACCGAGAACAGCAATCTGTCGAATGGAAGTACAGTCTTTTTTCGGCCACAACAAACAAAATAACGCAAGGACAACGAAGCAAAACAGGAACCGTGCGTGAGAGAAAAAAAGCTACAGAAGCGAGTGTCAGGACCAGGGAGTGACAATGGATTGGGAGAGGGAAGAAGTGGAGATTGACTCGAACGGAATGAAGAGGGAATGGGACTAGAAGTAGTGGAGCAGCCTACACATGGGAGACTACTGAATTTGTGCGGGGCTTCTCACCCGGTTTCCGTCCCTGAACACGCGCCACGAACCACTACAAATTGTAAAATACGCTGGATTATGGGCTGAGACGTCATAAGTGGAACACTAATGCGCCTGTTTTGAGTGAGAGTCTCGACGAACCAGAAATAGAAACCTGAGTGAAATTGGTGTATCGGAAAGAGCGAGAGATCGGAATGGAGAGGAGAAAGGAACAGACTATTTCCTGTATTTCACAGATCCGCTGGGAATTGTGCAGGGTTTTGATATTTTGACGCAGATTTCTCCCTCTGAAAGACAGACAATCCCGAGAAAACACTCGAACGAACTGTTCGACGATCTTGTTCATATTTTCAGCTGGCAGAACAAAGAAAGCGTCTCTTCATTCTGCCTGTTCTCTCGTTCGTCAGAGAAGAAAGGGAGTTCGCAGATAAAAGAAAGGCGCATCCACGCAGCCATGTAGCCGGAACTGAGTTACCATACAAATTTCCTGTGGAACCATAGATGAAAGAATCCCTAGCTGCGAAAACGACGAGCCACTGTCCATTGCCAATTACCGACCTAATTGTAACTGAAAAGAGAAAAGGCAAAACAGCATCTGAGTTCGTTATGGTGAAAGAAAAGTTCCTGGAGAAGAAAGCGGGTCTTAGCTGCGCCTTGAATAATCTCGGCGAAATTCGCGGCGTGGGAATCAGTAGCAGAAGGAGTTGGAGGAGGGGGCAGAGGAGGGGGCGGGACTTCCTGGACAACATTGAAAGATCCCACCATTTCTTCGTCTCGCACTTAATGAATTCACGAGGCTGCCACGAAATTAAAGAGCAATTTAATCAGAGGAGCCATGCATTCGAGGTACTGTGAATGGAAGAAAGAAAAGGAGGAGGAGAATGAAGAGGAGGGTAGGAGCGCCTTCGATACAGCCACAGACTCATTCTACACCGATTACTAGATTGCTTCCATTTCATATCTACTGACTTCTTTCCAGGTGGTTGGGAGCATAGATCAAGAAGGGGCTTCTTATTTAATGGGATAATCCATTGCATCTCCGGGTAGTCTTTTCGCTAGGCACATCAACACACATGAATTCCAAGATTGCATGTAGATAGAACAACATACATAAATTAGATGGAATACTTTGGAGAAAGGACTCAAGTGTGTGTGAACGTGGGAGAATGCAGACTGGTGAATCATGCTCAATAATATCCGCAATATCAGGGGAATATTGAGGTAGAGAAGAGACGAGACAAGCTAGGGAGATAAAATGAATCATGGCTCAGAATGAGACATATTATTGCATTTACATTAGAAATATACATACAGATTAGGGTGCTATCGTTCGTTAGCGTGGGATGGGAGAGTCGCTCTTACAAGTGTGAGTGATCACAAGGCAAAGGACTGGGATTGCATTCTGACTAGTCCATCTCTCACATTGCTGTTATGACCAGGAAGTAGACAAGGAAATTGAAAATGTAGAGAAGGGAAGAACGGAGGAGTGTACTAGAAGCACAACGCACCTCGAAAAGATTCCCAGTTGGGAATGCAAACTATGCTAATTTCATTTTCAAGAATCTAATTGGGAAAGGACAAAAGCACGAACCATACGACTTTTAAGTACTTTCGATATTAGGAAATATCTTCACATCAGCACCCGAATATGGTAAAATTATGGGCAATAAATAATGAAACACAATTGCATTTTTCACAACTCTGGAGAACAAAATTGAATTGAAAACAACATCTTTGGGAACATGGGAAAATATGTTTTCACTGGTCTGTAGAAGAGAGGATGGCCAATGTGATGATATCCAAACAATCAAAAACAATCAATCTCGAAATAATGCATTCTTTATAAATTTGCAACTATAAAAATCAAAGATTCACAACAATGAGAACAGGGGAACGAATGTGGCTACCTTCATCTACCGTAAATCTACAGTTCACTTGCTGCAGTCTTGCGGGGGAGCGCAAAACTGCCCCATTTAACAGTGAATGGTCTTGTTTTCACAATCCTCGTGCCCGTCTCAGCATTTTCCTGGAAGAGTGGGGCTATTGAGAATGGTCTAGAATCTAGTGCTGACAAACACCCACTTATCACGTGCTCTTTCACACCTACTCGAACATGGTCTCGTAATTGATAATTCAATCTCACTCGGGATTCTCAAATTGCTAATCTGCATAACTGTTTCGTATCTCCCTAATGGGAATGTAAACCATTACTCACCTTCTCATTCTCTTCCTCCGTGAGTTGTTCTTCTCTCTCCTTCTTCTCTTCTTCCTTCCCATTCTGCATCCCCTTCTCATTGAGGATGGCCTTCGATGGCTCCGTCTACAATAATTAAACTTCATATCAACCTAATTCTATTCAACTTCACAGAGAATTAGGAATACAAATGCAGTTCCTTCTCACAATCAATAAAACCGTTCTCAAAATCAATCACAAGTGTTCTTATATATTTCGTTTCTTTGTCTGATCTGCGATGCAGAGAATAGATACGTTTAAATAGTGCTCACCTTCTCTTCCTTGGCTGTCCTCTGGGGAGTCTTCTCTTCTCTCTGCTTCATCCCCTTCGACGGCTTCAGATATGCTGCCTAAAATCGTCTGATTATCTCCATCTCGCGCATTTCTCGGACTGTCTGGCACGTATGTAAGAGAGACTGAGAAAAATATTCCCCTAACTTATTTACGTACAATGATTTTATTGTAGTGTCTACAGTTTCTGTATCGTAAGATGACAACGACAGGAAATATTATCCAGAAATTTTAGCAGGATTGAAACACATTGAGGATACCTCGTTGTGGTTGGTTCCTCTTGGTGGAGCGTGCGATGGAGTGAGTGACGACAACGCAGCCCGGAACTCAAAAAGTGGAAATGGACATACAATTCACTATTTGAAAGATCCGGTGGAGTATTTTGTCAGACAAACGGTCAAACAAAAAAACCGACCAATCTCGGGGAAGCCGTCGACGTCTCCTTCGTAAGTCGACGAGGATCTGAATTCAGTACATTTTTACTTTAACGTTATTGGAACACATTTTTGACAATTATGAATCTCTTCTATCTTATGAACACGTTCAACAAACGATAATAATAAATTTAATTAATAGGACGGTTACGGTAATTGAGCTGTTCACTGTGCAGAGTTTTCTCGTCGAATCTGGAGAAGATCCCCCGTCCTCTTCTAAGGACTCCTGATCCGGGCTGCACCTACAATTCACTATTACATCAACGAGTACCCTCTGACGTATCCCCTCACATCTCAGTGATCAATGATTGGGTAAAACACCCAGTGAGTGGAGTGATACTCGAGCGGATTCAGAAAACGAATCTTTTGCCCGCTGACTGCCGATGAAACTCGCTGCGACACCATTCTAGAATGAAGAAGTTGTAGAAGAACGAAAAGAGCTTAACTCGTTTATATGCGCAATATCAAGGGTGGGAAGAGTCAAGACATCATACTTGCAGCAACTGAATCCTATGCTAATCAAGAGAAGCACGAAGTGAACAGGAAAAGCACAGCAAAAAATGGATAAAAATATAGCAGAGACGGGAACAGGAAGAAAGGAGAAGAAAGGATGGAGATGTGAACCTTCGGAGGAGCAAGAATGGCCGTCTCATTTCACTTCCTATCATGCAAATCCACATGGTAATGCCGATTCATGAGACGTGCATTCGAAGACGAATCGAATGGATCACTAAATGGAAAGAGGACGTATTAAAATCGTATTCATTCATGATTTAGCTATGATCTTTAGAGTAAACATCCAATTCGAATAAATAATGGATTCGAAATCAGATTCGACAGATTTGATTGTGAGCCAAACTCAACCAATTGTTTATCACATAAATTTCCTCGTCCAGCAACTCATATCAAATACATTTAACATCGTAAGCCCTGATTCCCCGATCGTAACAGTACATCCCTTGGCAGTTGAGGAAGCCACCGGTTGCGTTCTGTCGAGGCATCCAATTCCACTGGAAAGTATCTATTATCTTACGCAATTGAAAACTTCGAAAATAGTTTAAATTATGGGGGGTTCGGATTCAAATACTTCTTTAAAGTAGGAGGAAGAGGAAAGTTACCGGTAGATAATTGAGCTTCTTCGTATAATCTTCGCAGTACATCCAGCATTGGCCGAATTTGCAGTGTCCAATGAGACCCGAGTGACCGCCCATCAATGACATCAATATATCCATCTCGCTCGAATTGTCTAGAAGATGAAGTCGAATTGTCTAGAAGAGCTCTTTCCTATTTTATGCCCAATATCCATCACTCCAAGACGTAAGTTTACCTAATAATTATAATAATTACCTAATAATTATGGTTAGTACTTCTACTGGAAAAACAGTTTCGAAACAGCTACTCATACGTAGACAGGAGAGGGCGACGACGTCCTTCTCATTCACTCTGATGCTGCAGTCCCCCTTCCTCTGCCACATCGAATCCCTCTCTTCACTCATCGATCCATCCGCGTACTATTCAGTCAAATTCGTTAGTGAGAAGAAGCAACGCTGAAATGGCTGACCAGCACTTGTATGTATCCGTACTTGCAGATCTCTTGGTAGTAGTTGTTCTTCGATTCCGATGAATTCTCGTGCACGAACACATCGTGGTAATCGTTCATGAAGAGCAACTGACCAATTCATTTTTCTTCTCTAAGCACTACATAAAAGCCGTAAATTTTACATTTGCATTGGCTGAATTTACCTGCGAAAAGTCGCAGCCATCACACTCAAAATTAGTTACTGTGCAGTTGTGTGAAGAGTTTGTGAGCACTAAAATGAGTTTGGTGAAGAAAACATAAATTCCCGATCTTCATCCATCGCGTAGACTTCGCCACTCTGTCAAAATAACAAGTCTATTTTTAAATGACCCTGTGTATCGTCTGGGTATGCACAGAATGCGACGCCGTCGTTGTTGAAGTCGAAGGAGGGACCGACGCACGACGAGGAGCCGTACTTCGTCGACTTCCATGGGAAGTATGGCTAAACAGACTCAGATCACTGTCGCAAACTTGTTTTAGCAGGATGGAGAAAACAGAATAAATATTTTTTATTTATAAAAATTGAGATATTCGACGAACCATAACGTGAAGTTCTCCGCCCGGATGGCACTCGTAACCACATTCGGAATGGATCAAAGAGGAGCTGGAAGGAGAGACTAAGTTACACTAATGAAAATGTTTAGAGAATACTACTAGAGCTTGTAAGCATTGTAATGAGACAACGCGGATGAATGAGTTAGGAAGAGACAATTGATCATTCTTTATGTCACCTGCAGAAGTTGTCGATGGGACATCCAGCATAATCGTCAGTGAAGATGTCGTCCTCGCAGGAGCAGAATTGAGAGGAGACGAAGGGAAGAGAAGAGAGGATCAGCAGAGTCATCATTCTCGATAAATTGCCTCTTCGTAGTGATAGACTTCCTTTTATTGCGTCTACCAATCACATCTCGCCACAAGACAGATATTGCGCTTCTTCATGAAGTACGACTGCATTTTTGGGGGAATTGTCATGAAAGAATTGAGCAATGTTCATGTTCACCCATAGGTAGGGTCCACAACGTGGATAGCCGATGTTTCGGAATCTGGACAAAAGTGGGTGGGTTAAAACAGTCCCATAGAGTCTCAATAACATCCTCCTTTTGGAATTAGATCGATATCTCATCTCTAAAGCGAGATACAGCTCGAGAAGCACGAGCGACGAGCACAACGGGAGAGGGGGGAAAGGCGAGACGAGAGGAAAAGTGGGCGGAGTCAATCTCTCCTCTCTTCTCCTCTCCCCTTTGTCGCACCCCCCTCCATTATTCCGCCGATTTCGCTATACAAATGAGTGAAATACCGTTCTAATCTTCGCTTAAGATATCCCCCGATGCTTTTGTGTGTATTGTAGGAGCATTCAAGTAAAAAACATCACATTTATCGATTAGGGGTGCTCCTTAGCCACAATTCACGCGCAAAACAACAGAAATTAGCACAATAAAATAAGAAAGCGAGTGAATGGTGCCATCAGACCATTTAATTCTCAGAAAGACATGGAAACTAGGGAACAGGGTGGGAAGTGGATCAGAGAAAATTTTCGAGCAAGTCGAACAATAATCATTTAGGGAGGACTCTAACTGGGAAAGGGGGGGGGTGGTCGAAGGAAATTAGGGGAAATGGAGGTGACCAAACTGGTCTCACCTCTCCTGACGATCGAAGAGACGACTCCATCCTCTCTCACGTCTTCTTCCAATCGATGCTCTGGCTCTGAAAAAGTAGATTTTACAATTTAGAAACAATGCGCACATGGAAACCACTATCTCCATATAAATGCCTACCAATTTTATCGTACAAATAAGAAATACGACTAGGAAAATAACTAAAAAACGGAGGAAAATCTGACGAATTGGACGAACCAAAGCATCACGGATGTATACAACGCGTTAGAGTGCATGAACAGAGGTAATTGATAGCAAAACATAAAGGTTATAAAGGTTAGCTAAGAAGAGTAATCAATAATCACAGCAATACTTACTTACGCGTTAGAGATGGAGCGAAAAACGGATCAGGCCGGCTAATCCTATCAATTATGAGTGTTGAACGCATCGAAACCGCACCAAAACGGGAACAGTGATAGACCAGTTCACGTAGACTAGGAACAAGCAAGAAAATGCATAAAATAATCGATGAAAACGCGACAAAAATCGATAAATCGATAAAACAGCCAGCCGAATATATCGTTCCGAGAGTATCCTTTCAATGCCTCATCGACGGTAAATAGCGGAACTTGCTTAGAATTTCTCCCGGAGCTTCAAAAAAATCAAATGAGGAGCACAATTAAACGAAAGTATAAATCTTCGTTTGCTTTCGCGTTTTGGACTGATATGAGACCATTAAATATGAATATTGCCCGACGAACTTATAATTTTTCGTATAAACGGCTTTTTAACCTCATTTTTTCAATTTTGACCTACTTAGAGGAGTCAGACCTAGTTCGTCGAGCAACCACTCGATTTGTCTCGGGGAAAGCTATCGCATTCTTTTTTGGTCGACCGTTTTGGTCGCGAATTACGCATGTGCTCCTCAAATCTCGCTTTAGATGGGAAAACTGTCCGAGCCCAGTGGGCGGAGCTTGTGGTGCCTACCCATAGGGATCTGCCTAGGGAATAGTGTTGAGAGGAAGAGGAAGGGGAAGGGGAGAATCTCCCGTCTATTGGGGATTAAAAAAATAGTAAAATTGTCTGTTTCAGAAAGGAAATGTGAAGAGAATAGGGAAAGGAAATAGTTGGACCACGAACTGGATATTTTAGCACTTCGTGGGAAGTGATGTGCAAAATTCTCTCAAAATCGTGTTCGTTCAGTGTCTATTCGTCCTAGACTGCACAGCTCTTCGTTCGTGGTATCGGCGGTACTTCCGGTCCAATTCTTCAGAGAATCCAAATTGAGCACATTGTATTAGCTTGTTTGAGTTGTTTGGACAGTGGACAAGTTTGGAGAGAGGTCTCAAATAGGAGGAATGTTTATCATATGTCTCGTCTTCAACTGCGCCCGTCTTCTATCATTTGCCGGTACAAGAAACAGAATGGCAAGAAGGAAGAAATTGAAAATTAAGAGGTAGAGCGAGAAATGCGAATACGACAAATAGGTATGGAAAATGAGTCATTTTACATGACGATTAGCATCATTAGTTGATGGAAACAGCCTGAGATTGAGATCGGAAAGCGTTCGAGACACGTGGGGATTGTACTCAATGGCAATTCAGACTAGGATTAGAATACAACAATAACGAGTGTCAGAAAGGCATTAGGGAAAACTAATTTCATAAAAAGGTTTCCAATGGGGGCAATTTTCTATGTTATGTAATGGTTGGAGACAAATCAGGAAACCAAAATACATGGCGATTTCCGTCGTTAATCAGCATGACTTAATGAATGGTCCTCTATTCCCGTGACAGAGATAGTAAGGGGGGATTATCTAGATGCTCTCCCTTCAATTCTCCATGAGCAGTCCTGTGCTGGCGGGAGTGCTCTTTCGATGAACATTCCTCTGCAGATTACGCTGCCATTTGATACTCGGATGAGTGGAGAGAATCGAAGTAGTGTACGTCTGTACGTAACTGTGCTGAAAAGAGGGATTTTTTTATATTTCCGTGTTATATTTTATATTTCCGTGTTTTATGTGATTTTTACATATTGATTAACTCACACACTAACTAATCAAATACTGAAACAAATATTCTTCTCCGATTTCGTACCTGATTGGACGATGCAGGAACGCCCTTTTTCCTCATTGGCGAGTCATAGATTAGACACACGAGGTAGAAGGCGTTGAGTGAGAACTGAACAATCGCCATCATTCTTTGCTCTCACATGCAGATTCACACGCACGGAACGATGAGAAAGCGACTGGATGATGAGTGTGAAGGGGAAAAGTAGTTCACCTGTCCAAAGTACATCAACTGGGAAATGTTCTCGATGAGCATGGTTGTCTCCTCCGAGAAAGGACTCTGCAATTCATGCACTCTTGATACGCTCAGCTGCACTATTCACAACTCCGGAACTTCTCATGGGCAAAAAAGGATGATAAATGAGAGGAATCTCTTACCTCCTTGGCAATGGAAATGTAGAGTCTGAAGAGGTAATTGGGGAGGTTGAGGAGAAGGTCGAAGATGGAGATGGCCAAGGCACGACGAAGGGCTCGGAACTGACGGAAACGGCGACGAGGACGACTGAAAGAACTTATTTAGACGGTTGCACCTCAGATTGTGATGCATCTGAAGTGAGTAATGACTCACGATGCCTTGGCGAACAACTGCTCACTCTTGACGATGGAATACCGAGTTTGGTTGTAGTTTCCTGTGCTCTGCAACATGACTATTTACAGTCGAACGTAGTGCTCTCAATTATTTCCCTGAGCTACTGCCTACATTGTTTTCCATCCAATCATTCCTCAGACAGAATCTCCGTGGGAGCTCTTTCCCCATTAGCATAATTATTCCGTCAGACTCTACGCACGTATCATCGAGAGTACAGCAGGAAAGTGTTTCGGAGTACGAGAGATCTTCGATTCAAGAAAGGAAGACAGGAAATGTTGCAATATCCTCCTAAATCCTCATCCTCACCGATTGTTCTGCGTCATCACTGGCGATGCTCAATCGATCAGGAGATGTTCCATCTATGCAACTCTTCCTTCTGTCCTCTTGAGATTTACGAAGGAGGCTGTTCTCACGACTCCATGTTGCACGGAACAGCAACACCTGCAATTCAAAGAATGAGGAAAGTAGATTTTCTCCCCTATTTCAGCTCAGTTGTGAGTTGTTGAGAATCTACCAGGCAAAATATTTCCCTGGGGCATTTGTGTTTATTGAGCAAGGCGCGAAAGAAGGTACGTAGATCATCGAAACAACTTCTGTCACGAAGACTCCTATTCTTTGTTAATCATCTGCTGAATCACTGATCGAGTTCTGGAAGTTTCATCTAATTTGTCGTGAGTTTGTATTGAATTAAGCAGCCTGGCGGGCATTCCTCGAATTCGGGAATCCGATGGAATTTGGATAAGAAGTTTAGTGGGTGGACCCAGGGGAGATTAGAGCAGCGGGCCTCCCTCTGTGAAGGAATTGGAAACATCTCATGCGATGAGTACCCTTTACGAGGCCTAGTAATAACTTCTATTCTTCATCTCTGTTCATGCTATCTAGTCTGTCTCGGGAGGGATACCTCACCTTCGCATCGCATGTCGTGATGACAATGAGAGGGATGAAGTACGATCCAATGATCTCTGCTATCTGAAATGCCCAATTCATTTCCTCATTCCCCCACTTCCGACTCCCGAAATAGGAAGAGATCGCTCGCCTCAATTTTCCTCTCAATCTCATGGTCTCTTCTTGAGTGACAAGCTCTATATTTCTCGTCGAAGGTGACCTCATAGAAGACGTAGAACTCGAGGATGCAGATGACAGCTCCGATCGACAACTGGAAGAACTCCATTACACCCTTTCCCACTTGCCATCTTAGGAACACCAATCATCCCCTGAATGAACAACCAAAGGGCTAAGACCAGAGCTGAGCTCATTGCGCGGCTCCTATTTCGCAATTTACTTCCTAATGGCAACTTTTAAGAGACGAATGAAATTTGATGCCCAGAACTCCGCTTCATTAGGTCATCCGATAATTAAGGCGAGTTAGACACAAATATTTTATGGCGATCCAAATGGAGTGTTCATTACTCCCATCATGATGAGTCCCCTCGTTTTTCTTTCTCAAGTGCTGAGTTTCAAGCACATTTTCTCATCAATTAGCGCCGTGCTTCTTCGTTTTTTCTGATGAGTTTTTGCCTTTGGCTCAATCTGAGAGGAAGAAGAATGCTAATGAAAATGAGGAATGGAAATTGGAAAGCTCAATGCGCGTTCCTCTCTAGAATAGTGGGAAAGGGAAGTGTCACTTCCCCGTCACACCCAGCTATTTCCACTTTATGATTATCTCCAGGGCACTGCGAGTTCACAAGGGAAAGCTCCGATTTCTAACGATCTGTGCAAAAGGGCTAGGGGGGGGAATGGCAGGGCACTTTTGTCTGTGTATCTTGGGCTAGCTTTCAAAAAAATGAGAACTTTATTGTTGTGTTCGATCCACTTTGGCCCAAAATAGTGGGAAATCTGAAGACAGACAAAAGGGGGAACACGCGGAATAGAGGACAAATTGCACTCGTCATTCTGCGTCTTTTTATCCACTGGCAACTTCCACCATCCCGAAATAACACCTAGCCAGAAAATGAAACACGGGGAAATAGATGTGGAGTGTTGGTTGATGCCCTCCCTTTTCTCTAACACGAAATATCGTTGTCAACTATGTAGGCGACAACACTCGCGCATGAGCAATCGAAAGAACAAGCGCCACTGTTTTCGAAAATACTCGAATGCACCGTATTGGGGATGGGGGATAGTGCTTACCGTAGCCAGAATGGGTTCTCGATTGAGTCGGAGATGTTTGTAGGGCGAGAAGACGGCGACGTATCGAACGAGGGAGAGGATCAACCAGCAGTAGAGGGAGAAGGCAGAGGCAGAATGGATGACGAAGAGATTGAACTGCAAGGGAATCACTCATTCATTCGATGTAGCCATATAATATGTTGTTCATTATGTTGGAAATGTCATCAACAGGGGCAATAAACTAGTGTCTCATGCAGCAACTCTTCTAGTTCTCTGCCCACTTCCTTCTTCGTGTTTTACTCAGCAAATATTGAAACTCTGTCATTATACTTCTGGACTCAACTCATGAATATCCTCCCCTTCCTTCGATTTCTCACGCACAGCAGCCAATTTCCGATCTCAGAGCACACATATAGAGGAAATTTCCGGGAACGGCAAATGTTGGGTTTGTTTTTTTCCAGACATTACGGTTTGCCTATTTCCTTGAAACCATGCGTAGGCACATGGACACACATTTAAATTGAAAAATGAGATCTTTAGAGAAGCGTGAAATAAGTTTGGATAGTCTGGATCACGAGGTTACTCCGAGGGTATGATTCCCTCTCAAGAAATGACGAGAAGATAGCACATGTCTTGGGATAGTAGACCACATTCATGATATTTCATAACGCATTTGATGACGGGACAGGAACGACGCAGTGATCCCCTGTAAGCATCGCATAGATACTTATTCTGGTTCAAAGCAGCTCCATAGCCTTCGATTCTCCGAAAAGGCGCCTCTCTCTCGCATAAATCTCCCTCAAGTCCTTATAGCAGGATGCAACTCGAATGATCGCTACCTCTTCCATTATACATGCACACATCTCTCAGCTATACTAATAGTGTCTTTTTTCGGGGCATGTCAGGCTATAAATGATACGATTTTGCAACTCTAGTGATGATTTCATGGAGATGCTATGAAAAGACTGCTAATCCTCCGGGAAGAGATTCTTCTGCAGCGAATCTCCCCCTCCTGCATTTCCTCCACATCCGAATCTTCCGGTGACTTCGAGAACACGGAACAAATCGTATGCTCACCCGCCTCCTCGTGGAATACAATCGCCTAAGAATCTCATTAGATGTCGCAAGGGGGTCAAATTCTGGCCTGCTCTCCTCACAACAACGAAAGGGAGATGGCCATGCGGTGTCTCTCTATGAATCGTCCCACTAGAGGGGAGAGTGGCTGAAGTCCATCGACAATCCAAAGCGAGAAAGTGCAAGCAGCTGAATATGGCGGGTGTGCGTAATCCAGTTGACCGCCCCTTTCGAGGGTACAGGGGATAGGCTTATATGCTCTCCTGAGACACTACTTCCTCGTCGGTGACGTCTTCCTACGATCATACGATGAGCAAGAAAACATCGAAACGTATGCCTAACGTAGAGATTCTTCAGGATTGAGTCAGATTGGGAGCTGCTTAGGCAATTCCAATTCACTTCCTTGTTGACTTCTCCTGTCTTAGACTCAATCGCCGATCTCTTCCCCTCCCCCTCCGTGTTATTCCGGGCGTCGTTTCTCCTTTGTCTGAGGAATCGACGGCGATTTGGCCAATCAAGGCGCGAGTCTTTAGAAACATCCAGCGCGTGTTGTTATTTGCCCCCGATCCTTTGTCATTCGCACGCACGATTGCCTCGACCTTCGATCGTTCAGCCAATCAGCATGCGCCCATCCGAAAACCATGCGCTTGTTAGAGGATTCCCTCCCCTCCCCCCCTTCTATGCTCTTTCGACGACTAGGGGAACCACGCACTATTTCGCAGTCAGTTAGTCAGAATTCGAAGGCGAGAGCATTGTTTTGAGTGGTTTTGCCCTCTCTTGGTTGTCACTTTTCAACCTACCAAACCCCAAAATAGAGCACACACTTGGCATAGAACATAGATCTTTTCGCGGTTAAATTATTAACTAATAAATAGTGTCTCTTCCGTGGCTCGGAACAGTATGAGCACGACAAGGTCGATGTCCTTCTGAAGCACAATGCATAGCGAGCAAATGAACTCCTTACCCTGCATGCGAAGGAGAGAAGAGTCGCATTGGTGATGCCCAGATATCGAAGGGAGAGAGTGAAGAGAAGCGCCAGCAGACAAGCAGTGTCAGCTCCTGAACCAGCCTTGCATTATCCCTCCAATGTCCCTCAATTTCCTCCCAATCCTCCACTCACACCAACAGCGAAAATAGCCGTAGGCCTGTTTTGAAAACAACAATGGCTGGCAACGAAGAAATGTGATTACCTGCCATCACACAGAGTAGAGAGAGGGAGACTCGCGTCGTAGGGGAACCCCGCTTCCTGAGAAGACTCACTCAGTTTCAGAGATAGTTCAGCCTAACCAACTGAGAAGGCGTCGCGTTTGAAGCGTATTTCGAGTTTTTGCCGAAAATATTTTAGGGGGTGAAGCAGGAAGAGTGTTGAGCTGTTTCTGTTCTACATGTATAGGTTTCCTTCCTCTTTTCTGTGCTAGAGAAGCTACGAGTTCAAACAATCTCCGAGTCATCATATGATTGTGAAAGTACGCCTTCCCTCAACACTGAGAGAGATGATTAATGTCTCAAGAGATCACGAAGACAGAGATGATTATGATTCCCCGACATTTAGAGAGAAAGATCAACTAATGGCTGAAATTACTAATAGGACAGAGACTAGTCAGAGTGAGCAGTGATTAGTGACCATGATAACTTTGTTTCGTATGAGAGACTGGGGAGAATTCGCTACAATACCATTGAGACTGCTGTACGTCAAACTACTGCAGGAGAAAATAGACTTTGAAGCGGACGATCAGCAGATTCATTGTAATCATTTAAAGTGCGAACCTTGTGGTCACACTCTTCCAGAAGGTGGAGCAGTTGAAGAGGATGCCGATGAGACAGACGACGACGAAGCTGAGCCACCACGGAGACGGCCATCTGAATTCAGAAGGAGGCCTCGACGATGACGACGGCCCCGGATCTGTGGCGTTGTGCGCCTCCATCACGTCCGTCGCTGAACATTTCATAACTTTTAGCATAATCGAGAAGCTATTGGAAATATTGAAGGGACATTGTAATCAGGTGGAAGGCGACTTGTGTATACGGAGAAGTAAAGAATCAGAGATAGAAGCATGGGAGAAGCTATTGTGATGGCGATCGAGGGAGTGGGAGAATGATCTTGATATTCAGAGTCAGATACGCAAAAGCACACATGAAACAGAGAAGACTTGCGAGAAGGTGAAAAGGACTCCAATTAAGGAGCAAGCATGCAGACGGGCGAAAAGTCGAGTAGGGGAAGGAAGGGGCGGGGTTTAGTCCCTCTGCGACTCCGCCCTTTTGGTCGAGCTGACCGAGAGAGGACATCGAAAGCAGAAAATTGTACTAATTTAGTATGGCTTGGGACATCACGAAGTCTTCATACGCATTGTCAGCAAGAGAAAGCAGAACTGAAGGGGTGGGATTTGAAGATTTCTAGCTAGGATGACGTGTTAGATGCTGAGACTATGGCTCAAAAACCACCTTTACAGACTTCCGATCATTTTTAGCCATTCGCTTGCAAAAGAAAAGTAATCAAGCGGATGTCATAACTAATTATGAAGAAACATTTAAAAATAATTTAGGTCTGCAGCTACGTGTTTCAGGTTCCAGGCATGCACAATACGGGGCCTAGAGTACGAAGCTCCTCCTCTTTGGCTCTCTGCTAACCGTAGAGCGGTCACAATATTTATGCTCGAAGAGATGCGATCAGAGCAGTGGGAAGAGACCATCCGGATAAGGGAAAATATGAGGTATACCAGGAATTCCCCTGCTCCCTCCCTCTCTTGATTCAAAATGGTCTGCGAAGTACTGTTTTATCGCTGTTGGAAGTGAGGACAGAAAGTAATGACTATGCTGGATATGAATGACTGGGCTTCGTTTTATTCGAAATATAATTGACTCTCACCATCACAAAGGCCCCGTACGAGTTATGATTTCTACACCAGAATATCAAACTAAAGGAGTCCAGAAGCATGGCGTCGCGAGTTTCATCAATGACCCAACTTCAGCGTTCTGTCAGATCAAATATTCATGGTATTCAAGAGGAATGAGATGAGATGCGAACAGCAAAGGACAATGGATTGTAAGATGTAAGCAACCAAGGGAATGCGCTGGTCCCAGTCTATGCTTAGCACTCTTCGCAATTTCAAGACAATTTGCAGCGACCAGAAGATGTTTTCGCGGATTTCCAGAAGGTTCGGTTTCTGGCCGATAAAAGGGGATTCCGGCAGGACAAAAAAGGATTGGAAACAGAGTGCGACTACGCGACGACGAATCAGATCATAGGACATCTAGTGGTAGGGAATGAATGGTGTGCCCCCATGAGACCATTAGAGGGAGAAGACTCTCCTCCCCTCTCATTCTCTCTAGATGACAAGGAGAGAGAATGATCATGTGATGGGAAGAGATCGAAATGAATACGACGACGAGGACTGAACGCGTGGGAGAATCACGGGAAATAATCGGAAAGTGAGAGCACAAGAAGAAGGCCAATGGAAGGGAGCGAAGATCGAGGAAGATACAGTCCTCATTCAGAGAGGATTCCCTACCCCCACCCTCTTCTTTCTCTAACAATGCAGTTCAAAGAATACGTTTTTAATTCTAAAATTGCAAGGATACGGAATATTTGAAGACGTCCCAACTTCCAAGCTCGTCTTCTGGTAATGCTGAAGATGAACAAGGTCAGAGAACCGAAAGAGTATGCAGAGCAATGGGTATCAGTGTTTCTTTCATGTTCCCCCTCATCTCAACTTATGACGCCGATCTTCGGAATACGTAGACTGAGATGTGGGAGGAGGAAATTAGATGCGCGAAATCAGCAACATCAACGCGTCAGAGGAAGTGGGGAGGGGTCGACGAAAACTAGAGGATTACTCCGAGTTATACATCGAATTTTGATTAGAGGCCAGCTGCGAAAACAATCTGAATGCATTATTGTATCAGTGGGAATTCGATGAGTGAGTCATCTACATTTAGTAGTCAATGAGCAGATTGAGAGAAGAGAAGGAGCAGCTGATGGGTTACGGTCAGAAATACATCGAGAATGTTCAGCTATCTACTGAAAATTCGAGGGTCGGGAGAATAGAAGAGTTCAACTCTCGTGTTTGATCTCAGCAGGTGAAAGACAAATTCAGTTGGAGGATGACGAGACAAAGAGATATCTGTATAGTTTCTACCCCCGATATAATGTTGTTTCGCACTTGGCTGAATTATGACAGCATGAACGGAAGAGGGAGTCAAATAACCTGGCGAAGACTGTGCTTCAAAATGCAGTGATGTTGTAGAACCGAATGAACTTATTCGAGCAATCGAAGAGCTATCAAAATATAGGAACATAAAGAATACATATTTTCCTAAAAAAAGTTAGATAAATGTTAGATGTAGATATTTGCAAGCTTAACTAATCTAGATCAGAATGAGTGGGAGAGATTAACTAATCTTTCGTTGCGGGTATGACGATTTGAAAAGTAACGCAATTCATTTGTCATACCTATTTGCGACCTAACTTCGGAATAGAACGCAATCTAGCCATTAGAGTAGTACGCCTGGTCACTGCATTCTAATAAGCGATCCATGTCACGACAGTTCATAGATAGGGTTCGACAGGGGACTGAGATCGAGAGTGTTGCGAGCAAGAACTGAGACAGACTGAATTTCGACCAGGCTTTCTAGGGAAAAACGAGTGTTGCTATGATTGGAGACAGCTGAAATATGGAATAGAGCACTATTTTGATGAGGTTGACTCAGTCGTAGACTGTTTCAATTCTGTAAGACTTCCCTTCCTCTCGGAGGCTGATTGAGATGAGGAAAGAGAGTGGGTAACGAGCAGAATTGAGTGCGAGAGTACTGTCTACTGAAGAATCTTTCCTATCGGATAAGACAGGTGGTTGCAACTACCGTGGGCAAAGATTCCATTTCCCCGCCATGCTTTCCATTCGAGTATAGGTTGGAAGGATTCGCATAATTCCCTCTCATTTCTCTGCCATGGAAGCATTTCCCCACTTCTCTCGATCGTTCTTTGCATTCTCTGGAAATGCGCACAACTTCGAGTGATGTTTAGAAACGCGCGGAAATTATTATTTGTTCGAGCCGGAAGGAAAATAGCGACATCGTGAGGTTGACAATCTGCCAATGCTTTCGCTCTCTCTCAGATTATTGTCGCGTGACAGCAACCCTCAACTTCCTCTTTCCAATCATGCGCAAATTGCACTCTGAGAGGAATCCGAATGCAGAAGAGTTAGGAATGAACACCTCACGAAAACGAAACGGGAAAGTTGTAGCAGAAGACTGTTCATGGAAAGAGAACGAGGGGTAATGAGAGTGGAAGGGAAGAAACACGCTGGCAGTTGCCCGAATTACCACTCAGTAACACTCACACATAGAGACTCTTTTGCCATTCTTACAGGAAGAAGAAAACATTCAACGCTCGCATACAAAATATGGACGAACACGAAATGAAAAATATACCGAATTATACCAAATTATACCAAAACGTAAAATATTCTCGAACGACACCGAATACTCTGCTCTGGTGTATTATATATCGTTACTTGGAGTACTTCTAGGGCGTCTATGGTGAAGAGTGCCAACGGATTGGCGAAAAAAAATGATCGGCTGTTGCAAGAAATCCGAGTGACTCACGAATTAGGGACACTTCTCTTAATTGAATCGGTGTTTACAAATCAGAAGCAATCATAATGTGATCTGATAATTGTGACCACAATCCAATCTTCACACCTATGTGGGCGGCTTGTTTTCAAGGATACTTACAATTGAGAAAGCCGATAACATTCCTCATTTACTATAAAATATGTGTGCTTATATAGATGGTGAAATTGCAAGTGGTTTGTTTACAAAAAAAGTCAAATGGGAAATCCAGAAAGGACTATAGAGAAAGGAGAAAAATATGCAAGATATTCCAAGGAAGAAGGCCGAGAAGAGTGTGAAGAGAAATGATGGACGAGTGTGCACCGAAAAGTGAAACTTGCCAAAACAACGGACAAAAAACAATAGTGAGAATCAAGTATTAGTGGCCACGCTAGACTCCCCGTTCCTTCGTTATTATGCGGCATTTCGAGTGTGAATGAGGTGTTTTTCAGGTAACTTCCGAGTAGGATTTGAAATGCGAATGATGAGATGCCGGGAATTTCACAGCTACTGATCGAACAGCTGTCGACTCCACTCAATCGTGAGGATGAATGGCGTCACGATCTGGAACTCGAACGGAATGTGAACCCACGCGAAAAAAGGAAGGACAACATTCGAATACGATCTCCCCTCGAGCTGCAGCTTCTACCCTCTCATGGTTCAGCAAACAGAATGAAACCAGATGAAGAAGGGAATTGTCTGGCATCGGGAATCAGGGTTGATACACGTAGCTGGGGTTACATCTGCTTCTCTCCATTTGATGATCACTCCTGGAGAGTAGATAAACAAGCGTCAATGGAAGAAAAATGAGCAATGAACAGATTGAAAAGAGTTGTTGTTGTTTTATGTGGCAGCGAACAGAATCCTGATCTCCGTTAGGAACACTAGGAATCTAGCTGAATTGCTGGACAAATAAAAAAAAATGTTTTGTAGTGACTTATTCCCGAGATGTTGATCTACGAGTGGGGAACAAATGAGAACGCGGTGCTATATTGTTGACGTGTGGCTAATGTTTCAAAGTAGAAGAGAATAGATTTTGCACAGGTATGCGAGATGGAAAGAGGGTGCAAGCAGAAAGTCTCAAAGTATGGATGCTGAAAAATGGCTCTCTGAATTCCCGATGGTTTGCATTAAGAGGCGAGAGCTGAAGGGTGCATTCGACACTTCGTCTCCATTGCGAATCCACCTGTCGATGGAGAGAAGGACGAGCAAGAAGTGAGAGGGGCAGACACAAATATCACGCACTCTATTGACCTAATTACACTGAGAGAACTAGGAATGGAATATAGGAGCAGAATTTTGTGAGGATATTTCAGCACATTCCACTTCCTTGTTATCTCCTTGTGGAAAGGACACTCCTCTATTAGAATCGAGTATTTTGTATGATAAAGAGAGAAAATATTGAGGAGGGAGGAGTATTAAATGTCAATCAACGACGTTTGTTCAGATCTGATTGAGATGTCATAATAAGCGTTTTTACGTGGGTAGATGAGGGAAAGAAGAATTAGAGGTCGTCGATTTAGAAACTATGAACTGACCAGTAGAAAGAGCATGTGATCAATGCTAAATTAAAGACGTGGCTCTCTAATCGAGAGAATGAGAAGTCTCATCGGAAGCTCAACAGCAAACAGAAGCGCACGCGTTGCTTTGTTTTCCGTCAATTTCGGCAGCAAACAAAATTTGAAGAAGAATTATTCACGAGTTCCAGCGATTTCCATAGAGAGAAAGTGCGAGTTCGATGCCGCCCTCTAATTCGTCCAAAGAATTTAGAATTACCAAGCCAGAATGAGAATAGAGGGAAGGCGTGCGAACAAATTCCAAGAATATCGGAATATACACATAAAAACTATAAAAATCACGCCAACTTCAGACAAGCGAATGAATCGTCGAGAAATGAGAATCGCAATTGGTTGACGCTTTTTTCCGAGTATTTTCGTCTTCCACTACAATACAAGGAATGAATGAAAGACTGGAAAGGTTGGAAAGTGAGAGAAAATGTGCGTGGAAGCAATAATGGAAAGAGATCGTGGCGGTCGAGTGACAGACAACAGTGGATTCAGACGTCAGAATGGAGACGTCGACTAGAGAAACTAGAATGTGAATCCTTTTCCTGAGATGCTTCTTTCTAGGAATATACATTGTCAAAATAAATGTTGAATCTAATAAAGACGAATTGTACAGCACATGCAAAATTGTTGTTTCCTTTGGAGCCCGATTTTGGTCTCTTATTCTCTGCAAGAAGCAACTACTCAGCTGTAATCTCTAATTAAAATGAAGAGAAAAGCGGAGAAACAACAATTGGAGATTGGCAAGGAAGGAATCAAACATGAAGTGGAATAGAATCATTGTTGTACGAGTTTGACCATTAGTTTCTGTTAATTTTCAAGGTTGTTGGAGTTATCGGCACTAGTTTGGATGAGAACTATGACTCATAGTTCTCATCCAACCTTGTGCCGAGAAATTAGATCTGATGTCCCTTATTCCATGCACTTTCAGATAACATTTTGCTAAATAAAATGACTTCCTTTTTAGCTTCATAAATTGTTCGCCGAACTTACTTCGACGTTCATATTTCAAGCAAGGAGCTGTAATTCGATCGTAATGTTTCTTCGTCTCACAGTGCAAGCAGTGATTTGAAACAGAATAATCTGCAGACACGTGCAGGATTTGTCCATTTCGTGCATCTCGGGAAAACTAAACTCCTTCGACGTGGCAGAATAATCGGAAATTGCTCGAGTAATTGCAGTATTTTCACTCGGAGGAAAACAAGAGCAATGAAGCAGAAAATTTCAGAATTTAGAGGAAAACGTGATGTTAGCCAAAATATTAAACCGTTGCAGTCACGTTCGGAGTTGCATTAATTTCGTTGGACCGATTGAACCGGAAGACTGTGGGTAAACAAATCGAGTAGAAGTGTTTGGAGGTTGCAGAAACATCATGCGGAGGCGTAGCCGCTCATTTCTCCGAATTTGATATTCAGGGTGGAAAGCAGATGGAAATGAGAAGCAGGGATTGTGACCCGTGCATTGCATCTTCAGCTGGCGAATTTCCACGGCTAATTTCGGGTTGCACCTGTCCCATCACATGAATGCACTACCACGAATTGAAATGGACACGAAGATGACGTCAGTGGAGGGATATTCTTAGGCTGACTGTGATGTCAACGACGCTAAGTGAGGAAAGAAAAAGAAAAAAATTAAACTTCTAAAAATAGTCATTTTGAAAGAAAATATTACGTCGGGAAAGGATTTCCAATAAGATTCTTTCAATTTTCAATATAGTTTTCCTGCTCCTGATCAGTTTTTTCAATCGATATTTTCAGATTTCCATCTCCATTTCCTCCATTCGTCCCTCTCTGCCACTCAAATTCCCATTACCTCACTCTTCCCTCAGTTGACCCACTCTCCATTCCGTTGTTCCCCTTGGGACTCCGAATGGATGGAGAAGGGAAGGGAGATGGAATCCACCACTCCATTATCTGAGAAGAGAAGCCCCTTTCCCTCTGCATTAACTAAAAATCTCGAGGTCTAACCAAGAAAAAATCCGATCTGACTCGTCATCTGTTCAGACTGGAAGTGTAAGTAAAAGTGTGTTCACATTTTTCAGCACTCCTACAACTCTCCTCCACTTGAACTCTTCTCCTTCTTCTAAGATGCCTAGTCTTTCATTATTTTTTCGAAAACAAATGTAGAAAAGTTTTGTATTTTGGTTGACTCAAGAGGAATATTGATGAAGGTGATAATGGATGACTTGACACGAGTCCCCGAATTTCAGTGGTTTGATCGATGACTTGTCAGTCCCTCCTTCTCATTCTCCCTCCGAATTCCATCGCGATCGCGCGTTGGCATCAAATTACCGACTAATGAATACACGCGAGTTCAAGGGAGGAAATTGAGATGAAGAGTGGAAGAAGTTTGCCGATCTTCTCTGGAAGCTACTACGAGTCCACTTGAAAGAGAACGTGAGAAGTGAGATGTTCGATCACCCACTATTAGGATGTAGTCTGATCACTCTGATGGGAATCCCGTACGTGCCAAAGTTGAACTATAATGAGCCTTCACTTCACCAAATAATGGAGCATCAGAGTCGGAAACTCATAATTCTCCCACTCTAAATCTCGTCCTTTATCTCTCTAGAGGTCCTCATGGAGGGTCTTTCTCTCTATCTCTCTTCTTCCTTCTCTCGAGTCCTTCTACTAGAGAGGGAGGAGAGAATGGGAGAGAGCATCCACTTGTTCCTGCTTCCACTCTCAGCTCGGAAACTTTTACAACGTCGTTTGTTATCTTTTATCAGTGTTTTCATTGCCCGAGGCAGTGTTGTTGACTGTTTGTCGTGGCACGAAGAGGCGTTCTTTCCTTGATGATTTGCATCGATAATCTCCAAACTATCATGATATGGAATTCAGAATGCTCTCCATTTCACTACTTTGCTTACTGCAATGGACCATCGCATCCCCGCCAGAATTACGGCTGATGAATGACCTTTTTTCGGGGTGAGTGTAAGGCTGTGAATATTCACAGTTTCTCCTTTCCTCTATTTTGAAACATAATCATACAAAATTATACTGGATATGAAATTCCAGTTACGTGAAGGAGGAGCGGCCAGTACTCAATCACGAAACGCCCGTGATGGTCAAATTAGGAGTAATCCTTCAACAAATCATCAATTTGGTAAGTTATTATTCCCTTTTCGTGCTTATATTCCCTAAAAGTAGCTGGAGACTCGGCTGCAGCCGTTCCCTCTTTAGTCTCGTAGATAATCTATGGATTAGTCAAAGTTAGTTCCTCCCTCGAGTGAAACCCTAGAGAGGGGGAGAGACCCACCTCGTGGATCACATTTCATCGCCCCGAGATTTGCAAGGGAGACTCAACCTGAGCTCCCCTTGCACGTTTTCTCAGAAACGAAGATGAAGTTCCGGAAAGATGATTGACGAGTTGGGGGAAGTGTCGAGAGTGACTCGATGTGGTGCTTTACCGAAGTGCTTCAAAAGTCGATGTGGATGGCATAAACTTGATGACTAGAATGGGAGGCTCGATCAATACTGTTAATGAAATTATAATCGCTTCGTCGCAGAACGAGAAGGAGGAGCAGCTGGAGGTGAACATGTGGTTGAAGTACCAGTGGATGGACGAGAACCTCAAGTGGGACCCCGAACAGTACGAAAACGGTGAGCATGCAGAGAATTTGACAGAGAAAAGTCCAGTGGAATCGATAGTATGATCGAAACGAAACTAGAGGACTGGATTCACGATTAGCCAGAAATGAGAAAAATTATCATGGTAAATAAATGTCAGTGACAACACTCGTGCAGCCGGCAGGGACGACTTGGCAGCCGGATGTACTGCTGTACAACAGGTAAAAGGACGAATACATCAAATGAAGGCTTCAGTGTTGATGGTCGTATTTTACATTCAGAAACCACAACCTTTCATCAACATTCCAGACCAATACTTATCTCGAAATTTCCAAAAAAATATTCAGTGTTGACAATGCCTTCGACTCGACGTACAAGGTCAATCAGATCTCCAACAGCGACGGAACACAGGAGTGGATGCCACCTGGTGAGAGATACTCCCTTTGCGGATTATCATCTGAAAATTTACTCTATTTAATTATTGCAGAGCAAGATAACCGCAGTCATTGCAGGAATCTTCCGTGTCTCGTGCAAGCTAGATATCTACTGGTTCCCCTTCGACGTTCAGCAGTGCTTCTTCAAGGTATGCTTGTAAATGAGTACGAAATTTAAATTTGGCTTTATCTCGTCTACATTCATGCTATTCTGACTAAAGAGTTAGAGTGTGTGATTGAAAAGATAATTACTATTGTTTTCAGTTCGGTTCATGGACGTTCGATGCGAGTAAGTTGAACCTCGTGGCGGGAGATTTCGATATGACCGAGTTCATTCCCAATGGAGAATGGATCATGGAATGTGAGCCAACCATTGAAGACATTATGTGTATTCTTTGGCTGAGATTTGGAAAATTACTGTGAAAATGTGTCTTTAGTCGGTAAGAATGATCACTCGAGTAATTTTCTGAAGAAATCGAGATCATCGAGCTATCGATTTCAGCAACAATCGTGAATCGATCTGAGAAGACGTACTCATGCTGCCCCGAGATTTATCCCGATCTCTCCTTCACTATGGTTCTCAAGAGACGAACTCTGTGAGTACATTTCATGCACTTCTCATACCTATCTACGCGATATCTACTACGTAAATTGCTCTTTTTTCACCTAAAATATTGCAGTGCATTTTTCTGCCTTTATGTAAAAAAATATCGACTAAATGCAGTAGAAACAATGTGATGGTTGTAGATACTACGCCTTCAACCTGATCATGCCCTGCATGCTCACGATGCTCCTCGTCGTACTCGGATTCGCCCTGAGTGCTGAGTCGGGTGAGGAATATGACGAATTCCGGACACAGTTAATGAAAAACAACCACTATTTTCCTCAGCCGATCTTTCCGACTCACAGTTGTCCACTTGTGCTACCGAATTAATTTGTGCATGGGATAGAAGAGGTGATTGCAGGGGAGAAGATCGGGCTGCAGATCACTGTCTCCCTTGCCATCTGCATCTTCCTCACCATCATGAATGAAATGACTCCACAGACATCCGAGAGCGTCCCCTTGCTCGGTGAGAATCCCCGTCTAGCAGAAACAACGATAAATAGTTCACGTTCTATAACATAATTAACATAATTATAAATCGCACCGTAATTTGACTAAGGTAACCTAATGATCATCATGTCAGGAGTCTTTTTCCAATCGTGCATGGTCATCTCCGTCTTGGCTACCACCTTCACCGTCTACATCCAATCCTTCCACTTCAGATGCCATCAGAACCACCACCGCATGGGATTCTGGGTCAGCCAATTTCAACAAACATTAAGTATTTGCACATTCTGATCAAGTTGAGAATGGCACGAAATTCAGTTTTCATTATTTCTCCTCTAGATGCGATGGTTGCTTCTGGAGTGGGCACCTTGGATGCTACGAATGAAACTACCCAAGAGGTAATCTTATCACATGCTTCACGCAACTAGCTAGATTCTGGTGTTCCCTAGTTCACGTTAATTTCAGAGAGAACAACTGGAAGACGATCAAGGCGAGTTGGATCGAGAGAATGGACAGTGACGAAGAGACGAAGACTGCATTCGACTATGTGAGTCAGAGAGAGGAAACTCAGAGTTGTCTCACCGCCATTCTCTACATTCGAGTTATAGAGAGAGGGTGTGCGAAAGTGGGCCTGATTTGTATTCGGAATCAAACTATAATTGCGTATTGCAGACAGATGGGACGGCTAAGATGATCACGAACATCGGAGCTGCGATGAAGGAGAACTTCGACAACCTCATCTTCCAGGTATCTGCATCGAGAACAACTTTAGGACCTGGTAATACTGATTCTCCTTTTGAGGTGCACGTGAGCGATGATATAAAGCGAGATCGCGGGTTGACGAAACGACTGGAGACACTCAATAGGATATACGAACATGTGAAGGTGAATCATTTGGTTGCTGATGCTTCTTACTGGCGTTAGGTCAATAGAAATTAAGAACGTTGCATGACTACATTGAAAAATCGATAATTATAAAGTGGAATGTTTGCAGATGATACGGGAGAACGGCGATGATGGCGAACAGGATGAACGAGTCGCACACGAATGGAGGTGTGGAATATATCATTCCGATTATATTTTAAATTCCGGCGCGAGTCGAAAAGAGGGCTAATTTTTTTCTTATCGAGCGTAACTTCAGATTCGCGGCGATAGTAGTGGATCGGATCGGTCTGCTCTCCTTTACACTCCTCATCATCGTGACTTCTGCCATTCTCTCGATGCGTGCTCCCTATTTATTCGCATGAACCATCCATTGAAATGCACTCACTGGATCACTCACATAGAAAAAAAGGTGAAACATTACATACGACATGCAGTCTATTCTCTCACATGAATTAATCTAATCGATCACAAAAATCATAACATCAGATGTCATTCCTCCGTTCTGCATTGTGTTGTATTCGGGATTCTCTCCGAGCTTGATTTCCATTCACTGTCGGGTTACCATGGATAAATTTGAGCATCACTGTATAAAGGCAAGAAAATTTATTTTATAGTTGGAACGCTGATTACGATGTTTGAGCTGCAGATTACTGATTTTTGTGAAAGTTTTTCAAGTATAAAATCAAAGAAACAATACCAAAAAAGATCGATAAATCACCACGATCCCCTCCCTCTGGTAGTAACTCCAATGAATCTCAGGGAGACAAATTGGTTGTTGTGGTCTCTTCTATCCTCCTATCTTCGCTCTCTTCGATTTCTTGGTGTGAACCACTCCATCAATCTCCCACCCCCAATCACTTCTCCTCAATATTTTCCCCCTTTCCACCGACTTTCTTCCATCGCGATAATATCTTTGATCCTCCGGATTTTACTTCTTTTCGGAGAATAACTTCAACTTCAAACTTTCGAACACTTTTGAAGTAACGACTTCGGGAAGGAGTGAGATCAAAGAGTGGGAATAAAAAGTAAGGATAGGTGTTGAATAAAAACTTCTTTTTTCATACTTGCGTTTCATGGTTTTACCAGTGTGAAAGAGTGTGTAGAATAAGTGTTTCCTTATTTTAGTTATTAGGACTTCCGGTAAGACTCTGGCGCACAATTCTCTAGCGCGTCATCAATCAACTTTTTGATTGACTGAGAGATGGAAGATGATGTCTCCTCTCCCGGTGAATTCAATTGACGTATTGAGGGAAGGGGAGATAGTGCATCATTTCGAATGAGAGAGAGAAAGAGAGAGGTGTTAAGATAGATGAGTGATGGATTTGAACTGAGCAGACTTGATCACTAGAAAATAGTTTAACGTCTCGAATGTGTTATGAGTTATTCACACATACGCACGAAAAACACTTCGAAGCAGCTGTGAAAAATGAGGTCAAAATTAAAAAAAATCATCTCTTTATCTCCTCCCTTGAAGAGTTGTACTGAAAGAGTGTAGGAAAAGAAGAGCTCCATATTTAACTTCTAAAGAAAACGTCAGCTGGTTGCTTCAGAGGATGTCATAAGCTTGTCTCTCCGTGGGAGGCACCGTGCAAAACAAACCGCCTTTTCATCGCGAATCGAGCGAAAAGGAAGAGTACTGTCAAAGTCCCTCTTTTGCCTCTTATGATCCATGTAATACGGGGATTCATTCATTCAGTGCACTTCCCACTACTATCACTCGTCTACTTACGAGAAAAATATCATTCATAAAATCCCATCCTCCCATTCTTTGAGTTCACTTTTCATGTCGCGTTCATGACTGCCGTTTCCATGTTTTCCGGAATAATCGCCTTTCGGGACAACAGATGATTTATCATTAGGCATGGCCATTGATGAAGACGCTCTCCTCATTCAATGTGATCTCTCACTTTATCTGATTGAAGATTTGTTGATCCTAGAGAACCGACAAAATTCCGAAATGCTCTTGACTGATGGTTGCTGTGTATGGCCCATTCTTACACTTTCATGTCCGCTTGTCAGATTTCGTGACACGCATCCGATCATTTCCACCCCACTTTTCTCTACTCTTCACTTGTCCACTTGTCTTTCCTCATCAACATCTTATTATTTCTACAATCTTCCTACTCACTTTTTGCAACTTTTGCGAGTTTCGGTCGAGTGGCCTCTAAAGAGGTCTTACTCAGCCCACTTTCAACGCTGAAAATCCCCCCAAAAAGGGAGTGAAAATCTGGGTCCTCGAGACTCATCACTGCCCCACCCTCTTCCCCCTTATCCCCGCCCTTTTTCGCACAACTACTCTACATGCCTGAACTCGGGCAGCCACAAAGAACATGTAGACCAATTTGAATCAGGAGCTTGAACGATACCCCCAACGATTTCGCATCATTTTTCCTTTATTTGATAATACCTAGGCTTATCATCCAATCCTTCCAAGATGAAGTCCTCCGTTGCGCTTGCTTGAACATTGGAATGGACATTTTTGTATAATCCGCATGAAAATCTTGACTGCAATGGGTGGTAGCCCACCTCTATCCTTCCCCTCTGACTGCTCAATTCGCCCCCCACTCTATCCATTATCTGAGTCCGCTCCTTCCCTCTCCGTTCCGTAATTGAATGGGGTGGAATCCATTACTCGCGTGGAAAGAAGAGCGGGAATACCTACTACTCTATCATTCGGACACCCCATCACAACTCCCCTGAGTGCGATGGACGAAGAATGAATTAGGAGAGGGGAATGCTCCCTCCAATCTAAGACTCTGTCCACTGACGGAGAATGGGGTTGATCACAAGAGGTCGTTCACTCCCATCAGAGGTTAGAGCGAGATTAGAGAGTATGCATAATGAAAAGACGAATTCGGAATGGAGGTGCAGTGATTTCGCTTGCATTTCTGATGAAGTGCATCCTGTTCCCAGATGGCAGCATGTTGCATCGAACTTAGCCCTACGGCGCAATCTGCTTGCGATAGAGTCGTTATCCACTACCATATTCAGTAGTGATATCGTGTAATCTGATACGGCATCTCTCGTATGATTTGGCAGTCCTCAGAATGCGGAAGCAGCATGCAGCTACTGAACTCTCTCTGTCTCTCTGGGATCTCTCCCATGTGTAGTCCTCTCTCTCTCTGGTTGAACCTCCTCACATCTGTAATCTGAGAGGTGTATCTCGTCCCTCCCGTAAACTAAAGAGTGACTCTCCTCGTCCATCCAATTCCCTCGCGAGTCAGAGATAGGAGAGATCAGTGGATATCGAGAGGATAGATGTCTGTCCTCTCCTCTCCCGTGGACTAGAGACTCGCTTATCCTTTGACCCTTCTTCTGCTTTTCGTTTCTTGATAATTCAACATTAGCTATCACTGGTGCTGCTAATGTAGAGCGAGATTAATTTCCTTGCAGCATCAAGGTAAGAGATTAGATGCTGATCGTTTGTTACACGTGCATGGCTTCTGCTCTATCTGCTCGTGCTTGCAGCTGTTGTAGCAAGTTGTCCTCCTCTTCTCAATTTTCTTCCTCCTTGCAAGATTCCAGCCCATTTCGTCTTTTTCGTGCCGATTCGATCATCATTTATCATGCACTTTTATCATCTGTCGTATCTTTGCTTTCTCTTCGATTCCACCACTAAATCTACTCCATTCCGAGCGCTTTTTTTCATTCGAAGCGATCGTCGAACACTTCATACTCCTCTCCTAATCTTCCTTCTTCATGTAGATTCATCGTTCCTTTTGCCCCTTCTTCCACGCATAGAAAGCAGATGAACGTCGTGCGTCCCCTACTCTTTCACCAAAGAAGATAATGCTATATTAGGGGACTCTTTCTTACTCCGTGAGGCACCATTGCAGCTTGCCTGGGATTATCTGTGCCTCTTGAGTTCGTCTTTCTCCTCCCCCGCTCCTCCCAACTAGAGATCGACAATCACCTAGCTTACTCCGTTTCGACCGTGAATTTGATCAACCACAGTAATCCAATCTACCATTAGCAGAGACGATCATATTCCGAGAAAAGTTTTGATCACGGATGAAAGTATATTTTCTCTGCACGACATTCGATCCGTCGGTAGAACTTTCTCTCGCTCCCAGAAGATTCGACGAATTGAATGGACTCACGCAATGCTAAATTCGACGATGCGATCTTTCCCACTTTGTGTGTGTTCGTGCAATTGATACCCCACATCATCGCGTGTCTAATTATTTGATCTACCGTCTCTTCCTCTCTGCACTCTCCTTGATTCACACGTTCTCTCACTCTCGAGATCTATGGATCATTACGAGCCTGAGAAAACTTCCCTTTCTCCAATTGCGTTCCAACTGCGCAAACAATCCCCTCTGGTGGAATAAGAGTTCCGTGGTAGAAAAGGGTGAAGATCTGCACGAATGCATAACTCCACTCTTGCGCTTCCCTTATTATTATTTCCCCATGCAGTTTCGAGAGGTCGCGCACTCTCTCTCCTTCTGAAGAAGATGGAGGGGATTTCCGAGTAATCACTCAGACTTCTCTCCGATTTCTGAGCTGTCACCACCCACGGCTCAAAGCATCGAAGGCCTCACGACCTGGTCGACAGAAGCACACAGTCAGATCATTGTCCCGAACGCCCCTCCTTCTCCCTCTCTCTTCCTCTCCCCACTCTTTTATCACTCAGTCAGTTGTTTCTTCTTGAGGCTGTGAGCGGACACACCAATATTTCAAGGGAGTGTCCCCCCCTCCTCCTTCCTCCCCCCTCCCTCTCAATCTCCTCATATCTACCGCTATTTCTCCTCCGCTCAGCTTCTTCTCAGTCCCAGTGGTCTCAGTCAGAGAGTAGCCTCCTCCCACTCTCATACGCTTATTACCATCTATTTTTTATGCAGATTTACACGAGCACTTGCTAGATATGAGTAAATTGAGCGGGAGTGGTCCATTTTGTATTCATCTGTTCTTCGTGTTGTTGACTGTTGAAGGAATTCCCTGAGGGGAAGATTCCTATCTTCCTCATGATTATCCTCTGCTTTGTTTAGAAGTAGATAACATCATTAGACGACGACCCTAACCCAATCTCAGCCTCCGTGGGGTTTTCGATAAAATTTGGGTGAGTGGTCGAACTTCCTTTGCTTACGTAGCCAAATAGAGTGAGGAAGCTGATCAATGGATTGGCTGGTGCAGATTGTGTCTCAGAGAGACGAAGTTGAGAGTGCATCGTTATTTTTCGTGCCCGTTCCCTCTTCATGCCAGGCCACTTATCAATCTAGTTGATGCACTCTATTGTCCTTCTCATTTCTGCTCTCCATGACTCACTCTAGTTATTTTCTTCCCATTTCATGTCACACGAATGCCATTGACTACCTTAGAAATGCGAGGAATTCTAATCCGATGTAGAGTGCTCTGATGAGAACCATGCGCCATTTATACCGTGATCGCCCATTGACATTCAAACTTCTGTCTAATTCTCACACTATTTGATTGTATTTAGATCGTTTACGAGTCGCATACACGTATTTCTAATTCGGAAGATGCATTCATTCTTTCGTTGCAGATAGGCAACATTTCCAATCTGGCATGCATGTTTCTCCACGTCTTCTCGATGGAGATCACTCTCTTCTTCATCGTCCTCATGGCTCAAGGTTTGTGCAATGCATATCTTTCCGATATTTCCTATATCTCATTCTGTCGAACCGCTGCTGTTGAACATTAGAACAGTTGCATAGCAAAAGATAAAGCAAACATAGCATGGCAGATTTATTCTTGGTCTACTCTTACGGATGTAGCCTGATCTGTCAGATTTGCTGCAAACAGATCGCTAGAAATTCGTTTTTTGCATAGCAGTCAAATAGATCAATTACCTCATGTGAACCAAGAAATCTGGAAGGAGGAAGGGAGGAAAAGATGGATTACGGCCTACATTCGTTTCCGAATGCCAGTAAATCTCATGCGGAAGTGAGACGAACGACTGAGTACGCAGTCATTACACTCTCATTTAACCACCAAGAGGCTGGAAAATGCTTTGATGAAGAAAAATCACATAATGCACGAAATTAATGTGGAAAGTATCGATGCTGAGGCGATGGAGAATAAGGAAGGAAAGCTTGATTGCAGGAGTCGACAGTTCCTTCCACGAGCGACGTCTCTACGAGGATCTCATGAGAGACTACAATAACCTCGAGAGACCAGTAGCCAATCACTCAGATGCCGTCGTCGTAAAACTCAAGGTGAGTAACGGCTGTGGATGTCTCGGTTTCATCTCATATCTTACTGTGCTGCAGGTGTCGCTGCAGCAGATCATCGACGTGGACGAGAAGAATCAGATCGTGTACGTCAATGCATGGCTCGACTACGTGAGACATTCTAATGTTTATGTACCGATAAAATTGAAGAATTGTTGCAAGACAATGGTTGAGCATGTTCTGAGGATTCGAAAATTGCAGACATGGACGGACTACAAACTGGTGTGGGATCTCACGGAGTACGGTAATATCTCGGATGTGCGATTCCCCGCAGGAAGGATATGGAAGCCAGATGTCCTTCTGTACAACAGGTGAGAGTTTTAGAAAACAAAGCAGAGGATGAATACGAAATAATGACAGCGTTGACTCGAACTTCGACTCGACGTATCCGACGAATATGATAGTGTCGAACACTGGAGATGTGCATTGGATCCCACCCGGAATATTCAAGGTACTGCCTCTTGTTTATACGACAACATAAGCGAGAAGCTAAAGTCAGGGTTTTAAAATAATATTTTGAAGTGCAATTCAGATCTCATGTAAGATCGACATTCAGTGGTTCCCGTTCGATGAGCAGAAATGCTTCTTCAAGGTATCCATTGCCACTCATTTTCCATTTCAATCAAAGCTCTCATACGGTTTGGAGTTGTACGTGAAATTTGGTGTGCAGTGGTTTATTTACAACTAGAAGGGGTTCTTGAGAGCTGCATCCTCCCAGATTAGAAAGAGGAAATATATGAGAGATCCACGAGATCCATAAAATAATCCTGCAATTTGAGATGCTTCTTATACTATAATCTAGACAGGAAGATTGTTTCCTGATTCCTAAAAAACTGAAGGGAAGCAACTAAAACTAAAAATCTCTAAACATAGCAGTGTGTAAAAGAGTATTTACTTTCTATCACATCATGTACATTCAATTCAGTTCGGTTCATGGACATACGACGGGAACAAATTGGATCTGCAGCCACAGGAGGGAGGGTTCGATATCACAGAGTACATCTCGAACGGAGAATGGGCACTACCTCGTAAGTCAAATCGTATTCGAAGAAATGAAGAAGTCTGAATGTTGCAGTGACGACAGTCTCTCGCTCCGTCAAATTCTACGACTGTTGTCCCGAGCCGTACCCCGATCTAACCTTCTTCCTGCACATGAGGAGGAGGACTCTCTACTACGGATTCAATCTGATCATGCCCTGCATCCTCACCACTATGATGACTCTCCTGGGATTCACTCTGCCTCCTGACGCAGGAGAGAAGATCACCCTCCGTGAGTAGTTCACCTTTCGAATTATTTGTTTTCTATTGAGCAGTTCTGCATTGTTTATGATTACCACAATACTCTACTTTTGTTCACTGCAGAAATCACTGTTCTACTCTCGATCTGCTTCTTCCTCTCCATCGTCTCCGAGATGTCTCCGCCGACGAGTGAGGTACGCCGACGAATACCAATCAGGCGCACGCAGTGCAAATCTCGACGCGGCGATGTTTACCAACAGCACCATTCTCAGGCAGTTCCCCTTCTGGGCATCTTCTTCTCGTGTTGCATGATCGTCGTCACGGCATCGACCATCTTCACCGTCTACGTCCTCAATCTCCACTACCGTACCCCCGAGACGCACGAGATGGGCGCGACGGTACGATATCTGAATACGGTACAAGTAGAGTATCGATTTTGCAGACTCGAGCCATCTTCCTGTACTGGTTGCCGTGGATGCTGCGAATGAAGCGACCAGGTGTGTGTGACAAGTCACGGTTCATAAATACTCCAGAAATTGAATTGATGAACATGGCGATTTATACTAATAGACAGCACAAGACTGAGAGGTTCCAGGTGTTCACTTATCGTATGCCAATCTTCCCTCGCTCTTCTGCATGAGACCAAAACGGCACTCGGAGAGTCTCATGCGAAACATCAAAGAGGCCGAAGCGAACGATAGCAGGTGAGGAGAAAGATGAATGAATTTCCCCGAAATGTGACTAGTTGACGTTTTCCAAGGAGCACACCATGTAATGCAGGAACAATTCGATCGATGTGGAGAGACGCGTGGCTCACCTCATGCACTCGCACATTGGGAATGGAGGCACGGCAACCTTCAATCTGCCAATGAGCCAGGTTGACGAATACCAATCTCGCACACACATCACACATTGCACCTTCGATCTTTCCTAATCAGTATCCAATCCCAGGTGCCCGCAGTGGACATTGGACAGCAAGCGACGCTGCTCATTCTCCAGAGGATCTACCATGAACTGAAGGTGAGAGGGGATGCAGATAGTGAGTGGGTGGGGAAGAGACATGGAAGTGGAAGTGCCCCCCTCCCCTCATTCTGTTGCAACCCGGATTAGCCGACACTTCAGAGTGAGGAAGTACCTCAAGATGTGAATTCAAAATAGTTCCAAGCTGTCCTAACATTAGCAAGGCGGTAATTCATAATGAATTTGTCACAGATTGTCACTAAACGAATGGTCGAATCGGATCGAGAAGAGACGGCAGCTAACAATTGGAAGTTCGCGGCAATGGTAAGTTTATTGCAACCAAAAGGCATAATACTAAGAAACACACTTCAGTGATAAATATGATAGTATAAACCTAAAGAATTATATCAAGAGAAATGCCATCGTTGATTCATCATTTCGATCTTTCTTAACAGCATCACTTGAGGTGGTCGATCGACTGTGTCTCTACGTCTTCACCTTATTCATCGTTGCCTCTACGATCGGCATTTTCTGGTCGGCGCCCTATCTGGTTGCATAGACACTTCCGTTCCCCACACACTTCAGTAACCCGATTCCGGTGCCTAACCATGCTACTGTAACATCCCTACTCGACGGACTTTGTAACACATATTGTGGTATTTCTACCGTATACCTCCTCCCTCTGACGTCAGTCATATTCCGTTTTTCATCATTGATACGGTATCCTTTGTGGATGCTGTAATTCAGCCGATGAGTCTTGCCTGGAGTATTGCTCAACCCCTTTCCTGTACATGTTTAGTTGCTGCTTTCTGCCCCTTTCCACCGTGCTTCTCTTACTATTAATTAAGAGAATTCCAAATGATCCCATCAGTTTTAGCTTGATTGTCACAACGTCCCCAGCAGCAGCAAGTTTCAACGACCAGGGTATTACAAAGATACTTTTCACACAGTAATCCGTAATCTTAACCAATTGAATACCGTATCCGGAATAAGAGCTTCTACCGTTTGTTACAATCAATAATTACGCCTACAGTATCCCCTCAGATCGTACGGTGCATCTAATGAATACCCGAGTTCCATCATTCTCACTAGCTTCTTTCTCTTGAACGTCCCATATTTCCCTCAAACCATATTCGCGCCACTCTTGTGATTTCCGCATATATTTGTAATGAAGACATTTAATTCTATTGGCTTACATTGAATAACAAGAACAGAAGAAACCAGTACACCTAGAAAAGTGTGAAAGTCGAGGGCCTTAGAAGACCGGGGGATGATA
This sequence comes from Pristionchus mayeri, assembly GCA_036245805.1. Classification (NCBI taxonomy): domain Eukaryota; kingdom Metazoa; phylum Nematoda; class Chromadorea; order Rhabditida; family Neodiplogasteridae; genus Pristionchus; species Pristionchus mayeri. The sequence continues at coordinate 34,031,646 of BTRK01000006.1, read as the reverse complement.
TAATCGGAAAGGGACAAGTAAACGGAGACGGGAGGAGAAAGAGCATTACTTTTAACAGAGAGTGATCCCTGACTCTTTGCTCGTACCCGTAAAGGAAATAAATAGAGAATTCATCCATTGACTTAGAAAGGGGGTATGGGAATGATAGCGACTATACTCTGGCAGAAAATAATTAAGATATATGGGGCACTATTTAAATGCATTAGTAGTTTACTTTTTGAGTGCTGCAGGGGTTCCCTTGGCAGAGTCAGTTGCCTTCTTAGCCACAGGCTTCTTCGCCTTCTTCTCATCCTCTCCCTTAAAAACATATTAAAATGATGGACACAAAATATACTTCTAAAAAAACAAAACCCAACCAGAATATATATAATACAACGAATGCTAAAAAGGATGCGTATTTCGAATTTCCAACATAGTATTAACAATAACCTAATTGAGAAATATTTAAAGATATCGTTTAGAAAACAAAAAATATATATGGGTTAATTGCACCTCCGACCATTACTGACTGTTTAACCATTCACAAAACCAATTGGACCGACCTTCTTGACAACTCTCCTCTCCAGATTGTCCATGCTCTCTTTCATTAGCGAAGTGTAGACAATCGTGAAGTTGTTGACCTCTTTCGCTTTCACCTACAATTTAAGAAATTATACTTCAAAGGGCATATTTATTGCTTCTTTTTATGTTTATTCAACTATCATTCATCAATCTGTTCACTTACTTGCAAACATATAATTGTGTAAATATAAATATGCTTACATACAACACCACTATGGGGTTGATAAAATAGAGCATATGCCTTCATAAAAGATTAATAAAACAAATAAGCTATAGTTTTAAAAATATTTCAGTTCCGGAACATTACTCTTTAGGGAAAAAACGCCTTCTAAATATAGGTTCACTTCACCAAAATATGCCTTTAAAATATTTGTAACTGACACGAATATGTAATGCTCCGACGGTTCCCAATTTTTGTATTCCACTATTTAAAAGAATTATGTGCTAAAAACATGGGTTCCTCACGATCGTGCTGATCTTCTTGTTACCACAGACGGCGCGGAATAAGACCGCGTGTTCGACGTCGGCGTTCTCATCCGGTTTCGGCTTGTTACGACCGTCATCTGTGAATATGATTGTAAAAAAATACAAAATATAAGGTAAATCTGTTACAATATACGTGAGTGGACTGCCCCCCACCCGTCCACCCATCTTCTTCGATCCTAGCAGTAAGATATGTCCAATCTCTAACCTAGGTTTAACCAGAAAGAAATGACAGGGCTCAAAATCTCACGAGTCGAAAAATCAGTCTTCCACATAAGTTAGTGGCCATATCAACTGATTGTAAGGATTTCAGAGGATCGAGAATGCTAAAGTACATAAATTGTGAAACTAGCATTGCTTCATAGTCACGGCAACGTTCTTGGGACCGCCAGTTCGAGAGTTGAAGAAGAACTTTCCCAGCTCCTTTATGAAAATGTCATTATCCAGCAGAGTCATGGCGAGTCTGTAATGCGATACGATGAAACCGAGCCAAAACAATAACAACGAAACACAACAATCGATAAAAATGAAAGAACTCCATGACTCAATGACGGAACTACCAGTTTGTGTCAGCTTATACATTTCATCACTTAAAAAGCTTGGCTGGCATACAGTAGGTTAACGCTCATCAGAATTTAAAAATATTGAAAAATAGCCTGATATACAGTATGAAACTGCGATATGATGTGCAAGTTTAAAAAGCGCCCGTATGAATTTTTATATTTCGTTTGCAATTTAAATAGTTACTATGTTTAGTGCAAATATAAACGAAGCAAGTGCATTGCTCCGCCCACTTTTAACTTGCAATTTCCTCCTTGGAATTTCGTTCTTGTTTCCTGTTCGCTGGGACACGACTTCAAACTCCAACAAGTCGTGTCCCAGTGTAGGTTGACGATTCATCTTACCGTAAATTTTCTATTGAATTCATGAATGCGTTTCCTTCTGTGAAGTAGTCGTAGCTATATGTGTATTATTTGTCTTGTTTTCGCTCATGCGATGCAGAATTCAATGACGATGTGCCTTTCCCGTAGCCACGTTGTGAGAAATGCGTAGACTCGCAAAACGTGAACTTTCTTTTTTTTCGGCATGCAAGTGAGCAAACTACACAACATCGTATAAATAGCGTAGCAACATTATTATAACATAAACGTTCATTTCTTCCCTTTATCCCTTTGAGATTGTATTAATGTATTTTGTAGCAGATCATAAATTTTGCAATCATATTTTTTTCAAGGCAATACCCATTCCTTTGCCCCCTCGCATTTTATATCGCGATGCTCGTGTTCGTTGCCCAGTTACATTCAGAGTGATGAACCGCTTGCGCAAGGTTTAAATTGTGTATTGCAGAATGATTCCTGCAATCATTCTCAACTACATTATCGGCATAACGGCGATACTCACGGTCTCAGCCCTCACAACTCTCTATTCACCGGTATATCGCCTTCCTATTTTTCCTCAATTCAACATAACATTATATTAATCGAATTTTTCAGTTCGGCTCGATAGTCGGAGAGTTCACTACCTACGGAAAGATGAACGAGCAGAAGTTGCGCAACGTCACCAAGTGGATTTCCGTCCCCAAGAGGCGAGTGTCCGTTCACCTCAGATGCGGTCATTATATTTTTTTCCTGTAACATATAACAACGCTTTTCACGGGTCTTCTGTAAGAGTGCATGAAACCGAGCTCCTTTAAGTCTAAAATAATGTATGACGTATGTTTCAATTAAACTTAGTATTCGGACACTGCTAGAAGCCCGAACAATGTTCGAACAAGACCTACCCACTTTGGTCATATTCACAACTCACATTTCGCATTTTTATCTACCATGTGAACGCTGTAAGCCAGCCAAAGCATAGATTCTTTTGAATTCTGCTAGCTCTTGCGACTGCTACAGATATCTGTTCTTGAATCCGTTCCACAAAGGCTAATTTCGAGGTTTTTTGCCAAATCACTTTCCCGACAACAAAAAGGAATTTATCTCTAATTTTTATGGTCAAGAAACTGTTTTTACAAAAGTATTCCGACATCGGCTTTCTATTGCGCAAAAAAACTTGAAATGGGCTACAGTGTTCTCAAATGGAGAATCAAAAAAATTGACAATGTGAAAAAAATAGACCAAACCAAATGGATCGGCCTTTTCTGACCTCCAATACTGTCTGTATGCAAAATTTCTTCGAGATCCGGGCCATGAAAAAAATTAAGATTTTTCTGCATTCTTACAAAAGATTTGTGTTATCTTGTTCTTAAATTCTTTTTGGAGAAAAATAAAATTCGATCTCAAAATCTGAGGATGTAATTGTCTGATGACTGGTGTATGCAGATTCTTCCGTCACTTCTACATCCTCGCAGTTGGTTCCGTCGCTGGCTGGATCTATCTCGGACTGCAGTTCACATGGAAGGAAATGAAGTCGGAGCAGTTCGTGCCCTACCTCAGAATGCTCACCAATAAGACGCCCCAGAGTTAGTTGGTTGTCCTCACATTGATTGAAAATTTGTGGGCACTTCCTCACTTGGGCGGGCCATTCCATAATAATTGAGAATGATCGTAGGGTCATTGTGTTAATGACCACGTAATTACATTAAATTTAGCACATGTATTGCGATCTAATGACTAACTGTGCCTACTTCCCTAATCAGTCATCAGCCTCCCACTCAAAATTTTCGATTATTATGGAATGGTCCGGCAAAGTGAAGAAGTGCCAATTTGTGGACCACCTGATGAGCTCAGCATTCTACCTGCACTCCAATGCAGAACACTAGGCAATTTGGCTATAGGCTAATTCAAGAAAAATGATTTTAGCTGTTACTATAATATTGGCTCAATACCTGAATCGTCACCTGCATGTTCATCCGTATCAACATTATTATCCATGCAGTTCCCTTCTCGCTGGGCATGATCGTCCTCGGGTTGCTGATGTTGCATGTAACTCGGAGGTATATTTCTTCTAAATTATCCACGGTAGTTGTCTTATTTACTACCGAAGTGAGGCAGTGTGAATGATATTGACCAAAAACTCATCACGAACGATTTAATATTCTTTTTAATTATTATTCAAACAATATTTATATACCAGTAAGGGGTTCTTTTAGATTCCTCGAGGCCTCCTTGATCTCGGTGTACTCTGACTCGTCGATGAACATCTTCCACTACCTGCTCGGTATTACTTTGTTCCCACACTTCATTTCACAATCTGTTTAAACTTTAATATTTTGAGTTCAATGTTTGTTGTGATAGTCTGTTCACAACATTGGTTAAATATTCAGTTTTTTACTCCGAATGCAGATTTTTTGCACTATTCAGAACTTATTTGGTTGGCAATCAATATTTCTTGAGGTATAATTCACTACATCATTCTTCCTCTCTGCGTCGTGTGCGAAACTCTGGGATTCGCCAGCAAGAGTGGTTAGTCAGTTTGTTTGCAGATTGACAATTAAATTGCATGATTTGGTCAGTCGAAGATAGTGTTGATGCGGTTAATACAATATTTGTATGCTCATGCGCGCATTGATCTCATTGCCCACTGAAGCATCAAAAATTCATGGACTGGTCGCTTAAGTATGGATGAAAGGGCGTGATCAATTATTTAAATAGCTTGCATTACTGAATAAAATTTTACGGCGTGCCTTTTTGGGATCATATTTTTTATACAGAAATTTTGAAGTGGATATATGTAGCGTGCAATTAATTAATAGATTCATATTTAGCAACCATGTATCAGAAGAAATTGATGCATCTTTCAGTGTACCCGCTCCGTCTCGATTTGGATGGATGGAACCAGTGGCAGTACATGGGACTGCTCACCTTCTTCTATGCTAACTTCCACCAGTTCAAGATTGCCGTGCAGCTCGCCAAGACCAGAAGGGACCCCACGGGTGAGAAGAGATGCACTTTATTCTTTAAAAAAACTGGGAAGAATAGTCATATTTATGCAGAAACGGTTATAGTTAAAACTTGGGATCATCTAATTTATTAGAAAAATACGAGAAATACTTTTCTGGCTTGTCATTTAATATGCATTAAATATCTTTCACTGTTGGGAGTAATTCTCCCGAGTTAGCGCTTTCTTTTGCACATTTTTGTTAAAACTGAATCACCATGAGGCAAAAAAGGGAACTCAGTGTGGGATAATCATTTACGAGTCTACGTTCTTCGTTTCTAAATATCGCAATTGATTGGTTCCTCGTGCAGGCAAAGTGCTGGACCACAACGTGCACGCCATCCAGTACGGGGGGTGGTTCGATCTCGTCTCGTGTCCTCACTTCCTCATGGAGATTCTCATCTACTGCTCCATCACTGCCATACTTCCCAAGGGGGCAACTGCTTTCAAGGTACGCACGCCGTCCTTCCTTCTCCATGTAACACTGCAACCATCGTAGTTGAACTAATGTTTTATAATATAAAGTACAGGTGAGCAAGCTTACTTTCTATCTTGCAGTACCTTTGCGGGTTCGTGGTCGTCAACCAGGTGTTCGCCGCCCTGCTCACCCATCGATGGTACAAGTCACACTTCAAGGTTTGTTTATCCACAAGACTGTGTGCTAAATACATTGTCTAATTTATCAAACGGTTTTCTCTCAACAGACAGAATCTATCTTATGATAGTAGTAGGTTGGTATACATCACTTACCTTTTCCCTCGCAGGACTATCCTCCCCAGCGTAAGGCTGTCATTCCGTACATCTTGTAAGGCGACGTCATAACTGCATTCTTCCGAACTCACTGGTGAGTCGACAGCCCCACCCATTCTGTTTCATAGTTTAGAGCTGTATTGCTTAATATTTACATGTACAATAGACATTGTATACAGAGTCTAAGCATTGTATAATATGGAATAAGCTATTATTCGTTTTAAATGCATTCCATTGTTTCTGAGTAAGTTTTCGCTAGTTGTGTGGGCTACTTTCATTTGATGTCACCATGATATTGTTTGTGATGCAACCTTATTTGTTATTTGATATGCAACTTGTCTAAAGGGTATGTGTATGCCGATAGCAATAGCATTCTACAATCGAATGGGAGAAAAAAAAGGAGACATTTTTGAGATTCCTTCAGATGTTGCAATCCCCACTCTCGGGATATCTCTCGTGATCCCTATGGCCACGTCGCCTCGGGGTCAGTCTCGTGCTCTGAGAATAGCCAATATTTGTCCAACCTTTATCTCCCTATTCTCCAGAATTCGTATCTTTTCTTATCACACTGCTATCACGGATGGGCCAGTGTTGACCCAAGATCTTGAGGGTTGAAAGTGCATTGAGGGGTATAGATACGTTTAGCTCTGTAACTGATAGTTTCCAACAATGTGCGAATCAGATTGAGTCGTTACTTCATATGAGAGGAATCGCGAGAGAATCGACCATTTGAGGGGGGTGAGCGGCGGTAGGAATCAAGTGTGCCCTATCTTGAAACAAATTTGGTCACAAGTACTTCAAATGATTCTCTTTCAAACTGCGTCGTCAGAATTTTGATATCTGTCGTCATCGTCGATATTCAGAAGGCCAAACATGGTACTATCACTTTTCGACAGTCAAATCGGACTCACTTAAATGATCATAACAGCGTTTAAAATAAAGATAGAAGGCCGTTCTATTTTTCAAACGAAAGCTACCATCATACTCTACAACTTTTCTGTTGACGTCATCATTCCTGGTCTACTTCCTGGTGCGGGGCGGACGGGTGTACCAAAAATGACGTAACTTTGGAAATCGGAAAAACGTTTTGGGTTATCATGCTTAAGTTGTAGTCCATACTTGAAAAAAATTTGGGAAATCGGAGTATGGATAAAAAAAATGGGCTGACTTTTATGCGGCGACCTCGAAATGAGTTCTGGACAAGAGTACTTCCGTATCTTCAATTGCCCTAATTTGGGCTCAAAATCGTTCAAAAACTCCCAAAACAATATTGTAAGGTGATTCCCCCCATGATTTCACACTTCCATTGGTCTAAAATGGTCATCGGACAGAAAATTTGAAAATCGATATTTTGATCCCCATCAACTCGTGGGATGGGTCCAATTAAACTAAATGGGCTTCAAATAATGTAAATACATCACTCGAAGTATCTCAAAGAAAATGGGCTCCTGGAATTGCGATGTTTCCATTGATTAATCCGAGGAAAGCTTCAAAAGTACAGCACAGGTCAAAATAGACATAGGGACCCGAACTATGGCTAGAAATGTAGAGCACGACGAGCTAAACATTTTATCTGTTGAAAGTGAGTCTCTATCTTTTCGTTTAAGCGAGCTACAGAGCCCAGAAGTAGTGAGAAAATGACTGAAGAGGTGCGCGGGGGAGCGCTAAATAGAGGGGAGGGAGATAGAGGTCAGGCGGCGAGAGCGTCAGACGGTTAGAGCGCGCGCTCTCGGACGATTCTAGCCTATTTCTGGCCAAATTCTGGGCTCTGTAGCTCACTTCAACGAAAAGATAGCTCGTCGTGCTCTACATTTCTAGCCATAGTTCGGGTCCCTATGTCTATTTTGACCTGTGCTGTACTTTTGAAGCTTTCCTCGGATTAATCAATGGAAATATCGCAATTCCAGGAGAACATTTTCTTTGAGATACTTCGAGTGATGTATTTACATTATTTGAAGCCCATTTAGTTTAATTGGACCCATCCCACGAGTTGATGGGGATCAAAATATCGATTTTCAAATTTTCTGTCCGATGACCATTTTAGACCAATGGAAGTGTGAAATCATGGGGGGAATCACCTTACAATATTGTTTTGGGAGTTTTTGAACGATTTTGAGCCCAAATTAGTGCAATTGAAGATACGGAAGTACTCTTGTCCAGAACTCATTTCGAGGTCGCCGCATAAAAGTCAGCCCATTTTTTTAATCCATACTCCGATTTCCCAAATTTTTGGCGATAAGTTAGGCCCAAGTATGGACTACAACTTAAGCATGATAACCCAAAACGTTTTTCCGATTTCCAAAGTTACGTCATTTTTGGTACACCCGACCGCCCCGCACCAGGAAGTAGACCAGGAATGATGACGTCAACAGAAAAGTTGTAGAGTATGATGGTAGCTTTCGTTTGAAAAAAAGAACGGCCTTCTATCTTTATTTTAAACGCTGTTATGATCATTTAAGTGAGTCCGATTTGACTGTCGAAAAGTGATAGTACCATGTTTGGCCTTCTGAATATCGACGATGACGACAGATATCAAAATTCTGACGACGCAGTTTGAAAGAGCATCATTTGAAGTACTTGTGACCAAATTTGTTTCAAGATAGGACACACTTGATTCCTACCGCCGCCGCGTGGTCCATTCTCTCGCGATTCCCCTCATATATACTGGACAGAATTAGCAAAAACAGTAAACTACGTCCGAAGAATTCTTAAAGTCACCCAACAAGAACGAAACCCTGATCTCACCCTGATCCCGTCGCGTGCACGAGAGAGTATGCAAAAGTGAGAGAGCGCGGATCATTTCCGGCTCTCCCTTGAGGCTATTATTAATTTTTTGCATTTTTATATATTCATTCTATACTAATTCAACCATCGGCTATTCGATGGAGGACAAAAAATAATGGGTCTATTTCGTCCTTGTTGAGTAACTTTAAAATGAATTTTCCCAAAAAAATAGAAAATAGAAATTCGTTATACGAAAGTTGTTATTCGAATATTTGCACAAGTCTAAACTAGCAACTCTGATTTGGGGAAGCATAGGAGAATGCGTGATGATCCCCTGGATGGATGGGGACTCCCCATTGGGGAGTGACTGAAGGTACTATTTGGAATGAGCGAAGGGGTCAGTCTCCCTTTCTTTCCTCTGGATTCTATTCTATTTGATCAGGGACACTGATTTGGGCACCCCTCCTCTCCTTCGTCCTCTAGACTATCTCCTCTCTGTGATCACTCTTCTCGAATCTCTATCGAAGACGCCTCAAGTGGTCACTCTCTTCTATCAAGTCGAGACTCTTGCCGACTAGAGCGATGAGGATACTACTGCTTACTGCCTTCGTGCTACTCTATTGCTTACAAGGTGAGGGTCGGGTGAGGGATATCTACAGTAGTCGCTAGTTAGATAAAGTGAAGATACAGAATCGATTTTCTGATATTTAGGAAGCATTGCTGCAAAGCAGCGTTCGTGTGGAACTCAAGACGACTGCGAAGACGGAGGCTTCTGCTTCGAGGGAAAATGCAGAAAGAGTCCCTGCACAGTTAGCAGTCAGTGCGAGGAGGTACGGTAGACACACAACGGGTCGAATTTTGAATGATTTCAATTTAAAGATGTTTACGGTAGTGCTATCTGAAGTACTGAACTATTTGACAGGATGAGATCTGCAAGTACGCGAATGTGAATGGGAAGAAGAAGACTGCTTGTGTGCCCTACGATGAGACCAACCAGAACATCCTCAACAAGAGTCAGTTCCCCTCATCATTTCTTCCATGCATAGGCCGCCCTTTATACAGGGTGTCCAAAAAGTATTGTTACACTTTTGAAACGCGAATTTTTTTAACATGTAGGTCGAGTTGTCAAAACCTGTAATAACACGTTTGAGCCCACCCTTCGGTGCGTTGAGGGAACCTACTAATTAGTTTCCCATAGTCATGGTTCGTCCAAATCGCTATCGTCAAACTATTATCAACCTTTGGACCCTCGGCGACCCCCCAGATTCCATCAGGAGGAAGCTTCGTATTTCCCGAATGACAGTCTATCGCACCATCTCCCGTTTCAAGCAGTTGGGCACTGCGAAGGACCGTCCAAGATCAGGAAGACCCAAGACCGCTCTCACTCAGAAGAACAGGAGAATCGTGGAGAAGAGAGTGAATCGCAATGCCAAACGATCCATCAGGAAGATGGCTAAGGATCTCAAGATCTCCAAAGGATCCGTGTGTGCCATCGTTCATTCTCTTCTCAAGTCCTACCCCTACAAGATGAGAAAGGGCCATGGCCTCACTGATGTCCACAAGCAGAAGCGCCTGGAGAGATGCAAGCTGCTCCTTCAGCGGGCCGATCGTGGGGAGCACTTGACTACCGTTTACTCTGACGAGAAGCTGTTCTCAGTCGAGGAGGTCTACAACAGTCAGAACACCAGGATCATCGCCAAGTCTCCTCAGCAAGCTGACGCCAGAGGTAGAACCATCTCTCGCATTGCCCACCCCCAGGCACTGATGGTTTGGGCTGGTGTGTGCTCGACGGGCAAGACTCCTCTCGTGTTCGTGGATCCCGGGGTCAAGATCAACAAGGAGTACTACACCAGGGCAATTCTCCAGAAGGCCCTTCTCCCCTGGTTCCGCTCCCACTTCAAAGGGGCTCGCTGGACCTTCCAACAGGATTCAGCGCCTGCTCACTCGGCAAAAGTGACGCAGGCATGGTGTCGCGCCCATCTGCCCGACTTCATCTCGAGTGAGGAATGGCCCTCGAACTCCCCCGATCTCAACCCTCTGGACTTCAGCATTTGGTCAGTGTTGGAGAAGGAGGCCTGCTCTACTCGCCACAAGAACCGCGATTCCCTCAAGGCAGCCCTTCTCAAGGCATGGGAGAAGATCGACGTCCCTTACCTGCGGGCCGTCATCGACTCGGTCCCTCGTCGTCTCAGAGAGGTCATCGCGGCCAATGGAGGCCAGATCGAGTGATCGTGCATTGTTATGTTCATATGGTCACTGATAAATACTGTGCCCCGTTTGAGTTGTCTATGTTGCTTTTAAAGAAAGATACATGGTTTTATCCGTGTAACAATACTTTTTGGACACCCTGTACACTCGAAGTCGATGTAACAGACTTGAGTGAAAATCACGAGCTTGATTCGCTTGCAGGATGCATTCCTTTTTTGCTCGCCACTGCTACCCCATCAATCCCTCCCTCTTACAGTAATCGATTCAGACCGGTTCTGCACCGGCGGAGGCAGAGCCGTTTTCAACTTCGACCTCCGACTGGCCACGTGCGACCACAAGCAGGGCTGTCCCGAGGGAGCAGTCTGCAATCCACTCTATGGAGTCTGCTGCACGAGTACGGTACCTTCAGCATATTGCAGTTATGGGTTTTGTAGGTGTAACGACAAAGTGAATATCGTGGGTGACTATTATTCACCCCCGGAACGTACATACTGCAGGATTGTACACTAATAGTTTCAGAGCTGAAGACGTGTCCTCTGCCCTCGAAGACGCAGATGAACTCGAAGACTGGCAGGCCGATTATGTGCCAACTCAAGGGAGGCATGAAACTGCAGGTGAGAAATGAGACTGGTCGAAGATATTGGACCGTATTAAAATGTTTCAATTTTTATTTTCCCAATTTATCTTGTAAGATTTTTTTTTAGATTTTGACGTAATGGTGTACAATAGCTCGTTTGAATATTTAATAGTATGATTTGATACTGTTAAGTGTCCTCGTGGTGGTTACTGCGAGCTGCAGACTGGCTTCTGCTGCTCGAATGTAACCGAGGAAGAGAAGAGGAAAGTCAAGGAGAACAAGGTATTGTTAAAGTTAAGTAGATGCTCCTTGATCAAAGTAAACTGCGTGTTTTCTATCCATTTTGTCATTTATGATATTGTGTTGAGTCTGTGTATGTTTGCGATGACAATATACTTTTTTTTCTACATTTAAGTGATGATATATTTGAGGAAAAGGTGAAGGTTATTCCTGACGAGGAGGAGACCGAAGAGGAGAAAGGAGGATCCATTGGTGAGATCATCGAGAAGGAGAAGGCCAAGGGAAGAGGTCAGTACATCGAATGGTTTTACAATTTTCAAGGTCAAATCGTCGTCATCTTCTTCTGATGCTATCCTCCTCCCTCTGCAGAGATCTCTCGTCCTTGGCGTGGTTCCCCCTGTCAGCCCTCGATCGGATGCAGTGGAAGTGCTGCCTGCATCTGCACGAGCAAGCAGAGCTGCAGGTGAGATAAAGCTGAAAGATCAAACATACAATAGCACCTTCGATGCCGGCATCTGGTGTTTTTAGATAAGAATTGCTTATTTAAAGTATAATGAAACTAGAATTTTTTTCGATTCTGAATCCTGTGTGAGACAACTCGAATGGGAAAATTCTTTGTTTGTAGATGCGAGTGCGCGGCCGAGTTCGGCTACACCGTCGCATCGGATGGGAAGACTTGCCAGCGAATCAGGAGGAGACTCAAGGTATCCCGTCATTAGTTGAATCATTGTAATTGATAGTTTAAAAAGTTCTGGTTTCATTAGATCCCAATTTGAGGAACGCTGCAAGTCTGACATGGAGTGCTCGGCTGCATTCTCGGAGTGCGCCACTGGAGGATGCAGGTTAGCAGTTGAAGCGTCGAATATTTTCGAAGATGCCAACCCCTTGAACTTCGAAATTCGAATATATTCAGATGCAAGCGAGGCTTCCAGCGAGACGGAGACGGAGGATGCAAACCCATTAGTGAGTGAATCGATTTTTTTCAATTTGCCCTGATGTCCATGCAATGACCATGGAATGTGTGGATACATGGTTTGTACAAGAGAAACAATTTTGATGACCAACGTATGTGCAAACATTGCGCGATGTGGGTCAACTGAAGTGGGATCGAGATAATGGCCATTGTAGAGCGGTTGTTGTGAAAGAGAATAACAGTCGGTTTATATGCATTAGATGTCTTAATAATTCTTGACAAGCATAGGACTGGTTCTTGCATACGAGCAGTTTTAACCTACCTTAGACTTGATTCCAACCATTGCAGACTACCAGTGTGTGAACAGACAGCCTCCACTCGTGCAAGACAATGCTGTAGTCACGTGCAATCTCCGAATGGTGAGAGATAGGACTGTATTACGAAGGACCGAAGATCTTTTCTGCAAACTCCCCACCATAACCGCAATTAAAAACATGCTCAAAGCTGATATTTTACTAAGTTTTTCTTGGATATCTGATCCCTCACCGATGAATCCTCGATTCTTCAGGCTGGCAAGCACCGTGTGAGCCGCGACATCGACTCTTCCTTCGAGGAGTACTACCATGATAGTAAGTTCGCCTTTCTTGTAGATTTTATGGATCCTACTTCTTTGTACCATCATACCGAATTGTGCTCCACTCCTGTTTATCACGCGTCTTCTGAGAGAATGCATGACCTTGAGGAACAAGGAGCCGAAAGTTTGAGCAATATCTTCAAGATAATTATGCCAGAGTATGTTGGGGACGAGAAAACTTTTGGCGTTGGCGGTTTTTCTTGGAACCGGCTTTTAGGCATTTTCCGGTTCTGCACCCGGTCCTACCGTATATCAGGTTCCAGATGAGATACAGGGCTGGAAGAGAGCTCAAAATGTGCGGAAAATTATTTCAAACAACTTTTATTGACACCAAATAGATACGACTTTGCTGTCATAGTGAAAAACCTCAAAAAGTAGGTCCAAAAGTACAAAATAAAATTACTGGATCTGGAACCCCCCTGTTTACAACTTTTTTATTACATATTTGAAATCTATAGTATCGATATAGTCTAAGAAAATATTGACCCGACAGCTGTAGGGGTGTGGTAAGCTTTTATAAGGCATCGAAATGCCGAAAATCCGAATTTTTGCATTTTCTTGCTTTTTTGTTCTGTCCAAATAGGCACACATTTCGGCATTTCTTTGCCGTATGTGCTCATTTATCATTTTTTATGCTCTCACATTGCTGTTTTATGTTGCACGAGCGTAAAATTGTCACATTTTGTTAATTGGATGCACGCTGAATTAATTTATCCGAATTATTTAAGAGACCATCCGCTAGAAAACGAAAAATGCCTCGGATGGCCAAAATTCGAAAAAAATCATGAAATTTTTTCCTGAAATATCCTTCAAAAATGTTGCGGTGCGGGACATATTGCGAAGTTCAGATATCGATTATGAAAAAAGTTACCGTAACCCACCGATTTCGGGGTCGAAAAAGTTGAAATCATAAAAATACATGAAATATAGATTTTCTGGTGTATTTTCAGATGTAGAAACCGAATTTCTATTTTAATCTTACGATAAAATTGAAAGAAGCAAGTTAGAGTCAAAAAATTGATATTTTCATCAAAAAATGAGACATAATCGGGCATAACTTTTCCGAACATGAGAAAATAGCCGATGAATAGCATTTTTAGATACCTCAACCATACCTGCCCACACTGCCGGTAAACCTATGGGATACGTCGATTTTTTTGACTACCAAAAAGTTGGTAGTCAAAAAAATCAGCGTATAGGGGTTCATGGTCGATGATGTGGTGGTAGGTCATGGTGTGATCAAGTCCAACTACCGTACCAACTTGTACTATGGGACTACAGTAACCCAATTTACAGTAATCTAATTGCCGTAACCCGGGTTCCGTGGAGCAACTTGAGTTCCTTGGGTCAAACTTTTTACATTAAATCATGGCCGAGTGGCTAACGAGCTTGCCTTGGAAACCGAAGGTAGTGGGTTCGAGTCCAACAAGTGTGAAACACCTTTGCCGTCTTTCGTGGAGTTTGTTGAAGATAAATGGAGTTACCGTAATCACTCCTATCGTACCCCAGTACGGCGGGTCAACCCAAGTTCGCTGGGTCATATACATTAATTCGCATGAAATCATTGTAATGATGCTAGCGGTTATCATCGTAACGGTTAATCGATCGTTGTTGGCCAAGTAACATTTAAGAGACCGTCTCGGTAAGATTTGAGGGTTTGCCTGTTGTGCCCGGACATCATGATCTCCGATCTTGACCAAACTTTTTTTCTGGATACCCCCATGGGTCCTCATCACTAAATGAAGTATTATTTGAGTCATGCTATTGAAACATATAAATGACGGGTTACCAAATTTTTCAAACTCGAAATTTAGCAAAAATAAATTATGGTTAATATAAACCTTCAACTCGACGAGCTCTACAACATGAGCATAATGACGAGGTGATTCCGAGAAATTTATAATTTTGATCTACTTTCGGCGCTAATTGCCTCAAAACATGCCACAAAATTTTTCTAGCTTTTTAGGCTTATTCGACGCAGAATTGTATGCTCTACAACATGGTATATTCGTTTGTTTGCGGATTTTTGATTTAAAATATATAAAAAATAAAACTGATTTTTCAAACATTAAAAACCAGTTTGCGATTGAATTACAGGATCGCAATATATCTCGTTTTTGTCATGTACGGTAGTATGTTAATAAACCACGCTAACTTCGGACCTAGATCTCATAATTTATTTTTTGCTGAATTTCGAGTTTGAAAAAATCGGTAACCCGGAATTTCTATGTTTCAACAGCATGACTCAAATAATACTTCATTTAGTCAGTTAGTCAAATAATACTTCATTTAGTAGAAAAAAAGTTTGGTCCAGATCGGAGATCATGATGTCCGGACTCAACAGGCAAACCCTCGAATCTTACCGAGACGGTCTATTAAATGTTACTTGGCCAACAACGATCGACTAACCGTTACGATGATAACCGCTAGCATCATTACAATGATTTCATGCGAATTAATGTATATGACCCAGCGAACTTGGGTTGACCCGCCGTACTGGGGTACGGTATGAGTGATTACGGTAACTCCATTTATCTTCAACAAACTCCACGAAACACGGCAAAGGTGTTTCACACTTGTTGGACTCGAACCCACTACCTTCGGTTTCCAAGGCAAGCTCGTTAGCCACTCGGCCATGATTTAATGACGAAAAAAATAAAAATAAAATTTCCTCCGAGAGTTACTCAATATTGAGGAAAGAACTGATTTTTATGGCATCTTTTAGAAAAAATAGTTAGTTCGTGATTGGCCAATGGGCATACGGTAGTGAGGGTTACGGTATGTTACTGTAGAACATCAATAATAGTGATTGGTGATTTTTGTAAAAAGTTTGACCCAAGGAACTCAAGTTGCTCCACGGAACCCGGGTTACGGTAATTAGATTACTGTAAATTGGGTTACTGTAGTCCCATAGTACAAGTTGGACTTGATCACACCATGACCTACCACCACATCATCGACCATGAACCCCTATACGCTGATTTTTTTGACTACCAAATTGAGCAAAATTACAACGTACAGGGGGTCGTCGATTTTTTTGACTACCAAGACGTCGTCAGTGCTGGACAGGTATGACCTCAACCTATTCTAAGTTCACCATATTTTTTGAGAATTTTAAAAATGAAGTCCATTGGTTTTTATAGCACTGAATTTCGATCCATGGTCGAAAATTGCGAAAAAGCAGCTCTAGATTTCATTTTTTGCAGTCTATAGAGCTTTGAATCACAGTATTTTCTTATCAAATTAACTCATTTGTTAATGTTGTACGAATTTGTCGTCCTAGATTAGAAGAATTCGTAAATTCTTGATCTTTGGAATTTGGTCTCACAGCACCGGAATCAATAATTTGAAAAATTCCCAAAATAGTTATACGTTATGTTAACGAACTTTATTATCGATATTAGGTTTCTCAGTGTCAAAATACACTTGTTAATGTGCTTTTAACCTTTTTTTTGAGATATTGACTTTTTTGACCCAGAAAATGTCAAAATTTGAAAAATCAAAAATTTTCGGTTTTTTCCAATTTAGCACCAGAAATGCGTTCTACATTAACGAATGAGTTAATTCGATAAGAAAACAATGTGATTCAAAGATCTTGAGACTAAAAAAATGAAATCTGGAGCTGCTTTTTCGCGATTTTCGACCATGGATCGAAATTCAGTGCTATAAAAACCAATGGACTTCATTTTTAAAATTCTCCAAAAAATATGGTGAACTCAGAATAGGTTGAGGTATCTAAAAATGCTATTCATCGGCTATTTTCTCATGTTCGGAAAAGTTATGCCCGATTATGTCTCATTTTGGATGAAAATATCAATTTTTTGACTCTAACTTGCTTCTTTCAATTTTATCGTAAGTTTAAAATAGAAATTCGGTTTCTACATCTGAAAATACACCAGAAAATCTATATTTCATGTATTTTTATGATTTCAACTTTTTCGACCCCGAAATCGGTGGGTTACGGTAACTTTTTTCATAATCGATATCTGAACTTCGCAATATGTCCCGCACCGCAACATTTTTGAAGGATATTTCAGGAAAAAAGTTCATGATTTTTTTCGAATTTTGGCCATCCGAGGCATTTTCCGTTTTCTAGCGGATGGTCTCTTAAATAATTCGGATAAATTAATTCAGCGTGCATCCAATTAACAAAATGTGACAATTTTACGCTCGTGCAACATAAAACAGCAATGTGAGAGCATAAAAAATGATAAATGAGCACATACGGCAAAGAAATGCCGAAATGTGTGCCTATTTGGAGAGAACAAAAAAGCAAGAAAATGCAAAAATTCGGATTTTCGGCATTTCGATGCCTTATAAAAGCTTACCAGACCCCTACAGCTATGGGATCAATATTTCCTTAGACTATATCGATACTGTAGATTTCAAATATGTAATAAAAAAGTTGTAAACAGGGGGGTTCCAGATCCAGTAGATTTTATTTTGTACTTTTGGACCTACTTTTTGAGGTTTTTCACTATGACGGCAAAGTCGTATCTATTTGGTGTCAACATAAAAGTTGTTTGAAATAATTTTCCGCACATTTTGAGCTCTCTTCCAGCCCTGTATCTCATCTGGAACCTGATATACGGTAGAACCGGGTGCAGAACCGGAAAATGCCTAAAAGCCGGTTCCAAGAAAAACCGCCAACGCCAAAAGTTTTCTCGTCCCCAACATACTCTTGCATAATTATCTTGAAGATATTGCTCAAACTTTCGGCTCCTTGTTCCTCGGGGGGTCAGTTTTCATGCATTCTCTCAGAAGACGCGTGTTATCGGGTGTTACAATTTGAGTGAACAATACGATGGCGGATGGGAACGAGAGAGACGACTGTCCCGAGGGACACTACTGCGTCCCCGTCTTCGACAACGCACTCAAGAAGGGATACTACCAGGTATACAAGGGAATGGGCTTCGGTACCGGATAATGTATTCAAATATGCATTACATGGAGAAATCGATTATAATATATTGTAATATCTCCGTGCAGGGATTCTGCTGTCCTTCTCCGACCGAGGTCGTGCCCGTGTGTCCCGTGGGAATGGCGCACGACTCGTCTGCCTACCCCGACTTCGGGTGCAAGGATTGCCCCGGCGACCACTACTGCCACAGGGATTCCATCGCCACGGACAAGGAGGTGAGGGAGTAGGATGATAAATGATCTTTATACTTCCTTGTAAACAGTATAATCTTGATAGTATAATAATGGCTACTCCGATCAGATCTGCTGTCCTAAGCCGTGTCCTTCTCTCGAGGACATCTACCTCGATGGGCAATGTCTCACTGTGTCCTACTACGGCGACTCGTGCACTGTGAGCGATTCAAACATATCATAATATTGTTTTCAAAATAATAAGCCGCACAATATTGTAGTTACCGTTTTCTCTTCGCAGGTGTCTGCTCAGTGCACGTACCACAAGGAGTCGATGAAAGAGGACGAGTTCACGACGTTGACGCAGATGGAATGCGCCCAGGTAAACAAACCTTGTAGATAGGTGAACCCAGTTTATATTTTTCCACAGCAAAAACTATCGCTATATTTTGTGATTGTGGGTTTACTGCCTCTTTGAGATTCAATGATTGCTATTTTCGCCCTATCTAAGCTGAATATATTCTAGAACATCTGCCAGTGCCCCGCCGGTTACACCTTCTCTGAGGGACACTGCATTCGTGAGTCAATTTGCTGGAGTACAATACACCTTACATTGTTTTAGTAGCTATGAATTGGTTATTCGCAGGTGTGATGTGCACTGTTGGTCTGCGCGGTGAGCCGATGGTCGACCGATTCAATAACCTGATCAGGTACGGTAACATAATGGGAGATATTGATAAACTTGTGATCTCTCAGATGCGATCGTTCTGGCGACTGCGCGCAGGGACACATGTGTGACCCGAACACGAAAGTGTGCTGCAAGGGCATCAATCGTGAGTAGTCTCTTGCCTTCGACCACTTTGAAGTGATTTCATAAACGTTAATAATGATGATCTTTGATCTTCTCAGGCTGCCCGAAGGACTACGTGGAGACGGGAGCATTGTGCAATGAGGACAACTGCATGTGAGTACAATCTTTTCGTGCTCAACAATTATGAAAAATGGAAGACAACTTGAAATAATATATAATGCTCAAACGCTTACCGAACGCATTCTACCGCATGTTGAAAATTTTGATATACATGTGAAATAGAATTGTCGCCTTTTTAGGGGCAGCACTGAGATCTGTCACCGAACATCGAAGGGGAAGGCTAAGATCTGCTGCAAGCTAGAGGACTCCAGTGAATACTCGCACGTTGAGGAGAAGGAGGACGAAGATGAATCGTCGTTTGGAGAGACCAGAAGGAGATGAGAAGTGTAGTTGTGCATTCAGAAGATAATATAATATATTTTCTACTTTAGAGATCGTTGATTGTGCCATAATAATTACCGCCGAGCTTTAATAATAAGGAGCCGCAAGTTTATCTTTGTTAACATGTAGCGATTTTGTTGTAAGTGGTATCGTACAACGCGCATGCAAAAGAAATCGTGATCTTGATCGATGATCTTTGAACTTCCGTCTATTGACATTTGTTGTTTCGGCTTGTGGCCTTAACCATGTAATAAATTTTTTACTCTTCTGATGGAACGCATTGAACGATAAAAACTTGTTTACTTTTCAAGAACTTTGTACTTTGATTGTCAATTAATTGTAGAACTTTTATGCACACTGGCGCGTCTAATGCAAGAATTATGCTTTGAATCAGCTCTTGATATGAGTCGCCTTATTTCAGTATGAATGAATACGGGGATGGAACCTCTTCACAGATCGGTGCGGCTTGGCGCCATTACACGATGAAATTGGATATGTTGAATTGTGGGGAGAAGCAAGACGACGATGAACCTGAGGAACTAGAAGTGAGATCGAATTTTGACTATGGGTGAAGGTATTGCTGAAAATCACGAATTATCTCTCCCTCACACTTTCAGCTCGTAGCATGCAATTCAGACGGCGTATTAGCGATGGTCACACTGGATGAGAATGAGGAGACTTGCCGGCATTTGCGATTTGTCAAGTGAACAAATATATTGTATGCTTATCAATTGCGATTGCAGTCTCTACACTCACTGTGAAATTAGCAGCATACTCATTCCCGATTCCGTGAGCTCCTCTATGATATGTATTATCTTAGTGATGATAATAATTTGTTTCTTTTGAATTTAAGAAACTATATTGAGTAGACCTCTCTAGAGTAAGATTTATCTACACATCTAGGTGTTCCTCCTCTCTGCTGTCGATGCGACGACATTCGTGATCATTTCCCATCGGACCTCCTTCGAGTAGTTAGTTCATTATATTAATTCGAGTATTTATTTAGTAGTTAGTTAGTTCATTTTCGAATTATATTTTCAAAGAAAAATTATGTTTACCAATATTTAATTTTGATTCGAATCCTTCTCAGCTTCTCGCAACATCGAGAGCAAAAGTTGATAGCGATGATTGTGAAGAGCGAGGATGGCTTCCGAAATGTGACCACCACTGAAGTCCTCCTGCACTCTACTCCTTCGCACCACATGGTGAATATTTTGATCTGCCGTTCGAGCAATACTATGCGTTTCTTCTCCTTCCAGTCAAGTTTGTCCTTTCAGCTCTTGCCACACCTGTACGCTGAGGTACTCGAGGGATTCGTATTTGCACACGGGTGAGATTCTATTCAATCATCAATAGCTGCTATGAATTTAAATTTCAACAATCAGTTAGTGCATCGCGAATGGATACAAGCATTATTATAGAATGTCCTCACTATTCAGGCCTCGCAATTTAGTGAATGACGTCACGGTTTGCTTCTTCTTTGTATCTTTTGCTGAGATTTGCCGATCGTGGGCGACTAACGAAAATCCAAGTGAGTTTTGCAAATATATTTTTAAAATCTGCTTTTAATGTTCATCTGGAAATAAATGTATTGGTTGTGGACGCATCTCTGAACGAATAATCAAATGGATATGTTTATGAAAATGTTTTGCAGAGTCTTTTTCATCAATTCCTGTTAGTTACAATGTGAAATGGAGAATCACCGTAATTCCGTGAGTTTTTTTTGTGCGAGTTGTAAACATTTTATCTCAAAGATCAAATGTAAATTTTGTGGCTACTTCTACATATTTTATTTCTCAGATATGATTGCACATCTTTTACGATTCTCAGAGGTGAATCGGGAAACAATCGAATCGATGTATATGATATCAATAGGTTTTTTTCCTATTTTGTTCCTTTTTTCAATTATTATATTTAACTTTTTTGGTGAGACGCTCACTCGAACCGTTGAATTTGCAATTTTGATCAATTTATTATTTTTAAGCCAATCCCTTCATCGATCGATCTCAGTGTCATGGCCTTTAACTACATACTTCCCGCCTCCCATGTAAGCTAGTTTTCATGTGTGTTACGGCATCTCTATCAAAGCTCGTTTGCAAGGTATTAGTACCTTTTTAACCGTTACCATCCTTATCAAATATGAAGAATTTTTTCGCCGACGAACAGCGATTTCTTGAGCTTTATGTTCCTCGGTCCAATATATACCTCACGCCTTTCCAAATTTTCTCATATTGCCATAGAACTTAATTTCGGTCAAATACCAGTCTTATCATCATTTTGTAGCGCACTTCCGATTTCGTTCGAGGGTAGAAGGAGTGCTCTGTTGCAGCTTGTAACAGGTCAAAAACTCCTGTTGGATCTGACCACAGGATCAGTTGAAGAGGTTGAAGTAGTTCTATCCGAATCATTGGGAATTTTTTAAGATTCCGTCATTCGTATCACCGAGAAATAAAGTAATTGACATCAGTTTCCTACCGATGGACCTAACCCCATGCGAAAGAGTGAGTCAGCATATGCACAGCTTAATCAGTCATTGTTGGATTTTTGTATCTGGTAGGAATTATTGAAATAGCTATTTTGATGAAGTTTCAATATTTTCTTATTTAAAGTTACCGGACGAGGACGAATCCCTGATCTGACCCTGATCTCGTCGCGTGTACGAGAGAGTATGCAAAAGTGAGAGAGCGCGGGATTACGCTGTTCATTTAAGGCTTTCCCTTGAGGCTATTATTGCTTTTTAGCATTTTTGTATATTCATTCTCAACTAATTCAGCCATCGGCTATTCGATGGAAGACAAAAAATAGGGGGTCAATTTCGTCCTCGTCCGGTAACTTTAATTGCCCTCTTTTCTTCATCTGCTATCAAGTATCTAGCAGATTGCTGCCGGCGTAAACTTTCCTGAAGTTACTGTGGCAGACGCTGTCTGTCTTCCAGTTGGACGGACAACGATATCCAGATCGATAATTGGAGGTTTCGTCGAGAATCTCATGGATAATTGTGAGTATGAAACATTCTTCCTTATATTTTTATTTTTGTAGACTGCGGCAACCATGAAGTGATGACCGTTCTCCGTCTTCCCATCGATAAGGTACCGTACCCTTTGCCACACACTGAATTATTCATTCTAATGTTAGGTCCATTCGCTAGCTACTCTTGCTGCAGATGTTGTGATTGATCAGTTGGACAGAAGGTTCAGGTACGAATGACTTCAGATGCCTTCGTTTGTACTTCATTCATCTTTCAGGATGCGGATCACGAGGGAACTCAATCCGAAGAACATCCCCGAATTGATTAAAGCAATACTTCAATGATGATTGGGTGATCTTGTAATTACATGTTTATTAGTTCAACCATTGAGTTCGCTAATACTCTGCATTCTAAAATTCTAATTTTTCGTTGTTCTAATTTTCATTAATAAATTACTGTTCGGCAATGATTAATAGCCATTTCCTTATCGCATTCTCCTTCCATGCATGAATCTTGATAATGATGGATCATTTGAAAAACATCTTCGAATAATCTTCAATTATAGTTCTTGGTAAAGTTCAAAGAATAAAAATCCGTGAATGCCACTTTCCACATCATCATATCAGAGATTCCGATAATTTTGAAAATTTTGAGTATCTCTCGCGATGTGCTCAAGCTTTTCGTGCTTATGATTAAATTTTTAATTAATGTATTTGTTCATTTAGTAAATAAAGTTAATTAGTGATACATGGCCTAATGCTAGAATGCGACCAATCTCGTCGTGAGCAGTCTGAGAATTCAAAAAATGGGAACATTGCCAAGTCTCAGAGTCTTTGCGAGTTCAATTTGCATAGTAATTGAATGGCTTGTCAAAATTGAAGGCTTGCATTTCATTTTTTCACTCTAGCAATTCATTGTTTCTCGGAATAACCTCACAAACGGTACTTTCAATTTCCTATTTCATGAGTAAAGAGACATTTTGAACATGAAACGAGTGACTAAGAGACTGCTGAATTATTCTCTCGTTTATTAAGCTTATTCTACCCTTTCATACACAAAATCGGTGTATTACAATGTAACAGTGAGAGCAAACAGAACTGCATAGGCAGCATGGAGAAGTTCGGATGCTTTCAGATTGACTCACAATGATTTTTCTACCTGGACTTGAGCTCGAATTTAATGACGATGACACTGTCATAACAGTGGGTTCAAATTTTTGTTTGAATGAAGAATTACCTTTTCAAGTTTCTGCTGGATAACAGCTTATACTTCCTATATGAAGATGGAGATGGAGAATGGGCTATGCGAGTTATGAATACAAGTGGGGTTTAAAAATTGTCGTCGCATAAAATAAAATTGCTTTAAAATTGACTCATTTTGTCTTTCAGATACTCTAAATGTGGCAAAAATTGAAGTACGACTCGAGTTAAGTTCGAAGTGTATTATTTGATATCTTTTTGCCCTTGATTGCATGCAATTATTTGTATAATTCATCTCATAAGAGATTTTGGATCAATGTTATATCAGGCCTCTCACCAGAAAATCGGGACAACGAATTGACATGAAAAACATAATATTTAAATAAAAATGGTTTTTAGATTGGGGGTGGGTTGTAGAAGCCTATCCTAGTTCCTTTCCGACC
Source organism: Pristionchus mayeri (assembly GCA_036245805.1). NCBI lineage: Eukaryota > Metazoa > Nematoda > Chromadorea > Rhabditida > Neodiplogasteridae > Pristionchus > Pristionchus mayeri. The sequence goes on along the minus strand of BTRK01000006.1, from coordinate 34,007,724 downwards.
AATTCGATCTTGCAGCTGCAGCAGGCTGCTGCAAAGTTCAGACGAAGTGCGTTGGAAATAGATGTTTCCAGCAACTAAAGTGGTGATTTTTGTTTACGCAAGTGTTTCTATGATCAAATGAACGATTTTGATACACTTTGTTCATTTTTCATATTTGCGACCGTTGCAGCAGGTGCATTTCAGACATGTTTTTAATTTACCACGGATTCCACGATTTTTCCCCCTCTCCAAACTTTCACAGTTTGTAGAGCTTGAAATTCTACATATACCACATTTTTTTGCAGATTTTATTCCGGGAGTCCTGATAGTCTCCCAGATCGACAAAAGTCTCGTAATGGGCTGCACGGTTCACGGTCCGTGAAATCACAATCTCAAAGTCGTGGGTTCGAGTCCCGGTGCATGCAAAAGTGTTTTTGCTAACTTGGTAAGGCAAGGAATATCACAATATTTGATTACAACTATGCAAATCAATTCCAAAAGAACATTTTTCACGAGCCGGGACTCGAACCCACGACTTTGAGATTGTGATTTCACGGACAATGACCCGTGCAGCCCATTACGAGACTTTCGTCGATCTGGGAGACTATCAGGACTCCCGGGATAAAATCTGCAAAAAATGTGGTATATGTAGAATTTCAAGCTCTACAAACTGTGAAAGTTTGGAGAGGGGGGAAAAATCGTGAAATCCGTGGTAAATTAAAAACATGTCTGAAATGCACCTGCTGCAACGGTCGCAAATATGAAAAATGAACAAAGTGTATCAAAATCGTTCATTTGATCATAGAAACACTTGCGTAAACAAAAATCACCACTTTAGTTGCTGGAAACATCTATTTCCAACGCACTTCGTCTGAACTTTGCAGCAGCCTGCTGCAGCTGCAACACGTGACAAAAATCTGAAACTTCAGATTTACGCTAGTCTAGTCAAATAATGACTGGAAATATAATAAACAAGATTTTCGAAAATTCGAATGTCAACTGAAAACGCCGAATTGTCCCGTTTCTCTCGTGAGAGGCCTGATATGTAATACTGACTTTTGGCTGCTGTAGGAGTTCGAATCTTCTTTACTCGATTTATATGGGACAGTCTCTATTCACAACGAGAAAGCATACATGTGGAACTACATAGACAAATATCTTTGCGAGGGTGTAAAAGGTAATCATCTTCCTGTCAATTCGTCAGATTATCTTTCTAAGAAAAGGATGCGTTCCATTGGAAGACTGTTGGAACTACTGGAGACTCACCCAACGTTGGAGCCTCCTTCGTAGCCAAAGGTTCCTTAGAGCTGAAATACTTAATTAGCACAAAAATGCAGGTTCTTTTCCCAGTCTTTGCATCCTTACGCATGACAACTCATATTTCTTATATCAATTAAATTTGAATACGATGGCTTGGTCCAAAAAGGAATTACAGGCGTCTCAGGTAACTTCACTAATTTCAGGATAAATTTAAATTATCAAAAGTATTCAATAGATTAGTTTTCACAGATAAAACACCCAGAAACTGAAAAAAATCAGATATAAGAAAATATGTTTTTCAGTCTATACGCGATGTTCTCGAAAATCAACCTCTGACGAACTTACAATGGGATGTACGAGTAATGTTTTGGATATGCAATGGATATGGAGACTTTGTAGGTATGGGCCATTGGCAGATGCGTACATTTACTACCGAGTTGTGAATCGTTGAGAACACGAAGAGATCATCTGGTAAGGAACATATATTTCATGCCGAAAACTTGTTACTGTGATTTCAAACAAGTGCAAACAATTATCAAGTATATCAACATGGTCAACAATAACACCTTGCTCAGATCTTCGATCTAACCTCGTTAGAATGGTCTCTACATTCAGATGAAAATGATGGCTTCAATCGGTTTAAGCCTATTTCGTGTGAGTGAATCGGGACTGGTTAGTCACCATTATCTGAATGAAATGGAATATGCATTTCAGTCACCGACAACGAGTATTTATGGATTCTCGAAGATGACCGACTTCATGGAACTAGTCATGCAGTTTTCCTGCGATATGATATTGCAACGAATAAATGGATTAAGGTATTCAATCGATTATCCAGCAATCGTATCGATAAGCAACTCTTTTTTAAAATTTTCAGATGGGAAGGATTAACGAGAATTGTAATATTTTTCGCACTGGATTCCGGAAGGAATTCCTTCAACCAATCACAGTTGGGACGCGAGTATTCTTCATTGGAGGAGTTGGAATTGAAGATGAGTGAGTCACGAATCTGTACTTTACATTGTTTGCGTGAAGAGTTTACGGAACATTAGTTTACGGAACAACTGCTATTTTTGATTAACAAAACAATCATTTCTAGGGCCACGAAAAGCATAAGCAGGATTTCGATCCTCGAGCTACGTAAGTTGATTTTATATGTTAAAAATTAATTTCAGCTTACTCTTTCTACATTTTTAGGACCGACTCTATTCGACCTTGCTGCAGTTGCATTGATGAGAGATCCAGAAAGAAAGAGATTGGCTCGTAGAATACTCCCAAGAAAAATTATGTGAGAGAAGCAAAACACCACGTATTCGAAATAGATGCCATCATTGAACACACCGAAATTGATTGTAGTACAGAAATGTTTAAATCATCTATACTTCACTACCAAAATTCTCTCTCATTTCAGTGAGGGACTCATCCAGAGAAGGATACTGAATGAGGAAGAGGAAAACGAAGACGAGTTAAAAATGAAGGAACGAGTCGAGAATGGCATAATTTCTACCATTGATGTATCCCAAGGCGAAGCAAGTAATATCCCTGCAGCACATGTGGGTTATGAAGGCGAAGAAATTCCGGCTAAGAGAAATCGATTAGGATAACCACTTCTATTCATCACGGATCTCCTGTAAAAATGTAGGAAAATGGGAACCTTTTGCGACAGTTTAAAAATAAAGTGTCATGATTTTGTTGAGACAAGTCGGACTAGGCATTGTGAGGGCGGGGAGAAAGTATTTCCACTCAGATTTGCGAAATTTGCATGTTGGACGGAGTTATGACCTACAACTTTGGAGGGTCGTATCTCCGTTGGATTTTGACCTACAGTGAGCTAATTGTTTTCATTCGACGCGTAATGAGCTAATCTACATGCCCCTTCTATTACAATACGAGCAAAAGTGCCATCTTCCATGAGTAATTCTCAAAAAACCGTTTTTTCATGCATAATATGCAAATTATCTCCTTCGTTACCCACCTACATTACGATTTTTATCTTTGATTCTGATTCTCCATTGTCGAATTGAGGTACGTATGTATTTCATTGCTCAAAACCCGGGGCTCTTCATACAGCTACTCAGTAGGAAGAATCCGGACTTGTAATATTTTTTTGAGTTAAATACATTTCGGAATGTATCATGCCGTAAACTTATGCAAATGTGTAAAGTTCGAGCATCTTTCGGAAGCTCTCAATTTTGTCTAAAACATTGACTCAGTGACCCAAATCGTTAAACATGATAGTGTTTGAGATATTACGCGAAAACACATTCAGAGAAGCCCAAAGGTGCTCTCATTGTTTCCACCCCCATTGTTTCTACTAACTACGATATATTGCTATATCTCAAAAACTATCATGTTTAACGATTTGGGTCACTGAGTCAATGTTTTAGACAAAATTGAGAGCTTCCGAAAGATGCTCGAACTTTACACATTTGCATAAGTTTACGGCATGATACATTCCGAAATGTATTTAACTCAAAAAAATATTACAAGTCCGGATTCTTCCTACTGAGTAGCTGTATGAAGAGCCCCGGGTTTTGAGCAATGAAATACATACGTACCTCAATTCGACAATGGAGAATCAGAATCAAAGATAAAAATCGTAATGTAGGTGGGTAACGAAGGAGATAATTTGCATATTATGCATGAAAAAACGGTTTTTTGAGAATTACTCATGGAAGATGGCACTTTTGCTCGTATTGTAATAGAAGGGGCATGTAGATTAGCTCATTACGCGTCGAATGAAAACAATTAGCTCACTGTAGGTCAAAATCCAACGGAGATACGACCCTCCAAAGTTGTAGGTCATAACTCCGTCCAACATGCAAATTTCGAAAATCTGAGTGGAAATACTTTCTCCCCGCTCTCACAATGCCTAGTCCGACTTGTCTCAACAAAAACGAAGATCAAAATTTTTCAGCTGTCGTGTGGGTTACTGCAATCTTACAGAAGATCCGTGTCATACATATGCGCTGCGAATGAGTATATAAGAAAGAAAAAATATGTAAATATTATTATTCACGTGTTGCATTCCATTATCTGATATAGATTTTTGGAGAATTCCATCACACTGATATAGGAGCATTGATAATTACCAGTACTACTATTTATCATATTGAAGTCTGCTTAGTCCGTTTCGTACAACTACTATTAAAAAATATTTATGTCTAATGATACCATTTTACCCCCGTCCATTGGAAAAAGGTGCATGAATGGCTCTCGGTACTCGTCTATTCACAGATTAACCTTTCAGTCGCATACTCGCTACAGTCGCATACTCGACCTACAGTCGCATACTCGCTCCTTCTTTTTCTTCTTCTTCATCTTCATATCTCGTCACTCTTCCCTTCAAACTCTCGAGCATTCTCTCTCTCATCTCGAATGCGCCCATCTTCATTCCACAATCGGGCGATGCTGCCGAATTCGCCCGTTGGAAGACTTCCTGAATTAGCTTATCCATTATGGCTGGACTACCGTAATCATAAGAATGACTACTGTACTCCAGAATGGATGTTGCGTACCTGTGGAACGAATGGTACAGCGGGAACCACTCCATGTGGTGGAGAGAAAAGTGACGTCATCGATGCAGAAACGGGTTCCACAGATACGACATTCCCATCGCTCTCTCCAGCTACGGTAGCCCGTCGTTCATCGATCGATATCGACATGGGTGGAAATAGGAGGGGCGCAGAGAGTGGCCGCTCGTAGTCCAATGGGTCACCTCGAAATATTATTTTAACTTTAAAAAAAATAATGATATATCATTCAGATACTCTTAATAGGTCATAATAATTTGATGTTCAAGTATCTTGTTGCGAAAATTGTATTCACAGTTTTATTTCATTTATCCGAACTTCTTTCCAAGGGATGGAGAGAATCATTTGAAATATATTTGAAATACGGTATCACTTTCAAAATAGATAAGAATTAAAATTGAGTTTGTCTGACCAGTGTTGGCTCTGCTTCTTTCCGCCCTCTTCACTTCACTCGCCTTCAGATTCCCCTCTCCCCCACCGTAGTCCACGATCGCCCTCAAATACATTTCTGTTTATCACGTGTATCACCAGTCAGTGGATGAAAAATTATCCTCTCGGGAACATTTTCAAAAAAGTTGTGCCAGATTTGACTCATATTATAGTAAGAGAATACACTAGACTAAAGATTTAAGAAAATATGGGTCATTGCTCCCAGAGCCGGCTTTTAGGATTCTTCCAGTTTTGCACCCGGCTATGCTGTATTTCAGCTCCCAGATGAGCTAGAGAGATGGAATGGGGCTCAAAATGTGCGGAAAATTATTTCCAGGAACTTTTATGTTGAGGACTTTAGCGTACGCAAAGAATTGACTATGCTACCAACGAAAAACCACATTTCGTTGTATACAAAAATTATCCCTCCTTTCTGAAGTTACCATATACAAAATGTTATTGCTTATTAATATAAAATAAGTCAATATGTGTCCAGGAAAAATATTTCCAACATGATCAGCCTACGGCCTTTTTGGGTATTTTTGATCAAACACAGCATAGTGCAGAATGACATTGATGTTTCCATAAAAATCACCATTCATTAGTATCTTAGAACATGCCCTTTGCATTTTAAGAAAATTAGAAGCAATATAAGTAGGATGACACACGAAAACTAGAATTTTCGCGAATTCGAAAAAATCAGTTTTCTTGACCTCGATTTTTTCAATTTTTTCGCATGCCATACTTGCCAATAATAATAACTGAACTGCCAGATTCATATTAATCGGAAAGTATGTACCGGTATGAGTAAGAAAATTGCAAAACAGTTTGTTCATTCACCTTGAAAGGTAAAAATTCCATGGCTCCAAAATGCAAAATTGAATTATGCAAAAAAATTTAAATTCGATTTTGAGCGAAATGTTGCAAAAAGCTGCCGGATTTAAACACGTAAAATCATAATGTAATAAATGAAATGGTAATTCACTCGAAAAACAAAAAGAAGTACTCAATTTTTGGAAACTAAAATAGTTGAAATAGTGCAAAACGTAAAATCTGAATTATCGAGATATCTTATTTTTCTCTGTGTCTTCTCATACATCCCTTTTAATTATGATTTTCGATGTTCAAATCAGGCAGCTATTTGCAAAATTTCGCTCAAAATCGAATTTAAATTTTTTCGCATCATTCAATTTTGCATTTTGGAGCCATGAAATTTTTACCTTTGGGGAGGGGGTGAATGAACAAACTATTTTGCAATTTTCTTACTCATACCGGTACATACTTTCCGATTAACACGGGTCTCCTGTAAAAGTGTAGGAATCCTGGCTACTAGAAATATTTTGTGCCACAGATTTCTATAAAACTTTGTTGATGGACACTATTGGGGGTCAGAAGAAGGTCAATCCACTAAGTTTGGTGAAATGTGCAAATTATCGATTTTTTTGATCTACAGCGTCAAATTGACGTATCTCAGTCAATTTTTGTCCTAGAGTGAGCTTTTTTCTCACATTTTGTTCGCATTCGAGAGATCTACAACTTCCTCAACGCAGCACAAACGGCCAAATCACGTCTTCTTAGTGAAAATTGCGAAAAACTGAATTTCGTTATGAGAATATCGAATTTCTCCCTTTGTGAGCTAAAAACACAATCGATTTTATTCTTTCAATGGAATCTCCACACAAAATTAGGGGGGAATCCTCGTTGAGCATTTCTCATATAACCTGCACTGGAATATCGATTTAGTATGAAAGCTTCCGAACATTGCCGATTTTTTTCAAAATTCACTTTTTCTTACGTATCTCGGTTCAACATGGACGTACCAGAAACTAAAAAAATGAAATCGAAAGCTCATCGAAAGCTCTACAAAATATGTTGTGAACATCTAAGCGCTACGGACGATAGTTTTCGAGTCAATCAAGAAATTCAATTAAAGAACTCGCAAAATCCCCCTACGCTCGTCGGATGAAATATTTGTCTCTACAATATGTGTTTTGATATGATTGATTTGCTCTAATGAAAAGTTACTTGAAAAAACAGTCATTTTTTTTCTGATCAACCGTAACTCAGTCCTATTTTTACCAAAACCCAAGGAAATCGGTCAGTACGTCCTCTTGTGTTAAAATTGCTCGGCTTTGCGATCTGCTGGCAAGATGTCCTTCCTCTCTCTCATCTTCTTCTCAGCTTCCTCTGCTCGCAGCTTCTTGCCCTGGCTGAAGAATTCTTCGAAGAGTTCGGTCACATCTTTTCCATTCCATCTTTTCATTTCATCCGACGAGCGTAGGGGGATTTTGCGAGTTCTTTAATTGAATTTCTTGATTGACTCGAAAACTATCGTCTGTAGCACTTAGATGTACAGAAAATATTTTGTAGAGCTCTCTATGAGCTTTCGATTTCTTTTTTTTAGTTTCTGGTACGTTCACGTTGAACCGAGATACGTAAGAAAAAGTGAATTTTGAAAAAAATCGGCAATGTTCGGAAGCTTCCATACTAAATCGATATTCCAGTGCAGGTTATATGAGAAATGCTCAACGTGGATACCCCCTAATTTTGTGTGGAGATTCCATTGAAAGTATAAAATCGATTGTGTTTTTAGCTCACAAAGGGAGAAATTCGATATTCTCATAACGAAATTCAGTTTTTCGCAATTTTCACTAAGAAGACGTGATTTGGCCGTTTGTGCTGCGTTGAGGAAGTTGTAGATCTCTCGAATGCGAACAAAATGAGAGAAAAAAAGCTCACTCTAGGACAAAAATTGACTGAGATACGTCAATTTGACGCTGAAGATCAAAAAAATCGATAATTTGCACATTTCACCAAAGTGAGTGGATTGGCCTTCTTCTGACCCCCAATAGTGTCCATCAACAAAGTTTTATGGAAATCTGTGGCACAAAATAATTTCTAGTAGCTAAACGAGGCAGTTTCCCTACACTTTTACAGGAGATCCGTGTTAATATGAATCTGGCAGTTCAATCATTATTATTGGTAAGTATGGTATGCGAAAAAATCGAAAAAAATAGAGGTCAAGAAAACTGATTTTTTCGAATTCGCGAAAATTCTAGTTTTCGTATGTCATCCTACTTATATTCTAATTTTCTTAAAATGTAAAGGGCATGTTCTAAGATACTAATGAATGGTGATTTTTATGGAAATATCAATGTCATTCTGCACTATGCTGTGTTTGATCAAAAATACCCAAAAAGGCCGTAGGCTGATCATGTCGGTAATATTTTTCCTGGACACATATTGACTTATTTTATATTAATAAGCAATAACATTTTGTATAGGGTAACTTCAGAAAGGAGGGATAATTTTTGTATACAACGAAATGTGGTTTTTCGTTGGTAGCATAGTCAATTCTTTGCGTACGCTAAAGTCCTCAACATAAAAGTTCCTGGAAATAATTTTCCGCACATTTTGAGCCCCATTCCATCTCTCTAGCTCATCTGGGAGCTGAAATACAGCATAGCCGGGTGCAAAACTGGAAGAATCCTAAAAGCCGGCTCTGGGAGCAATGACCCATATTTTCTTAAATCTTTAGTCTAGTGTATTCTCTTACTATAATATGAGTCAAATCTGGCACAACTTTTTCGAAAATGTTCCCGCATACATCCGCTAGCTCGTGATACCCGTGTTATTTGGAAGGAGTTGAATTTCGGGGGCATTTTTATCTAATTAAGATCAAATCAGTTTTTAGATAATTTGAGGTGGTAATATAATCAAACAACACATCGATAACCAAATCAATCGATTATTTTCCGTTTATTGCCTACCTATTGAGCGACGACAGGACGGTATGTCGACGCGCGGCCACATTGAGTGCGTTTTGTTGCCTGCAACCCAGACCTATTTTTCACCACAATCTCTAGTTAATAGTTATATATTTTTCGTACCTCTCTGCCACTTGTGCCTCCGTCCTCATATTTACACGGAAGACTGCCGATTGACGTTCCTCCTGCAATAAATGCTATCAAATACGTTAAAACATGCTGACACCACTTAGATACATGCAGGTATTTCCTCGTTGTTCTTCTACTAGATTTTCATCTTAGAAAAATATTCTTATTTCTAGTAGATCAGATCATGTTTTTTTCTAGAATACTCGATATCAACAAACGGATTGACTATCTAAAAAATGAGAGCGTCCATTAGCACATATTAGTCGCTAATCGATAATCCCTCTCATACCGTAACGGCAGCACTTGTTGCATCTTCATCGTCCTCCGTCGTTACCGTACCCGTCGTCTCGTGACGCCAACGAGTGCTCCTGAAGATTGACATGAATATTTCAATTTCAAATTATTTAACACGCGTATCGCGAGCCAGCGGTGGTGTGCGGGAACATTTCCCAAAAAGTTGTCTCCGTTCTCGCCTATATTGTGGTGGGAGAACACCTAGGAGAGGTGAATTCGAAAAATATAGGTCATTGGTCCCAGAGCCGGCATTTAGGAATTTTCCGGTTTCGCTCCCGGCTATACTGTATCTCATCTTCTAGACAAGCTAAAGTGGTGGTAGAGGGCTCAAAATGTGCGGAAAATTATTTCCTGAAACTTTTATGTTGAAAACTTTTTACTGGATCAATAAATAAAAATGCTATTTCCGCGAAACCGAAAAATCAGAAAATATTTGTTTTCACCATCACGTAGGAAACTTTCACGGGATTTTTATTGCATGATATGAAAGAACAATCATCCACATGTATAGGAAAAATATTGGCAAAGGAATTATCCTACGCCCAAAAGACGATATTACGCGACAAACGTGGTCATATGATAAATATTCGGAATGAAGCCAATCCATGTCATCTTAGGTTGCTTTACAGTAACAAATATTTGTAATTTGATGCATTTCTGTGACAAATGATTAAGTTTCTGCTGAAATACCCGGAGTTCGACAAAGTTTGAAAAATCGATTTTCACAACCTCTATTTATCCCAAGTATGTGCTATTATAAGTTCGCGAATTAACAACTACATGCGGAATGGAAAGGTATGATTCGTAGTAGATACCGAGTTGAATTAATATTTTATAAACTTGACAGATCCATGGCTTTGAATCTCTTGAAATCTTCACTCAAATATGCATTCCCGGGAGTGTAAAAACAAATAAACATATGTTTTCAGCAGAAATTGTGTGGTTATATATCAGATTTGTGCATCTAAAATCAAGAAAAAATCGCCTTAGTCAGAAAACGGCGCCATTAAATCATTTGCGTTTACGTACAAAAATTGGATTTTTTGTTTTTGAAATTTTCGATATGTTTACAAACGAATAGATTTGATAATTTTTTTGACATTTTCTAACTAAGGCGACTTGTTCTTGATTTTAGATGCACAAATATGTTATATAACAACACAATGTCTGCTGAAAACATATGTTGATTAGTTTTTACACTCCCGGGAATGCATTTTTGAGTGAAGATTTCAAGAGATTCGAAGCCATGGATCTGTCAAGTTTATAAAATATCAACTCAACTCGGTACCTACTACGAATCATACCTTTCCATTCCGCATGTAGTTGTTAATTCGCGAACTTATAATAGCACATACTTGGAATAAATATAGGTTGTGAAAATCGATTTTTCAAACGTTGTCGAACTCCGGGTTTTTCAGCAGAAACTTAATCATCTGTCACAGAAATGCCTCAAATTACATATATTTGTTTCTATAAAGCAACATAAGATGATATGGATTGGCTTCATTCAGAATATTTATCATATGACCACGTTTGTCGCGTAATATCGTATTTTGGGCGTAGGATAATTCCTTTCCCAATATGTTTTCTATACATATGGATGATTGTTCTTTCATATTATGCAATAAAAATCCCGTGAAAGTTTCCTGCGTGATGGTGAAAACAATTATTTTCTGATTTTGAATTCGGTTTCGCGGAAACAGAATTTTTATTTATTTATCCAGTAAAAAGTTTTCAACATAAAAGTTTCAGGAAATAATTTTCCGCACATTTTGAGTCCTCTGCCACCACTCTAGCTTGTCTAGAAGATGAGATACAGTATAGCCGGGAGCGAAACCGGAAAATTCCTAAATGCCGGCTCTGGGACCAATGACCTATATTTTTCGAATTCATCTCTCCTAGGTGTTCTCCCACCACAATATGGGCAAGAATGGAGAGAACTTTTTGGAAAATGTTCCCGATGAGCCATTATTTCATCCACTGACTCGTGATACACGTGTTAAGCATTCTCTTCCAGTATCGACATTGCTACCGTACCTCTCTCTGTCCGATTCGAAGAGCAGATCGACACCGATTGAAACAGATTCCACCTCGCTGTCCTCACTCGTTATTGAACTGGAAAACAAAGTAGAATTGGGCGCACGTAAGGATAAAGATTATTGCGAATATAACGAATAAAATAAACTTCTTAAGTATGAATCAATATTTTAGTAATCAATTAAAATGAATAACTGCACGATAAGGCATTCTGAGTGTCTCACTTGGTGTGTCGATGGAAGGGAGAAAGAAGGGCGACATCCGTCCCTCCTGGACTTCTCTCCCGACGATCGTCCACTATGCGGTGAGATGACTTCCTGCAATATTGTTAGTGTTCTTCAGCAAATTGCGAAGAACTGAACATATACATATATCCCCAGCACTCTTCTCCCAGACAAATACCTGTTCTCCCTCCTCTTCGTGTGCTTCAGACTCTGCACAGTCTTCTGCTTCGTGCTCTCGTCCTCTTCCTCCTTCCTTCTCACTTCTCGAGCGAGTCGGAGCTGTTCCTCCTACAAATTTAATAGTGCTTTATTTTAATAAACTTCACGCTCTTATCCTCAATCGATAATTGTTAATGTTAAGATAATTAATGTGTTAATGTGTCTACTCAACCAATAACCGAATAAGTATATGTGTCGATGAATACTTCCACAATCTCTCCATACGAATCCGCATACTCACTTGTCCGATATCAAATATTAGTATTTTTTATCAGATATTGTTTTATCCGATGGCTGTTCTCACCTTCTCAATAGCCTGCACTCTCAGTCGACTGTCGGGGGAGAGAGTGTTGATCTGGATGCAGATCGATTCCATGGGGGCTGGATCGGGTGGGTGCAGTCGTCTGAGAAGAATTATTGATTGACGGCGAAGGTGAACATCGATTTGAATTATTGTTCCCACATCGAGTCTTGCGCATCTTCCCCTTACTTTCATCCCACTCTATTCCTCGACTCACTTTCTATCTAATATCTCAGTCATCTTCTCTATTCCTTCTGCGAAAGGGAGCAGCATGTGGGATACGGTGAGGGCACGATCCGCCTGCTCCTCCAGAGATGCAGCATCCTCCATCTGGATACAGTGGGCATTGCAATGCGAAACCACATCTACCTCTCACAGTCAACATACCTACCCTATGAGAAGAATAAAACTGTAGCTGACCTTTCTTCTGAAGATCGCTTGCTGCCGAGTCACTCGATCCAGTTCCTCCAAGGAAAATGAGTTATTTTCGCAAACAACTAATGACTAAGGTGAGGAATCGTACCTCCTCCCACATTGCCTGTGCCTCAGGTCGTAGAGCTTTCTGGCGATCGATTAAAGAGCGCACTCGATCACGAACTGACTCCAAGCTGAAAGATTAAAATCCCTCCAAAGAACAATTATTGATTTTTCATGCAATAAAATTAAAATTCTAAGTAATCTCAAATATATATTTCAGTGTGTGTTTACGAAGAAAATGACGACCATTTGATTCGATCGCTTTCTTTTATAATCCATCAGAAGTCTAGTCTACAGAAGAGATCTCAATCTCTGACCTCTGGACTGTTCCCTCTATCTCCTCCTTCCTCAGCAGTAACTTCCTCATCGTGATGTCTCTCTGTCTTTCCTGCACTGCGCGAGTCAATCGAGCCACCTGCAAAATTAAGAGAACCATCGGTCACCCCCCCCCCCCCCCCCGCATAAACCAAGGGTCAAAATCAGATTAATATTGCTAATTACGAAATTAATAGTCCATAACAGGGAGGACTCTCGCCGCAAGATTCCCGGTCCTGGCTGTGGTAGAAATGGACCTGATCCCACTCCCTCTGTCAGACCTACCGAACCACCCCGCAGCCAGCAGTCGCGTCCTCAGTCGAACGGAGCCCCACCTAGGAACAGAACGAGAAGCAGACGTGATTCTGTGTTCACTTCCGCCTCGAATCACAGACCTGATCACCTGAATTCCCGTCCCCGCCCTCTCCTGAATCAGACCCACCATCGGAACAGCTCCCCTTTCCTTCCCCCCAACGCCTCGAGTGGATATGGAGCCCCTCCCCGTCCATTCTTCTATAGACACATTCCCAACGTTCCCTTCCTTCATCAGTACCCCACCCCCAATCCGTTCCTTTCCCATGTTTCACACTATGGCACTCCTCCAAACTTCGGAGCCCAGGGAAACTGGTATTGATTCACCGGCCCAAAAATAATCACGCAGACAGAAACTCACTTTCATTCTCCGCCATTCTTGCCAACTGCCGCTCTGTCCAAAACAAACTACAGTATCTTTCACAAACCCTTTCTAAAAAGTATACTATGATTTGCCTCACTGAGACTTGGCTCTCTCCAACATTCCCTACCTCGCTTCTCCTAGGTGACCATGATCAGTACTACAATGTGTTCAGAAGAGATAGAAACTCTAGAGGCGGTGGCGTAGCGATCATACTACATTCTTCCATAAGCGCAGCACAGATTGCTGATGAAACCGTACCTGAATCCCACGAATTATTAGCAGTCGATGTTGATATAAATGGTGACCTAATTAGGATTGTCTGCGCCTACCGTAATCCCAAAGCAAATACGATACAAACTGCCTCTCTTGCCAAGTCAATTCTTGACCTTTGCTCATGCCCCCAACCAACAATAGTTACTGGCGACTTTAATCTACCCGATATCAACTGGTCAATCTTCCCCTCTCCCCAGCCAAAAGCAGTTACCCCTCCCCCAATCATTCATTGACCTCTGTAACTCAGCAAAACTTGCCCAATTTGTCAAAGAACCTACCAGAAAGGAAAACATCCTTGATTTAGTATTATGTAACCATCCCAGCCTCGTCACCCAAACTGAAGTATGCCCCCCTTTCGAAATGTCAGACCATTCGACGGTCGAATTCAAGTTTGCAATGAGTCATTCGGCACCCGCTTTTACTCTGAGGCGCGACTACAGAAATGCAGATTATGACCTCATTAACTCTCAGTTAGCAAACATCGATTGGACAAGCGCATTTTCGAAAATATCACATGTGGATCTCATGTATGACCTCTTGATAAGCGTCATTCAAAAATCAATAGACATCCATGTTCCATGGACCAAAGTGAGCCTTTCACATGGAAAACTTCCCCCCCCCCATATTGAGCGACTCTTAGGAAAGCGTTTTCAAGCATGGCAGAAATCAATTAATAGCAACGATCCGAATGATCAACATGAATTCGAGAACCTAAACAAAAAGTTTCGCAAAGAGTTACAACGGTATCACAAAACCATCGAGAAAAAAGTGATCGAAAGCGATGATAAGAACAAGTTCTTCCGTTTTATGAAACGTTGTTCTAATAAATCCAAGGGAGTAGAAGGTCTGACGAGAGCTGATGGCACCTTAGTAATGGATGACTTAGGCAAAGCAAATTTACTTGCCGAAACTTTTGTTAGCGTGTTCACCATCGATGATGGAAAACAGCCAAATAGTCAAGACCTCCCTCAACTTGGTAATTACGAAGAACCCCAGTTTCTTAGGCATGAAATCTGTGCCCTTATTGAGAAATGGAAACGCTCCTCCTGTAAAACCCCCGAGAACATTGACCTCACCTTCATAAAACGAATTGCCGTACCCATTTCCGAAGCACTTGAAATCATTTTTAGGAACTCCTATCAATCTGGAAAGGTCCCCTCCCATTGGCGACATTCCATAGTAACACCAGTTAAGAAATCACCCCCCTTTTCCAATCCCCTAAACTACAGGCCCATCTCAATTACATCCTTCTTTTGTCGAGTTTTTGAACGCATTTTGTGCAAATCCATTATCACCCATTGTGAACAATTAGATATTTTTCCCGATGAGCAATACGGATTCCGTAAGAAACGATCGCGTGAACTTCAAATGCTCGAAGTCCTCGAACACTGGACAGCATCTATTAGTGAAGGGAAACCAGTTGACGTCATCTATTTTGATTTTGCAAAAGCCTTTGATAGAGTCTCCCACCCCAAGCTAAAACTCAAGCTCACCACCATAGGTCTCTCCGATAATACAGTCAACTGGATAACAGGATATCTCACTCATAGATCATTCCAAGTGAGAGTAAAAGATGCGCTTTCTACCTCAATGCCTGTAACTAGCGGCGTTCCACAAGGCTCAGTCTTAGGCCCTCTGTTATTTCTTATTTACACCTCAGAAATCCCTTCCCTAGTTCAAAACCACGGAGTCGTTGCGAGAATGTATGCCGATGACATAAAAATATATCGATCCTTTAGAAAGGGAAATTCGCCTGCCCACTACAAGCTGCGATTGACACTATCGTAAACTGGTCCGAAGAGTGGCAACTCCCCCTTGCTGCGCATAAGTGTAACTCACTGCACCTAGGCAGAGCAAATACAAAGCGAACATATGCTATTGGAACCACAACTCTGGAACAAAAAGAAAAAGTGAAAGACCTCGGCTTTGTTATCCAGAAAAACCTCTCATTCTCTGACCATTGTTCTACCGTATCCACTAAAGGCAAAACTGCATGTCACACTATCCTCAGAGCCCTACGAACCAAAAATATAGAAGTACTTCTCAAAACGTACTCAATGTACATTAGACCGATTTTAGAAAGCGCTTCCTCCGTCTTCAATCCGTACCAAAATAAAGATAAAAAAGAACTCGAAAAAGTACAGAACTACTTCACAAGACGTTTATTTATGCGCTGTTTTAATCATACCTGGGAAAACATGCCCACTGCTCTCGCTCGCAACAAGAAACTGGGCATTGAGTCCCTAGAGAAGCGTAGAATAGCGATTGATAAGAGAGTAGCCACAAATCTCATCCGAGGCAAATATAGTATTTCCAACCGAAAACCACATTATTTCAAAATCTACTACACTCGAAACGGCATGAACTTCAATAATCCTGGATCGAACCACAACTACAGACACAATAGCTTCTTTCCAAGAGCGGCAAGGCTTTTAGTAAATACCGAGAATCAAACCAGTTCATCTGAGTAGATCCCCCCGACCCTATTATCCCAATAACCACTCGTCATTTTAACCGTCATTAATTGCCTATTCTATTTCAATTCTGTGAACGTTATTTCGAACGAAATAGCATAAATATATATATATATATAATCACAGAAAGTTTATAGCCTTGCTTTGCATGATAAGCCAACAGGCGTTCACCAATTTAATCTAGTATAGAGAGTAGTTAATAGTTAATAGTATAGAGAGAGTAGAATAGTATAGAGAATAGTTAAGAGTATAGAGAGGCTAGAGATGTTCTTCATTCATTCATTCATTCATTTATTCCGTTTGGGGTTTGGGGTTAGTACTCATACCTCTGCATTGACCTCCCTCAGTGGTCCCTCCACTTGCACCATGAGGCCTCCGAATGCACCCGCCAGATCGACGATCATCTGGTACTTGGACAGAACACTCACTGGAGACCCACTGAATGAAAAAGAAATGAACTCAATGGTCAGTCCAGAATAAAGGTTAGTACCATGATCGGAAGAAGATATCAAATATTTCCTGTGTTCTGAGCCCTCACCTCCTTCCCTTGTACCCTCCACTGTGTTCCTTCCTCCGTCCTCCTCTTTCAGCGGGTCTACTCAGTCCGAGAACTCCTTCGAGTGCTTTCGCCAGTTCCGATCTCAATATTCAATCATGAGATTTTACCAATTTCTACAACAAATGTTACAGAATTTTGTTTTCCTATTTCAGTTGGATATTATACATCTCTATTGGTCAGGCCTTCTGACCTACCATACCTGGTATTGATAGTGGAAGAACAACCGGGAGGCGGGGACGGAGCTGGCGTCGAGAGATGTGACTAGAAGAACCATTTTAATTTATTCGGGATATTACGGTATATACCACTGTGGAATGTGCGTATGGATCAATGAATAGCTCACTTGTATCCTCTTGACCAGTTCTCCGTTCAATTGGAGGAAATCAATGAAGGAGGCAGCAGAGCAGAGGATGTGAGTGGAGAGGAGACAGTACGAACCAGAGGACTGAAAGTTGTCGCTCAAATAAATCATACTTGATTAACACTTTATTACAAAGCAAGAGAGCACGTCTATGTATTGGCACTATTTACAACTATTTTTTAACTGACTTCCTAAACCCTTCCCGACTAAGAACTCAAACGGATGACTGACCACAGCCCTTGTGCAGACTGCGATCTCCTTCCTGCACTCGTCTTCCTTCTTCCTCCTTTCCTCCTCCAACTGCCTTGTCAACTTCTCCCGCACTCCGACCACAGTATCCACCACTTGCTGACACACAGACCAGATACTCAAAAGGTGGAATCAAATACTGGCACTTCAACACTCGAATTGTCAAATCGAGTGACATCCTCTCATCTCTCCCTCACTCACTCATTCCTTGTTGCCTTGGCGTTCTCGTTGATCTCTGCAATCAGTCGCTCTCTAGCTGCTGCCTCTTCTCGACGTTCCTCCTGATAGAGATGAATAATTAACAGCGTAAAGATTTATAATGCATAAATCATCAACAATTGTATTGATTGCTCCCTACTGACTTTCATCTGAATTAGCAAATCCATTTCATTGCAACTACAGGATCCCTCCCGTACTCTCACCTGGAAAGCGTGCAATCGTTCCGCCCACTGCTCTAGCTTCTCGAGCTGCGCCCGATGGGCCTGGTCGATAGCAATGAAGGAGTGACTGCAGAGGAAGAAAGTAGTTAACTAATTCTGCAGGAAATGCAGTAATGGGAACACACGAGACCTCCAGTTGAAATTGTATCTGTTCAAGTTAAGAAAACTCTTACTTCAAGATAACGCAAGGCATTCTATTTTGTTCAAATCAATCACTATCACCAACGTAATTTTAATTCACCATAAGTTTTGCAAAAATTGTTTAAGAAAGCGATATTCAGATGCATCTTGAATGACTTATACAACCATGAAATTCCAAACTAAATTAACTTGCCCGCTTTCGATGACCCTTCCCTTGAAGCAGTCGATGCACACCAGCTTTTTCGTCTCACTGCACCACAAAACCTGCAGTAGCAAAAGAATCTCTCAAGTAATCTTCACTCTATCGCAACACTGAGGGACCAATCGAGTCTCTTCTGACTTTTCGTTCAAATATGGGAATTTAGCCACGTTCCTTCCGAAGATCGGAGAAAAACTATATGTAATATTAAGCAGCGGTTACCTAGTAGAGAATATTCTATCCATAAAATAACATTTTCCAAATAAGAGAATCTTAGCTACATTTTCATAAGCTATGTAGCAAATTTTAACAATTTCTGTTCCTTTTAATGAACTTTTCCAGCTTTTGGGGCCGTTTTATGGAAGATAAATATTTTAAAATTTAGAAAATTAAGCTTTACGTATGGTTGTGCAGGATGGGAGATGCAGGTGGTGGCTCCTCTGACTCTCGCCCGTTCCTCCAGTGGAACGACGCGGTGACGAGCGAACATTCGTGCCTACAAAGAAATATCCATTTACGAAACGATCCGGCGAATTGTAACGGGCGTGACAGTTAACAAATATTATATCATTCTGATGACCATTTAGTTTCGGCACCTTTTTCCTTCCTTGCAAAGCCGTCCTTTGATCTGTTACCAGTGTAAAGAGACTGCGCTGAATTCATGCTATTGCGCAAGTCGCCACTTGCTCGTATTTCACTATCTCTGAAGCTAGAACAGACTATATTGCAGACAGTTGGTCTAACCTCATGGGTCTCCGTCTTACAACCCACACACAACGATTGCTGACACGTCTCACAGAAGAACATCGGCTGAGAGATCTGCAAACGAGAGACAGTAATCAATAAATCAATTACGAACTGCTCAAAAGAACTCTAAAACGAAGAATAGAGAACGCGTGGAAATACCAGTTTGGACTATCGTAAAATCATTCGGCATGATAACCAAGACAAAAAGTCGTGCCTACATTTTATTACTATTAACCGCTATTCAAAAATTTCATTACATGATAAAAACTAATGTTTACATGCATTGCATCTCAATATATAAATTGTCCTTAAAGGGAAAGATCAAAGATCAACAGACTCTCTCGCAGTTGGCACACGTCTCCGCAGCCTCGTGGGAGGTGTCGATGAGGAAGGAAGTGAGGGGGTCGACATCGAAGGAGAAGTCGGCAGGAATCGACTTGCCGCAAGTGGGACAGTCTGATCTACCTGCCAAATGAAATCATATCATCGATGCACAACGGTTCCGGAAAAAAATGGGCATGTGGTGCCTCCCATCTTGTAAGAGTACTATTCGGATTCTCTCTCGCTTACCCGAGATGCAATCCTTGCAGAAGAGATGAGAGCAGTCGAGGTAAATCGGCTCATGCAGCTCCTGTCAATGTGAACCCATATATTCTACATCGAGCAGAACAAAAATAGAACAGCAATAAATAACCCCTTCATCAGGTATCACTTCCTCTCGCTCTCACCTTCGAACAAGTAGCACAGTCCAAGGGGCTTAGGGTCGTCATAATATCGAAGTACTCTTTCTAAAGAGCGACTGATAACATCTACAATAGTTCTCAAAATCTACATAAAATGGAATAGGAATTACATGCATGGCACACTGTTGATTCAGGGGTAGAGTGTTATCAGTCGTTATCGAGGGGATTCACTCTGATTATTCATCGGCAATCGATTGCACACTCTCACTCAAACCCATGCGATTCTTGGTATCGCAAAGGAGTGATTGAACCTCACTATCTTACACAACGAAATTAATACATTTACGATATTTATACCGCATTATGACAAAAAGATGGATAAATTATACAGTACAATTGCAATCAGCCGCTTTGCCCCGATGGCCAGACCATCGGAGTGAAACAGACAATTTAACGAACATACCCCTATAAAGATCATTTGTGCAAAACAGGAAGGGGACAGGGCTATCTATTTTAAATATTATCAATTTTGTTGCAATCAAACTTGCTTGATGATGATAGTAGCTTGGAATAGAGCAAGCGCAAGGCGCATTCGAATACAACTGTTGAAAAACTCACACTAAATACATTACCCCGAGAAATAGAGAAAATAATTTAGCATTATCTTAGAGTACAATATAAACTTTTTGGAATTGGAAGCTACTCTACGACAGGTGAGGCAGATGTCTATTGGCAATTGACAACTTGCCAAGTGAAGTAAGGGGAGGCAGTACTATAGATACCAAAGGGAAGGGCTGGGAAAGAGCTCACGATGAGATAGGAGCTGAGGAGAAATAATTACTTCTCGCCTCATCATTTAGTCGATGAGCTTCTTCGCCTTGAAGTAACTGCGGAGGAAGAGCACCTACAATTGCTATTAAAATTTAACAGACATTAAAACTAATAAGGGAATGGAAACAGCACATGGAAAAAATGGACATATTGAATCTGGACCATGAGTACATCCGAAATCTGTTTTCCAAAAAACTCCATTTTGATTCGGAGTAGACACTCTTTTGGTTCAGATTGAAGTCCAATATGAAAGATAGCTGAATTTTACCGCGTGCGCGCACCATTAAAAAATATCTCTGCCATGAATGTATACTTTCATTAGCACATTGTTATTAAATTGCATTCTTTTCTTTCCCACCTGCCAGGCTGCCAATCCGAGGAGGCAGAGCATCGAGAAGATGGAGAGGTAGAGCACACGCGAGTTCGTCGACTCTGCAATCAACAGTAGAAACATGTTTGGCATTCACTTCTCTATCAAAGCAACAGATATGACAATAATGAGTCTAAAAAACAATTGTTTTTCGCGGTAAGTCACTAGCCTCGGGACATTTTTCGAATAGGTGAAACAGAAAGATTATCTAACCATTGGTGTTCCTCATTTCCTCCTCCCTCTGTCTCATGAAGGCAAAGTCCTTGACGATCGCATCGGAAAGATCCTCCAGGCGACGAAGCTCAACCTGCAACAACAGTGATCAGAAAAACTATTTGACAACTGTTTAACTGTCTTCTATATTTGACAGACAATTCTAATGAAACATACCCTAACAAGTAGACTAATCTCAATCCTAAAAAAATTTCCAAACTAATCACGACATACATCAGCCATTTTCTGGCACACTAGGACAGTGGGCGAAACGTCACCTCCTCATCAAAAGTACCAATAGGGTGTAGATTAAGTCTCACCTCGAGGGGCTTGAGCTGCTCGGCCTTGGCGATGTCATCGTAGTTCTTCGCCTCAACGCCGTGCTTCATTACCAGAGAGAATTCGCGCTGAGAGTTCTGGCCTGGAATGCAAATATATTTATCCTCATCCAATTCTATATGTAAAACCGAAAATTGTGTGCAGTATTAATCGCATAGATGTATTACTAAATAAGTACAAATTGCAACCATAGAAAATAATAATACCAGCAGGAGCATGATTGGTGAGGCAGATTTCGAAGATGTCGTACTCGTCAGCAGTGAAGGCGAACTTTCCCTTGAGGTCGCCGAACTGCTCGCGCTTGTAGAGTGTATGACCACGCGTGTCCGTCACCTAGAAAATAGTGTTTTAATAGAATGATAGATGATAATCACGGCGATTCAGGCTGTTGGATTTCCTCGCCTGCCTTTGCCTTGGAGAGCGCTTACGTGACAAGCGCGCACCTTCGTGTACGTGTGCGCGCACTTCTGTGGCGGGAGTTTCGAAAGAAAAGGGGGCGGGGTTTCTAACCGGTTAATTTGTTGTTTTTCATAATATTCAATCGATAATTTACGTTTATTGATTTTTCTTATAAAATAGAAAATACAAGTGCAACATCTAATTAGCTGGGAAAGGCTAGCCGACACCAACTGAGTGGCACCGCAACGCGTAACCGCAACGCACCACACCCGCGGGAATATGAACTTGAATTCGCAACGCGCAACCGCAACGCCCCGTGGGATTTGAACTGGATCCTCAAAGCGAAAAGTCGAGGGGAGCTCCGCCCCTTTATGGCCGTTTCTAAAGCGGGGGAGCGAAAGGCCGTGGATAATTATACTAGAGTTTGCAATCTTTGGATATATTTCTATCATTTGCACAGCAGAATCACTGCACTGTTCACTCTCACAATTTTCATGCGTTGCGCTACAGTATCTCATGCGTCGCGGAAGCCGTTGTTTTTGCATCAAAATTTCAAACTAAATTTTAAAATATTTTCTTAGTGTTTTTAGATTCTTAGGCGTGCCCAGTTTACTGAAATCAATACAAAATTGACCAAACAGTGCTCAATTTATCAATAACAAGAGGGAGTGTAAACATTAAGGGGGGTCGATCTTCCGAAGGAATGGTATCGTTTGACACTATTTATTTATTGTATACAATTAGTTACGGTCTAAATCGCAAGAATGATCCTTGTTACTAATGAAAACGCCACAAATAAAAATACAGCAGCTCATTTTATAAAACACGCACGGCATTTCACGGTCCGAATTGCAGGTTGACGAAACGACTTACAGACCCCCAAACGCACGCGCCGACTTTTGTGCACACCACCGTGGGAATAATTAAATTTTTGAATGTTACCGTATCCATTAACTTTGCGCAAGGGATTTCGGCATAGGACCACAAATCAATCGATATTTTCAATCGATATCAGGGTTTCTGCAATGACTTTTTTCCGGCTCCGGTCTTGTGTGTGGCGGCCAGGTGCGCGCACCATGCCGCAACCTGGCGGTGGTGTAGTGGGCGGGGTCTTGGTTTTGTGTGTACGCAAAATGCCGTGCACGCCGATGAAAAATTACGGTAGTCTTGAAATAAAGTCAGTTCCAGTTTTTTTGAATTTACTAGGCTCCTGGCACGGCATGATTGGGACTTTTTTACGGAAATCATCTCGTGATAGCATTTTCCGGAAGTGCATTATTACGGTCTTGATGTTGCTGTGATTTGCACGCTATATAAAACAGAAAGCACAACTTCTGCAGCAAACAACATTCTTACATGAACAGAAGAGGTGTATCCGATGCCCTCGGAGATCTCGTACTCGCCAGTAACGACGAGATTCTTATGGATCTCCTCCTTGAGACATCTCTTCTGGTTTGCGGGTACGTTGAAGCGCAGTCCAGATGCCATTATGGCCATCGAGAGTAACAAGCCGATTGTCGAAGAGAAGTGGACCATCTGAGAACAAAAAGTAGACCAAAATTACAATTAGAAATATCGATAATTATCGATAAACAACAACAGAGCTCGCTGTAAAGTGGGGTGATTGACGTGGCTCAAAATCGCTCGCTAAACTACGCAAGTACGAAAATGCAAAACGAATCTCATTTGTGACATATCACGTTATTATTATTTTATTTGGTTTGGGCATTGCCTAATAATCTATTTTCATAATAATCAATTGAAATTATAAAATTAATATAGAAATAAAGGACTTTGGAAAATTTGAAAGCCGTACAAAATCATTACCGGACAAAATATTTCAATTTCCGGACTAGTGTGATTTTAAGGGAAATTACGGTTTCGTACCTTTTATTGATTAATTAAGTATTTATTAACTGTTTTCTCACATACTTACTCTGCTAGTCTTGAGGTATGGAACCGCAGTCGATAGCACCTGGTGGTGCGCAAAACGCGCAAACAGCGATTGATTTTGGTGATGTTTCCGTTGACAACTTCCAATTCTATGACTCGGGCAGCTACTCGCAGCAGAACGAATATGCCACACCCAGTACGTTATTCTCTGTTAATTGTTTTACATATTGGGATTAGCAAAATGAGTTTTCGCGCTTTGGGGTTCATTAATTCGTGACTCTCCAGGTTACGATGGAGGTCTCTCTGGCAGCATGCAGCACTCGGCTGGCTATTCGAATCGAGCGGACAATGCAGCTGGGAGATTCCTCGAAAGCAAGGGATTCGGCTGGTTGCTCGAAGTGAGCTGTATCGTTCACTTTGAGTTTCAAAGCCATTCGGTGCTAAACCTAATTGATAGAGAACATGCGAATTTCGCGAAAATTATTATCCCCTCTCTTGTATTTCTCACCCCATGAGTAAGGATCTGTGGTATTCGTAGGCCCTCTAAGTTAGTGGGCTGAAGATAGGGACCACTAAACCGGAAAATCAAAATGGCGTTGCGGAAAAAAGGTCAAATTTTGGTGAGGAAAAGGCGCAGTGCGGAAATTCAAATCTGCATTGCTTTGTTCATTTATCGGCATAACTTGATTATTGAGAAGTGTGCCTCTCAATTTATTATGGAAATAGAAAGTACTAATTACAGCTCAACTATATTTGAAAAAATATAAAAACTCTACAATCGCAAACATGTTTTAAAATGGCTCTTTGATTTGACATTTTTCAACTTTATCAATTTGCGAACGAATTGGGATATTTGCCTCACAATTTTCATTCTTATATTGTTCTATGATCTAATCAGAAGTTATTTACAAAAAAATGGAAAAATCGATAATCGCAAACCTTGTTAAATCCAGTATTAAACTTCCCGACATACGACCTGACAAGCATTATTTAATGTCTTTGTTTTCATTGTTTCTCTCTTTTGTAAATCGTGAACAAAAAATAATTGAGCATTTTAGAGTGAAAAATTGCTATGAATGAAGGCAGAACGTGGACTTTAGCCTGTTCTTCGATTCGATACTGTACACCTTTGGCCGAGAAAGCGCAATAAATAACTTCAAAGGGCGAAAATAGCGATATTGTTCATCAATTACTGACTCTGTAATATTTATACAACTATTTAAACACACAAAAATTAAATAAAAACTATTTGAATTATTAACAATTGACTCGATGACCCAGCGAACTTGCGCACGCGTGAAATTCAGGCGTTGCGGCTGCAATCACACCACGAACGATAGGGTGGGAGCAGCGTACCTCATACGCTTCAAATTTGAAATTTTAAAGAAATCTGAGTGTGTTTCTGAAATTCCACACTCTCAATTACCCCGAAGAAGACAGAAAAATATTATTTAGAGGAATTCTAAAATTCACGTGGTGCACCCTAGCTGAAGAAAAGCATGGATACGGTATATATTCTTTACACTTCTTATCACGAACTAACTTTATTTATTATTTTTTAATTTTTGTAATTCATTTTCTATGTCTAAAAAATGATGATGTGATACAGAAAACTCGAGGACCCAATATATCTGTTTCAATAGCATCATCAGATGTACTCATTTAGTGATGAGGACCCTTGGGGAATCCAGATAGAATTTGATTCCCCAGCACGACAGATGATTCCCCAGCACGACAGATGATCCCTCGAACCTTATCGAGCAGGTCTCTTGAAGAATTGGCGGAAGTGCCCTGATAACGCCAAAACGAGAAAGAGAGTGTAAAATGGAGAAATTGAGCATGATCGCATGAACTCAATTGAGCTCAACCAGATCTCCCCTGATATTGATTTTCGATTTTTTCATCATTAAATTTTGACTTCTTGGACCTCATTTTAACATATTATGAAATAAACGTTCTTTCATGGTTGTTGGGTAACTTTAAATCGATAATAGATATCAGGTAGTCTACTCTCTACATTTTAAAATAGTGGGCTGAAGAATAGAAAAATCGAGAAAGGACATTTTATCTTAGTGGGATCGAGCTTATTCATAGTGGTCCCACTATCTTAGTGGGATTTGAACGTTGAAAATCTGCTAAGTTAGTGGGATGTAAGCGAGAAGATTCGAGAAAGTGATTAGACCACAAAGTTAGTGGGTTCGAGATCTAGACAATACTTTCTAGCTTGATGACTATTATTATAGTCAATACAGTGAATTAACGATTGAATGGGTTTGACATCCAAGAGGAAGTAGAAGTCATTCGTGACCAACCTAATACAGGAGAGAAAGTGAACTAGAGATGCCTCAAAACATCAGAACTGTTGGAGCCACACTTTCTTTATCCAGCTAAGGATTCATGTTTTTCCATTGTTTGCTATTGATATTTGTTGTCCTTTTTAATCATTCATTAGTTGCAAATGTGAAAAAATCTACCATACAATCAACCTGTCACTCGTGCCTAGAAATCCCTTCTCCCTCTTTAATGATCTATCAACCGCCGCCGAATCAAACAGCGGAGCTAATCAAATTTTTAAAAAAATATGATTAAGTTCAATAACAGGGTATTATCGTAAAGAAAATATTATTGATTGATCGTAAAAATGACATAACATTAATCCCACAAACTTAGTGGGGAATTCCCACTATGATAGTGGGAATGGTCCCACTAACTTAGTGGTGAGGATCCCACTAACTTAGAGGGCCTACGAATAGCCCAGATCCTTCATGCACCCCATGCCAAACAACGTTCACTGTCTGCAAATACTGAATATACACATACACATGTGTGCAGTTCGAAACCTAAATATCACAGGTACAAGATGGCGATGAAGAGCAGCTGCCTCTACTGGAGGAACTGGACATCGATCTGAAGGATATCTATTACAAGGTATGATTAATCAATCTAATGTTTGAAAGTTTGATATTTTGCTCTTCGATACTTTAGTATATCGTTTCTAAACACTACACACACGTTTATAGAAGGGAAGTTATAGAATGCTCCTCTGAGAATACAGGGATATTTTGTTTTGTGTCAGTGATTTCGATAATTATGTTTTAATATATATTAATAGGCATTCAGAAAATAGCTATACGTTTCATTTGGTAACATCGATTTTTATCTACAATTATTCGTTGTGAACCATAAAACGGTTTCATGACTATAACAGAGGAAATCTGAGAGAATCGAGATACGTCAGTACAGCAAAAAATTACCTATGCTGAAAATGCGCCCCCCTGGCATAGTTTTTCACGTGGATCACGAAAATCGACCTTAGGAAGCCGTATCTCTGACCCCTCATTCCCTGTGGCGCGCCTCAACGGTGAGGTCGGTTTTTGTAAATCGTGAACGGCTGCTCCAAACCCCATACATAGCTAGTGATTCTTAAAGAACTCGACGAGATAAGCTTTTTTCATGTTGGGAGTGAAGGGCTAGCTCATCAGCAAAAAAAGAAAAAGAAAAACTTAAACTCGGCTTATTCTGAGATTTTTCATTTTTGGCCTCAAAAGCAAGGATTTTTCGGTGTTTTTGAGAACAAAAATCGAAAATCTCAGAATAAGTCGGGTTAAATTTTTTCTGACGTATTTCGACCCGTATAAAATGAATTTGAACATATCTCCTCACCAAAACGCGAACTAAAATTTGTAGGCGTAAAAAATCATAATTTTTGGCCAAGAAACCACGAATTCGCAATAATCCTTTGAGCATGTAGGTATCTTCCACCCCATCGATTTTCCTATAAATTTGGTTTTAGGGGTAAAAATGCATGCGGAATCGAATGAAAGTAAAACTGGTTTGTTATCGAGCACCATGTTTTCCTGGCATCGATTTTTAAAATTCAAATGACCGTAACGTTTTTCGCTGATGAGCTAGCCCTTCACTCCCAACATGAAAAATGCTTATCTCGTCGAGTTCTTTAAGAATCACTAGCTATATATGGGATTTGGAGCAGCCGTTCACGATTTACAAAAACCGACCTCACCGTTGAGGCGCGCCACAGGGAATTAGGGGTCAGAGATACGGCTTCCTAAGGTCGATTTTCGTGATCTACGTGAAAAACTATGCCATGGGGCGCATTTTCAGCATAGGAATTTTTTTTGCTGTACGGACACTACAGGGAAAATCTAAATTCTATCAGATTTCCTCTGATAAAAGGGTTTCATGTGAGTCGTATATTCTGAGGTGCGTTGCGTGCTTTTGCCCCTCCCGTACTTCCGTCTGAAGCTGTCGATTGTCCGAGAATCACCCGATTTCTGGGGTCCGCTGATCGTCGTTCTGGCTTACGCCCTCCTCTCGATCTATGGGCAATTTAGTGTCAGTGCAGATTCTTTTGTTATTTCACATCAAACTCCCTTTAAACAAATGAAATGACGTTGTACATCTTCTTTCTATTTAATATATCATAGTAATACAAATTATCTGACTTAATACAAATGTGGTTTTATCCAATCTACGCAAGTTGTGTGGATGATGCTTCCTCTCTGGTAATCTTTTGATTAATTGTCGATATTTCATGAATCATTAAACGTAATTATAGGTAGTCTCCTGGATTCTCACCATGTGGTTCTGCGGTTCCTTCTTTGTTTTCTTCCTCGCACGTGCACTCGGCGGAGACGTAAGTAATTAGTATATTGATGTATTGATTACTGATTTTCATTAAGCTTTAATTTAAATCTTTCAAATTTCAATTTATGTAGTACTGTTTATACCTACGGTTCTATCCTATCACAATCACAGATCAGAACTAGCAATGCATTTTAGGAACAACATTGGTTTGTGATGTTTGTGAACGCCATATTTAATCTTAAATGTTTGAGGTGGGGTACTCGCAAGTACTTGGGATCGTGGGGTACTGTCTCATTCCCCTCGTGGTCATCGGCATTCTCTACCCAATCATGTCCGCGTAAGTTCATTTCCCTTATTGGTTCCTTCCTTGTTTGTATTTTATAAAGACGCATGAAAAACTGATTTTATGTGCAACTTCATCGGTTCTCATTCAGCTTCAAATGTTCTAAAAAATGTCATGTCTCTAAAATATAAAAAGATTAACAAAATGATTATTTGTTGCCGACAATTTAGAAATCGACGTAACGTTGGAATATAATGACGTTTGAGGTGATCAGTGCGCAATGGAAGTTTTTAACACGTGTATCACGAGTCAGTGGAGGAAAATTGACCTCTCCTGGAACAATTTGCAAACAGTTTTCATGATTTTGTCATTATATGTGGTAAGTGAATATACTTGGGAAAAGATTTTGATTGGTATGGGTCATTGGTCCCAGAGCCGGCTTTTAGGAAATTCCCGGTTTTGTATTTCGCTATGCTGTATATCAGCTCCCAGATGAGCTACAGAGATGGCATTGGGCTCAAAATGATCGGGGAATTGTTCTGAACAACTTTTATGTTTTGACCAAAGGTCAAAGATCAATAATGAATAAATATATTAGAAAAACCGTTTTCGGAGCTAAAAAATAATTCTTGCTGCTCTTGCGAGATATGTTTCCCCGGAATTTTATTGCTATTTGGCTCTGAAGGTGGGAAATATCACTTTTTTAGAAAATTCACATTTTCTAAATGTTCTTTAAAAATTCAGTAAATTGTCAGAACTGCTCTATGTTATGGTGGAATAATATATATGAGAGGATATTTTGCAAAATGTTCGTCATTGGTCTCAGAGCCGGCTTTTAGGAAATTTCCGGTTTTGTACCTGGCTCTACTGTATCTAAGCTCCCAGATGAGCTACAGAGATGGTATTGGGCTTAAATTGTTCGGAAAAAATATTTCAAGACACTTTTACCTTTTGACCAAGGACCAAAGATCGAAGATCAAAAAATATGCTGGAAAAAACATTTTTGGAGCTAAAAAATAAATCATGCTACTCTTGCGAGATATGTTTCCCTGGAATTTTATTACTGATTATGTAAGCTCAGGTCCATATCTGTATAATATAAAAATAAAATTGCAATTTTGGGATAGGGTGTTTTTTGAAATTTGGATCTGAATGTGGGAAATCTCATTTTTCTGGAAAATTCACATTTCCTAAATTGTGTTTAAAACTTCAGGAAATTATCAGAACTGGTCCATGTTATGGTGGAATAATATGTATGTGACGAGATTTTGCAAAATGTAAGTTATTTGCCCAAGAGCCGGATTTTAGGAAATTTCCGGTTTTGATACTTCCAACCTTCAGAGCCAAATTGCAAAGTACACCCTCTCCCAAAATTGCAATTTTATATTTTTATTATACAGACATGGGCTTATACTTGCATAATCATTCCGGGGAAACATATCTCGCAAGAGGAGCAAGAATTATTTTTTAGCTCCGAAAACGGTTTTTCTAATATAGTTTTTTGATCTTTGATCTTTGACCTTTGGTCAAAAAATTGTTCCCGGGCACCTCCACTGGCTCGTGATACACGTGTTAATTATACATTTTCCCCTCTTGCAATAATCTCGTATTTGTCTCTCGTTCTCTTTCGTCCTTTTTTAATTAGTTTCTCTCTCTCTCTCTCTCTCTCTCTCTTTCTCTGTCGTCTGGCTGCACTAAAAGTTCGATAGTCATGACGCGACAACAACTGCAGCGAGGGGTTCTCGAAAAGTAACAAATCATGCGATAGAACGCAAGTCGCTTAGCAGGCATCGAATGGAGGATTATCTCAAACACACTGCAGACAGTATGAGTCACATAAGTAAACAGTATTTTCGAGGTTTTCCAAGCCGTTATAATTCTTGTTCCTTATGAATGCTGAAATTGCAGTATTCCTCTGATTTCCTCCCTCTGGGGTCTCGTCGGCATCGGATGGTCAGTCTACTCAGCAGGCTCACTGCTCTGCGTAGATGAACTCGAGAGCAAGAAGATCCTCTTACTGTACCCCGTAGGATTACTGTACGTCTACTTCTTCTCGCTATATTCGGGTGTGTAGATTACGGTATGCTCCATCGTATTAGTCTGTTATACATTATCAGTATAATATCAACATAGTATTGGATATTCGAACTCCACATAAGAGACCTATTGGAAGAATCTTCAGCTAGCTCGTTATCGTATCTCTAATGCTTAAGTTATTCGCGTTTGCAGCTACTTGACTTTCTCAGTTGCGTCGTAATTTCACATGATGTGATGCATGTTAATACTACCACAAATTCATCATCTGATCCCTTGTCATACCGTTGTCATAATTGCCTAAACAGTGATATTCTTTCAATACAGTTTTTTCTCTCACTGTTCCATGTGTTCACATCGCATCATTCAACACTTGCAGTTCAACATGATTTTTTATCTTCTTTCTGCACGATAAATCGAGAAGGTTCGGATGGGTGGGGGGAGGGAAATATGGAACAGATATTCGAATCGTCAACTTGATCAGCCTACGGTATGATCGATTCGGTCTCACCTAATACAGTATACAACAGACAGTTGGGCGGAATGGACCAGGTATATACACCAACGGTGGATCGGGCTATCAATCAACAACACGGCTACTATGGAAGACCGAAGTCGACGCTTCGATATTAAGAGGGGGGATCGATTTTCGAGCTGAGAAAAGAAGTGCCTACAGCAACCAATTAAACGTCTGTACAACATTGTCTGCTTTTGCGGTCGTCAAATCAATACAGGACAAATCGACACTAGTTATCGATGGAATACGGTTCGATTGACTACTCATATTACAGTATTCGCCTACGGCTACATCGACTACGGCAAAGTAGTGTGAATGGGGGTGAGGGGTTGTCGTGTGTGAGACTACGGTAGTGTCGCAAGTCGGTTTCTAGTTGGGATGTGTCTCAAACGGGGGAAAGAAATTACAGGATGAAGGGGCAGACGAATTACCAATACACAGCAAAAAAGGGGCACGAATTAAGCACAAATTAGCAGAAATACGAAAATAACGGGGACAGAGAATATGAAGGGTCAAACGAAAACGAACGATTGAACAGCCATTGAGTTGGGTGATGAATGTTGAGGGTGGGTTCGGATGTGGAGCTTCTGAATACCCGCTAAGGGCTACACAAGGGTGAGAATACAAGGGCTACGGTAGTTAGAGAATTACGGTAGTAGAGTGGACGGAGAGAGATATGCCATCTCGTGTACGGTAGTTAGGTAACATTAGTCGTAAGGCTGAACCATCCTATTACTCAGTGCCTACAGGTGATGCTAGACACAGCGAATAGGCCAACAATTGTTCTTCTACTAAGGGTGTGGAATGGGGATGGTGCATTGGTAAATGTCGACGAAGCGAGCAACACTACGGTAGGCATCGGTCGATTTAGAATCGATACAACTAGGGGAAAGAACGGATTGAATTCCAATGAAGGGAAGTGCTATTAGGATTGGCAGAATCGATGGGAGCGGGTTACCGGGAAACCTCGGAAGGGCGCACATCAACACAGAGCTAATACCGAATTAGAGGAGATGAGGGATGTGGGATGCAAGTGAATTGTGTTCTGCCTATCTGATGAAGCCTACTAAGTTACTAGATGAGATGATTTAGTTACGGAAATTAAGCGATATTATGAGTGTATCAACTGTGTCTTCTACTATTAGGACAAAGGTGTGTGAAGCTAGGGAATGATGAGTGGGGAGTAACGAGGGGTACGATATCTATCCTACTACGGGTCGAGGAGAGAAACAGGAGGAAGGATGACGTCATCGACGACACTACGTCATCGTCCGATCTGTCCCTGCTCTCAGTTCTGAACAGGCGTCGGCGTCTTCCAGATGTTCTCCAGCTCCTTCGTGAGAGCGTACTCCTCCTGCGAGAACATCGATTAATCATCGGTTTACAGTATCTTCTCATGCTACATAATGCGGCATCCCACCAAGGAATTTTCTCAACCGACGCTTCTCACCCTATCCCCACTCCTCAATTCGTATTACCTGATCTTTCTCCACTCCTCCCGTCATCACTTCTCATCCTCATCCTCATCCTCTCCCATTCTCTCCCATCCCTTCCCTCCCTCGTTCCAACCTGATCTTCCTCCTCTCCTCCAGTCATCACTCCAGAAGTCGACGATGCAGCCGTCGTGGCAGAGAAACGACGGTTCCACATCGACGTCGCAGGAGTCTTCAGATCTCCGACGCCGAAAGACTCGGTGAAGTCATCGAGACGAGTGTTCGACGAGAACTGTCCGACCAATTCCTGCAACGAACACTACTGTAATCATGCTCAGCAACAACCCTGGTCTCCAATGGTCTACCGTAACCCTCTTCAATCGTACCTCGATGAATTTGTCAGCATTCCAGGTGAAGAGAGAAGCGGGCTGCTGAGTGTTCTCTTCCTCCTTCGTTGCTCTTCTCTCCTTCTCCATTCCTCCGATTGCTCCCATGGTCGTGAGATCGAGTGAAGTGGGACGGGAGAGAGAAGGGTACGAGAGGTCGTCCGAGACAGAAGACGACGCCGACGACTCCATCATGCACTTGGCAGGCAACTCCCCTCTGCAATTATCTATCTTCATTTCCGCCCTTCAACTGCTTCCCCTCCTTCCCCTTCCCACATCGACCAATTTCGTGCTCACCTCGCGAGTGCAGCTCCGTAGCTCTGGTTGGGAGCGACAGTAGTAGTCTGCTGCTGCTGCTGCAGGGCTGCATACTGAGGGAGGAACTGGAGAGGAATGCTTCCATTGAATAGTCCGGCAGTGGACGCGGCTGCTCCGCGAGCAGCGGGCACGCGGCTGAACGCCGCAGGGGCGCCAGCACTCGGGGCGGCCGTACGCTTGCGCCAGCCATCGACAGAGGCCATCTCGAAGAAGTAGCCATCAGAGGGAGCATCGTAGTATCTGGAAGAGGAGATTGCATCCACTAGACTGCTTCCAGTCCTTATTCCCCTCGCGTGCCCCCTCCCTCCCTGTCATTCTCCCCTCTTTCCCCAAAAGCTTTGCGGGATCGGATGAGTGAAGCAGAGAAAGAAAGAGCCGAGTCAGGCGACGTCTTCTTCGTTCTCTGATCAACTGCAGCCACGCGCACACGTCAATAACAACCTAGAGACTGCAGCAGTAAACACCCCCCTTACTGCTCTCATCTTTCGCAAGCATACCATGTGAGGCGCGAAGACGTCATCGACTAACAGCAATACAGTATCCTTCCTATCCTCACATATTTACAGTAATTCTACAGTAACTGTACCTGTTGTACGCGGTGGGCTGTGCCATCGCAGCCTGGAGGGCGTTCATGTGGTTGCGCTGCACGGCAGCAGCAGCCAACTCGGCCTGACGGTGCAGTTCCTGCAACAAATACACAATTAGGTCACTATTATTTTCTTAAATCGATTTTTCGTTAGCTAGCATGGAAAAAGTTCGTGGAACCCCTTCGTGGAACCCCCCGTGGCTTGCTTGTTTTCCCCACCGCTCGAACACAAACTACGAGATATTCTAGCCTGTGGGTTGTGTATGCATTTCTGTTCCCTTCTGGAGGGTTGCGAAATCTCGCATCTCTCAAAAATGCTGACAAATTGCGTGGTCACGAGCATTCTGGAGAGAAATAAAGAACAGGTCAAAATACATAATCCAGTGCCATCAGGAAAAGTGGCTGTAAATACGTGCATGCTTCCCTCTCCATCCACTGATCCTTTCTCCTCTTCTCTCTCGATCTCCCCTCACCGCACAACTCGCGATTCCCTCTCTCCTCTTATTCGCCATTTCTCTCGTCGTCTCACTTTCGCGAATCACTCGCGTCTCTCTCTTCTTTCCTTCCCTCACGTAGTCCTAATAGTACGCACTTCCTCCTCTAACCACTCTTCCCCCATCCTTTCATCTCGTCCGGGATCAACTTCAGGACTACTCTTCACGTGACAACTTACTTACTAGTTTCTAGTTCACAGAGTAAGGGTCACTTGAGGGCAGAGAAAGATAAGAGGAGCAAAAGTTCTCGCTTGTCATCTCTTCCTACTCACGTGCTCAACTCTTGGTTCTAAACCCCGCATTCCTTCTCTGATTCATCCCTGGCAGGAAGAACCTTTCCCTTCTTCCGGCACCCCTTGACATCACCCCTTATCAAACTGTACACACTAAGCTAACGCGGCTATGTCGAGCCACACCTTGTACCGAAGTGATTAACACGAGTAAGAGGATTCATCCCATCGTATCCTAACAGTCTCATCCCAGATGGCGTACCTCGTTCTGCTGCTGGGAGAGGGCAGCAGCTGGCTTCCTCGCAGGCTGCACTCCCTGGGGGAGACGTCTACGCCAACCCTGCAAACAAGCCATTACAACTGCAGTCATCATAAGGGCTACCGTTCCATTGTAAATATTGATCTTACTATGTGACCTACCTTGGCTCCGTTCTGCTCATAGTAATATCCGTCCGAGGCCACATCGTACACGTAGAAGTCGCTAGGCGGCGCCACAGCCAGAGCCGCGTCCTGAAGAGAATCAATCGATAATCACTCTGTCGACCACAGTAGCCCTGGTCAGTCCACAGTAACTCGTTTCGAGAAGTTGCAACGGCGTGCCACTCCCCATGGTCACTTTGCGCTCACTCTTTCAACTTGTTCAATTACCGGTTTTGGCCGAACACTCGACCCCTCTAGTAATGAGTGAGTGATGTTTCTTCTTCTTCTTCTTACCTTTTACTCCTTTCCTAGTCTAATCGAGGGGCCAAATCGAAACGAATGAATGCAAAGCAAAGAAATCGAAAGCTTCTAGCGGCAAAACTCGATAATAATGATACAGTTTTGCGTGCTGTCTGTTACTCTCTGACATCACCAAACTCCTCCCCCCCCCCTCCTCACCTTCTTCTCCTCCTCTCCTTCCAGCATCGGCAGACTCGCTTCAGATGCAGTAGAGAGAGTCTCCGTCAGCTTGCGCTGGCGATGGCCACGACCGCCTCTGCTGAAAGATGGGGCTATTGATAACTGATCAGCTACCGTACCCCACACCATCCTTTTCCAGCAGATCTACATTTATCCCGCCATAGGTAGGTGCAACCGTACCAATGACTCACCGTCTCTTCTTCTCCTCTGAGCTCACAGGTGCTCCTCCGGCCATCGATACCTCTCTGTTTTTATGCTGCACGGGGGGAGAAGGAGAGCTGGTCGCCGTCTTCTCTATCAGTTCCTGCAGAGACAATCAATCAATATCCACCGTAGTATTCTCCCAGTCATCGATTGAATCGATGGTCTACCGTACCTCAGATAGGAACCAGCCGAGTGTCTTCTGTCCTCTTCGAGAGGCGGCAGAGTTGGCTGAGGACGAGGCTGCACTGGCGGTCGTCGATTGTCTGCCGAAGGAAGACAATGAGTAACTCGTTGCCGAAGTACCGAGTTAATAGGAACGAAGAACATAGGCAAGGCACGCATTGTTGCGTAATTGGACAACTCGAGTAACGAATCGATGAGAGAGGCGGGAAGTGGTTATCACGCATGCACAGAGTAAGTGATAAGTATCGATAATAGCCATTCATCTCTCGCTGCCCCTCCCCCTCCCCCCCTCCTTCTCCTCTCCTCACTCAATCAGCTGATCGAAACCCTTCAATCATAAGCACGGCTTCTCAACTGATTTCGAAAGGCTTTGGCTTTGGACCAGAGGAGAAGTGATCTTAGTGCGCCACAGAAATATGAGAACAGACAATGAGCAGTGAAGGAAAGTGATAATATCAGCCGATGGGAACAACGATTAGCCAGCAGCTTGTTTGTATGAGAAGGAGGAAGGAAGCAGCCAATCTACATTATGGAGACACCACACGACAGGAGACAAACGAGCAGCGCGCTTATCAACCTCTCGAATTGGCTACAGAGATTCACCCTATTCCTAGGGGTGTGCGTGACTAAAAACACAAAGTGAAGACATGAGCAGACGAAAGGATGACATCCGCTTACTTGTTGTTCTTCTTCATATTCTCCACTCGTGGTTCGGCGGATATTTCGAGAGTCTCTCTCGTTCCACTCACTCCTCCACTACCAGATCGCTTCTCTCGTGCCGTGATGACTGATGGATGCAGCCGACAATCGGCTGGACGAATCACAAGAAAGGGGAAGGGGAAGAAGATTGATCGAGGGTCGGGCGGGTCGAAGACACTTCCCGGATGCTGCTAGACGCTCAGGAATGCTCTGCAGGAGTTCGAGTGGCTTGCTCACTGCAATATTGAACGCTAGGAGGGTGCGGAGTGAGGAGAGGGGGAGGAAGGGGAAATGAATCATCCCTTGAGCGGAAGGGAGCGAGAGAGGGAGGATCAGCAGAGAGAATCGCGGGAAAACGGACGCGGCAAAATGATGAGTAATCTCGATTGAAAATGGTGAGAAGAAAAATCGAACGAACACTTGTGAAATAAGAGAAAAATGGACGATCGAGAATCATCACGAGGAATTAGCAACAATGAGAAGATGAGATGGGTGGAGAAAACAAGTGAAATGAGGAAGGGAAAATATATTAGTAAGAAGGACGGGTGAAGGAGGAAGACAGTGGCAGATAGAATATAGACAGTAAGAGGAAAGGAGAGGAGGCAGAGATAGGCAGTAGGTAGCCCAAGACAACAACTGAGTCGTGCACACAAATACAAGAGAACAGCGCGTGATCTACTCGGCAACCCGCGAATATAAATAACTGAGCAGGTCAGGAACCCCCACAACACGCAACGAAAACCCTTGACGATGTGCTATGCCCACGCTCTCACTTGATGGAATGAGATCCCTGCCTGAGGGTTCACGAGGAGAGGTCACAAGGGGGAGAACGGGGGAGACGAGACAGAAGCATTGCCTGTGGGCATCTTTTCCCACTCGGAGTCTGGAGAATGCACAGGTCACACAGGTGCTAATAATGTAACTAGCGTGCAATAGGAGTACACGACTCACCACAAGACGCTTAAAACGATGATAAGAGTGGGCAGAAACCCGAGCGTGAAGTGAACGAAGACGTGGCTGAATGACGAGAAGGAGAGAGGCAGTTAGAGATAGAAGTGGTTAAAAGTAGAGGGTGGGGTGGAGGGCAGGTGTGACTCAGCCTCCCCGATCAACTACAACCTCTAGTCGCCCTCTAGAGAACCAGAGAGGCGGAGAGAAAACGAACCAAGTGAGAGAAGTGAATAAAAACGACCACGAACTCTCTCTTGTGGGGGAGGAGACACGAGGAAGGCGAGAGAGATGAAGAAGGAGGAGATACATGAAAACTGACTAGAGATCACTTGCAGCCATTTAGACATACTTCTAGGTCGGCGCTTTCACAACAGATTATCCATAGTTATCGTCATCGAGTGAGAGGGTGGATGGAGTGTGGCGAAATAACCCCTGGGCTAAGCAAGGAGAGGGGTGGATGGAGAGGCGAATCTCGTGAAAACAAACAAAACAGACTCGAGACCAGTCACAGAACCACATGCATCGTATTAGCACAAATCTGAGAAAGGAGAAAAGCAGAGATGGAGAAATTTAAAACGATTTACTTCAATAAGACAAAATGATAATATGCTCGACTCCTCCCTCGCCATTTGGAAGGAGAAGAGAGCACGGAGAGGGTTCAGAGGGGGGATGACTCTGGCTGAATGGCTCTCCTCTCCCATCAGCTGATTTCACTCCCCCTCCTCTTTCCCTTCAACTGCCTCGACCCTCTCTTCTCTCTCCACTGGTCACAAACCACGTGGTGCTTGTCCTGGCACGGGAATGACTGTCCCGCCCTCCTCTATTTCCATCCTTCTCCCTCGAGGAGAAAGAGGAGAAGGAAGCCGCGAGGAAGAGCGAGGGTCAGCACAGCACGGCAACGCACCCCACAATAAGCAGAGTAGAAGAGGGACAGGGGGAGGAACTCACGTCTTGGCACCTCGCACCTCCTCCCAACCACCCCCCCCCCTCTCATCCCGAGCATGCATACACACAAATATATGCACACATAGGAGCATATGTTCATTCCTACTGCTCGTCAAAAAATACACTTCATGCATGACGTTCGTGTAAGAGCATTACAGGAGCAGTATATGAGCCCTCAGCCATATGACTAATCTGGCGACAACAAACTACCAGCATTAGCATTGTGGTGGTAAGGAAACAAAAGTGAGAAGAGGGGGAAGTAAGTAGCAAGATGCCAAGTAAGCAAAGAGGAGCAATAGCGAGGCAAGCAAACTGCCTTGGCGCCTCTAGTGAAAGTCGCCGAGGAGAAGGAGACAGAGTGGAGAGAGAGGCGCATAGGCAGTACGAGTTGTATCACACTTATTAGGCAGTGGCAACATGATATGACACTAGATGCCGACCCGAGGCAATAACGACATCGGAAGCTCGTATAGGAGACTCACTGGACTGCGGGGAGGAGTAGAAGAATGAGAAGGAGGAGGGTCTCGGGTCTCGGCTCCGGCTCCATCCACTCTTTTATACCGCTTCCCTCTTCTACCCTAAGGGCAGACTCATGGCTCCGCCCCTTCGGTCTGCCTGCCGCACGCGCTCGCAGTGTCCTCTTGGGTCGGCAGGACTTCTCAGCTGATTCCCTCCCCCTCCTCCCTCTCTCTCTCTTTCACTCTCCTCGTCTTCTCTCTCCACAAGTCGCGTAGTTCTCTAGTCGCTCCCCTCTCCTCTGCCCTCTCTCCGACTCGCGAACGAGAAGAGCGACGACCACTGCTGGACAGCGAGAGACGAGAGCGACAGAGAAGGGAGAGTGCCCGACGAGGTTCCGTGAAGAGAGAGTTCTCAGAGAGCATGAGGGAAGAGACGCACGCACACTCCCAATGAGACAGTTCCTCTTCCCTGTTTGGAGGAAGAGGAAGGAAGAATCGAAAATAAGGAAATAGAAGATCGAGTGAAGCAATTCTGCGGCAGGTACACTGCTACCACCACAGGCACAATCATAGTACCCCCCCCCCCCCCCCCCCACTGCCCTATTTGGCTCAACATCTGCAGCAGAGACCAAAGTGCAAACCCGTCTGCGTCTATTCTTGCAGCCAGCCAGTTATCCAAAAGTGCAGTGGAGGTTCGAAAGGGCAGCTGTACTGGTTTCTGGCGACTAGACCAGCAGAGTGCACTAGAGCCCTTCACCTCTTCTGCTGAGGGAGAAGTGTCTGCCTCGAGGGACGAAAGAGTGCGAACGAGCTCGACTCGTCAAGTTCATTCTTACGCCTTGATCTACGTCAAAGTGTTTCTTCCTAGTATGCCCCCGCATGCACGCACTACAGATTATCATATAATCAAACCACGATAAAGGAGTTAATCATCTAATTATCGTTTCACGGTCTTCTGGGAACTTCGGGCAATGCCACAATCACCCCCACGCAGACTGCAGATTAGCGCGATATCAACTTCCGTAGCATCACCACAACATTATCTCCGGAAACAGTTGTGGGAAATCGCGCGATCAGCCTACAACATAATTTCAGCTGCCCACTCTCACTTCGCGATCTACGCACTTCCTTACCAACGAATTTGGCAAAATCAACGGTGCTTTACGTCAAATTTCGATGAAAGCTATATCCGGGCACTCGTGGTTTCTTATAATAGCAAGGCGCCACTTTAGACTATAGAAAATGGGGAGGGGAGGGGGGGCTTTGGTTTCCGATCTGTTCTAGAATATCTCAACACTTCACAGGGGCACTTCATAATACTCTGTCCCATCAACAAAAACAATTCGAAGTATTGGCTACATACAAGGTTGTCCGCACTTGCCCTCCTCCCCTTCTCGGAACTATCGTCGACGTTCGCTTCTCCTTTTCTGTAGTTTGTTTACAGGCAGAGCCTCCGTCTTTTTCTCTTCGTCTCTTCTTTCCACGCCATCTCTCTTTTTCGTCCTTCACGGACTCCCGTTCGTCGACAGGACTCCTTCTCTCCCTTTCTCCTGTTAGACTCGTCTGTCCTTCCAGGACGACCCTTCTCTTTCACCGTGCAGAAAAGAGTCTACGAAAGGAGTCCGCACTTTTCCCACAAGCGGGGATGAGGGTTTGGGGCCGTGCTGGGTGGTTCACGCAGCAGCGACGACCCCAAAGTGCGGCTGCACTTTTAGACCGAGTGCCATAAATGAGTGAGGAGGGCAAGTCTCGTGATGCTTCTCCTTCCTCGGAGACAAAACTGCCACCATCGCAAAAAGTGCAAGGGCAGGAAATTGAAATGGATCGACTACTATGTTTCACACTCTAATAATTCAGAGATCTGTTGGTTTTGTATCTTCCGCTCCAATCTCGCTACGAATTACGATTATGAAGCCAATAATTGAGAGTCGCCTACACATTCATGTGAGACCAAGCAACATAATGAGCACATAATGAGACTACCAGTTCCGAGTGCAAATATGGAGGTGGATATAGAGAACGAGAAGAGTTTCACGGGGTCGACACCTCGTGATCAAGACTTACCATCACAGTAATCCAAAAATCTCTGCACTCTCAACTACCGTCTAATAGAGTATAACTCTTTTACAAATTCAACAAAAGAAGTGCATTCGGATACTACTTTTCCCCACGAATTGCGACGCATGCACAGAAAAGTGCGAGTCTATTAGACAGTAGTGCAAGCACAGTCCCACTTTCATTCATGCCTCTCTTGCATGGGCTCCGGAATACGGTACTCTGAATTCGCATGAAATCGTAGCCAATCAGTTTCCGTTCCTCGCGAGAAATCACAAGATCCTCGCTCATAAGTGTACCTGTCAACAAGCCGGCCATATATACTCGCGAATGCCGAGTGAGTATTTCGTAAGAAGGCAGAAGGCAGAAGAAGGGGATCGTTACCTAGTTCCTTCTCGGAAAGAAGCTGGGAACATTTCGCAATACTCACACGTGACTACACGTCGGTACGACTACGCGAAACCTTAAGATTCTGCTCGACCAGTCTAAATATACATTCCTAATGGGAAATCTCTCCCGGGTCTCTGATTTACGCGTGGTTCCTTCCTTCTCTTCTCACTCCCGTCACACCTCTTCTCTTCCCATTAGCCTCTTTGATGCAGTCTAGAGATCGTGCCCGACGTGACGCATTTTCCAGCTTTCCTCTACTTCTTCTCGTGCTATTTTCCACATCTCAGAATCGCAAATCATCGTCGTTCGTAAATGCGAAAGAGCGCGCGCGTCAGATGGCGTCAACGTCGACGTCCATCTAGAGAACGAAGATTGAACAGTCATACGCACATACGACATTATTTTCCAATTACAAACAACACACGTGATGGTGATCTCGGCACCCGATTCCTGCTCCAGTACAACCCAGCACACATCCGGCCTCTGTGTTTCCCTTCTCGAATAATGTCCCCTGAACTCTCTAGGGAACAATCGTGGCCGCATTCGGTTGTCTCATCTCAGAAGAGAAAGAGAAGAGAGTGGTTCACATTCCTACTCCTACTTCTCCTTCATCAGCCCATCAAAGTACCGCAGCCCTTCTGTTTTCGCTTTACGCCTGTTCTTTCCTAGTCCTTTCCACAGACCCATTCCTGCCCTTTTCGGGCCACAGCCGCTTACAGCCAGTTTCTCCGACGCGCGTCCCAGTGGTCAAAACAACAACAATACGGTCATCACGCGCTCTCCTCAGTCATATCTCATCAACAAAACCGACGGGGCTGTTCCTCAGATGGTACTACCAGCGGGGATATTACAGTACGACTAAAACTATAGATTGGCATATGCAGCTGCAGGTGTGGAAAACTAGCAGTAAAATACGAAGAAATAATGAGCATGTAGTGGAAGAATGAGTCAAACAATTCGAAAAAATCGACGACCAAATCACGAGGGAGAAGGGGAAGAGGAAGGAAAATCCATGTGCTAGTCGACCTCATTTGTTTGATTGTTGTTAGCTGCGACGACTAGAAGCAGTAAGAGAGCGAGTAGATGGTAAGGGGCAGATGGATCAGTGGTGAAGTGAGATGGAGGAAGAAGGGAGACATTAAAGATGTGGAGGGAATCAAAAGGAGTAGAATAGGGGCACAGTACTAGGCAACAACAGAGAGCGACATCGGCCAACAAAATCAATCTGGATCTATGG
The DNA here is from genome assembly GCA_036245805.1 of Pristionchus mayeri. Taxonomy (NCBI): domain Eukaryota; kingdom Metazoa; phylum Nematoda; class Chromadorea; order Rhabditida; family Neodiplogasteridae; genus Pristionchus; species Pristionchus mayeri. The sequence continues at coordinate 33,965,005 of BTRK01000006.1, read as the reverse complement.
AGGAATAGTTGGATTTAATTTCCAGATCAGAGCTTGATCTCTTAACTTTCCGTCTCACGTTCCCTTCATCTCCTAGCAACGGGGTGGTCATGAGTTGCGCGTGCCCATCAACCACACACTACAACCTGGCCACGAGAATGAAATCATCATGAAGCAAATCCGGAGCAGGATTCATGAAAACTTACACAAAGTGCACGCATCTGAATCCAAAGGTCCAAATCAGGAATACTAGTGTGTAGAGAGACAATGATGATGGATCAGAACTCCCATCAAACATTAAGCTGAGCATATAGTCTCATTACATTCACGGGACAGAGTAGAGCGAATAAAAAGAGGCACTGCCAGTTATACAACCAATAGGAGAAAAGGGGTCGTGCCAGAGGGAATTCATCAAGATTTTAAGCAAATCAAACGCACGGAATTGTCGAAGAAAGATAGAATAGCTTCAACATGGCTTCTCTTTTCCTCCTTCCTCTCGCGCACAGTTTATAGTTGCCCAGATGGCGAATAGAGAGCATGTGCATCCGAGAGGGAGCAGAACTAGCAAGGAACCACAGGACCGATCAATGGTTCATGTGGGGAGGGGTGGTTGAGAGAAAGGAAGAAAGAGGGGAGGCTATTCAGTCTCCCCCATCCTTGATGAGTGACCCCTCGGGCAAGAGAGACTCACATTCAGCAATGGGAGGGAGCGGATGGCAGAGAGCCACAGAGGGAGAGAGAGACTAGCGTGCGCACGCTCCCTAGGCCCAATTGAGCCCCATTCCCAGGGGGAAGAAGAGTAGACGACCACTAGCATCAAGTAGAAGAACGATGGGGGAGGGGTGAGCCACCGTAATCCCAACTGCGAACTCGTAACAGAAACATGAGGTGGCGGAGTGATCCACTTGACCTCAGCTCGGCAGGATACTCGGATGACTCAACAAATGAGTGCCGCGATGGTCAAAATACGTGGAGAATGGCCGAGAACGAGGGAGATAGAGACACTCCACTTTCGTCATTCCTCTAGAGACACACTGTGGTGAGGAGGAAAAGCTGGAGAACGCGTGCTAGACCAATGACACCCGCACATTCCAGAAACTTCCCGAGCACAGTGATGACCTTCAGTATTAAATTCACGAAGATAAATGAAGGAATCCTGAATGCCTTCTGATCTTTCCTCTTCACGATACACACTCAATGGAAGTACATTCGCATTTTCGGCGTCGGATGGCAGAGAAGCAGAGAGAGTTCGCCGATGTTCAGTATGCGGAAGTTCCGCGTTTTCATGCCGAGACAGAAAATTGTGGGAGGGGGGAGATAATTGTAAGAAGAGGAACTAAATGTAAGTAAAAGGTATACTAGCCACCGGAAGCAGTGATTCGTATATTTAATGCATCCTGACCTCTCGTTTCCCTCTCTTCCTCCTCTCACATGGAAGAAGAAAGCGAGAAACGGAAGAGGAGTAGTGAGTGCAACACGTGATATTCACGAGAGATTCACGACTCGCTTGAGTAGAAAGCTGAGCAACCAAAAAATAGCCCCCATAAGAACATTCCCGCACTTCTCTCTCTGCTCTTTTCTCACGTCCACTCAACCAATCTAATGCACGCGCGCCCTAGTGAACGAATAGCCTGAGGGAATGTGTAAGTTGCGAGGGATGCACAGCCACTAGACTGCAATTATGTGAGGAAGGAAAAGCAACACCATTCTGGAAACCACGAATCAATCGGCAGCTGCTGCTACAATCCCACGAGAGCTGTGTGGGAAAGCAGATACATACAACAAAGTAAATTACATTCTTTCTTGCTTTTCATTCAGGTCAGATGCCTAGAGTAATCCATAGTGGCTTTCAGTGGCACTCTAATAAATTAGTTGTATCTAGAAGCAACATGGCAGAGGGAGAGAGAGGGGAAGGGTGCAATCTGGCGACGCATTTCGAAACAGCAACGACATAGCAATCTATCGATGAGGTGTGGCACATAGTGGTGCACCTCTATCTTCTCCATCTCTGCTCATGTGGAGTTACTGGACTATTTGGTTACAGGGCAGAGGACGAAATCAGAGATGCACAATCTCTGACAGACACTGACTGACTGAGCAGATGTGTTGGACCTACGCTAGGGGAGAGGAGGGATCAGAGCCAGTCTAAGCTAGAGAGATAAACACGCGGAACATAGGGTCAGATACTTAGATAATAGCATTCGTAGCAGCAATAGCGTAAGTTTGGGTCTACTATCGCGGTGATCTCGATCGATTCCATCTCTAGGGTTCACTTTCCATTCACGGATTCGCCTCTACTCAGCTTCTCCCCCCTCTCTTCACTGGAATTCCTTCTCTCATTTATTTGATCTCAATACTTGAATCGGGCGGTTGATCTCCCCTCTCTCGTCAGTGTTTGCCCTTTGACACTATCGGGTGCGCGCTAGAAAGGGAGAAGGGCGCTGGGATCAAAAACACTCGAGGCCGTTAGATGGAGAGACCGCCCGAGGCGCTACAGATATCCCGCCTTTGTGAGCCATTCTGCACTTCAAATCCACCGACACAGACTAGCAGAAGAACACAGTATATTGGGTACAGCGGATCAGCAAAGTTCGATTGATTTCCAGCGCCAGGAAATCCTCATTAAAATATCTGCAGATGAGGGAAGGGCTGAGAGACAAAAATCCCATTCGACTCTTCTTTCTCCTTGCCTCGTTAATGAGAACCGTATGTGTGTTGTGAATTTCGTGGATCAACTCCCTCTGCAGGTCTCCTATCGTGCAATCAATCATTATACTACCCCACATACTCATGTAAAACAACCGAATGTTATGCAAAAAATATTCTTAAAAAACACTCGCTTTCTCGATTAAAATTCACTGCAGTTCATGCTATACATTCTAGGAAGACGACGCAATTATCGTGAATGGGGTAGGGAGTATCGCATTGAACACTAAATGGAGAAGAGAAAATGCACATGCGTCGCGATTTTCAGCTACGAATGATTGCTCCTTCTTTCAAGAGACAGAGTGAGCGGAGGAGAAAAGGAGGCCAATTTCTACTGATACGTGCAGTTGAACGAGTGAGATGGACAGACGAGACACTCGATCGACTAAGCGGAAAGTTCACTCTCGTCCAGTATTGATGCACCATACAAATAGGAATCCGTGAACGTTTCACTTTGTCAATTATGAACGACACAAAATAGATGTGGGTACCGTATGAACGCCGTTGTCGATAGATGTCTTTCGATAGGAGTTGCTACCGACTGAGTGAGAACTGCAATTGAATCAGTTATAACATGTTAGAATTACGGTATCGGGGGATGGGTCGTAGTGAGGTCGAGAAAAATCACGTGAAATGGAAAAGCGATGAGGACGCATCTTGAATTTTTCGACTGATCAAAAGAGGGAGGCAAAGAGCAAAGAGGTGATCGAACGATGAGGAGAAAACGAAGAGGAAGGGAGGGGCAGAAGGAAATCGAAACGAAACGAGAAAAGGGAACATCGATAGGCTAGAGAGGGGAAGCTGCGCTGCTTTGAAAGTGACAAACTGTGAGAGAGAAATAAACAACAAGGAGTGATTCAGGGGAAAACTACGATGCGAAAGTCTGCTATGGCTAGCAGGGAAATGGCCTACTAACGTTGGCGCGAAAAGGTTGTCCTGACAAAGGGAGGAAAGAAGGGTCACTCGCAATCACCTGCGTTTACTCTCCCCGTAATCTACTCTGCTCCCCCCCCCCCCTCCACCTCCCAGATAACATCTAGGTTAGGAGCATCACTGTGAGGTGGAACTCGCACCTGTTTCCATACTTAGCATTCAAATATCGAATCCATAATGATATCACATTTTATCCTCAACACGACTGAAACTCGATGCATTATCGTTCCGATAACCCGGGTAGAGTACAGTGTCACATGACGATCACCATAACCTCTCCTATCGCTCTGTGTCAGTCAGTGGGAGCCGAAAAACGCGAAGATAATATCGCTTTCCACACAATGGACAGATTCCCGCACGTATCTGCTAAAATTGACTGGAGAGGTGGAGCAATAACAAAATATGAGCGATCAGTAGGCGTGTCTTTTCTACGAATCAGACTATCATGGCGTGATAAATCTGTACCCATGGATCAACATCAGCTAGTGAATGCAGTAATCGCGATCAATTTCCCCCATGCAAAAATTGGGAGAATAGAAAGAAGAGGATGGAAGTGGAAGTGGATTAGCTACGATTTACTTCGGCGGCGTGAAAAGGGGCGCAATTCCGTCTCCTCTTCGTTACTTCCTTGCAGTATCAATGGTCAACGGCGCACACAAGATACAAGAGTCAGCTCCCTCGTCAACCAACAATCAGGTATTTGTTCGTTGCTCGCTACACAGCTGCAATCAGAAGAGAGAAGACGTCAACATCTTTCTGCCTGCGCGTGAACAGTGAGAGAGTAAGACGTGAATGTGTACGTCTGAACACGACTCTCGCTTTCACCGTGAGACAAGGCGTCATTTATACGAGGGGAGGGACGGCAGAATGACCATCGACCACAACAACAAGTACGAAAGAAAAGAGCCTAGAGATCGCGCCTCTTACTTCCGCCTACTGTCTGCCACGATGTTCACAAACAGGCTAGAGGGAGGGAGAGAGTTCGGAATATGCAGAGGCGACCATCGACCACAACAACAGTCTGAAAAAAACAAGCCGCAGGCGAGGATCTTCGGCTGCTTCCACCGCTTCCTCATGGCACATTCTGAAGAAAACAGTACCGGGAAATTGAAGAAAATCCCTCGTCGAACGACCACTGACCAAAACAACAAGTATAGAGGAAAGCGGAACACTGGAGAGGAAGAAAAACTGGGCTGCTAGTTCCGCAAAGCTTTATCGAAAACAGAAAACAGCCAGAGATCGACAGCTATCTGTATTCACTATCAATGCAAATGAGAAACACTCGAGTCTCAGATCAGACTCCAATCTCAGCAGGGGCGCTTCAACTGATAAGGATGAGCAAACAAAGGCGAATCTCTCTCAAAACATGCGTCACTTCCCATCGCGCGCCAATCCGTGCCGTGTAGAAGAAAGAAGGAAAGAAAAGAATAATAATAAGGAGGAGGAGAGAGAGGGGCTGTTTAGCCAGGCACGCACCGTTACAGGGCCAATCTCGACCCTCTCTCTTTCTCGGGTCACTCACTGCATGAATGGAGGGAGGGAGGGAGGGAGGGAGGGAGGGAAAGGCAGGGATCTCTGCCTCCCTCTAAGGATCTCCTCCATCCCCCTTCACCCTCTGCGCGGGAATCACATGTGGACGAGTGGTCGCATGTGTGACCTTTCTGGGTCAACCGAGAGCCGATCCTTACAGATGGAGGAGGAGGACGAAAGTAAGAGTTGGTGAGAGAGTGCGCGACCTCCCGAGAGAGAAAGGGATGAATCCATCTCGCACTCCCTTATAAAAGGAGATCAGAATGTAACAATGGTTCCGTCTCTCAATGGGAATGCACTGCTTGCAGGGTAGACCACTCAGTGGGTGCACAGGTGCTTCCTCTTCTCCAGCCTTGCTTCTAATCCCTCCTCGTCTGTTATCAGATCAGTCCAGACTTGCTTATCACATCCACCTGCTCCCCTCCCCTGTCACTGTCAATAAGGCTCGTACTAGTTGGTGGCGCAATCTGCTCCTCTACTCTACCCAAACTCGATCTTATTCCTCCATCCCCATCTTTTCTCTCTAGACACGCTGTCTATCCCCACTTTGATGATGAGAGTTCGAGGCGAAGCGAGAGAGCAGATACTCCAGCAGTAGATCCGCGATGTGCTTCGTCTACATCTCGCTCTCTTAGATAAGCAATCACTCTCCAAATCACAACAAAACAGCAGCGCGATCGCATTGTTAACATAACAATAAAGAACCGAGAAGGGGTCGTAGACCCGCTCTCGATCGGCTCTTCAGATACGCCCGCGCCTATCCCCTCAAAAGCGAATGCGGATAGCAGTCAAAAAAGAGCAGATACATTTTTCCTGACTCCAATTCGACGTGAGATTTAAGAAAGAAATGGATATACATAGAACCTTCAAAGTTTGCGCAAAAACGAAGATTGATCACCATCATGTTACAATCTCCACATGCCGATTGTGTTTGGTCGAACTAGTGGGAATGGGGGAAAAGTGCAATGTGCTCTCCCTCCTCTCCATCCTAACTCGGTACCAGTTAATCGTTCGTGCAAACTCTCCCACTCGATTATGATGATTCAACACCCAGCACCATTTCAAGCATTGCTCCCCCTTCGATCCGTCGACCAATCCCATCCTACATCAGCACATACCTACACGGCGTTCCCACGCCTAAATCTCGTAAACCCTGAGAGAGATACTAGCACATCTCCATTCTGCCTCCTCCTCCTCCTCCCCTTCTTTCCTATTTTATGTGCTTCTCATACCCGAGATTGCGTCAGTTACGGCCGACAAAGGAAGGAAAAGCGAGAGAAATGAGCTAATGAGGAAAGAAGAGGAATCGGGTAGAACAGAACAAGAATAGAATATTCTCACTGCAGAAATGGTAGGATATTGGGCACACAAAAGACTCGCAACTAATCAGTCAAAATATCCCCATGATGAGGTCTCGAGGGCAATTTCGTATGCAATAATCCCATCTGCTCCTTCTTCATCTAGTACTACTCCCTGGCTACTCTACTACTCATAAACTACGTTCTCACTAATGAGGTATAGTAGAAAGAAGTAAAAAGAACAAGCCAGTCAAGCATGACATTTCACGTCAATGCAATCACGGAATCTATTATTGGAAAGAGGTTTCGTAGCCTCAGGGGCTAAACAGTGGGAAAATGGGAGAGGCGGGCCGCGTTTCATTTCCGGTGCAAAGCGACCCGTGCGAGAGCGCATTCGAAAGAAGGAGTGTGTTAGACGGCGAAAGTCGGGGGTGAGAATGGGTCCTCCTCTCTGGAAGGAAGCGGGACAGAGGGAAGAAACGAGCGAAGGGAGAGGGTATGTGAAATGGAGAGTGGATGGAGGAAGGAGCAATGGATAATGAGACCAAGACAGAGGGAAGGGAGAAGGTGATTGCCACAGCGAGCCAAGGGATGAAACGTCAAGTAAGAAGGAAAAATGCAGCTAACACGCAACAAAATGCAAACAAAAGGCGTGAATCATCTCTTCAGATTGGTTAAAAAGCGCATTTCGAAAAATTTCGATTACATTTCGCAATCGCGAAGTTTCTCAACACTTCCCACGATCGAGAGCAACAGCATGTAAACTCGCAAAAAGAGGCGTGGAAGTGCTCAATATCGAGAGAGGAGCCATTGAGCAACAACCCACTCAAGATAATCACCGCCAACTGCCCTCTACAATCCGCGACACTACTTGCCATCTCACCTCTCAGCAACCCCACTTCGAGTGAGAAAGAGGTTATCGGGAGGCGGAGCTCTCGAACCCATTGCAAAATAATGGTGAAATTGTGACGAAACACTTCCATTCTGTCGGATAGCCGCCCTCTCTCTCTGCGTGCACACTCTCTTTCTCCCGCTCACCTTCTAGACAACCTCACTCCTCAAGAGAACCCAAGGAGGCGTGGCTCTACCAAATCGCATCACAAAAAGCGAGTGCTCCGAGCAGAAAAAAGGCGCGCGTGACCTAAGAGATGGTGGTACCCGGTGCCGCGACTCTCTCCTCTCCTATCCGCCCTCCTCACTCCTTCGGACACAAGGCCGAATTCACGTGAAGAGATGCGAGTGCTCTCGTCTCTAACCGTTCCTTCTCCTCTCATCTTTTAGAGAACCCTCCTCCCACTTCACATTCCATCGCGCGTTCCCTCCCCTCCTTTCACCTCCTCTCCTCTTCTCTTGCACTCAATCGCGCGAAATCGCGGTGAGCGATCGGAGCCGCGATTTGCACATTGACATGAAATTCAAACCCGTGAATTACAGTAAACCGAAGACGATTTCGTCCAGTCTATATGTAAATCGCGCTTCAACAAATACATTGTAGTCGTGAGACCATACTACTCGCATCGTATCCAGGCAGTAGACGGCCAATACAGATCACCCTGCAACTCTCTTCACTGATGAAATGTAGTGAATTCAATGGCCTTCTCACAATCCGAACCCACTCTCGCTCACTTCTGTTCAATGTACACATGTCGCAGAACTGTTGAACAGAAAGTGCATGCAAACATACGAAATGATGAGCAGCGAAAAACCACCAGAAATAAGAGGGTGCTGAGAAATCGAGAGGAGAAGGTGGTACAGACTCGCACCCGAAACTGCCTACCTCTGACTTCAATGCGAACAGACAATGCTAGCGAGTGTGAAATGGCGGGAAAATTGAGAGTGCGCAGTGATGGCAATGATCTGCACTGAAAGAAGGAGTATGGCAGGGAATTGAACTACGCCTTCAAATTAAACAGATTCACAGTGCTTGCTCAGAATACATAAAACACTGCAAAAATACGGACAGGCCGACAGCATAGGAGAAGCAAGTAATCAGATTCCCTCGTCAAAGTACTACACCCACTCAAATATACTCCACATAGAAGAGGAGGAATGGCTTCCTATAATTAAATCTCACAACAACAGCAATTGAGCATGCTGCCTACGAGTCATCCCTGTTACAAAATCACGTAGAATGAGAAGGCGTGGGTGCTAGAGGAGAGAACGGAGCGAGAACGAAGTCGAGGCTCACGCTACCTCTATGAATAATCTAGCAGCGAGAGATGGAGCAAAACATCAAAAAGCAGATCAGCGCCCACTCTGACACAACGCCCGCCTAGATCATTACAAATACAATTTGTAGAGGGGGGAATGTATACATGAAACAATGAAGATGGCTGCCAGAATACTTGCTGTCTGCCACAGTACACAGTACTCACTTGGAAAGGAGAACAGAGGGATAATAGGTCTCTCAAGGTCGAGTTTCGGTCACACTACCGATTAGGACATTCGAATGGGCGGGAGAGATCGGTTACCACCTCTGGTGTCTATGCGCACTCAAAGTTCCGCCGGCCGGGCCATTCTTGAATGATAATTGATGCCCCCAAAGAGATCAAAGGGAGATAGGAAGGAAGAGACTGCCAATCTCTCTTCCTCCAGCGGTTTACAAGCGAGGGAACATTCGGTCTCGTTGGTCCATCCAGATACGAGACAGGAACCGTCCTATGAAACTCCAAATGAACTCACAAGAATGACTCATCTGGCTCTCGAAATGCTCGTGCATTTCGAAACTAAGCCACGCAGCAATAAATATGCCGGACACTTTCGAAAGGCTCGGGGCTCAACAGGTAAACAACGCGTGGTTTTGCAAACCAGCAACGGATGACTAGTTTCTGCTGAAGCCAAACTAGTCATCAGGTGTAACGGTTAGTAATCAGTCTGGGACCAATACAGTAAGTGACCATAAGGTTCTGACTAACCCACCGGGAAAGCAAACCTTTTGAGATCGCTTCTCGATATAGTGGAGCTGTTCTTTTACCCCTCTCTCTCTATGCCAAAAACTGACAACGAAAAAATGCAAAGACTACACTAGAGGCGCACTGGCTATAGAAATAACAGAAGAGGAGAGGGGAATAGTCGTTCCGAATCTGCAGAAACGAACATAATGCAGAGAAACGACAAAGATGCAAGTATACTTGTTCATGCCACACACATTCTGATCAAAACACATAACATATGTGAATAGTAAGTAGATCAGAGGTGTCAATAACTGAGTTGATAGCGCGCACTCTGGCTCAATTTCCTCATCGTCCAGTCTAATTGCAGCCCATTTCTCCAATCGTCGTGCACTTTTTTCACAGCATCAGAGGCTTGCCAGCTGCTCGAGAGAGTGCGGCAATCAGAGAAAGTGCAGAGAAAAGAGAGCGTGTGAGAGAGTACGAGTACTCGAGAGGACGCGCTTGCCTCGGGATCTCAATATGAGCCAATGAGGAGATCGGGTGTAATGATTCCAGAATGATAGGGCGGCAAGGAGGGGAAGCTGAGAGGAGAGTGACTGATTACGCTGTCTAAGCAAAGGACAGAGACGGGGGAAGAGGCCGAGTCAGACATTCCCCGCTTACAGACACGTGACATCTGATACTCCCCTGCGTCTATCAGCAGTAGTTTGGAAACATTATCGTGAAGTGCTTGCAACAATCATTTGTGATCAAGAAATAAGAAGAGACTATATTAAATATTAATCAATTTTCAAAACGACCGTATTGTGAGCGAAGATATCTTGCACAACACGGACGTCGTAACGGAACTGCCGCATGAATGAAAACAACACATGCAGCACAACAGGGTAATGAAATGGTAACTCACGCGTTTCGCAATCACCTTCGTTATCAGAACGCAGCGCATCGTTTTGAAAACAGGACAAACAAACACGTGTGATCAGATGACTAGGAAGTGATTACAGATCATCGTTACTCGCCCAGTTTCTCTCCCCTGAGAGTAAACACGTTGGATCAGGTTGACCACAGAATGGACAGGTGTATACGAATGGACGGTCACTCGGTCGCCAGATCTACTCCCTATCATCAATTCGACTATCTGTCTCACTCTCTTTCTGTATTCCGCCCACTCGCACACTACTTCTAATTGAGAGAGTGCGAGAAGGGACTCCTCGTTGTTCCATCTATTCTGGGAACGTGGGTGAATTCCAACAGCTGCCTTCCAACGGGGAAAAAGTGCCCGCTCGCCCACAACACGACGCGTGTGCTCAGTGGGACGGAGGAGGGAGAGGGGGAGGGATGAGCGTGTCCTCGTGCTGACACACTAACCCTGCATCAAAACACGCGACGAAATGAGCATAATCTGATCAACATAGTGTGATATCAAGCAGGAAGTGATTGGAGGAGGACGAAAACAAGATGTCAGTGCCAATAAACTCACAAATAAATGAGGTCGAGTAACGGATGTGAAGACAACAGCCGAGAGAGGAGGGATTCCCCTGATATTCTCTCTCTTGAGATACATCTGAGACACTCGCTTCTCCACCCTCTCGTCAGCAAAATAATAACAACAGCAGGTGGCACTTGATCACCCACTCGCAGCATGATTATCTAATCACAACGAGTATTCCCGAATAAATCTTACACTGGGTGACATGGATATTCAATGATCACGATTCGGCCACTTCCGAGATATGTAATTTTACATAAATGATCACTATAACAAATCGTCGAACAAGAAAGTGCATCATTGAATCTCTCAGAGATCAGAAGAGGAGCCTCTATCACTCAGTCAATGATGACAAAAAGTAGATCGATGTTCTCCCAGTTGCATGGAGAAGTACGGAGGATAATATAGAAGGATGGCGATTGGATGAGGGAGAGATGGGCAAGGTTGAACCGGGACTAAGAGCAAGGTACGTAGAGGAACGAGAGCGAGAAGAGGAGAGAAGAAGAGTGAACACATGACAGATCGAGGCTACTAACGATTAGTATATATGAGAAACTTCTAAAGTCAAATACCAATATTCGGAATAAGCGGATGACACGTGATTGGAGGCCGTAGATGGTTGTTGTCCACTGCTCACCACTCCTCCCTCTATTGACTGCCAATAAATCGGATGGGTGTGTGCAGTACTGTCACTGTACGACACGGGTAATCAGAGGGGACACATTCGACATTCTAAGGAGAATCTAGGGAAAACATCGGTCGTCGTTGCGAGATATCAAGAAGGGGGAAAGGGAGATCAACTGTCAGCAATTTCAGCTCATTCTGATAACGCTGCCATCAAATGATGCAGAAATTATTACGCTATACTTGCCTAGAATATATTGCTTTCAAATGATGCTCTGCTAAAGATAACAGCGACTGTGAATCAGATGAATGAATTTCGACACAATTACTCCTCTCTTCGCAATATTACACAATCATTTCAACAGCCCCACATTTATTATTTGGTATGATCTGGACAAAGTAAGAAATGATATAAAACAGGGATTTAAAAGAAAATGATCGAAAGAAGATGAATTATTGAGAGGCAAGAAGACATTTTTTAAAAATACCTAACTAAACGCACTATTGCTTATCCATTCAATAACCTTCTTGATGATTTGGACAGAGTCGGAAATTACTGCGGTTAGTAATGTTATCTGGTTTTAAAAAGGGATAGTGGTAATGACCTTGTCAAATTCGGTACCAAGCAGTACCAATGGGTTCGCCAACTCCAGACCACCGGGGACAGCTGGTACGGTAGATCAGATAAGAAAGCACGATGGGCGAGAGAAGAGTTAATGCAATTCTAGAAGATTTAAAAGCGGGAAGTGTGAAATAATATAGCGTTAACCAGCTCCTCTCTCAGGTAAACTCTTAGGTCAAACCCGCAAACAAACAACTGTCCGATATCGAGTTCAACTGCAATGCGGGTCAAGAGAAGACCACTGGAAAAAGGAACAATGGTTGTTCAGATAACTCGGTGCTGCTTCGTATTCGATACTCTTGGCTAATTCAGCGAGCGAAACCGAGCATTGCTCAATTCGAGAGTAGAGATCACGGAAAATAGAGAGAGATTGCTTAGCTGCTAGTGCATGAGCACAATAAAAGGCGAGGAAGCTAAACGAACCGGCAAGTGAACACACAAATCGGAGAGAACGAGGGGGTAATGACGAGTGCTTTCGCCCCCCTACAGGGAACGCGCTAGCTCACGTCATTGAGGGGGGAGGGGGTGTCCCTCCCTCTAGAGGTCGATTTGGTGTTCGAGGTTGCGAACTGCTTCTCTCAAGCACCATGTTCCAAACTGAGCATAAAGTAGTATACCTTTCCCATTTCCCCATCCATCATGCTGTTCCGTGATGGCCAGTGATCAAGAATGAAGGAATGGATCTATAGTTCAACCTTTGGGAAACGTAATCGAAAGTATATTTATAAAACAAAAAAAAACAATGTTCATTGGCAGCAACTCAGAGTTATGCAAGAACCGATTAAACAAAGCTGTAACACTTAAATGCGTTTCACCCAAACTCGATATCAAGATTCGAACCCTAAAAGTTCGGTACGAACTTCTTATCACAAAGGAACAAGTCACCGTGATAAAAGTACCTAAATATCCGCATACGAGGAGCACAACGTAAGGTCGGGAATACTCAGCTGACCCCCCCCCCCCCCCCCTCTCTCTCTCTCTCGAACGAGTGTTGCGCGAGGATCACGAGAGACTAATCCACCTCGCAGGTGTGGTTTGTACTCCGTTCCCTCTGCATCGCTATCTGTTTTTTTTAGAACGCATCAGCTAATTAAAAAAAATTCGACGCAATCAGCTGATAGCAGCCCTCTCTTTCTCTCTTTCTCTCGCATCTCCCGCTCTCTTCCTCGTTTGCACTCCGGTTCACGATGCAGTCACCTGCTTCGCGTGCCTATCAGTCTCTATCACTCGACACATGTGATCGCCTCTCGAAACAGCAGCAACCTCAACTCACACATCAGAGATAGCAGGGATAGATGAATATTGCAATTACTATTCGATCGAGGAACCAGTAAAGCACAACAAATAAGTGGGAGGCAGCAGTGTTCACAAGAGAGCAATAAAAGCCAAGAATGGTCGACCACGGTCAACAAAAACAAAATCACGTCAGATGATCAAATGCTCATCCCACAATACATCGTCATCAAGAAGAGATTCTGCAAATCCGTGAAATTGAGTTTCCGGTTCAATCTCGTTTACACATACTATGCTAATCGAATAGGCAAGATGCGAACACGCAAATCGCATTTCAATCACCGGCATCTATATCATGAATGGAGTAAACACAGTGATTCAACTCACAAAAGAAAAATTGCACAAATGCCTGTCTCGTGTTACTGCCCCTACAGTGAATTATACGTTGAAAATAGTCTGGCGAGATAAAAGAAGGAATTAATTAGCAATAAATGGCTTTAAAAATATCAAATTTGCACTGGCTACACTCGCTAGGAGAGGTGTTTCATTCTTTTCATCTCAAGTCAACACCGCCGGCAAGACGAAAGGGCCTAATAAAGGACGAAAATGGAGATCATAGACAGCGAAAGGTGACGAATATAGTTTCGTACAGTGTTCTTCGCATGTCGGATGACGCAGATCCACCATCACCCCTTATCGATACTCCACCACTGCCTATTCAGTCACCTCACCATCTCTCCACCTTCCATTACTATCTATCACAGATGTGTCAGTGAGCAAATAGCGACTCCAAATTTCTCAAACAGACGGATGGAAAATCCGTAGTCAAATCACGATACCTCAACGATCCTCTCAAAATAGCAGCTGCTTTTTCTTTCCCTAACTTCCTTCCTTCCAGTAAACCACCGTATTCAATTAAATTCGGGGCGGATAAGCGATCTGCCATCACTGAGAGATCCCCTCCCCTTCCTAAAGATCCTATTCATCGATGATCCATTGCTCGCTTCTCGATCTCAAATAACGTGGCGACACTCTTCTCAAACATCGTCGGATTGTGCTAGTGATCGTTAGCCAACATGTGCGAATTTTCTTGCAATCGGAAGCCCGTGAGGGATTGAAAAAGTCTCGGAACAAAAAACGGAAAGACCAATCATCAGAATGGTTTGGGAGCCAATTCCTTGTCGAGAGAACATTTGCAAGCGATCGAACGAGAAAGGTAATAATTCAAGAATCGGCTACACCATAACCGATGTCGGTAGGAGAAAATATGGTATCAATATTGCCTGAATAACAGCCCTATTTCAACCGGTGACTAAAATGACAGATCCTATTCATGATCCATCTGCCATTCATCCCTCAGCACACGGAAAAGTCCTCGTGCCTGCTCCTCCCCCTTCCTCGAAACCCAATCCCTTTATTGTGACTGGCCTTTCCGGCAGGCCTCCACACACCGGATATAGCGGGAGAGGTGGCACACGCCAGCGCGCAAGTAAAGGAATCCCAGCTCCCCATTATGACCCACCTCACCCAATTATGCAGAAGCCATGAAGAAGAGTCAACAACACAGCTTCCTTCTGGCATACAAATGGCCCTCTCAATAATGAATATTCGTAATCTGTTCTCCTCTTCCTACCCTAGTAGTTATTGGCTTCTTCCTAATCACTACTTTCGGGAGTCTCAAGAGGTTTGCGAGTCATGTGACAGTGAGAACACTGTGGGAGCTCACGAGCCACAGAACCAGCAAACATCGGAGTTGCCTCACAACTCCATCAATTCGCATACAGGGAATATAGTGGGGAGCAAATATGTAAGGATCTATTCTCGCGCAGTTATCCAGGCACCTTCTTCCGCTGCAATCCGACACCGCTCACCACTCATCGACCATTGTCCGCATCCCCTCTTTTGGCATTCCTTCCCGCTACACATCGTGCTACTGATGTTACGAGGTACGGTGGGAGTGGGAAGGATTTAGAAGATAGTGAAAGGGGGGAAGATCTTCTAAAGAAAAGATGCGCATTGCTAATTGTCTCCCCCCCTACCGAATCTCCCACGGTCATCAATGGCGAAGGGGGGCGGGGGGGGGGGGGGGGGGGGGGCGTACACACGATGCTGGCTGGCACCGGAAGGAGACGAACATTAAAGATCGTTGTGTAGGTCACAAAGACGTCTTCAAACAACGATGCCTCGTCAACAAGAAAACAAATATAGTAGTGTTCAATAGCCAGATGGAAGGAGAGGGGAGAGGGGGGGGGGCTTTCTTGTTACCACAAGACCACAAGCAAATGTCACCGGCGATTGGGACTGTTTTCTTCTTTGTGGCCTTCCATCTCTGTAGGAGCAGAGGGTAAATAACAAACAGACGCGCAGCCACAAGTAGACGTGCCATCATTAGGCAATCAGCAAAGGGAAAACATGAAAATAGATCTACATATAGAAATTGGGATGCATTCGGAGGCAGATATACGACCGGGAAAGTTCGAGCGCGCGCGCTCTCTCTCTCTCTCTCTCTCTTGTCCACTCTCACATTTATATGCCCCGTGCAGTGGTCAGAGAGACTCTTCGGGTGGTCTCCAGGCACCCGCTATTCCTCACTCGCGTCTCTCCATTACGAGTGCTATCTCATCCAATCTAACCGAGCAGAGAAGTGACAAGCACCAGGAAATCTAATGCCGCTAGTTGGCTAAAGTACGGCAAAAACGGCAAGCACTGCTGTAGTCAATTAGAGTTATTGCTGCTCCTAGTCCGAGAAACTAGAGATTCAGCAACGGAGACTGAAGCGGGCACAGGGAAAAAATGACAAGAGAGTGACGCTAAAAAGCAGACTACAGAAGCTTACTTGGATTGGGCGATTCGTCCGCTACGCGCAGACCCCGAGTACGTCGCTGGCCTGGAATGTCTAACCTTTACCTGACCCCAGCTATGAGAGTTATTGCGAAATCATAACATGATTTGCCATGATGGAACACAGAAATTGTTATAGCATGTTGTGTTGGATTAAGGTTGTTAGTATTCATGTCTCACACGTTAGTACAGTAAGTAACACGTTATCGATCCTGTTGTGGAACGTTTCTACCATCATCATCAACCACTATCGCTGCTTCAAACGGCTTTACCTTGAAATCTTTGACATGGAATGGCAATTCAACAAAGACAATGGGCTAGTAAGTATTGTTATTATGAACGTAATACAAGCGAAATGCATCAATCAATAATTATCACAAACGAAACAATGCATGTATAGTAAGGGAGATTCAAACAAACAAATTTGGAATCGGGTGGACAATCGATCGACTTTCTAGTCGAGGAAAGGTCAAGCAAGCGTGTGATCTACCACTCTCAACTTATTGAATTTGAAAAAATCTATATTCCTCTAAAGAGGGAATCAAGAGGATCACCTAAAGAGACCAGGGTCCGTAAAATACGTGTAGCTGCCAATGAAGGCTGCTAGTCCCACCACGGAAAGGGCTACCATGGCTGTTCGGTAGGGAGAAGCGCGGCGAGAGGGCAATTCCACGATCAAAGGGAGACCGAAGGTATTGCACACCATGTGACACACGACCGCCGCCGAGAGGTGATCTACAATCGAAACCGTGCAGTATACAACAGTAGTAACAGTAAGTGGGTCACTCACTAGTTCTAAAAAAGAGAGCCGTTGTATAGACACCAAACGCGTAGGAGTAAAGCACTTGAAAGCCTGCAAGTATCTTGATGAAATATAAAATACATCCCAAAGCAAAGTTTCTTCGGTGGAACAATCTAGGCCATTATTTAAACATGAAATAGGTGCGCCCTCCAGTCACCTCTCCTCATCACAGCCTCTCTCATATCGTAACCCTTGCGTAGATCGTCACCGATCTGCAACAATTTTCATATCTATCAATTGTATTTAATACTATTATGAATTAACTACGGTACTTATGCATTCTCTGTCCAGCTAGAATCAAGGATCAAGGAGCCACTAACAAGAATTGTATTCTGTCTAGCCAGAAACGAGCAGCCTTATCTTATCTACACTCATTGATAGTTCTGCTGTACCCACCAGATGAAGATGGCTTAAAGCGAAGAGCCAGGGCGTCGCCCAGATGGCTGTTGTCTTCGAGAAAACGGAGGCGATCAGCGAGGATGCGCACGCACGGAAGGCAATTTCCTCTGCCACTGGCGCCTTAATAAGTACCGAAAAATAGATGAGGTCCGATCGACGAATAACGAGGTAAATAATTGGCAATATTATAAAGATGATACAAGTAAGTTGTGAATCGCTCACCACAACTACGTCTCGAACGTTCTCTAAGTGGATTACATCCTGCTTGAATTGCGACCAATCTGCAGCAAGTGGAACATTTCTAATTTTTAATTTTTTAAATATCTTGAAATTTTTTTGAAAATTTCTACATGACCGGAATGGAATGTAACAGATAATATCGAAGATTAGATCTCACCAAAAGTCTTCAAGTGATCGATGATATTCGGTGCATACAGTATGCTCGTATGGATTCCCGCCGCAATCGCAGCTGCGCCCAAGCCCACCGTATCCAGACCGAAGACTTCTCGAGCGCGCACTATCGAATTCTGAAAGTGGCTATTTGAGCAAGTGAATCTTAACGTCTGAAGAAACTCATGAAAAAATGTGACGCCCTAGTCCATGAGCTACTAAGGTCGTATGCCGACTTCTGCTACTTTTCATGTTTAGGGATCCCCGGGAAACGGGTCTTCGTCTAATATAAGAAAGTGTTCGTAAGTGAAGGAGTGCACTAACCACGTTGAGCACGACGCACGTCGAAGTTATCGAGATGACATTGCTGACGAGAAGACCTGCTATTCGACGGCGAATCTGAAGATATAAAAGTTTCTAATATCTTTTTTAAAAACTAGTACTTCAATGGAACATGCAATATCATTTATTTAGTAAATAAAAATTATCGTACCGATGTCGGGTCGTTTCTATCCGTTCCAGCATAATCGAAAATGTTGATCAGGCCGACATGGTGGAATGGGATGCTGATCGCAGAAGCAAGAGCTAATCCCATCGGATTCCCGATTGGATGTGCTGCTCACTCAACCAGCTTCAACCCGCTATAGTACCCGTGAAGACGTCGTCTGGAATTATGCTATTTTGCCCGTGCATAGTATGCGTACAAACTATAAAACACCGACTCCGGAGTCGACTCTCCTTTACAGTTGCAAGCGAAATATTTTCCAAACTAAAAGTTGCTATATATAAGAATTCTGATTAATAGAGCATCGAGGTACACTTCGAAATATAGAAAACTGATCCAAAGAGAAACGCCCGAATATGGATTAATCTGTAGATCTACATTTCGGTTCGCGACGCCTTTTCGATCGAAGGCGCTGCGCCTTGGCCGAATAGTAGCAACAAAATCAGAATGGCTCAGAATTACAGGTAGATGTGAACAAACAAGGTAACACGGCCCGTTAAAGCCTCCGAGGTCAGCGCCGCAACGCATAAGAAATGCGCGTGGAGTTCGCTGGAGCGAAATAATAATAATCCTAGGATTAATATTGGGCGAGTGTTTAATTTTGGTTTAAAAAATATTATTTGTTTATATAATCTATTCCGCAGAAGCGCAACGAATATTAATATTTCAAAAAAAGGTATACATGTACGTCATTTAGGCGAAAAAATGGACTAAACTCTATATTTGCCTTCGTACTCGCTGTCTTGAAATCGACAGAAGTCACTTCATTAAACATGTCTGGTCGTGAATTTACCATGTATGCATTCTTACATACATGCCTCATAAAACTTAGGTTCGAAAAAATATATATAATTTATATACGCTAGTAAAACAATTTAAACTGTCGTTTTGGATAGTTTTAAAAGAAATTTAAAATGCGACAGAACTTATTTGATTGCCACATTTACGCTAAATCGAGTATATATATGGATGCATAACGCAAGCGCCTATAAAAGTTAGGTTTGCATTAATTAAAAAATAAATTTATTTTTTAAATTAAAAATCGAAAACTTCCAAAACAAGCGAAGTCCAGGTGCAGAGCCGGCACATGTTTTGTTAAAATTCATACAAATTATACCGTATTTTCTGCACTCCTAACAAAATATTTTATTCGTGAACTGGTCCGCGTCACGGCCGCTAGCGATCGTCATGTGAAACTGGACAATTTTTTAAATGCTTCAATTTTTGCTGTTATGAGGTAGTCAGGAGTGACAAATAACTATATGATAACTAGAATTCACACTTTAGTGGAAAAATTTCTCAAATGAGCACGTCCTTCTAAGCTCCGCCCACTTGGTGTGAGTGACGCATGGAGCGCCCGTCCGCAACGCGTTCCATGGGTCGCTTATTATTTTTTATGTCAATTATTAATTTATGAAACAAAAGTTTAGTGAGCTTTAAATAGTGATAGCAACTAATCGGTGTCGAGTAGTATCATGATTAATTAATCTCAATAATCGTTTTATCTTTCTTACTTTGAACTACGAGGAAACTATCCTACCGTAATCAGACTGGAGTATTCAAATCGAAATTCCTGCTCTAATAGTCAAAATCTGCCCGTAGGAGTATGTGTCCTAAAACCCTTGTATAGTACATGCAGCCGCAATCTGCTCAAAAATGAGTTTATGTGTGGAATCGCATACAATATGAATTAGAGTGGAAAATGGAGAGTTAAAAGTTCCTATTGTGAAAACTGATGAAGAAGGTGTAAAAGATAGTCAAACATATGGGAACAAGAAATAGATAGTTCGAAATACGTCAACACTCTTCATAAATTTGGTCGAAACGAGACAAAATATGTGAAAAAGTGTTTCAGCTTGACCACAATTCCAGATTTGAAAGAAAAGGGCTACCAATTGCCGATAATCTATTTAATATACAATGATGAGCGAGATGAAAATATAAATGAGCTCAATGAGCGCCTAGGAGATAAGCTATAGAGTCAGGAACAGAAGATACAGTCACTATCTCAACTACAAACGACTATAGAAAAATCCAAGCACACCGTAAGCATATAAAATTTCGGTGATCCATTCGTTTGGCATTGGGGAGTCACCACAAAAAAGATGAGCGAGATCCGTGATCTGGAACATAAGTAAGCTGAACAGAAACTATGAAGGAGAAAATACGGTAAAAACACGAACTTTGATTGAGCATAGCGGAATTTCTCATAGAACAAACTCGTTAAAATTGTGACAGCGAATGCGGATAGGGATTCTCCAAAGATTCATACAAAATTTGGAAAACGGCGCTTATACGCAAGAGAAAAGTGTTTGAAAAACATGATTTTTGCAAAAACATCGATTCAGAAGAAATGGTATAGCGAAATTTCTCATAGAACAAATCGAACCAAATATTGGGAATCCGTCAAGTGATAGATTCTCCAACGAATAGGAATGAAACTGGAGAACGGCGCCAATAAACTAATCAATAATCAAGAAGAATTCGATTTTGGCCGTAAAAATTCGATTTGGCGCATTGGGAAAACACTCCATTTTAAAGACACTCGCTCACCATCTTTATCCCGGTCTTTAAATAGGATTTCCCGGTTTGGTGGTCGCTACACGGCCGCAACGCGGTTGTCTGACCGGACTCTTTTTCCACTGTTTAACGGGCCGTGGGTAAATACAATTAGCAAAATTAATTTTTTTAAAAATATGAATGCCGGAATTTTAAATCAGAGCCGGTTAAAGGTAAAATTAGGAAATAGCGCCGCGCGAAATTCGAAACAATCTACGGTGGATGTCCCTGTTATTGATATTGATTCCACGGCAATTTTTTTATCAACACCCTGTTGAAAGAAATGGTCCCTTTCGCGAACATTTTTAAACACAGAAAGACTTGCTAAAAATAGGAATACATAGATTTTCTACAGTAAACATACAGTATCTCTACAGTATATATTGCTACCTGATAAACAGCTAGACATAGGTTGCCTGAGATACGGTACATTTAATTTGAACAGTTACCATCGTGCAGGAACGTATAATGCACCGAACTACCTTGATTGGCAATTTTTAGCGGACCATTTTTCTCTGGTGTGTTGATGAAAAAATTGCCGTGATTTCTAACTTAGATTCTCTGAATTCAGATGAATGTTGACATAAACTGTCATAGCGAATTGATTAAATCTTTTATATCTTGGGAAACTCTTTTACCAAATCAATGTGTACGATTTTCAGAAAATATAACATTTAATAAAGGCAACCACTTTAAGCGGAATCGATTCCTTGTGAATAATGGATAAGGTGGATAAGGAAATAACGTAATTGGTAAATAGACCGCACAAGCCACCCCTTTCATAGATAGAGATAACCGATAATTGAACGTTGATTTGGAGACTATCGCGATGATCGTTGAGTTGTGGACTATCGAAATCGAATCTCGACTACAGTACTGTATTCTACAGTATTCTACTATTCTGTTTTCTGTTCTATGTTATTCAGTTCTGATCCGATGCTTCATCGACACACACGAGCATAAATAGCAATAAATGGGGCGATTTCATCGTATCGATCGACTAGTCAGACACGTGTCACTCGGTGCTCTCTTCTCTCTTCATCTACCACTTCTTCTTATCAGCACCGAACGCATCGCCACCGACTGCCGCGAGCGTTTGGTAATTGGGGTCGTGTGTCCCTTCAGAGAGAAGGGTTCATAATCGAATGACCAACAGAGCTCACCCGCGACTGCTGCCTTGTTGACGGGTGCCTGTGGCTTGGCACCTCCTCCTCCTCCGGCCTTCTTATCTGCCCCGAACGCGTCCCCACCAACGGCTGCGAGCGTTTGGTAATTGGGGTCGTGTGTCCCTTGAAACAAATAGCATACAAACTAAGCCATCCTTTCACCAGTACCTGCGACGGCGTTCTTATTAGCCGGAGCAGCGGGTTTGGCGGCGGCCGCACCAAAGGCAGCAGGAGCCTTCTTCTTGTCAGCACCGAACGCATCGCCACCGACTGCCGCGAGCGTTTGGTAATTGGGATCGTGTGTCCCTTCAGAGAGAGGAGATCATCATCGAATGACTTGCAGAACTCACCTGCGACTGCTGCCTTGTTCGCAGGGGCGAGTGGTTTTCCACCTCCTCCGCCTCCTGCAGCAGCCTTCTTGTCCGCTCCGAAGGCGTCCCCACCGACTGCCGCGAGCGTTTGGTAATTGGGGTCGTGTGTCCCTTAAGGAAGAAGGATTCATCCGTGGCTGGCCCGTCTACATACCTGCTACAGCTCCTTGTGCAGCAGGTGCCTTGGGACCAGCCCCGCCCCCTCCAGCCATCTTCTTGTCCGCCCCAAAAGCATCGCCACCGACTGCCGCGAGCGTTTGGTAATTGGGATCGTGTGTCCCTAAGTAGAGTACGTTATGGATATGTCATGGTTCCAGATATGGTACCTGCGACGCCTCCCTGCACAGGCGCCTTTGGTCCTCCAGCCGCTCCGCCCCCTCCTGCTGCTGCCTTCTTGTCCGCTCCGAACGCGTCGCCACCCACGGCCGCTAGCGTTTGGTAATTGGGGTCGTGTGTCCCTTCAAGGGATACTGTAGTCGAGGATCCAGTGGGTTACAGTACCTGCCATTCCTCCAGCTGCTGGTGCCTTGGGTGCTCCTCCTGAAATACGGTTATTGTCAGCCGATGAGTATGGCTGCAAGTTACCTCCTGCTCCTCCGACCTTCTTGTCGGCTCCGAACGCGTCGCCCCCAACGGCTGCGAGCGTTTGGTAATTGGGGTCGTGTGTCCCTTCAAGAGGATACAGTAGGATGGGTACGGTACCAGTTGCTTACCGGCCATGCCTCCCTGTGCGGGTGCTTTGGGGCCGCCGGCTGCAGGGGACGCCGCACCTCCAGCCTTGTCGTTGCCGAACACGCCTTGACCATCCTTACACGCTGCCAGCGTTTGCTGCAATTTACCGCCTACAGTAACCTCACGAAAAATGAATACAGTATTAACTCAATAAAGTACACGTCACTCAAGTATCATTCATCTCACTTTCGCCCTACCACTCCTCATTGATCGGTGGAATGAGTGGTATTTCCCCCCATTTCACCTAGTGGGATGAGTGTGATATCCCCCCAAAACCGTTAGCAATAATCAGATCAAAGACCGAAGATCATCGGAGTAATTTACATAATTGGGATCGTAAGTGTCGGCGATTCCTCCTGCAGCAGGAGCCTTCGGTCCTCCGGGTGGCACGACAGCTGGTTTCTTGGGGGGAGGCACTGCTGCCTTCGCCTTCTTCGGATCCGAGTCCATGGGTGACTGCGAGCCCTTGTCCGATGGCTTGGCTGAAACCTTGCTTCCCTTGCTCGACTTCTTGCTTCCAGTGGGATCCTGCCAGAGATCAATGAGCACTAATCAAAGACTAAGATCGTCGATTACCTCTTCGTCGTCGTCAGCTATATCCGCCTTTCCTGCCTTGCTTCCTTTCTTTCCAGCACAGCCCGCTACCAATAGAGCCGACGCGGCTAGCGATGGGAATAATATCTTAAAGGGGTACTGTAGAGCATGGGAGGAGTACTGTAGAGGATGAGAAGAGTGCGGTAGAGAGTCAGAGGAGTACGGTAGAGGATGAGATGGGGGTAAATTGGGGATGTAGGGGATGCAATGGAATCCCGTGAAAGAGGAGGATACCTGCCAAAGAAGCTCGTCCATAGTGGGAGAGAAGAGGAGAGCGCCTTGTCCCCGAGAGTGATTGGTGCAGGAATTAATGGAGAAGGGAATGGAGAATGGGGTGGAGAGGGAGAGGGAGAGGGAAGACGAAATGAAGAATTGATCAAATAGTCAAATGACCAATGAGAAATAGATATGATTCAAATATGGTAAGTTTGTTACTATTGCGAAATCTTGAGAGATGTTTTTTTAGCGACGACATGGTACGATTTTTCCGAAATATTGATCTACCGACGATAGATATTGGGGCAGCAGATTCCTGATGACTTCCTTCCCTCGTTCATCTCGCAGAAGAACTGAGGCAGCCTGGTCGAAGAGAGTCGGGTCTGGAATAGAGTTCTCTTATTGGAAATGATTCCGGAGTTTCCAATAGTGCGAACAAAGAATTTCCTCTCTCATTCTATTTCCAATATTTCCCCCTCCCGGTGTGGTCATTTCCAAAAGTTATTGGATATTCCAATAAGGGATATTGAGAACTTTTCATTTTGAACGAATGATTTGAGCATTTGATTCAGTTGAGTTTCATCGATCAATATACCTTCAATCTCCTCCTTCCTCGTTCGATTTCCAATTGTTATTGGAAAATCCAATAAGAAAGTCATTTCCAATATGCACCGCCCCATTATCGAATGTTTTGGAAATGAGTTGGAAAATGGTCCATTGCCAATAACGTTTCATTTCCAATAAGAGAACTCTAGCCTGGAATCAATGAGGGAGTCGAGGAAAAACGAAATTGATTGCGAGAAGATCATGAGAGCTCACATAGTTCCAGCACCGAGATTGAAGCTCCGTACTCTTCGATCTGAATCAAAGCAATCATTTTCAGCTGTTTCGACCACCACCAATTGAAAGTGGCTTGTGTCCTGGTTCGTTTCCTTCGATAGCACATCCTCATTTTTCAAATCATATTATATATTTTTTATAATCAAATCCTAAATATTAATTATAAACATGAAAAATAAAATCAGAGCACGGCATTTTGCGTGAGCAATTTAAGGTTGACGAAAATCATTACAGTAAGATTTGTTTCTGTGATTCTCGAAACATCACTTTTCGAGGCAATTATGAACAGGATTCATATTTCGCGCGTTTTTTGAGGTTGCTACGGTGTTTATTCCTAAGTCGTACCTCAGTACGTTGGAAACGCGTTTTTGTTATCGATTGTTTGGGTCGTCCTGGCGGTGTTCTGTGCCGTTCCTAGCTACGTTTCTAGTTTTATGATGTATTACGATGTATTGTATTAATCCATCTCATCGTGTATCTATTTTTATTGTGTGGTTCGAGCTCTCAATATTGCAACAATGCCGTCAGAGTCATAGTCGCTACACTTTCTCGCTTATTAAATTACCCCGTGTTGCAGGAAGAACGAGCAGTCGATGTCAACTGAGCTGAAGCGCCGCCTCGACAGATCGAGGAGACGAAGAAGCGAAGGCCAAGTTTATATTGTTTTTTTTTTCTGAATAATTACCAGACGTCTTCAAGCCTCGCACTACCCAAACCTAAGCTTGAACCTTAGCTTAAGCCTTAGCCTGAGCCCTAGGCCGTACAACCTAAACCGTAAGCACTAAAAAGGATAAGGTTTCACGGCTTTAGGTTTGGTTTAGGTTTTACGGCTTAGGGCTCAGGCTTAGGCTAAGGTTCAAGCTTAGGTTTGGGTAGTGAGGGGCTTGAAGACGTCCGGTAATTTTTCCCACGTGTTTGTATTTGATGTTTATATCGTGTGTTGAACTAAATGTGAGGTGATAAAGTGTTTATTTACAGATATCTTTACAAAGTGATAGAGAGACTGGCTGAAAGCTTCTAAGTGTCACTGGTGGAAGGGGTGTTGGCGTTGGTTGTGGTGATGTTTGCATTATTATTCTTCTTGTATGGGCCCCTCTTCTTAGGTGCGTATTGATCGAAGCGAATGGGGGGCTTATTGTCGTGGATGTAATTTGCAAAAGCCAGATCATGTGCTTGAGCAACCCATCTCTGATCCTTACGTCTGATGTTAGAGTATTGTCTATCTTTGGTATTTAGGAACTGATGGAGCTTCTCAGTCGGCTGATCTGTGAACAGCCCCCACTGGCCATAGGTGCGCACGAAAGTAGGCACGTGTGCGAACAATGAATGTGCCTTTGGGAATCGATTACAGTTGGGATAGACAACGGCTACTAGTCGCTCTAAGTCGGAAATGCTCTTGAGGAGAACAGTTTTTTCCAGGTTAGTGAGAGGACGCGAACCACTCAGTCTCTGAATGTCTTTGAGCAAGTGCATGATCTTTTTGTGATTATCAATGCTCGCACTAGCAGAAATAGTGCTGCAGAGGAATTCGATGGCATCATCCTGCAGACACTTTCGAATATAGTTTCCCGTCAAACACTGGCCCCACGATCTAAGATCCGCCCCAATCAATCTGAGATTATGATCGAGTTCTTGGGTCTTATTCCCCTTTCCTTCCTTGATCAACTCGAGTGAGTCGATCTTCGCTTGATTTTCCTCCATCTCAGAATCTATTTCCCCTTTTGTTTTCTCAATCTGTTCCAACTTTCGCTGAGCCTCTTCAATTCGCTTTGTGAGTTGCACGATTTCTCCTGCACAACAACTTAAGCAATTGTACTCTTTTTCTGGAGTACTCATCTCAGCTAGCTCGTAGAATGAGAAACGAGATTCGCATGCGTAGTGATAACGCCTCGCATAGATCTTACATTGTACCTGCGTGGCGCATCGAATGCGGTCAAGCTGACTAAATTTCTTGTGAAGAGCTAGACAGTTGGGGCCTCTGGCACACCGAAAAGGATTGGGGGCAGGGTCAATTTCTCGGTGTCCCGATGCATAGAAGAGATGCACCACCAATCTCCCATCAGCACTCTCCAGATCACAATTTTGCTTTCTCTTCTTCATCTCTTGCTGCTCTTCCTTCAGCTTTTTCAATGCTTTCTCTATTGCACTTGCACTATTCTCCGATTTTCGGCCTCCACGAGGGATTACGATGGCATCTCCGGATACAGTATCTGAGAAGTCGCTGATTTGATTTAAATCAACAATTGAGAGGCCAGCAGCAGCTAGATCTTCATTTCTAGCAAGAATTTGGAGAGGGCTGATCGCGAAGCGAATGGAAACACCGGAGTGTGTATGGAGAGGGCCAGGGATGATTCTCTCGGGTGGGATGTCAAAGAGCGGTACATCACTCATCGAATGTGTTCCCGCCCTCGCTCTCTCAATCATCTCATTTAGTGTCCTTAGGGCAGAGGCGGGTTCACTATCTGACAATTTGTATCGGTTCTCTCTCCAGCACCAGATACAGTTCATAATACTCATGGCTGTACCCATTCCCAGCACAGCCCAGAGAAATTTGTAATCTCCTGTCAGGAACTGCACTAGGCTAACTGTTACCATCTCTCCATCAATCTCGAGCTCAATCTCCTTCAGATCATTAACTTCTTTGATCACTTCTGCGAGGAGAGATCTGATCATAAACGAGCTATCCTCACCATCATACTTTGCCAGGAGGATCAGATTACGGACGTCATTTGCTGAGTTTACACCCCCAATAATCATCACCAACTTCGTGCTCGCCTTGCCTGCATCTCCGGAAATACAGATATCGAATGATCTCTTAGTACCGTCTAACTGCCCAATCAGATTCTCGAATCTGTATTTAACTGTTTCGCGAATATATGTCAATACAATAAGGGAGATGATCTTCTTTCCGTCCCGTGTATTGATCTCCTTCTCACTGTACTCATATTTATAATGCTCTTTGATCTCATCTCTCATCCTCTTGACAGGTCCAGTTGGAGCAAGCACATCGCTCTTTCTCTTGCCCAGGAACGTTTTCATTCGATTTCTCTGATTCTGGGATAAGTTTACTTCCAGTGACATCTCGAGATCTTGTGATACGGTAAGCTTACTATGACCAATTAGCACAATTTTCTCCTTCTTCATGTATTTCGTCAACACTTTATTCGTTTCATCGGCATTTTCATTGGGATCTCCAATCGGACCACACGCTTGCTGCACTGCGAGATGCAGTTTATCTAATCTGTTTATTCTCTGTCGTCTCTTGAGAAGGGAGAAAGGAAGTTTAACTACCCTCCTTCCTTTTCCACTACAGTATCCTCTGACAATGCGACTCTTTCCAGTTCCTCCGAATCTCTTTGCAGTGCTATTTCTTGTATTCCTCAGTTTCTCCTCATCTTCCCTAATTGTCTTTTCCCTCTCACATACAGATCTTTCCTTCTCCTCAATCTCTTCTTTCTCTTTCTCCATCTCACTATGTTCGGCTCTCACTTGAGACACCATTCTACTCATATTCTCCTTCAACTCCGAATTTATAATCTGTAGGGAACTCCGACTACTTAGACTCTCGGACAATTGCTGCCTCAGTTCTGCAAACTCGGCTCCTTTAGATCGAAGTTGCTCCCTCATATCATCATTCTCCGCCTTCATTCTCTCATAGTCCTTCAGAAATTTCTCATTCTCCTTCCTACTACCGTCAATACATCGCTCCTGCTCATGGATCCGTCTCAACCTACTTTCATTCAATCCTTCCAGCTCACTCAGCTCATTCACCTTCTCCACCAACTCAACATCCTTCTGTACATTAGCCATTGCTAGTCTTTTGTTTTCAAGGTCTAAATAGGCAATTTGCCGGCGGAGAGCGGTTTCATCGTTCAAAAGTGGCAGTGGAACGGGATCAGCTCTTCTCATATTCAATTCACGCTGCACTTCCTCTGATTCGGAAGGAAGAACTATGTACATTGGTTCATTGTCCTCATCGGGGTCAGATTTCGGGTCGGTCTTTCTTTTTCTGCTGCCCATTTTCTTATGAATATCTAGAGAAGGAGCTGTGTACGGTGAGATCTTCTTGGCCAAAGGTGTTCTATGTGATCTACCGTACACTGTGTGTGAGATTCTGGTTTGGTTTCTGATCAACACACACCATAAAAAGCTCTTTTTATTAAGGGCGACCGACTATAATAAAATACGTGAGTTATTTATCCTCTTAAATCACTTCGTACGTGCACGCCGTATCTGCAACAAAATAATGTTAGATCAATAAATTACATTGCCTAGAGTGTTGAGCAATTCGTTCGTGAATTATGTCGCAGATACTCTTGGAGGATCAATTTAGAACCTCTGCGATAAAAAAATATATTAAACTGCAGCCTTCCGAATTTATCACAGGAACAATATACAGTTGAAATGGGAAAGGACTAGCATGTTAACAATCTTGAGTTTTTCAACATTCGTCTAACAATCTCAACGAAGATGATCGTTTTGCACTCGGGCAGATTCATGATATCATTGAGAACTTGCATCGTGCGCGTTTGTTTCGCATTCTCATCGATCACTTGCACAATCTGAAATTTCAATTTTTGCATCAGACTCTTCCGCACTGTTCTAACATAAATGGCATACTTTACTAGTTTACTTTAGGGTGTAACTCCGCCCGCTCCCACTCTGACACACTGCGTCTCTACCCCTAGCCCTTTCCTGTGATACCCTCGCCTCTAAACAACTACTCCCTTTCAAACACATTCTATACATAAAACACATTATATACAAGATTGAAGTCTGGAAATAATGTCCTTTTAGGAACAGGTCTCTACGTAAATTTCCAGTATAATCGGGCACTTCTATAGAATGTGGTACCACAATTATCGAGGAGTGAAATGAGGGATGTATGGTAGAGTAGGAAAATTATCGACCCATCCTGGACCTAAATTAGAAGTAGCAGTACAGTACCATCCACCTCTATCACTCCCTAACGCTCGATCTTTCTCCCCTCATTCCTCTCCACTATAATTGTGGTCACACATTCTATACTAGTGCCGGAATAGTAATGTACCTCTGTGCATTGTATCCCGTCCTTTACTCCTCATATCCCTGTGACTCCAATGCCAGTCGATTTCTTTCGCAGAACTTCTCATCAATGTCTTTCTGAAATAGAAATGCTTCATATTAGAAATTCTACTCGCCTCGCCAGCGTTGAAATTAAAAATCTAACCGTGACTTGCCTGAATGGGAACGGGGATTCTCAGGAAGAGTGTACCGTACCAGCCCAGTTTAGTAAGCATCTCTGGAGCTACGAATCGCGTTACACGATGGAAGCAGGACTGCCCGAACGACAACTCGTCTCCTCCACCAGACCGCTGATCTACAGTGTCCTCATCGTCCTAAAAAGAAATAAAAAATACACGATCATACATATTATCAGGTTGGCGGGAAAGTCTTTGTGTATGGATTTGTTATAACACTGCTCTTCACAAGTGTACTTTGGCGTCCCGTCGCTCATAGTGAATAACAGTCAGTGATTGCACTTTATAGTAATCAACTCCCCATTATCTTTACTTCAGTCAAGCTCTAGTAGATCAACGATTTATGTTCCTGGTGCCACACACTTCCGACATGTTTTAATTTACCTCTCTCTATTCTACACCACGGTGAAGGATTCAGAGACCCTACTGAAGCATGTTTATGATACACATGCCCCCTCTACAACACCTTCAGGAATTGGATCCAGATCCGCGAAGAAGGCGACTTTTCCCTCAATGAATGAGGTCGTTCTGGGAGCCCGCGTTAGTTACATTTTGAGACTTTGTAGAAAGCTGCTTAAATGAACCCATTTCAAACTGCCCGTGAAATGACTATTGCACTTAGAGTCCACCATCGCACTGTCAAAGAAGGCTTGAGATATCTTGGAATGAGGAAAATAATCGGTCGATTCAAATTCCATGATCTGATCCAAGCCAGCCATGACCGTCGAGTCGATGATTCAAATGCTCTCCTCATTCTCCGAGATGGGGATCGATGGCTGGAACGGCTCATAACGGGGAATGAGAAGTGGGTCCTCAACGATAACAACCATGTGAGAACCAAGCGGGTTGTAGAAGGAGAGCCTCCACAGGGTGTCTCCAAACTTTACCTGAACCCCAAGAAAAACAAGCTGTCAATATCGTGGGGCGTGGATGGCGTGATCTAATCGGAGCAACTACGTCAGGGCATGTCAATCACCGGGGTCAAGTACGTCACACACCTACAGAATTTGAAGTTGGAAGTCGATCGTTGAAGGCTGAAGGACAAGAAAGTGTACAATCAACAAAATGACCCCCGTAACCAGTTCTACAATCAAGTCAAGCAGGAACTGGCTGGATATGAACGGATGGTTCTCCCTTACCCCCCGTATTCTCCTGGCATGGCCCCTTCCGATTAGTGGCTTTTAGCAGACCTGGCCCATGCCGTTCGAGGTTGGGCCTTCAATTCACGTGAAAGTCTCGAGGTTGAACTCGAGCAATACTTTCATTCGCACCCAGGCGGGTTCTAAAGGGAGGTAATCCATACATTGCATGTACGTTGGGCACATATTGTCAATAATGAGGACAAGTATAATTCGACGTATGCTTTCCCCTTCCCAAGAAATAAACTTTTGAAAAATACACAAAGACTTTTCCGCCAACCTAATACATTTATATGTCGTTCTTGTGATTGGACAGCTCGCTCTGAATAATCGACACAACTGAATCGAATTTTTGAATCTATGAGAAATATGAACGCACGAGATACGGTTCGAGCCATGCCCATAGATCCGAGGGTGGCTGGCAGAATCGAATGTACATGAACCCCATTCCACGGAGGTATACAGACTGATTGGAGTTGATCATCACCACTAGTTGCTTCCTACAACATCCCAATCACGCATGATCCAAACTTTCGTAAACAGTAGTATAGAAGTGTGATAAGACTGATGAGATAATGTATAATAGTAAGGAAAGAGGGGCTCACAGCTCGCTCCGTACCTGGTGATGCGAATGTTGAAGAGTTTGTAGAGGGGGCAGAAAGCAGAGAAGATCACTCAATATGCGCCCACTCCGCGCACCTCAACAACCCTCCATCCAATCTGGTTTATGATTAGGTATAATGTCATGCCACTGTGTAAAATAATGCATAACTAACTCCTCCGCACATTCCAGTCATTCCCTGAACTTTGCGAGTCCCTTTCTCCCAAGGCTCAAGATGGCGAACCTAACATCATCAAAATTAAACCAACTCTGGCAAGTAAAACTAACGTGAATGCAAATTTCATCGACGATCTGCAGGTGCGTGGTGCATTAGGCGAGAACTTGTTTGTAGTAAGTGCACTGAAATACGTGTTCTACATTGTGGAAACAACATTCTCAAAAAATGGTCACTTCCGAACCATAGGTGGGCGGGGGTTGAAGCTGGAAATCGGAAACCGGGGGTGTTTAGGGTCAAAAAGGGGGGGGGGTGATCGTAAATGATCGTTTTGTGACAACATTTTCCAAAAACCGGGGGGTTTCCAATCCGAAAACCCGGGGTGTTTCACAGCTGGCTTCGAAGGTGCCCACCTATGTCCCGAACATACTTGTAAGACATTTTCCAAGACCAGTCCATTCAAGTTCATGGTCTTCTGGTTTCCCCAAATCGGTAGCGTGTTGTTCTTCTTGGTGACTTTCTGAGAGGGAAATAATTATTCCGATAAAAGGAGAAGCAAGAAACAACTTGTATATGAGGGATGATGTTATCGTAGGCGTCATCTTCGTAAAATGTCTCAGCCTGACCATCGGTACCCGGTGGGAGCATCATCATTGCATACTGATTAATCCTGGAAAAAGAGTAGAAACAACCTCGTGAACATGCACACTCTAGTCTGTCAAACAGCATGCAAGATATGCTGAGGAAAGTAGAATAAAACAAGCAAAAAAACGAAATGAGATCGAATGAGTCAAAATTAGCAACAATATAACAAAGGGAGTGGAAAATAAGAAAGGAAACTGCAGTTTCTGTGAAATAAATCAATAACAGAAAAAATTTAAATTCCGCGCGCTTTGGGTTACGGTATGGTGTGGTTGCTCAGAGTGCACATTTTCAGTGCACGCAAAATGCCGTGCAGAGCTTGTAAAAATATAACTACGGTTTATAACGGCCAGCGGACTAGAAATTCCGGAAAATGGAGACAGAAAGCCGGTTAATGATGAATTCCGACAGATATCGCACCGAATTTTTGTTCAAAATGGGATTCTCGTATTCTGCTCGTGAGTAAGAAGAATCATTAAAAATAAATTCTTTCTAAGTCTTTTTCTAATACATTTTAGTACCACCTTCGTCCATTCCTTTTTAGAAGTCCATATCGAAAAGAATTAATTGCCAGTCACTCTAGAATTCAAAATGCATGATGAATCAGAACAGTCAGAATGAAGATGCATCCACCTTCCGTGGGAAGGTGGCGTATCCTGGCTTTGCAAGCAAAGTCAACAGCTAAGTGTCGACGTTAGCTGATTTGCACAGTACGAATAAATAGAGCGCGCATTTTGGATGTTGATCACGGGGCTTTTATTGAACTGATTGTTGTGAATAGTATGATCTCACTCCTTTTATTGAATTGAAATTTCGCCAAAATTCACTTAGCTGTTGACTTTGCTTGCAAAGCCAGGATACGCCACCTTCCCACGGAAGGTGGATCTCGGGACTTTTATTGGCGCGGAGCGAATAATTTCTTTACGTTATTAGCGTTTTCCACTAAGTGCATTGAAAGGGTACAGATGGGAAAGCATCTGCAAACATAGGGGTCTTTTCTTTGTCTTGTGGTCAACATTTCGCGACGAGATAATTGAATGTGCCCCCCCCCCCCTTCATTCTTCGTCCCTTTTTGACGCCACGACCCAATCCGCCGAGAATACTCTGTGCCGTCTTCTAAACCTGGCCGTTGACGTTTGCCAACAGCTAGCCCGGAGCATCGACATAGGGCTTTGGAAAACGTCCGTGCGCTGTACAATTTTTGCTGCAGAATTTACTCGCTAAGCACAGCAGTGATGCTTTTCAAGCGTTTCTTCAGAGGACACGGCCCCCGGAGCATCGAAATAAGGAAAGGAAAAACGTCCGGGAGCTATCTTGAAAAAGAGCCCGAGCTCTAAAATGGATGCTGTAGAATTCGATCGCTAAAAGGAACAAAAGACTCTTCGCACCGCGCGTGACGTGACAATCAGGCAATAATCAGGAATTTCAAGTTGCAACTCAGGCTTCTCAGGCAATTCTGACTGTACTTTTTTGAAAGCGCGCATTTTCCTTTATGCCTGCGGACGTTTTCATTTTCCTTATGTCGATGCTCCGGGGGCCGTGAGAAAATATGTTTATCATGCCACTATGTATTGTAAATGAGGGCAAATGTAAAGCAACTCAGGTCGGAAGCTTTCAACTCCCTCCTCCGCACTTTCCTCTCCACGTGGGTTTACACATGTATAAAAACGTGGGACACGGAAATAAATTTGAATGGTTTTGCCACCCTTACCGTAAAGAGGCAAAATGGCGACGCACTACACTAAATGCCGGCTAAATTGGCCGGTCCCCCCACACTTGAAAGCCAGATCCGGATTTAAATGCACTGAACGCCGGTTTTGGTGTACGGATGTCCGGTTGTGTAAGGTTAACTAATACACTTAATTTGTAATTTGCACAGCTGGCATCTGTCCCACGCCTGAAGAATTTATTTGTCTTGCGGAAAATCTTTTGAGCCCACGTGTTCTCCTAGAGGGTACAATAGTACAAAACAGAAAGTGCCCGTTCGACCCCAACAAACCATGCAGCCATGGGTAATTTAAGATGCTGATTTCAAAAAAGGCACTAGTTTTACATTACTTTGCACTTTGTATTTCATAGTAGGTTGACAACTAGAGACGACTCGCCATGTTTACAACCGTTGACCTAACCTGAGAGAGAGGCGTGGGGGAGGGAGAGAGAAGGAGGAGGGAGAGGGATAAATTCGCGCGGGAAAATGTTTGAAAGGCGTCAGCACCTACAGATGGAAACCAATCTTTTCGAAATTAAGCTCATTGGATTCGTCGTGTCAACATTAGTCTACAGTAGGTCGGTAGGAACTTGGATTTTCCATTGAGAGCTTGGATAGCCGAAAATGTGTTCTAACCGCCAGAGGGGTCAAAATTTCGAACTTTGAAGGCGATTTTCGCACCTTTCCAGTAGGAATTTCACAATTCTGAAAAGTATCTAGGCGGGCAACCGTATACGCTCTATCGAATGAGCTATAGTACGTCTCTCTACGATGCTCGCGACCAACATCGCAAAATCCTTGACGCCGCGAAACCGACAAAAAGTGGGGTCAGCCTGAGGCACTTCCGGTTGTGATAGAGATATGAAATTTCGGATTTAGCATCTCTTATGTTCCTGCACAAGATCCCCAAAAGCTGGATACTTGGATTTGAGTTTGAAGGGATGTCGATACCCTACCCTCTCAGGAACCTTTCCGACTGTGGGAATCTCTCGTTTCCCGGCCAAAACGTTTCCCGGCCAAAAAACTAACTGGGAATGGTTATCTATTTGAAACATTATGACTACTTCTCAAGCGAAAATGAATTTTTTCTTTAAAATCTTCAATATATTTCTGAATTCATTATATTTTACAACGTTGTTGATGTTGTTTTTATTTATGTGATATTACTCTCGAGTGTTTGTTTTTCTAGATGGTCGACCATTTACCACTTATGACCGATGATGGTGATATTAATCCCCAATTGATGGCTTATTCCCGACTCTTCCAACTGGAGATCGAACAGGTTCTCGATCAGCACACATCAATGAATCTGCAGTACCTAACTTCGCTCAGTCAGTTTAATACCATGTTTACAAACAAAAAAAATTTCGGTAATATACATTTACATAAACAGCTTACATACAGTAGCACCAGAAAGTTTGTAGACGATTTGTAATTTTTATTTAAAAAATGTTCTATCGTTGATTTAATAAGTTGGATGTTGTGGCACTATATTCCAAATCCATCGACGAATACGGTGTGAGTATTGCGTCATCACTTGCGTCATCAACCATTGCGTAGTGATGACGTAATCGAAGAGCACTTTTTTCAAACATCCATTATTCTTTCATAGATTTTTTGCTGCTCGTCAAACTTTCTGAGGTTGGAGACATGCCTGAGGCCTACCCAGAAATATATTTTGAAGTTGCTACGCGGTCACATCTAGGCTGCAGCCGCGCTGCAAAATCGAGGTCGCAAATTCAGATCTCGGCTTCCAGACAAGCTAGAGACTTGTTCAAAGCATCAAAATGATCGCCATCGTGAATCCAGATGATCCTGATAATATGAAAACGATGTTCCATAATTTGCCCTCAGGGCATAGAAAAATCACTTTTGTGCATAACCATTATTTGGACATTCATAGCTATGTGGCAAGAGTAGTGTTTGGAAATCTTTCCTGCCCGTGAGGATGGTTTATCGGAGGCATATTCGAGTCTCCGACCCCCTATTTTTGAACTCTAGTCATCTTTACTCTCTCGCCTATTGTGTCCAAAGTAATTAAAACATTTCAAAAAGTTGGTAATCAGTTTTTTAGCACCTGTTGAACATGCACACATAATAAAAAGAGTTTTCCTTAACTTTCCCACAAACTTGTTTTCGAAAGATCATGCAATCAGGACCACAGTACACCTCCGAAAAACGATCGCCCCGCACAGGAACGATATCCTAACACTCGAAAAAGTTGGATATCATATCTTTATTTTGAACATGCCCACGCAAAAACCAGACATTTATCTATATTTCCCCACATAGTTATGAATGTCCAAATAATGGTCATGCAAAAAGTGATTTTTCTATGCCCTGAGGGCAAATTATGGAATATAGTTTTCATATTATCAGGATCATCTGGATTCACGATGGCGATAATTTTGATGCTTTGAACAAGTCTCTAGCTTGTCAAGAAGATGAGATCTGACTTTCCGAAAAAGTGCTCTTCGATCGCGTCATAACTACGCAATGGGGGATGATGCAAGTCATGGCACAATACTCACATCGTATTCCTCGATGGATTTGGTATATAGTGCCACAACATCCAACTTATTAAATCAACTGTAGAAAACATTTTATAAAAATTACAAATAGTCTACAAACTTTCTGGTGCTACTATATATGGCATAATACTGAATATCATTTGATCAGATTGCTTCAGATGCGAACGGCGTTGATTATAAAAAATTCTGGGATTGGTTTGTTCGTGAAATTCTGAGCAATGAGGAGACCTTTCGTATATTGCACGAGGAGATTAAGAACAAAAACAGTGAGTCTTAACGTTTCCCGACGACACCCACGAACATTATGTACATTGGCGCGCGTCCCCTGATCACGAAAAAACGAGTGAGAGACCGTAGACAAGTGAGAGAGCAGGCATGAACAGGCTACTGAACCTGATACTTTGTGGCCCTGGTTATAATATTGGATTTATATTTTTATTAATTATTTCAGTCCAACTAATTAAACCCCATTATCATATTCTGAAATAATAGTGGAAGTCATTTTCGTGGGTGTTGGTTCCTTTAATTATGCAATAGATATTTTTTTCTTTATACGAGTAATGATAAATTGAAGCGGTACTCTATTCGGAACTGCACATGGAAGGAGCGACGGACGAAGCTACTGTGAAGACGTATAAGTAGGCACCACAAGCTCCGCCCACTGGGCTCGGACAGTTTTCCCATCTAAAGCGAGATTTGAGGAGCACATGCGTAATTCGCGACCAAAAAAGAATGCGATAGCTTTCCCCGAGACAAATCGAGTGGTTGCTCGACGAACTAGGTCTGACTCCTCTAAGTAGGTCAAAATTGAAAAAATGAGGTTAAAAAGCCGTTTATACGAAAAATTATAAGTTCGTCGGGCAATATTCATATTTAATGGTCTCATATCAGTCCAAAACGCGAAAGCAAACGAAGATTTATACTTTCGTTTAATTGTGCTCCTCATTTGATTTTTTTGAAGCTCCGGGAGAAATTCTAAGCAAGTTCCGCTATTTACCGTCGATGAGGCATTGAAAGGATACTCTCGGAACGATATATTCGGCTGGCTGTTTTATCGATTTATCGATTTTTATCGCGTTTTCATCGATTATTTTATGCATTTTCTTGCTTGTTCCTAGTCTACGTGAACTGGTCTATCACTGTTCCCGTTTTGGTGCGGTTTCGATGCGTTCAACACTCATAATTGATAGGATTAGCCGGCCTGATCCGTTTTTCGCTCCATCTCTAACGCGTAAGTAAGTATTGCTGTGATTATTGATTACTCTTCTTAGCTAACCTTTATAACCTTTATGTTTTGCTATCAATTACCTCTGTTCATGCACTCTAACGCGTTGTATACATCCGTGATGCTTTGGTTCGTCCAATTCGTCAGATTTTCCTCCGTTTTTTTAGTTATTTTCCTAGTCGTATTTCTTATTTGTACGATAAAATTGGTAGGCATTTATATGGAGATAGTGGTTTCCATGTGCGCATTGTTTCTAAATTGTAAAATCTACTTTTTCAGAGCCAGAGCATCGATTGGAAGAAGACGTGAGAGAGGATGGAGTCGTCTCTTCGATCGTCAGGAGAGGTGAGACCAGTTTGGTCACCTCCATTTCCCCTAATTTCCTTCGACCACCCCCCCCCCCTTTCCTAGTTAGAGTCCTCCCTAAATGATTATTGTTCGACTTGCTCGAAAATTTTCTCTGATCCACTTCCCCACCAATTTAAACTTTCTTTGTCAGCCTGCATAGTCATTGCATTTCTTATTGTAGATCGATCTTTTATATCATATTATTCAGAGTATATCAGATATTTTAATTCCAAAGTTTTCAATACAGTTATTTATGACTAATTATTGTAAATTTGTTTCTTGTTCTCAGACACTCGAGCCATTTTAAGAACTCTTCCCAAACTCAAAAGTGAGGAGAACGAAATGTCAGTTGAACGAAATGTCCTTCCTATAAAAATCATGTTTTCAGCGACGGTTTCCCTTCCCTAGTGTACCACTTTGCTCAGGCCTGCCTCCAAGGACCGAATAGGTTGCATAATGCTCCTGCTCTCATGTTTCTTCTTCCCGATTACGCATGCAAGATGGGTATGGTAATATGTCGTAAACAATGACCGACTTCCATTTCAGTTGAACGAGATGCCATAGTCAAATCGCTCACCAATACGGATGTAACAGAAGAGGCGAACAACGAAGTTATCACGAAGTTCAGAGATCCAGAAGAATTCGAGAGACAAAAAGATGCACCTTTTTGTGAGAATTATCGATGGAGACGATAGTGAATGATAATTGCAGTGGAGATTGAAAGCCAGATTCCCGAACTACGACAGTACCAGAAGGAACTAATCAAGGTATTAACTTGCATCTAAATATTTTTTAAAAATATCCTTCACAGGAAGCAGATGCTGGAAAGAACACGGTGATAGTTGCTCCCACGGGATCGGGGAAGACTGTCGTGGCTGCATACATCATTAGACAACATATCGAGTCGAGGAGAGACGAGGGCCAGGGAGCGAGGGTAAGGAAGGCGGGAGCACGGAGGACCACTCGATACGGATCGACAGGCATAGACGATAGATATACACCTCAGGTGGCACTGGTCGCTCCTACGGTACCTCTCGTAGAGCAGCATGGTCGTGAATTGTATCGTTGCCTCAAGGATGTCGCTTATATGGATTATCTGCACGGTGAGAATTAGAAGTGATCGAATAAGTATATGCAAGTTGCATGAATGAGTTTTGAAGGCAATTTCCAACTGAGTGAAACCGATAGAATAAACTCCCTTCTCTCCAACAATCTAGTGATTCTTACACCGCAACTTCTTATGTCAGTTCATACTTTAAGCAAGTTAACCTTAACACGTGTATCACGAGTCAGTGGATGAAAAATGACCGCCTCGGGAACATTTTCAAAAAAGTTACGCCAGTTTCGACTCATATTTTAGTGTTAGAATACACTAGACGTAAGATTTCGATAAATATGGTTCATTTGTCCCAGAGCCGGCTTTTAGGAATTTTCCGGTTTTGCATCCGGCTCTGATGTATCTCAGCTCACAGATGAGCTATAAAGATAGCACCGGGCTCAAAATGTGTGGAAAATTATTTCCAAAAACTTTCATGTTTAGTGCAAGTCGATTAGACAAAAAATAAAAATCATACGGGTGAAAAACCTGTTTTGTCGTAAAAAAATAAATATTCTCTCTATCAAGCGGTATCGTGCTACAAAATTTTAATGCAAATTATGAAAGACGAAATGCATATGTATGAAAAATATAAAAACTGAATTCGAAGTGTCTTCAACTTCGCAATTTTTACTCAAACATGCCACTATGAAGAAAAAGTCGAAAAAATGACTTTTTCGAAACTCAGATTTTTCTTCTTGTAACGTTCAAATATTGTTGTTCGTGAAAAGTATTGTAGAAAAGCGTTTTTTGGAGCATGGTTCTTCGAGGATGGGCGCGACGTGCAAAGATATTTCAAAATTGTGCAAAATTTTGAATATAATTTTTTAATCAAAAACTGAGTGTAGAACCCTGCTCCAAAACACGATTTTCTAAACATAACTTTCACCAACAACAATATTTGAACATTACAAGAAGAAAAATCAGAGTTTCGAAAAAGTCATTTTCCCCACTTTTTCTTCATAGTGACGTGTTTGAGTAAAAATTGCCAAGTTGAAGACACTTCGAATTCAGTTTTTATATTTTTATTTCATACAAATACACTTCTTCTTTCATAATCTGCATTAAAATTCTGTAGCACGATACCGCTTGATAGAGAGAATATTTATTTTTTGACTGCAAAACATGTTTTTCATCCGGATGATTTTTATATTTTGTCTAATCGACTTGCACTAAACATGAAAGTTTTTGGAAATAATTTTCCACACATTTTGAGCCCAGTGCTATCTTTATAGCTCATCTGTGAGCTGAGATACATCATAGCCGGATGCAAAACTGGAAAATTCCTAAAAGCCGGCTCTGGGACAAATGAACCATATTTATCGAAATCTTACGTCTAGTGTATTCTAACACTAAAATATGAATCGAATCTGGAATAACTTTTTTGAAAATGTTCCCGCACACCTCCACTGACTCGTGATACACGTGTTAATTATGTTTTCCGTGTTGACTTTGTAACAAATATGAGTGGATATGAGTTCTTAGAAAATATTCATAGTTGGTTATGCGAATCTGTTCAGCAATTGTCTACAATCAGTGCGTAGTGAGGGCCGTCTCTTCGTCGCTGATTTTTCTCTCCTCATCCTTGATGAGTGCCACCATACTTGCGAAAATCACCCTTATGCACAGTTGATGACATTAGTTAGGAGTGCCAAGAATGCAGCTAAGGAGAATAACGGGGATATTCCCCAGGTATAACATTCTCTCCCTTTCGACTCTTTTCATTATCCCGTAATATATGTGCATTGCAGATTGTGGGAATGACTGCTTCACTCGGGATTGGAAAGAACGGATTGAAGGATGTGGTTAGTAGTAGAGTAGTTTTAGAATGGGAATGTCTATTCTTCCGTCCTATTCTTACTCCTCTCAGAACAATGGAGTGGGCCACGTGAAGAGGCTGATGGCAAACATGGGTGCAACTTGTATCTCAACTGTTGTCAATCACACGGAGGAACTGGAGAGACACGTGAATCGACCAACTGATCGTCAGTCTGTTTATAGAATGATTGTGAATGAATACGCATTCAG
Organism: Pristionchus mayeri; assembly: GCA_036245805.1. Taxonomy (NCBI): domain Eukaryota; kingdom Metazoa; phylum Nematoda; class Chromadorea; order Rhabditida; family Neodiplogasteridae; genus Pristionchus; species Pristionchus mayeri. The sequence goes on along the minus strand of BTRK01000006.1, from coordinate 33,923,549 downwards.
AAATGGACGAAATATCTCGTCCTCCACTCAAGGATTGCCCATTCACTCAGAAGATCCTTGAGTGCATTGATGAGTGAGAGTGAAAGGGATTAGTGAGGAGTACAATTGATCATTACTTACAGACTTCGTAGTTTTATCACAAAATCACTCGACCCTTCAGAAATTAGTAAATTTGATTGGAAGGTAGGCAATTTCTCAAGAACAATGGAAGATTACTCTGATGCATTTCAGGTTACATTCCAATCCCTAAAAGAAATTCAATCTGGTAACAGTCCGAGATTCAAGGGAACCCTAAACCATATCAAGCAAGTGAGGAATACAGTCGATTCAGATTATTGTTGTTGTCTGCAGTGTTATCAACTTCGCGCAATTTGCCATGCCTAAATATTTTCAGTTTCTGGAGAATAAAATGCTGGATGGGAGAGTGAGATCTCAGTTGATAGACGCGGTAGACATGATACTCGTTGGTAACTTCCCATCTCGATTCAGCTAACGCGGTATTTCAGGCTTATTTAAAAACTCTGGATATGAACGATTTGCTTCCTGCGTCCAAAGCACTATCTCATGTCAGTTTTTGCATTGACATGTTCACACATTTGTAGATAAGGATAGACAACTCTGGAATATCTAAACTTTCAGATGTGTGATGAGATGAAAAAGAAGATGAGTGAAAATAATGAGTATCTCAATAAATTTCGCGAGAAGTATCGTATAGAATTGAAAAGATTGGAAGGGTATGAGGAGGATAAGAGGATGCTGGCCAAACTGAGAGAGGTTAGGGGGTATGAGGGGGAGAGAGAGGTAAGAGTGCATCAGGAAGTGCTGTCTATGCGCGGGGACTCTCGCTGCATCGTCTTCGTAGAGACTCGAGAAGTTTGCAAGCATCTTGCTGATTACATCCAGGGAATCCTCCCTACGGGCAATAACTGCGGATACATCATGAGTAAGTCTGTGTACATCATTCCCGTCGAATATATATTCAGGTACATCGAAGGGCAATTCTCTGATTAATCAGAGTTCCAGTGAGCAGATGAAGACCCTTAATGACTTCAAGGAGGGGAGGATTTCGGTAATTGTTCAAGTTCCGCTTGCAGTGACAATGATGATTCATAGGTGATAGTGGCGACTTCGGTAGCCAACGAGGGAATTGACGTGCCCCAGTGCAATCTGATCATCAAGTACAACATGACTGGCAATGTGATCTCGAAGGTCCAGCAGGCAGGTATGAGGAAGTGGCACGGAAATTAATGATAGCAGGGGAAAGACGATTAAATTTGAGGCCGCGCTAGAGCGAAGGATAGCAGGAGTATCCTCATTGTATTGAGTGAATCTGTGTTGGAGAGGGAGAGGGAGAATCTAGCAGTGAGTTCATTAATTTCATTATAAAATATAAGATAAGCATCGGAGTTTTTAAAGGCTGAAGTAAGAATGAGGAGCATTTTGGATGGAATTCACAAGGAGGGGAAGAACAAGCTGGAAATGGATGTCCAAGATATCATTCTTCAATTAGTGAAGGTATTAGCTAAATGAATTCTTGTCCTAGAATAGATCGATTACTTGAGAGTTCGGAAGACGAAGAGAAGGAAGCGAAGAGATGGGAAGCAGATTTGGCAGTCAATCGGTAGATCATAACCTCCAAGCACGAGTGAATGTCTCTTTTGCAGCTTCGATCTCCTGTATGGGAAGTGCTTCTCTTATATTTGTCCTTCTCACGCGATCAAAGTCGATCCCTTCTCGCATATGTACTACTCAACTGATCCTTCCATCTGGGATAAGATCTCAGTTGAAATCCCCAAGAAGATAAAGATTGGGGTAAGAGTATATGTGAGAGAAACGAAATAATGAGCAATGCAGAATTTGAACTCCGTTGGATTCCCTGTTGCGAATATCGGATGTAAGAGCTGTTGGAATGGCACGAATGTGATTGGGAAGGTAAATGAGGAGAGGGGAGATAAGCTGAGACCTTCACTGTTCCCGAAACGATTGTAAATATATCGACTGTCCGACTGTTATCTGCCCTATCTACGATTAAATGAACTGAGATTGAAGAACTCGGTGAGTCTGTTTGTAGCAGATCGATATTAATTTCACTGTTAACGGCATAACAACCGTAAATTGAAGGATACTGGAGAGTTAGAAGATGAATCGAAGACTGGATGGGACGGAGTACACATGAAGAAGATGTACATCTCCAAGATACAGGAGATCCAAATGGTACAGTAATTGATTCCGGTTCCTTTTAGTCATTCGTTTTGAGGCTGAGACTCTCCATGCACTCAAGAAGAACAACATCCTTTATCAAAGGCTTAAGATTGGAGCCGAATAGTTGGAGAAAAGATTGAGAGACACGAGGTGAGTGACTATTGTGCTCACAACACGTTCATCTCAGATGCAGGCCTGTTCAATCCGACCTCAGAGTGGATGTAGGATGGGACGATAATTGAGCCTAATTGTTGAACCGTCTTGGCATGACAATGTTTGCTTGTTTCTAGGTGTTTTCATGAAGGTAATGTCAAATATGAATAAAATTTCAATGATTTCTTGTCAAATTAAACCTACTAATAGAAAAAAATTAAACCAAATGATTTGCATTCTCATTTCCCATTACGCAGTTCGGGCAAACCGGCCTATTTTTTCGCAATCGCTTCGCAATTATTGCGAAGTGATTGCGAAAAAATGAACTATATTGGCTCACGAAACATACTCACCCCTCGTGATAACTGAACGAACTATACCAAACTCCGAGGGGAGAGAAGGGGGGAAAGAATGCAAATTGATTGCGAAATTGCGAAAGATTGCGAAGTGCACGTTTCGCATTCAATTTGGGGGAGGTTCGACCGCATTGCGAAGTAATCGAATATAGGAACGACAAATGAGAGTTTCGCATTTCGAATAGACAACCCTAGATCTGATTCAAGTATGGTAAGTTGAGTACGATTACGAAATCGTTAGAGATGTTTTTAGCGAGGACATTCACCTGATGTTTCATCTAAAACGCATATACAGTATCGCCGGAAAGTATTCGGCAGCTTCTTCTTTTCGTCATAATTTTTGAACCACTCCATGTATTGAGCTAAAAATTAATTGAACTAGGAATAGTAAATCTAATGGGGAACAATCTGATGTTCTTGCGAACTTGTGGAAATTTCTAACTCTTGCGTAGAGATGACGCAATCGCACACTACTTTTTCGGAAAATCATATTTCTTACAGGGAAATTTACCTTCTGCTCAAACTTCACTAGGCCTACAGAAAACAATTTTCAAGTTGCTGCGACCTCACACCTCGTCGCTGCAGCTGCTGCAAGGTTCAGGCCAAAAACACATAACTCAGCTTCTAGAGAAGCTATAGACTAGTCCAAAGCAGCAAAATGGTCCTTAACATGGCCCTAGATGATCCTGAAAGCTTGGTACCGATTGCTTTTCATTTACCCCCAGGGCACGAAAAAGTCACTTTTCCGGATGACTCAACTTTGGGGGTGTACAATTCCAAGGGTGAATTTGCATAAAATGTGGTTCTTGTACAGGAAGGTGCCAAACCCATTAAAGAATCGATTTCCAACTTTTGGTGGAGCTGGCTTCACTTTCCGGTTCGTAGCGAACGATTTACCGACGCGTGCACTTATTGAAGCGCACGCTCTCTCTCACCGCTCTCTCGCCCTGTAGAGAAAATGCGCGCGCCGGTAAATCGTTCGCTACGAAGCGGAAAGTGAAGCCAGCTCCACCAAAAGTTGGGAATCGATTTTTTGATGGTTTGGGCACCTTCCTGTACAGGAACCACATTTTATGCAAATTCACCCTTGGAATTGTACACCCCCACATATATTTATCCGGAAAAGTGACTTTTTCGTGCCCTGGGGGTGAATGAAAAGCAACCGGTACCAAACTTTCAGGATCATCTAGGGTCATGTTAAGGACCATTTTGCTGCTTTGGACTAGTCTCTAGCTTACCTAGAAGCTGAGTTATGCGATTTCGGCTTCAAACTTGCAGCAGCTGCAGCAACGAAGTGCGAGGTCGCAGCAACTTTAAAATCGTTTTCGGAGTAGTCCTTGTACATGTCTCAATAGACAAGAAGTTTGAGCAGAAGGTAAAATTACCCTGTAAGAAATATGATTTTTCGAAAAAGTGGTGTGCGATTGCGTCATCACTACGCAAGAGTGAGAAATTTCCATAAGTTCGCAAGAGCATAAGATTGTTCCCCATTAGATTTACTATTCCTAGTTCAATTTTAGCTCAATACATGGAGTGGTTCAAAAATTATGACGAAAAGAAAAAGCTGCCGAATACTTTCCGGCGATACTGTACACCAATCAACTAATAGAATGATTTAAATAAAAATTTCAGTGAATACATTTCCACGAAATTATAATTCGTGTAAAAACCAGTTTATCGAAGTCTGAAATAATTTTCCGATGCATACAAAAGATATGAAATTTCGTATTTATTACATCAATTGGTCCGTATAAAGCATTAAAGTGGGGGGGGGGGGGTGACCAATGATCCTGCACTCACTCGGCCAATCCGTGTCTCGCCCTCTGCAGTCGGATCTCCCTCAACAGTCCCATCGGCCATCTCTGATCATCTACCTTCTCCTCCTCTCTACTCTCTCCACTATCATTCTCCGATTTGTCGTGCACGAGCTGGTTCCTGCAGGGATTTAGTTAGATCAAGATTATTTCTGGAATATTTTCAGGCATGATCAACTGACGATAGATATTGGGGCAGCAGATTCCTGATGACTTCCTTCCCTCGTTCATCTCGCAGAAGAACTGAGGCAGCCTGGTCGAAGAGAGTCGGGTCTGGAATCAATGAGGGAGTCGAGGAGATACGAAATTTATTATGATCACGAGAGCTCACTTAGTTCCAGCACCGACATTGAAGCGCTGCTTCCTTCGTCTCTGAATCAAATCATTGTATCTTGTGAAACAACAATTTCTTTTAGTCGGATTGATTGAAAATAATTAGAAAAAGCATCGTTCCTTAGCAAAATGGGACAATTGTTACTCTGCTTGGGACTCACTCGAATCTCTCGACCTCCATCCCCTCGATGAAGAATACTCTCGTGCCAATCACAAGAGTGTTCTGGTACGTGGGGGAGAGACGATGGGAGCGACCACCCGAGGCGTACACCTGCAACCACTATATATCGTACTCCTTCAGAAAGTATTCATTGTTTCCACCAATAATTGCCAGCATGACCGTAACTACGGCACTAGGTCGGATGAGAACTATGACGTCACGCCGCCTTTGATATATCAAAGGCGGCACGTCATAGTTCTCATCCGACGTAGTACCGTAACTATCAGGTTGGCCGGAAAGTCTTTATCACTGGTTTTGTTTTTTCACTGCTCCTCGCAAATTCACTTTGGTGCCTCCTCGTTCCTAGTGAATAACAATCAGTGAAGGGCCTTTATAGTAAACAACTCCCCTCCTCCATCCCGTCAGCCAGGCTCTAGTAGAGCAACGATGCATGTCACTAGTACCATCCACTTCCGTCATTCTACAGTTTCCCCCCTCTTCATATCCTACACAACGATGAAGGATTCGGAGACCCCACTGAAGTATATTTATGGCACACATGCCCCACACTACACCACAGTCAGGATTTGGTTTCATCGCTTCGAATAAGGCGACTTTTCTAATTTCATAATTTTTCGGTTTTTTCTTCTCTTTCGCCCTCAGATGGGTTCTACAGGGAGGGGATCCATAGATTCAAGGAACATTGGGCATATGTTGTCAGTAATGATGACTAGTATACTTGAACTCGTGATATTGTTTCCTCAAAGAAATAAAGTTTTAAAAAAGTGACAAAGACTTTCCGGCCAACCTAATACTATTCAATAGACTGGTATTGCGAACCTGTACCCATCTATTGTGCTCTTCGTCCAATCGATACAGTACACTTCCCTCTTCGGGAGTGCGGAAACCGTAGAAGAAGAGTCGATCACACGCACAGACTGCACATATGATAATTAACATTATGTATACAGCTATAGCATGATCTATCAACAGTCACTACTTACACGTGTTGAATACAATGTGAAGATCGGCAGCTCCTGAGGCCTTGATGGACGACCAGTGATTAGTGACCAGGTCGAGCACCTAAGGCAGAATGAAAGATAAAGATATGCCATCAAATGATCATATCGGAAGAAAATAAATTGGCAGCGCTTATCCGAACAAGGTAAGAATTCTCAAAATGAGAGAGAAAACGTAAAAAGAGGAGAGACTGACGAAGTGTGTTTCTCCCTTGGATCCGATGACGTGCATTCTCTTTCCCTCCAGTACTCCGCAGCCATCCCATCGAAGCATCGATGAGAAGGTACTCACGATCTCCTCAAACACATTTACTACTTCGAGTTGTGGTCACTCCTACTCCCCATCAGTGGAGACATTATCATTATGATCATTACCTGACTGGCTACCGTATCCCTCCGACTCCATATCTTCGTGTCGAGATCCAATACATACGTCTCCGCACTGACCGCCGCTGGCAACTCTTCGAAGCCACCGTGAATGATGAGTGAATCTGATGGAGAAAATTCATTCCATTTGGACGTAATTTCAAGTTCCAATTCCAGACTTTTGAAATAATGTACTTTTTTGCTTTATTCTGTGCAAATATTCGACTACTTCAATCATTAATATATAGCCCCAAAAATTTAACGGACTCGTCTTGATTCGAAACAAAGATAATTGTCGACGTACTTCCCCACTTGCAATAAGCATTTCCGTATCTTCCAGTGGGCATTGCTCCTCTCGTCTCTTCCACTGCCCAGTGACACGTGTCACCATCTGCAAAAACTATCTAATATTTGGAATTTTTACAAACTTCAATAACTTCCCATTTCCATCGCTATTGATCTTTGATCTTTTCAAGTCCCACTCACCGATCCATCCCACATACAGCTTCTCTCCTCGTGCGTGCCACAGATACACTCGTTCCTCATGCACCACGAGACTTCCGCCGTACACAGAGTGCGGTGGAACGAAATTCTAAAGAGATCAACGATTCATATTTTCAACGGAAAATAATTCTCAAACAATTTCCCACAGTGGAATCGACTGTCTCTCCATATTTTTTCCACGAATATCTAGTATTAAAAAATCAAATAAAATCTAGGTGATATCGATAAAAGAAAATAATGAGAAAAAGTTGCGACATACATGCAATTCCGCATTGATTCTCCTTAGCTCATAATTCCCTGTAAAGCGGTCTCATTATTTTATAAATGTCAAAAATTCTACCCCATAACATAACCAAGAGCGAACTTACTCGGATTGAGTTCGGAAACGAGGAATCCTCCATTATTGAAAGATGCATTGAGGAGGTAGATGCGATCACCGATCGCGAACTGAGATATTTCCGTGAAAATAGTCGAGCCACAACGTCTATTATAGTAAAATAATTTATCCTTTCATACTCAAGTTTTCTCTGATCCATAATTAATACATTTGCACAATTATTTGAATTTCTTGAGAGAGAACAACTGACCGAGTACTTTGCTCTCTTCCTGTCGCGATCGTCGAAACTCTCGTGGGCCACCCACAGCATCCTCCCTGAAAAGGCGGATGGTTAATAGTCATTAAGACACACTCATAACCGGAAAAAGAAGGGGGTGTGACAAGAGGTAATGTAGTGAAGGAGTGAGAGAATGAGAAAAGTATAGAAGAAAAGCAGATGGCGCACTAGACGTAAGACACATGAAGTTCGCGAAAGAGAGCACACATCTCGTTCACAGACTCCTCCTTCTGAATGATATTTCCCAGCCCATTGAATTAATTTTTTCACTACATGATTTCATGACGCTGTTAAATTAAAATCTTTCAACATTTTTCATGCATATTCCATACTGTTACGGTGTACATTGGTGTTCAACGAGTTTGCTACTTCGAATAAGATAATCTATTAAGCTTGTCTACTTTGGAGGAACCATAGTTGCAAACACTTTTTCTGTGAAATTATTATCGAACTGAGAATCAGTACTCGAACGAAGCAACAATAAAGGAAATGTGGTGCATTAGCTACGGTAGGCCTGGTGATTGAAGTACCATACGCAAGGCGACGTTTCCACTACATCTCATAGAGAAATAACAACGAACAGAGTGCTAGACAAAAAGGAGACAATGATCGATCAAAAATATGTTCGCGTGTCTCTATCGGGATGGATACAAACCCACAGACTGAGGGAAATGTGAAACGTCGGTTTAGAAGGTGGGGTATACAGTAAACGGGGTTGATTCTCATGAGAGACTAGATGTCGAAACATTGAAACAAATAACTGAGACAGATCGATATATTTCCGATAACTTGGTGATTTACTCGCTGTAGGTTCTTAGCAATTGAATTTGAGGTGACAGGGGAAGGGCCGGATTGACTTTAAAAGAGTGAACTGGCCGTTGTGAATAAACTCTAGCAACTGGAGGTTATTAGGGTCACCAAGCAAGATATTAGCAACGATACGAATACGGAGAACTACAATATTTGAAGAATATAGTAATTGTCTAGATCTCTTATTAGGGATTGGGAAGTCATAGTTGGGTGGGTATTCGTAGCCTGAGGGTTTCAGAGAATAAGGAAAATAATGAAGTAGAATAAGAATGAGAGGGACGCTGAAGGGATGGAAACTGATAAGAGTGAGTGACTCACAGCGAAGGATTTGTTTGTCTCTCAAAGCGCGGATTCTAAGAATTCCGAACGATCTCCAGAGAATCAAACTACGTTACACAGTATAATATCATCAATAATATGTACACTATCAAATACAGTAACTGAGGGGAGGGGGGGAGGTACATTCTGTAAACGTCGTCAGAATCTGGGAAGGGTTCAGCATTTGTTATTTACAGCTCTTCTGGGAAGAGTAGTGGCAAGGTGAGAATAGTACCGGAGGTGCTCAGTGAGTGGACTGGACGGGAAGAGGAGGGGGGGGGGGGGGTGAATCGCCCGCTTCTCACGCGGAAGCTTGGCGTGTCGTGGGCGTCGTCGTGGAAGTTGGTTTACTCGTCCACAGCACGGGATCGATGCGATTCATGAGATCTTCCCTTTAAAAGAGCAAGTTCGTCGTCCACACTTTCCACATGACTCATCTATTGCAGATTTGCTTCTCATCAAGAAACAGTGAGACACAAAAACAAGATTCGCAAATAAATATTGTGAAACTACAAGCTGAAAATGGAAATAAAAAGAGAACCTGATGAGACCGGGCAGGAACATCATCCTCTTCCGGAAGAGATCTCGGCCCAGTTTAGAGGAGCAGATCGCCTGCAGTTTACACCCATTTAGACTTTTCTATTCACAGGCATTGTCAAATCATTCATGTGTTACCGTAACTCTGAGTAAAAACCACAGTAATACCGTACCCTGGCTGCCATCTGGTAGAGTGTCGGTTTGAGGTCGAGTACGTGTAGGTCGGAGAGGTCGGTGAGGGAGACCTGCACGGTGCCAAAGGAAGTAGTTGTACCAGAGGGCCTGAAGAGAGACATCCATGGAGAATAGAGTGGGAGTTATGTGATGAATTTCGAAGGGAGAGAAGAGATTAGAAGAATGGGAATGAATAAAGCATAAGTATAGCCCTAATATGCAAGTAATCACTCATTTCATGTTCCATATTATAGGCTGTGTTCATACTTGGTTCCTCCGAATAGATACACGCGATCGTTGGCGACGATGGTGCACTGACGACGACGCTCCGAGGGAGGCACACCGAGGATATCCAACTGGAGAAAGTGGTACTTGGCACTCCATCATGTCGTTTGTTGTCACAATCCCGGGAGCCTATTATAGACTACGAGCAGAGTTCTTCAGCTGAACCCTGAGTGAAAGAGTCTTGCCTTCGTCCAGAACTCCGTGCGTGGATCGAACTCGTAGAGGTCGTTGTAGTGCTCGTTGAGGGCTCCGTTGAAGCCACCGAAGACGTACATCTTGCCATCGTATTGGACTGAAACGCGAGTATAGATGAAAGAGAAAATTGGGATGAGTGAATATAAACGGTGCGCGATCACATCTATCTTGTGAGATAATTATTCATCATACCAACATAATGGGGATAGCGACTCACAAGCAGAGTGACTTCTTCTTCCGGAGGGAATCTCTCCTTTCGTCTCCACAACTCTCCACTTCTGCGTCTTCAGATTCAGCGCCTGATAGAGATCATTTGTTACTAATTTATTAAGGCTCCCATTCAATCAACTTCATCTGCTCGTCTTACTGCAACTTATAATCCTCCCGTACCCTTCTGCTATACTCTCTCTACAAGCCCCTTGATCGTACCCTCATCTTCTCATCGTAGACATCTCTCGTCGAATGGTACTGTCCCATGATATCACATCGACCTCCGAACACGAACATGTCGTCTCCGATGACGACTGCGGTGTGGAAGTCACGCCAGGCAGGACGATCACCCTCCAAGAGCAGAGCATTCGACGATTCGGATTACACAAATATGTTCAGCGAATTCCAAGATAGAACCATTTAACCCGCCAAATCGATAAACTCCTCGTCAAATCGCGTTAGATAAATGGGATAGTAGTATACTCACCATGGTGGCCATCTCCGACCAAGTCGCACTCTCGAAGTCGAAAATGAATGTCTCCTGCGAGAAGCGCTGATCCTGCTCCTCGAAACCTACAAGATAATAAATATCTCTAATCAGAGGCCATGTGGAAGATTAAATGTGGAGGCAGTAGCACATTGTTCAAATACAAAAACTACAGATTGCATCTTCACTACCCAAAATGGAAAGGCATACCTCCGAAAACAATCATCTGTCCGTTGTAGACTACAGCGGAGTGTCCGTCTCTCGCGGGAGGAATTCGTCCCTTCGTAGCAAGAGAACGCCATACATTGTCCACTGATGCAGCCAATATAAGGCTATTTATCGAGAACAAGGGGAAATATTACGTGACTGTAATGATAACGAGTATCAAGTAACTCAATTCAAGCACAATAGCATAAATTCAGCAAAGCCTAGACGAGTGCCTCCCATCGTTAAGACTGAGCATCTCCGATGCCCCCCCCCTGCTCTCCTCTCACCTGGATTGAATTCATGGAGTAGATCGCATGCTCCACTCTCGTCATTCCTCCCTCCCCACAGGTATGCCTTCCCCCCGTAGGCGACCACCGTGTGTCCGTAACGATAGTAGGGAACCACCTCGTGTGTGTCCTGCAATAACATCCATTCATCAACTCTATTTTACGAATACATATCGATAAAATTTAGCTTAAAGGTCCACCGGACTCAACTATGATCCTAATAAAAGTTCTCGTTCTACAGAGTCCACTTTTGAACTGCCGTACGTCAATCAGGTCGGCTCCTTGCAGTCCCTGTACGTGGAAGTGATTGTAGGGCACGAAGTCGCCTTCTTCCTCATCATCATCGTCGTCGTCGTCCTCCATCGGGTCTCTGAGATCACTACCATACTATAGCGAGTCCGGGTCAATATTGTTGTATAGTTCATCGGAATATTACATCAGTCTTTCGGAATGTGAACATGATCTATCATTGCGAATGGGAATGGTTGGTGGTGGGGTAACTCGCCTCCTTGCATCTTCATACTCCATGTCGCTGTCTTCTCCTTCTCCTTCATGGTCGGACACTGCCATCTGCAACGACCAATTGATGGTCCACCACACTCCCATCATACATTGTCATGCATTTAACGAATTGATAGAAAAAAACTGATCAACGATTGCCTGATTCCAGCAGATAGAGGAAGATGGCAACTCCCCACCTGTACATCTTCTCCTCCTGCGGGTTGAACTTCCTCCATTTCGTCGTCGCTTTCTGGTGAGTCGCGACGTCGCTACAACAACGGTTTCATTAAATTTAAAATATTAAGCAGTGTCCTGGCTCCACATTGATCCATATAAGCTAACCTCATAAGTAACTAGTCCATTTGTCATTCTCTCATATCCCTGTCCCTCGTCCATACCCCTTCGAGTATTCTTCATCCATTCTAATCCATTTCAATTACCGCCCCTATCCCTCCTTCATCTGCTTCTCAATGCAAGTGCATGCCCGCACCATTTGTCTGTCCTGTTCACTATCCCCCTCCCCCATAACAGTCGGACGGCATCTGCCCTTCTCTCTCTCTCTCCTCACCATTTTACCCTCCCTTACAGTGCTCGAAAAAGAGCAGCTGGTCGTGAGGAGATATATTTTTTTCGTAACTCATACATCACATTCAATGGCAGCCTGAAACCTCATCTCTACAACCATAAATACCCCACTCCGCTGTATTCGTCACACTCCAACCTCGAAATCCCCCTCGATTTGCATGCATAATATTGTAAGCGGTATGCGCACCCCTGCAGTGTTTGTCTCTATGAAGAATTTGAATGAGCTAGAGTGAGAGAGGAGTGGGAAACCCTCTCACTTCTCACTCCTAGTGATGTAGGCAATCCGACTCTCTTCCAGGTTGCCTTTATGCAAAGACAAAATTAAAATCGCATAGAAAAGTTGAATTTCCGAAAATAGTGTAAAACGTCAGAGATATATTCGAATTTTTCCGAATCGTTTCTGCCAGCGAGAGTGAAGACAAATTATCTTCATTTCCCTATCATTCAAGACTTGTAATCGATATGTGCTAATCGACTTATCGGTAGCATGATTCTTTCTAGTTCCAGTAAAAGAGACAATTTTCGCTCCTCGACACATGTAATATTCTCATGAACCTTCCGCTCATTTATATCGCACGAACAAAACAACATATCACCGTGCTCCTATTTAAACCTTTTCTTCATTAGAACGACGGGAATTTTCGGATCCTCCCCCGCGCCAACACTCATCATAAAATGCGGATTATGGGGCACACAAAGTTCTACCACATGGAAGCACGAGGAGAAGGATAAGAGAAAGTAGGAGAAGAGGGAGGCAGATTATCCTACAGCCAACTCCCAAATGCGTTGGAAAGTTAAATTGGCATGAGACAGGGAAATGGTTCGTTCCACCGATAGAAACAGTATTATAGTCAGTCGCACTGCTCTGCTCCACTCACCATTCCTTGCAGAGGTTCGTCGGCGTTGAGTCTGGGTCCTCTCCGTTGCACTTCGTTCATCACTGCAGCCCTCAGTCGTCGATGTCTTCGAGGGGGAGTCCCCATCGTCCGCTGCTCTTGATCCGACCATACACGCTGCCACTTGTACGTCGCTGCAATGTACATCATAAGGGTTCATATTAGTGTATCTCGAATTCGTGGGACTGCGAACGGAATAATAGATCACTCATTATCTAATTTTTATCAAATTTATGATGAAAAATTCATAAAGATGGAAGCAATCCGTCGATTTGCTCGATATCTCTGAACCACCTGAGAATCACGCGCCTATACCGGGCTATTTTCCACTTCTTATCAATCTGGCAGGTCGTTGAGTGTGGTGATAATTGGAGTGGGGGCTGACTACACTACTCCTCCCTCTCCCATCCCTTCCCCCCACGGGACTTGTGAGTGCGCACGTCCTTTACACGCCCGTTCTCCCTACTGCTGAGTAATCACGGGAATATCAGCCCACATAATCCAACAACGACGCACGACGAGCAACCTCCTAAATACTTGTATTATATAATCAATCACTGGTCATAGTACTCTCCACTGATCGCTTGCTCATTGATCATCCCATGGACAAAGGACAAAAAACGATTGGGACTGCATTTTTTGAAGGCGCCTAATCTTCATTGTCTACCCCAGACACATTGTGACAATATGAATTGATTCAATGCACTCTGTGAAGTAGTTCTCCTTCTCTCTATTTCCCTCAATCGACCGAGACAGGAGTTCCTCTTACTTCCCTGTCTCTCTTCGCTCTCCCATGCAACAACAACCATCTCTTCTTCTTGCCCAAAATCGGTAAACATTTCACAATTTTCGGCCCATCAGCTCCTATTCTTCGCAATTTCCTTACTTTTGCAGCATGGAAAATAGAATGGAGATGCTAACTATAGCTCCTCCTTATCTTCTCAGTATCCAATTGGTGAGGTAGAGAGGAAATTTTTCGAAAGTATACTCATAATCCAAAACCCTTCTCGTGAAAACATCCTAACCTCCACTTTCACTCGAGTACTTTTTAGGGCTTCATATACGACTCCAACTTTCTCTTCTATCCTCTCCCTATCTTATGCTCGTTATCCACCTAACTCCCCCCCCCCCTCGGGAGAGCTTTGACTGCGCCAATTGGCCCGTCATGAATAGTCGATTGATAATATGGAAATACCGTAGTCTACACTCACTTGCATTGAGGACGTGTACGTCGATGGGTGAGCCTCTCTGCTGCGTCTTCTCGGTCGAGCAGTACCCACCAAAGGAGTAGATGTGGTTGTCGCCCAGCAGCACCTACAACATTCGAAGACTTCAGATATGCAGGAAAAATCAATAAGACCCGTCTTTGCTTTGTGTAGACAGTAGGAAACGTCGTTGGAAGAGAATTAAACTACGGAAGTAGCAAAGATCGGACTTACCGCAGCGTGGTTGACACGACGCGGACCGCCTTCCAGAGCTACCGACCACTGCATCTGCAGAGAGAAGTGATCAGATAGGAGATAGGGATCAGTGGAAGACGCGAGGAGAGGAAGAAGACAACAGAAGGAACTAGAAGGGGTCTGATGGGGGAAACAATGAGATGCAATATGGAGAGAGATCGAATCAGTGGTCAGATTAGATGCAGAAACATGGAAACAGGCAGAGATCGCCAACTAAATTAATCGGAAGAAAAGATGCATTCATTCACAGCAAGAGGTCATCGTTCAATTTTGACGTCAAAACAACACGAAATTTGAGCCGATTGCGGACCCCGAAACGACCGTAAATGTGCCTTATTAAGAATAATCTGAAACTAGCAGTGAGAGAGAAGAACAGATCGTCCTGGCAGCTGGATTCTCTACTATGACCGGGCCTTCTAATCGTGATATCGCCAGTCTCGTGACTGATAAGCCGCAGTGATAAATGAGACTCTGAAACAATGAATCCTTCTTGGAGGCGATCGAGAGCAGATAAGCATCAGAATGATGGCTGATAAGAGACTACCATTAACCCTCACTGAAACAGTCCCGAAATACCCATCAACCAGGGCACAAGATCTCCATCTGTGGCAGTGAGAATCCATCTTGAATACCCTATGGCGATGTTCCCATTGGAACCCCCACACCGCGATGGGTCAGCGACCGCGAGAGAAAGAAACGCCTAGAAACGAATGCTGCTCGTTGTACGGTGACGTTATTGACTCGGCTCGGCATACTACCACACGAATTCAAGGTAAAACATGGGCGGTGAGTGCGAGAGAGAGGAGAGGAGCGAAGAGAGACCAGTCGACCCTCACCCCCCCCCCCCCTCTCGATTCACTTATGGTCATTCGTTCCCTCCTTTTTCGAATTGTCCATCGATATGACGGCAGATAGGAAGAATAGCTAGCTACTCGCGCCCAAACCGTTCAAGGTTATCACAACCATAACGAGCGAAAGTAAGAATACATTAAACTACTAGTGAATCTGAGCATCACTCACACATGGACAAAACTGAAACTGGAAAGCTCACGAGGCAATTAGGGAGCCCGTCAAGCGCAATCCTTAACGAGGGTGCGCAGTAGTGAAAGGAGTAGATAAAAAGTCAAGAGTCGAGAAAGGATGGTGAAAGGTCGAATGAACTGTTTCAATCATCCTGACCACATACTCTCTTTCGTCGCGATCACATCTGCGCGATTATCCAATCCACACACGGCAGTCAGCCATCAATCAGCATCCCTGTGTGCATTCCCCCAATCGGGAGGGACCATCTACTGCGATATCCATCTTCGCAAGCGGATCCAGCCAACAAACCACAGTCCTCTCGGCATTCTGCCAGGAACACTGCCTGGTGCCGCACACCAGAAATATTTACCAAATGCCAAACACCCAGACAAATAGAGACAGTCTCTCCTATCTCTCTCTCTCTCTCTCATTCTCCCTCTCGCTATTCTCAACTGAAGTTAGTGCCGTCTCCACTTTCTGTTCTTCGTCAAAGGGATGGAAATGACAACTAGGAGAACGAATAGCTCTCTGGAAATACGAGAGTAGCATGCTGCTGCCTTAGTTTCAAGACCCTTGCTTTTTCGCTACTCTCTAGAAGAACTCCCCACGGAAGATTTAATTATACCAGATAGGCCTAGCTCACAATCTGGCAATTTCTACCAATCAATACTCACATCATTCGAATATCATTGAGACTGGCTAAAAGAGAGCATATATTCGGGGCTAGCTGTTATACTCAATGGAGAGTCGAAGCACGGGGGAAGAGTGAGACTCGTCCAAATAACTGAATTAACCATGAGTATTGCGTAGCACACGGCCGCCACCATACAGCGAATAATCTAGCGAAAGATGCAGTGCACGATTCTGCGCCCATCTCCTCCCTTCAAAACTGTTGCCACTGCCTAAATAACCCTCTGTCTCACGTGATCACTCGCGTACAAAGACTAACGATCTCGGCAGTGAACTCGGTAATAGAGAAACACGATAACTAGCTAGATAAGGGAGCGACGGGAGGGACAACCGAGTAAAGACCGCCGTATTGTCAGAAGAGAGACGGGGGAGAGCAGTCGCCAGAAAAAATGCGCCAGCGAGAGAGTGAGGAAGAGACAGTGTACACAAGTGAGAGGACGGAAGAGAGACAGAGGGAGAGACGAGACAGCACGCGCTTTCGAGGAGTTCCTTCTGCACCACGCCGAATAAGCAGCCACCACTCAATTTCTAGGCGGCGGCAGTAAACTCAGTGGTACTTGTTTGGCAGAGGCACTGTGTGAATCGAAGGGGGCAACTAGTGAGAGAGAGTTGCAGAGATCATGGACTGATGGGAGGAGGGACAGAAAGAGAGTAAGCCCATTCAGAGTAATGGAGAGGGAGAAGGAAAGGTCGAATTGGGAGTGAGACGCACCACCGAGAAGAAGCAGAACTGGTAGTGGGCACCTATCGAGATCTACAAAGTGCTTCAGGGGCTTCACAGTACAAACATCTGGAGATAAGGTGGTGTGGAGCACGCGGAGAGGGGAGTGACAAAGGGATGCCTCTCGTTTTCTTGCATCTGAGAAAGAGGGAGGAGAATGTGGCATATGGCATGGAAATAGAGAAACTGACTGATGGAGAAAGAAAGAAAATGGGATTGCATCGAACTGAGACGATTCTCATATGAATCGACTGACAATCAAACAAGGAAGAACAGAGTGTGGAAACAAGACGACTTCCACAGCACACCAAGACAATGGTGATCAACAGTGAACAGCTATCAATGTGCAGATAGCTAGTCAGATAATGAGAGCTCTCTCGATAACGATAGGCGTGTGATCCTCAGTCTGCCTCTTCGCAAACACCTGACTCTCTCTATCTACCCTTCCTCTAACTTTTACATGCACTAGAACGCGACATCTGACGGGTTCGATCGCTGAGGGGGGAGAACAACACACAATCCGTGATCGACGGCCTTTTTACCCATATATTGCACTAACACTCTTGTCGGTGAGTAGTCCCAGAATAAAGTAAAGAGAAATAGCCAACAGAAATAATCTCACCAAGTGATTTCGCTAGATAATGAGTGAGTCAGCAGATTACACCACCTAGGTACCTAATTGAACGCCATTATAGTAAATAATATCCGCAAAATCGTCCATCAAATGCTCGGTCGAATAAAGGCGTAAATATATACTCATACCAGCCTCTCAATTTCCACGAGAAAACTATTCCAGCGCAACAGTGATCGAGGACAGGCAGATTCAGAGAAATCGGAGAGACCGGCGAGGTACCATCCGAGTGATAGCGATAAGTGTGCATCAATGATTCAATGAGGGACTCGATTTAGTGAAAGAGGAGCATTGATTCTCTAAACCAGCGAAAAGTTCCAGTCGATACCACTTTGCCGACCAGCTCGCAAACAGATGTGAACTCGAGTGGAATCCCATCGTTTGTCCAAACTCTCAGTGCCTCAAATAGTGCGTCAGAAAATATCAAAAACGACATAGCTAGTATACTGTAACAATAATCACAACAGCGCGGTTCATTTTATACGCTCTCCGGCGGTTTCGGCGAATGGGAAAGAAATTGCGCGAACTGATTGAAGAAAAATTGAAACGGTTGGATTATCCATCAGTAAACTAATTAAAGTAAACTATTTATACTATATCAATTATATCAAAACGCGAATTTCCACTAGTGAGATAAAGAAACGATGAAAAGGTGCAATTGCATGTGAGGATGGTCACAACAAATTGCGATGGTATCAAATGGAACATCGATGGAGTAAGGTGAGATTAGGACAACTGAGAGGTCGAAGTTTCACGAAGAACAGCAATCAATTACGGAGCTCGATATATGTGACAAAATGAGTAATAGTTCACGAAACTAATAAGCGAGAGATTAACAAGTATCGAAGACAAGGGAAAACGAGAGAAGAAGAAGACACTCGAGAAGTGGGCTTGCACAACAAGATGGACCGCCTCAAAGAATAAGGGACTCTCAGCTGTCCATTAGTCAGCCTCCCTCTCTTATCGCCCACACTCATCTATGATGCTGCTTGAACTCGCGACGGGGTGAAGGTAATAATGACAGAGTGAGTCACAAGATACTTTCGTTTACTATCTACTCGGACCCTCGGGCGTGTTCCCTCATAGGAGAAGTAAAAATCAGAGGAAAAAAGCCCTGTTTCGATTGTCATTGTCTGCATTTGACTACGTACACGCTAGAGCAATGAAAAGAAAACAGCAGAGAAAATAAATCGCCCTTTAGATAACAGTGGTTAAGCATCCGCGTTTCTAGGATTCCGGTAACAGTCAATCCAAGCAAGCATGCAAGTAATGAAGCGCCTTGACAAGAAAAGAGAAAGGAAAGAGATCTAATCTGCGGTGGCGCCTCACGAACTTGTAAGTAATAAGGAAAGGAGAAGCGAGAGATAGGAAGAGGAACATGACTATCTACGCCCTTTAGACATGTCCTACACATTTACGAGAATAACAAAGCAGTTCTCACGAAACTATAGAATACAGGGACAATGCTATTAGAAAGGTTAAAATATCATGAAAAACGGAAGAACATGTTGTGAAAAATGGTTCTAGGGACGGCAACGGGAATTTTTGAGTACGGAATATTGGTTGCCTCCTTCCGACGCTTTTGCTTTCAAACTACCGTACTTTTGAAGCGAAATTCTTTCAATATTTTAAAACATTTTTTAAAAATATTTAATGTAATTATTCGACAATTTTATTATTTGGAATGAATAAGAACACATAATGAAAGAACACCAAGCATGGCAAGAAGAGACATATTGAAAAAATGAAGATGCACGACGTGATCGAAAATATACGTGTTTTCAGAATTAAGTGTTGAAGCGTCATTTCCTCAGTTTAAGTAGATTATCAATCACAAAAAATTGTTTTCACAATAAAAAATAAAAGAGAATGAGGCTGTCAAAATTGAGCGTTTTACCGTTGTGAAAATGCATTTTCGGTGTTTCCAAAGAGGACGACTTCCGTATATTTGAGATTTTTTGATATTTGTTTTAGAGCATGATTTCCCAATTTATGGTAAAAAACCAGAAATATACGGAAGTCGTCCTCTTTTTAAATGATTTTTAAAGTTCTCGGTATCGTAATCTTAACTGATTCTGAAGTTCTACCAATATTAAACTATTCTTTCTATTATTAAGCGGTTTTATTGCTGTCGGAGTACCGTTAACATAAGAAAAAAAATTATTGAACCTCAATCATGAAGTTTTGCAACGCAACCGAATTTCAGTTTGCGATAATTTTAGTAAAAACGTGACTTGCGATGCGCTCCACTTGGACTGAAAGCGTCGGCATTTTGCTGATCATTCATTTACGTTTTTCTTATTATTTTACATTATTTTTGAAAAACTAAAGTGAAAAGTCGAAATGGGGTAGGGTAAGCTTCCATTTGCACACCAATTTGTTAATTGTTCTGCTCATTCATAAACACGGCTGCTGTCCCTATAATGGTTCCGACGAGAACCGAAGCAAAAAATACAAATTCAAACTTTGCGCGTTTTCAACGCTAGAGTTAGGGCGCACGCCAAGTCATGCTTTTCATTCAAATATTGATTTATTGTTAACATTCATAAAAAAAAATTGTGACAAAATGTATATTTTTTTAAACACAAAATTATCGATTTAAAGATTTATGTATCAGTGTAAAACAAATGCAAAATCATGAATTGTTAGTCGGCAACAGTACAACAGAATCACATGAGCAGGATCTTGTCATTCTCGACGTGTTCCATGATCGACTTGTACGAGATGCAGTGGATGGAGTCCTTCGGGAGAGAGACCACCACTTCCTAAGACATGGCATCGTTTCCGGACAATTCAGATGTGTTCTTCCTCACCTGCGTGGGATCCATCAGATCGGGCACAGAGACGTCCTCCACGTCCTCTTTCAACACCTGCATTCCATTTCTCAAAACGGGGAAAACATGAAATATCGTATCTGTTATCCTCTCTTCCTTGCTCGCTATCGTACCTTGGCGAAGCATCTGGAGTGATCGAGGTTGAGCGCAGGCACGGGCACCTTCTGGAGAGCACCGGGCAGCTTTCCCAGGAATGCCGTGTGCATTAGACGCGTCTCTAACGTCGCGAATCCATGCGCGAATCTCTCAAATAGGGGAAGGTTCTTTTAATTATTCTTGTGCATCATCCCTCTGTTCCCTTCCCTCCTCTCACCACTTCTCTCTCTGCCAGCAGTGGTTTGCATCCTTCGGCCACTCTACTCGCGTGCTCCCGTAGCACGAGACGAGCGTGCTCCTCGATCTTGTGCAGTCTCCTCAAAGCATGCATCATAGTTCGATATATAAACTACAGTATCTGTACATACTTCCTCATGTAGTCGTTGATCATGTACTGGACGCGCGCCACTTCCCCCTGATGCATCGGCACCGATGGCTTGTCCTGGAAAACGATACTAGAATTCCGAAAAAATACTATGTAACCAAAAATTGCATCTACATGTATCACTCCAAACTGGGGGAAATAACCAATGAAGGTAAAGGGATGGTGACGCGAACCTTGTTTTTGACTTTCCCTAATCCATCTTCGACCTGGATGATCTGCTCTATTAGGAGGTCGACGGCGTCGTAGTTGTGAGGGAGGAGAGAGGGAGACGCACACTCATTCATCCATGTCTGCTTCATCTCAGAGAGCAGCTGAAGGGGAAGGTTATTGAAGTGACTATGAAGAAAATACAATCAACAGCAATTCAGCTGTAGACCTCCAAATCGTTCGAAAACGAAATGACTAGTTGGACAATAAAAAAAGTTTCAATTGATACATGATCAAGTCCATGCAAGGACGTGAACAGACAAAACCGGGTTCTACGATGCATCCTCTCTGCATTCCCTCCCCCCCCCCTTCTCTTCAACCTGGGCGGGCGTTACGAATTCCTCGTCATCTCCAGCGACCCCTTCTTCCACCTGTCGAACGGCCTCAGAGGCATCAATCGTACTCTGCAACCGGAATTCAACCAAAAAAAAACAGATTTTTAAAGATTCCATAAATATTTATCACATTCTTTTTAAAGAGAGAGCGATAAAAATTGGAAATACACTTCTAACATCACTGCATAAGGATCACGAATGGGAAAAGCCATTACCGATTCCATTCTTCCTTGGGTGCTTGGGTCTCTCTGGGAAGAGGTCTCCATGAAGAGATCGAGATCAGCGCTATCGAAGAGTTCGCTTTCTGAAGCCATGCTAAATACGGATTAGGAGCCAGCCTGTAGTTGGAAAAAATAAAATGGGAAATATTCATAAGCGAAGCTCAACGCTCTGGTTAATTGAGTGGCAACTAAAATAATTACTTTATCGATATGTTGTATCAAATACACAGAATTTTGAGGCCGAGCAAGGAAAAACGATTATAATATACACCAGAATTCGACCATTAAACATGAAAACATAGGCATGACATAAAATACTTATTAGCTATGCTACAGAGTGACGAGCAAGATGAAATGTTCTCATCATCAGAATGTAGGTGAATATTATGCGTTAAACTTGGATTCATTAATAGTCGGGATATGCACGTGCGAATAACTGAAACCTCTCTAATAACAAGATAAATAACTACAGAATTTAGGATATGATCTTACAGGAACCTCGGTGTCCTCGACAATGATCCAAGGGCGGATCCAAGGGGAGTCTTGGGAGTGGGGGGAGGAAGACGAGAAGTGCACGCACGAGGAGGCACATGAGGACGAGTGGATGGATGGGCAGAGGGACGATAGGGAGAAGGACTGGCAGTCGAGGGACGAAGGGACGAGAATCCCGATGATGACGTCATCGAGAGAGGAGAAGCAGTAGGACGACCTGTCTGCGAGCAGTAGTTGCTGATGGGAGAGAGAGATGCGAGAATGGGAGTGAAGAATCTTGCAAGTGATGGTTAGTACCGAATTTTCAACCAATCGAAAACAGTTACCATACCTTTTGGGAGACATTCGTTGTCCCTTGGAGAGACTCTTCCTCACTCTACCAGAGAGAACACTCGTGTTCGGAGTGTGCATCGGAGCAGAAGGAGTCGCGAACTGAAAACGGAGAAGTAGTCAATCATCCAGGGAGATGGACGCCAATCATGTCGAGATCTCCATTCCGAAAGATACGAGTTAGAATTACAAAAGAACAGAAATAATTAGATGCATTTTAGTCTTTCATGATATCGAGAGGAGAGAAGCGAATGAATGATCTCTCTCTCACCTTACTCCTGCTGGGTGTCTGCATCATCGTCGATGGCGTCGTAGGGGCTCTGTACAGTCATACTTTCATCCAATAATTACAATGACACTGTGACCCGATAACAAATATCTACTCACTAGAAGTACACGAGCAACAAGGTGTCGTGGGGAAAACAGCAACAGTCAATAGAATAGTTGGCTGACCTCATGTTGAGAGGGGATCTCTTCACTCCTTGCAGTACACTCGTACTGGCTGCCACTCGAGAGAGAACTCCCAAACGACTCGTACTACTCGCACCTGCAAGAAAAACTCATGGGAAAGCAAGGGTTGAGGGATCAACGAATCTACCAGAGAAGCCAGTCCATATGTTCACCCCGATCCCAATCCCTTCTCTTACCTCCTCCCATTCCCGCATACGGTGTAGTGGGCAATCTCGTAGTGGAGAAAGCAGTTGGCGCGAGACGAGACGTTGAGCGACCTACGAGAAATTCACGAATTAGATTAGATCTCTAATCTAATCTCTGGCTGTTGCTTTTCAACTATATTTTGACTTCGTACATGAAAATAAAATTTATGGCAATAGGATTGTAAACCAGCCACGATGGAAGAGAGAAGTAAGTGAATAAGTGTCTCCACCAGGCATCCAGGGACTCTTCGTGAGATTGGAACCACTCGGACCTCCGGCCTTCCTCGCTGCTTGCTGCAAGGAAATACAGTAAGCCGATGCTAATTAATACAAATATTCCTATACTCATTCATATCGCATTTATCAACTTCACGATACCCTCTCCGCTCTCCTCTCCTCCTTCTCCTTGGTGTGCTCCCGCTTGACAAACTCGATGTACTCCAGAGGAGTCATACCTGAACCAAAAAAATATAGTATTGATATTTTTGGTTAGAAAAAGAATATCGTCTATTGTGACTCCATCGACTGTCTCTCTCTTTCTCACCGTGCATTCTGCACTCCTCTCCTCTCTTCACTGCGTATTCCTCACACGCAGTCTGCACTCCGATCATCGCCCCCGGCAGCAGAACCTTCTCCAGCTGATTCGCATGCTCAAACAACCAAGTCACGGCAGCACACTCCAAAGTTTCACGGGTAAGTCTCCTATTTGCGCAGATGGTTCTCCTCTCCCCTTCTCTTCCATACCTTCATTGCCTTGAGGAGAGTGCCTGCACGATTGGCGTACTTGCTCACTCCAGTCTCTGCCCGATGTTCGTTCTCCTGCTCAAAGTGCACCTGAACACGCACTCCTTCCCACATTGAACAGTATGCTCCCATTAACACTTCCCTTCAATCAATTGTGGTTTCAATGGCATGGTATCCCCTCCCCTCTCTCACCTTCTCATTCCACAGTCTCATCCACTTCTCGAGTGCCTCATGGATGGCTGCTCTCTCCTCTCTCATCACACTCAATCTCTGCACCTCTGCCCTCGCCCTCTCCACTTCACAGTGAGAATGCTTCTCTCAAGAGATTAACAATCAAATTATTCATCAAGAAGCTCAAAACTTTTCAATCATAGTTAAGTTAATTGACAATTTTCTACCAAAAAAATGCTATAATTGTATATCAGCGAAGCAAAATATAGAGCGCCACAAGGTACGATACCTGGGAAAAATCTCTTGGGAAGAGTGCGCTCCCTCTCGGGGACGTGGCATGCGTCCCAGAGCTCGTGCAGTTGGAGGTACCTCAATTGTCAAATACTAATATTTTCTTCAACAAGCGTGGTGTCAATGCCATTGATATATGTAAATTCAATGAATATCAAAATATTATCTATACTCACAATTCATCGTATGCGAACGCTTCTCGCTCCGCCCAGTCGCGGTACTTGAAAGCTACCTGGAAGCACAGTATACATCTCATTACACCATCCAGAATTGATCATAGTACATGATCCTCTTGTTAATACTAATCATTGCAAGAGGAGAGGTATAGAGAGAGAGACGTCGGATAGATATTATATAAAATTTCGTTTCTGAATTGCAAAAATAAATTCTGACTACGGAAAATCAATAGTACATGAACCTCTTCGGTTTATATGAGTGGCTTTCTGAGAGAACTGAGCAATTCAAGCTATGTGCCGTACAACGAAAACTAAGGTCCCAATCTGAAGAGTGTTCTAGGGGTAACTTTTCACGTAGAGTTCGAAAATCGACCTTAGAAAGCCGTATCTCTGACCCCTCATTTCCTGTGTCGCGCTGTATCTGGGTGGTCGGTTTTTGTATCTTTTGAACGGCTCATCCAAACCTAATAAATGCATAGTAAGTCTGAAATATCTCGACGAGGTAAACATTTTTACTGTTGAAAGTGAAAGGCTAGCTCATCTGTGAAAAAAGTTGTGGCCATTTGAATAATTTTCCAGGACTCAAAATTGACGTCCTGCGAAATTTTAATCCGAATGCCCCTTTTTAAGAGACCCTCCACGAGAGAACGTAACAACTGTGCAGGGGTCCACGGATGACCAAAAATTCGATAATTCCCATACTTTTTTTTATAAAGTGTAGGCCCCGAGTGCTGATTGACGGCCGCAATAACTAAGGTTGGGGGCCGATTTTGAAAAAGTTTCGGGTACCCCCATTTTTTTGGGGTCGAAAAAGTCGATATCTCAGAATTAGATGGAAAGTAGATATTCTGAAGTATTTTCACTCGTAGAAAACGAATTGCGATATTAGAATGCGAGAAAATGCGAAACATAAAAGTGTATATCGAAAAACCACTTTTCCGGTCATATTTTGCTCGATTGTAAAAATTCGAAAAATTTCGGAGTATTCTAGCTATGATTTTCAGAATCTACGTCTAAAATAGTACTTAGGCTGAAAATATCAGAATTTTAAAATCATGTATATTTGATGAAATTTAGGTCCAAACAGCAAGAACCGCAAAAATGCCGGATAGGTCGTCATGCAATTTCGATTTTCGTGCCAATAGAAGTTTATATTGCCTTGGAAACGCTTTAAAACATCAACTACGAACATTTTCAGTGTCCATCTGCTTAACAATACGCATGAATTAAAAATTTTCCAAAACTAATTTTCAAATGGCAGTGGTGATGTCAAAAAGTCGAAGTGTCCAAATGATTCTAAAGAAAGATGTTTTCTATGTATTTCCAACCGTAGAACACGATTTTCAAGGTTATTCTCCACGAAAATGTGATTGAACGCCACTGGGCTCAAAAAACCTTGTTTTTTGGTCAAAATGACGTCATTTTGGAAGTCATAAGGATAATTGTACAACTTGAAGCATTCGGTTCGACATTTATAGGTACTACAAGACATAGTAAGTAAGTTATGAGACATGATTAGTTTCATAAACGGTTAGTTTACATTCAACTATTTTTCAAATATTGATCAAATGAGCAAAGGACTGGAAAATATGAATTTTCGTAAATTCAAGTTCTTGAACTTCTCCCTCCTTTTGCTTATAAGGAAATGCTTGCAGTTGACGTTTCGATTTGTTTCGTAGTCAATGGAAACTTCTATTGGCACGAAAATCGAAATTGCATGGCGACCTATCCGGCATTTTTGCGGTTCTGACGCACTTTGGACCTAAATTTCATCAAATATACATGATTTTAAAATTCTGATATTTTCAGCCTAAGTACTATTTTAGACGTAGATTCTGAAAATCAAAATCATTTTCTCGCATTCTAATATCGCAATTCGTTTTCTACGAGTGAAAATACTTCAGAATATCTACTTTCCATCTAATTCTGAGATATCGACTTTTTCGACCCCCAAAAAATGGGGGTACCCGAAACTTTTTCAAAATCGGCCCCCAAGCTTAGTTATTGCGGCCGTCAATCAGCACTCGGGGTATACACTTTATAAAAAAATATAATATCGAATTTTTCGCCATCCGTGGACCTGTTCCGTTCTCTGGTGGAGGGTCTCTTAAATATGTTAGTTAAATTCTACGTGAAAAGTTACTCCTATTGACTTCTTTTCGCTCCAAAAGAGGCCAATGCATGGGGTCTCCTAATTTGCCGAAAATATCATTATCGTAATTCTTTGTAGAAATATGTGCATTTCAGGCGAATCATCGCCAAATCAGATCAGTTTCGAACTAATTTTGACGATTCTAGAATGCGTAAGTAAAAATACGCTGAAAAATTCGGGGTTTGGCTCAAGGCTAAAAATTCGATTTTTCCAACTTCGAAAAATCTCAATTTTGAACGTTGTTATCTTAAAATATTCAAAAGAAATATCGCATTTACCGGGTAAATCTTATAATAGGTACCGAGATAAATGAGAAAATGGTGTAGAGAGGCTCCTCACCAATTGCGATACTTGAAATATTCTTGCCCGAAAACGATGTTTTGAGAGCATGTTGATAATATTTACGAACAAATAATGGGTATTTTCGATGCGTATGGAATAATTTCAAGCGAAAAACAACTTTGGTATGTAAGGTGATCGGAAAATGTATGTGCACTTACAGATTTCAAAGATTAAAAAATCGAAATTTTCACCATTGTGAAAATCGAAACTTTGAAAACAACGCATACTCCATTCTATTCAATGTTAATCACATCATGAGCTAGAAAGCATTAATCAACAAAAATTGATCAATTTTTAAATAAAATGCTTTGAAAATTCAATATATTTCAAATCGTGCTCTTTCTAAATAGCGTTTTCAGGCGAGAATATTTCAAGTATCGCAATTGGTGAGGAGCCTCTCTACACCATTTTCTAATCTGTGTCGGTACATATCATAAGATTTACCCGGTAAATGCGATATTTCATTTGAATATTTTAAAATAACAACGTTCAAAATTGAGATTTTTCGAAGTTGGAAAAATCGAATTTTTAGCTTTGAGCCAAACCCCGAATTTTTCAGCGTATTTTTACTTACGCATTCTAGAATCGTCAAAATTAGTTCGAAACTGATCTGATTTGGCGATGATTCGCCTGAAATGCACATATTTCTACAAAGAATTACGATAATGATATTTCGGCAAATTAGGAGACCCCATGCATTGGCCTCTTTTGGAGAGAAAAGAAGTCCCTAAGGGTAACTTTTCACGTAGAATCTAACTAACATATATAAAAAGGGGCATTCGGATTAAAATTTTTCAGGACGTCAATTTTGAGTCCTGGAAAATTATTCAAATGGCCACAACTTTTTTCACAGATGAGCTAGCCTTTCACTTTCAACAGTAAAAATGCTTATCTCGTCGAGATCTTTCAGAATGACTATGCATTTATTAGGTTTGGATGAGCCGTTCAAAAGATACAAAAACCGACCACCCAGATACAGGGCGATACAGGAAATGAGGGGTCAGAGATACGGCTTTCTAAGGTCGATTTTCGAACTCTACGTTAAAAGTTACCCCTTTTCGTTGTACGGCACAAGGTTAGTTCTCTCAGATAGTCACTCATATTATTTCATGCACGAAAAAAATAATTATCAAAAAAGTTTTGCCCAGTTCACAACCGGTCTATTCAAGCAATTACAGAATAATGGCACTAATGGGTGAACAACTTGCCACTTCTCTGGCCTGCTCTGCCCTCTCGACTCTCTCCATCGTGAGGACGGAGTCGACGGCATCCAGAGGAAAGGAAGTGACATCCGATACGTCGGAAGACAGAGAAGCGTCGCCTGAAGGGAGAAGGATTAGATGGAAACACCAGTGATGGCGATAGGAGAAGTTCAGTCTCCCACCTATCCTGGTGGTTCTTTCTCTGATCTCGAATTGGGCGACTCTCACTCGTTCCTTCCTATTCTCCAATTCCCTCGTGAGTCGAAGTGCACGAGATTCCAATCGAGAGACTCGCTTGCACAACTGAAAACATCCAATTGAATTATTGATGGATAAACAAAAAGAATTTCAAACAGTTTTGACTACCCATTATCCATGGAGCACGTGTATAGCAATAAACTCTTTCAGGTAACGTACGGCAATTCGATCTTTTTCCTTCTCGAGTGGACTCTTCTCCTCATCGGTGCTCACTCCTTCCATCAACGAGTGCAGTGGATTAGATTTGAGTGAGGATGACAGACAGAAGGCGTTCTCCTGTAAAATGATAATGAAAATATGGACAGCATTCCTTTCCCGAGTTTGGTCGAGAAGAGAATGAAAAATTAAATGAACGCACTTGTCAAAAAATATTTGTTGTGTCCTGCGCCATTGCTCAAGAAATCTATTTTTCATAAATGTAAATGCTTGACATTTTTTCATAAAATTCATTTTAAAGTGGAATTTTTGCTCCTTCGCATCCCCCCCCCCCCTCTCACACCCCTTCCTCACCTTGTCCTCTTCATTCTCCTTCTCTTTCTCCCCTTTCTCCTCTCCCAATCTCTTCTTCAGTTCCTCCACTTTCTTCTCCAATTCGGGAATTCTCCCCTCCATGTCCTCCACTTGCTTCGACAGACTCACAGATTCTGCCTCGAGTAGTCGCCACTGAAAATCAATAGCCAATGGACGAAGAAAATTAATGAGTTATCATAATTACACTAATAATACTTGAAGCAGAAGCATTGCTGAATATTTCAGGTCGGAATATCGTAAACATTTATTTAGGCTGCGATCGCATTTCTCCCCTTACACTCACCAATCTCACACTCTCCGATGGGTAGGAACTCTCGTTGAAGGGGCCCATCCCCAGTTGTGCCCGCAGATCATTTACCTTCCGACGGCCCACCCTCAACAACAATAATCATATTAATTCCATCCCTTCTCTCACCTGATCTGCTCCGCCAGTTTCTCCCCCATCTTCTGCTCCTGACTCAGCATGTCTTCCAGTACGTTCCGTACGATTTCTTCCGACTTGTGCATCCTCCTTTCTCTGAATTCGAAAATATTATAATCATAATAATAATTTAAATTAGGAAAAGTTCAAGACCTGAAAATTTTTCACAATCGCCATTATACGGGCACAATCAGAAGTACCTAACATTTTTGTATCGCAACCGTGGCTCAACTGACTTTGAAAAAAAATTTTTATAAATTAATAATCACTTCAAACACATTTAATAGAATAGTTTCGTACTAGCCTTAGATCCTGATCGAAGTCGTGTTTCTCCCACAGTTGCCACAGTCTCTGTTCCGTCGTCGACAGCAGAGGAGCGAGGGAAGACAACCTGAGAAATGGGAATGAAAACTACGCACCATTTCTTAAATTTTCGATGTTCATAGTGTGATTAAATCGGCTTCAGTCATTCGAAATTAGACCAGTCCCGTAAGTGACCGTAATTGTACTGGGGGATGACTGACCACTGTTCCTGTTCCATTCTGCTTGCCACGAAGGCATCGTTCATCGGGAGAGAAGGCATCGTAGACGATCTGGAAGGACCTTATCCATCAATTGCAAGAATGTCACACGGGTCAATAGTTCAGAAACTAAATGAGATACGATAGCATCCGACAAAAGTGGGGAAGACTTCAGAGACTGGAAGCACCCGGTCAGCTCATCGGAATTCACACCTATGCGGGGTTCATCCTGGCACAATTTACGACTCTCTTTCTTCCGATACTCTATTGAGATTATTGGAGAGATGTGCCCCGCGTCTAATTACGATATGCCAATCAGACCTTCTCAGCATAGGATAATATGTAGTAAATCAGAGTGGATAAGAATCGACAGGCGTACAAAAAGACGCTGTTCTATGACAAAAACATTTTAAATGCAGAAAAAAAAGCCTACTTTGTATAGTTTCAACAATAATTAAAAGCTACACTGGAATTAAACAAACTTGTACCGATATTTTAAATATTTTCGAGAAATTAGTTGTGGAAACTACATACTTTCCATTTTAGCAAACAAGGTAAAAACCAAAACATAAGGTGAATCACCTGAGACTGGAGGTAGACGAGATGGTCTTCGTGACGTCGTCCATATCTTATCTTATCTCTCGCCCCAAATATCCCACTTCTTAATTCCACTCTCTCGCTTTCTCACTTCAGCCCCAGGGGCTGTTGATAGAACCTGCAATTCATCTATACTCATCTGAATAGTCATAAATCAGTCGATGAGGCAACAAAGGGAAAGAGTAACGTACGCGTCCCTCCAACGATTCAAACAACTTCCTTTCCCTCCCTCGATCCACTCTCTCCTTTTCCCATTCTCTCTCACCCTCCGACCTTGGACGAGAGAGAGAGAGAGAGACAGACGCCACATTTGCATATCGCAGTCCCCCTTACTCACCATTCCTTTTTGGTGATTCATCTAGCGTTTGAAATAAGAATAGATATTTCGTAGAGTTCTGACTACTCGTTGCAACATCACAGTACAATAATCCGAACATTTATTTTTGCATAGTATAATAAATCGAAACTCTATGTTCATCGGTAAACATGTATATGAAACACATTGGAGGTGCATTCAACAGATTGAAACGAGTAATATGAAATCGAGTATTTTGTGACTATCTGCGCACATAAAAATCAATCATAATGAAGAATGAAGGAAGCAGTAATACGAAATGGAAAATTCAGTCAACGTTAACCCTAAGAGTACAATTCATGTAGACTATTTGCGATTAATATGGTGTTCAGTGACAAATTAAACAGAAAGTATGTACAAACAATCAATGGAATGCGTACAGTAACTCTTGAAGAGTGCAGTATCCTCTTGCACTATATTCACTCACTTCTTGTTCGCTGGAACCAGTGGTCGTTTCGGAGTCTTCGAAATGCAAGACGGCGTGCCTGACAATACCCTGATTATCACACCAGATCAATTACCGCAAGGTCTCAACGGTTAGCTCTACAGTACTCCTCATTTGTATGAGTATATCTCACCTCTGGCAGGGGATGCGAATCGAGTACCGGGAGGCACCGTAACCCTGCTCCCCTTCGGAGAGGAAGTCTTCGGGAAGATCTCAAATCTCATCATTCCTCCATCATGTACACCCTAACATACCCTGTCCGCGTTCTTCTTGGGTGAGATGGAGGAGATGGCTGACTGGTCGAATGTGAAATTGGCACCAGCCGCAGCCTCCTCGCCTCCTGCACAACTCCTTCCATATACTCGGTATAATCGCTCATCTTCTATCTGCCTCGGTACACACTCTCGCCACTACATTAACTAGTCCAGTGCAGTATCCTCCCACTTCTATCACCCTCCGCCCATCCCTTCCAGTCTCCTCTACCTGAATTGGCTGTGAGTCGCGCAATCTTGGGAAGTGGGGCGAGACGAGTGGAGGACGTCGTGGGAACGAGCGGGCGACGACTATAAATTGATCATATTTTACAACAACAAAAATGTTACTTTTTTGCAAGCAAAAAATAATAAAGTGTATCGACGCTTCAATTCATCGTTGAAGCTGTGAGTGCTATGCAGGATAAAAGAAAGGCGATACCCGAGATTCGGTTTGTTGGGCGTCGTTCCCCATTTCGTCTCTTGCAACAGCTGTGCCTTACGAGCCTGCAAACACTTTGTATATGCGTGAAAACGGGAAAAATCGCGGAAAACGGAAAAAAAATTAGCACATTGACGAGTATTCTATTTACCTATTGATAGTGTCACTCGACCTCGGTCCCCCTTCCCCTCACCTGCGCCTTTTGCTCCCTCTCCATCTCCTTCTCGATGTCGTGCGTGTTGACGACATGCGAAATGTACGCAAGTGGTTCCATCCCTGCACATATTTCACGTATATAATAGGAGTGCATGCGTGCATTCCAAGTAGGAGGAAGGTAGTCCTTCCACATCCCTCTTCTGCCATCTTCCTCACCGTCGATGTGCACTCGCTCTCCAGGATGTTCCTTGAGGAAGGCGGAGTATGCCTCTGCGACGGCCTGTTCCGCGTGAGGAAGCAGCTGCTTGTTAAGACGATTCTCGTACTGAAACAAGGGGGAATCATCCTGGCAAGAAATGTTTATGTCCAACTCTATCAGTTATCTTTCACCACCAGTCTCCCTCTCCATTCTCTCTTTCGCCTCACCTTTATCCTCTGATCGAGAGATCCTCCTCTATTAGTATACTTGTCCATGCTGTTTTCACTGCTTTCGAACTGCATCTTTTCCTGAGATTCTTCATTTCCCATATTAAGGATACTGTATTAACAGCAACAAAAAAACAAAACAACTCTTCGTAACTCACCATCCAATGAGTCCTCCAAGCTCCGATTTTCTCGTATACATCTCGTCTTCTCTCGTAGATTCTTTCCAGTCGTTCCACTTCAGATCGTGCCTCTTCCACCGAATCGTTCAGCGCTCAAATTGTACTAGTTTATTACTTTTCTGAACAGATTATTAATGAACAGCCAGAAATAGTTGAAATAGCTTTAGGGTCTCTTTAATTCCGTCTCCACTCACAGGGGTCGAACTGGGCGGGAAGTCGTCGCTCCTCCTCGCCCACACAGCACATCTCCCACAACTCGTGCAGGCGAACAATGCACTCCTTGTACTCCGAATCCCGATAATTCACCCACTCCGTGTATGCACTACCAATCTAAAGGTGTCATTACATTTTAGAATTCTTTACACAATAAATTCTATTCATGTGCACAACATACGAATGCTTGATCTAATCCATTCCATGACACATACGATTCCCCAAGCGACTATCCTTCCTAATACTTCCCCCTCATAACCTTGAGTCTGTTCTCCTCGAGATGCTCCATGAGATCGGCAGTGAGGGCACTCTCGGGGGCGCGGGGGTCCACTTCCAGAACTGCTGCCACCTCCTCGTCGTAGTCGCACTCTGCAAGGAAGAGTGACACTAGTTATGGATGGGAACATTTGTGATAATAGAAGGAAGCAATAGAATAGGAGATACTCACTCATTCTACCGATCCACTCGTTCATTTCCCTTTGTCCCTGAATAATCGTCTCCAATCTCTCCGCCAGTATCTTCTCCATTCGCCTGTTTCTCTCTCTCAGTTCATCGATGGCCGCTCGTGGAGCCAACTGCAATTCCATGCTTTCCCAGGGTATCGATACACACTTTCCGCTATCTCATCAGCGTTTCGAGATTCAGCATTTCCGTAAAAAACAAAGCTCAAGGGTGTTCCTTGTTTCAAGTGACTGACCACTGAAGTGTCAGGGAGAGATGCGGCAGTCTCGTTGGATAGATCCGACCCAAGGCGGGAAGTGAGATGGGCGAAACGGTCGATCACCTGCTCAGGCATTCATTTATAAAGTTTACATTCATCAATCACAGGCTTAAAATGTTCCTTGTTCAGAATGAGTTTGCGTGAGAAGAAAGATAACCTTCTTCTGCTCCTCGATGAGAGTTCCTCGCTGCTCCTTCAGTATCTTCACATCCGCCTCGAGAGCCTTCCACTGAAATATCGCGTATCTAGCGCCGCAACAAGTAACACCATCATAGTTCAGAGTTTTTGAAAAGTTAATTATTTAGAGCAAATTATAAGAAATTCACCAGTGCAATCGATCCAGCAGGGTGAGCATTCATGTTGAACGATTTCATGCCCAACTCGCGGCGCATATCCGTGACCTGAAAAAATATTGTTTCATGAAAATCAAATCAAAGTTACCAAAGAAAAAGAAGTGTGGAAGTATCACCTTTCCAGTGAATTCGGAGATCTGTTCATGGACGGCTGTCACCATTGCCAACTCCGACGACACCTACAAGCAACAACAACATTCGTATACAACACAAACCTAGTGGGAATTGGCATATACAACAACCTACCATTTCCGAGAGCAGTCTCTCCACGTGCCCGTAGGCTTGGTTGACTCTTGTGAGTCTGGAAAACGAACCGCTGCATTTAAATAGAACAAAATGATAATGAACCTGCGATCCTCATCCATATCGACTTTGTCCCATAGATCATTCAAATCAGAGATCGTGCTCCTGAAGACAGGGAAAATAATACGATATTAGATCTTTTTTTCCAGCATGAGAATGAGCACTTACGTAATTTTGTTGACCATGAGATCCGTTCTGTCAAGGACCGAGAGGCGACGACGGGCCTGATGTGTGTTTTAAGTTAAACCTAAGTTAAATCTTCCAAGATGTGCAATTTTTTTCAGTTAAAGCTATAACTGCACAAGAATTCAATAAACAATTATCAAATGTCAAAGGGAAATACTCTTTTCTTTGGGCAAAGATGGTCGGTCGTTGTCTTTGCAGCCGCATTGATGATTGCAGATCTGAACAAGATTACGAACATTACAAAACGACTAATTATATTAAAATGCAACACATCTTAAAAGATAGCCCACTTGAGGTCGGCTCCGACTCCAATCTTATCCCAGGTGACACTTTCCAGCTCATCTCGAACCAATTGCGCGCGATCCTCTGGGCTCAAACTCTTATCGAGTCTAAAAAATATCCGACTAATTGATTTAATATGAAAGGGAAGTGGAAGAACACTGTAAAGGATAAACAACAAACACTTGTGTTGAATTTTGACTTGCACCTTCCGTATCCATGGATCCTGCAATAATGAGTATACAGAGTTCAGTATGTAATCTCTAGCAGTGATGAAAACAACAACAAAAACAATAAATGACAGCCGTAGATTCAATTTTGCGATTCTCGCGCTTAAAATTCGTTGGGTAACTGCAATCGTGATAAGACCAATTGAATTTTTTTTAAATTTCATTAAAAATGAAATTATTACTTCAAATGAGATGACATGCTATCAAATTTCTTTATTATCAATTAAACATGAAAAATAAACATAACACCAGAGTAACTATTGGTAGAAAATAAAATATGAATGATAAAATTAATAAATTGAAAGATTGGAACGCCCGCCCGACGATATTTCCTAATATATTTGTCTTTTCTATGGATGTGTTTTCAGATTTTCCGGTTTCTGTGAAATATTCTTGAAATTCGCGAGTTACTTCGTTTGGCAAAGGTTATTACATATTTTAAACGTAATGTAGATGCCATGTTCATATTGTATGAAATGCCCCCTCCGTGAAATTCATTACTTTTCCTTGTCTTCTGTTGTTATATATCCCTTTTCAGTTAACTATGGGACAAAAAACGGCAGGGGATGTCCTGCGCTCCGGAAGGGGTCGCGAGGAAAAGATGCGATTGCTCAAGACTAAGCAAACGAAAAAGCTCACGAAGAAGCTCAATCGAATGGGCAAGAAGGTCAGGCATTAGTTTAACTTTAACAATGAGAATTCTTAAGTTTTCGACATATTTCTTCCTTACTTTTTTAATGCGCTTTGCCTACATTTAACAGTAAAACATTTATTTTCAGGGTGCCCTCAAAAAACACGTCACAGACAAACTACGAGGCATTAAAGCGACCAAGTCGCAGGATTCTCGCAAACGAGTTCACAACGTATGTTTCTTCTGGAATTGGTTCTCCTATTCGATCACAGTCTTCGTGTTTAAAGGAGCGTCCTTCTTGTATATGCCTTCCTCAGTATTTTTTTCATTGAATAATGCATTGCTCCGTCAGATTATCGATGATTACGAGGTCGATCGCAGTTTTCAGTACAACGAGGAACAAGAGGTGAGCTTCTCTATTTGTCTTGTCTTCATCATAAAATCTTGTAAAATGCATAATTGAAAATGTGTTTCGTAATTTGAAAATTATCTCTTGATAGCAATCGTTAATGGTCCGTTTTTTTTCAAGGATATTCTCCCCATGGACATGCTGAACGCTGACATTGACTGGGAGAAAACTCCGTTCGCTTCAATGCGCAAAAGGAAGCTTGAAAGAGGTATGGAAAAATACGCTTCTACCTTTCAATGATTCACTGTTTCTTCTACGATTGATATATTTGCAGATGCAGCTCAGGAAGCTGCAGACGAGGAAGATGTGCTGGAGGCGCAGAAGCGACGTTTCGAGGGAACTCTCGAGGATGATCGGTTAGTCAGCTGCAACATAAGAAATCGATCAATAATAATAAATCACATTTAAAGTATAGCAATGGTTGGTCTGTTTCAGGGAAGAATTGCTTCCGATCAAGCTTAAGGATGGAACACTCGTGCGGCCAACACAGAAGGTTGCGTTATCTCATTTTTTGATGCTTTACTGACATTTGCATGAAATGAATCTGAATTGATCACCGTTGATCATCCAATAAATTCAGAAAAAGAAGACAGCTGCTCAAATCGCAGCTGAAGAAGAGGAGGAGGGCAAGCTGTTCGGGGAGAACGGCGAAGAGACAGCCAAGGATGTGAGTAGACCAGAGAAGGGGAGTGTGCCTCGGGTGTGAATGGAATGGTTGCAGCCCCTGGAGGGTCTCTCTGCAGCCGAGATAATCATCAAGCGACGGGAGATGCTGGAGGAACACAAACGGACCATCGCAGGCTACTCCATGGCACTCCTCTCCGATCCACAAACCAATGTTAGTT
This sequence comes from Pristionchus mayeri, assembly GCA_036245805.1. Taxonomy (NCBI): domain Eukaryota; kingdom Metazoa; phylum Nematoda; class Chromadorea; order Rhabditida; family Neodiplogasteridae; genus Pristionchus; species Pristionchus mayeri. The sequence continues at coordinate 33,886,625 of BTRK01000006.1, read as the reverse complement.
TACTTTAACATATCGGGTTCATAATATTTGTTAACTGAGTTTATTCCGTTGATTAAGTAATGGAAAAAAGCTTTTCATTTTTCTTATCTCATTTATTTATTCCTATAGCACAATGTTGCACACCTGTGATGTGTTCTTCTTCTACTTTCCTTTAGTGAATCTTCCTTGCAGATCTTTAAGCTGCGCGATCTTCTGGGATTGTGTGCGGGAGGCAGCAGTGCCCATCCCATCGTGAGAGAGGCTGTGCAGAAACTAGCCATCGCCAGTACTGTCCAGGTATCCAACAACGAGACTAGGGATGACTCATTCAGATAGTTAGAAGATCTCTCATAATAAGCTCATAGTTAGAGAGGTGTATGTTATGGCAGTCATTGTGAGCCTAGATGGAAATCTCAGGTGCTGGTTGACATAATCCCTGGATACGCCATCCGTCCACTCACCGACCAAGAGAAGGAGCAGTCAGTGGCCAAGGACACCAAGAAGCTCCAGACATTTGAGGACGCTCTACTCAGGTACAATGAGCTTGCAGGATATCGAAAGTTTTGATGCTACTGTGAGAGTAGAATGCCTAGCAACGTGGTGTACATGATAAACTTCTTAAAGTACAACAATGTTCGCGGAACGGAAAAATATTCACACAGCCAAATATTTTCCCGTTATGCGAATATTGTTGTACTTTACGAAGTTTATCATGCTCATCATGTTGCTACACATTCTACTCTCACAGTATCACTAAGATTCGTTCGATTGCTTTTTCGATTATTATTTTTTGAGGCTATAGAAATTGTATTGAATCTCTAAGGAGTGCGAGAAGTGGCGAGACATTGTCAGTGTCGATAACATAGGTCGAGTGCAAGTTGTGATTACAGGTACTACCTCAAGTTCCTGCAGCTGGCTGAGAAATTGTTCAAGAAGCTGAAGCCTTCGTTGGGAGCAGACACTCACACGAATAAGATTGGAATGGTGGCACTACGGGCAGTGTGCAGAATGGTGAGGAGAAGGCAGCAGAGGGGGTTGCCTGGCACCCATTTAAACCATATGTTCATCTCTCGATGAATTTCCCCATGATTTAAAGGATAGTCAGATCGTAGTTCTAGCTTAATAGATCTGTCGTTTGGCAGTCTCACTGAGAGTTGTCTCAGGTGGTCGCCGCTCCTCACTTCAACTACGCTACCAACATCGTGACTGCAGTGACGAAGATGGTGATGAATGGACATGAGGAGGTGAGGGGCCACTCACTCATTCAATTCATACTTTCAAAGAGTACACCTCATACTCTCTATTCCAGAGCATCAAAGTAGTGTGTGAGACGCTGTCCGAACTGTTCAAGACTGACCTCCATCTCAAGATCTCGCTCTTCGCCGTGAAAGGTACTCCCTCAATCCCTGTCTCTGTATACATACGACATAATTAATGGTAGAAATGTATTGCAGGCGTTCATTTCATCGTGAAGAAGAAGATCCAGGCAGTTCCTCCCGCTCTCCTCACCACTTTTCTCTCCCTCAAGATCACGGTCAGATATTGAAATATCTGGCACAGAATTATCTACTCACTGGCAATGTGACAATTGATGATGAGTGTGGTTGAAAGTAATACTCATTGTTCGAGAGCCACACGATCGGATGTGTTTAGTGCAGCCTTTTATAGAAAGTAGCGAACGAGGACAAGAAGAGCGGGAAGGGACTTCTGATCGGGAAGAAAATGAGGCTGAAGAAAGAGAAGGGAATGAAGAGTAGGAGAAAGGTACCACATTCACTTCATCGATTTACTTCTTCCATTATGCACTCACAACTAGAAAGGATTATGCAAAGCAAATTTTTAAAGTATATCGTGTGAAAGTGTGCTGAGAAATTCTGAATAGTCCATAGACAGTGATAATGGTCCATTTGCAGTACGAGAAACAGCTGGAGCGTCTGACGAATGATCTGAAGGAATTGGATGCAGCTGAGAATCTGAGCACCAAACTCAAAACGGTGAGTAGTTGCACACAAGTGTACTTATTCAACTTTCTATGAACCTCTAAACTTATGTACACATTTTTTTCAGCATCAAAGTTAAAATATCGCAATAAGCCTTAAAAGGGAATGTTGTTCCATTTGTTTTTAGTCAAATTTTTTAAAATTCTGATTTGCAAATACTCAGTTCTACGGTTTAAATGGTTATCTAATTGCGTCTAGTCCTCTATCGTATAGACGTCGGGTGGTAAGCTACGTAGATGGGCATGCGATGTTCACCCACTCAATGGATGTTTGTGTGTAGGCGACGGAGGCGATGAAGCAAGTCTTCCACATCTACTTCTCCATTCTACGAAGGATGCCCACGGTGGCACTGCTGCAGCCTGTTCTGGAAGGTAAACAGGCTATTATATCACCGCAGTTGGCAAGAAATTATAAACTATATCGTATTGTAGGTCTCTCCAAGTTCGCACACCTCCTCAACGTCGAGTTCTTCTCGGACATGATCAAGTGTATGGAGGAGATCATCGATAATAAGGTTAATTTCCTTTAAAAATGGTACTTTGTTTCGTACCCTCGGACTCCGAGGGTACCCACTTTAAGAGACCTGCTCCGTAAGAATCGAGCACCCCGCGGACACGTTTGCCCTAGCAATGGGAACCAGTTGTCCATTCGTGGGTGGGTGGAGTACCTTAGGCCCGCATTATGAAATTTGTATCTTGTTATCAGGTTGTAACAAAAGTTTTGCCCGATTTTTCAATTTTCGTTTTAAGCATACGCCGTCTTTTATTCTCAAGATCTTTTCATACTGTTTCATATATTCGTTGAGTGATTGGATACTCTTTCTATCACACATTAGTATAAACCAAACCTTTTGATATCATGACCGCATTTCAAAGTTAAAGTTACTGCTTTTGATATCTGAACTACATATTTTTTGGGTCAGCACTCTACGGACATCCGTGATAATGCAAATATCAAGGTATCTTTGGAAAGTGTGATGACCAAGCATAATAAAGAAATATCTAAATAGGGATTACCACAAAAAGCGTTACCGAAACTCAGGTCATTTTTGATCTTTCGTCAAAAAGGGCTTGGTCGGAATCAGTTCCTTACACCGCATAGCCGTAGCCGTAAGTCTATCGATTTCAAATGCATTTAAACTTTAAGCACCTTCCATGGTAAGCTCACATTTATTGTCAAGTGGACATAAAATGATTGTATTTGAAAATGCAATATTGCATACTCAGATACTGGTATTACAATGTCGAAATTGAAGTTTCCATAAATGTCATGTTTCCATCATACAAGATAGCTCAGACTTTATATTGTTTTCTGAACTCTTACTCTATAACTTATTGACTTGGCCTAGTCAGGGGATAGTTTCCTTTTGAGGAGATCGACTCGAACTATGTACACCGAATTCCAATATTTTGGCTGTGATGACCATGATTCAAAATTTCAGAAAATATCAATTTTCTAGAAGCGGAAAAGGCTATGCTCCATCATTCCTTTATGATATAAAGCCCCATGGTAGTAGATGTAAAAGAACTTAAGATGAAGCCAGAATGCTTGATTCGTGAATCAAGATCAACAGTCCTTTGATCAATGATTATTCGCGAATAATTGATTTCAATGATCTGTAAATTGTGATACATTGAATCAACAACTAGATCCAATATAGTTTTAGAAAGTACATCCAACGGGCTTGCCAATCCACTATACGAGATTATACACCAATGTTTTCTCCTAGAATATGAGCGTGATAAACAAATATGTGTGTATCGTGAATATTTCACTTTTGTCGAAATCGGATTTTCTCGCATTCCCTGAAAGCGGGATGTGATTCGAAGATGTGAATATAATGAACAAGTATTACCCAAATATATGCTATAAAGTTAGGTCGTGACGTTTCAAGCGAAGCCTTTTAGGAGATTTCAAACTTCATGGTCGAAATCGGGCAAAACTTTTGTTACAACCTAATATATGTTACGACCATTGAGTGGGAAGAAAATATTAATTTAGTCGAAAAATGATGAAAAATCATAATTTATTAACGCTATAAGATGAACCCAATTTTCAAACGGCATCACTCTAGTAGTGCCACGGAGGTATATAAAATACCTTTTAATGAAATTATACTTGATTCTAAATTTTCAATTTCTACCAAAAATATCATACTTTTCGACATAACATGCTTCTTTCGAACTAAAGCCAATAGGTTTTATGTACGCGTTGTGCCTCTATGATGCCAACCAATGCCCCACACAAAGCCGAAGCCCCCTGACGCTGCCAACTTTGCGAAATTTTTAATCGAATGTGTGACATGCAGACTATTCAGTCAAATTCTTATCAGTTTTCGGCTGAATAGTCTTCAATACTCGGTTGCTTTCAACATTTTCTAACATTTCTGAAGACGAGTAAGTTCATACTGCGAAAAAAACAGGAGTATCCCTCATTTCTAGAAATTCGATTTTCGAGCATTTCCAAATTGGCAAATTCATACATTTCTAACTTACAATCTGAAACCCAAAGCCAATAGGTTCTGTGTATACGTTGTACTATGGAGCAAGGTTAGTAAGATAAATGGAATGGAAGACACCTAGGCACCTGCCAAGTTTGCGAAATTTTCGATCAAAGTTGCGGCATTGAAGGTACCGGCCACATAGTTTAACGATTTCAGCCGATTTATCGTGAACACTCGATTACTTTCAACAGCATTTGCCATTTTTGAAAGGAAACAATTTCATAATGCACAAAAAACCTGAGTAGGACTCATTTTTAGAAATTCCATTTTCGTGCATTTTAAAGTTGGCAAATTCATGCATTGATCACTCGCGATCAGGGACCCAAAGCCAATAGGTTTGGTGCAAGTGCTATAGTTCGGGGTACAATTATTGTGAAAAGTACAATGAGAGGCCTGTATGAACCTTCCATGTTTGCGAAATTTTTACTCGAAATAGTGAATTTGGCTTGGTCGGTCAGAACTTTTCCAATTTCAGCCGATTATTGATTCATACTCGGTCGTTTTCCTCAGTTTACAACATTTCTGAATGAAAATAGATGTTTACTGCTTAAAAACAGCACTAGGATCCATTTCGGAAAAATCGATTTTCAAGCCCTCTAATATTGGCCAGTAGGGTGGCGAGAATGGCTCAAGGATATCCGTCTTGTTTACCCCCTCTCGCGGCTCATCCTTGAGAGGGGTGTTTACAGCCTCCCTCTCGTTGGCTCGAGCCGTGTTACAACCCTGAGCCGTTTGTGAGCCGTTTTTGGCGGCTCAAGAGCATCGGCAGTCTCTCCCCTCGTCTCTCCCCCCTGGCAGTCCCCTTTCCCTGCTCTCTCACATCCACACACTCTCTCGCGTCTCTTCCCCTGAGCCGTTTGTGAGCCGTCCGAAACGGCTCACACATGGCTCAAGGCTCATCTATGCCAGCGGGAAGGATATCCTCTCTATCCTTTCCTGACCCTTTCTCGCTCTCTAAAAGACGACCCGTTGAGCCATTTTCGCCACCCTATTGGCCAGTTCCCGAAATGCTAACTCATCTTCAGGAGCACAAAGCCAAAAGGTTTAGTGCATATACTGTTCTTCAGGATACCATTCGTGGGAAAAGTGTATTGGATGGCCAGTTTGTACCTGCCATGATTGCGATTTTTCTATTGGAAATTCATATAAAGCGTTTTCAAGGTCGATATCATCAAGATCGGAAAATTGATTAACATTTTTGCAAAGTTGGCAACTCTCAACAGGATATTCATTGTGTTGTTCTTACTAACCACACTCCGTACTACAGCGCATACTACAAAATTTTTTGCTTTATGCCCCAGAAGATGAGTAAGCAATTCGTGAACTGGCCAACATTAGAGGGTTTGAAAATCGATTTTCTCGAAATGGGCCCTAGTCTTGTTTTTTAGCAGTTCCAATCTATTTTCATTCAGAAATGTTGTAAACTGAGGAAAACGACCGAGTATGAATCAATAATCTCTGATCGAAGTTCTGATCGACGAAGCCAAATTCACTATTTCGAGTAAAAATTTCGCAAACATGGAAGGTTCATACAGGCCTCTCATTGTACTTTTCACGATAATTGTACCCCGAACTATAACACTTGCACCAAACCTTTTTTGTGCATTATAAAATTGTTTCCTTTCAAAAATGGCATATGCTGTTGAAAGTAATCGAGTGTTCACGATAAATCGGCTGAAATCGTTTAACTATGTGGCCGGTACCTTCAATGCCGCAACTTTGATCGAAAATTTCGCAAACTTGGCATGTGCCTAGGGGTCTTCCATTCCATTTATCTCACTAACTTTGCTCCATAGTGCAACGTATACACAGAACCTATTGGCTTTGGGTTTCAGATTGTAATGTATGAATTAGCCATTTTGGAAGTGCTCGAAAATCGAATTTCTAGAAATGAGTGATACTCCTGTTTTTTTCGCAGTATGAACTTACTCGTCTTCAGAAATGTTAGAAAATGTTGAAAGCAACCGAGTATTGAAGACTATTCAGCCGAAAACTGATAAGAATTTGACTGAATAGTCTGCATGTCACAAATTAGATTAAAAATTTCGCAAAGTTGGCAGCGTCAGGGGGCTTCGGCTTTGTGTGGGGCATTGGTTGGCATCATAGAGACACAACATATCACGCCTCTCATGAAAGAATCAAGCTGGGCATGGGAATGGTGAAATGAGTTCTAACCGGATTTGGCCACCCTGAGGCATGTCTGAGTGACCCCCGAAGTCTCATTGTGCAGACTTCATTTTGGAGCTCCCTACATAGGGTCGCATACCGGCCTCACCGCCTTTGAGCGCTGTTTTCTCAGATACGGTGAAAGATATAGCGAAATTGACCATTTTCACAGTAGATGCAGTTCCACGACAGCTTTCGAATGAGTGGTTTGCCAAAAAAATACGAGAACCCTGGTGAAAGTTTCGCCCTTTTTACTTTGCCTGGATCGTTTGAACTTTATTTTCAACAGGGATAGCGATAGGAATTCGATCATTTTCGGGCGAGCGCTTCGAAAAGAGCGGTGTGAAATGAAATCGTATGTTGAAAATAAAGTTCAAACGGTCCAGGCAAAGTAAAAAGGGCGAAACTTTCACCAGGGTTCTCGTATTTTTTTTGGCAAACCACTCATTTGGAAGCTCTCGCTGAGCTGCATCTACTGTGAAAATTCGAGCTGCTTCTTTACCTACATTTTTGAGAAAATTGACCTACTGTGTACCACCTTAAAAACGGGTTTTAGAGAAAATGGTTTGTATAGATCGATAGAGCTCAAAAAATGAGTTGGGGTCACTCAGAGGTCAATTTTACTCTATCTTTCTCCGTATCCAAGAAAACAGCTCTCAAAGTAGGTGACGCCGGTATGCGACCCTACGTAGGGAGCTCCAAAATGAAGTCTGCACAATGAGACTTCGGGGGTCACTCAGACATGCCTCAGGGTGGCCAAATCCGGTTAGAACTCATTTCACAATTTCACCTCCATTCCCAAGAATGGCGATTCTAGCTCGATTCTTTCGTGAATGGCGTGATATACATAAAACCTATTGGCTTTGGTTCGAAAGAAGCCTGTTATGTCGAAAAGTATGATATTTTTGGTAGAAATTGAAAATTTAGAATCAAGTATAATTTCATTAAAAGTTGTTTTATATACCTTCGTGGCACTACTAGAGTGATGCCGTTTGAAAATTGGGTGCATCTTATAGCGTTAATAAATTATGATTTTTCATCTTTTTTCGACTAAATTAATATCTTCTTCCCACTCAATGGACGTAGCATATAATAAGATACAAATTTCATAATGCGGACCTGAGGTACTCCATCCAACCAAGAATGGACAGCTGGTTTCCATTGCTAGGCCAAACGTGTCCGCGGGGTGGTCGAAATGGTCGATTCTTACAGAGCGGGTCTCTTAACATAATTTAGTCTGCCCGATCTAGAAGTAGGCTCAAAAGATGCGCTGTGGGGCGCCGATAACAAATCACCTCCTTGGTAGCCACTTATATTGCCATCCCAAGGAATGGGAGCCACTTATATTGTTTCGCCGAGGTTAATGAAAATGTATGCTTTGTTTTTTCTTCTTCATTAGTATGGAGAAATAAATAACAAAAGCGACTGCTTTTAGATTTTAGCATCAGTTATCCCATTATCCTAGGAGCTTTCCATTCTGGACACACTCAATTGCGTGAACACTGTCTTCATCATTCTCTCTGGAGATGGACAGGCTCTCAATGTCGATCCCTACAGGTATTGTTACATCACTAAAACCAATACAATGCTGATTATATACGTCTGTAAAAAATATTTTGTATTCATCTGAAGAAATGATCCACTTTATCTAGATTCTACAAGTCAGTATACGACATTTTGCCTGCGATTCCCTTCCAGAAAGACCACTGTGAGTTGGAGGAACATTGCTTCCATTCACAGTTGTTTCTCGCATCAAAAGCGAATTAATTTACACGATAATTCGCTTGTAGCTCTTCGTCGGAAGTTGTGCGCCCTCATGGCACGCTGTCTGGATAAGATGATCAATGGAAGGAGAAAGCAGGTGAGGATCACATGAGTATGGGCAAATAGGAATAGAAGATTAGCGATTGCAGCTGGAAATAAGTTTTGGGCTTATTGCTTAAAAGATGTTGCACGCGGAATCGTGCTTTATCTTTCCCTATTTTGACTACTCCCTCCACCTACTAACGCAATGGATCTTGAAGTCTTGTTCCTCTCCCAACGTCACCATTCCATTGGCTGTCTCATGGTCTCCACCCCCTGCAGGTTCCTCTCTCTCGTGTCGCTGGCTTCGCTCGTCGCATCATGCTCACGTGCGTCGTCCTCGACGACATCTCAGCCCTGCCCCTTCTGGCTGTCACCAGGTTGACAATCCTTCTTTGATCGAAAAACGAACTGATCTTTGAGTATATTAGGTCCTTGGATGATATTATTCATATTGTTCTACATACAGTAGCGCCAATAAGTATTGAAACGATTTGTTAGTTTGCTATAACTTTTTCGCTGATATATTTAGCAATTTGGATGTTGTGGTACTATACACCAAATCGATCGAGGAATACGATGCACATATTGCGTCATCACGTGCATCATAACTGATTGCGTCGTGATGACGCATTCGAATTTCACTTTTTCAAACAGGCTTTATTCTTACATAGATTTTTTCCTACTCGCCACACTTTCTGTGGTTGGAGTCATACCCGAGGCCTACCTAGAAAAAAAATTTGAGGTTGCTGCGCGACCGCACTTTTGCTGCAGCCTTGCTGCAAAAAGGGAATCTGAAATTCAGATATCGGCTTCTTGACAAACTAGAGACTCGTTCCAAGCACCAAAATGATCCTCATTGCGGTCCCAGATCATCCTGTGAATATGGAAACGATATTCCAAAATTTGCCCTCAGGGCATGGTAAAATCACTTTTTCACATGACCACTATTTGGAGATTCATAACTATGTAGGAACTGTATATAAAAATCTGGTTTTTGCTTAATCATGTTCACAATGTTGTAGTTATATGATTCCCAACTTTTTAGAGTGTTTGGATATCTTTCCTTTTCGCGGCTGTCGTGTTTCTGAGGCGCACCGTGGTCCTGATTGCATGACCCTTCGAAAACATGTTTGAGAGAAAGTTATGGAAAACCTTTGTTATTGTGTATACCTGTCCAACACGTTATGAAGAACTGAATCCCAATTTTTTGAAATGTTTTAATAACTTCGGGCACAGTTGCGGGTCGGAGACTCGAGAGTGCCTCCGAAAAACGATCGCCGCGGACAGGAAAGATATCCAAACACTCTAAAAAAGTTGGGAATCATATAACTACAACATTGTGAACATGATTAAGCATAAACCAGATTTTTATATACAGTTTCTACATAGTTATGAATCTCCAAAAAGTGGTCATGTGAAAAAGTGATTTTTTCCATGCCCTGAGGGCAAATTTTGGAATATCGTTTCCATATTCACAGGATCATCTGGGATCGCAATGAGGATCACTTTGGTTTGGCGAGTAGGAAAAAATTTATGTAAGAATAAAGCCTGTTTGAAAAAGTGAAATTCGAATGCGTCATCACTACGCAATCAGTTATGATGCACGTGATGACGCAATATGTGCATCGTATTCCTCGATCGATTTGGTGCATAGTTCCACAACATCCAAATTGCTAAATATATCAGCGAAAAAGTTATAGCAAAATAACAAATCGTTTCAATACTTATTGGCGCTACTGTATGTACAAATACTGATGGTATTGAATCTAACGGTAGTCCTCAACATTCCTGGCCAAATCTTGCCCTTCAGGACCTTCTTCGTTTCTCATCCGAAGCTGCTTATACTGGTGGAGACTGCAGAAGAGGAAGAGGGTCAGTCATTTACTACACAAGAACAACCTTATTTTCTTTAGCACAAATAACCCCAACTTAGCATTCCGAAAGTTTCGTTAGCGAGCTATTGTACGAATGAAACAAAAATGATCCCTACACATAGTATGAGATTGATGAAGGGCAAACAAATTCATTTGTACAACAATAATATTAGGAGGCGGCTCGGTGATGTACAACGCGAACCACGACGACCCCGACTCGGCTAATGCTCTCAGATCGGATGCAACTCTCGAATTGAGCAGACTGGCTAAGGTACGGAAAGGTGGAGGGACGGAGAATGCACTGGGCGGGGTTGAATACCGTAGCTGTGGGAAGAAGAGGAAGATGCTTGGAAACTTGTGTGATCTGATGTTCACCATTATGAACTCGTGCAAGGATCATAAACATCCCTATGTATTTCTTCTCCAGCGTCGTCACCGTCTTCTTGCCTCGATTGGCCGCAACATCCTAAACGGAGTCCCGAGTATGGGCATGCATCGAGTCGATCCCGAAGCTGTCAGCCTGTCAGTATCTTACTAGTAGGAGAGAGAGAGCGACCATTGAAAAAAATTCTTGAGGGATTATAAAATCGCTCAATAGTGGGAAACAACAATAGTTAGCAAACAAAGATTACTGTAATCCATCTCATCAATCACTGACTGAGTCCTCGTTGCAGTCCTCCGTGGAAATTGGGTGAGGACGAGGAATCTCACGAGGAAGCAGGTGCATTCACTCTACTCAATCAACAGGCGAAGAAGAGGAATCTCAAACTGACCAGTGAGTGTGGCTAAGGATTAAAGGCTGGCGAGCAGGCTCGAGTAATCACTGTTCTGCAAATGGGCTGTTGAACTTCCACGGTACTGGGCGTATGATATTTTTGGAAATTAATTTTGCAGGCAAGACTCTCTACTCATCCATCATAAATCTGCTAGAGAGTGATCACTGATTGAACTTCATCGATTAGGTTATCGATCTTTCCTTGTTTTGTTGCGTTTCGATGTTTGAGCTCATCTGTGGATGGTCGTTACGTGTAGTTTTGATTTATGGAGTTCCCTATTATCGCTTCCTCCGTTGATTTGTCTGTTTCTTGTGTTAAAAAAAAAATAAAGTGTTAAAAAAGTGCACTAATATTTCATGAAAATAATCGATTTAAGGGTCCAATAAATAACTGCGAAGATTCGTCTCAATAGTAAATCGTCGGACTATTTATGTTGCTTCCAGAGTGATAATAAAGAATCATGTTTATCTCTGCGAGAACCATTGGAAAATGCTCGATGTGCAGAATGTAGAGGTATATACGGTGGGAGTGACAGAAAGATAAACGGTGCTTAAGATGTCGACATACACGATCATTTCGAATGATAAGATTCTAGAGATGGTCAAGAAGGGGTAGCACCAAGGATTACGGTAAGCGGGTTGCACAATCTAGCCAGTGTATTGTACCAATGCAATGTACCAAAGTGACTAAAACTAAAGGGGGCGGGGCACCAAATGCTCTTAGAAGAGACTCGTTTTGGAAAGGTGCATGCGGTAAGAGTAAAACATGAAATATGTACAATATTGCGACAATATCAAACAGCATTCTGGTACAATCAATATTAGATAGAAATACGGTATCTCTTAGGTATATATTAAAGCCGTGAAGTGATACCTACAAAATACATGGAGGAGGAGATTAAAGGACTTAGCGAACTATACAACCAATCGATATTTGATTCGAGGCTACTGACCCTGAGTTGCATTCCATTCATTAATAATCAAAGCAAGTATGTGCCTTCCTCAAAATAAAGACTGAAATAGCATTTTTGGGAAGTACATAGTCATTTGGAAGTAAGGTACGGTAAAGATTGAAGAGGCAAGTAGACCAACACAGTAGCAAATGTCGATAAGTTGGAGGTAAGGAGTTAGATGTTAGGGAAGCGCATAGTTCACTAATACAATATTGAAACTTCTGAAAAAGTCAGGAGAAAATACTCGTGGCATGCAATACAAGCGTAGTTTCACTATATGTGAGAGGGAGTCGGTGCTCGATCGATGACTGTAGTGTACTGTCTCACATCGAGAATACTGTATCCGTACCGAGGATCGACTGAGTCCGCGAGATGATAGAGGCCGCGTCGATGTCAGACAGCTGCCAATCACCGTTGCCAGTGAGTCTGAGATAATATAATCAATATTTGATCCTACGGTAACCATTGAATAAGCAGATGACGCAAGATGTAAAAATACCGTACCTCAACTCCACGTCGTGCAACGCCTTAAGCGAGTACCGATGGCCTACGGAGACGAATGTGATGCTCTCCTTAAATACTTCACACTTATTGTGCGCGACCAAGTGGTTAAAACTTAAATGGTTTAGTTTCAGAAACGTAGGAGAAAAACGTAGGAGAAAAAAACATCTAAAAGTAAAAAAGGGATATTTAGTTAAAGTTTAAAATGGAGATGAGGAAGGAAGTAAGTAAACAGCTGACAGAAGCTCTTCGTACCTGCTGCAATGCCTTGTACAACTGCAATTCGATATCGAATCCGAGTGCACTCGTGGCCTCGTCGAGGAAGACGATCCGCGGCTTCGCGTACAGCACTCGACCGATGGACAGACGCTGCAGCTCCCCCGGAGATAAAGTCTCCATCCTGAGGAGAAGATGCAGTATTTACAGATAACTAAGGATAAATTATCACGCGTTTTCTGAGAGATTGCATGAGCCCCCGGCACTAGGAGCTTTGAGCACAGTCCACGAGATATTTATGCTAGAGCATACTGGAGACGAGAAAACTTTTGACGCTGGCCGTTTTTATTTTCAGAGCCGGCTTTTAGGCATTTTCCGGTTCGGCATCCGGCTCTGCCATATATCAGATCCCAGATGGGCTAGAATAATGGCAATGGGCTCAAAATTTTCGGAAAATTATTGAAAAAAAACTATTACGTTGGGACCATTGTAGGTGGTCGTCAACTTCATATTGAAATTTACGAAAAACTGCAATCCAAATCAGAAAATAAATTCTACCGGCTCGGGGACCCCACCTTTTCGTGTAAACGGACATAATTTTCATTTTCAGAATCTACGTGATTTTTACATCAGAGAAAAAATTGAGCCGGGTCAAGTAAGGGTGGGAATTGGCCTTCTTGCAGCGAAAATGGTCGCCAAGTGGAGAATTTCACATGTTCATAATTGTCATTCCTTGCTATACACGCTCTATTTTACCTCCGTTCACTGTTTCATAACATTTACTTATACAACGGATCAAATTCCATTGAAAAAAACCGAATATTTCCACATTTTTGAAAAAAAAACTCATTTTTCTACCTCTCAAGTTCGCAAATTTGCATGTTGCAAACTCAAGATTTCGTTACCACTGGATGCGTTAACTATGCCTATTTAATAAAATGCCCCCCCCCTAGCTGTTTCTGCACTAGCCCCACCCCTTCCTAATCTTCCTCCCACTCACCAGTCCCATTCAACAGGGGTGTCGAACCCTCCGCATCGCTCGATCAGATGCTCCATTCGAACTATCTCCAGAATAGCAGCCAATCGGGGCAAATCTGCAGAGAGGCAAGGATAGAAAATAATTGGCTCACACTTTAACATATTCACCGCGTAATATTAATAATAATAAAATGAGAAGACAACGTTACCATGAAATCGTCATTCACTACTACAATCTTTTAAAAAATATTTAATCAGTCTGTACTGTCCTTCCCCTACAGTACCTTTCTCTACATTCTTGGCTTTAGCAGGGTAGACCAACTGCTGTCGCAACGAGTATCCCTTGGAGGGGAAGTAGGGTCGTTGCGGGAGGAAGAGCAGATTGGGTCGTGCGTGCCAGTGTCGATCCACCTTCCCTGCAATCAACCATTTAGGCCATCACAAAAGAAGTTTACTGTAGTTACGAGAATCGATCGTGAAAAGGGGGGGAGACTAAGAGGATTGGTGCAACACTCAGGCCTATGTTCCACTTCTTCTTTTGTTTCACATAATAATATTTCCTAATCACTTTATGTATCTACTTCAAACAACCACATTGCCACGCGGCACAACTCCTCTGCTCCCTACTCCTCATCCTCCCCGATCCTTTTACTCACCTGACACAGAGTGCCACAGTCCGGCGAACATCCTCATGAGTGACGACTTGCCCGCCCCACTCTCGCCCGTGATCAGCAGATTGCGACCAGCCACCAACTGCAGAGAGAGACCTGCAGCACAATCCACAATCATCATCACGTTACATACATTGTGCTACTTTTTCACTTGGTGAAACATCTATCAATCACAATTCATCCTTATCGAATTTGAATAAAATACTCGCCATTGATCACGTGGTGATTCGGATCGTTGGGAACCGCGAGCGTTACTGTATCTGTAAAATCGATAATGAATTATCGTTCTCATGTTTGATATTTGCGATGAAAACAATGCATAAATCGATAGTATCGTACCAATGGTCATGGCGATGCCATCGTCAGGCCATTCGTCGTCCGAGTTCCTCTGCTGACGAGCCAGCAGTTCCTCCTCCTAGAAGACCAATCAATGAATAGTGGGATACTGTAGAAATCATCATCAATCTATAGTACCTCTTCATCGACGTCTCCCAGTTGTCTTCCGTGCAGTTCCTCTATCTCCTTCGTCTTCTCACGATCCTCATCCGATGCCATCACCTAACATCATTCGCATATTTTAAGAGCCGATATGCAATTATCAATACATATTTCAAATATTTTGTGCCTATTGAAAAGGTCTGAATGTTCAAATAAAAATCGTTACTTACAACCTCAGCGCGTTCGTTTATGTACAAGTTTTTTCACAGTTTGTTTTTCCCTCAATAAGCAAGTTGATAAACAAGGGAATGATAGTGAAAGGACTGACGACGACACTGCTGGGGACGGTGGAGGGAGGTCGTTCCGTCTCGAGACAATCAGAGTGCAGTCGATGCAGCTCCTCCAGAAGGGCCATCACTCTGACATGGGATTGGTCAGAACTCACATATCCGAATCCTCTTCTTCTTCTCATCTACTATGACATAGTATAAGAATCGATAAATAAAATTTCACTAAATGTTTCTAGGAATTATGATATTTCATGTTTCAAGTTTTGCAAGGATCCGCCTGCGCGTCAATCGCTCCCTACTTCACGTGTCGTTTGGAGAACGGATCCCAACAGCAGCGTGGTCAAGTGGTAAGGTGTCGTGTTAACAGGCAGGAGTGTGGAGTTCGGGTCCGCCAGATCGCTGCACTTTTTTTGCCATACTGGGAAATGCTTTTGCAGAACGAAAACACAATAAAAGTCTATCAACAAGTATGGACGCCCATCAAAAAGCACTTTAAACACCAGTTCTTATCCCATTTGGAGCATACCATGAAACTAAAACAAGATACATCCAACAGTCGGAAATTTCATAATGTTGACCGTACGGCGGAAGAGGAAGTGGTGTATTCGTCTATGCCCCCCCCCCCATTCCATCCCACCCGGGCTCGATCGTAACACCGTCTCCGCCTCATCAAGGCGCCTATCCATTGGGGACGGGGAATTGGTAGTCGTGATCAATTGCCACCCTCCCTGAACACATCACAACACACGTATCTCAAATAAAACAGTGGACAACCACACCGGTTAGGGAAAAAATTCCGACTCTCATTTTGATAGAAAAAACAATTTCCCGTACGGTCTACAATATGATATGTTCGACTGTTGGATGCATCTTGTTTCATATTATGCCCAAAATGCAAAAATAACTGGTGTTTAAAGTGCTTTGTGATGGGCGTCCATACTTGTTGATAAACTGTTATTGTGTTTCCGTTCTGCAAAAGCATTTCCCAGTATGGCAAAAAAGTGCAGCGATCTGGCGGACTCGAACTCCACACTCCTGCCTGTTAACCTGACACCTTACCACTTGACCACGCTGCTGTTGGGATCCGTTCTCCAAACGACACGTGAAGTAGGGAGCGATTGACGCGCAGGCGGATCCTTGCAAAACTTGAAACATGAAATATCATAATTCCTAGAAACATTTAGTGAAATTTTATTTATCGATTCTTATGCTATGCCATAGTAGATGATACCCTGAGAAGAAGAAGAGGATTCGGATATGTGAGTTCTGACCAATCCCATGTGAGAGAAACAAAAGATTGCATGTTCTATAAATACAAATAAAAAAGACTTTCCCATCAAAATCATCCGCAATTCTCACCGGTGCGTCACTCCAGCCAGGTCGCCAAACTTCTCGGACAACGTGACGATGCTTGAGAAGGCCGAGATGAGATAGAGGTAGAAGAAGGAGTTCTGAATGGGAAATAGAATCCATCGTATAGTGAGATGGTAAGTAGATGGGAATGCTTCTCCTCTCCATCCTCACCCTGCTGATCTCCTTGGCGATCTCCGATGGTTCCATGTGAGCGTAGTCCTGAGTGATGAAGACAGGGATGGCAAGAAGGAGATACGAGAGGATGCTGCCGAAGTATCTCAAGGGAAGAGACCGTAGAATAGATATCGAGGAAATATTTGCTAATAATAATAGGGACCGAAACACGAGCACATTCCAGAAAAAAAATGATCCTTCGATGTCTAGGTATCGTTGATTATAAAGGCAGGTAAACTGACTGGAATGCATTGGTGGCGAAGCCGAGCACGAAGTGCCAGTCGATCAACTTCCGTTGAGTCTGCAAGATCTCGTATTGCAATCGAAACAACCGAGTAAATTGAAAACAAAATGAGGAAAGAATGAGTGAGGAGTCTCGATCCAGCAGATCCCCTTCCCCTCACCTTGATGAGTGCAGCGAGTTTCTGATTGGCGAATACGTTCTCGATGAATCCTCCGTGGTAGAAGGCGATCGACTCGGAGTTAGAACGAACCTCCATGTGACGTGCACTACAATCATCAATTATATTAAATTTTTTCCCGACATCACTTAATTTATCAGCGGGAACGCAGTGTGAATCACATTTAAGTCCGTAGTTAGACTACTGTATGAGTTAGTCAGTAACTGGTGGATGGTGGGGGATTCATGATGAAGGTTGTGCAGGAGCGAAGAGATCGTCGGCCGCCTTCTCAATCTGCCTGTAGACATGGGCGCGACACGGCTGTCTGAATTCCGGTTGAAGGCGCACCCTCTCTCAGTCTTCGTAGAAGCCACCCGAGACCGCGTCGTCGCCAAGTGCGGTGTGCATAACAAAGGTAGCCGCCACCACTGGCCATCTCAGGAAATTTGCGGCTCCATCCGACATCCATCTGGTGAGCATCTTCGTGTTACGATTAGAGTTCTCTTGTTGGAAAAAAAATCGTTATTGGAAAATTACCCCCCCCCCTCCCTATCATTTTCCAATATCGCCGCAAAATGAGGTCGCCGCTTATTGGAAATGACCTCTTATTGGAAAATTATTGGAAAACGATTTTCCAATAAGAAAGGAAAGGGAAAAGGGGTCATTGATCGTTGAAACTCAATCGACTATTTTCCAATAGTTTTCCAAGAAGCTATTGGAAAATTCCACCACACAATGGATGTTATTGGAAAATGAGATGAGTGAGAGACCCCTTTGTTCTCGTTATTGGAAAATTGGAAAATTTTCCAACAAGAGAACTCTAGTTACGATAGACCTCCCGCCACTACGCCGAGATGTACTGATACTATTCGTCTGGCAGTTGAGGGCGGCGTCGCAGCCAGCATGGGCGAGGAGGAGGAGATGGATTAGGCGCGAGTCGAGGACGATCCCCACTCTGTGGCCAGTTGTTCGCAGTAGACAGCGAGGTGCAGCTTCGATCGGGCATAAGCCTCGTAGACGGTCGTGTCGTTGCGAGAAAATTTATTTTCCATTCCATTTCATATTTATGAGCCTCTGACTTAAGACCAAAACTGTACTGTCAATATTAACAAAAACAATTTTTCACTCTTCCGATAAGCGAGAATTCAGAAATTCGGATCACACAAAGCATATCTCTCAAATGTGTTTCCTCCGCTACTTGAATTCTTTCTATTTTAATTGTATTCGTGCCCACAATAGTCTGACGCCTTGAATAAACTTTGCATACACCACTTCTCTTCTCTTTAGAAGATCCCTCGCGTGACTACACACTCTAAATTAGGTCTTCCCCGGACTGGCCTGTCACTCCCCCTCCCTTCTCGTCTCTTCTGCCCTCTTTGTCTCTGGACTGCTGCTCGATCTACTGGGTATAAAGAAGAGAGATGAGATTGCAGCTGCTGATCTAATCTCGCAGCCACTTCACATTTGTTCCATTGTGCATGTAAATTAACAACAAATGCATAATATAGCCCGCAAGCTCTTCATTTAGCACTTTCCAACCTACGCCACTGTTTACAGCATTGAAAGTATCATGGTGCAGGGGAACGAAGCTGCGCCCCCATTCACACATTCGTCATCATCCTGAATTCGCGTGTGCGCTTGCTTTCGCCTAAGGAATTCTCTTATTTCGCCGCGCTCTCATCAATAATTGGTGTATCAGATTTCTCGGCTTTCCACTCGGTCTTCGTTTTCATTAAATCGTCATTAATCTTACTAGGTCTTCGAGAGTCGCGCGTTTGCGAACTGTTACGTAAACAAAGTGAATCCGAGTTACACAAGAAATGATTTCTAATGAAAAAGAGCGACTGCTCGCCTATCTTTCCACTCCCTCGTCACTCATCAAACCATACCATCTGCCCTTCCTTCCTTTGTTCGTCTCCCTTCCCCTCCTCTTCTAAATAGCCCATCACGCAATAAATCAGAGGGCGGTGCTTGCCACGCATTAACAAGGGAAGTAGAAGGGAGAGGCTACAGTGACAGGTGCTGACAAGTGAGTAGTAGTTTAGAGATCAAAGACTAACCGGAAGTCTCCTTCTCTCTTCTCCTGCTCGTTCACGAGGGCGACGATCGGAGAGAGCAGCACCTTGTTCACTGCCTGATATGATCACATTCCAATTGTGATAGAGACATGATGCTACCGTGATACTGCGAAGTTGTTTGATAGTATATAATATCACCGTAGAATCGCATTCCAACAAAAAAATTAAGAAGAAGTTGAATCGCACTGCTACTTGAAAAAAAATCTCGTACAGATTCGGGTACTGATTAATTGTACAATTTCAGATCGTGTGACATGAAGAGGCCATGTAACTCAAATAATGACCTAGATCGATATTTCCCCCATTAATCACTTGATTTCATGGTTACATTAAAGATGAAATAAATAGATACTCGAATGCAACAACCGTACCGTCATGAGGAAGAAGCAGGCGAAGATCGCGACGGGACCCATCCAACCGGTACTGCAATATATATTCATTATCCAATTCCAGTCCCCCCATCCAGAACCATTCTGCACTCCCAGTTCCCTCCGTTCCATCCCCTCCTCATCCCCATTGTTTCTTTACCCAATTATCCTGTAAATCCCCCTCTCCTCCACATCTCGAGGGGATTCCTCGTAAGGGGTGCCAGTTATACTCGCAGTCTCTCAATCCCTTCTTCTAATCTGTTCTCTCTTCTTTTCTCACCTTGGAGTCTTCTTCAAACTACGATATTGTCGGCACAATGAGAGGGAATGGTATGGATGACTTGCTCCACCAGTACCCTCCCCCCTCCCCCCCTCCCACCATCTCTCAGATATCGAAGAATGGGCGAGCAGTCTTATTGACAGTTTAAGGGACGAGATAGTACTCCATTATGAGAGAGGAGACTGCACTAACTCCGCCTGTCACTGTCCATCTGCACATTGGAGAAAAGGAAAATGCCACCCACTCACATTATCGACCGTCAAAGGCCATACAAAAAATTAATGGTTATAGATAATCCACGTATGGTCCCTCACTCCGTCTCTATCTTGTGATTCTTCCGTGATAAGTTCCGATCCAGCTCGACAGCTGTTCTCGTTCTCTGCTCCCTTGTGACCATCAGAACCCGTGTTTTGCTGGTGGAATTGCAGCCGAATGCCAACCAGTCGATGTACTTTAGTACACTCCACTGCTCCCTCCGTGTAGTGGTCATTATACACCACTTTCACCTCACTAATTCCACCATCGAATTAGAACTCACGTAAAAATGGACTGCTGACTGGCTATTGCATGGGATTTAAAAGGCCTTCCACTGCTTTTCACGACTTCCGGCTGTTTCATTTCCATAGGAAATGAATTCTTCCTCGTCCCTCGGACATTCAATAGGACAATACTGCTCACTGAACTTCCCCTTCCCTTTCCTACAAATCGACTGGGCCAATTTTCTTCTCACTGACCGGAAAGAGTCCCAAGGGCTGTGTTCCGTGAAACATGAGAGCTCGTCGCCATTTTTTGCGAAATCAGCCTCTCGAATCTCTTTCCTCAGGAGGGAGTATGATAAGCCAACCCCTGGAGTAAGGATTCACAATCATCCTACGTTTTTATCGTCATAATCCTTGTCACTATGGCTTCAGTTGCAAGAATTCGCTCCTCGCTCCTTGGATCCCGACTCACTCGAAGGACTGAATTAGCAACAGATGCCATCCATCTAGCATAATACGACATGACTACTTCAATTTGCCTCGAATTAAACACCCCGAGCCAAAGTGAGAGAAGAAGGAGGGGGAGCAGACTCTTTATCGCATCTTCGAGATTCATTAGCGAGGGAAGACGCTAACAATTAGGATCACAGACTGGCACTCCCTAGTGGAAAGAAGATAACTGGCTGTGTTTCGTATAAAACGAGGGCAATATTCATTGTCCAGCTCCTCTATCTTTAGGTGTATAAAGTACCACAATGTCGATATTCAAAGTCCGTCATCTCATGTAAACTCGTGCTCGGTTTACACTATGGCATACGCGAAAGCGCACGAAGCGGAAAAATCTCGTGTAATCAATCTTTTCGTGCATACACAAAGTGCAGAGAACGACCAATGGCCGGTCATCATCCATCTTATCATCTTGCCATTTAATTATCCACCGTAATCCCTAGCAACGAGAAGATCATTCGACGACTCTCCCCTCCTTTCCTACAGTCAGTCTAAGAGTAGGTACCTGGTGTAAGTGAGATAGGTGTAGTATCCGATGATGAAGGGGGCGATCATGGTTGGTCCGAGGATGTCCGTGCACAGAATCCGAGTGCACTTCTCCACGTCCTGAGTCATCCTCTGATCACTGCAAATCATTCATTGCTATCTCAAATCAATTTCACAGGAGGAAGAATATTAGAACATTTATGCAAGGCTCCTCGATGACTTAAGAGTTCCAAAAAAAGCCAAATTTTTGATTGTTTTCTGTCAGATTGGACGTTCGCAAAAACAACGACAACCATTTCAATTTCATTTCCCAGCGGAGCCCTTTTCCTCCCCTCTGAAGTCAGATCCCAGCCATCTAAATGTTCCGACCGGAAGAGTCTCCCCACGGAAATGGTCGCGTGTTCTCTCTTTTCACCAGTCTCAAATTGAAAACACTGCAGTCAGTGGGAGACTCGATACTCAGACTACTCCCTAACGAGCGAGAATCTATTTCCACGCCTCAGAACTTTGGAGAAAAACTAGAGGGCAATTTATGATGTTGAAAAAATCCTCACGGGTTGTCAATGTTGTCGCTCATGGTGTTCAGTTTGAAGAAGGCCTGTCGCTTGAAGTACAGTCGATGGAGGGCGAAGTCTGCCATCTGACGACACTTGAGGGAGAGGATCGAAGTGACTGCACGGATACCCGCCAGAGTCTGCAGATCAATCATTGCAGTGACATACAATAGACCATTATTGAAGTGAGATTTAAACAGCTAATTGCCAATTGTTAAATCAGATTACTTTTATCGGATTGGATATTAATTTCCATTTGAAAAATAAAATACTCGTCTCGCACTCATAAATACAGCAGGCGCACTAAGAATTGATTGTGCTATCATCTTCTCCGAGTGTTTTTCCATGTAACGCTCCTCAGTGTTATTCGTGCATGTATGCTCTTCCAGTCATGGGATCTCACTCTCTTTCCCACCGCAGGAGTGACTCTTGCATTGTTATTACAGCTATACAACTCAGTCGAAAGAGAGAGAAGAGATCGGCGGAATGAGAAAAGAGTTGAACAACTGATTCAGCAGCAAAATGACAGATGGCCAGGAGGTCGAATGACGTCGAAACCTAGAGAACTGCTTGGAACGCAATGCATTCATCAGCAAGAATTTATTGAATAGAACGATGGGATTGATTCATCCACCCAAGTGAGTGTCTAAAAAAAACAATACCCGATTGGCATTATCATTCCCTTCCATACCCGTACGCTATTGGCTGTAGTTGTGTGTTTTCGCGCTAGAGAAGGCGTCAATAGTTGAGAAACCGTGACTTGCTTAGCAAAGAACATAAATCTAGGCGACAGAATTACGTCAGAATAGAAACTATGAATGAAAACAGTAAGCAAGATAAATGGAGAACTAAAAAAAGCGAAGTATGCGAAATTGTAATATTAAAAACAACTAACGAGGGACTTGCAGAAAACGATGAGAAGGGCTTGAGCGAGGAGCATCTTGTAGGCATCTTCTGCCCTTGCTGAGAGGACGGCGTAGAATTCGGAGGGCAGCGTACCCACGAAGTACGTCGCCACTTGGTCTGCAAGGGCATCAACCATCCCAGAATGAGAGGCACCAAATCAAGCAAATATCAGATTCGATATATCAAACTTAAATTTAATTTAATAGGACTTATGTGACTTGAAAAGGACTGTTTCACAGAGGAATTGTGAAGAAAATTGCAAAAAGCAGGCAAAACTAACCGATTATATGAGTGGCCAATACGACCATGGCCAGCCAGACTGTCTGAGACCGCCGATGTAGAGGGAAAAGCACCTTAATAGAATTCATCAATATATACACGAATAAGGAACCAAAGAATATAATAATTAGCACAAAACTGCATTCTTACCTTGAATAAGCCCCATAACCTCTTCACAAAGAGGAAATCGAGGGCTAGCTTGCTCATTTCTAGCTGCTCTTTCTTTGGTTTATCCTCTTGCGCCGGCTGCGTAGCCTGAGGCGACTTAGAGGCTGCAGAAGCTGCAGAAGCTGCCGAGCTGCGGCGTCTCTCCTGCAATTCCATCGTTGATATGACTGGCGTGCTTATCAGTGAGCTTGTAAACACTGCGGGCAGATTAGGGCGAACAAGAGGAAAGTGATGGTGTGATTCAAAACGACAAAGAACGATCAACGACAAGAAACGAAGCCAAGAAAACCGCGATCACAAAGGGGCGGAGTTTTACTTGTGAAAATCCGCCGACCGCCTCAAGTCCCATCGGGCATACTGTAGTCGGTCTAACTTGCGGACACATACTTCCCGGCCGTTTATTTCATTTATTTTAATCAAATTGAATTAAAATATATTTATTTTAATTGGTTATTACACTCGTAATAAATATTATTAAATTGATGCACTCATTCGATCACTGTGAGCTTGGTATGATTCGAACTGACTAAAAACAAGTATGATTGTACAAATGAGGAGAATACAGATGAACTAACAAAGGAGTCGGTTACTACATGACATTGGATGGACACACGGAATGCACTATGAGTGAATAGATTCACGAAAAATAGGCGATGAGCAGGAGAGGAGTACTGAGAGACTGTGATATGAGGACTCATCACTTACCGTATCTCTACAGTACTCTGTATAACAGTATCTTTGAAATTTTCTATCAACAGGATTCATTGCGCCTAATTCATTTACAGGATTCCTTGCACCTCATTCATATTTCATCATTATCACTAATCTCCTCCGTTCGGTCTACCCAAGCTGCCCTCTAACTTCCTGCATCTCTCTAATCAGTGTGCTCTCTCGCCCTCTCACCAAAGTGCATGGGAATTTGGACGGCTTTTCCCACGGGTGATGCGCCTCAGCCATGGGAAAAGCATGCTCAATTCCCAGGCTTGGCTATCTGCAACATTCTCGGTCTCTCCAATCTGTGTACTGTCTAACATCTGAAGATCCAAAGTACATGGGAATTGTGATGGATTTTCCCAGGGCTCATGGGAACAGAGGGGCGTAACCACATGAGAACGATCAGACAGTCCACTCATCCTCCTTAAACATGTTTTCGTGCCCCGTGGACGGTTGCCTGGCTTCCGACTTCTCTGCAAGATATTCGGTCTACCCTCATCTCAAGACGAAGCATGGATGGACGGATGCGCAAGTTACGACCTACAAGGAAGCGGTGCTCAAGGAGGACACGATGGAGCGGCAGAAGAACAACGCCTTCCAATGCCCTCACTGCTACGAGAAGCTACCGAGTGACAAGCAGTGGAAGCAGCACATTGTCCGCAAGCATCCGGAGAAAGTGAGTAACTTTATCTTTCCTTGGACTACTGTAGTAAGAGACGACTTCATCCCTAGTGGAATGAGTTCTGAATCTTCATATTGCATCATCAATTACGCATTGTCAGGTGGAGAAGAAGGCGGCCCCTACAGTCGAATGCCCGATCTCGACGTGTTACATGGTAGTATGGACGAGAGAGGGTCTGGCCGATAATTGCGCTGAGGCTCACAATAAGGAAGACATCGACTTCGAAGTGGAGGAGGAGCAGTTGCAGACGCTCGAGGAGTTCGAAGTAAGTTGTTTACTTTGCATAGGTGGGTTACTCTATTTATGGGGGGGGGGGGGGGGGGGGGGGGAGATTGGGGGCACTGTAGGAATACTGTAAGGGAGAGTGGGGGTACTGTAGGCATACTGTAAGGGAGAGTGGGGTACTGTGTGTGCTGTTACTATATGACTCCGTTTCAGGAGTGGAAGCACTCACGTGAGATGAGATGTGGGGATCGTGCGGATTCACGAAGGAGTCTATCCACTCCAGACGGACGTACTACTGGTGTTCCCGGGCTAATCGTTATCGAACCGATCCGACGAAAGAGCGCCCGAAGAAATCTCGCAGAGAGAATCGTCATTGCAGTGCATTTTTAACGGCACGTTTTCTGCATGACTGGGCTATGGTACGAAAATTCAAGTAATGGTCTGACTCTCTTCAATTCGCACACTCTCTCGCCAGTTAAAGAAAGTTCGATGGTACAGTAGGCCTATAGTCAATATTACGGTTTCGACATAACAATTTTGCCATTGCAGACGTACACTGAGGAGGACGGGACCATCACAGCCAGATTCTGCCGCGATCACATTGGACACGCGTGTGAGCCATCGAAGATCCCACTGGGCAGACGAGACAGAGAGACCCTCTATGGAATCATTGATCAAGTATGTAATTGAACTTTGATCCACTTGTGTGCCTAGACTAACTCTTACCGTTTTTCAGAAGTATGAGGTTCCGAAGATCCGCGAGCTGCTTCGAGAATTCGGGAAGAAGAGTCCTCTCTACTACTTCAGCACCCGCATGATCAAGGAATTGAAGAGTCGTCGAGAGGAACGAGGATGGAGGCTGCATCAAGATGATCACTACAGTGTCAAGGAGCGCTTTCTTCAAGGCAAACATCTTGTCATTCTTGGGTGTGAGAGGGTGGAGCAACTGAATGACTCTTTCAAAAGTACGTACTCTCTCGCTCTGCCTGACCGATGAGAGAAGATGGAGAGGGGCTTGCTTCTGCCATTGCGATAATCTCTCTTTTATAGGGGAGACGGAAGGATTGCGTCGCGCAGACATCGACCAGAGCCAGCCCGACCTCACTCGAATCGGTAAAGATTGAGCTGTGTAGACATCTGATTTCATGCTTTAGTTGAATCATCCAAAGATGGACCTTTCAGTGACGATCACGGAGAAGCAGGCTGAGTGGCTGAGGAAGTACTCGCATCGAGGAGTTTCCATCGACGATACATTCAAGACATCTCGTCACAGCATCAAACTTCTAACTGTGATCGTCGTGGACGATTTCGATCGTGGACTACCTGCTGCACATCTGCTCTCCTATCACATGACGGAATTCGATGTGGAGTACCTTTTCAAGGTATGTGCCTTCATCCTATTCTGCACTAATGAAGATGACTCACTTCCCTCCTTTTCAAGGAAATCAAGAAAGTGCATTCCCTCTTCGACCCTGCATTCTTCATGTCGGATGCCGCGCCCGCACTCTACAACGGATTCCGGAGAGCTCTTCCTGATTGCAAGGCTGTGCGGCTCTACTGCCTCTGGCACTTCTTGAAGGTACGTTCATTCTCCTCGTTCTCGGCGAACTCACAGCTACGACTAATAAAATATTCTGATGAGCGAGAGAGTATGTATATTGGAGAGACGGTTAGATAGAATTCTTAATTTCAGTTTATTCGTGAGCACGTCAACATCTCGTACGTGGGCTCAGAGAGGGAGAGAGGGGAGAAGATCTACGCGACGATCAAGGAGTTGACGCTGACTGTCAGCAGGAAGGATTTCATTCATCTCCTCACTACTCTGATGGATGGTCTCGACGATAAGGAGGGAGATGAATTCAAGGGATACTTCCATCCCTACGCAAAGGATCGAACACTATGGGCACCATACGCACGGTATGACACTATCTATTATAACTAGAATCATTTTTCCCTGAGATTACGGTAGGTACGGGTTACGGTAGGGATGTCTTCATTGCAGATCCAATGCCCCGTTCAACACTTCTATGTTCAACGAAGCGTACCATCGCGTTCTGAAGAACGTTTGGCTGCCGAAGGGAAGGCGTGCTCGACTCGACCAACTGGTAGACACACTTCTAGAAGTGCCGCAGATCCAAGATGAGGATCTCGCAATTGAGGTAATTCATTTCATATGTGAAGCGCCGATGTCCATGTAGATGGTTCGAAAACATTGACCGATCTCACTACATTGTTATTCATTCAGGATGAGAAGGGACTCATCACGGGAAAATACCGGCTGAGTGTGCAGTACCAGAGGCATCGTACTTGCAAGGAGGAATACGAGACCGCCACTCACAAGATCTCCAACATTTCTCAGTCGGAGTGGAAAGTCGAATCATCAAGAGGAACGAAGGAGTACACCGTCAGCGATCTCGGGAAGGGCAAATGCGACTGTGAGAAGCAGAGTCTCCACTGCTGGAGGTTGGCTTTGCATATCATTCCCTGTCATTACTGTGATGGGCTGTTCTAGGAGTACGGTAGACGAGATTACTGTATTCACAGGATACATTCCCATTTTCCGATGATCCCTCATCTACAGTAATCCGAACAGTACTTCTTTCAGATGCCTTGCCTGCCCTCGCCGCTTCTCATGCACGTGCCCGGGCAGTGTGAAGGCAGGAATATGCTGCAAGCACGTCCATGCAGCACTGACCTACGCCCCCATCACAGGTACCATACATAAGAAAACCCCTACATGAGAATCCTATCAATTTTGATCCTTCAGATTCCATCCCGGAAGCTGCTCCTACGTTCTTGGATGGAGTGACGGAGATGATCGACCACGATCACGCCTTTCAGCCCCCCGTGATCATCCAGGAAGAGGTGAGACTAGTTCCTCTCTCTTCTCCCGGAACATCTCATATGTGGAATGAATGATCTCATTTAGGAGGAGGAGGAAGAAGATAATGAGGGAGAGCGGCGATTGGATGCGATGGTTGATCCCATGGAGGAAGAGGCGAGAAGAGAAGAAGAGATGAAGAGAGAAGAGATTGGAGTTATGAAAGGGAAATTTTATGAGGTGAGTATGGCCCATCTCTCGCTTTCGACTAGTTTCTCACCGGTTAGAGATACGAGAGAGAGAGAGTGAGAAATGAGATGAGGAGAGACCTTCAGATGCTCGAAGATGCGAAGAATCGATTCAACTTCGCAAGTCGGAAGACAGAGAATGCAGAAGATCTGAGAGAGTTCATGAAGGACTTCCAATCAGTGGTAGATCTACTGCCTGTTCCCCATGGAAGGAGAGGAAGGGAGCCTGCTCCCAGGAAGATCAGGGATTATCTCAGATTCGTCCCTCCTGCAATCGGCGTAGTGAGTCACTCAGTCATTGATTCGGGGGAGGAATCTGTAGACGTGAATGAGTGTTTCTTTGCAGCCCGGTCGCCGACGTGCCACGCAAGGGTCCACTACGGACTCCCTCGCTCCCGCTGATCCCGATCTGATGAACACTTGCTACAAGTGCATGTTGGGGGTCGCTCCCTCTGGCCACGACGACGCCGGGAGTGATGGATGGGTGAAGTGCACCGCCTGCAGCCTCTGGGCCCATCTCCACTGTGTCCCTTATGGAGCCATCTGCGAGGCATGCCAATCGGATAGACATGAATGACTCCCCCCCCCCCCACCCCTACTTAAGGATCCATGTCCTAAAATGTTGTCTTCATTGTTGGTTATTGTTATTGTTCACAGATAAAATGTTTGTTTCTCACATCTGCCTGCTTCGCTTCTTTTATCTGGAGGGAGGAATGTCGAATCTGAAAGTTACTGTACACCATTAAATTTCATGACCGCACTCCCCTTCACTCCATCGATCTCATTTCACTCATTGAATAGAAGCTTCTGCCTTGAGTCCATACTATGACGCATCTGATTCTTGGGACAATTGTTTCATAGATGCCGTTTTCATATTCTTCCCCAACCTAGTGGGATCAGTGCACTCCGATAGATTCAGTACCGATTAGGCTCCTCCTCTTAGCATTATTTATTACGAGTGTAATAACCAATTAAAATAAATATAATAAATATATTTTAATTCAATTTGATTAAAATAAATGAAATAAACGGCCGGGAAGTATGTGTCCGCAAGTTAGACCGACTACAGTATGCCCGATGGGGATTGAGGCGGTCGGCAGATTTTCACAAGTCGGAGTTTTGCACGAGTCCGAGGTGACGATTGACGATATTACTTACAGTAAAAATCGTTGCGGGACTTATATTATCAACTATTGACTTTATTTATATTTTTCTTTTGGTTCTTGTTTATTTGCTTCATTTCTCGATCAGTATCGACCACTATTGATTGATTGTAGGGTAAATCCCTCAAGGGTGCGATGGACGTTTCTCCGGACAAGCCAGAGTACTTCGCGAATGGCGATTTCGAGGATGCGGTGTCGAGTATCATCGCGAGCCCTCGACGGGGTCGCATTATCAACGGACTTCCGTCGGCCGTCGCTGCCAGGATGTATGAGATGAGCGATAAACAGAGGGAGTACTACAAGAAGTGCTTCGGACAACTAATGAAGGCCGTCCAGGTCAGCTCATTCCAATGCCTCCGTTTTAGCTCCTGATGCACACATAGATGTGTCATTAGTTGTTTCGAAATATGCTCTTGTGATCCATTACTATTTACGACCATTATAGGGCTCGATCGACTACGAGAGCGCAGTGTGGGGTGGAGACACGAATGTGGTCCACTTCTTCAGGAAGGTCAGTGTTTCACATTTTGATCTATCAGTTTGCTCTGCCTCACTTCCAAACAATCATAAGTTATTAATATCTGATATTGTTATTTTCTTTTTTTGTTACTGTTATAGCCAAGTGTTAATTGCAGAGTCATCTGGAGAACGAAGTGCTCTCTCGAGTATGGGCGATGGCGGATGTGAACGCGGACGGATGGTTGGATCTGGCTGAATTCTCCGTCGCCATGCATCTCATCGTACTCCATCTCAAAGTGAGTGATTCATCTTCAGCGGAATAAGTCATGGAAAGGTCACTCACTCAACTCGCCATTTTAATTTGCTTACAATTGCAAGCAATTTGCAAAATAGCAGCAAATCCAGAAACAATTTTTAACGGTTGTTTCCTTATTATGATCCCACGGCCCCTTATTCGTCGACATTAGAAAACCTAATCCGCCTAATTTCTCTCGAACGGAAATCGTTCAAACGTGCCTAATTTGACCCTGGCTCAGGAAATCAGGAAATTGCGGGTCATTTAAGCTTCAAATTGTACAGTATTTATACCTCTCCTCTGCGTCTTTTGCAAATTTTTAGTTTGCAATTCGCTGCTAAATAGAGAATTGGAGAAAAGGGTCAAGTAGGCGGAGTTAGGCGGTCCGATTTTCCGAATGTCGACGGGCAAGGGACCGTGTAATCCAAAGTTTCCCTTCATTTACTTATTCCATGTGTAAATAATATAGTGCTTTTAAGCTGTATTCTAAAAAAATTACATTTAAGGACTCTAAAACAGTTAATAATATCCTTTGAGGGTGGTCTGGAAGTGCCCGAATGTCTGCCCACTCACCTCCGTCCTCCTCTCACCTGTCCCCGTTCTCCCCCACCAACCCCCACCTGGTCAGTCAACTTGCAATGGGATCCCTTTCATGAACAATCGGATACTGTTAGGGTCCTGCTCGTGAAATATCTATCTCAGTCAGTAACTGTGCCTTTAACCAATGATTTGTTCGTTATCTTAAAGTTACCCAAGAAGGACGAAATTGACCCATTATTTTTTGCCCTCCATCGAATAGCCGATGGTTGAATTAGTGTAGAATGAATATTCAAAAATGCTAAAAATCAATAATAGCCTGAAGGTAAAGCCGGAAATGATCAGCGTAATCCCGCGCTCTCTCACTTTTGCATACTCTCTCGTACACGCGACGGGATCAGGGTGAGATCAGGGTTTCGTCCTTGTTGGGTAACTTTAATGAATTTCTTAAAAACTGTGGATCAAGAATCTTGTTATGAATCAAAATCGTTCTAAAATGTTCTCCCCAACAATATTCTTCCAGTACTTCGAAAAATATGTATTTTTATCGTAAAAATGGGATAGATTAAGGAGCCATTTCGATGAGAGTTCTTCGTCATCAACTGCGACTGTCGTCCACTCACATGTGAGTCTTTTCCCTTCCTTCTTCTCTTTTTTTCCCGAACACGGGGTGCGATTGTTTTGAACAGAAGACAATTATCAGGAGCTGCCGCCTCAGTAGATTGCTACAATTTCTTACTATGATTCCTTCTTGTTTTGATGACTATGCTTTAAATAAAACTGATTGTTTAGCCTAAGCAGTATGTGTAAGATTTAAGCTATTATAACCAATGCATGTTTTGGTAATGAGTTGTTCTTCTTAGAATCCTTCCTCCTCGGTCGTCTCTGCATCCTTCCACGCTCCACCTCCCCCTCACAGTCAGAGTGCAGAAGCATTGCATCTGCAGCAGAAGATCGTGAGATTCATTCCTCATTTTCAGCTACCGAGAAACGGAATCGAATTTATGCTTCACTTGTACCTAATTTGTTAGATATTTCACGAATGCTATTGCAATGGCTCCTGAGCACTTTTCGGTAGATTAAAATAGTCGACATACTAGACTGATTATTTTGTATATATTAATAATGTATTATACTGATCTCGTATCTCAGGAGACGCCAGTTCCTCTCCACTTCTCGGACGTCCCTCCTCTCCTGGTCGATGGACGACCGACGGCCATCAGAACCAGCCAACGTCAGTTTGGTCTTTGATCTTTGATCCATTCTACTTATTTTTGTCTTCTTATGTGGCTAGTTGATTCTAGAATGTGCAAGATGATGATGAAAAAAACACGTGAGTTGGTTCAGTTCAGTGAATGCAAATGTGATCTATTTAGCGATCGTGACTGCGCCCACCCCAGTGAACACGAAGCCAGACACAGCGACACTCCTTCTCTCACTCAAGACGCCCATGGGTGAGTGATTGAGAGAGAGAGAGAACACCCAGTCTCATTTCAGATTCAATTGGCCTAAAGGTTGTCACTGAATGCTGAAATGCCCAATTCGAGCAATCTTTTCTTATGGATTCTCTGAAAATATACACTGTCCCTTCTAAAAGAGAGCACCATTGACGAGTCGATGTCGAACCCATGCGGGACATTAGCGTAATCCATTCCATTCACAGTGGGGTCGACAGTCAACATGGAGGGTTGGCTGTTGTTGTGTAGAATGAATATTTCTCGCAGGTCCGCCCCCTCAACCTCCTCCTCGACCTGCGAACAGAGGACACGGACGAAGTGCCAGTCTCGATCTGAAGACCATGAGCACCGTGCTCCCCCACGAGTGAGTCCCCCCTCCCCCCTCCCCTCTCTCGTCCTAATCCGTTACTGTTCCTATTACTGTCTCAAACTTAGGATAAGATATGATTTGATCGCCCCTCTAACCTTGTCTCTAGTGGGCGGTCTAGCAACAGCTAGTAAATACCGGTTCTCCTCCTCGCTTTCTCTAAACAACTTTACTGGTGTAGGCATAGAAAAGGCTGTATCGCCCGACCTATTTCGTGGGTTTGTTCACTTCACTTCAAACCTCGTGTTTTACACTGTTACAATATTTTTTTTAATATCACTACTTAGCCTATTTTACTAGTGGTTGATTGTAGTCGCCTTCCCTCCAATCCGTCGTCAGTCGATTCTCCCGATTGTGCTCCCTCCTCTGCCTTCCGTCCCATGTCTTCCTCCCTCCACGCGACGACCAATGCAGCAGCAGTCACCACCATCCCTGCTGTGCCTGCTCGACCCGCTAAGAGTGGTCAGTAGCACTTATTGCCAAATACTTACTTATTATCACGGTTTAATTTGTGTTGAGCAAGTAGCTTGAAAACATATACTATTTGCTGTGGTCGGAATGTAGATGAAAATGCATAACGTCTTTTCAAGTGTAGTCAAGCACGTTAACTATTTTGTGTTCTTCGCAGCGGCCTCACTCACTCAGCAACAGCCTGCTGCTGCTGCAACTGTGACTCCCTCTGCAGCAGCGACAGTCTCTGCCTCCTCGGCCTCCTCTGCCTCCTCCTCCAACCCTGCGCTCACCTCGCCACCAGTGGTGCAACCACGAAGGATGTGCGCCGCTGCCACACAAACGGAGGTATGCAGAGAAGGGGGGGGGGATAGTAGCCCATCATGTACTTTAGATAGAGACTGACTTTGTAGGAGCCATACATCAGTCGAGAGGATGTGGAACGGTTCATCAAGGATTTCGGTGAGTGTTCTATCAACAATTAGTTTTGATTTACAAAAGTCTGATTAATTCGTTTTGACAGCATCAAAACGATCTATTTGCGTTTCCCCGATTTTAATTTGTCTCCTCTCAGTTTCTAAGCGAGACGATCTTCTCGGGGCTGCCCCCATCTCACTCATCGAGTCGGGCAAGAGTGACGCCGAGAAGTGGGCCGGACGATGTGAGGGTACGGTAGCTAAAAATGAAGGGTACTGTATCCAAGGGTATAGATGAATAAGGTGGTCAGGTCCGGCTAATACGTTTGGCCGACACAGGGAGAAAATTGGACGCTCATTATGAATTGATCAATGGAATTGCAGCGTTGCGTGTACAGAACTCTGAGCTGGAGAAGGAACGGGCGACACTGGCGCAAGTGCGGATCCAGCTGGAATTGCGACTGCAGGAGCTGCAGCCATTGCAGCCATTGCAGCAGAGGAATGGCTGCAGCAGTGCCCGTCCCACCAACCTCTGATTGTTGCCCCTCCCTTCCCTGCATACCCATCACGCACGGTTCTAGACCGATTCACTCAGAATATCACAACAAGCAGGACCCGATTGCGGCTCTCGACAGCCAAATCAGTGTGTGTGCTCTTTGTATTGCTTACGAGTTCCACTAATCAGAATGTAATAATCACTTGCGATAGATTCCGATGAATTCACCCATAATATCAAACCGCCGAAGCTTGTAATTATTCATGCAAAATAGTCACCCCGCTCCGCACATACCATTCTTACAATTCTGTCAGTACAGTTGTTCATAGTGCCAGCACACCAAACCGTACTGTGGACTGTAGGTCAAAGCCAGAACAATTATCGATATTTGTAGTTTTCCGGTCTCTTTGTTTAGTTTTGTAATGATAAAGATTTGAGATACAGATAAGATGGAGATAAGAGTGAATTGGTTCAGTGGCCACATTGATTTTCTCATAGGATGGGATCGTTCTCGTAAGTGATTGATGTTGATGTACGAGTATTCTTCGGTAAGATCTTTCAGTGGCTCCTCTCTCTTCTCTCCCTCTCACTGCTGCCCTATCTCGCAATCTTCTTCAACTTTTTCATTTTTTCGCGCCTTTTCTACGTGATCTCAAATGTTCATCTTCTGGCTAATATTATGATATCGTTAGCGCACAACCATTATCTGTGTAATACATAGGAAAACATTTTAAAAGTTGTTTTCCGTCGATTCCTTGTAACCTCTACAGAATGCCTCCTTCGCTGCACTCTTCGGTGCATCTCCCTCTGGGGTTGTATTCCATCACCTCGGCAATGTTCATGCCCACCTTCAAGTCGCTTATCTATCGCAAAGTAAGGTTTTGTAGGTTACTGTACAGAGCAATTCCATTAGGCAGCTACCGTAACCCTCGCTCAGGCGTGCTTCGATGTGTCTAACGCGACTCATCCTCTCGATTGCGATTCGGACAATTCTAGCGTATCGACACACCCAGGAGTACAGGCATGGGCCAATGAGATATCT
This sequence comes from Pristionchus mayeri, assembly GCA_036245805.1. Classification (NCBI taxonomy): domain Eukaryota; kingdom Metazoa; phylum Nematoda; class Chromadorea; order Rhabditida; family Neodiplogasteridae; genus Pristionchus; species Pristionchus mayeri. Next base: position 33,852,070 of record BTRK01000006.1, on the reverse strand, counting down.
ATGTGGTGGTATGTTGAATTCGAAAATTTACGGTAGAAACCGTATTAGGCGTAATTCACTATCCGTTGTTGCAGCTCGGCTGCAATGTGCATAGGCGCAATTCTGTCTTCGATGGTCCTGGGACGCATAGGGGATCGGAGGTATACTGTAGTCTACTCGCCATAATGGATCGATCCTCGTAGATCTCATCGCGTGGCTCTCCTCGTGCCTCTGGTCGGTCTTATCGCGAGTGACCTCCTTCTGCTGCTGCAGTGGACTAGCTATCAGGCAAGTCGGACACAGTATGGCCTATCTTTCGTGACCTATCGACAACTGCTTTTCTTGCAGTCATCCACTCTATTGTTGATACTCTCGGAAGCAGTGTTCGGATTGTGTGGAGGCTACGTGTCCATTCTCAGGTGGGGGAGTATATACTAACTGCGGATTCTATGGTTTGTTATAAAGGACGAGAGATAATTAAATTATTATATTTATATGAGAGGAATCGCGAGAGAATCACCCATTTGAGGGTGGTACGCGGCGGTAGAACCAAATTCGACCTATCTCGATGAAAAATTGGGATTAAATATTTCAAATGATGCTCTTTCAAACTGCGTCGTCAGAATTTTGATAACTATCGTCTTCTTCGAGATTCAGAAGGCCAAACTTGGGACACTCACTTTTCAAGGGTCAAATCGAGCCCACTTAAATGACCATAAGTCCGTTTACAATAAAGATAGAAACTCGTTCTTTGCTTAGAAAGAAAGCTGAAAACATTCTCTACAACTTTTATGTTGAACACGTCATTCACTGATTACTTCCCAGTGCGGGGTGGTCGGGTGGACTAAAAATGACCGAAATATGGAAATCGGAAAAACCCCCCTGAATAATTATGCGCGTTTTAAAGACACTATATGTGACTAACTAAACACCAAAAATTAGCCAAATCTGAATGGGTATAAAAAATGGGGGCTCACTTTCGTAAGGCGGCCTCAGAATGGGTAGCAGACCTAAGATCAGTAGAAGATCCAATTGACAGTTATTGGTCTCAAATATGTCCAAAATCAGCGAAAACAATGTTTCGGATTGTTTCTGGGCTCATTACAGTACTTTTATTTGACCAAAATCACGACCGGGCCTGAAAATGAAAAATCGATTTTCGGACCCTTCTCAACTTGATAGCTTTGACCATATGCATTAAGAGACCGGATCGGTAAGATTGGACCTCCCCCCGGACCTGTTTCGTTAGCAATGAGATTCGGGCGCCCATCCTTTGTGCGTGTGTACCCCTTGGCCCCATGTACTACAAATGGTCACTGAATTCCTGATTCCTCCTGCGCACAGGAAAAAAAATGGTCACAAATGTTAAAAATCGACATTTCATAGTTTCTCAACCCGAAAAGGTGGAGTCAAAATCTATTTGTTGTTGTTCTAGACATCACTAATAACCAAAATTTAACCATCCAAATCGAATCACACTCTATTGTTATGGTGGTTTCACATACAAAATTTTCACTTTTTCACACATACAGTTGAAATATTGAGAGACCCCCAGGTCTTACCATGCTTAAAATGTAGCCCATTGAATTCTGCATCGAATTTCGAAAAACCGATTTCAATTTCGTTTGTCCGTCATGATCTCCCTAAGGTCCGAAACTTTACGTGTCACATTTGGCTGGTCACGATTTTTCGCATTTGTCATATATACCAACGTTTTTGTGTTTCTGTGGGTTTATATATACGTTTAAATAATAATGACGTCAAATGGAACCGAAAAGAAATTTTGTGTATCCCATTCTGTAAAGTCGTGTTTCATACCCACCGAAGTTCTCTATTTTGTGCCTCTGAAATCCAGCTACACAAAGTCCTCTACAATGAACACCTAGCACGCTGAGTACTATGTACCGACGTAATTATATATCTCGCTTAAGAGATTGGTGTTCGGTTTTCAAGACAATTTTTCGTATGCTCCAAATCGCAAAATGGAGGTTGTCGACAAGAATTGATGGCGAGATGGCTGATGAAAACTACATAATTTAGTAATATTATGTCAATTTCAGCCCATCCAGATCAAAAACTGCTGAGAAAACGCGAGTTTTTAAAATTTCTGAAAAATTACCTCTCGAACTCACGATTGGACCCCTGTTTGTGGTTCAAAATCTCATCAGATGTTTAGCCGATCGCATGATCCTTATCATATACTTATAGTAGAGTAGAATGTAAGATGAAATATTGCGAAATGAGACCTGTGATTCACCGAAAGATATAAATGTGTTTTGATAAATATTACGAATAATGATATTTGCAAAATAAATATATTGGATTTTCTACGATTGTTCGTGAAAAATCAATAAGAACTGGGTATAATTCATCGGAATGAAACTAATTCTACCTAATATTGTTAGTTGTGATAATATTTGAACTGCTTTAAGAAATTAATATCTATCAAAAAATCGAAAATCGAAAATCGAAAATACTTTTAAAGATACGTTTTAGCTGAATTATTTTGATTTGAATGCACTGAAAAAGTCATTTATCAGTAAAATATAATCGAACGGAACATAAATCGCAGAGAAATCAAAAATAGTTTTTCATGATTTCTCACTTCTCCAAAATATTTTACTTATAATTTGCTTATTTTAATTGTTGGAAGAGGCTATTTGGCAATATTTCATCTTACATTCTACTCTACTATAAGTATATGATAAGGGTCACGCGATTGGCTAAACATCTGATGAGATTTTGAACCACAAACAGGGGTCCAATCGTGAGTTCGAGAGGTAAGTTTTCAGAAATTTTTAAAACTCGCGTTTTCTCAGCAGTTTTTGATCTGGATGGGCTTAAATTGACATAATATTACTAAATTATGTATTTTTCATCAGCCATCTCGCCATCAATTTTTGTCGACAACCACCATTTTGCGATTTGGAGCATACGAAAAATTGTCTTGAAAACCGAGCACCAATCTCTTAAGCGAGATATATAATTACGTCGGTACACAGTACTCAGCGTGCAAGGTGTTCATTGTAGAGGACTTTGTTTAGCTGGATTTCAGAGGCACAAAATAGAGAACTTCGGTGGGTATGAAACACGACTTTACTGAATGGGATACACAAAATTTCTTTTCGGTTCCATTTAACGTCATTATTATTTAAACGTATAAATAAACCCACAGAAACACAAAAACGTTGGTATATATGACAAATGCGAAAAATCGTGACCAGCCAAATGTGACACGTAAAGTTTCGGACCTTAGGGAGATCATGACGGACAAACGAAATTGAAATCGGTTTTACGATATTCGATGCAGAATTCAATGGGCTACATTTTAAGCATGGTAAGACCTGGGGGTCTCTCAATATATCAACTGTATGTGTGAAAAAGTGAAAATTTTGTATGTGAAACCACCATGACAGTAGAGTGTGATTCGATTTGGATGGTTAAATTTTGGTTATTAGTGATGTCTAGAACAACAACAAAGAGATTTTGACTCCACCTTTTCGGGTTGAGAAATTATGAAATTTCGATTTTTAATATTTGTGACCATTTTTTTTCCTGTGCGCAGGAGGAATCAGGAATTCAGTGACCATTTGTGGTACATGGGGCCAAGGGGTACACACGCACAAAGCATGGGCGCCTGAATTTCATTGCTAACGAAACAGGTCCGGGGAATGGCCATTATGGTCGATTCTTACCGATCCGACCTCTTAAATTACTTTAAAATAACGTGGGAATGTCCTTCTAAACTAGTAAAGGAACGGGGGCACTCATAAATGCGAGATTTCATATGTGGGAGACAACGAAAAGCGCAAAACTGTAAATCAGGTCAACATAGTCGAAATGTTCCGAATCATAGCTAGAAATGTAGAGTACGATGAGCTGAACATTTCGTCTGTTGAAAGTGTGTCTCTATATTTTCGTTGAAGCAAGCTACAGAGCCTAGAAGATGGCCAGAATTCGACTAGAATCCATCACTAGCGCGCGCTCTAACCGTCTGACGCTCTCGCCGCCTGACCTCCCTCTCCCTCCCCTCTATTTAGCGCTCTCTTGCAAACGCCTCGCGTCGTTTTTGGTAAACATCTAGACTCTGTAGCGCGCTTCAATGAAAAGATAGAGACTCACTTTCAACAGACGAAATGTTCAGCTCATCGTACTCTACATTTCTAGCTATGAGTCGAAACCCTGCGACTATGTTGACCTGATTTACAGTTTTGCGCTTTTCGTTGTCTCCCACATATGAAATCTCGCATTTATGAGTGCCCCCTTTCCTTTACTAGTTTAGAAGGACATTCCCACGTTATTTGAAAGTGATTTAATGCATATGGTCAAAGCTATCAAGTTGAGAAGGGTCCGAAAATCGATTTTTCATTTTCAGGCCCGGTCGTGATTTTGGTCAAATAAAAGTACTGTGATGAGCCCAGAAACAATCCGAAACATTGTTTTCGATGATTTTGGATATAGTTGAGACCAATAACTGTCAATTGGATCTTCTACTGATCTTAGGTCTGCTACCCATTCTGAGGCCGCCTTACGAAAGTAAGCCCCCATTTTTTATACCCATTCAGATTTGGCTAATTTTTGGTGTTAAGTTAGTCACATATAGTGTCTTGAAAACGCGCATAATTATTCAGGGGGGTTTTTCCGATTTCCATATTTCGGTCATTTTTAGTCCACCCGACCACCCCGCACTGGGTAGTAAACAGGGAATGACGTGTTCAACATAAAAGTTGTAGAGAATGTTTTCAGCTTTCTTTCTAAGCAAAGAACGAGTTTCTATCTTCATTTTAAACAGACTTATGGTCATTTAAGTGGGCTCGATTTGACCCTTGAAAAGTGAGTGTCCCAAGTATGGACTTCTGAATCTCGAAGATGACGATAGTTATCAAAATTCTGACGACGAAGTTTGAAAGAGCATCATTTGAAATACTTAACCCCAATTTTTCATCGAGATAGGTCGAATTTGGTTCTACCGCCGCGGGGTAGGTGATTCTCTCCCGATGTCTCTCATATATGTAAAGTCGTTCAATCATGAGAGAGTAATTTGCGGAAATTGACTAACGAATTCACGTATTAGAATTGTTCAGTTCCTGCTTCGCATATGCGTCAGTGAAGCACGAGGGGGACGAGGAGGGGAGAAGCGTGAGCATCGCCAGATTGGAAGGATCCATCGGATTGGGAGGTGCGGTAGCAAGTCTAGTGGATCATACTGTGGTGTTTAGTATGCGGGAAAAGCATCAAATTGTTGAAGTTTTCCCTTATTCTCAATAAAGTGATATTTCAGCGGTAGTAGGTCTGCTTCTCTGTACTCAGTTGGGAGGATTCCTCACCTACAAGCACTTCTTCCTCTTCTTCCTCGTTGTCCACGTCATCGGTCTTATTCTGGTGAGTGACGACGATACAATTACTAACTCTCGGATCTCTGAACTACCTTAGCCACAGCTACAGCATTCTATACTTCGCAGGTGTTCTTCATGGCCGATTTGCGCCCATCCGATACGCGTAGGCGTCAGAGGGAGAGCATGTGGAAGGTACTGTACTATATCGATTGTTGCAAGAGTATTCGTTGCAGGAATCCTTCCAGTTCCTGAGTAAATCCGGTGCGCTCAAAAGACCACTGATGATTCTTCTTGGCGCCTTCTTCGCTTGTTTCTTCGCATTCATCGGTGAGTGATCTTTGATCTCCCCACTATTCTGCATCATCGTATGCATACCGTATACCACGGGGCTGCTTCAACAAGTTTATATTATTCGATAATAACGAGGGGGTAGTAGGGGAAGTCGATTTTCCTATCCGAATTTCTATATATTTGTCTTTTCTTTTCAGGAAGCTCGCACATCATCCTCTATTACCTCAAGCACCGCTTCTCGATGAGCATTACGACGTTTTCTATCTATCGCGCTTCCGAGAAGGCCCTGTCGACGGCTACCGTTAGCATCCCATCAGTTTCAATCAACAACTGTCGTTCTACTGTATCAGGCGCTCTTCCTCTTCCCTTATCTCAGAAGAAGAGGAGGCATGGACAACGTGGCCTTAGCTTTAGTGGTGAGTGAGGTGCGAGGTGCAGGAGTGAACATTCCCCATTGCAGGGAATGACGACTCGTGCGATGGCGAAGGGATGGACGGCGATTGCGTGGAGTGAGACGACCCTCTACTTCAGTGAGTCCGCAGTTTGTAATGTTCACTCCCGCTCTCCACACCACTTCAGCCCTCATTCCTGAAGCATTCTCTCGCTTCGCTGCCTCTGCTCTTCGCTCACTCATGGCTGCTCAAGTGCGCCCCGATGAACAAGGTATACGGTAGTGGTGTATCGAGTGCCCTTGTTACCCTTGTTTAGGCCGACTTTTCTCATTCGTCGCTCTTCTGGAGGCGCTGTGCAATCTGCTAGCCGTCGTCTTCTTCCACACTCTCTTCCCTTGGTGAGTGTCTACCGTACTCCAAATGAAGAGCAGTGCTCATTGCAAATTGCAGGTCGCTCCCGATCATGAGCGCGCTCTCGTTCATTGTGATGGCCGCATTGCTAGTGCCTCCCATTCTCCTTATCAAGTGAGTGGTGTACACATCTAATTGCCCATTCTTTTCCACCTGTCAATTTGCCACTCCGAGAAACGAATGGATAATGATAGATATACAGATAATGGCGTCAGAGATTACCGCGTAGGCGAGCTATTCAGAATACACAAAGACGTCGGAAATAGCTCTGCATAATTGGTTGTGTCCTTGTCAGTGGCGCGATTTGAGACACGTCGCTTCGTCCAAAATAGTACAGAGATGTGTCAGGTGTCATCATGACGCCATCGAGAGTTCGAGTGCAGTGGGAAATGAAGAAGATAGTAACGAGGAGAAGCAGATGGTAACGAAAGAGGAAGGGAAGGCGTGAAGGAACTCATTGATCTACCTCGCTCTCTTTGTTGTTAGTGCAAATGATAATGAGCAGATGATTCTCCACATTTCGCATGTTCTCATTTTCCCTAGTTCGTTATTGTTTCCTTCTTCAATCACCTCTCACTCACTTTATCTCAGGTTGTGTTATCAGCATTTTGCGGTGTAAAATTTAGCATAATTTAGTCAATTCCTTGCCCCTGATGTATACAATGCACCCGAGTGGTTGTCTCCAGTCTGTTAGTGCTTCTTTTCCCTCTGAGCTTCTGGAATGAACACTTCCTCTCTCGTTTCTCGGGACAGTTTATTATGACAGTGCCACTTACACTTTCACAATTATTGAGAATTCGGATAAAATTACAGATCGTTGGGCTGGATACTGGGTGAGCTGTTTTGATCTATCCGCGAATCAGAGTACTCAGATTTCGGGAATAAGAAAATGATGCACATGAGGTGCACGCTAAAAATTACTGGAAAAATATTGCTCGTATTTTTGGCTTATCTTGGCTAGCCTAGTCTTGCGAGGGTCCTAATAATACACTTTGTGCAAGATCGTAGTGAATGAATCTATAAATATACAGATATCGATTCATTTCGTCATGCGACTTCTTCCTCTTCTAAATGTCCGCATCGCGAATTTTTTTGAACACAAAGAGGGAGATGTCCTGTATTTTGGTTTCAGCTGTGAACTGTGACCATTCTGGATTGGCTAGCACCCGACATGATCCTTGTACTGAAATAGGATATCTCGTCTAAAAGGGGGTCTGACATGGCGTGGTGTGACACCTGCTCCTCTTGTTTCCCCATCAGGCCGATCTTCGATGCTGGCACTTCCTATAAAAACGGCGTCTATTCTGAATGTGACGACACTCTATTCTACATCGTAAGGACATCGAGATCCGAGAGAAACAAAGAAGATTACGATAATCTCATCAACTGGATGCTCCCCATGACCTACCATACCCTCTCCATTTCTGTCTCTCTCTGTCCAGACAGAGACTCCATTAGCGTCGAACAAAGGAGTGGCACGGATTTAAGAATCATTTTATCCTTTCCATTTCATTTTAGGCTCGACCTTGGAGCTTTCAGACGTTACAGTAGCCTCTTTGTTCGACCGGCTTGTGATGACTGTACATTCTACCCCTTTAGTTCTTCGTTTCTCACGATGCTTCTTTCCGCTTCTCTTATAATCGATTATAATTACACTCCTCTGTATTACCTGTATTCCCGCCCCTTCTGTATAGATTACAGTCAATTCTCGCTGTCTCTTTTCGTGCCTGAGTTATCTTTGCGGACTTTTCCCTTTCTTTTCAACCCGGTGTTTCTATCGTGCATTCTTTCCTTAGACTCTCTGTGATCTCAGAGATTCTTTCGTGGGTCTCTTCATCCCGCACTGTCTCTCACGCCACAGACTACGAGAGATGAAGAGACTGCTTCTTTCGAAATTTCACCCTGCAGAAGACATAGAGCTTTGGCATTCATTTTGCTAAACTATTACTGCTTTGAAGGGTATGCTGCATGTGCAGAGTGCCTCTAATGCTGCTTCCCCCTCCAACCCAGTGAATCGTCATGCAGTTTCTCTCAGTTTCAATCTAATCACGGGCTCTCTTTCCGTGTTGTTGTACACTGCCGTTTCCTCACCCACTAATTCGCGTCAGAATTGAGTTCAAAACAATTACGCCCCACGTTTTGAGAGCAGATGAAATGCTGCTTCTCCTTTCTTCCTTTCTGAGATGCTTCTTGGGTGTTTGATGCGCTACTCGCAATGTCCCTTCCCACGACAGGTTTTTGAGATGGGGCCTCCATTCGAGGAGTTATGACGAGTCAACGGGCTACTTCAAAGGGAAAGCACGCAAAGGGGCAAACAAAAGTAGATCTAGGGCAATTGCAATAGGAAATGCACGAGTTTGCGTCTAAATTCAGACAGGTCAGTCTAGTCTCAGATCTATGTAAGTCGAGCAAAAGGAAAGCAAAGAATTTGTGGCGTTCGTGACTTTTCTTACTGATTGTCCTATTCCTTTTTCATTTCAAAAAGCTATTCAGAGCTTTTGAAAGCGATTCTTTTTTTTCAGATGTGCTCTTTGGTCTACCGTATTATTGAGTAGAGCAGCATTCAAAGATCACGTATATCCGCGTGTAGGCGCGTCATTAGTTGTGATTTCATACAAAAATACGCCCCATTTCGCACTTCATGGGCTAAAATTCTCACGAAAAGCTGAAAAGTGTGTGAAAAGGTGGGCAAAAACGAGTGCCGATGTCAGTTGTACTGCATGAGATTCGAATCGCGATCCACCCTCAGAAGCAGGAAGATCTTTCCTCACGAAGGAAGATGTAATCAATGTTATTCGAATTGATCGACCACCACTTCCATGAGACCACTTAGTGTCATTTTCGAGTGATTACCACTGACTCTTCGATAACATGCTATTACCGCACTTTACTGATATCATGAGAAAGCCGATTGTTATCCTCCGTTCCTCTTTCACTTAGGCATGCTCAGTAACAGGTGAAGATTGAATCTTGAATTCGTCCGATTCTCATTCCTCATTGCAATGGAAGTTCCCTCTTCATCTGCGTTCCTTCCCTCCTCTGGCGAAAGAATGCGGGGAAGAAGAGATGATTGCCTTGCATGACGTTCCACTCTGGGTGCATGCCATTCCATCTTCACAAGTCTCTCACGGTTTTCGATCAACTATCACCTCTTCCTTCCCCCCATCAATGTTCCCATTCTGGTCATATCCGCACTCGGGTAGTGGACAAAACGGCAATGGACAAAACGGCAAATGAACGCCGTTCGCATGCGATTCAAGGTAGCTACTTGGGAGTTGTTTCATTGTTACCAGTGTGTGCACCCCTACATTTGCATATAACACACTATCTGAGACAATCGGAATAGACTTGGCACTGGCCGAAAATTCGAATTCCTGCTAACTTCACCAGTAGGTCGGCCTCCACGAGGGAAACCGACGAGCATCGGCAGAATGTCGATCCGCATCCGCGCGGGCGGGGCGCGGAATTTGAAAAATTAACTACGGTAGCTTCGAAATTTTAAAAGCGACTCCTATGACTGCGGCGGTGGGGGCGCTGCATCCCTTGACAAATTCTAAGACTTTTTTACTCCGGAGAGTTTTTCGATCAGATTCCATCTAACGCCTGAAATCGATAATTTCACTTTTAGTTCGTACATGAAAGCAGTTCCCCAGAAATTTTTCAAGAACTCCCCTAAATATTATTGGTGATCTAGCTTCTGCTTGACTCGATACATTCTCCCGTAGAACAGCGCGATTCAACAAGACGCGTAAGTTGGTCAAAATGAATTTTGAATGAATTATGGTGTATTTTTTGGGTTACGGTATGCGAGTGCGAAGTTAGGGCGACATTTCCCAACAGGTGTTAAATGGTCTGAAAATCAATTTGAAGCTATCCTACACCAATTGGGAAAAGTCGTCCAACTTGTGCACTCACCTACAGTAACCCAAAAATTACACCATAATTCATTTTGACCAACTTACGCGTCTAGTTGAATCGCGCTGTTCTACGGGAGTAGGTATCGATTCAAGCAGAAGCTAGATCACCAATAATATTTAGGGGAGTTCTTGAAAAATTTCTGGGGAACTGCTTTCATGTACGAAACAAAAGTAGAATTATCGATTTCCGGCCTTAGATGGAATCTGATCGAAAAACTCTCCGAAGTAAAAAAGTCTTAGAATTTGTCAAGGAATGCAGCGCCCCTACCGCCGCAGTGATTGGAGTCGATATAAAAATTTCGAAGCTACCGTAGTTAATTGTTCGATATCCGCTCCCGCGACCGCGCGGATGCGGATCGCAAATCTGGCGATGCTCGTCGATTTCCCTCGTGGAGGCCGACCAATTGGCGACGTCAGTAGGCATTATAATTATCGGCCAGTGCCAAGTCGCTGAAGAAATATGTTGATTCTCTCAGATAGTCTGTTATATGCAAGTCTTGCTACCAGGCGATCTTGAGTTTCACTCCATATCTATGTATAGGGGTTCGTGGTCCAAAATTGGTAATTTGAGAGGAAAATCATGGTTAGATAAACACCAAATGCCGTAACCAATCGGTAAATATATTACTTGATTACAGTAGATACTGGGGTACTGAAATAATGATTGGCTACGGCATTTGGTGTTTATCTAACCATGATTTTCCACTCAAATTCTCAATTTTGGACCATGAACCCCTATACATAGATATGGAGTGAAACTCAAGATCGCCTGGTTACAAGACTTGCAAATGCAAATGTAGGGGAGTACACACTGGTAACAATGAAACAACTCCCAAGTCGCTACCTTGAATCTCAAGCGAACGACATTCATTTGCCGTTTTGTCCATTGCCGTTTTGTCCACTACCCCCGCACTCCATCTAGCATGCGAGATAGCATCCTAGTCGAGTAGAGTTCTCTCTGGATGTTCGAACTCTTCTATCTTTAGTGACGACTCCCTCTCGTAATGTTTAGGGAATGAGCAAATTCCGTGAGTCAGACGGGCATTCTTAGTGCTGAGAGAATCACTCGGCCATTGTCAAAATATAGGTGTCTAGGAGGAGGGAATAGTCAAAGGGAATTTTTCCATTATTCAATTTCTTTCTTGTCGTGGCTCGCCTTCTCATTTTGAGCAACATGTAGCTCTGTCTGCTTCCACCAAAATCTCTAGATACAAAAGAAAGTAATGAGTGAGGCGAACCAATAGATCGGAAACAGCCCGTTTCACCACTTCCTATGTTTAGGGTCCACAACGTGGATAGCCGATGTTTCGGAATCTGGACAAAAGTGGGTTAAAACAGTCCCATAGGGTCTCAATAACATCCTCCTTTTGGAATTAGATCGATATCTCATCTCTAAAGCGAGATACAGCTCGAGAAGCACGAGCGACGAGCACAACGGGAGAGGGGGGAAAGGCGAGACGAGAGGAAAAGTGGGCGGAGTCAATATCTCCTCTCTGCTCCTCTCCCCTTTGTCGCACCCCCCTCCATTATTCCGCCGATTTCGCTATACAAATGAGTGAAATACCGTTCTAATCTTCGCTTAAGATATCCCCCGATGCTTTTGTGTGTATTGTAGGAGCATTCAAGTAAAAAACATCACATTTATCGATTAGGGGTGCTCCTTAGCCACAATTCACGCGCAAAACAACAGAAATTAGCACAATAAAATAAGAAAGCGAGTGAATGGTGCCATCAGACCATTTAATTCTCAGAAAGACATGGAAACTAGGGAACAGGGTTTGGATACGGTAGGGGGGGCAATGGATACTGTAAGTGGTCAGAGAAGGCCGAGATAGATAAAAAGATAGAAGAGGGTAGGGGAGGAGAAAATACAGACTACGGAAAACAACCAGACGAAATACGAAGGCAAGCACCTACGAGGGAAACATTCGTGCTGAGCACAAGAACAAAGATTAACGATCGATAGAAGATAAAATTTCTGAGAACAAGAAACAAATTTACAATAATTAGTCATAAATAACTGTATTGAAAACTTTGGAATTAAAATATCTGATATACTCTGAATAATATGATATAAAAGATCGATCTACAATAAGAAATGCAATGACTACGCAGGCTGACAAAGGAAGTTTAAATTGGTGGGGAAGTGGATCAGAGAAAATTTTCGAGCAAGTCGAACAATAATCATTTAGGGAGGACTCTAACTGGGAAAGGGGGGGGGTGGTCGAAGGAAATTAGGGGAAATGGAGGTGACCAAACTGGTCTCACCTCTCCTGACGATCGAAGAGACGACTCCATCCTCTCTCACGTCTTCTTCCAATCGATGCTCTGGCTCTGAAAAAGTAGATTTTACAATTTAGAAACAATGCGCACATGGAAACCACTATCTCCATATAAATGCCTACCAATTTTATCGTACAAATAAGAAATACGACTAGGAAAATAACTAAAAAACGGAGGAAAATCTGACGAATTGGACGAACCAAAGCATCACGGATGTATACAACGCGTTAGAGTGCATGAACAGAGGTAATTGATAGCAAAACATAAAGGTTATAAAGGTTAGCTAAGAAGAGTAATCAATAATCACAGCAATACTTACTTACGCGTTAGAGATGGAGCGAAAAACGGATCAGGCCGGCTAATCCTATCAATTATGAGTGTTGAACGCATCGAAACCGCACCAAAACGGGAACAGTGATAGACCAGTTCACGTAGACTAGGAACAAGCAAGAAAATGCATAAAATAATCGATGAAAACGCGATAAAAATCGATAAATCGATAAAACAGCCAGCCGAATATATCGTTCCGAGAGTATCCTTTCAATGCCTCATCGACGGTAAATAGCGGAACTTGCTTAGAATTTCTCCCGGAGCTTCAAAAAAATCAAATGAGGAGCACAATTAAACGAAAGTATAAATCTTCGTTTGCTTTCGCGTTTTGGACTGATATGAGACCATTAAATATGAATATTGCCCGACGAACTTATAATTTTTCGTATAAACGGCTTTTTAACCTCATTTTTTCAATTTTGACTTACTTAGAGGAGTCAGACCTAGTTCGTCGAGCAACCACTCGATTTGTCTCGGGGAAAGCTATCGCATTCTTTTTTGGTCGACCGTTTTGGTCGCGAATTACGCATGTGCTCCTCAAATCTCGCTTTAGATGGGAAAACTGTCCGAGCCCAGTGGGCGGAGCTTGTGGTGCCTACCTATGTTGTAAGATTGTGTCCGTAGTCTGTTCTCATCATCGTCAGTGCCCCGCCCATCATACTCCTACGTTCAAAATAATCAAAATATGCCGAAGAGAGGCGGAAGCGACAAACCTGTGACTGACGGAACCGTTCGTTATTCGACAGCACCCGGGGTTTACTCTGTCTTACATTTATCCCCCCCCCCCCCCCCACTTCCCACGTAATGCCACTCCGATAGTATAACTCACTGCTTCCATCATCTCACTCATAGTGAATGGAGGGTGGAGGAGGGGATGATGACTGCCAGCTATGATAGAGTCACTGCAGCCATTTATTCGCACTCTAGTATATTCATTGTCGCTGATTCACCCCTTTCTTCTTCGTGGTTAGGTGGGAGGAGTTAGTCGGAGAGCTTTACCTTCTTCGAATCGTCATGACACCCTCACACGTTTTTTTCTGCGCGTAATCTCTTCAGAGTTGGCCGATTTCCGGCGTAATACGGGAGAGTGCGAAGAGAAGGACTTGATTTATGATTGGTACGAATATCGAGCATCACTCTCCTTCGAGTCTGCCGCCTCCTTAATCGAGATGCTAGTTTGAGAGCCATATATTTCACTCGAATATTGTCACCGATTAAAAGGTTCTCCTTGTCTTCTTTCACGTGTATTGCAACCTCGCCCAATGTTTCTTGCTCCTTACCATCGACTGAGTCATTCTTCACTATTCTGTAGGGAGGTTTCAGTGTGTGATCGTAATCAGATTGTGTCAAACTATCGTTGAAGATTCAGGGTTTCCAAAGACGTAATCATTTTTTACGAGGAACAGATTGTCGAAAACTCGTTCCATATCTCGCGATTGTGTACTTGTCCATTAGAATTTTCTATGACCATAAAATGTGTCGATCTGACAGCTGAATTAACCACTCCGTCATACTGTAACGAGGTCTCTTCGTAGCTAACCGCTAATTGATTCCCTCGATCCTCCACAGCCTTGCACGGGATCCAATTCCTGCACTAATTTCGCACTTCCTATTACGGATTTCCCGATGCTCGTTCTGCGAAGTCGACGAGAGATAGGGCGATTTCGAGAGAGTCACTCCAAAAACAGCAATTTCCTGTGGCTCACTCAAAGCGTCTAGATAGAGCCCGCCCCTTTACCAGCGTGAGTCGGGCTTCCGGAGCTTTCCGTGGGTTGTGAATGATTAAGTTGGTGATTAGAAGAAAGCCTCCCTTCTTATTACAGAAGAGAGGAAGGGCAAATTGGAGAAAGCAATAATTGAATTATCAATCCTAGCAGTGGCAGGTGATCATCGAGTAGAGAGAGAAGCCGAACTATTGTTATATTCAGATAACTATTGTTATACTCAGAGTGTTCCTGATAAGGAATATCTGTAGTGGTTATGAACTATGATAGATAGTACCACTATTCATAGCCGGTAGGTCAAACTGTGGGGGTTCGTTAATATTAATGCTATCCTTTCTCTCTCCAGATGCATTCCATTCTCAGATTGACTCAGATGACGTCGTTGTCTCGATATTCTTTGATTGAATCACACTCATGGTCATTACTTCTGCTCCATCCACCCCCCCCCCTCTCCATAACAAGACGCTGCGATCTCGCGAATTCTCCCTGTCACCCCATGTGTCTCCGATTTGCATGCGCAGCACAATACTGGAAAATACCCCTTCGACCGATGGCCCGATTATAACTTCTCACGATCTGGCCCATTCTTATCATTTCTGTTTGCTTTTCCCCGTCGTTTCGCATCCTTTCCAACTCATTCCCGCTCACTTTGCAACTTTCCTGACTACCGTAACTTCCCCTTTCCGGTTAAGACTACTTGGACGTCATGAACTTCGTTGCTCTTCTGCTCGTCTCTATGCTGGCTCTGGCTGCTGGCCGACCCTCCTCGGTCTCGTCTTCCTCCGAAATGGATCAGGAATTGAGGTGAGGTGGTGTAGTCTAGCGAGAAATGTCGGCCACACGCAGTTGTCATGTATTAACTATAGTTTTCAAATAAGATGGTTTGACGCTGTCTGTCTATGGTAGACAGCCATGTCATCCGAACGTTCACGAATTATTTGGAACGTGACTCTACATTTCAAGGGGCATTACCATAATTCGTAGTACGTGAGACGAATGTCGGAAGAAATTGCGTAGGACAAATTCATACTTCCGGCATGTGATGGGAAGCGAAAGGGAAGGTGCACTAATGAAACACCAAAACATTTCGGAGATTACGATATTTACATATATGACGTGTACGGAATCCCCTAATGGATCCTGATTCAGGGAGCTTCGTAATCTGTTGGACGAGATCTACGACGAGGCAGCTGCAAGGAAGGTCCGTTCTCTCAACCCCGTCAAGAGGGAATCTTCCCGACCTCGCTCTCAACGAATCGCCACCATCTGGGGATGAACCGAGTGATCTACCGATCGATAGAAGATTGTCTAGTGTTTCGGTTAGGATAGCCTTCGTCCCTCCCTCTCCTATCATCCGACCAAACGATGCGTTGATCTCGAAATAAACAAGCTTCAATCACAATTTTGATCTCACCTATGTTTTACCTATGATACATTAACATAATCACAACATTCTTGAACAATATATTGATAAAGGCTATCCATTGTTGACGTTGTCACAGTACATCCAGAAGGCACAATAAACGTTGAAATTCATTGTTATTGTAAAAATTTTGCAGCAAATAAAATCAGTTCGTGATTCAGAATAGTGGTGTGAATTCTCTCTCAAATCTCAATTTTTCGCGTGCAAATCTCTCAGAATAGTGGTGTGAATTCGCGTGCAAATTTCCTCAAGATACGGTATCTTCTGAAGCTCGGTGTAAAATCTGATTTGAGCTCTTTATTGATTTTAGGCGGTTTCCAGTCGATATGTCTAATTCTGGTACCACCGTCTCCGTGCCTTATATTTTCCCTGTGAATCATCATTCATACCTGGAACCACTGAAATCTTTCGAGATTTTGCTTTCATTTTATCGCCTTCTTTCGCCAGACTGATATGCCGATGATTATTGGTTCATTGCATTGCAGGGTTTAACCGCGCATCGTTGCGCTGCTGGTGCCCACAGAGGTCTACTACTAACAGGTATTTTTGTAAATGTTTATTTTAAATGATAGTACAATGCGGCCATGTGTTGTCGTTGTTTATTCGCTTGCGGACAACATATCTGCTGTTGGTTTAGTCTTTATAGTAGTTGGTATTTATTCAAGGTTCAGAATGTCAAAGCTGCCAGCACGTGGTATTCCATCGGGCATTCGCACGATCAATGGCCTGCGACAGCCATCGGCCGCCGTTACTGCCGCACTCTCTGTGCCCACTAGGTACGATTGATCTCCCATATTTCTGCAATGCAGATAAAGATAAAGTGTAATTGCTTCCAGTCGTTTTATTGTATGGACAACTAATATGTGTATCCCCAATCGAAAATGCTAGCTTTATAGCCGAAATGTCTCATCGACTTCGCGCCTCTCACCCCTCTTCCTCTCGTCGTCTCCACCCAAGGTGATTTTTTTCGAATAAAATGAATTATATATGATATTTTCCTAGTTGAAAACGTACGTAGGTGGTTATTTCAAAAAATCATATATTTTATCAGAATGTTGGTTGCTCGCTCGATCATCATCCCTCGTTCAACTTCATCAAGGGTGTTCGCCTCTTCTCCAGTGGTGAGTAATATCTTTCTTCGGTATCCTATCTTGTATTTTTTTTTATTATTTAGAAATATTCGATATTATTTCGGTGCCTAAAATATGAAGTTTCAGGTATCCTTCCCAAGCACACCCGTGTTGCCCTCCCTGCGCTCTCGCCAACGATGGAACTGGGAACAGTCGTGAGCTGGCAGAAGAAGGAGGGTATGATGGTTATCGGATTATTGTGATTGAGAAAAGCAGAAACAAGCGTGGATGCCGCAACTGCACTCGTGAACTAGTTCAATAAATGTACTTGTGCGGATAAGAATCCCCTGTGCCCTACCATTGATATATACACATTAATTTCGATATAGGCTTTGCAAAAAAGTATCATAATAATTATTTTTTTAAGGTGACCAGCTGTCCGAGGGAGATCTTCTCTGCGAGATCGAGACTGATAAGGTACTTAATTTATATATCCCTCAGGGCATGACACAGAATATCCAGTATCAATTTATTTCCACTTGATTGAATTTGTGTGAAATCATTTTCTTCCGTTCTTATCATAGCTGTGCTGCAACACCTTTTTTTGCCAAGCGGGAAAACCTAATCGGCAATTGGCAAATTCGAGTGTCGGCGAAAACGGCAAAAAACCTCAAACCAACTTGGTGTTAATTTTTTTCCGTTTGCCGTTTAAGGGTCTCGATAACAAACACCAATCTGAAAACTGTATGCGTGAAATGTTGAACCTTGTTTGAAGATGTTTTCGCATTTGTAAAAAAATGTCGAGGCACAATTTGATGCATATGGTTGAAAATTTTGAGCTCGATTTACTCAGTTTACTTTATTTTCTTATGTTAAATTTTTGCTCCATTTCGGCAATTGTTTTCCAGTACGGTAATTTACTCCTCGAAAACCGGCAAATTTCAGCAAACGGCAAATCTTTGCCACACAGATCTAGTTCTTATCGTTGCTCAAACATAATTTGCATAGATGTAAAACGGTATTTCAGGCGACAATGGGGTTCGAGACTCCCGAGGAGGGTTACCTCGCCAAGATCCTCATCTCCGAGGGAACCAAGGACGTGCCCATCGGCAAGGTACCCTACTTTTATTTTTCTAACGTGCAAGGGAATGTAATTATGCGTTAGACTGTTCCTCTAACCCCGCACTGTTCTTCTTGAATTTTCCATTGGAGGAATTATTAGCCGTGGAAAAAAGATGTTCCTGATGATGGAAAGTTTGGTGGAGATGACAGGAAAGAATAGTAACTGTCTCCTCCTCTAGTTTGCGTAGCTGTTCGACGGGGTATTTGCCACTTTCTCCCGCTTCTCTTCTCTCCGTTCTGCTGAGGATGCAGATTGAACCACGAATCTCTCCATTCAGCACGCTATCTCCTACATTTTGAGAGGGATTGAAATGGGAATAGTGCGATGTGATAGGAATTCATCAAAGACGCGCCTAGTTTGGAGGAAACCGTTTTCAACGAGCAATTGATATTTCAAGGTACGATTTACTTCTGTCTGCTAAATTTCCTTTACGGTATTAAAAAAGTTTAAGGAATCGAAAATAGGGACACTCTAAAGTGCACTATTAACGATATCACTGGTAAATTGATATGGAAGAAAGTCAATTAGTTAACTAAGTTCACCGCCTTTAAAATCGACCAAGTGAAAAGATTTTAAATTCTGAACAACACGTTAATCAAGTTGTTCAGAATAATACCCGTTATTCCCTCAAAATATTTTCTCCCCGTCACTCCAGATAACGTAAAAACGATCTACCATTATCACTAAATGCTCATATACCCGAGCTTATTCGACCACCAGCTAACCCGTCAAACGCTTCTGGTAACCCCGACGCTCACTCCCGCCTTCGGCGGGAGTTCGCCTTTGAACTAAGTTCAATCAGGGCTCGCCGCTGCGCGGCGAGCCGGGACTAAGTTGTTCCGAAAATACCTTTCAACTTCCATTCTCTCACCTCCGCTCTCCGTCTCACTTGCCTTCGGATTACCAAGTTGTTCGAAATGATAAGCTACCCGTCATCCCTTCATTAGAATAGCAAAGCTCCGCTCTCCCACCTCCCCTCCCTCTCTTGTCTCACCTCCCCTCTCTCCTCCGTTATCCATTTCACCTACGCTCTCCCTCTCACTTGCCTTCGGATTACCAAGTTGTTCGAAATGATAAGCTACCCGCCATCCCTTCATTAGATTAGCAAAGCTCCGCTCTCCCACCTCCCCTCCCTCTCTTGTCTCACCTCCCCTCTCTCCTCCGTTATCCCTTTCACCTCCGCTCTCCCTCTCACTTGCCTTCGGATTACTAAGCTGCTCGAATTGATACGCTGCTCGTCATTCCCGTTAGATTATCTCACCTCCGTTCTCCCACCTCCCATCCCTCACTCTCCTCCCCTCCCCTCTCTCCTCCGTTATCCATCTCTCTTCCGCTATCCATCTCACCTCCGCTCTCCCTCTCACTTGCCTTCGGATTACCAAGTTGTTCGAAATGATAAGCTACCCGTCATCCCTTCATTAGAATAGCTAAGCTCCGCTCTCCCACCTCCCCTCCCTCTCTTGTCTCACCTCCCCTCTCTCCTCCGTTATCCATTTCACCTCCGCTCTCCGTCTCACTTGCCTTCGGGTTACTAAGCTCTTCGAAATGATAAGCTACCCGTCATCCCTTCATTAGAATATCTAAGGTCCGCTCTCCCACCTCCCCTCCCTCTCTCTCCTCCCCTCCCCTCTCTCCTCCGTTATCCATTTCACCTCCGCTCTCCGTCTCACTTGCCTTCGGATTACCAAGTTGTTCGAAATGATAAGCTACCCGTCATCCCTTCATTAGAATAGCTAAGCTCCGCTCTCCCACCTCCCCTCCCTCTCTTGTCTCACCTCCCCTCTCTCCTCCGTTATCCATTTCACCTCCGCTCTCCGTCTCACTTGCCTTCGGATTACCAAGTTGTTCGAAATGATAAGCTACCCGTCATCCCTTCATTAGAATAGCTAAGCTCCGCTCTCCCACCTCCCCTCCCTCTCTTGTCTCACCTCCCCTCTCTCCTCCGTTATCCATTTCACCTCCGCTCTCCGTCTCACTTGCCTTCGGATTACCAAGTTGTTCGAAATGATAAGCTACCCGTCATCCCTTCATTAGAATAGCTAAGCTCCGCTCTCCCACCTCCCCTCCCTCTCTTGTCTCACCTCCCCTCTCTCCTCCGTTATCCATTTCACCTCCGCTCTCCGTCTCACTTGCCTTCGGGTTACTAAGCTCTTCGAAATGATAAGCTACCCGTCATCCCTTCATTAGAATATCTAAGGTCCGCTCTCCCACCTCCCCTCCCTCTCTCTCCTCCCCTCCCCTCTGTCCTCCGTTATCCATTTCACCTCCGCTCTCCGTCTCACTTGCCTTCGGGTTACTAAGCTCTTCGAAATGATAAGCTACCCGTCATCCCTTCATTAGAATATCTAAGGTCCGCTCTCCCACCTCCCCTCCCTCTCTTGTCTCACCTCCCCTCTCTCCTCCGTTATCCATTTCACCTCCGCTCTCCGTCTCACTTGCCTTCGGGTTACTAAGCTCTTCGAAATGATAAGCTACCCGTCATCCCTTCATTAGAATATCTAAGGTCCGCTCTCCCACCTCCCCTCCCTCTCTCTCCTCCCCTCCCCTCTCTCCTCCGTTATCCATTTCACCTCCGCTCTCCGTCTCACTTGCCTTCGGGTTACTAAGCTCTTCGAAATGATAAGCTACCCGTCATCCCTTCATTAGAATATCTAAGGTCCGCTCTCCCACCTCCCCTCCCTCTCTCTCCTCCCCTCCCCTCTCTCCTCCGTTATCCATTTCACCTCCGCTCTCCGTCTCACTTGCCTTCGGATTACCAAGTTGTTCGAAATGATAAGCTACCCGTCATCCCTTCATTAGAATAGCTAAGCTCCGCTCTCCCACCTCCCCTCCCTCTCTTGTCTCACCTCCCCTCTCTCCTCCGTTATCCATTTCACCTCCGCTCTCCGTCTCACTTGCCTTCGGGTTACTAAGCTCTTCGAAATGATAAGCTACCCGTCATCCCTTCATTAGAATATCTAAGGTCCGCTCTCCCACCTCCCCTCCCTCTCTCTCCTCCCCTCCCCTCTCTCCTCCGTTATCCATTTCACCTCCGCTCTCCGTCTCACTTGCCTTCGGGTTACTAAGCTCTTCGAAATGATAAGCTACCCGTCATCCCTTCATTAGAATATCTAAGGTCCGCTCTCCCACCTCCCCTCCCTCTCTCTCCTCCCCTCCCCTCTCTCCTCCGTTATCCATTTCACCTCCGCTCTCCGTCTCCTTGCCTTCGGATTACCAAGTTGTTCGAAATGATAAGCTACCCGTCATCCCTTCATTAGAATAGCTAAGCTCCGCTCTTCCACCTCCCCTCCCTCTCTTGTCTCACCTCCCCTCTCTCCTCCGTTATCCATTTCACCTCCGCTCTCCGTCTCACTTGCCTTCGGGTTACTAAGCTCTTCGAAATGATAAGCTACCCGTCATCCCTTCATTAGAATAGCTAAGCTCCGCTCTTCCACCTCCCCTCCCTCTCTTGTCTCACCTCCCCTCTCTCCTCCGTTATCCATTTCACCTCCGCTCTCCGTCTCACTTGCCTTCGGGTTACTAAGCTCTTCGAAATGATAAGCTACCCGTCATCCCTTCATTAGAATATCTAAGGTCCGCTCTCCCACCTCCCCTCCCTCTCTTGTCTCACCTCCCCTCTCTCCTCCGTTATCCATTTCACCTCCGCTCTCCGTCTCACTTGCCTTCGGGTTACTAAGCTCTTCGAAATGATAAGCTACCCGTCATCCCTTCATTAGAATATCTAAGGTCCGCTCTCCCACCTCCCCTCCCTCTCTCTCCTCCCCTCCCCTCTCTCCTCCGTTATCCATTTCACCTCCGCTCTCCGTCTCACTTGCCTTCGGGTTACTAAGCTCTTCGAAATGATAAGCTACCCGTCATCCCTTCATTAGAATATCTAAGGTCCGCTCTCCCACCTCCCCTCCCTCTCTTGTCTCACCTCCCCTCTCTCCTCCGTTATCCATTTCACCTCCGCTCTCCGTCTCACTTGCCTTCGGGTTACTAAGCTCTTCGAAATGATAAGCTACCCGTCATCCCTTCATTAGAATATCTAAGGTCCGCTCTCCCACCTCCCCTCCCTCTCTCTCCTCCCCTCCCCTCTCTCCTCCGTTATCCATTTCACCTCCGCTCTCCGTCTCACTTGCCTTCGGGTTACTAAGCTCTTCGAAATGATAAGCTACCCGTCATCCCTTCATTAGAATATCTAAGGTCCGCTCTCCCACCTCCCCTCCCTCTCTCTCCTCCCCTCCCCTCTCTCCTCCGTTATCCATTTCACCTCCGCTCTCCGTCTCACTTGCCTTCGGATTACCAAGTTGTTCGAAATGATAAGCTACCCGTCATCCCTTCATTAGAATAGCTAAGCTCCGCTCTCCCACCTCCCCTCCCTCTCTTGTCTCACCTCCCCTCTCTCCTCCGTTATCCATTTCACCTCCGCTCTCCGTCTCACTTGCCTTCGGGTTACTAAGCTCTTCGAAATGATAAGCTACCCGTCATCCCTTCATTAGAATATCTAAGGTCCGCTCTCCCACCTCCCCTCCCTCTCTCTCCTCCCCTCCCCTCTCTCCTCCGTTATCCATTTCACCTCCGCTCTCCGTCTCACTTGCCTTCGGGTTACTAAGCTCTTCGAAATGATAAGCTACCCGTCATCCCTTCATTAGAATATCTAAGGTCCGCTCTCCCACCTCCCCTCCCTCTCTCTCCTCCCCTCCCCTCTGTCCTCCGTTACCCATTTCACCTCCGCTCTCCCTCTCACTTGCCTTCGGATTACTAAGCTGCTCGTCATTCCCGTTAGGTTATCTCACCTCCGTTCTCCCACCTCCCATCCCTCACTCTCCTCCCCTCCCCTCTCTCCTCCGTTATCCATCTCTCTTCCGCTATCCATCTCACCTCCGCTCTCCCTCTCACTTGCCTTCGGATTACCAAGTTGTTCGAAATGATAAGCTACCCGTCATCCCTTCATTAGAATAGCTAAGCTCCGCTCTCCCACCTCCCCTCCCTCTCTTGTCTCACCTCCCCTCTCTCCTCCGTTATCCATTTCACCTCCGCTCTCCGTCTCACTTGCCTTCGGGTTACTAAGCTCTTCGAAATGATAAGCTACCCGTCATCCCTTCATTAGAATATCTAAGGTCCGCTCTCCCACCTCCCCTCCCTCTCTCTCCTCCCCTCCCCTCTCTCCTCCGTTATCCATTTCACCTCCGCTCTCCGTCTCACTTGCCTTCGGGTTACTAAGCTCTTCGAAATGATAAGCTACCCGTCATCCCTTCATTAGAATATCTAAGGTCCGCTCTCCCACCTCCCCTCCCTCTCTCTCCTCCCCTCCCCTCTCTCCTCCGTTATCCATTTCACCTCCGCTCTCCGTCTCACTTGCCTTCGGATTACCAAGTTGTTCGAAATGATAAGCTACCCGTCATCCCTTCATTAGAATAGCTAAGCTCCGCTCTCCCACCTCCCCTCCCTCTCTTGTCTCACCTCCCCTCTCTCCTCCGTTATCCATTTCACCTCCGCTCTCCGTCTCACTTGCCTTCGGGTTACTAAGCTCTTCGAAATGATAAGCTACCCGTCATCCCTTCATTAGAATATCTAAGGTCCGCTCTCCCACCTCCCCTCCCTCTCTTGTCTCACCTCCCCTCTCTCCTCCGTTATCCTTTTCACCTCCGCTCTCCGTCTCACTTGCCTTCGGGTTACTAAGCTCTTCGAAATGATAAGCTACCCGTCATCCCTTCATTAGAATATCTAAGGTCCGCTCTCCCACCTCCCCTCCCTCTCTCTCCTCCCCTCCCCTCTGTCCTCCGTTATCCATTTCACCTCCGCTCTCCCTCTCACTTGCCTTCGGATTACTAAGCTGCTCGAATTGATACGCTGCTCGTCATTCCCGTTAGGTTATCTCACCTCCGTTCTCCCACCTCCCATCCCTCACTCTCCTCCCCTCCCCTCTCTCCTCCGTTATCCATCTCTCTTCCGCTATCCATCTCACCTCCGCTCTCCCTCTCACTTGCCTTCGGATTACCAAGTTGTTCGAAATGATAAGCTACCCGTCATCCCTTCATTAGAATAGCTAAGCTCCGCTCTCCCACCTCCCCTCCCTCTCTCTCCTCCCCTCCCCTCTGTCCTCCGTTATCCATTTCACCTCCGCTCTCCCTCTCACTTGCCTTCGGATTACTAAGCTGCTCGAATTGATACGCTGCTCGTCATTCCCGTTAGGTTATCTCACCTCCGTTCTCCCACCTCCCATCCCTCACTCTCCTCCCCTCCCCTCTCTCCTCCGTTATCCATCTCTCTTCCGCTATCCATCTCACCTCCGCTCTCCCTCTCACTTGCCTTCGGATTACCAAGTTGTTCGAAATGATAAGCTACCCGTCATCCCTTCATTAGAATAGCTAAGCTCCGCTCTCCCACCTCCCCTCCCTCTCTTGTCTCACCTCCCCTCTCTCCTCCGTTATCCATTTCACCTCCGCTCTCCGTCTCACTTGCCTTCGGGTTACTAAGCTCTTCGAAATGATAAGCTACCCGTCATCCCTTCATTAGAATATCTAAGGTCCGCTCTCCCACCTCCCCTCCCTCTCTCTCCTCCCCTCCCCTCTCTCCTCCGTTATCCATTTCACCTCCGCTCTCCGTCTCACTTGCCTTCGGATTACCAAGTTGTTCGAAATGATAAGCTACCCGTCATCCCTTCATTAGAATAGCTAAGCTCCGCTCTCCCACCTCCCCTCCCTCTCTTGTCTCACCTCCCCTCTCTCCTCCGTTATCCATTTCACCTCCGCTCTCCGTCTCACTTGCCTTCGGGTTACTAAGCTCTTCGAAATGATAAGCTACCCGTCATCCCTTCATTAGAATATCTAAGGTCCGCTCTCCCACCTCCCCTCCCTCTCTTGTCTCACCTCCCCTCTCTCCTCCGTTATCCATTTCACCTCCGCTCTCCGTCTCACTTGCCTTCGGGTTACTAAGCTCTTCGAAATGATAAGCTACCCGTCATCCCTTCATTAGAATATCTAAGGTCCGCTCTCCCACCTCCCCTCCCTCTCTCTCCTCCCCTCCCCTCTCTCCTCCGTTATCCATTTCACCTCCGCTCTCCGTCTCACTTGCCTTCGGATTACCAAGTTGTTCGAAATGATAAGCTACCCGTCATCCCTTCATTAGAATATCTAAGGTCCGCTCTCCCACCTCCCCTCCCTCTCTCTCCTCCCCTCCCCTCTCTCCTCCGTTATCCATTTCACCTCCGCTCTCCGTCTCACTTGCCTTCGGGTTACTAAGCTCTTCGAAATGATAAGCTACCCGTCATCCCTTCATTAGAATATCTAAGGTCCGCTCTCCCACCTCCCCTCCCTCTCTCTCCTCCCCTCCCCTCTCTCCTCCGTTATCCATTTCACCTCCGCTCTCCGTCTCACTTGCCTTCGGATTACCAAGTTGTTCGAAATGATAAGCTACCCGTCATCCCTTCATTAGAATAGCTAAGCTCCGCTCTCCCACCTCCCCTCCCTCTCTTGTCTCACCTCCCCTCTCTCCTCCGTTATCCATTTCACCTCCGCTCTCCGTCTCACTTGCCTTCGGGTTACTAAGCTCTTCGAAATGATAAGCTACCCGTCATCCCTTCATTAGAATATCTAAGGTCCGCTCTCCCACCTCCCCTCCCTCTCTCTCCTCCCCTCCCCTCTCTCCTCCGTTATCCATTTCACCTCCGCTCTCCGTCTCACTTGCCTTCGGGTTACTAAGCTCTTCGAAATGATAAGCTACCCGTCATCCCTTCATTAGAATATCTAAGGTCCGCTCTCCCACCTCCCCTCCCTCTCTCTCCTCCCCTCCCCTCTCTCCTCCGTTATCCATTTCACCTCCGCTCTCCGTCTCCTTGCCTTCGGATTACCAAGTTGTTCGAAATGATAAGCTACCCGTCATCCCTTCATTAGAATAGCTAAGCTCCGCTCTCCCACCTCCCCTCCCTCTCTTGTCTCACCTCCCCTCTCTCCTCCGTTATCCATTTCACCTCCGCTCTCCGTCTCACTTGCCTTCGGGTTACTAAGCTCTTCGAAATGATAAGCTACCCGTCATCCCTTCATTAGAATATCTAAGGTCCGCTCTCCCACCTCCCCTCCCTCTCTCTCCTCCCCTCCCCTCTCTCCTCCGTTATCCATTTCACCTCCGCTCTCCGTCTCACTTGCCTTCGGGTTACTAAGCTCTTCGAAATGATAAGCTACCCGTCATCCCTTCATTAGAATATCTAAGGTCCGCTCTCCCACCTCCCCTCCCTCTCTTGTCTCACCTCCCCTCTCTCCTCCGTTATCCATTTCACCTCCGCTCTCCGTCTCACTTGCCTTCGGGTTACTAAGCTCTTCGAAATGATAAGCTACCCGTCATCCCTTCATTAGAATATCTAAGGTCCGCTCTCCCACCTCCCCTCCCTCTCTTGTCTCACCTCCCCTCTCTCCTCCGTTATCCATTTCACCTCCGCTCTCCGTCTCACTTGCCTTCGGGTTACTAAGCTCTTCGAAATGATAAGCTACCCGTCATCCCTTCATTAGAATATCTAAGGTCCGCTCTCCCACCTCCCCTCCCTCTCTCTCCTCCCCTCCCCTCTCTCCTCCGTTATCCATTTCACCTCCGCTCTCCGTCTCACTTGCCTTCGGGTTACTAAGCTCTTCGAAATGATAAGCTACCCGTCATCCCTTCATTAGAATATCTAAGGTCCGCTCTCCCACCTCCCCTCCCTCTCTCTCCTCCCCTCCCCTCTCTCCTCCGTTATCCATTTCACCTCCGCTCTCCGTCTCACTTGCCTTCGGATTACCAAGTTGTTCGAAATGATAAGCTACCCGTCATCCCTTCATTAGAATAGCTAAGCTCCGCTCTCCCACCTCCCCTCCCTCTCTTGTCTCACCTCCCCTCTCTCCTCCGTTATCCATTTCACCTCCGCTCTCCGTCTCACTTGCCTTCGGGTTACTAAGCTCTTCGAAATGATAAGCTACCCGTCATCCCTTCATTAGAATATCTAAGGTCCGCTCTCCCACCTCCCCTCCCTCTCTCTCCTCCCCTCCCCTCTCTCCTCCGTTATCCATTTCACCTCCGCTCTCCGTCTCACTTGCCTTCGGGTTACTAAGCTCTTCGAAATGATAAGCTACCCGTCATCCCTTCATTAGAATATCTAAGGTCCGCTCTCCCACCTCCCCTCCCTCTCTCTCCTCCCCTCCCCTCTCTCCTCCGTTATCCATTTCACCTCCGCTCTCCGTCTCACTTGCCTTCGGATTACCAAGTTGTTCGAAATGATAAGCTACCCGTCATCCCTTCATTAGAATATCTAAGGTCCGCTCTCCCACCTCCCCTCCCTCTCTTGTCTCACCTCCCCTCTCTCCTCCGTTATCCTTTTCACCTCCGCTCTCCGTCTCACTTGCCTTCGGGTTACTAAGCTCTTCGAAATGATAAGCTACCCGTCATCCCTTCATTAGAATATCTAAGGTCCGCTCTCCCACCTCCCCTCCCTCTCTCTCCTCCCCTCCCCTCTGTCCTCCGTTACCCATTTCACCTCCGCTCTCCCTCTCACTTGCCTTCGGATTACTAAGCTGCTCGTCATTCCCGTTAGGTTATCTCACCTCCGTTCTCCCACCTCCCATCCCTCACTCTCCTCCCCTCCCCTCTCTCCTCCGTTATCCATCTCTCTTCCGCTATCCATCTCACCTCCGCTCTCCCTCTCACTTGCCTTCGGATTACCAAGTTGTTCGAAATGATAAGCTACCCGTCATCCCTTCATTAGAATAGCTAAGCTCCGCTCTCCCACCTCCCCTCCCTCTCTTGTCTCACCTCCCCTCTCTCCTCCGTTATCCATTTCACCTCCGCTCTCCGTCTCACTTGCCTTCGGGTTACTAAGCTCTTCGAAATGATAAGCTACCCGTCATCCCTTCATTAGAATATCTAAGGTCCGCTCTCCCACCTCCCCTCCCTCTCTCTCCTCCCCTCCCCTCTCTCCTCCGTTATCCATTTCACCTCCGCTCTCCGTCTCACTTGCCTTCGGGTTACTAAGCTCTTCGAAATGATAAGCTACCCGTCATCCCTTCATTAGAATATCTAAGGTCCGCTCTCCCACCTCCCCTCCCTCTCTCTCCTCCCCTCCCCTCTCTCCTCCGTTATCCATTTCACCTCCGCTCTCCGTCTCACTTGCCTTCGGATTACCAAGTTGTTCGAAATGATAAGCTACCCGTCATCCCTTCATTAGAATAGCTAAGCTCCGCTCTCCCACCTCCCCTCCCTCTCTTGTCTCACCTCCCCTCTCTCCTCCGTTATCCATTTCACCTCCGCTCTCCGTCTCACTTGCCTTCGGGTTACTAAGCTCTTCGAAATGATAAGCTACCCGTCATCCCTTCATTAGAATATCTAAGGTCCGCTCTCCCACCTCCCCTCCCTCTCTTGTCTCACCTCCCCTCTCTCCTCCGTTATCCTTTTCACCTCCGCTCTCCGTCTCACTTGCCTTCGGGTTACTAAGCTCTTCGAAATGATAAGCTACCCGTCATCCCTTCATTAGAATATCTAAGGTCCGCTCTCCCACCTCCCCTCCCTCTCTCTCCTCCCCTCCCCTCTGTCCTCCGTTATCCATTTCACCTCCGCTCTCCCTCTCACTTGCCTTCGGATTACTAAGCTGCTCGAATTGATACGCTGCTCGTCATTCCCGTTAGGTTATCTCACCTCCGTTCTCCCACCTCCCATCCCTCACTCTCCTCCCCTCCCCTCTCTCCTCCGTTATCCATCTCTCTTCCGCTATCCATCTCACCTCCGCTCTCCCTCTCACTTGCCTTCGGATTACCAAGTTGTTCGAAATGATAAGCTACCCGTCATCCCTTCATTAGAATAGCTAAGCTCCGCTCTCCCACCTCCCCTCCCTCTCTTGTCTCACCTCCCCTCTCTCCTCCGTTATCCATTTCACCTCCGCTCTCCGTCTCACTTGCCTTCGGGTTACTAAGCTCTTCGAAATGATAAGCTACCCGTCATCCCTTCATTAGAATATCTAAGGTCCGCTCTCCCACCTCCCCTCCCTCTCTCTCCTCCCCTCCCCTCTCTCCTCCGTTATCCATTTCACCTCCGCTCTCCGTCTCACTTGCCTTCGGATTACCAAGTTGTTCGAAATGATAAGCTACCCGTCATCCCTTCATTAGAATAGCTAAGCTCCGCTCTCCCACCTCCCCTCCCTCTCTTGTCTCACCTCCCCTCTCTCCTCCGTTATCCATTTCACCTCCGCTCTCCGTCTCACTTGCCTTCGGGTTACTAAGCTCTTCGAAATGATAAGCTACCCGTCATCCCTTCATTAGAATATCTAAGGTCCGCTCTCCCACCTCCCCTCCCTCTCTTGTCTCACCTCCCCTCTCTCCTCCGTTATCCATTTCACCTCCGCTCTCCGTCTCACTTGCCTTCGGGTTACTAAGCTCTTCGAAATGATAAGCTACCCGTCATCCCTTCATTAGAATATCTAAGGTCCGCTCTCCCACCTCCCCTCCCTCTCTCTCCTCCCCTCCC
This sequence comes from Pristionchus mayeri, assembly GCA_036245805.1. NCBI lineage: Eukaryota > Metazoa > Nematoda > Chromadorea > Rhabditida > Neodiplogasteridae > Pristionchus > Pristionchus mayeri. The sequence continues at coordinate 33,822,328 of BTRK01000006.1, read as the reverse complement.
CTCTCTCCTCCGTTATCCATTTCACCTCCGCTCTCCGTCTCACTTGCCTTCGGATTACCAAGTTGTTCGAAATGATAAGCTACCCGTCATCCCTTCATTAGAATAGCTAAGCTCCGCTCTCCCACCTCCCCTCCCTCTCTTGTCTCACCTCCCCTCTCTCCTCCGTTATCCATTTCACCTCCGCTCTCCGTCTCACTTGCCTTCGGGTTACTAAGCTCTTCGAAATGATAAGCTACCCGTCATCCCTTCATTAGAATATCTAAGGTCCGCTCTCCCACCTCCCCTCCCTCTCTCTCCTCCCCTCCCCTCTCTCCTCCGTTATCCATTTCACCTCCGCTCTCCGTCTCACTTGCCTTCGGGTTACTAAGCTCTTCGAAATGATAAGCTACCCGTCATCCCTTCATTAGAATATCTAAGGTCCGCTCTCCCACCTCCCCTCCCTCTCTCTCCTCCCCTCCCCTCTCTCCTCCGTTATCCATTTCACCTCCGCTCTCCGTCTCACTTGCCTTCGGGTTACTAAGCTCTTCGAAATGATAAGCTACCCGTCATCCCTTCATTAGAATATCTAAGGTCCGCTCTCCCACCTCCCCTCCCTCTCTCTCCTCCCCTCCCCTCTCTCCTCCGTTATCCATTTCACCTCCGCTCTCCGTCTCACTTGCCTTCGGGTTACTAAGCTCTTCGAAATGATAAGCTACCCGTCATCCCTTCATTAGAATATCTAAGGTCCGCTCTCCCACCTCCCCTCCCTCTCTCTCCTCCCCTCCCCTCTGTCCTCCGTTACCCATTTCACCTCCGCTCTCCCTCTCACTTGCCTTCGGATTACTAAGCTGCTCGTCATTCCCGTTAGGTTATCTCACCTCCGTTCTCCCACCTCCCATCCCTCACTCTCCTCCCCTCCCCTCTCTCCTCCGTTATCCATCTCTCTTCCGCTATCCATCTCACCTCCGCTCTCCCTCTCACTTGCCTTCGGATTACCAAGTTGTTCGAAATGATAAGCTACCCGTCATCCCTTCATTAGAATAGCTTAGCTCCGCTCTCCCACCTCCCCTCCCTCTCTTGTCTCACCTCCCCTCTCTCCTCCGTTATCCATTTCACCTCCGCTCTCCGTCTCACTTGCCTTCGGGTTACTAAGCTCTTCGAAATGATAAGCTACCCGTCATCCCTTCATTAGAATATCTAAGGTCCGCTCTCCCACCTCCCCTCCCTCTCTCTCCTCCCCTCCCCTCTCTCCTCCGTTATCCATTTCACCTCCGCTCTCCGTCTCACTTGCCTTCGGGTTACTAAGCTCTTCGAAATGATAAGCTACCCGTCATCCCTTCATTAGAATATCTAAGGTCCGCTCTCCCACCTCCCCTCCCTCTCTCTCCTCCCCTCCCCTCTCTCCTCCGTTATCCATTTCACCTCCGCTCTCCGTCTCACTTGCCTTCGGATTACCAAGTTGTTCGAAATGATAAGCTACCCGTCATCCCTTCATTAGAATAGCTAAGCTCCGCTCTCCCACCTCCCCTCCCTCTCTTGTCTCACCTCCCCTCTCTCCTCCGTTATCCATTTCACCTCCGCTCTCCGTCTCACTTGCCTTCGGGTTACTAAGCTCTTCGAAATGATAAGCTACCCGTCATCCCTTCATTAGAATATCTAAGGTCCGCTCTCCCACCTCCCCTCCCTCTCTTGTCTCACCTCCCCTCTCTCCTCCGTTATCCTTTTCACCTCCGCTCTCCGTCTCACTTGCCTTCGGGTTACTAAGCTCTTCGAAATGATAAGCTACCCGTCATCCCTTCATTAGAATATCTAAGGTCCGCTCTCCCACCTCCCCTCCCTCTCTCTCCTCCCCTCCCCTCTGTCCTCCGTTATCCATTTCACCTCCGCTCTCCCTCTCACTTGCCTTCGGATTACTAAGCTGCTCGAATTGATACGCTGCTCGTCATTCCCGTTAGGTTATCTCACCTCCGTTCTCCCACCTCCCATCCCTCACTCTCCTCCCCTCCCCTCTCTCCTCCGTTATCCATCTCTCTTCCGCTATCCATCTCACCTCCGCTCTCCCTCTCACTTGCCTTCGGATTACCAAGTTGTTCGAAATGATAAGCTACCCGTCATCCCTTCATTAGAATAGCTAAGCTCCGCTCTCCCACCTCCCCTCCCTCTCTTGTCTCACCTCCCCTCTCTCCTCCGTTATCCATTTCACCTCCGCTCTCCGTCTCACTTGCCTTCGGGTTACTAAGCTCTTCGAAATGATAAGCTACCCGTCATCCCTTCATTAGAATATCTAAGGTCCGCTCTCCCACCTCCCCTCCCTCTCTCTCCTCCCCTCCCCTCTCTCCTCCGTTATCCATTTCACCTCCGCTCTCCGTCTCACTTGCCTTCGGATTACCAAGTTGTTCGAAATGATAAGCTACCCGTCATCCCTTCATTAGAATAGCTAAGCTCCGCTCTCCCACCTCCCCTCCCTCTCTTGTCTCACCTCCCCTCTCTCCTCCGTTATCCATTTCACCTCCGCTCTCCGTCTCACTTGCCTTCGGGTTACTAAGCTCTTCGAAATGATAAGCTACCCGTCATCCCTTCATTAGAATATCTAAGGTCCGCTCTCCCACCTCCCCTCCCTCTCTCTCCTCCCCTCCCCTCTGTCCTCCGTTATCCATTTCACCTCCGCTCTCCCTCTCACTTGCCTTCGGATTACTAAGCTGCTCGAATTGATACGCTGCTCGTCATTCCCGTTAGGTTATCTCACCTCCGCTCTCCCACCTCCCATCCCTCACTCTCCTTCCCTCCCCTCTCTCCTCCGCTATCCATCTCTCTTCCGCTATCCATCTCACCTCCGCTCTCCCTCTCACTTGCCTTCGGATTACTAAGTCTTTTCGGAATCATAATACGCTACTCGTCATTCCCTCATAACGTTGTCTCCCCTCTGCCCTATCACCTCCGTTCACTCGTTCACCTTCCCTCCGTCCCCCTTCCAACGTGCACACACCAGCTTCCCCTCCTTCTTCCCCGCTCTCCCTTCCCCCGTTGACCCGCGCGCGCCTCTACTTATTCACGAAAGAAAGGAAGAGTCACATTTGCTCTGATAGCCGAGTGGTTAGCGCGTCTGACTCGCTATCCTGAGGTCGCGGGTTCGATCCCCGCCGCTGCCCAGTGTATTTTGCCAGCCTCCCTCTGACCGCTGGTGACGGACACATTTCTGAGAATTTCTGAGACGGACTGGCCGAAAAAGTGCGGACGCGTCACCATAAATCGAGACGAAAGAGTATAAAGAAGGGACAACACTGCGGTCAGGTTTATGTAGATCAACATGTTTTCTTTATTTTCTAGTCTGAAGGCCTGAAAAAACTTGCTGTTGTTCTCTGATGGTAAATCATGTGCTTACAACTCACAGTGATGGACAAATTAGGAGCCACTTCCATCCATAATCCTGAACATTCTCAACATTCCTGGTGTCAGCTTGATTCCTTTTTTTGACAGCTCAGCATTTTTTGTCACTTACTCATCGATCGATGGCAGGCGGTACAGTCACGGTTTCTTCAGTTGTTATGGTGTGGGTGATTAAACCATGAAAGGACGATGACTCGTCCGAGGTGCCTTTGCCAATGTCAGCCAACGTGCAAGTACACTGTTGCACAGTGTCGCTGCTCTTCAGCTGATGATTATCAGTCGGTGATGACTATTGTAATTAAACTATTGCATCACTAGTTTGCTCATGGCTAAAAGTTTTTTTTGTCCGTAATCGTTCCCTCCTTCTGCTCACCCTGATTGATAGCAGCGAGCTTATCCGGGCCGATTCTTCTCTTTCATGTGATCAGTTGTACCGTGTTCTCAACTAGGCCTCTCATTCCGCAATTATTCCGTCCTACTGTTAATCAATGGCAATGATTTGCTGCTTCTCCTTCAAACTCTTGTTTGTCAACATTCAGAATCAACAACATCTGCGAGCTGTTTTTGCCATCGGAATAAGAATGAAAGCAATCCATTGGTTCTATCCAATTTCTATTCTCTGTTCCCTGTTCCCTCCCTACCTCAAACACGTACCAGTTCGTACGGTGGCAGAGATGAGTTATGTTGTCAGATGGACAAACTTTGACGAACAGTGTTCCTGCCTACTTTGTCCCCCATGATGAGCACCAGCATTGTCGAATGGAATCCATGTTTTCAGTCTTTCCTTCTACAGCGATCTTTCTCCTTCCTTTATCTCTTGTCCTTTTCTTCGTCGTTCCCTTGCACTACATGTTTGTGCATAGAGAGATTTCACTCGATGGTAGATTTTACAACAGAATCCCTTTGCTCTGCTGGATCAATATTCTACGGTGTTCTAGAAGATTGTGGCAGTTGTGCGAGAGCGGTTGAGTGATAACACAAAATACTTCCCTTCGCCGTAATATTCCTTGTGTTTATCAGTCTCATCAACTACTCTCGATTTGTTTGACGCGCACATGTTAAATGTGGGTGGGGATATACCCACATCTACATCTCTGCCTCACCGTTCTCACGTAGGATCCTTCCGCACCTCGTGACCACTATCGCGAAAGAGGTCATTTCTGATAGCGAAGGTCAGTAGGAGGGGCGGAACCAAAATAGTCAGGCAAAGTAGGCCGTTAAGTAGTCAAACGGCCGTTTGCCAGATGCTCCGTTTCTTCAGTTTCTCGTTATTTTCCTCCCACTCTTGAATTCTCCTTCAAGAATCTCGGGTTTCCCCACATCCTCGTTACTTCGCCTGTGAGAGTTTCTGCTATAATCCGCTGGCTGTACCTGATACCAACTGTGATTCGATCGAGAGAAGGGGAGGAGAGGGCACACAACGCAACAACGAGCAAATGGGAGAGCAAAAAGAAACTCTATTGCCACACGCACGCATGAAACGCATGTGAAAGAGCAGAAGGAGAGAGAGGAGCATTGTGTGCACCCGACGAGTGCACTGGATATTTTTCCTCTTTTCCCTCCTCTCCTCATCCTTCGAGTTGTTTTTGAAGTCTCCTCACTGCCTCGATGTTGACTGGTTTCGAACCTCGCAGCGAATTTATCTGTAACTCGCTTTTTCTCCTGATGAGTCGATAGGGTGTGGGTGCATGCATGAGATAAATTCCAGCCTTTGTTTCTCTGATATCTGGGGTGAGTGCATGCTCTTCTGCTTGTATTGTTCGTTTCCTTTTTTTGCAACAGTGGTTCAGAAAGAAGAGAGCACATGGGAAAAGCGTGAATCAAGCAAGTGGAATTTGCCCTCTTTTAACGTCGATTACCCCCCCCCCCCCCATGCGCCTCGTGATGTCAGCAAGTAGACAAAAGAGGAGCGGCCTGTTTTCCGATCAAAAACACAAGCAGAGATCGGTGTGTCGATGGGTGGGAGGTGGTTTGCTTGGGGTGTTTGTGATGCTAGAGATGAGCTATACTTCACTGATTTTGCCGAATACCCAGATGGAAATCACATGGAACGAAGGTCGCGGGGTTGTTTTCGAATCGGGGGAGCAAGTAGGTCGAGGGGCGAAAGATCGTTGGAGAGAGGGAGTGTATTGCGCAGTGAGAAGAATTGCGAGGGAGAGGAACGGAGAAGGGAGTGGGCAGACGCCTTCTCCATTTTGTATTCATATTCTTCATTTTTCTTTTTTTGTAATGAATAGAATCCATCGGACGTGCACTTTGAACAGGAGCACCTCCTCCTTCTCTTCCCACTTCTTTCACACTTTCGTCAACGGCTCTTCTCTAGTTTCCCTCTTTCTTTCTCTTCCGGTGTTTTAAGGGACGCCTGTTCAGGTGTTTACTCTGATGAGTTTTATCCGATGCCTCGACTTCGCCTTTCTAACAAACTCGTCCGAGAATTTTCTGCCCCCTTTAATCGGAATTGCTAGATAAAATAAGAAATACTTACCTCTTGATATAGCGCTTTTGGCATTTCCTATTGATTGTGGAGAGGCGTCACGTTTGTGCAAGCTGTCAATTCCCCTAGGTTATCAAAGGCGCCAATAGTTAACGATGGCTTATCGTTGTTGTAGGCTGATCGTTGCACCGCTAATCTACCATGGGTCTTGATGTCAATCTTCTTATCAATAAGATTTCTCTGGTCCGAAAAATGGGCGGTATGAAAGGACACACTTTCTTACAAAAATTTAAGCATTGATAGGCTTCAATATAACGTAGTAATTGATGGATAATGATATCAGTCAAATATCATTTTGCTCTCCTGTTTCATCATAATGAGGGTCGACAGGGCGACCCACTCTCGATTCGATCTTTGTCCTCATCTATCGCTCTTACCCACTTCTCTCTTCCATTCCCGTGTCTCGAATCTCTTTGTCTATTCCGCCTGCTCTTTGACCCTTTCATCTATCGGCTTTGAACTTGCTAATTCAATGTTACCGTACTCATATATTCCCTCCGTGTTTGCACGGTAACGAGGTTTTGCATAATCAGCAAGAGCCCTATCTCTGCAACTTGCATTCTCTTCTCGTTCGTTCACGTGCGCTCCCCATTCCGCATTTAATGTTTCCCGTTTTCGGTCGACCAATTTCATATTGTAACCTATCTACAGTATCTTATTCTTCAATTCAGCGAGTACTCGCCCATCGCGGCACCTTCTCGGGTTACGGTATCCCCTGCCACAGCCGGTGACGGAGTATTGACCGACAAACGGGTAGTTCCATACCGTCCTCATGCCTGTTACAATGGCAGATAGCGGGCTGATGCAGCCTTTCTCCTACTCTTCATCACCGTCTCCGTTCTTATTCACTCCTGGTCGACGAGTACTGTGCAAGAGCACCGTTGACTCTGAGTCCACTCCCACAGTACCCCTGGACACTCCATTGGTTGTCTCAAGTGGCAAGGCTACGGTGTCACCAGTTCACCGTTCGGTGCTGAGTGCCCGTGGCTTGAGAACCCGTCCAATCTCGTTGTCATCTCCTTCTTCCTCTGGGTACTCATCGGGGGCGACCTCCCCACTATCTGCATCCCTTCCTTCGTCGCCCAGTTCATCTGCACGAGGAAGCATCGATAACAGCAGCGATTCATTGTGGAGAGAACAGCTGGAACGCGCGGAGAGGAACAGTCTGGCGCATAAAGTAGGGGGTTACTGTAGTGAGGATACTGTAGAACCTTATCGGAGGGATGTTGAATGGGAGTAGTCTCTCTCGACTAACTCGTTCGATTGCAGCTGCTGTGCATCATCGTTGAGAGCGAGGCTGACGTGGCGGCCTTCGCCTCCTTCGTCGACTCTGGCGCTGCTGCAGCACCCGCGGCCGCCCCCAAGGCACCTGCTGCACCTGCTGCAGCCCCCTCCCCACCCATCCAGGTATGCACTATCGGGGGTTTTTGCATCTTTTGTTCGATGACAAGCGATATCGATTAACCGTGATTAAAATTGCACGTCTCTGCATTATATTTGAATATCTGTTTTAACTCTTTCTCTTTTTCCGAAAAAAAAACTAATGTTATCCGGTAGCTACCAAGAATTGGAAAACGGACGAACGCAAGGTGGACAATTCCAGCTGGAAATTTGACATCATTCCATTTTTATCTGACAACTTTTCTCCTTTTTTTTCTAGATAGATCCTCAGCGATCGATAAAATAAATCATCATTAAAATACAATTGTTTTCGGATATTCCTTGCAAAACACTGCATAATGGCCCATCTCATTTCAGCAGGTGTCGCCAACCTTCTCCTCCCCCATCGTCTCCCCTCCCCCTCTCTCCTCCCCCCCTCCTGCCTTCGGAGGACGAGTCGCTGCCACTCCATTCGCCAAGAAGTTGGCAGCACAGCAGGGCATCGATCTGGCCGTGAGTAGTACATGAATCAGTGGGGTTATCGTATCATCTATCAATGCGGAGATTGTCGGATATTGTGTTTTTATACTGATGATGCTAATTGGACATCAACAACTAACTTGCAGGCAGTGGCTGGATCTGGTCCTGGCGGTCGTGTGCTCGCCTCCGACCTCGCGAATGCCCCCACGGGAGGGGCTGCTGCTGCACCTGCTGCAGCTGCAGCTGCTGCCGGAGGAGAATACACTGACATCCAGCTCACGAACATGAGGTGGGCATGAAGAAGATACTTTGAAAGATGAGAGACGGAATCACGCAAGAAGAATATAAAAAAATAAGAATCACAGTAAAAGGATGTAGTTCAGAAGGACAATCGCTAAGCGACTGACGGAGAGCAAGTCGACCATCCCCCACTACTACTTGACGAGCGAGATCTCCATCGACAAACTACTCGAGTGAGTTGATGAACAAAGTTGGATTAGATGCACAGCTAGTCCTGAATATTTTTCGTGTGTCCTGAGATTCTCGACAGGATGAATACAAATTATCACGGGTATCATGAGTCAGTGGAGGTGGCCGGGAAAATTTTTTAAAAAGTTTTTCCCAATTTGATTCGTATAATTGCAAAATAGTGTCCCGTATACAACATTTCGAAAAATATAGGTCATTGGTCCCAGAGCCGGCTTTTAGGAATTTTCCGGTTTTGCACCTGGCTATACTGTATTTCAGCTCCCTGAGCTACAGAGGAGGCATTGGGCTCAAAATTGGCGGAAAATTATTTCCAGAAACTTTTCTGTTCAGGTCAAGTCGATTGGACAACGTTGAAAAATTATTGGATTAAAAAACCATTTTTCTGCTCAAATTAGAAATATTTTCTCTATCAAGCGGTAGAGCGATACAGATTTTTACTGCAGAATATGAAAGAAAGAGTCCATATACATCAGATAAAAATATAAAATGCAAAATTGGAGATACGTGAATTGGCATTTTTCACTCCAACATGGCATTCTGAAGAAAAAATCGAAAAATGGATTTTTTTCATTTTTGTTCCTTCATCAAATTTTTCCAAAGTGTTGTAGTGACAATGCACAGGTGGAAAATACTCTTTTGGAAAATCATTTTACAAGTTTGTGCTCAATATGAAATTAAATGATCAAAACAACACATTTCTTGGGCAGATTGTCATTTTGAGCACAACCTTGTAAAAAAAATTTCCAAAAGAGTATTTTCCACCTGTGCATTGTCCTTACATCACTTTGGAAAAATTTGATGAAGAAGGAACAAAAATGAAAAATATCCATTTTTCGATTTTTTCTTCAGAATGCCATGTTGGAGTGAAAAATGTCAATTTCACGTATCTCCAATTTTGCATTTTATATTTTTATCTGGTGTATATGGACTCTTTCTTTCATATTCTGCAGTAAAAATCTGTATCGCTCTACCGCTTGATAGAGAAAATATTTTTAATTTGAGCAGAAAAATGGTTTTTTAATCCAATAATTTTTCGACGTTGTCCAATCGACTTGACCTGAACAGAAAAGTTTCTGGAAATAATTTTCCGCAAATTTTGAGCCCAATGCCACCTGTGTAGCTTATCAGTGAGCTGAAATACAGTATAGCCAGGTGCAATACCGGAAATTTCCTAAAAGCCTGCTCTGGGACCAATGACCTATATTTTTCGAAATGCTGTATATGGGACATTATTTTACCATTATACGAATCAAATTGGGAAAATTTTTTTTGAGAATGTTCCTGAGGTCCCTGTTTTTCATCCACTGACTCGTGATACACGTGTAATAATCGACTCCTAGGGTGCGCGAGCGTCTGAATGGCCTGTTGTCGAAGGGACCCGCAGGACAGGAAGGAGCCACCAAACTGTCCATCAACGACTTCATCGTCAAGGTACGATTTAATCGTGAGAGATGGATTGGTATTCTAAATGTTGGTCTAGTGTAGATAGACAGGGTTCCATTCAGGCGTCGGCCCTCGCTTGTCTGCGTGTCCCCGAAGCGAACTCCTTCTTCATGGACACCTTCATTAGGTGGGCTACTTCTGCTATTAATGGATAGAGGGAGAAAGGATTTGTTACATTGTAGTTAAGAATACCAGGAATCAATTGTCGATTGCAGACAGAACAAGAATGTGGATGTCTCCGTGGCAGTATCTACTCCCGCCGGTCTCATCACCCCCATCATCTTCAACGCCCACGCAAAGGTACTGTAGGAGAAATAGAAGTATTAATTAAATTCTCTACAATCATGACACAGTTTTAAAAAAACATATAATTTAATGGTAGCAATTTTTGTACGTTCATTCGTTGAACAACGTTTTGGAAATTTGGCGGTGTTTGATATTACTTGGTTTAAACAATTAAAAATAAATATATTTTTTTAAAAAATTTGATTGATCTCTCCATGATCTCGTCTTACAGGGTCTCGCCACCATTTCCACTGAGGTGTCCGAGTTGGCAGCGAGAGCGAGAGAAGGCAAACTACAGCCCCATGAGTTCCAGGTACGACAATATAAAATTGTTTGATACATCCTTTTTTTAACTGCTTTAAGGATTGATTGAATTAACTGAGTCTAATTTAATTCTAACGAAATCACCCTCAAGAAAACAATGATGGATGCAATGCAACTACTAAAAAACTGATTGCAGGGTGGCACATTCACTGTGTCCAACTTGGGGATGTTCGGATCGGTGTCCAACTTCACGGCCATCATCAATCCCCCTCAGTCGTGCATCCTCGCAGTGGGCGGAGCCGAGTCGAAGCTCGTCCCCGATGAGGCCTCCGGGTAAACATCCATTCACATTTGACCTGATTGTTTAAATCAATACCATTACTTGTGGCTAGTGTTGAGTTTTTTTTAGTTTGCAAATTTTTAAAGTTTTTTTGTTTTCAAGCTCTCTAATTTTTAAAATATACCCAGGCCACAAACGCTCACCACTAGTCAGCTCTATTTCCTATCACCCTTAATCATTTACCCCTTCCCTGTAATTCCCCTGTTCTCTCTTCAGATACAAGACTATCCGTGTGATGAAGGTGACTCTCTCGTGTGATCATCGTACTGTCGATGGAGCAGTGGGAGCACAGTGGCTCAAGCACTTCAAGCAGTTCCTCGAGAGCCCCCACACTATGCTCCTCTGAGCAGAACCAGTCTAGAACACGGTAGGATATCCCCAAGTTACGGTGGTTTAGCACTGTATCTTTCCCGCTGAGAGTCTTCTAGTCGACACGCACCCTCCCATTCAAATCGATACACGAGATACGGTAATTGAGCAAGCGATCGAATTGTGTCAGATTTTATTGTCTCGCGTCTTGTATTGCTTTTGTTATTTACGATCTGATGACTTCGACCCTGTGCGATTATCGATTTTTCGTGTGTTGATATTCTGACCGCGGGCAAGTGTCTTAGTTCCCCCCTTTGTTTTGTAATATTTCAATCGGTAGTTTCTTGTGTTGAGCGAGTTATGTACCCGTAATAAGGATTAGTAGCGTTTACCCATCTTTTTGTTATAAAACATGAAGTTCTCACAAACATTGTTTCTAAGACCAGCAATTTATATTTGCCATCGTTTTCGCTATTGAAAATTGGTGCAAATCTAGTAATTTCTGAACTAAAACATGAAAATATTAGGTATGATTTGGCTGGGCGTCGTAGCTCAGTTAACGTAGAAAAGCAGTAACCAATTATTTGTGTCTTCTTATTGTCTCTGTCTCGGCTTACAGGTAGAGCAAATAAAGAGTTTATGCTAAATATGGCTTTAATTACGTAGTAATGGGACCTAAATACCTTAGAATTGTGCCTATCAAAGTCTACTGTCGATCGATATGGAGGGTTCCCGTAATGATGTGAGATGAGAAGAAAAAAAGATCTATGCTTGAAAGATGGTAAGTAGATCAGCAGAAGTGGCAAGTCCTTCTACAGTACTGGTGCATGTAGGTCGAAGCCTGATATTGATGGAAAGATTTAGAGAATTCAGTGTCTATCGTTTACCTGGCAATACTGCGCCCAGGGAATACAACGTGAAGGAGGGTCGATGTCAGCGCATACTCCTGAAGGGAAGGGTAGGTTACGGTATCGATCAGACAGTATATTCTCTCACCATTGTTAGAGAATGGCTGACGAGTCTGGGGAGCCACCGTGGCCACTGTCTGCGGTTGCTGGGTCTGAGAATAGGTGGTTCGTTCCTGATCTCTGATCTCTAAACTGACGAAGAAAGTCTGTTGAGGAGCGGGTCGGAATGATCCCTGAGCCCTCTGCCTCGGCTCCTGTCGCTGCTGCTGCTGAACACGAAGCTGCTCCTGCAAAGCAGCAGAAACTGATGAGATCTTTCTAATAGATAGTATCTATCTACCTACTTTGTAATTCTTTTATTAGAATATAAAGCTGCACTAACAAGACAGATGATAAATAGTATCACCCTACAGTGTAAGAAGGGACTTAGTTCCTCATCTCACCTGTTGTCTCTGTCTCGCCTCTTGCTGTTGGATTCTCACTCGTTCAGCCTCTATTCTGGCTCTTCTCTGTTCCTCTGCTCTTGCCCTCTCTTGCTGCCCTCTGCAAGGAAGAGTACGGTAACTCATTCTTTTGTGTTTCTCTGGGTCATCATTGTGACTGACCGTTGTCTCTCTCGTTCCGCCCTCTCGTCCTCTGCACGTGCTCTCTCACGCTCGCGTTGCTGGCGCTCACGCTCCATCTGAGTGATTGGAATGTCAGTCATCGATACTTCATAAGGTACCGTATACCATCGTTGCGAGGCATTACTCAAGAACGAATTTTTATTTTGATGTCAAATTATAAATGTCAAATCAAAATAAAAGTGCAGTCCCATTCGGTTCTTTCTTCTTCATCTCACCTCTCTCTCTCGTTGCTCCGATCGATTTCTCTCGATGGTCCGCTGTCTTTCTGCCTCAGCCTGTGCCTGGAAGTTCGCGGCGAACGAGGGCGACGGATTGTTGTTGCTGCAAGAGATACGGGAATCTCACTGCCATAACTGATTTAAACAACTGATTTTATGCCATTTAGCCTAAGCACAGCAAAATATGCCAAATAATGCAAATGAGGGGCGAAATGAGAGAAAAGCGAACCTCTGAAACGTACAAAGTAGAATCAAGTCGACGAGACATTCCTCTAACTGAAAGTGGAGAGATCAAAGACTGACCTTTTCAATATCTAATAGAGAGAGAAAGATCAAAGATCATCAACTATCTCACTCTTTCCGTTTCCCCACCGCATGGGAATGAGTGTGGGCACTGGAATCACTCTCGGAATGAGAGTGGTTGATCTACGCTACAAAATCGATTATCAGATGGATGACAACTCGATAATAAAATCGATAATAGTACGGTAGGAGGGAAGCCGTCTCCGCGCTCTCCAGGAATGGCCTCGTTGACGAACTGCAAAGAGTATATGGTAAGTGATTGTTAGGTAAGCAGGGGTCACTGCATCCGAAGCAGAATGAAACGCAAAAAGCACTCACTTTCCATTGGCGGCCGACTGTGCAGAAATAAAGCCAATCAATAAATGTTGATCTACAAGCAGAGTGCCGGAACTGAGAGCATTGTGCAAGAGAAGATTTTATTCGAGCGGAATTTCGAAAGACAAATGGAAGCTTCTGCTGGGGCGAATGCAGTCTAGCAAAAGATCAAAGATCACAGCAATCACTGATCTACCACGCAAGCCGAAGCTGTTGCAATGAATGACACTCGGGAAATATTATGGAGTAAATAAATAAGTGAGATGCAAGCATTCGGCAGAGATCAAAGATCATCCGAGATAGCTTACGAAGTTGCCGAACTCCCGATCTGTCTCCATCTTGAATGACTTGACAGGGGGCGGGGCCACGGGCATCGGAGCAGTGTACGGCCCGAAATCACGCTGCAGCAACATCAGCCATAATTGATAATAGAAAATTCATTGGTTTGAAATGCGAAATTGGAAAGTTCTAATAACCTGTTGACGGCAAGGAGGAATGGGGCGAGAATAGATCGACTTCACCCAGAAACGCTTCTGAGAGTGAACCACCGTCGCTCTGAGAACATTTCGAATGATAAATAGTGTTACTGGAAAACTAAAAATCGGTTCGGTAAAGAAAAATGACGTTGTAAGGAATGAAGACACATTTCTTCATCTCTATGGGAATGTGTTTCAGTGCAGAAAAAATGTTAGTTTCGTTTGATAGTGATCTTATCTGCAAGTGTGATGAGGGTGATTGATTTGACCTTGAAAATATGAAGATGAAATACTCACACGAACTGGACAGTTCTCGATTCATCGTCGTCGTTTCTCCACCAGATCTTCATGTGCTTCTTACGCTGATTGTGAGAGTGAGTTGCCGAGTCCTGAGGGGAGGAGAGTCATTACAGTCTGGGCTACTCAATCCGATAATTATCTTTCCAAGATTTCATGAATCAATTAAGGGCGAGTGCACAGAACTCTAAAGCTTCATTCATCAACTCATACTCCCTATCTGGTTACTAACGTGGAATCGGAAGCATTGATACTGCCAGGAGCCGTTGTCGTCGAGACGAAGAAGACGGCCAACTCTGATGAGGAGAATGACATCATAGCGAGCTCATCGATTTGATTTGAAAATCTCATCGAAGGAATTACATAGTTTAAAAAGTAGCGAAAAGGATAGTAGATCTCACCTCTTTCCATTTCTGCCGTTGACAAACTCGAGAGGTTGGATAGCGAATCCTTTGAACCAGACGGACTCGTTCTTGCCTTGGAGAGTGACTGAAATGATGATGAGCTCACTTATTCATTGATAATATTCTCAAAGAAGAAACACGTGAAATATCAAATGTGAATTAATTTGGAATGGTTTTGTTCATGCAGCTTGTCAAAACAACTGGGAGGGACGATGATAGAAAGGGAAAGGTATCTCACAAGCTATGGGTTGTCCTCTCCAATAGCATCTCTGCTCCGTCTCGATCTCGTAGGGAGGCTCACTCAGCTGAGGATTAGGCATTATTTAAAATATTCTTCCACTTTTAGTTTCTGGGTGATGAAGGCAGATCGAATGTTATTTATTATGCACGAAATCAGGCTGGATGTGGACGGCGAAGAACAAAAGAAATTGATCGAATTTAGGAGTATCGATCAGATTCATTCTATGCACAAGCTCTCTCTGGTAAAGAGTGAATGGTGTGAAGAGTGGAGGGATTCATCGATTGTTCACCTGCAATCCTCCCTGGTGTTCCACTGCCTCCAGGGGGTTCATCGACTCGAAGGTCGTGGGCACGCATGGCGCTCCTTCAATGCGCTGGTATTAATTAAAATATGTACAATATCGAAAATATAATACAAAATCATATATCTGTTATGTATCAGAAGAAATTCGAAAATTAGTTAGTAAATCACCATCAGGCCATGCTGCAGCGAGTGGCAATACAAAGAGAAGGGCGATGAGACCCATCTGAAATGTAGCCATCCATAGTGTGGACCATAGACTGGAAATCGAGATCGAACGAGAACCATTATAAAATCACGTTGAAGCACTCGTGCAATACATTCATATGAATACAATTGAAAGTATCGAACAATAAAAATCGAACAATTATGACGAATTATGGAATACGTGGACCTCAAAACAATTTGTGGGCCAGTACCTAAGCGCTTGTTCAAGTGTCCCCCTGACCCCTCCTCTCGAGGGTTTGTAAAGATGAGGAGAGTTCAGTGAGAAGGGGGGGGGGGTCAAAGCATCTCAAGCGAAAGGGGCCAATGAGTTTTCTCCCTCGCGAATGATACAAAAACAGTCGCAATAAGAGATGAAAGTGTAGCACAACACGTCAGAGCGAATGGCGAAGAGTGTACTGTGAAATAACTCGAGGGGGCGATACCCAGATCAGGTGTACCATCACTGATTTCGTATATCAAAATGGATGCGACACTGATCAATGATCGAGATACAGAGGGGAAAGAGGCGATTGAATGTAGGAAGGAAGAAGATGCTCGACCGCATGATCTGGTGATGGAATGGAGAGGAAAGGGCGCCAACGATGCGAAGGAGTCTCTATTTGAATGGAGGTAACGAGTAAGAGAAGGGGCCGGGACAGAGAAGCGATTCGTCCATTCGATAAGAAGAGGCCGACGGAGAAAAAGCAGCCAAAAATGAGGGTGAATAGGGAGGAGCGGAGATGGCCTTACACGATAAGAATACCGAGAACAGTAGCCATGATGAGAAGAAAGAGTAACAGTACAGTACACCGGAGGAATTCCACTACTGACGTCATCTTGGTGTTGAAACGCTGAATGAGCAAGAGAGAGTGAGGGCTAGAAATAACCCTCAAGGGCCGTCTTCATTCTGATTTCGTTCTCATAACTATAGCTTGAAACTTTGATCGTCTTCTTTATGACTTCTCTCCATTTTATTGCAGTAGCTCTACTCGCAAATGATAACAATAGTCGAAGAAAATGCATACTTAATACTCAGGTATACTATAGCTATGTGCTTCTTCACACAAAAACCCGTCTTAGACCGTTTGAGGATATACGATGTTCGAAACAAATTAGGAGCGACTCTCATGGAACATTGAACTGTCATCGCGCATTAGGATGGTTGCGCAGTTTCAGAAAAGGTCGAGGCTCGGAATGAGGGGAATTAAAGGAAACGAGAGACAGGGACAGACCGCTCTCTACGGAAAGGGTACCCCTGTGAACTGCGAATTAGTTTCAGTTCTCACATTACGAAGTGCGACAAGATATCCAATAAAATGATCTAAATTATTACGACGAAACACTCAAACTATCCTCTCACAACAGTTTGATTCGGGCAACATTGAAGTAATATCACCCTTGAAACAACGATCGTGTCATCAAAGCAGTTCCCCCCTCCCGTATAATGTTAATCGTCGGGCGTAAACTGTGTAATCGAGGCAATGTCCAATTAGCCTAGTCGGAATGTGAGAACGGCACTATCAACGAATGCAAAAACTTTCGCAGCGAGCAGGATTCGAACCTACGCGGGCAGAGCCCAATTGATTTCTAGTCAATCTCCTTAACCACTCGGACATCGCTGCACATGTGTGTTCGCCTGGGGATTGCACTCTTGGCGTCCGTTTTCGCATCATTGATCAATCGTAAGGGAAAAATGTGGCGGAAAAGAGTGATAAGCTTACGCAGTTTTCTCTCGAATAATGGGCAATTCGTTGACTGGGGAGAAAAAAGAAGCTGATTCAAGCAAGAAAACTAACTTTGTAAAAGGAAGAGGGCGAGGAATTCACAGGGCGGCTCAATCGACTTATTTCACAGCAGGAGGCATTCATTGGATTGTTGTTGTGGAGTTTTAACTCGATTAGGGCTCTTCTTTTCGCGTGCTCTCTAAAAATCTCTGTGTCTTTTTAGAATACGAGGGAAGAAAGGAGAGAGATTAGGAAGGGCGTTCGACCCTCTCACATAGTCTCGCTTGATTCGTCATAATCCCCTTCTTCCCACTTCTTGCAATTGGAGGGGGGTGAATAGTTGGTTCGACGCCGGTATCATGTGTTGTTTCTCACCTTGACAGTTGATGCATGTAGATTATAATTGAAATATAATATTTGTCTAGGTAATAGTTTGATTCCCATTGCGGAATAAGGGATCATGTCGAAATACAACTCGATCTATCGTTCAAAACAGCACGTGATTCTTCATAAGAAGCGTCCATTGAAGGGCATTAGCCGAAGGGACAAAAGAAATGGGCGCCATCCCGTCTCACGCCCGTCCACGTTTACACTCTTCTTCCTCTTCCGCTGTTTTCGATAAGGCATGGGGGTGGAATAATTATTGCTCGTGCAACTTTCTCGATTCGAAGAAGCGATTGCCCCCAGGGTGAAGGACACAATGACAACAACAGAAGGAAGACGAGGGAATCCATTACTATTCACGGTGAACACTTTGAATAGGAAAAGTATTATCTACGACAAGGGATCTTATAACCGGCATTTGGTAAAAAGAATGTATAATGATCCATTTCTACTCGCCATTCCAACGGCAATCACCTATTTTGCCCTTGATCGGAAGGACAATATAAAGCAATATTTCGACATGGAAAGCGAGTGAATGAAAATGCCCAATTATATGGCCAATTAAAAACATTCCTGTGCCATTGAAAGGTTAGATGAATCGAGGACGTTATATGTACAGGAGGTTCAACTGCTTATCGTAGGACTCAGGAACTTGCAAGTACTGAAGTATCTATGAACTTACATCACCATCACTCGGGTATTGAGGGTGCATAATTATTGTAATGTGAAATTCCAATATGCTTCCATTGAAAGGTGCAATCAGTATGGGAGAAGGGAGGGGAATGGAATGATCGAGAAGCGGTCGAACGATCTGCCGTCTTTGTGATCAGAGTTGGTGAGTACGCAGTAACGAGCAAATTGGAGGAAGCAAATGAGGGAGAGAGGGGAAATGGGACAGTGGAACTGACTGATGACTCGAACTGAACTGAGCCAAGAATGACAATCACCTACGGGTCTGTGAAAACAAGGGATCTTCCTTACAATACTGAATGATGCAAGATATTCTTAGCGATTACTGGTGAAAGATGGAAGCAATGGCAATGTTGCGCAAGTGCTACACACGAGAGGAAACGCACTGGAATTCAAAGCACTCTTTTGAAAAGCGAAAAGTGGCGGAGAGATAGGTCAAGATCGCGTTAGCCATTGGGGGGGGGGGAATGATACGGGAAGCCACGGCAATTCCTCCCCCGAGGTCAAATGATGCTTAGATGCTCACTCTATTGTCTGTCGTGAGTCACAACGAATCATTCAATGGGTTTCTAGGAGCAATGGTTCAACTTTTTTCAGTATTCTTTCCTTCGCATTTGGACAAAGCGTGCAAGTATCACCAGTTCTGTTTCGAACTTTTGGAAATAAAATAGAAACAATCGCACTAAAAGGGTGAATTTGAATGTCAAAACTGCAGTTCTCAATCTCGAGAGTAATCGACTCTCTCGTTCCACCCTTTTCAGTTTTGAGAAACTCCCAATGCTTCCGTGTCCCTACTCTTTCCATGTATACGGTGCTTTGAACTGCAACGACGGAGCTTAAAGGATAGATTAGGCCATCTCGATCTGATAGGATAGAGGCCTGAATGGGCGAGAAGGAGATCCATTGAGAATTGATCTATTCAGCCCGATGATAGACCATCAATGATGAACACTTGACCCAGTGGCTTCTTGATAACTAACAATAATAAATGTAGAACATTTATTTTCAAAATTGAATTTTCTAAAACTTTCCTGATTCTCCGTGGGTTTCCACCCCTTCAATAACTATTATCCCTTCTCAGATGCGATACAGATCTTCTTCATTCTAATCCATCATCTCGATATCACAATTGTCTCTACACTTCTATCACTCAACACACGAGGATCAGTTACACGACAATCGCAGATCTCTTTGGTTGGATGACACCATTCTCTGCCCGAGTGCCAATCATCCCCCGTGGTCCATCCCTTCTTCCTCCCACTATCCCTTCTAACTATCTTTGATCTGTCGTTGTTATACCCATCAGTCGATCTCCCCTTCTATGAGGGGGTATGCAACCCAAGGGAGTCCTAGAACTAAGACTCCATGGAAATCCCGACATGGAAGAAATCTCGCCTCGACCCCTTCATATTTCTGGGCGAATCTGTTTTGTATCATCTCCCTCCATTCTTCATCTTTTCTTCCACCATCTGGACCTTCGAAGTGTCTGGATGTATGAATAATATGTGCACGTGTCTTTCAATGGCCTGCAAAACTCAGCTGCCTCTCTCTTATCACCACAATTTCTATGGACGCGGTAACAGTTCGCGCATCTGGTTGAGGCTGGCCCGCCAGGTGCGTGAGATAAGCGCGTTGAGCACGCCACCTCATCGTGAAATGAGTGAAAAAAATTATCGCTCCAGCTGTCTTGTAGGTGTTTTGCATCTGCGAAGTGACGTCCTTGGCGCATGTTCCTTTGAGGTACTGTAGACTGATGAAAACGAATCATGAATGTACTGAATCTAAATAAATTGATAGTGCAAGCAGTACCTAACGTTACCGTTTTTTCTGTAATATCATAATACTGAAAGCTGGCTATGTTTATTCCCTACTTGAAACAATACACAATATTCTTCCGTTATGACATATGGCCGGATACCGTATTCCGGAAAAGTTCCTTAATCGATGCTGATCATTATAATTGTATTTCGTTGTAACCAGGTGTCCATTTGTCTGTGCAAGACTGAGAGCTCAAACTGTTATGACCTCTCGAGTGGTTAGTTAATCCAATTAGGATTAGCAAGTTAGTCTCAGGAGTTGAGGAGAGGAGGGAAGGACAGAGGACAGATCAAAGAAGGGGAAGTGTTTACTCAGCTATCTTGATGCCTCTCTGATTGGACCCTCATTCGAATACTGTCGAGGATCGAGAAGACCAGCGTACTTGCCACTCCTATACAACATTCGCTCGTTTTCTGATTGAATACATCCCAAATATTCCTCGATGGTTTCTCTATTGAGAATCTGGCACTTCTTCGATATTTGGCCCACCCCCCCCCCACACTCATTTCTAGGCATTTCTCCCTGATTTTCGGTCGCACAACCCCTCTGCGATGGGGAGGGAATGGGAAATGATATGGGAGGGGGGGGGGGGGGGGGTGGGCCAAATATCGAAGAAGAGCCGAGAATCTTATGTCTCGTTTTCTCAATTCCGAGTTGTTTAGCTTTTCCATCACTTCATCTCGAACCCGAGAAATTAAATGCCAACTGCTCCTATGCTCCTTTTTTACAATTGCGACCTCCTGGATTATGGCCGATAAAATGGCTCGCGAATGTTGTCTCAAGTCCTGAGGATGATGGCCGGGTTTATGGCAGGCATCCGAACCACGGGCTGGAGGAACTGAACTGCCAGGGGGGGGGGGAATTGAACTGCCAGGGGGGATAGGTGAATTGCGGTAGGATTGGATAAGAATTGCCGCAATTCCCGGACTATCCACTTTCAATCACGATTTTAAATAATCATCGCCTATTTTCACGTTGCTGCAGCGGTAACCTGAACTACAGTAGGATTTCCCCTGGATCGGAAGGGATACTGTAGCAAGTCCTGTCAGTGGTCGAAATCCGTGTGACGGGATTTCACAGAGGGGTGAATTGAATAGGCAGGACACCTGTCTGACCCAATCCTCTCTTTCCCGGACAGTTTCTAAGGTCACGCCAGTCTTTCTGAGTGACCGTTTTCCCAAAACATTTGTTATTCACTCAAAGACGTATTCTAATCGTCCCGTGCAATCTTTGGCATTTCAAACTGAGGGGAAGAATGAGTGGACAGTCTGACCTTTGAACCCGTGCTTTCGACAGTATCTTTCTTCTCCATCCCTGGCACATTCAACCTCTCAGAAGAGATTTTAGCTACCTAGATGCATGATTAGTTCGATTGTATGCTTTGAAAATCTTTCCTTCTTCGTAGGATCGTAATTTTAGAACTGGTTAACTTGATCTCACTGGCCGATTTTGCCATCTGATGATGAGAAGCAACACAGGCGGTCTCCTCCTTACACAACCCTTTGTTCGTCTTCTGCAGGACTGTTCACTTGCATAACCGCATCTCTCTCCCATTATGTCCCCTGTGTTCATTAGCCCATCACTCATTCCGTCTGACTTCGCGTCGGTTTGACCTGTCAGGGGAGGACAGAGACCGATCTGTTTTGTCAGAAGCGCTTCCACCCCATTCACCCCTCACAATATCTTGCTTTGTGATACACAGATTTAGTGAATGTAGTGATAAAGAAACAACTATTGTATGCTCCTTGATGACCACTCATTTCTTTTGCGGATCACCCTCCGTCCTCCTCTCAAAAGCCGTGATCTCCCTTGAGCGGTGCATTCCTTGAAACTCACTCCATGCACTCACCACCCCATATTTTTTGCAGTTCCTTGTAACGATGTTCCAGTCTCCATCTCATAACCTCCGATCCTTTATGACCTACCCGACTGGCCTACCGGTCATTTCGCAGTCCATTCCCTCGATCTTCGCATCTCTGCACTCTCTCCATTCCAAGTTCTCTCTGGTCGTTGTGATTCGAGTAGATGGAGATTTAGTTGAGTAGAAGAAGGAGACCCTCCTCTCACCCCGGGATGCCCTCCCTCTCTCTCCTCGCTTTCCATATGGTATTCATCCATCTTGATTTGATCTCAGGGAGGGGAAACTGCTTCGCTAAACGCCCCCGATATTTCGCAGATTTCGCACAACCCGTGAAATCCTTGAGATTTCCAAGGCCTTCCAGTTCCTCCATCTCTTCATTTTCTCGCGTGGTCAGTAATTAGGTACGAGTTGAGTCGCACTTTCCCTCGAGAAGTTACCGTAATCTCAGTTGTCGATCGCGTTGCTACCGTAACCTCTTATATATTTTCATAAGTTCTGTGCTAACGCCTTGGCATTTAGTCTGCGGGCTGAGACTAAATGCTCTCCCATTTGTCATTTGGGGCAATGATGGACTTCTGCTTGCTTCTTCTCTCTTACTCACTCGGGTCACACCGATGATCTCTCCATTCCACACACTCTCTCGCTTCTCTAACCATTACCAGAGTAGAAGTTATGAAGAGGGAGAGAGAGGGGGCGGAGAGAGGGATGGCATTAGAGAAACACGGGGCTTATCTATGTTACCCTATCTTGACGGGGTGAAAAGAGAGTGTTGATGAATGCTTCTCCCATTTTCATGTTCACAAATTTCCCTGTCTGGCTGTGCTTTTCTGCTTCAATAGGATGGGTCGTCATTTTTTTGATCTCTGCGATTGCAATCAACGACAAAATATCTCGTCGCCTCTATTGCCCGATGCTCGGTACTTTCGGTTCGATGGTTGTTGGTTCCTCCTCCTTCATACAAATTCTCGCGTCCTCCTTTGATGTGTAGTAATATCTCCAAACAGATTCCGCTCTATCCTCCGACCGTAAAATCAGCATAATTCGCAATTTCTCAAAGGGTTGGTCTTGATTCGTATGAGATTCGAATTAGAGGCAGTGCTCAGGTAGGTCATTCACTTCCCATTTGTCATGCACTCGATCCGTTTTCGATTGAGTTCTCGAGGTCGACGTGCGACCTTCCGACTTCACTCATTAGCTGACTCATGATTAGATGATTCTCCTCAATTTACACACTCTCTCGCTTGTGAGAGAGAGTGAGAACTAATGATGACGTACATATTTGAAATCCGAAAACATTACAGTACCTGGATGGTCATTGATCTTCCCCACTTGTTCCTTTGACGCATGCCGCTGTTTTAGTATCTCTCTCTTCCTCTCTCTTGGATGAATTTCTTGCGAATGGAGACAGCATGGGGCGCCTTTTGAGCTAAACCGCGCTGCTCCGAGGGACGAACGGCTAATGGATCGGGCTAGGTTCGACCCCTCTGGACTACAGAGGGATTCACACCTGGCACCAAATGAAGGAGCAATTATTGATCCAAATCAAGTGCGGATTTATTTACTTCTTAGATTGATGCGTTGTTCGGGTTGATCTTTACTTGTTAGCTCTCTAATACGCGTCTTCCTTCCAGAACGTATTGATGTTCCCTAAATAGAGGATTGCTGCTTTGTATTATCGATGGCGCCCTAAACTTCCCTCTCGTATTGCTCTCTTTTGAGGGATCGTAAACTAGTCATCGCTCATAAAGTACACCCCACTATCCGGTGCCTCTTAGATACTCATCATGATCATCTCTGGTTATCTGATCCTCTCACCTTCAGACAAAGGAAATCCCGCTGGCTCATTTGCACGCCTTGTCAACCACCTTATCAGATCTTTGTTCTCGCTTCACCTCATTCCTCCTCTTCTTATCTACCGTATCCTCTCGTTCCCAGAGTAGAGCCCAGACCCGGAAAGTCCGCTGGTAAGTTGGCAGCACGCCCCATTGGCCTCGGATTAGTGTGCCTGCAAAGAGTACCTGCCACTCCCTCCTTCGATTCTCCTTTGTTTCACCTGGGGGAGAGGGCAGATAAATCCAATTCTCCTCTCTCTCCGCCCATCTTTCATTGCTTTTTGGACCACACAGTCTCAGTTTCGGGCTTGGTCCCTGCTCTTGCGAGTTCTCATTTTGCATGTATTTACTGGATATTTCTCGAGCATCGCTATCGGTTATTTTCGGTTCTAACATTTACGAAGCTGGCATTGAATCTGATCAATTCCCCCTAGAAAGTCTTCAATAGTTCTATAGTCCTCTCGTTATCCGAATGCCGAATGGGAGTGTGGGACTGTAGATGTTCCTCTAGGGTTGGCTTCATTCGCTCACTCGTGACTGTCTCTATCATATTCATTGCGGGTCTCTCAAAGGGGGGATCGATGGCAGTTCCTTCCGATCTCTCCCCACTGGCACTCCTCATAGAATACGGTAAGAGTTCCTCAAAGAGGCAGTGGGTCTCTTCGACTGTCCATAGACTGGATGCATCCGAAGATTAGCGTCGTTCACTTCATTTCAGCATTCCAAGTTATCTCCTTACCGTCTTTCCCTCTATTCGTCTTGTGGCGATTTATTGAATAGATAGGACGTCCTCTCTATTTGATAGAGTGGCGTTCATCATACCCCTTCATCTCCATTCGATTCTTCAGCTTTTCGTGTCTGTTTTGTTCTTTTTCTTTCGTTCCTTCATATCGCGACTTGCACCAATCGATACATTCTCAGAACAATTACTCTATGTTATCCTTACCAGATCTCTATAAGCTTCTCTCTTATTTCACGCCTTCTTATAGATAGGTGGTCTATCTACAAATATGCCTTCCTTCGCACTCTCTCTATTCACTCTTCTCTCTTCCGTTCGAGGTGCCTCCCAGTGGGTGGAAGTCTCATGCTAATCAGTCCCTTCATTGGATCGTTTCCTGATTGTTATGGGATGGTCACTTCAAGTAAGGTGTTCTTCTGGGAAATCCACTCGACTGACCCGTATTTATGGCTGCTAACGGATGTCGGTTGTATTCTCCTCCCCTCTGGCACTTTAGTGCTATTCAGTACCCCCAATAACCATATCTCGCGCACTCGAATTGTATCTCGTTGAAACTGTGCTCTTCCGATCTCACTAATCACTTCTGGAATAACTAACTCTCTGAATCTCGATCCATAGTTTACTCTTCGTCCCCTCCCTTTGATCTCTCCGAAGACACACTAACTCTAGCTCGATTTCTAGACCCACCTCCGATTCCCGCCCCTCCCCCTCTGGTCTGCCCCTTCCCCCCCCCCCTCTCTCCCCCTTCAGGAGAGGCAAAGGGAGGCCCCGCCCACTGACAAGACACTCATGCAATCACTCCATTCCAGGACTGAGATCAGAGGAAGTGTCCATCCATCCGGTCGGAGACCCAATCATGACTACCACCTCTGCACTTCTACTCACGCTTCTCATGATGGCCACATCAGGGGTACGCTATCAAGTCTTTCACTTATAAATTAGTCATCTTTGATATTTCAATTGCCGTATCTTTGATCTTTGATCTTTCAGGCAGCAGCTGATGGTCGATTCTCAGTGCAATTGCGTCTGTCTGCCCTCAGTGAGACTCCCGTGACGACAACTATCGTACTCCAAGGAGAGGCACATCAACCACTTACCGTATCCTCCCACAACACCCAATCCCTCACCATCGACTTCAAGATGAATTCCGGCCAAGTACTCGATAATGTGAGCTTTATATTCCAGTGTTCATGATAATTCGTTCACTCTTGGGGCTATCGTAGGTATGAAATGCTCTCGACCCGTGTCTGTTCTGGGTATCCACTTGACACTACCACGTGTTATCCAGTCTCTTATCGGCTCCTTATCCCTCCATTGAGTCTACTTCGTAATCTCTTCCGGCGGAGATATAGACCAGACGTTCCGGATTAACGCGCATTCTTAACAGTGGCTTTTTCGCGCGGCATCCTTTGATTGATTGCATGTAGTTACAGTATTCGATACAATTGTGCGATACAGTAACCTCTTCTCTCTCCAGGAACCGATTCTGCTGGATGTCTCCGTGCGGACTGACAAGGATTTCAAGATGGAGACGGTTCATCTGGACCGTGTTTCCCCTCAGGTTCACTCTATCGGGGGATTCATCAGCATCGCCAGTTCAGAGAGCAAGTGTGCCAAGTGAGCAACTACCCTACATTATAATACGATTAAAAAGAAGTTCCATCGAGTCTATTGATTAGATTCTCGCACATAAGATGCCCCATACCCTAGAACACGTGGTAGTCGGGGCAGGACTGTGAACGTTGCTAGGTCAGAAAAGTAGGCTTCGGGAACAGCCGAAGGGCACAAGACTCGCGATAAGCGTGTATGCCTTGATTGACACCTCGTGAGAACTGCATTTCTAACCCAGAGAGCCCCTTCTTACAATATTCCATTTGCAGGAACTACTACGGACCATTCTGCAGCTGGAATTGTGCTCCGAACGAGAAGATGCACTTGGCATGCACCCCTGAGGGAGAGAGAATCTGCATGGAAGGATGGCAGGGACCGAAGTGCGATCAACGTGAGTCCCTTTCAGACTTATCCGCAGATCTACAGATTGACGAACAATTTACTATTTTTGCCATGATTTTGTATTCGTTGAACAAGTGAGTCAGAGGGGGAGGGGGGGGGGGTTGAGGCACGGGCGCAGGTGGGTGTCAGTAGTATCGAAATGTCAATCAGAATCGTCGCAAATGCAGATGCGCGCACTTTCGAATTAAGGCCAGTGTCCTCTCTCATTTCAAATGGGTGTTCTAAGGGGGAAGTATGGGTATCTAATCACGTTACTCTCTGACAGTCCCCCTCTCCTCGCGTGAAATGCATCACTCACTCCTCCTACCAACTAACTACTCCTTCCCCTAATTTGACAGCGCCGGGGGAGACAACAAATTGGTGCTCTGTCTGACTGAATGACTCCTCTAGAACAGTCAGAGAACACGAGCATTCCTTTGTCTTCCCATCGAATTGAGAGCGTCCTGTACTTTCCCCCATTAGGCATCCGAGTCTTCTTCCGACGGGGCGCAAAGGTAGATGTATGCAAAACGGGCTTGCGCAACAAGTGCGCCACTTTAGATCGCTATCTTCCGCCATCTCCCAACATGATCAATACAAGCCAATCGCCAATCGATATTTTCTCTGACTACAGTACTCATTCAATCGTTGCAGAAGTGTGTCCCATCGCGTGCAAGAATGGAGGAGCTTGTGATGGAGGAAGATGCAGATGCCCCGAGGGATTCAGTGGGGCAGCATGCGAACAGGTAAACACTTCCTTCCAAATTAGACTCTGAATTTGCGCCAACGGAAGGATAAATAATATATTTTCAGTGTGTTCCTGCAGTGGGATGCCTGAATGGCGCCTGCCACAACAACAAGACTGGCACTTGTGCATGCAGAGAAGGATGGTCTGGAGCACTCTGCAACATCGGTAAGGAAGCAGCCTTGGTATTATCCTAACTCCTTAAACGTCTAAGCCCGTGGTCCCCTTGCAGATCTCTCGATGTGTTCTAAGGAGCGATCTCCCTGTGCATCCGATGAGACTTGCGTCGCCAAAGCCCCCGGAAGGACTCTCTGCATCCGAACCAAGGGTGAGTCGAAGACGACCTTAATCAGTAAGAACACACCTTAACCCTACCATATTCAGACAATTCTGGTACTATCGGATCGTTGGACAACAGGAAGCAATGCCCATGCAAGAACGGTAAGCTGAGGCAATCTGCACTCTCTCACTTTCTCGCACTCCCTCGTCCATCTCTGCCCACCCTCACATCCCTCTGCAGTCACAGGTGGCAAGCGAGAGCATGGCCATTCCTCCTCTCACCTGCTTTTAGAGCCCCCAAAAGGGACCGATCGGATAGGCGAGAGATGATAGAGAGAGAGGGGGAGATGTACAGTTTATGGGTGTACTCGATGAGGTGAGGGAGAGCATCCGATAGACATTATGATATTCGGAAATGGGATGGAGAAGAGGAAGGAAGGACAGATGTAGTGAGTGTGAAGTGTCCCCCCCCCTTCTGGCCCCTGCACTGCTAAGCAAACACACAAGGTCACCAGGCGGCTGTGGATTGACAAAAAATCGCCCAATTGAACTACCACAACTAGCCGTCCCAGTCCAGATAGAAGTAGCTTATTCAGTTAAACCTGTATTTAATCAATTGTTGAAATAGCTAATTTCTCTATCCTTCTAATCAAGTGTATTCTTCAGGAGGTTCATGTCTCTCATCAACTGGTCGTTCCTCTTCTCCAATCTGTTCATGCCCCTTCGGATTCGGAGGGCGCTTCTGTGAGCAATCTACCGTACCCGTAGAAACCGCGCCCGATGCTCAATCGACCATCAAATACTTCATCGTCGCACGTAAGCTATATGACATCCCGTATTCCTCGCTGCTCCAGTGTCATTACGGTCCTCTCTTCCAGATGCTCTCACTTGCTCCTTGCTGCTCATCTGTGCCCTGTTGCTCTTCGTCGTCGCACTCCGCATCATCAAGTCTTCCCGAGTCTGCGGAAGCCCCGCCCCTCCATCCAACGACCAATCGAAGACACGAGCAAAGCAGAACTTCGTCAGTTGCTAATCAGTCATTCGTCAGTTGCTAATCAGTCATGAATAGAAAAAATATGACATATTCAGTTGATTAATCTAGATTATGATGAGTGATTGCATGTAGACAATAGAATCAGTTCTGGTAAGCATATGAAAAGCTCTTATCGCTTCCCCTATTTTTGTTGATTGCAGATTTCTCTTCCGATGCCCGATGACTTGTCTCCTCCCTCTCCTTCCAAGGGCGACGATCTCTTCTCAGCTGCGAAGGAACATTCGAAGAAAGTCCACTCCGAGAAGATCGACGAGACGACGGGAGAACCTCGATACACAAAACCTCCGACATGTGCTTCGACTGTGTTTTCCACTTCCGTAGATTTCTCAACAGAGAAGGAGAAGGTCTATGAGGCACTGCCCGTCTAGGTCCTTACGAAAATTAAGGCTTCTAGTTGACTCAAATAGGTGCGTTTATCCCCATGACCAGAGACGAGAATTACGGGTACCTCTAGTTATGATCTTCTCCCTTCTCCCATCACTTGAATGCTGCACACATCCCTATTGATTTATATTGTATTGTATTTAATTTGTTTCTGGTTGATTAGTCATGCAATGGTATAATGGCAGATAACCGAAACGATGAACGCAGTATTCTTCCCCTACTTTTCCCTTCACGAATTCCGGTACTATTTCACTCGCATAATCAATCGTACGTTCCCTTGCATTGTTCACGGTTACATCTATTTTATTTGTATTTATACTCGATTTCGTGCAAGCTACGCAGATTATTTAACCAAAGATTACTTGTAAATATCGGAATAAACTATTATATTTAGAATAATGTTGATTTATTCCATGAGAAATGCAGATGGCTGGGGAACGAGTAGATGATACAGTGGGGCTGAGTCAGTTTGCAATTCGACAAGGCTACCCGTGCTTGAGCGTTAGCTTACAATTTAAAATCACAGAAATCAGAGTGAAAACACGGTAGATTTGAGAGGCTGAGTTCAACTAGAATTCAGCCAGGAAAGTGCGGAAGTGACGCTGTCTAGCTAGGCTACAGTAGGATATGCTCGCATGGCAGGAGTACGGTAGGTCGTCCGATCGAGCATATTTACCACTCGATCCGCTTGTTTTTGTAGAGATGCGCACGCTTCGAATGCTTGGAGTAGGCGTGCTCTCCTACTTCATTCACAGCATCCAGCACCTAAATGAAAGATTGAATTGTTTGAATCTTAAAATCTAGATCTGAGATTGAGGATACGGTAGTATCGGTGAGATCAGAGGGGATATCTTCTAGGTGGTTCGAGACTAGCAATCAATCGTAAACCGCTTAGCACGGTCACGGCAGGCCGAGTTTGAGCCTCCCCTAAATTCGAGCCTCGTCTCTTTGAGTGCCCCTCGGCCGCTGATCAAATACGCATAATTAGGTGGTGAAGAGGGAGTTCGAAGAAAGGGAGAGGGTAGGACAATGAACGTTATACTATAATAGGGGATGGTGATTACTCAACAAAACATTTAAAAATCTATTTTAAAAAATACCTCATCGAGCATCTCCTTCGTGTGTGCTGCAGAGAGACAGAAACGGACGCTGTAAAGGATTTAGAATTCGAGAGAACGAGTGGATGCCAGAAAAAGCCACCTCATAAAACTGAATCAGGCAGTATATCTCGATCGACCTACCGGCTCTCGGTCATTTCCGTGGCGGGGAAGGAGACGACGACGATGGCGATCTTACGAGCGAGCATCTGACGACCATACTCACTGGAAAGAAAGGAGATCAATGATCAATACTCATCGGAAAGCCGAAAAGGGAATCTGTGGATAAATGAAATAGTAAGCCAGTTTTCAAAAAGTGATATGAACGAGAGGTAAAATCTAACCCGCAATGAGTGGGGAAGAAGATGAGGAGAGGGACGACGGGCGAATCGTTACTTCCGTAGACGATGAAACCCATCTGTAATTTGCATTTTATATTTTCAGATGGAAGTAATAAATTTTTGAAAATGATTTGCTTATC
Source organism: Pristionchus mayeri (assembly GCA_036245805.1). NCBI lineage: Eukaryota > Metazoa > Nematoda > Chromadorea > Rhabditida > Neodiplogasteridae > Pristionchus > Pristionchus mayeri. The sequence continues at coordinate 33,792,103 of BTRK01000006.1, read as the reverse complement.
TCCCCATTCGAATGAGCAATAACTCGCCTGCTTCAATCGCAATCGGAAGTATCGGGCGTTCCTCGAGAGACGATCGATGCGGAGAGCTCCTGCACAAATTTTAGGGTTAGGTTTGGCACAAACGATTCCATATGGTTCCATATCTGTTATTTGTTTTGTTCACCCTAACTCACCCTCATTCGTTCCATCCGCACCCATGATAATAAGCATGCTGCCGATGATCTGCAATAAATGTTTGTGTTAAAAGTTCAAAATATTGAAAATTTGATAATGACCTGCTTCAAATGTATTTATACCTGCTCGGCAATGGGGGGAGACATCGGAGTGCAGTAGAAGTTAGTGGGAGATGAACGACGGAGGTGCGAGACCAGACGCTGCAAGCGACATTATTGGGTCTAGGATTTGAAAGCGGTGGATTTGAATCTCCACCTGTTCTTAAATTTTTAATGAACTTCACAAATCATAAATTCTTGTTATTCTCTCTCACCTTGCTTCCAGCAATGTATCCTCCAGCAGCGCCGAAACTCTTCGTGAATGTACCCATCATGATGTCCACCTGGTATTTGTTCGTTTTCGATTTTTAAAAACAATCGTATGCTTACATCTCTAACGTCGACATCCCAGTACTCGACGACTCCCCTGCCAGAAGAACCCATCGCACCTGGAAAGGAAAACCGGCTATCAGTAAGTGCCGAGGGCATGGAAGGATACTCCACACTAAATACCCACCGATGGAATGGGCCTCGTCCAGGTAGAGATACGCCTTGTACTTCTTCTTGAGGGCGACGATGGTGGGAAGATCACAGATGGATCCCTCCATCGAGTAGATCCCCTCCACGATGACGATGATCTGCAGAGGAGAGGAATGGAATCAACACTGGAAATTGAAATAAACATCAATTCCAGTTGGCAAGCGCCACATTATCGCGTGCTTTTAGATATGATAAGGAGATGGAGTCATTTCCAAAAAAAGTGTTGTGTATTTTCAACAAGAGAACTACTGCCACAAATGAGAAGATAGGAAGAGGTATAATACCTTGTTGTAGGGTCGGCAGCGCTTCTTGTTTCCATACACAACTGCGTTCCTCAAGCACTTCTCGAGGTCCTTCATGTCTACAATTCAATAATTGAGGATTTAGCGAAAGAATCAGGAATCTGACCATTGTGCTTGAATGCCTTCACGGTGGCTCCAGAGAGACGAGACCCGAGTCGGAGAGAGGCGTGATTGTACTCGTCAGAGAGAATCAACGTGTTCTGTAATGTAACTAGTTCAACTCAGAACAAGGGCAAAGATCATTTTCAACTTGAACTCTTGATTTTGCATCGGTTTAAGCGCGATACCATAATACACCAGACTGGACCCACTGGGCACGATATCATATCGTACCACCCTCTTCCCACCTTATCTGCGAGGGCAGCACAATGGAGGGAGTTGGTGGCGAATCCCATGGGGAAGCAGATGGCATCTTCAGTGCCGAGGAAGTCAGCGACCAGCGATTCAAGACGATGCTGAGAGGAGGGAAGACCTGCAATCCAAAGAGTCAATGTACAGTCTCGGGTTATTATGTCTATAGTTCAAGGAATGCTCCATCTTCTGCAAAAGGATGGAGCATTTCCGAATTACGTGGTCTGGTGAACATCAGAACGAAAACGAAGAAAATTTGTACCGGAGAGAGTGTCCAGGCATTCATGATATGTAATTCATGAGCTCACCAGTCTGGGATGCCTGTCCACAAGTGGTGATTCCCTCTCGGTCAATTGAATCTGCAGCTGCATCAGCACATGGACCTGTAATGATGATAATTCATCATCGTTCCTAAGATTATCGCACATTAGGGATAAATTAACAAACATTCAGTCATTCATTCACTTTCTAAGATTGCATTTAGGCCTAATACTGACCGGTAGTCTGGGCGAATCCAAGGTAGTTGTACGAGCCAGTGTTGATCACTTCAGTCTGCGTACCGGGGTACCTGCAGGAATTGGCATTGTTCCTACTGCACCACATTCAGTTATTTATTCAAGGAAAGTCGTATGTTAAGCTGATATTAATTCTTTTCGCAGGGGCTCTTCTCTGTGCTCCTTCCCTTCACACTCTTTACTATGTTACAAACTCAAAATGCACTTCGATGGACTTTTGCACTGAATGGACACATTCTCTGCTCGATCTCTTATCGGACTCCATTCCCGTTTGGGTTCCCTATGGCTTTGAATGTGCAGGCCGTAACTATAACAGTGATAAGACTGAAGGAGAGAGCAGCAGAATTCATCTGCCCGTATGCTCTATCGCCAGTCTGAGTAGTGAGAGAGCACGAGAAAGGGAGAGATAACGCCATATCTTCGACGCATATAGGACACGTTTATGCGCGCACGTGAAATCGCACAGATCAAAGGTGGAGAAAAGACCGCAAAGATCTCGAAGAATAACAAAAATTGCGTCAGTTTCTGTGAAAAAACAAGAGAAAACTCACTCGAAAGACCAATTGTAGTCCTTTGAGTAACGATCGAGGACGTTCACCTACAATTACATCATTCACTAACACGCTCCACTCTTGCTGATTCCAAATTAAAAATAACACTGATTGAATGTTATTGTGGAAGATGAAGACCGGGAGAAACAGAGGAAACTTCAAAAGCGAACCTTAGCTCCGGGGCATGATCCGATGGGTCTCTCGAAGACGTCCCTCACTCTCATGTAGCAGTTGCGAGTGTACGTAGACTCGAAATCGGAGTAGAGAGGAGCGAAATGCTGAAATGGCTACTTTTATTAAGATTGATCGGGTTGATTCCTTGTTTGTTGACTCATCTGATCGTTGTCCTCACTTTTAGGTTTGACGTTCTATTTCAAGACTGATTCACAACCGGGCAACTGGGTCTTTCTGACTCATCGGCCCGTCCAATTCGTCAGTGGGTAGCAACGAAAGCAGAGGGAAGGAGAGAGTGAGTCAGAGACGATTCCGTGGCTACACTTTTTTCCATTAAACTCGTACTTTTTTGAGCAATCTCTTTTCCGACCAAAGAGTTCAAATGACAGCACTGGCGTCATTATTCCTCATGTTATTAATTCGATAAATCTAATTAACTTTTGCTGATCATGGAAATCTGTGCACAAATGTTATGAACATATCGAAGAGGAGCCGTTGTGAGGAACAACCCGATTCATATTTCTCGAATTCTCTGAAAAATATACCCGTTGGGAAGGTAGTTCGAGGGGCACTTTCTTGTTCGATTCGAGACCCACTCGACGCATGAACTCACTGCAATACCGATGTGATCATACCCACTCAGTCTTAATCCTCTCGTTTTGAAACGAGAGAAGGACAGTACGTCACGATTTGGATCACCCCTGTCATAAAAGTGAGGAATATGCAAAAACAGATGGATATTGAATCTGACCGAATGTGGGCGAAGATCAAGAGAACGAGCCAATTTAGATACACCGTATTCATCGTGATCCAACTCGCCTGCAAATTTTAATTGAACAACATCGATTTAAGAAAAAAACACATCAACCAAACAAAATACCTTCTCGAACTCATTCGGAGACCTTTTTCTGTTGCCATTGAAGTCAGCTGAAGCCTCCGAGCCGGAATCCTGAGAATCAAGAATTCATTGGCTGTCAGATTTCCATATTCGCTGGTACTATAATGCTGTCATGACTAAGGATCTCGTCCTCCTCCACCCTCTCTTCTCTCCTCTCTCTCCCTTACCTTCCTGGACGAGGAAGGGCAATCGATGTCTCCGAGTGGATCGTACTTGAGCATCATCTCTTCGTTCTCGTGCTGGGGCGGCATCCCTTCTCTTAATATTCATTATTATACTTCTGGGAATTGTTGAAAAAGAAGAACTGAGTTGGAGAATTATGTAAAGAGGAACCCTAGCTAGTCACTGATTCGCTATGGTTAGTATAGATGATATCTATGATTAGCCCAATAAGAGAGAACGACTTCCGAAACCAGGAAGTTAAAAGGACATATTTTATTTTCTATGTCGGACAAGACAAAGTTTCGTACTCCGAGACAGTACGAGAACGTACGACTCTTGTGTGAAAAGTGCGAGCAGAATGGTGATACAGTGCCGATATCAGTGACTAAGAGAAACCATTAGAAGTCTGGAGTCTCTTTCCCATGCACGATATCTTCTCCTCCTTCCTTCTTTCCACTCTATCACCAATCTCTCCTCTCTCGTTGCTAACAGTACTCTCTCCATATCACCCACTCTCTCGCCCTCTCTTTCTCTGTCGTCTCCTCCTTCCCTCGATCACTCGCTAACTATGCTGTTGAGTGCATCGGACGATGGATCCGTCGGACCACTCCTAAGAAGAAGAGAGCGAGTGGAAGTGAGAGAGTAAAGGGAAGCAAAAGAGTCTAAATCACAAAGTGATGTTTTGTTTCAGTGAGCGGTGAAAAAAACAAGCTGATAATTATGCTGTTGAAGGGGCGAACGACAGAACCTCACGCCACTCTTCAGACGAGATTTAAACGCTATAACGAAAGAAAAAAATTCAAAGAATAACTTTGCAATAGATGTCAGAACGAACTATTTATAACTGGTAAAAGTTTCATCAACCCCATAGTTCAATGACTACATGAAAAATAGAATATGATGAAAAGACAAAATAAATTACTACATTTATTGAACACCACGTTATAATGGAGCACACGAATAATGTCCTCACCTGAGCACTACTGCCTGATGTGATAAATCTATTCTGTACGAATATTGTGAAGTATCAGAAGAGCGTATGATCAGGTTTTCTTTTCCTGCGATTCAACAATAGAAGATACTAGATAAGGCGCAAATACGCAACAAAACTGACACAGAATAGGTTAAATTTCTCTACAAACATCGCATGTAAACAGGTAATGGGAAGCATGCTCACTATCTATTCAATCAGCTCTGGAACTGTCTTTCAAAAAAACAGCAAAAAAATGAATACCACCCAGTAAATGAGAATGACTCAGAAGAGAAGAGTTTCATAACTGATAACGATTAACTAGTCATCGATAGTCCCCTCTTATGCAAGACACAGATGACTACAAAGATACCTGGAACAACGCAGATAGGAATCTGAAGGAATGCTGGAGATCAAAGATCAGATGCTCTTTCTTCCTAAATGCGAGGTATTGTATAGACACTCCAGGAAGAAGGAGGGGAAGAGGGAGAGGAGGTTGTGCTACTATGGACTTGGCGGACTCGCGAGAGAGAGAAGGAAACGAGCAGAGAAGAGACGAGCAGAGGGAATCCCGTCAAGAGGGAAATTGGAAGAGCCCGTAGGCAGATGATCTCTCGTCCTCTGCATCTTTGACCTACCTAGGGTTTCTACTCCGATTCGTGAAATTTGAACTTTGATATTTGAAAGAATTCACGAGAAATGAGCGTGATTGACGTGTTAGTGTACGACAGCTAACCATGCGCACAGTCGATAACCCAATGCTTATCAAAACATCACTGATCGCCATTCAACTCACTGCACTGTAGAAATACTAGGACAGAAAGGAGTCAGAGAAAGGGATCGAAAATACAGTACAATGCTTTTTCGAAAATCCTCACTTTTCCTTCTCCTTCTGGTGTTCATCCAGTTTGGGCGCCTTGTTTGAGTGGATCTTGAAGGGCATCTTATGGAAGATCCTGCAAACGATGGTCTTTGATCTCTCCGGGATCAACGTCATCATTCTAATCAGTTCTCAGGGAACAGTCTTCGTCCATCACTCAACGGGGAAGATTCTTCTCTCCACAGACCTGAATGCATTTCCCTTCCTCGGTCCTTCCTTCGCTGCTCGAATTGCCTCGACCATCACTGCAATGTGCATCATTCTCACGTTTGTTCCTTCTTCCACTAACACGCGCGTTTATCACGAATGCACTCATTAGGTATGGGATCATTCCTCTCGTGATAGAACCTTCGTTCGATAGGCTAATTCCCATGAGGAATAGGACGATCTGACCACCCTGCTGAACCGACCTTTGGGCAGAGAGAGATGTCAGAGAAAGAGGCTGCACGATAGGTGGGACGAGGTGATCTGCCTATCAGTGAGATCACTAATCAACAAAGGAGTGAGATCAAGTACAGACTGATACGAAATAGTGACCACGCCATGCTCCCTGGCTAATGCAAAGGAAACTCGAAGAATGGAGACATCAGAAAATATTTCCTTCTACTCTGACGACGCACTACTTATTCTGGATCAGTGAACTTTGGATTCGAAGTGGTCGATTCATGAACTGTGCGATCCACTAACATCTAGTTTCCTCATTGTGCAATGTGCTCAGGACAACGAGATGATGATTAAGGATTCGAACAGACCACGCTAGAGGAAGCGAGTGCTCTATTCCTAGGCTAACTCATTGTTTCATGCGTTGTAAGAGGAGGGAAACTGCATGACAACATAACAATGGCGTCAGTAGATCAATTATCTCCCGACCCTATTTGTGCACGCAAATCGGCTTGATGAACATAGCAGCTCCATTGAAGCACCCGCGTAGTTGTTTACGGTAAAAATGAAAATATATAGACCGTGATTGAACATTATAGTTACTGATAAAATCTGAATGAAGGTAGGTTCAGTCTCGAAAATAATTTATTGCAAAGCGAATCATGAGAGTGGGGAAGTCGTTAAACTTGGTAGTTATAGTTCAACTTCCCTCCCTCTATCCCTTTCCCCTGCTGTCAGATTACTATCCATTCTGCGATTATGACCGGAGATTGATTGCGGGAGAGATTTATCCTTGCCCTTGTGATGAACAAAAGCATGAAACACATAAGAAAGACAGTTCGAATTGGCTAGACCCCGATTGCAAAGGTGTGTTTTGCATTTTAGATAGGGGAGAACGTGTTTTAGATAGGGGAGAATCAATAGGGGAGAACGTGCGAATGACTCGAGTACTGGATCAGAAGCCGACAAATAGGTTCAGAAGTGAGGAGCAGAAAGGGAGACGATCCAGAAGTGTAGCGAGACACACAATGAGCACAGAGGAGCACGGAATACACGAGAATAGAAGGAAATTGGATCGGGGAAGAGAAAAAGAGAATCCAACTACAGAAGTGGCCTACATGGCTTGAACCGATAGGATTTGGAACGAGGAAACGAGCATAACGTTTCAAATTGGTGCTGTACTACTCGTTCCGGGTACGAACAAAGAATGAGAGTTCTCAGTGAGAACGCAATTCCCATTCTGATTGTGATCACTACCTACAAATATCTGTCTTACCTACGAAGGGATGGAAGATGGGATGGAACGAAAACAGAAATGGAGACAGCCCGGGTTTGGATGGGAGAGAAATGAGTCGGGATGAAGAGCGAGAATCACCATAGTGAATGGAACGGATGAAGACGAATGGAGAAGACAATGGGTCTGAATTATCGATTGACTTGTATAAAGATGAGCTGTCCGAAGAAGGCAACGATATCTTGTGCAGAAATTATCCAGTAAGGCCTATCAGGCCATCTAAATTAACAAATATTATCTGAAAATTTTTTGTTTGTTTAAATGCGTTGAGAGTGATGTTTTCTCAGCATCATCACAGCCTTTTGATCAACAAGATTGCTGACGGCATCTCTAAATCACATCCATACTCTCAAATTGTGCTTGAATAAAAATATCAACAAGTGAGGTAAAGAGTGCCACATACATCCGAGAGACGTTCAAAGAGAAAGAAGAAGAGAAAGGTAGATCTTGAACTGGTTCTTCGGCCGTAATTCGGACCTTCCTCTCTCTACGTCAGTCTTTCCCTCGTGGGGAATCGGCTGGCTCGTATCCAGGAAACGAACGAGTGACGCACAAAGGACCAGAGCACCGTGAGGGGAAAAACGAAACATGCCTAAGTCACGATGATGGAGAAGACATCAAGGAATAAGTTGAATGATTCGGATTGGGAATACAACGGGAGAAAATATAATCGCAGGCTATCGAATCGAGGGCAGTAACTTGAACGAATTTATGTTCTAGAGAAAAAGAGAACAGCTAGGATTCGAAGATTCGCTGACAATATTACGAGATGCCAAAAACTAAACGACGACGATTGTTTGACTCCCTGACACAAACTCCAAGCTCAACGCAACTGCCCCTTTTCATGCCACAGAAAATGCACGATTCTAGCACGTTGCCAGGGTCAGCAAACTGACTCCAACCAATCTCTCGGCACCAGTCTGCACCCGATTTGTTGTGAGGAGAACCAAGACTCGTGCCAGGGTACCGCTTTCCTTGGTGAGAACCAATGAAGCTATCGAATATGACTGAGATGAAAGACATGGACGGAAGCCAAAGCGGAGAAGTGCACTCTGGAGCCGTTTGGACTTTGGACAGAGCGATCGCAGGCAAACTTGTCCCTCTTCTTTTTTCATCTTCCTTCGCGTAGTTTCTAAGCCTGAGCGTGTGTCCCAAATCACCCTCTGCTACACTGGGAATCCGATGAGCAAACGAAGGATAAAGAGGGAAGAGAGGAAGAGAAGGAGGAAGGATGAGAAAAGAAGGTGAGAGAAGGAAGATTCAATCGAGCAAAGTCGATATATCAATTATTACATGATGGATATGGGCTATTCCTATCAGATCAGGCAGACACAAAAATGAAGAGGTTCGTATGAGAGGAGAGGGAGAAGCCGAAGACGGGTTAATCAAACAATCGCGCACCGGAGGCTCAGATAGCGTTGAGATATCTGAGATTATTGAGATCAATAATCAAGCTTGACCTTACCATTATTGGAAATACAACAAGAAATATAATAGATTTTTTGATGTCAACAAACTCTAATCATTCCATAGAGAATGAATGCATGCAATCGGAGCAGTTACAGTTGACTTCTCCTCCAGCAACTCTTCCTATTTTAAGCCTCTTGGCACTCGTTTCCCGGTGCCACGGGAAATTCAAAAGAATCGCCAATTTGAGTGAAAACGAAGGAAAGGGTCGGATGACTAAGAAGTCATGAGTAACACCCACTACATCAACCGATAACCAATTAGTGTTTTAAAAACACGGAAATATAACTCACAATTTGATAATTGGGGCAATAGTGCAACGAGCGAAGCAAAAGGGTGTGTGATTAGTGTGAGTGTGTCAAATATTTGGGAACTGTGGAGGGGAGGGAAGTGGAGGAGGAGTGGATGAGGATTGGAGAAAGATTGAACATCCTTCGGAAACCAGTAAGTCACACTCGCATGTGGCCAAACCATCCTCTCTCTGGTTCATGTTGAATGTTCGACCTATACAGAAACGAGAACTCGGCAGAATGACGAAAGAAATCGGCAAGCAAGGCAACATAAATAAGAATGGCTCTTGTATTCTCCCGAACATTTCCGACTATTTCTCTTTCTATTCATGCTCTTCATTATGAGATTCTTCTATTTGTTCATGTGTATTGCGGCATGCTTTCGGCCCATGTAGTATAGTGGTTAGTACTCCACGTTGTGGCCGTGGCGACGCTGGTTCGATTCCAGCCATGGGCAATTCTTTTTCATGATTTTTTTAAATATTTTAATTTTTTATAATAATCGTGGATCGTTCATCCTCACAATCATAACGTCCTCTTCTCCAGATGATTCCATCTCCGCTGTGCGCGTTTGAACTTCCGTATCCTATCCCCATCTTCTTTACATATCACACGCCCACCTCTCATTGCACGATGTTTCTGATTTTTATATTTCCATCATGATAAATTCAGAAGGACATCTTAACAAGCAAGCAAGTGAAGGCTGTTTATCGCTATAAACTGAAAGTGAGTGAGTGAGGTTGTTGAACTGACAGGAAGTGAGATGTCTCCAAGTGAATTATTATGGAATATTTTCGGAACGATTAATTTCACAACTGAAATAAACACATCAAACACACAACAAATAAATGAGATTATTTACACACTGAAATGAGGACCCGGAAGGTCGCGTCTGTCCCTGTTTCTAGTCGAATCTCGATTGCTCCTACCATAAGAGAGTTAGTTATCGGTAGGAGCCTGGCTACGGTATCACTGGTCCATGAGCATTCTGACTAGGTCGTCTTGTCGGGTCGGATCGGTCGGAGAAGAAAGGCGGTCAATCGATTTGTGATGCTGAGGAGATCTGCGAAGTTCGCGATGAAAAGGAAGTAAGAGGGAATATTTTTTGTTAATGAGTGTGTCCTGTAATAATCTTAAAATTATCTTGACCTGGGAGTCTCTGCATGTCTGGGTGAGAGTGTGTTGTTGTCGTGATGGTGATGACGAGCAGATCGAATCTCCTCTCGAGGAGACTCGTACACTGTCTCACGAGGCTCAGGCCTGCACAAAAATTAAGAAAATTAATATTTTTTATAAATCCCGATTTAAAAAATGGGGGACGTGCCTCGGTGACTCTCTTCCCTTGTGTTGATTGTGCCTTTCTTCTCTCTCCGCTCGTGCCGATTTGACTGACGGGGGAGATTCGCGACCTGCCATTATTTTAAGTTTACTCGAAATTATTATGAGAACATTAGAAATGAGATCAAATCATCTCATTGGTTGATCAACCTTACCTCCCCTGTACCGTCAATCCTTCTTGGACGAGGTGGAGGAAGTCTCTGATTTCGAATCCTCGTCAGGAGGAGTACCCGGCATGAGGGATGTTGTGATCTCTGCAAGGAAAAGTCACTCAAATAACCAAAAAACTACTTGAGCTTCACATCTGCCGTAAAATGACATGAAAAAAGGCCGAAAACTACGTGCCTCCTCCCTCGAAGTTGATTACGCTCAATTTCTTTCCGTTGTTTCTGTTCTCGAAGGCGGCCTCATCTTGAGATTCGGCACACTGAAACGTTAAATTTAACGAAAACATTTTCAATAGGCTAGATCTACTAAAATGGTAATTCGAATGACCTCTTCGATTCCGTAGAATGCACGGTAGAGTGCGCAGACGAGATCAGTTGTGAAGATGACCTGATAGAGTTAAGATATCTACTCTCTTCGAGAAAAACGCATGTCATGAATCAAAGAGCAAGAATAGACAACGGACTCCAGCATGGGCGGAGAGCATTCGCAGTACGAAGACGCCGTCGCGATGGAGATACGAATGCACGAAACGAGCCACGTCGTTATTTGTTCCTGGAATGCGGCCTTTGATCTTTAAAGGAGGAGTAACAGAAAATCTAGGCAGCCCAAAGTGATACTATAGTTGTGAGACAATCATAAACAGTAATACATTTTCGAAATTACGGTTATCATATCTCTGTTAGGAATCGAGATATGGTTGTTTTTAGGCATTCAAAGTTGACCCTGCCGCACAGGCAACGAGTGAGAGAGCAAAATGAAGTGAGAGAGTGCCCTCTCATTCGTCATTGCCCGCGTCGATTAGAGCTGTTTTGCTGTCAATCCTGCTTTAAATTTCAATTCTTTCTCACTCACTCTTGTTGGTGGGATTGAATCCATGCAATGCAGACAATTCGAGATGCTGAGAGACGAACCTGCAGAATACGAATTCCTAATCGTTGTGCTAAAAGCCGTTGCTGATGAAGGATGGAATGTATTACCATCGTGAGAAGCAGGGGAAAACCATCACGAGGAACCAAGAGGCGATGGAGAAGAGAGAGGATGCGAAGAGAACTGCGTACCTACGACAGGCAAAGTTGATATATCTACCAACTATTGATCAAGCGGAACTGATTCACCCAAGGTTAGTCTTTGAAAACTAAATTTTGGTCTTACCAGAACCAAAGCAGGACAAAAATCTTTTCGTTGAACATGTTGATGACGAGCACACATTGTACCGAATACTTCTGGATGTTTGCCATTTGACGGATCTGCAAAGTTCTTAGTCTAGTATTTTTCCCAATTATCATAGCTGATTATTGGTTCACTGATATGCAATTTATTGAACCGAAAAGTTATAGAATGGATAACCTCGAAATCGCAGATGGAAACTCTGGGAAAGAATCCACTCGTCTCCCATTTCACTCCACTGATTATGTCTTGAATGATGCCGATTCCATACCAGTCGTACTTGTTCGTACGAAGAAAACTGCAGATTTCACTATTTTCAATTAATTTCTTCCATCTTTTCAGTCCTACCATAAATCTTCAATATAACGAATCAACTACGCACATTGAACGTCCCCTCCACTTCTAACAAATTGGATTGCGAAAATGTATCTCACTGGTTCATCAGGAGCAGTTGCAGTACTACATTGAGCATGTAGAGTAGTTTGGTGAAGAGATAGACGGAGGTGATGAATCCGGAGGAGTACTGCATGTTGAGACACGTGCACGTCTTGTGCACCACCACCTGCACTCTGAGGCCATTATTAGAATATCGAGAGACCTTGAACCAACTCGCAGAAACAGCATTTCGCATGACATCGAACACGCTGATTCTACAATATTTCCCATCCCAACACAGATACAGGATGACAACGTGCATTCTTCCGCTGAATTCGATGCTGGAATCGAAGGGCCTTCTGAAGATGCCGAGAGAGGAGGTCAATGTTCTGAAAAACGCCGGATCGATAAATAACAGAAGAGTTGAGTTGGGGTTCCACCGACCTTGGCTCTCGTTTCCTCCTCAACATTATTGGAATCAGACGCCCGTTCGACCACCTCATGGATTCGGATTCCTGAAGAAACAGATGGTAAATCTCGAATGCCATTTGAACAATCCAGTTTTGAACCCTGTCCATCTCATAGTTGAGATCTCGTAATTATACATGACTATTACGCTTTATTCTCGGCCCATGTAGTATAGTGGTTAGTACTCCACGTTGTGGCCGTGGCGACGCTGGTTCGATTCCAGCCATGGGCAATCGTTTTGTCTTATTTTATTTCGAAATGCATGGACTGATTTCTCGGACTGTTCTGGAAATTCTAAGAAACGCCCACGGAAATGGATAAAGCCGTAAGAGATCCGAATCAGATTCCACTAGTGAAGTCCACTTTCCCTCTCATTCCAATCATTGCAGTGCTTCATCTGCGACTACCAGTGACATTACCGACTATACCAACTTTTTTCCAAATTTGATCTACATACAGTTGATGGCAGATTTTCCTTTAAAAATGAGCTTCACAACTCAGTGTCAATTCACCACTTCCATTTCCGTTTGATTCTAATCTCGTCTCAACTCGTCAAATTCTCACCGAACTATTCGCTATCAATGACTGGGATTCTATTGACAAAGTAATCCATTGCGAAGTCTCCGAATTTTTGAAGAATAATATTTTGTTTTAATATAAGACATACAAGTATTTGCTCAATAATTAATCTGAAGATCAGATAGAGTGACGAACTGATTCTTACTTGCTAATTATGATTTGGTGATAAAGGAAATTCATAGCGTTGTGATCTCACCATGTACATGGAGTTTCTAAACGACCTAGCGAGACCTAGCGCATTCGAAAGAGGAAAAAGAACTTCTGAGAACTTCTGTTGTTTTCAAATTTGTGGAACGCTGGAGGTCTGGGCTGTATGTGAGTTTAGGGACAGCCTCACAAAATACCTGTTTTTAGCTGTTCTATGAGTCCAGACTTCCACATGAGCGTTCCGAAAATTTGAAAACAACAGAAGTTCTTAAAATTTTCTCCTCTTTCGAATGTGCTAGGTCTCGTTTAGAAACTCCATATACATTATGCGACCTCTCCTTGTTAGAAAGGAATAATCAGAATAATTGATACGTAAACAAAGACTCTGAGGGATTTCAACGATATGTCACTATTCTGAAACATGATTTAGTTCAATTTAGTTCAGTCTTAGCACAACAATTTTTGAACTAGCAGAGGCAACGACTGTTTTGAAATTTATAAAAATGATTGTAAAAAAGAGATCTCGTCACTTTCATCGACACATCGTAAAACAAATGTCAACACCCACCCACTCAGACAGCGAGCACCCCATCCGTCAAATTCCCATTTGAAATGCTTTTGAAATTATCATTTGAGTGTGAATTTCAACGGGCGAACAGTTACAATGGACAAGCAATTCTATCCAACCTCTCAATATGGATCACTCGTTGGAAGAGAAACGGAGAAAGAAGTGGGCAAGTATATTCTACTGCCGACCTTTGCTGATATTCTCGGAATGGCCTTTTGATCTCAAGAGTGGTACTGTAAGCAGGCGCCAATCTTGTTATTCGTTGAAGACTCATCCATTCTCACGCACGACTTATCATCTACAGCTCTCCCTCTCTCTGTGTCATTACAAATTCTCTAGCTTTCTCTGGCTCGATAGCGTACTTCAGATGGAGAGACAATCTTTGCATGGCTTGTAATTCGATGGCCTACAAAAGGGGGAGGGGTTGGTCTGTGAACAGTCCTCATCATGGCTTCTCTATCCGTCTTCTTCGTTCTTCTCCTCTCCGTTGCTCTCATCGAGTGTAAACCACTTCGTGAAGAAGAAGTAAGTAGCTCCAGTTTGAAATCTTCTCAAGGCCACTATACTTCCTGTTCCGAGTACATTGGCCATGCCAATACAAATTTTCAGTTCGACGTCCAATTCTACAAGAGTCATCCGGAGATCGTCTTCAGAGTAGGGATTATGGAATAGAATGAATTGACTGATGATGTAATGGCAGGCATGTGGGAGGGATCTGCTTCGGATGGTCCATGGATTGATGTACGACCAACTACCTCGATGTGGAAGAGAGAGAGATAGTCAGTTATTCAAGATCGACTGAAGTATTAGGTTGTAACATAAGTTTTGTCGCATTTCGGAGGTTCACAATATTTCCATGAAGGATACTTCTCAAACATTATCAATGCCTGACCTCCTAGTATATGTTTGGGGTGTTCATGCACATTCAAACCATAGGGTAGAGCTGAACTGCGCACGCTGGCTATGCGAAAAATATTAATATGAACTGATTTAAATTTGGTGCTGATTTTATTAATTCGTTTGATCGGGTGCTAGTTCGCAGAGATGAATAATGAACCAAACTTCTACAGCATGGTGATATACCCCGTCAATGCTCTTTCAAAATATACGCCAGATATGGTGCTATGTTGAGCGGAACCAAAGATATACTTCACTGAGTGTAAGGTTAGCCGCTGATTCGTAGCCAACTTGACCAACTCTTCTGAATCCAGAATTGCAACAACAGTGACTAACATAAGTGCGTTCAATTACCACTCATGGAGGTATAATTTATCATTAAACAAGTGAGAGAAAGAACACTCCACTTGTGGGAAATTTGAATTTTTATTAATTCAATTCGCGCACAATTTTACCAAAATTTGCAAGTTTAGGTGTTTCGAATTAAAGATTGTCATTCGAAAGCTATTTATTTCCAAACTTATCCCAAGTAGATACTAGTAAGGGAAGGGTTTATGGTTCGGATGGACACAACAAATCAGATATTGAACATGTGTGCGAGGTAGGAATATGAACAAAGTGCCGATTTCAGTAGTTTAATTTACATACCATCGTTCTGAATGGAGCCACTTATCTCAACAGAACCCAATCTACCCCAAACTTTGTCTGCACACTGACCACTTTGGGTGAACTATATTCCACCACTATTTGGATCTGGATATCTACTGAGAAGAAAATTCGGCTTGCGAAAGTTTTCGCGACCGTCACCAACCATCCACATTATACAAACTCGTCTACATTTCTAGAACGATTTTCGTTTGTCATTATCCGTGAGTGGTTCAAAATTATGCACATAGGTAGTACTTTACGCAAATCACACAAAATCGGCATGATTTATCCTTTTCAAGAAGAGCTGATGCGTGAAAATGATTTCTAATCCTTATCTCAGTACAACTTTGTCTGACTAATGTGCCTCCTCAACTGCCTTGACAGGACTGAAGTAAAGCGCGTAAGAAAGAGTACGAAGGCCCTCACTGATGATGAATAACGAAATTGAGATTAAATTAATTCGAAGAATTTCTGAGGTTAAAATGCATAAGAGATTGGACGCGACAAAACTTATGTTACAACCTGATACTTCGTTGGAAGAGAAACGGAGAAAGAAGTGGGCAAGTATATTCTACTGCCGACCTCTGCTGATATTCTCGGAATGGCCTTTTGATCTCACGAGTGGTACTGTAAGCAGGCGCCGTGGGCACCATGAGGGAGATTTGAATGTCTACCACTACAAAATGTTGAATCCAACTAATTGTAAGGATCGTCGTCGGAGAAGGTCTCCATCTCTTTCTGCTGCCACAAAGGATGCAGCTACAATGACATTCTGGACTACATGTGCTGAGTGAGCACGGTAGAGGATACGAACATCATTGTCCCCCTCATTTCTTCGATAAAGATCATATTGCAATACGATACGTTCGTGAATGGAAAAGTCACAGTTACATTATTTCTCGATTGATTGCCATAGGAAGTAGAGAAGAACTCGAGTGAGCGCGTGTTTACCACGAGGAGCAATTTCAATTGAGAGTTCTCGTATTGAGAGTGCTTTCGATTCGTCTCAAATGGGAACTCTATTTTTTCTACTCTCTTCGATTCTTATAGTGTCCTCTATCTACGGAGCTCTATATGATCTGAAGGTACTTTCATCCCACTCATCCCAATGTGATGGCATGTCTACAGATCGACCGTGGGAGAGCTGACTACGATGATCTGATGAAACTGTGCAAAGAAGTTGGAGAGCCAATGTTCATTGTACATTTCGGATTAGATCGAGAGAATAGTAAGTGCGCATCTTCAGTAGGATCTCTATCTGTCTATTCATTTTTAAAAAACCCTATTAAAATAGATTGTGAATGAAATCGATTTAGGCTGCGCTTCGACTAAGGAGAAGGGTGATCTTTTCTCTCATGCTCTCTACGATTTCTGCTGTCCTCCAGCATGGTGCACGAATGCGAAGTTGAAGGTTTGTTAGAGTAATTTAAACTAATGCAATATTCATTTTTTCGCATTATTCAATTTTTAGGTGCAGCTCTGCAAAGCCTCGTAATTGATATTTTCAATAATATTGTTTTTTTTAGCAAATTTGTTAAATTTCGAAATTAAATAGTAGTTCTTTGATTTGTTTGTGGACTGGAGATGACATTCCGACAGTACGAAGCTCTTTCTCGGAATGGGTCCTTATCAGGTTAGACAAAGTCCAGTGCTGATTCGTCGTGCAGAAGACAGTAAACAAGTGTGAATCATACTCTGATCTGCCCATCCACAGAGAATACAAGCTGCCATTTTGACCCCGCACTCGCTTTGCAAAAACTTAGCATCTTAGTTAGTGATATATCTGTTTGCGATTCGAAATTAGCAAATGGAAAAATAAGAAATAAGTTAAATAAATATTGAGCAGTTAGAAACGCTACAACCTTTTAGAAAACCAACCTGAATGGTTCGAGAAGTACTTCCATAGCAATGAAGGAGCACGGAAGAATGCCGCCTGCAATGATCAAATATTGTTGTTGGGAGCATGAATGCGTAATATTTCACGGTACTTGAGCACATGACATCACAGTTTGTGAATATCGAATTGAATTATCCCATATTGCTAGGTTGTTCACCGAAAAATTCGTGGGAGTCACTTTTTAATATGAATATCACGAGTGTCACTTACTACTGTAATCGGATTACTTTTTTATTTAAAAATAATTAACGATTTTCTGAATGTTCAATACGGTCTGGAAGCAATAACTGTCTGCAGATAAGACACCTGCACGAGTAGGAAGAAGGGCACCCATTGGTAGTACGACAACTGACGATCGCGACTTTGTCTGCAGTGAGAATTATGCAATGCAAAAGGAAATGTAACACGGAGTACCTCGTATCCTCGGACAGCAACTCCACATCGACAGTCTTCTCCACGAAGTACGTGTTCTCAGACCAGCAGTAGTTCTCCGCGTACTGAAATCATACTCAGTATTCTTCATAATCCCTATTCCGTGATTATCATGTAATTTTTGTGTTCCGTCTAAAAAGGGTAAAACAGAGTTGTAATATTCCCTTCTTTGTTAATAAATTCAACGAAAAAAGAGAATGAATGACTGCAAGACCTGTTCCCAACTGCCCGGAAATTTGTTCGGAAACATGCACTCCATAGGACGGCCACCGAACTGCTTCCAACTGATTTAAAGATTCATTTTTTTGATATCGCAATCGTTTATTATGTAATAGACAATTAAATAACTCTTGGATTGCTTACCAGGATAAGTGAATGCTCATCTCACCTGATGAGAACGGAAAAGGCGAGGAGAATGTTGGGTGTATAGAGGTAATGCATGCGATCACTCCAGTCGTCATCGTTCCTAATATGTTCTTATGAAATGGATAATGGAAGCTGGAAGGGGGGTGCAAATTGAAATGGAGAAGGGATTAACCTCGGGCTGAGATACTTGGCCATGCCAAGGAATGTCTCTATCATCACCATGGTGGGACAAGGGAAGGGGCTCGCAGCCCGCGGAGATCAAAGATCAACGATCGGGAGGCTCCAGCGTGCCGGAAACTTCAATGGAACCAGGTAGACCAGAAAAATATGCACATTTGAAGTAACGCGGTGCGACAAAAAAAATCGTACAAAAAAGAAAGTTACGTAATGAACAAGCTTTCTATTTTTGGGAAGAACCAGTTTCCAAACTTCACTTATATTTTTAATAAGAAAAGTTCGATGGTATGATGAATTCAAAGTGCGAAGCGCGAATATTACGGAACATCCAATGGAAATGGTTCCCTCTCTGTTATGGCTGTGATCACATGCAATGGAGAGACAGACAAACATCGATGTGATTTCCCTGAATGTGATTGATCCTGACAGACGAGAAAGGCGAACTCAATGGGTGGAATAATGAGGGAGAAAGGACATCTGATTCGCCATCGAGCACTCGTTTTCAGAATGCAAACAAGCAGTGAGCCGAGGTTCAAACATCGATTGAAACGATTGAATGGCAAGTTGCTTGATCTAGAAAATCCGGCACCCTTGTGGGCTATGGATTGAATACACATATTATGAGGGAGGGAGAGAGTGGAGGATGCGGAGAGACACTGCATGATGGGAGAGATAGAGGAAGGTTGAGAAGGGGGTGATGAACCGTGAATTGAATGGACATGATCGCACTCTCGAGAAATTTTCACTTCACGAAATGGAGAAATGATTGACTGAGTTATACGAAGAAGATGCAGATGGAAAGGAGTTAATAACATCGAGAGAAAAATTCGTCAGTAGTTCTTCATGGGGATTTGACTTGGACGTGTTTACTCAATAAAATGCGAGTGATCGTTCCCAGATGCATCCTATGGAGAGAGAGAGAGATTGTTGTGACGACAACGAATAGTAAACACGAATAGTAAACAAGTGATGATTCTGTTTGAGAACGAAGAGGAAATGAACACAAAGGGATGGGCATATGACACTTCTGAATATTATAGAAAAGTAACAGATGAGTGAAAATGATAATTAGGCGCGCTAGATTTATTTTAAAGAACTAGGTTCGCCGTCAAAATATCGTCGCTGAAGATATCGGAAGATACGAACCTCACATATTCAACTATCTAAGAACGACAAACAGATCACGGGGAATATTAAAACCTGAAAGTCATCTCTATCTCTAGTTCAACAGATAGACGAAAACAGCACAAATTATAGACGCGTAGAAAGAAATGTTGACCTCCTAGCCAGTTGTGTGCACGTGAAGGAGGGTTTATCGCCCTTCTATCTGAGAGCTGTTTGCTCCATGCAAAAGTTACCGTGTAGTCTCAGTGTCTCAGTGTCAGTGTAGGTCCCAGTGCACCCATCTTGCAAAAAGAATGGAAATTGAACTATTGGTGCACAATATTAAATCGGAATTATACCTCAACCCTCAAGCATTCTTTTACGAGTAATTTACGCGGAAAAGTCAAATTATGGAGAGAAATTGCCTATTTCGGAGATCAATCAATGGAGTAAACAAAATTGTGATACGAAATATTATTTCAATGATAGTAATTAGCGCTAACTCAGTCTAAATTCGCTCGAGTGCGGGTGCGATCACCCACAAACACTCGACGAGCCACTGTGAGAGAAGAGAGAAGTGACACCAAAACAGTCACTGATTTCACCCCTCCCTCTTCCTCCCTCCCCTCCCTCTCCTTCCCTCTCCGGTACAACAATATCCTCTGTTTCACCCCCTCTCAGTAACAAAGGCATTTGCATTGTTTTCTTTGCTGCTCCAGCTCTGGAATACTGTTCAATAATCCGTAATTCTACGGATGAATTAGATGGAAAACTTCTATGCAAATTCTCACTCTTTTTGGTAAATGGCATCCGAGGAATCGAGTTAGAATATTGACTAATAAACCAAGGATTTTGGGTCCATTGCAGTGCTAAGTACTCGAAAATGCATTCCACCGATACAAGAAATGAAATCAGATATGGAATTTGATTCAATTTCTTTTTGGGTCATTGCATTCTCGACGAGAACTCGAAAATCAAACGAAGAAATCAATCATGAAAAGGTGAAAATAATTGAAAAGTAAGTAATTCGTGCGATCAGCCGAGCGCGGAAGGTGTAATGATCGGTAAAGGAACGAGGGAAGAAAAGAGAGGGAGAGAAAGGAGGAGATGGGCAAAGTAATAAAAAGGAAGATGAATGGGCGATTGGGTGCATCTCACAACAGAGGTGATTCCCTCTTTAGCCCCAAGTTGGTGAAGATCACGAGGAGAAGCGAACTGTTAGAATACTGAAGATTAGAAGAAACGATGGTTGGAATTCGTCGGAGCATCGAATGCTTTCTCAAACCGTCCCCGTAAATTCGACAAACAAACAGCGGCTTACAGTAAGCGTGGGAACTTCAGCAGTGCAAACTCGACTGAGATTCTCTGCCTAAACACGAGTTATTTGCGTTCCCAATGGGGCAACACCGAACTAAGAATTTCCGAATAGAAAATAGAAAAAAGAAATCGTGAAATAGGCAATACGATCTCACAGCGGGAGGTTATTGCCAATCGGCTGACTTTGATGGAGGACAGATACAAACTAGTGAGAAGTGAAGGGAAACGAGCAGAAGGTGCACAGATAGATTACGAGTAGACACGAGAAGTAGAGGATAAGAGAGCAGTTTGGTCAGGAGGAGGAGCGAACTAGGAAACAGAATGGAATACGCACTCATTTCTTCACTTCGTGATCATCATGAATCAATGAAATGCCAGGAGTCAGTAGTTGTTGCATTGTGTTCAGGAGAAATGATTCATGGGAGACAGAAAATTTGGATCTTTTCTCCTCTTTGGATGAGTAAGCTGGCAGAAAGTTTATGGCTACTAGCGTCTATGTAGAAACTTTCTTCTGTGCTCTCCTTGAGTGCATGTTTCCGATTGAGATAAACGATAAATTAAAAAGGAGCGAACATACGAGGGACGATGATGGGGGGGGGGGGGGGTAATATCCACCGGGAGGCATCCATTCCATCGCTGCAATTGCACGTCGTTCTTATCAATTTGTACTGTATAAAGGAAATAAGAAATTTTGAAAAAATAGACCCAATAAGGGTGCTTGGTTCATTCTTCTTCTAGTGTTTTCACAGAATCCATCATCAAATGAATGATATATCAATTCACCTGACGAGGAGAATGACTTGTAGGCCGAGATCGAGGCGAAAGCTACGAGGAAATTTGTTGTGGCCTAAAATGATGGTTGAAAATATGTTGGCAGTGGGCACAAGAAGAGCTGCAAAATCTTCAATCCCTCAATTATGTGTACATAAAGAGGAGAGGATGATTTAGTGGGTACTCACAACTCGATGTGCAGTGTCACTCCAATCGTCGACAACAGAGGATATTCGGAAGGAACGAAAGGATCGGAGAATAGTCTCGATTGACATCCGATGAAGGAATCTAAATCAAACACCATAAGTCAATCCGAGCGGCAAGATATTACATAAAAGCTGCACATTTTTCAAGGAATATGTTTTGGAGAGTAGCGAAATCCTACCCAAGCAATCAATATAAACTTGGTGCTTTCAAGTGATGGAGAGGGGTCATCAGTGCTTGTCAAACGGAAGTCAACGAGCACTCCAAACTTCCGCTGAGTGGGGATTATCTCGAGTGTGATAACAGTCTACTCAATGGCTTCCTGTGGCTTGTTTGGAGATAGCGAACTTCGCCCTGAGGTTGATCAAGTCGAGGGAATTATCAAAAGTTATCAATGAAATTGACATTTTACTTCAGCTAACGCCAGTAGTCTTAACTTTCTATTTAGTATGTAATCATTATCCAAATTGAGACAACAATCTAGCGAGGTGGAAACAACAAGAAAGTTCTCACGCTTCCTTCTGATTAGCAGAGAAAAGCGCGCAAACACAAGACTCGGAAGAAAGCGCGAAGTACAGATGAGCCCCCTCCTCTTTCAAAGTGACTAATGGAGTCAGCAGACAAACAATCAAACAGATCATCCCACTGCACAGAGAAGCAATCAAGGGCAGGATAATTGAAGGAAAAATAGAAAAAAATGATATGAGATGATAGGAAAAATATAAATGTTTCTGGAAGAGCAAGTCTTCAATTGTTCACAACACGTTCACTCACGTCGACATAGTCAAAAATGCATTACTCTCTAGTCAAATGAACCCTCAATTGCATTCCCTTCCCCTCATTCTCCATTCATTTTCTTCCTCTTCACTCGTTCCGAGCGGTCGCCATGGTTCGAGTTTCTTGATGTTGCAATGCTCCGTTCTCATTTGAAGATCAAAATCATCTCTCTACTCATCCTTTTCTACATGATGATCATCATGTGCATCGCCATTCACTTCAAAGGTGCGAATTTCAAATGAAAAAAGTTCCCATCGTCTTCCTGCCCCGATGAAAGTCTCATCATGAAATGTTCATTTTTGCAGCCGATCAGGACAATCCGCTGATTCTTCTCTATCCTCTCATCGTGGCCTTCTATGGATGGATGGCCGTTATCTGCAGGGACAAGTGTCTCTTCCTCCCTCTCTTCCTCTCCATGGTCAGAAGATCAAAGATCACTCGATTCAGGAAACAATCGCTATCCTGCGAACAATATCAAGTGTCTATTTGATCAAAGATCATGCATACTCAGGGATTCGAAATCTTCATGGCATCTGGTCGACTGATCTACATCGACATGGTCTCGAGTATGAACCAAACAACGAATCCCAATGATTCCAGTCAGTTCGCCATAGATTTGAACACACCGTAATCTTAGGAATGAGTACAGTAACGATGATCGGTAACTTCTACCCTGCATTCGTGGCGGAAGTTAATGCTCGTACTCATACTTTCACGTGGTTCCGATCGAGGGAGGTATGGTAGAGAAGATGAAGAATGAAATGCAAAATGAACTCTTAGTTCTTCTTCTTCCTCTATTGTGCCCTCGTTCTTTTCTTCACGATGATCGAGATTGATCTCATCAACCGCGAAAGAAACGAAGTACGGTAATCTACGAGAGGAAAATCAATAATCGATCACCTTCAGGGTGTCCACGGTAACCAGATGAATGACCTATTCGTGCTTCCGAATGAGAACGTGGGCGTCGTAGGTGCAGCCCATCCTCATCTACCTCCTCCCAGCTATGAGGTACTGTAGTCAGAAGTGCATTACTGTGGGCGAAAAATGAACTCCTTTTGAAACAAGTCACGCACGTAGGCTTAGTGGTCGCAGTCAATTGTGGCACTGAGGAGTTTACATGCCATAATGTTGTGTTGTAGGTGGTGTGCGCGGATAAAGATGCATGTCCAATCATTCCGGAAGTCTATTCTGTCTCCACTCCCTCGTGCCACTCCGAACTGCCTCCCTCTTATGCAGAAGTGATGAAGAGGAGGATGGAAGGAGCTCACATCCATCATCATCACGAGCACACGACCATCCAGAGGTTGATCTTCTGATCCCCGATCATTGAACTTTAATGCTCCATCTACTGCAGAGTGTCCATCAGCATCAGCAGCACTGCATTGTCTGCATCGACCCTCCACACAGCGTTCTCCTCCTCCAGTTGTAGTCTTCGTGAGATGCCCTCCTGTGCCACTCCGAGTCTGCTCGAGAAGGGAGACTTCGAAGCACCGAGTCCATTGGTCAAATAGAGATCAAAGATCAAGCAGAAAGACTTGAGAAGTCGAATCGATATGCGAAATGATAAAGATACCTTTATAATCAACGTTTTTGGATGGTACACATAAAAAATATCAAAGGTATACGCTGTACGAGAATTAAGACCAAAGAAGTTCATAATGAAAATGTGGCACGCACATTTGAAGGGAAAAAATGGATTGAATGATGGCGAGAGAATATTAGCATAATAAAGATCAGAAAGGATGGAGATATTTTCACGAAAATTTTTGATCTCAATTTTGCTTTATGATATTCTTCATTATTGAGAACTGATTGAGGAGTATTGCGGTCGCAATGGTAATCTCTTTCTATTTCTTCACTGCTTTTTTTGTTATTCTTGATAGGCGAGACTTCTCTCTCTGCTCATTCTTGGCTACATGATGGTTATCATCAGCTTGGAGGTCCACTTTAAAAGTTTGTAGATTTAATTACTTTTTAAGTAAGCTAATTAGTCAAGTGATAAAATCCCTAACTAATTGAGCTGCAAACGAGTCTCCATCGGTGTTTGCATACCTCCTGATGACTCCCTTGGTTGTTTCACTCTCTGGATGGATGGCCATTGAGTGGAGGGATTCACTGATGTTCGCCCCCCTCTGCATCTCCATTGTGAGCACTGAGATCAAATATCACCATGGGAACGGACTGAAGATCAAAGATCATCAGGGCTACGAAGTCCTCAAAAGCTCGGCTCGTCTCGTGTACATCGAAGTAATCACTGAACCACCCATCAACTCGAGTGGAGCATTGTGTGAGTAATTGAATGTGATGAGATAAGGTAGAATTATATGCATGTGGGGACGTTATGATCATTCCCAAAGAGGATTCCCGGGCTTCCAGTATGTTTCAATATTCGCGTAGTTCCTCGAACAAGGACCATCGCAGGTCGATTCGTCGCTGACTTCTATCCCGCATTCGTGAAAGAAGTGAACGAGCATAAGCACATCACAACTTGGCTCAAGATGAGAGAGGTACGGTAGAATACATTAGTCGGCAGCATTTTTTGTGCTCTGTTGATGTAAGTGTCAATTGAACTCTGTTACTTGTAGCTTGTGTTCTTTCTCTTCTGTGCTACAGTCTTATTATTAACGATTCTAGAGATCGATTTGATACACAGGGAACAGGAGGTAAATTCAAGAACATTTTATTGGGGCAATTCAATCTACTTTTAATCTACAGATTGATCGACTTCGAAACACTGTAGTTACCGGATCGTCGCGCCCCGAAGTGCCGCCACCTAGTTATGAGGTGATTATCTGATGAAGATTCTCGAATACAGATATCTAGAATACAATACCCTTCCGTAGCCAGTTCAATCAATATTTGCATGAAATTTGTGCTGATCCCACTGCCTGTCCTATCTTGGAATCTGTGGAAGTGACAAGCTCATCATGTTCCGAACGACCTCCCTCGTACGACGAAGTGATGAAGAGGAAGAAGAAGGAGGATGAACATCAACAGGAAGAGCAACTCCACCAGATGTTGTGAGTGGAAAAGCAATTTATCGCATATTTCCCCATGGTACTGTGCTGCTCTAATCTGAATCATCTCAGCCCTTCCATCAGCAGCAGCAGTCTCTCTTCGTGCAGCACTGCAGCAGCTGCATCCATCGTCTCCCCCAGCTGCAGTTTCCATGAGATGCCCAACTGTGCCACTCCGAGAATACTCGAGAACCAAATGATCTAGTAGAGATCAAAGATCAAGCTGAAAAACTTGAAAATTGTAACCAATATGCGAAATAATGAAGATATTTTAAATTTGAGAATATTCTGTTTCAGTATGTACACTTTGCTCGATCATCTAATATTGTCCTGCATTCTTTATTAACTGCAGTTACAAAAAAAACTTATTGAATTTGAATTTTGTAACTTGATCATGTGGACACTGTTTAGAAAGAAAGAGAAGACAAGTATCCAGATAAATAAATGAGATGCACGAATGCCCAAAAGGGACTTTTATGATGAGAATAAGATACGTCATACAGACTTGGAGCTAAATATATTTGTTCAGGATAACGCAATTTATTTGAGTTTGTAATAATCAAGAATTTACAAACACGTAATAAATAATTGTAGAACAATGTGCAAGCTTGAAAAGCTAGCCTTCATAAATACAACACGTATAAGTTATAATTTCTATGTAGGGTCTGACAGGATTGGCAGGATGGGGCATCGTAGCTCAATTGCTACCCCACTTCGATATAAGCGATTGGAGTTCCGCCTGGCGAGATGCCGCCTGCAAAAATCAAAGATCAGCCCTCAATTATCTGATTCTGGGTATTCGAATCATAAGCATAATCGAATCAGTAGAATTATGTGAAAGTTTGAAGGGAGTCAATAAAATATGACAAAGAAAACTCACTTGGATGGGATCTCCGCCCATCAATTGTTGCTGCAGACCGGAAATCGTCTGCTGGATATTTGGTGGGAATTCCTGGAAAAGAGAGGTCTTCAACCAAAGTTTTGTTTGTTTGTTTAGTTGAAAATATTTTTTCCTTGAGTACGCAATATTCTATTCAAATCAACCATCAATATTGAACAGGTACGATGCTGCATTAACCTGGTTGATCGTTGCCTTCATTGGCTGCAGTGTCGTGAACTCTTGAGGAGAGGAGCTACCTTCCGTCTGGATGAAGAATATTGGTTGAGTACTCTAGCTTATCAGAGGTACTTCTTGACCTACCTTAATCTGGCAGTTCTCCTTCTCTTCAGGGGATGGTTGGACAGGAAGGAGCGTCGGTACCTGCAGATATCAAATATTAGACATATTTTCGAGATCTACGTCCCCTTGTGAACGAGTGATTGCTCACCTGGTTGTAGGGAGGAGCGAAGCAGCCATTGGAAGATCCCATCGGAGTCTCCGAAGGAAATTGAGGAGTGAAGTTGTACAAGGGGTAGTTGTACGGAATCATGTTGCCCATGAAAAGATATGGCTGCATCTGAGAGAGAATGAATAGGTGCAATGTAGGGTGAGTATTGTAAATGATTGAAGAGAGTACGGTAACACACTAACCATGAGTGGCACGAAGGAGGAAGGGGGATATTGAGGAACAGGAGCGGGCAGATCAGCAGAAGGAGTCGGCTTCCACTGCTCGTTTATCTTCAATGAATTAATATAGTTAGACTGAAGAGTCGAAAAACAGAGACAATTTTGACCTACCCCTGGATCGATGTACTCGTCATCGTCAGCTGTAGAATCGACGTAAGGAGCGACCGGACCCTGTATAGATCAAAAATCAATCGAGGATCTGCGAGGAGAAGACTCACCGTTGCTTGGGCACTCATCGTCGTCTCATTGGTAGAATGAGAAGTGGAAGAGAATGAGGATGAGTCCTTCTCCTCCTTCATCATTCCCTCTGGAGATGTGCTCACTTCTGAATCTCCAGTGGACGAGGCGGAAACTGCCCGTCGAGGGCACTTCCTCTTAGGATTAGGAGTCGCTTAAAAGAGTTTATCGATTCATTAGTTCCACGGCATGCATTCTACGATGTTATAGACGAAATAAGAATGACCGTGTCATCCCTACACGTCATCCCAAGCAGACTTCATCTTCTATTCGATTCCACTGCGTAATTACAGTAACTTACCTCCAGTCTTCGACTTCGATTTGCCCATGTCATCTTCGAATGCTTCTGGAGAGATCTGGTGGTTGATATGATCGAGCTGAAAGAGGAACTGATTATCGATCGAGATAATGATCATCGGCAGCTAATCGATCGTGATTCCACCGTACCTTGATGGTGGTGATCTTGAGTCTCTGTTCATTGTAGGAGTAGTTGACTCTGATGGCAGCAGTGCATCCACACGACATGTAACTCTGCTTCGGCCGTTTCCCTACTCCTGAATGCAATCCATCGATTATTTCCTTAGTTTATTGTTCAATCTAATCAAACAATGTTGACTAAATGTATCATTTTGTATATCTTTTGTGCGACAAAAGGAGGATGTGAATGGCACCATATTGAGGTCCTTCTCCCCTTCTTCCCTCTACCGTACCTCTCTTCCTCGGTTCTCCGTAGTGCATGCAGTGGTATACAATGTAGCGATAGCGGAAGGTCGAATTCATCTCTCCGTTGATATCCTTGAGCATCTCCGAAGAAGCGACTCGAAAGGGCTGGTAGTTTGCAGCCATCCAAGCATTCAGAGTACTGTGGAACTCATCGAAACTAAAAAGAGAATACGATAGGCCACCAGATAGAGTCCTTCGTTGTGGTAAACCACAAAGACATCATAGGAGAGATGAGGTGGGTGCGATTTTCCACCTGCCAGCTATAACTTTTGTCAAGTACACGTCTTTACATTAGTAGATGGGTCAAGGGATGCCAGTGGGAGGAGTGAGGTGAGTCATGCGAGTGAAGACGGGAACGAATGAGTTGCACGTGGGAGAGAGACGCCATCGGCTGATGACTTCCCATTCAAAATTGCCAGCCGACTGAGTGACTAGTGAATATTGACGTATTACAGATGCATAAAGGACCCCACGTTCCAGTCATCTGAGGATTCCCAAATCTGGATATTGACCAGTGAAAGCGTCGAAATAGCAGAATACAGTCTCGTAGTATGATAATGAGATTCAATTATCAAGCAGGATAATAATAATTGATCCCACGACAAATTGTGTTATTGAGCAATTTCCTGGATACCTGCTGAACTGGGCGTTAATCTCGATGGTAGGAAGAGGGGAAGATGAGGAATGGGAAGGCATTGTGAGGAGGAAGGAAGAACTCTGCAATATACTCTGAGAGATGATAATTTGAATAAAGGATTAGGGAGAGAACTCACAGTGGTCAGTGGTCGACGACTGGAATGAAGAGCGAGTGGATGAATGAAGGAGGGAGTTGAAGAATGGGAGTTCGTCGGGTGCTTCCAACGATGAGAATGACCTGTCCAGGAAGAGGCAGAGGAGGGATGAATAGAGTTAGGACTGCAGCATTCATTGAGGGAGAGGCAATGCCAGAGGGACGATGGAGGGAAGATACGGTAGAAGAGAGACGCCACCCGACTGGAGTTGAGATCGATAGGGGAAGAAGAGAGATAAGGAATAAGAGCAAATTGATATGAATTAATAAAAAGTTAGCCGAAATCTACACAGATGTCTAATTAAATTGGGAATGAGCTGCATTGAGAAATAAGTATGTATAAGTAGAGACCACAAGGCATTCTGCCAAAACCATCTCACAAGACAGTTTGTGTGCCCAATGGAACCCTAATGGTATAAATAAGACCATACTTTTTGATTTAGCTCGATATCTTAACCCTGCGCCGAATTATAATCTAAAAACCTTAATCTCGCTCTCAATGGAAAAATGCTCGAAATCGGCGCGTGAAAAAGCGTGAAAACATCGCAAGGGGGCAAGTTAATGTATCATTCTTGATAGCAAGCCGGAAGTCGTTCAATTGGTGTAGTGGTAGAGCTCTACCTCTAATGCCCGTAACATGCAGGTTGGAATCTGCCCGGATGCAAGTGGTTTGCACTTTTTTGCAAATTTTTGTATGAAATCTTTCAATCATTCCGACAGTCAGGAAAATGATCCATCTGTTTTCTAACTTTGTGTCATGTATTTGAATGATGTGAACTGAAAAATACGAGTGGAGCAGCTGTACACGAGTACAATGGCCCATTTTACGCCTATTCTGGTTTTAATTAGCGTATGCTGACCTAATTAGAGTTGCCTAATTAAGCTGCTCCAGTGGTCATTTGTGAAGGATCCCAAGAGCTACTGAAATCGCTTTTGATCGTCCAATTTGGTCAAGAATTCCGACTGTCGGAGCTCTTGCGGATTTTGAGAGAATTCGGTATTCCCGAAAGTGGGCGTGGCTTGTGGTCTCTATGTATAAGGGATTCGCAACCAGCGATACTTTGAACGAGTGTAGCAACAGTTTTGTGTCTATCGAAAAAAATGAGTTACTCTTTACGTTATTTCATTTGGCTTTCGAGGACTGGTCAAAAGTATTTGCTGCTGAATGACTACACGTTGTTTTGAAATGCGATGTGAGTGCCTTGGCATCGATAGAAACCCCTCAGTGTAAGATATGCTACAAATCGAAGCGTGAAAAGTGTAATTGAATCGAATAATGCGCTAGTTGGATGATATCAAAAGCTACAAATGAAGTGTAGTAGAAGAGTAACAATTTCATTTCTCCCACTATACGATGACCATCGCATTTTTTCGTGATCAAATCATTGGAAGCTATCCATATTTCGTTATAAATTTCACACATATCCAGTTATCATCAATGCAACGTGTGATAATGAGAAGATCTTGAAATACATTTGTCTTCTCTTGAGGGATACTTTGGACTCTGGAAATACCTCATACGAGCAATTGGCTCAACTGCATTGCGGTCACTAATAACAATTTCCTGCCTCTGTTGGAAATCTATGAACTAAGCAGGAATTTTCGGTGTGCAGCTCCATAAAATTCACATTAGCCGAAATTATTCGTGTAGAACCTCTCCATCCCCTTCTTGATTTGATCTTGAGACTACTCTGTGAAAACAAGCGCGGCCAGATAGAAAGGGAGTGAGGAGATGGAGAGAGGGGGGGGGCATAGCAACGTGATGAGACTACAATGATAACGAGATAAATATGAGGGCTGGACATGCGCACTCATTCTACTACACTCCTGCTTGGTATTCTCGAGTTGTCTCTCACTTCAATCTCACTTCAGCATGTATCTCATCCTCTACTTCTCCCTTGCTCTCTTCTCCTTCTTCATATGGCACATTCGGAAACTTCTCTCCACTTGGGTGGTTCTTGCCTGGAGGGCCTACTTCGTCCTCGCCCCTCTGCCCGGTACCGTGTCATAAATACCGTAGCCATAATGTGCCTAATGGGAATGAGATCAAAGTTGCAACAGACTGTTGGAAAAGAATATCTATCGAAACATGGTCAATATGTGCCTTTTACTTCTTATATTTCAGGGCCGAAGAGCCTTCCCCTCCTTGGATGTGCTTTAGAAATCAAATGGGACAGTGTGGGTGAGAATCCATGATCTTGATTCCTCCTTTCGAGCAACCCAAACGTGCCAGCTTGGCTTAGTGGCAGAGCGTCGCTCTCGTAAAGCGAAGGTCGCAGGTTCGATTCCTGCAGTTGGCAATTCTTTTGCCCAGTACTATTTCAAGTTTTGCAGATTTTTCCTTCCAACTGGAGGAGTGGGGAAGAGAGTTCATGCTGAGTGATCCGAATGGTTAGTAACTTTATCATGAATCTGTTATTTTTGATAAATTTCACTCATTTAACACCAATATACAAATTTTGTACTATTATAATTTCCGTATTCAACAGCA
Source organism: Pristionchus mayeri (assembly GCA_036245805.1). Lineage (NCBI taxonomy): Eukaryota > Metazoa > Nematoda > Chromadorea > Rhabditida > Neodiplogasteridae > Pristionchus > Pristionchus mayeri. Next base: position 33,760,891 of record BTRK01000006.1, on the reverse strand, counting down.
CTCAAGCCACCATCGATTTAATAAACTAAATGCACGTCCTTCTGTTTTTTTGGAAACCATCAACCACAGAATTCAGCAATCGGTCTTCTCCGTGCGTGGATTGGTCCCGTGCCTCTGTGTTTCGTTCTTCGAGCGAGACATGTGAAGGTAATTCTGCAGGGAATCATTTGGTGGTGTGTGACGAACTTATTTGGCCACATGGGGAAAGAGATAACGCCAAGTTTTGACGTGTGCTCGCTATCTATAGATGACAGGAAAACCGGTAGATCAGTAGGTTGCAAAGGGATTCTCGTAGATCGTTTCCCCCTCTTCTTTATAATTCCTTCTTTCTCTCAGGTGATTCTCGAGAGTAACACTCTCATCACTAAACCATCGCAGTACGACATCATCAGTGATTGGATAGGAACAGGATTACTCACCAGGTTCGGCCACTAATTCACCATTAGTGCAATTGCTGGATTATACAGTATTTGCTAGTCGACAAAAATCAATAAGAGAACGCCTGTAATCAGCACGAACGAGAAATGGTTCGGTCGTCGGAAGATGATCACTCCCACCTTCCACTTCAACATCCTCAAGGGATACATCGATGTATTCGTCAAGCAGGGACAGGTATACTTCTTACAATCCTTATTTCGGAGGTATTCACGAAATTGGCAGATCTTCGTGGATCAATTGGAGAAGCACTCGGACACGGGAAGAGAAGTGGACGTATTCCCATTCATTAAGAGATGCGCACTCGATATTATTTGTGGTGAGGAGAATAAAAAGTCCAACCTAGTTCGACATCTGAATTTGTGAATTCTTGAATGTTTCGATTTCAAAAAATGGATTATTGTATTTTCTGGGAGACTGTTGTATTTGAGAGACTGCAATGGGGACGTCGTTGAACACTCAGACGGGAGGGAATGCTGACTACGTCGACGCCGTTGTTCGACTCTCTGATATTATCTGGAGTTATCAGAGGTGAGCTATTCTACCAATGACAGAATGAAGTGATTGAAGCTACTCGCCACCTCGCGGATTCATCAGAGTATGAAGAGCAAATGTATCCTAGTATCTATTCTAGTGTCCATACTTTATTCGAATTCACAAAAATCTTGCAAAGTCAACTTCCAGATTCCCCTGGTTGTGGATCAAACCAATTTGGTACGGATGTGGAATCGGATTCGAATTCGACCGACTCGTGAAAATGACCAATGATTTCACGCGAAAGGTTCCCCATTTTATTATGCAAATAGCTAACAATGGTAGATGTGCATCAATATTGGGAATTGAATAGTTGATGCGCATTCAGGTGATCATGGAGCGACGACTCGCTCTGGAGGAAGAAGGATTACTCGGACAGGAAGGGACTACCACTGAGAACGACGTGAGTCTGTCGTGAGAATACTTCTCTAATTATCCCAAGTTGTTTATGCTCTAAGGGCACATTCCTTTTTTTCAGGAAGTGCATAAGTAGAAGAGACCTTTCCCACACTTTTATTTGTGTCCGGATCCCTATTTCAGCTCTCATATACTGTAGTAATATCGGTGCCTCGTGGTAGTAATGCAAATGAATCACTGATAAGAAGGGAAGGGCACGTAGTGTGATAATTGCACGTCAATCAAAGATCAGCTGAAGATGGAAGTGAGGGGTGGAATTGAAGGTTCGTAAGCAGAAGACCGTCTTCATCGACATGCTCCTTCTGATGCAGAAGGCGAATGCACTGAGTGATGAAGATATCAGAGAGGAAGTCGACACTTTCATGTTCGAGGGTTAGTCACACACTAGTTATTTCCTCTTCTAGCTTCATACAATGAATCTAACGGTGGATACAGGCCACGACACGACGGCTTCCGGAATGGGATTCACTCTCTGGTTCCTCGGACAGTACCCTGATCACCAGGTGCAATTCTTGCTATTTTCATTGACAATCACTTTACACATGCAATCGATACCCTACTTCCAGAAACGTGTTCACGATGAAATCGACTCGGTGTTCAATGGCGATATTCACAGGTATTGATTACAATAATTTTAGTTGTACTCATCGCAAAATGGCAGTAATACCCTACAAAACATTATGGAAAATTTCGAACTGCTTTCAGGGACCCTACTGAAGCTGATCTGAGACGACTCGTTTATCTCGAGAGATGTATAAAAGAAGCACTGAGGTATCGTCACTGAAACTAAAGAATCTCCGCGAGTGTTGAAATGTATGCAGGTTGATGCCCTCCGTTCCTCTCCTTGCTCGAGTTCTCTCCCATGACACAATGATTGGTATGATCCCCGTCCTTTACCATTGATTTTTCGTATCTTCACATTCTTGATTCTTCCAGAAGGTTTCAATCTTCCCCGGAACATGACAGTCGTCCTCTCTCCTGTCGTCACTCACAGAGATCCCGAAGTACGCCTCTTTCACGGCATTGTTTTAAGAGTTCTCTCAATTTACCTCCGAGTATAGCAATCACAAAAGCGAAATATATTTCTAGCACTGGGAAAGGAGCGAGGAGTACTACCCGGATCATTTCCTGCCCGAGAAGGTAAAGATTCTTCTGTGGAAAAACATTTCAGCGTAGAAATAATTTCAATCCACACTCACCCCTGTAATTCCCAAAGTGTGGTTTTTCTAAAGAGTGAAGAAATCTAGTATTTCTTAGGTGGCAGCTCGTCATCCGTATGCCTACATTCCCTTCAGTGCTGGACCAAGGAATTGCGTCGGTACGAACTCTCTCTTTCTTCATGCTTATCTTGTTATTATAGTTGAGTCTTAGATACAGTTCGTACCTTAGCGCTGCGTAAATTATCAAGCCAATAAATTTAGGCCAAAAATTTGCGCTGGCCGAGGAGAAAACAGTGCTGTCGTGGTTCTTCCGTCGGTACTCCGTGGAGACAACGGAGCCCTTCCCGGGAAACAGGCCTGTGCCCGAGGTGACTGCTAGGCCCTTGCACAGTTGTTCGGAATACTGCATATCCCCAAGATTTCTTTCACACTGCCATGGACATTCTCAGGTGATTCTCAAACCGAGCTGTGGCTTCAACGTGCGACTTCACAAGAGAGTATTCACCGAGTAGTGTGCGTATTCTTAGACTGTGTAATGTAAATAATATTGTAAATAAATGCATTTTGCTTCTGAAACGTAATAGATTGGAGACTTCTCTTCACGAGTAGTGTCACTCGTTGCAGCGATTTGCTGTGAAAATGAGAAACTACTTAATTCTAGCTACATTTAAAATCAATGTCAGCTACGAATTCTGATAATCGCGAGTAGGGAATCACAAATATCTAAGCTGGAGTTGTTTTGATTCGAACTATACGAATGACGTAGTTGACGTAGTAATCTGTTGACATCTCCCAAGGAAATGTTTCGTCATGAAGTCTCCTGTTTTCGAAGCTCTTCACATTCCTCGTCACATTCATTGCGTCAAAATCAATATCAGTATACCAAGGGAAGGGTACGGAAACAACACGTATTTTCTCTGTTACTGCCACTTCTTCACCTGAATTAATTTTACATTTCAGTCACCCTATACTTCCGCATTGAGTTTCCTTGTTTTCAAGCATGGCTTCTGGTCTCTACCTAGGGGGCCTACGCTGCTCTATCCGTTTTTTCACGTTAGAACTCTTAGAACTCGGCAATTGATAATACTCACAAAAAATTAAAGAGATCCTTAGACTCGGATAAAATGGTGGCGGGGGGGGGGGGGGGGGGGGCACAGTACCGCCACCACTGGTGCTCAGATGCATGTCGCCAATACAACATTAGTTGATCTAATTCCAATCCATTGAAAGTTAGCTGGCTTGGGTGTTGATTGATTCCTTCCTTGACGTGGTTCTCCTCACATGATATCTTGCCCTAATACGCGCGTCACGACTTCACAACTAGAGAGGCATCAATTCCGCCTACTTGCATCACTCGCTTATTCTCATTTCCTCTACCTTCCGGTATTCACATCTCCTCCTATTACTATAGGTATACTCTTCTCCCCTCGAACTCTTCACCCATGGACAACCAGGATATCGTCGAATGGTTGGAGAAGAAGAGAATATTAGGAATGCGACTCGTGAGTTCCCACTTTGGATGAAAGCAGTCCAAATATTCCAGAACCCCGGTCTCCTCGGGGACTGTGTGCCCTCTGCCTACCGTCTGAATGATCATGCGGTGAGTTATCACATAGAAGAATCCACGAATGGAGTCGAAACATTGCAGGAAGACGAGAAGAAAGAAGAGCTTCCTCCTGTTGAAGGGAATCTGATGGACGACGATGTGAGTTGCACCTTCCAAAGAACGAGTCTACTCTTGCAGGACAAACCCAACTTCGATTTTCGAATCGATCCCACCCACCCCGATGTGGTAAACCTCTACACGCAACTGGGAATGCCCATTCCGGCTACCGCTTCTTACGAATCTTCGCTCAGATCACTCTACACTGCGGATAAGATGGAGATCCAGGTGATAAACTCCTTCCAGTCTTCCTTTCATGATAATTTTCAATGGCAGGAAACATCGCCTCCTTCTCCGCATGACCATCCCGTTTCGAGGTCTCTCGAAAACAAGCCTACCCTCGCTTCTGAACAAATCGAGGGCCACGGATCCATTCGTCGCGGATCTGCTTAACAATTCAAGCCGTCCCTTGACAGCATTATCCGATAGTTCTCTGTCATGCCCTCCCCCCTCTTATCACTTCCCCATCATACACATCCTTCCTTATCCTTGCTCTCATCTTTCCTCACAATACTTCAGCATATTTGTGTAATTCTTCGTAGTTCTTATAAGAACTACGAAGGAGTAGTGATCCTATATACCGTACATTTTGACATAAAAAATATGTTTCCATACTGTAGGGACCGCGGCTGCCCTTTTTAAGAGGTTTCATAGAAATGTTTATGCACTACGAGCCTACACAATTGGCCATGGCGAAACGTTTAGAAATGAAAAGAAAATAATAAAAAAATAATTTTAACAAATTCAGTCACTTTTAAAATTTCCCCTTGGCTCACTAGACTACCGTATGATGGTTGGAGTTGGAGCGCATCACGAGTCAGGATTTTCGCATTATTTTGTGTTTTTATTGATTTCTATATTTTTACTATTTGTATTTTTGTATTGTTTATTTGTGAACTGCTTTAAGTGAGTAGTGCTAGGTTCTGAACTTATAGTTGACCGAAAAATAAAGTGTATCAAATATGGACAGGTGAAGTAATTTGTTAAAGAAGTAGTCGTTCGAACGAAAATGGGGCATGACCCGTGTGTGGATTATATATAGGAAGGTTGTTTGCAGGTACTGGACACAAGAAAATAAAGGTGGCACTCAAAAATAAAGAGAAAACGGGGGAAGAAACGGAAGGTGTTCGAAAAATGTCAGATTCAGGCCGGATTTTAGGCCAATAAGTTGTCGTCCGAACGAAAATGGGGAATGACCCGTGCGTTGAATATATAGAGGATGGTTTGTTGCAGGTACTGGGCACAAGAAAATAAAGGTGGCACTTAAAAATAATGAGAAAACGGGGAAAGAAACGACGTCTAGAAATTGTACTGAACGGTTTACGTCCGCTAAAAAATGTCTCCCTAAGCCAGAAGAGGCGAACCAGTCGAAAATCCATTTAGAATGAGTCTCTCTATCTATTGAATGGAAAAATGACCTAAAAAAAATTTAAAAATCAAGCAAAATCGATAAAGAAAAATATTGAACAGGGCAACAAAACTTCATAAAGGTACGGTAGTTAGGCACACCATAAATAGTGGTGTGCAACGAGCGATGGACGGCAGAAAGGACGGGCCTCCGCGGTCCTATCCATACTCCATCACAAAATCTACAATAACGATCTGCCCTGACTACCGTATGCAACTGGTGAGTAACAACAGCTGGATACCTTTTTATATGAAAATTATTGAGAATTCTTGACATACGATAATTGTATTTCAAATATTGTTTATTCGGTTTAATAATAAATTAATTAATCGCTTTTAAAATAAAAAAATAATAAAAAATAAAAACAATTTACGTTCGAGTAGAGTAAATTTAACGGGAAATAACCTCTCCGTAACCTCTCCATGCCAGAGAAGGGTCCCTACCAAAATGTCCCCCCTCTCCCCCTGGCAGTGCCCTCCTCTCTCCTCAAATTTTGGAGTTTTAATTACATAACTTAGTTAATTTTGATTAAAAAGCTTCGCTCTTTTTTGATTATTAAAGAGCTTGAGCTGTTCTACCTTTTGTATGTTGATGCATAAGAGCTCACATTCACATGAACTTCGCTACACTATCAAATGCGATAATTACTACATTTGATAGTGTAGCGAAGTTCGTGTGAATGTGAGCTCTTAGGCATCAACATACAAAAGATAGAACAGCTCAAGCTCTTTAATAATCAAAAAAAGAGCGAAGCTTTTTAATCAAAATTAATTAAGTTATGTAATTAAAACTCCAAAATTTGGGGAGAGAGGAGGGTACTGCCAGGGGGAGAGGGGGGACATTTTGGTAGGGACCCGCCAGAGAAGTTGGAGAGATTCGTTTTAACGGCAAATTAGTGAATATTGATTAAAATAGAAATGAAAGAATATTTAATAAAGTCAACTCATGATGGTTCACGTGAAACGTTTACGGTAAATTAGAAATTTTAGTTACTAGCGGACCATTATATTTTGGAATCTTCGCGAATCGGCTCCGCTTTCAGTTCTGGAAGTCGCCTATTTTTCTTTTTGCTGGCGCTATTTTACTTGTTTTGGATCCACTTTGATCATGTTTATCAGCTCGCAATGTTCTTGTAATGAGGCCAGTTATTTCAGGCGGTTGCCACCATCTTCCAACTCTCAATCCGCAAAGATGATGGCTCCCCCGATTATTCTGCTCAAGGATGGAACGGAGAACAAACAGGGCAAGCAGCAGATCATCTCCAACATCAACGCCTGCAGTGTAAGCAAGCTTATTATTATGCACTTGTTTAGATAACATGATCTATATTTGAATTCAAGTATAAATACTCGGTATCGATGACAGGCCGAGGTTGTAAAGTTAGGGTTTGGCTTGCTCTGAATGAATACAATTGATCAAAGATAGCTCATTATTATATTTGTGTGCAGGTGGTCGCTGACAGCGTACGCACGACACTCGGTCCTAGAGGAATGGACAAGCTCATCGTCGACTCCAAGGGCAAGACCACCATCTCGAACGACGGTGCAACCATTCTCGTGGGTCATGTTCAATTAATATTCGACGTTACTCTAAACTAAGAGCTTTTTTTATTATTTAGCTTTTTGCTAGTTCATAAGTTATCACTAAAATTTTCTTTTAACAATTAAAGTATTTTAGAAGCTTCTCGACATCGTCTTCCCCGCCGCAGTGGTGATGTGCGACATCGCGAAGTCGCAGGACGCCGAGGTCGGAGACGGAACCACTTCAGGTGAGCATGATTACCTCTTGGCTGATGCACTTTAAGGTGTTTAAAGCCACAATTTCTTGCTGGATTTAGATAGTTATATATTTCTTGTAGTGGTGGTGCTGGCTGCCGAGTTGCTCAAGAGGTCGAAGCCCTTCATCGACGACGGAGTCCATCCCCAACTGCTCATCCGCGCCTACTCCAAGGCGTCCCAGGAGGTCGGTATTGTTATAGATAATAAACTTAAAATAAAACTCGCTCGTAGCTATTGTATTCATGCGTATTTTTCACATTAATAACTAGTTGATATAGGCCGTCCGCTACCTGGATTCTCTGGCAGTGAAGATCGAGGGCGATGCTGCACTCAGGGACATGCTTGTGAAGTGCGCAATGACGACGCTCAGCTCCAAGCTGGTCAGTTCACTAATTTTATTTGCTATAGCGAGTTTGAACGTTTTTTTCATGAATTTCTTTCATAGCTCTCACCAGAATTTAAACAAAATTAATCACGTGAAAACGGGTTTTAAATAATTAATTACACATTTTTTTCATTTATACTACAGTGGTTTGGATAAACGATGATTTGCCGGAGTTTTGTCACTTTTCTATTAAGTGGTGCGTTACATGCGTATTATAGCGGGAGCAGCTAAAGAGTAAACCTTTAAATCCATGTATTTTATGTCTACAGGTGTCTGCTGAGCGCGAGCACTTCGCCAACATGTGCGTCGACGCAGTGAACGTCCTCGACGAGAGACTCCCTCTCAACATGATCGGCATGAAGCGCGTCCCGGGCGGATCCCTCCTGGTACGATAACACACTTATAATTACCTCAATCGCAAATTGAACGCCCTGATTGTTTGAGGAGTCTCGTCTCGTGCGTGGTATTGCCTTCCAGAAGGCCTTCTCCTACGCAGGCTTCGAGATGCAGCCCAAGGTACGGTGGCTATTGATCGCACTGTCTTATCGAGTCTATCGTTGATCCCTTCAGACGTACGCGAAACCGTTGATTGCACTGCTGAACATCGAATTGGAGCTGAAGGCAGAGAAGGAGAACGCAGAGATGCGCATTGCATCAGTCGATGAGTTTCAGAAGGTGAGGAGAGGTTATAGTTATGGGGAAGAGTGGAGAGATATAAATACAATTTTTTGTTGCTTCACTTTTTTCGGTTCCTGGAATCTTGGGGAATACTTTATTTTTTGCTATAAAATTTAAAATAAAAGCTATAATATTTAAATATTAATTTGCGCTATTATCAGATCGTGGACGCAGAATGGAATATCCTCTACGAGAAGCTGAAGAAGATCCACGAGGCAGGTGCCAAGATCGTCCTCTCCAAACTTCCCATCGGAGACGTCGCCACCCAGTGGTTCGCTGATCGGTGAGTACGATACCATCGAAGATATTCAATCAGTTGCTAAATAATTCACCATATTTTTTTAATTTTCAGCGACATGTTCTGCGCTGGACGCATCCCGCAGGAGGATCTCGACAGGACCATGACCGCTTGCGGAGGTACGGTAGATTGACACTTATTGATCTTTATGTGGTGTTAGCTCTCAGGAAATGGAAATCTAAATGTAAAATATTTGAATTCCCTCAATTGGATATATCCGTTCTCCGTGGAGACAGAGACTTGGAATATAAGGTTTTGAGACACTCAGAAACATATATTCCAAATTTAAAGTATCTAGCTCCACGGAGAACGCAGATACCCAATTGCGGGAATTCAAATATCTCTCGTTTCCATTTCCTGAGAACTAACATAGCATTAGAATTCTGTTTCATATTCGTAATTATCTTGTAAATATTAATTGTTTTGCAGGTTCGATCCTCACAACGGTCTCGCAGATCTCGAAGGACGTACTCGGAGAGTGCGACAAGTTCTACGAGCAGCAGGTCGGCAGTGAGAGGTAAGCTCCCCCCCCCCCCCCACTCCCCTTGGAATCGTTCTAGATTGTGAATGCAATCACATTTCTTGAATGAGGGATACTTAATCGGTTGATTGGTTGCTTACAGATACAACTTCTTCGAGGGATGCAAGAAGGCGCAGGCTTGCACCATCCTGCTGAGAGGAGGATCGGAGCAGTTCATCGCAGAGACGGAGAGATCCCTCCATGATGCAATCATGATCGTCAGGAGGTGAGGGGAGAGGAGAGAGATCGGTTGAAGGAGTAGTCATCTCCATTTATTACGTAACAAGGGAACCGCATAAGTGCCCGGAACTCAAACGTATTTTAGTGTATGGTAGTCGAATACTACCCCCAAGTGGAGTCCCTGGAAACTCTAACATAATTGGATAATTGTTTCCTAAGGACCCAAATTTGATCATGAATTTTGAGACCAAATTTGGCGCTCTCAGAACCCATAGTAATGTTCCATTCGAAAAGGGTCACTCCTGTCTGCTCAGCTGGCTCAGCCGGTTGTAGTCCAGATTTTTTTGCGAACTGTTGGAGGTTCTAGCCCCCAAGCTAGGCACATGTTTTGCTCATTTTTTCCAAATATTTCTGACTTTTCTTTTTAAATATTATCTCAATATTGTTACATTTTAAATCAATTGTGAAACTATTATTATATCATTGAACGTCCATCAACATTTAACCGATGATGTTTTCGTCAATAAATGCATGCTTCTGGGCGAGACTCCATCGTTGTTAATAATGTTGTTAAAATTATTGTCGTATTTTCAACCTGTTTGTCCCTGTTTTCGTTGAATGAATAGCCAGATGAAGTATTCCGACGTATAATTTTGAGAGAAAACAAGAAGCAAGAGGATACATGGGGATGTAACATGCTGTGATAGCTGGGAAAAATGAGCAAAACATGTGCCTAGCTTGGGGGCTCGAACCCCCAACAGTTCGCAAAAAAAATCTGGACTACAACCGGCTGAGCCAGTTGAGCAGACGGGGGTGACCCTTTTCGAATGGAACATTACTATGGGTTCTGAGAGCGCCAAATTTGGTCTCAAAATTCATGATCAAATTTCGGTCCTTAGGAAACAATTATCCAATCATGTTAGACTTTCCACGGACTCCCCTTGGGGGTAGTATTCGACTACCATACACTAAAATACGTTTGAGTTCCGGGCACTTATGCGGTTCCCTTGTAAATTATAACTATAACACAAAGTGTTGTAATATAGAAATGTATGGAGTTTAATGTGCATTTGTACTCTCTGGGGTATACAATTATTCAGCTTATAAAATGTTAGCAACTTGCTACATGTACTCATTGACACTGGGTGTTGAGGGCGAAGAAGAACGATTCGATCGTTGCTGGAGGAGGAGCCATCGATATGGAACTGTCGAAGCATCTGAGAGAACACGCGAAGACCATCGCAGGCAAGGAACAGTTCTTCTGGCAGGCATTCGCAAGGAGCTTCGAGGTGAGAGGAGGATGAAGCAAAGGGGTGGAGTAGACCGAGACTCTTTCTATTTCACTGATGTGCAACAGGCGATACTAATTCTATCTCTGTAGTTACTCTAAAAACACTTTTCGTTGCTGTCTTCCTACGGAATTCGTACTTTTATGATCATTCTACCTGCCTTTCTTATTTACTTTATACTCAATTCGTACCCTCTCAGATCATCCCCCAGCAGCTGTGCTACAATGCTGGAATCGACGCTACTGACGTCCTCAACAAGCTGAGACACAAGCACGCCAAGGGTACGATAGTCTATCGATTTATTACCTTACATCGTCCGAATTAGATGACACACTAGCTTTTGAATGTTGCCAATAAAGTATGGCAGGCACCAATGCTCTATTTGTATCAATTGAGTAGGTGTAGGTGAGAAGTGGGCGGGCATCGACATCCACAGTGAGGAGGTGAAGGACAACATGATGGCATGCATCTGGGAGCCATCTCTCGTCAAGAAGGTGAGGAGGACAGGGAGTAGTGCAGTACAACAGGGACCCTTAATATATTAGATGTGCATTTATAATGTCGGTAGAAGATTCGAACAAGTATTAATTAATTATTTAACATTTATTGTGAAAGGTACCGAAATACATGCTCTCTAGGGCTTAGGTGATCTTTTCAATAGCATAATCCATTTTCTTGAGAACGCTCTGATCTCTGCCGTGGAGGCGACTTGCCTCGTGCTTTCCATCGACCAGACCATCAAGGTAACCTCTACTCTTCATTGAATTACTGTTATTGTTCTGCTCGAGTAATGGTTGTAATTCCTTCCTTCTTGCAGGCTCCTCGCACTCCCTCCGGAGGTTCCCTTCCCGGCTTCCCCCAACAGGGATAAGGAACTACTGTAACTGCCACAGTACCCTTCCCCGCTTTACCGTAATCTCCTCTATCCTAATGATCTTCTGAACACACCTAATGTTTTAAGTTGTCCCGCTGATCTTACACAATCCTTGCTATAGTTTTGTGTGATTTGTCTGATTCATAATGATTTTCTTCTCACACACTTGGTATATTAGCAATTCAATGTAAAGCTTTGATGATCTTGAATGCTCCTCTCATTCTTTCACACAATTTTGTGTTGTGTTGAGCGTTTGTTGTTTGTCCAGATTTATATGCAATTTTTCATGCTTCTAAATTTGCTAAAATACGAAATTTGCTTGTTTTTGTTAAAGCGTGTTGTTCGTGTTGATAAAATGATTGTCCTAATTTATTTGCTTGTTGTAGTAGCTTGAAGGACTACGATAATCACATTCTCTCCATGAAATAGAGAAAGACCAAGCGGCGAATGCCTGTGATCAGCACTTTAGCAATATTATTACATTCACTTTATTCTTCTTTAGCTGATCAGCGGGACGAGTTGCAATGGAGCCTCTACTTCTATCAATTACGAACGGATTGAGCAGAGAGGCTGGTTGTACAAGAGATAGTGGGGAGCTGAGAGTCGAGACAACTGGGACAGACAATTACTGTAGGCACTACATTGAGATTATGGAGTCACACGGCCGAAAGATACAGTAATCATCTGGGCCAGATCTCCAGAGTACGGTACACAAGTTGAGACAGGATTGGTCAGCGAAACGATAATCACTAGCAGTATTTGATCGTTAGACGGAGGATACTGTAGTCTTGGGCATACCGTGCGTACCGGTACTAAGGGGCGGGGCTTAATAAAGTAAAAGTCAATCATTAGCTAACAATCACATTAGCTGTGTATGGAGCAGGGCGAGCTTCTTGAGGGGGGTGGAGTGGAATGGGGATGTCTTGAGAGGGGGATGGAGATGGGGAAATGGGAGGGACTGTGCAGGGGGGGGGGGAGACAAAAAAGGGGAAAAGCATCTACAGTTCGTTGAGCGAACACAATCTTCACAGAGAAAATAGATGAGACGACAACTTCAAAATTAAAAATGTACGAAACTCAAACTTGCGAAATTGGTAGCATACAACAAAATAATGAAAGCAGGGTAACAGTAATCAAATGAGGACAGGGGTAAACTTCGGGAAGGAACAAACACTAAACCGGAAATAGCTTTGAAAGGAGAAAACTCGCAAATTCGTCACTAAGTTTCTCACTACCGGATTCCAGTCTGCTTCTAATTATAACGAGGGCATTTGATTAAACGGGGATAGAAAATTATTCTATATTACGGTATAAGCACTAAAGGCAGGATATAGTCATGTTACTTAGCTATGTATAGAATTATATTATCTTTGGATAGGTTGATCGATCGATAAAAGGGGGGGGGGTGGATTCGAGGGGGCGGGGCTTAGGCGCTGGACACCAGCTCGTACTTCTTGGTAGAAGCAGCAGAGGAGGCGGGCGATGGCGTGCGAATGAGCTTCCTGTAGAGATTATCGATTTGAATAGGGAGAAAATCAATAGTCAATCAATATCTACAGGGCTCCTCACTTATCGAATGCACATCCTTGAATTAAGCATTAATTAGAGCAGTCAAGCGTTATTTATCTTGCAACATAAAAAACTTAAAAACTTTCGTCGGGTCTCACCTCGATCGAATACCGTATCCTTGAAAGCGATAGTAGAAATGTCGGGGTGGGTAAGAAAGGGAGGGGCGGGAATATTTTCAAATATCGAAAATTCAGCAATGTTAACGTGCAAGCGATAGAACGTTCGAGAGCAGATGGAAAGAAAATGGACTGGTTGAGACCGGTAACTAATGGGTATTGAAGGAGGGGCTTGGAGCTGCAGAACGCATTATCGGTAGCCGTCGATTATTGCCTGCCGAATTGAGCCCTGCAAGTGGACGGTGAACCCCCTCCCTCCCGTGGAGATTACGGTAACGACCGTAATCTCTCAATGTTAGTACACATGCAATACTTCTCCGACTGCTGCCAGAGTTCGATGAAGCGAGTGATGGAGAATTCAATCGTGCATGAAACGGAATCTAGCGACATGCTGATGGAAGGAGGAAGCGGGGGGGGATCCTCATTGGTTACGGTACTCTTGGGGATGATATTGACTCTATCGGCTACAGTACTTGCTTACAACTACTGTACTCTTCCTACTCTACGATCATCTCTCTCCACTCACCCCGTGCTCCGGCTTACACCGTGCTACAATGAATTGCATTTCAAAAGTTTGTGCCCACTCTCTTCCCGCTCCCAATCAGTTAACGATAACTCATAGGTGTCTTCTACCGTATTCCTCCCTGACTCACTCTCTCTTAGCGACATTGTAGTTGTCGTGCTGGTATCGCTTGCAGGCAGCGCATGCGTAGATGATGATGAAGAGGAGGAGGAGAATGACGAGGATCACCAGCAGAGGATAGATCCAACCATAGGGACCTGCAGATGGAAGGAGAGGAGAGGGGAGAGGGGACTAGATGGAGAGCAGCAACTGTACGAAGGGCACAGACCTGATCACTGACACGAATCAGACGCTTCACTTTGCGATAGCGCGCTCCGATAAATAATAAGCGAAAATACTATTTTTACTTATCCATATAATTTTTTTAAAAGTATCCAGCTAAATTACGTGATCTCCGAAATTAATGAGGAATGCGCATTATGATCTTAGCGTAGCTTGTCTGGCTCAATTAAACTCTACATTATTTATTAAGACTTTTTACTCTTCTATACTTTTTTTTATAACAGCGCCAGCACGCTTCCAAGTACCACTATTCACTGAAGCTACCAACTCAAATGTTAATCAAAAATTCCAACAATTGCGGAAAAAGGGCATGACAATCACAGTTGCTGTTAAACTCACTGCGGAATCTGCTGAAGAAATCGGCTAGAATCGTCGATTACTCGTGTTCTATCCCCTGTCCACGCCCCTCTGCCCCCCTCACTCACTTCCGATGCGTACTTCCTGCACGAGACTGGCCTCGTGCTGCTTGAAGTCGAGATCGAGTCTCGTCGGGTACTCGTTAGTCGCCGTGCAGCGATAGAAGCCAGAGTCATCCTCTTCGAACTGCAACGATTAGTGTTAGATGCAAGATTGATTTGATTATGCCATGGATGTGGGGGAAAAGCGAAAGATAAAAACAAACAAAATAGCCGAGTCAATACCTTTTCGATAACGAGAACCGTACCGTTCTTCAACGTCTTGATGTGGTCATTGTATTCTGCAACATTATTCGATACATCCAATTCCCCATTGAAATCACTGGTGGCCATCATATCGAGACATTCCTCCTTCGGGCCCCTACCGTACTCACCGAGCACTTCGTCGTTCTTGGACCAGATGATGGTGGGTTTGGGGTATCCGACGGCGGGGCAGTGCACCTCCATCCTCCCTCCCTCCGTCGCGTACAGTTTGTCTGCAGTGACAACATTATCAATCCATCCATTCAAGGGCGAATACAGTGGAATAGGCAGAAATGCGACAGTTTTTTACACGAGAATCTGAACAGATGTGCATTTTTCCGAAAGTGTGTAAGCCAAAAACTGCATTAATTTGCGGGGAAAATCGTGCACATATTACTTTCAGTCTAGATTAAATATATTCTCTATTTGCTATTATTTTCTTTCACTCGTGCTGCATAATGTCACTCTAACTCCTCCTCTTCCTCACCCGCAGTCACTTCCTTCTTGTTGTGCTCGTCAGCGACCACCATGTTCATCGATCCATTTGTGTGGAAGAACGGGGAGCCTGTGATGGTAATAATTGAGAATGTGAAACGTGGATATTAAGAGACCCTCCACCAGAGAACGTAACAACTGTGCAGGGGTCCACGGATGGCCAAAAAATCGTTAATTCCCATACTTTTTTCCTGAATTGGGGGTCCCGAGTGCTGATCGCCGGCAGCAATGACTAAGGTCTGGGGTCGATTTTGAAAAAGTTTCTGTCAGACTTGAACACGATTTTTCAGCTGTTCGGGGGAGCGGTCATGAGGAATCACTTGTGGGAGTTTCGGCTTCTTCCCAGATCGATGGAGGATATCGGACACCGTTGATCTGGGAGTACCAGTATCCTTCTTCAACTCACGCACACTGGCCATGGGCTTGCGCTTCAGTGTGCGGAGAACGAGAGGCTGATCGAGGGAGGGAGGGCGTCCAAAGCGGGGTTGATCATCGAGACCAAACTCCCCTTTCTTGAAGCGGGAGAACCACTTATAGCAGAAGGGTATGGAGGGGGCGTCAGCTCCTCCCGACTGGGCCTCCCTCACGGATCGGTCAAGACGGTAGTAATGAAGTAAAACTGCTCGGAGGTAGAGATGGGAGTCCATCACAAGAATCAATGTAGCAACTAGGAGACTGATTAAATCCTCTCACTACTCAACGTCAGAATGATGCAATACATTGTTGACAAACAGATTGCGCAATCACTGCATTTGATCGCGAACTGACTTTTTTCCGAAGCATTATACGAACTTTCCGGACACCCCAATACATGTTTAAAATTCCAGAAAAATTACAGTAGATATACTATCACTAGTAGATTCTGAAAATATCAATCACCCAAAATACTATTTTTTGAAATGGAGTTAGGCCATTTTCAATCAATCAATCAATATTTATCACGTCATGCGTTAACGCAAGATGAGACCTTCCTCATCTTGCGTTAACGCATGACGTGATAAATATTGATTGATTGATTTGATTGATTAGGCCATTTTATGTGCCTTTTCGGATCTAGATTTCCAGTTTTTCGGCTATATCTTTTTTCAGTAACATTTTCTCGCAGTATAATGTTGAAATTCGTTTTCTACGCGTGAAAATACATCAGAAAAACTATTTTCCGGATGTTTTTGAGAAAGTCAATTTTTCGGCCCCAAAAGTGGGAGGTGCCAGAAACTTTTTCAAAATCGACCCCAGACCTTAGTCATTGCTGCCGGCGATCAGCACTCGGGACCCCAATTCAGGAAAAAAGTATGGGAATTAACGATTTTTTGGCCATCCGTGGACCTGTTACGTTCTCTGGTGGAGGGTCTCTTAAATGCCTTCAGTGGAGTGAATTTTTTAAAATGAAATTTAACTGCAAACGTACTGTAGACCATGAGGTTTCCGAAGACAGTTCGCTCGTGTTCGTCGTTCTCCATGATCTGGATCTCGCATCTGCAATTTTATTCATTATTTTTAAACTGTTTGAAGTAAAAAATCGAAAGCATTTAAGTTATTGTCATCCCTTGTCGTCATTCTGGAACACTGTTTAGAAAAGTAGACGATCACGAAGACTTGTTAGAGGAGGACGAGATTGGGATCCTTCCCAATTCTCTGGAAACGTGCTGACCTGTACTTGCCCATGTTATCGATGACGACCTGTTCGACCTCGAGAGACGCCTACACAAACAACGAGTTATTATTGGAATTATAGACAACCCCATATTCCCCCATTCGTCTCCTGTTCATCTCCAATCTGCCTACTCGTGGCATACCTTGTGCAGGGTGTGGTTGACCTCCGGAATGAATTGTCTTCTCTTGGGGTCAGTGTAGCGGACGAAGGTCGAGCGAACGATGGGCAGGGGAATCTCGTTAAGAGTCGCCTGGCACCTGAGAACGAGTCTTTGTTTACAGACTTTCAGTTGTTGATTGTCCTATAATCTCATATTAACCCATTTAGAGAAGTCGATTGTTTTTATTTCGCAAGGACAGTTTAGCAAATTGCATCACTGGATTCGGACTCTTTTTTCGGACTCACTGATTTCATCTTCACAGCCGATAAATCGCACCCCTCATTCTCCATCTTTCTGTCAACACTGCGCGGGACGGGAAAAACAAACTACCCCCCCCCCCTACAATCATAGCAACTGCTTCAGCCATTCTCTGAGATCTCCGTGCAGATTGCAAATTCGGAAAATAGCATTCCCGTGATTCCCTGATCGAATCGGCTCGGAATAACCCATGCCAGTTTAGAAACCTTCCCGAACACATTCATCACTCATCTCACCCTCACACTGACAGTGAGCTTTCCTCTCCCCTCTCTTTCTTCCGCGCGTTGCCTCTCCAGCCGTAGACAGCTATAGACAGTGTAACTTGGAGAGATTGGCAACAACAACATGTCAGGCGTGTTCCCCTTCTCTGATGGATCCGCTCGTTGGTGGCTTCCCTTAACTGGCAATCAGAGTGCAGCTATTCCCGGCCACGTCGTCCTTCTCAACTGACTCGGCACTTAGCAGAGGGCCAAAGTTTGCATATGTGATTATCGGGGCGAGAACGAAGAAACTCTCGTGCTTCACCTCGTTCGTATGAGTAAATGAGGCTTCTGTATGATAATGGATGAGCCATTTCATCATTGTAAACAAAGGCACGGAAAGAATAGAACGCGTGCCTGTTCAACAAGTACTGGCTAGCTCTTCCATTCAGAACTCTGTCTGCCTTCTCCAATTCATCATCAGATCCTCAGTCTCCATCTGTTTATCCAATGCAAAAAATTGTGCAAAAAACTTGCCATTCGTCACTGTGCGAACAAGAAAAAAAGCAGCACAACACACGCATCCTTTTTGTTGATATTCTGTGCGTCTGGAAACTAATTCCCCAGAGCCTAACAAGAAACAGCCCTGTCAAGCCAAATCCGCGCGCTATTCTAGATCAATTGGCCTCGTTAAAAGTCAGTATCCGGGGTTGCTTTCAGCATCTTCTTCTCTCTTCGCTCCTTCTCTTCCTCTTATCGTTTCTTGATGAGTCTCTCGAGACTACTTGGGGTAAGAATAACTAAGAAAGAAAGTGATAACTGAATGTAGGCATTAGCTAGCAGTGGCGGTTTGTCAGGCGAGAAAAGGCAAAAGATGATGCACTAATCCGGGGACGATGAATCGAAGAATTGGAGCGTGCTCCCCTACTCGCTAATGCAATAACGTAAACTGAGTCAAGTCTCTCTGGGAACTTTTGAGGCTCTAGGCGCACAGAAAAAACATTGCCCCAGGCGGCTTCTCAAATCATGTCTGACTATAAACTGCGCAATATGAGTGAGTGATTCCTTTGTAAGACGAAGAGCTGGGAAAACATCGTTCCAAGTTGTTTGGTCAGTGCAAATCCTTGAAGAAGGCAATTATGAAACGACCGTAATCGAATCAGAAAATATGAGTGGTGATAAATGGAACTGGTTTGTCAGTGAAAACCAATCGAGGCGATCAATCAACCGCGTAAACCTCACTAGAGATTGATGTTGCTGAGTGAAGCGAGTCCTTTTTTTCTTAATCGCATCGCTTTTGAGGAAACGTCAAGCGTGAGAGAACGGGGGAGTTTCGAGAGAAACGTGCGCTCCGTTGAATCATCCTCTCGAAAAGTGGCAAGAGGAGAGGGGGACAGGAGCACATTGAATCATCCATTCAATATGCGAGAAGAATCATGCGCCCGGGTAGAAAAACTACGCGTCTTCCATGCTATTTAATAACGATACATATTTTGTGCCAGAAAAATCGTAACTATACAAGACGGAACGTCCAACATCCGAGCAAGAGCATAAATAGGTGGTACTAACCAGATGGGTCCATTGGCGGCTGCGGTCAATGGCTTCTCGTCTGTCGAGATGACCGTCGCGAAGTTGTAGTGCACTCCGAGGTTGCCCATTGCCACGGGAATGTCGCGCGTCTGCAAATTTTGCGTAAAATTGGAAACAAAATATATTTTTTCTTAAAATATTAGCTCAACACTATCGGTTACAATGGATGTGCGATACCTGGGCGTAGACATGGACGGCGAGCAGCGCCGCAGCTGAAAAAAATGAGAAATTAAGGAATATATAAAACAAAAATCAAACGTTGAATAAGCTCATAGGGGTGATTCTCACCGAGAAAGAGAGCGCGATTCATGATGAGAGAGCGCCCTGGAGACGGAAGATTGCCTCTAAAAGATAAATATTAAAAATAAGTGAAAGTAAACAAAGGAACATACGCGAAGAACGAGCATGAGGAAATAAACAACAACCGATCAATACAACAAGTTGCGCGCCTGCGTAAAATACCGTATCGTACACATAGCTGCCCGGACTGTTTAAACACTTCATTGATTATTTTTTTCATATAATTCAAAATTACTATAATTTACTATCTCCATATTATCGTGATATCTCAATCAATCAGACGAATTTCAAAGAACAAACAGATGCAAACAAAAGTAGCTGAGAGTTGAAGAGACGATACGGAAAGAGAAATGAGGGGTGAAACTTTGGCGCAGAGAAATAGGGAGTAAACCGCGAGAGGGAGGAGCGGAGTGACAAAGCAGAGAGTGGGAAGGGTTATGAGGGACGACGAGTGAACACTCACTCATAGGCAGGGAAGTGCAGATAGAAAAGAACCAATTGCACTCTCGAAACGCGAGCACCTATTTTCACCATGAATTGTCATGCGTTCATACAAACACATTAGAGTGAGAGAGGGAGGGAGGAAGGGAGGTATCCCTGCAACACACCCATTACGTTCAAAGAGTGTTCGAACACCGTCCTATTGCGCAATCTAGAACCAATAACAGAATGATTCATCTCGTAGATACAAGTAGGAACGGAATTCACAGGAGCAAAGAAAAACTCCCTTTTATCTTGATCTACCTTGAATTCCTAACTTGTGCATGCGTGGAGGGTATGAAGGAAGATAGATTTATTGACAGACACAATCTAGCATAACTGAGGAGGAGGGAGAGGGGTGGAAGGTTACTCGAAACCTGAGCGCGCAACTTTCGAACGGGTGAGAGGGAGGAGAGGACAGAGATGCAGACTCTCGCACCTCAAGAGACACCAGAGATGGAAAGGAGTGAAGGAGTTGCATCACTACTAGGCAATGAGACTGGAGAGGAGAGAGTGTCAAAACAAGAGCTCTTCTCAATGTCTCATCCATTCTGGAGAACCGCCTATTTTCCATGCTCGTTCCCATGCAAAACAGACCCGTTTAGAGCATAGAAATGTTAGATAAAGAAGGGCGAATGGAGGGGGGGATTATCTCAACTCCTTCCACGATATCAGAACACAGCAATAGTCTCGACAACAGCAGTAGCAAGGAAATGGCGGAGATTGAGTGGTGGGAATCAGACAAGGGCTTCTTCTCCCTCTTCACCCTATTTTCATGATTGGACCCAAAAAGAGAGCGAAATGAACGGGGTCTCGAGTGTCGCTTGAGTTCATTACTAGTATGTAACCAAACTACTTCGAAAACAGCGGGTTTCAGCGGATAAATGGAACTTCCCCAAAAAAATAACTGAATCATTGGGAAACTGGAGAGACGAAAATTGAGAAACTCGGGGGTTAGCGTGACAGCAGGGCAGAAAGAGAACAAGAGAAGGGAGGAAAGAGAGGAGTGGAAGGAGAAAGAGAGACAAAGGCCCCATTCTATCCGAGTCATCAAAACTTTTCTGGAGCCTCAATGTAAGTGAGGGCGCGATGTAGCGAAATGGAGAGATTGAGTGAGAGGAGAGAGAGACGAGAGGACGAAGATGGAGGGATAAGCCAGTCATTTACTCCCTTCAGTCCATCTTCTCAGCTAAGCATCAAGCCTTTTCTCTTTTCACCAGTTCAATGGTAGTTCTCGCAGTCTCTTTCTCACTTCTTCAACCATCTTTTGCCGAGTCGTCAAATGGACAGAGAGAAAGCTTGCAATGAAGAGATTCTCGAGAGAATGCTCGAGGGTGACTGTCAATAAACCGTCCCTTCCACTCCCTCTCCATGCCCCGTTATTCTCACTCGTTCCCTCACTAATCCCCTCTCTCGTCATCAGAAACCTACACAGGCTTTACCCCGTCTGATTATCGGATTCACAGTGGATTCTAGGTGGTTCTTTTTCGCTTTGACGGGGAAATTACAAGGTAGGTGCACACGCGAGAAGCGATGGAGAAGCAACCGAGGGAATACCAGATATGCACTTGCCCTTGCCTGGTTTCATCCGGATGTGTCCACTACTACTATCACTACCGGATGTGCACTCATCTCGAGAAAAAGAGACTCGCGCCGGAAACGCCTGAGGCAAGGAAGGACTAGAAGGGAAGGGACAATGGAGAAGGCAGTTGAAAGAGTGCTTTACACAACACATGGATGAGTTTCAGACGTTGGAGGAATGAGTGTTCACGCTGAGAAGGGAGATCAATGGGGAAAACTTCTGGAATTTTACCCTAAATGAATCACTTTCTGCCATAGGAAGGAGCATTTTTCTCTTGTGAGATTGAATGGAAGAGTACACACTGGGGCCAAAAAGGGGAACCGCCTGTGAGGTATACTGATAATGACGATAACTGAGCAGTTGAAAGGAGAGCGCATCTCGTTATCACAAGAAAGACTGAGCACAATTGCATCTCCTTCTCTCTCTTCACTCAATCACTATCAATTTTATCACCTGCGACAAAGTTTATCACCATCTTCTAGCGCATCTCCCGCTTCTCTCTCCCCTTCCCCCCCCTCCCCCCTCCCCTCTCCTCCCGCAAGCAGGGTAAATTGATAGGGAACTGAATCAAAGCTGCTGCAAAACGTTAAAGATCAACTTATCAGTTCGCAATCACTCAACTACCGTGATCTCTGCTGAGTTCTCATGCCATTTCTGCGGATGTTATGACTGCAATGGGCGCACACTCGTGAAACATTACAGTTAGGGAAGGGATGGGAAAGGAATGAAAGAGGGCCAACGATGCACTGGAGATGAAGAGAACGAGCAGATGCAAATTCGTGGAATGAGAAATGTTTTCGAAGTCTAGGCTCCTCTTACCGACGAGATAATGAGAGGAATGGAGAGCTATTTTGTTTCGAGAAACTTGAAGAAACCAGTGTGAGGAATAGACAGAATAACGAAGGAATGCTCGAGAAGAGAAGAGAACGACATATGTCCAACACTCTTTTTACTGCCTTTTCTCAACAAGACCAGGAAATGAGCACGTGCCACGAGAACGAACTTTGAACTGAGAAACAAGCAAGTGAGAGGACCGAAGATCGCTACTAGAGACTGCGACGCCGCAAAAACATAGAGGCATTTTCGGAAATTCGAAGAGGATCAACTAAAAGAATACGGATAGATCAAAGCTGATAACATGTTCTTCCTCATTCTACACTCTTTACCCACGTCTGCATGAGGATGAAAGGGGCGGACCATCTGTTCGACACGATGAAAAGACGCACATTTCAAAGGGAAACAACGGGCGAAATGCACTTGAGAGATGCAACATGCGGCTTCCTGCTAATAGACCGGATCGTGATTTGACGGAATAGTTCAAACGAAGAGACTATTCAATATCGCTGTATTTTTGGTACCATTTCCGAAGACGCCAAATAAAAAGAGCGAGGATGTTCTCCTGCCACCCCTTCGAACTCTGACTCATCTTGAAAACAAGCGGAAACAATTGCTAGAGAGACTCTCGTAGTAGTCTGCAATGTGATCTATCACTGCAGAAGTCGCGAGAAAAGCAGAAGAAGAAGAAGAAAGAGAAGGAGGAGGATGAGGAGGAGGAGGATGAGGAGGAGGAGGAGGAGGACGAGTGGGGGGGGGGGGGGAGGGAGGAGGACCGAGAGAGAACTCGAGAGGATACGAATGACTGATCACCTCTTTCTAGATTCATCCAACCTCAGTCGAAACCAGAAACTGCAAATAATCGAAGAGAGAAACAAAACGATAGAAAGAAACGGAAGATCATGAGATGAATCAGAAATGTGTGAGCGGATTCTCGAAGTGATCGACAACAAGGGGAGATGACGTCAGGAGAGGATCAAAGAGGAGCAGATTCAAACCCCTCTGGAGGAAGAGATCAGCAGCAAAGGATGAATAGCAGGAGAGTGAGGATGGATCTGATAATTGGGACGATGATGGGAGTAATGAGGAAGAGAAATGGACAGCAAAGTGCATCCCGGAAGATGGAGAGATCAGTCTGTTTGGATAGGAGAATGTTCCCGTTGATCTCTGCATGAATGAAGAGAAAATGAGAGATTTGATAAGATTGAGAGAGGCCAGATAAGATAGAAAGTGAATAGAGAGCAAGCTGAATTGAGAGGGAAGAGGATTCTCTCAACACATTTTTTTCCTGCTCGTTACATCTTCACGGACCATCGATACAGAGAGTGCTTATGATCGCTCTTTTATTAGCTGTACAGATGCTCAAAAAAGTGAGCACAACAATCCTGAGGTCATCGAGCAATTTTGTGAATATACAGTATTGTATACTGTAGGGCCGTACCGTAGGTCAAGTGACCGAGCAAGGGCCGAGCTATGCAGTCTAACTAGGGTGCATAAACTATCCCCCGCTGTTTCTCAATGCATGCGTTGTCGAAACTTCGCGGGGTCCTATGAATTTCGAATAGTCTAATTTCGAGGCCTTGAACCAATGTATGAATGATGGAAACATGGGAGAGATGCTAGTGCGTGTCAATCTGAAGGAATACCTGAATCAGATGGATCTACGTCAATCAAAGAGGGGAAATCATGTGAGAGCTCCTCTTGTCAATCAAACAACGAGCAAGCGACTATGGATTACATAAACAGTGGAATGATTGAGAGGTTGCCATCACGAGAGGAAGGACGAAAGAACCCCGAGCGATCAGAGGGTCACTGATAGCATGGGAGGAGGGTTGCAACCTTATGTGGCATTCAAAATGAGGAAATGAGAAGAAATAATTGGATGACTGACATCCGTTCGGACCACTGTCTATTTACATCAGGTGCAGATTACAGTGCTAGTTTACGGTGCGGTACAGTGGCTGCTATAATTAGATTCCAGACACAAGTTTACCTCGAGCACAATTTTATTATAAATGTATGGCTTAGTTTCCATCTGAATGAGCACTTTTGACTTCAATCTTAATTGAGGTAAATCGTGAAAAATATTAGAAATGGAAAGAAGAAAACAAAAGGAACAGAAGATTTGCAGTGCTAACGAACGCCGACAATTGTCATCTACTCAAGACAAACAGCGAAAGTATTGCCTCGAGTATGAAAATAGAGAGCGATATCACTGTTTTGAGTACCTATGAGCGGCAAAAACGTGATAAGAACAGAGAGAAACGATCCTTTCTTCTCCCTCTTTTGATAGTCGAATCCATTCACATTCCTTGAGGCTTAGACGACTGACCCAGGAGGAGAAAGGAAGCAACAGAGATAAAGAGAAGAGAAGAGAGGTCGTGAGATGGAGAAGCGAACGGAGAAAACTCGAGAACCGTGCAAATAGAGAGGAAACGGGTCGAGAAATATGTGCAACTAGCAAATTCTGGAGCATATTGTAGCGGTCATCAGGAAAATTGTACACGCAAAAAGTTTCTTTGATTTCTTCGTGCGTAATCATACTAAAAGAGTGTAGGTCCTCGATTCTTCTACCAATCTCACAACAGGAAGTACAACATCAAACTGAGTGCATCCCATTTAGCATAGGAAATTGACATCCGGAAGAGGCAGTTCAGCTGTAATGGCGCTCAAAAGTCGCCACATTCCGCGCCTTCCTAATAAATACAGGAAGAATGCAGGGGAAGAATTTGAAGAATGCGATGGTTTAGGGCAAAAAGGGCGGATGAATCATAGAGGAAGGAGATTTGCACGAGTTCAGATTAGTCAACTCAGAACGGCAATACTTTCAAGGTGTGACGAGTCTTGAATTTCAAGAGTTGATGGACAAAGGGAAGGGAAGAAGGCTGACAGGGATCAGATCTTGATCACTCCACTCAATGGACAGTGGCTGCATGCAAAACAGGCGAAAGAAGAGAGAGAAGGATAACTGTCAGATTAGCCATGTGGTCTGTCTGCCTCTCCTAATTCGAACCTTTCCTTCGCGCCATTCCCCCTCTTGAAACAGAAATGAAGGAGGGGGGGGGGTAACAGATGGCACTCCTTCATTTCACAGGAGGAATGCAGCTGAATTAGAAGAGAGTCATTCAATTGAACAGTAATGTTGAAGGAAGGAACGCATAAGGTTGGAGGAGAGGCGCCTGAACGGATCTCAAACCACGCCCTTTTGAACGGAGTGGAAGGGAGGTAACAAATTGATGGGAACCGCCTGGTAACGTGCAAAAAAGATGTAGGTGCCAGAAATGTGAAGATGATAAAGGGTGAAAGTATGGGTCTAAAATATGGTACTGCAAAAAAGTAAATGTGTGTTTCTTCGTTGTCCAAACATCGTTAGACTCCTCGGCCGACCTTGGACTCGAGTAGAATGCGACTGAGGCAGAAACTGAGGGATTATCGTGTTTTGGCGGGAACTGCAGCCAGCATTCGGCTGAGTGAATTAGGAGAGTTCCTTCTGCTGGAATACCCCCCCCCCCCTCCCTTCTTCTTCGTTCAAATTGCGCCGACTATAGTTACAGTCTCATTCACATTTTTTTAGCAGCCACTGGAGAACTGGACCTCCCGGAGTATAAAGATGTGTAAAAGGGTGAAACAAGGACAAAACGAGATATTGGAGTGCAATCGGGGAGTAGTGGCACGAAACGTGAGAGAAGCGCAGACTGATCGGATTACACACTTCTTTGGCTAGGCACTGATAGCCATTTTATGATCATTAGTGCTCCTGATAAGGGCCGTTTACGAGAGGAGAAGAAGCTATTGTGGACAGAGAATAATGAGATCGAGGATCGAGGAATCGGATGGAAGAAGAAGGAGAAGAACATCAAAGATGAATACATTGAAATATCTACAAATACCCAGAACAGACAACAAAGTACTCTCAAGGCTTTGAATTGCCAATGAATCAATCAAGCGGGGTGAGAGGAGGATCACTTATCGAAGAGAGTCAGGTAACGAACTTTCCCCCCTCTCGCATCACTTTCACTATCGGCGTGTATTATACACACGTAATGGAGCGGAAAATAAGAACTGATTCGAGAAGCAAAAATGAAAGCAGCTGCGATACGAGTGATTTGATTGTCTATTGACAATAAAGATATGATTGAATAGCGTCGTATGATCTATCAGCAGTACTCTATATCAAGCATGGACCACATTGTATGGTTCTGCATTTTGTTCTTCCTTATTTCAAACTTCAACTCTAAGGAATATTATGTTTAGAATAAATAATGTTATCATAGCGCCGAATCTAGAACAGACGAGAAACACGAGAAGTGACCTTTATCAATTTGCTAAGAATTTTGCCTCATAATGTGTCGATCAGGTCCTTAGTTCTGCATCCGACACTCTCCTTGAGGAAAAAGAGCATCTCGGACAAGTTCTCATTCTTCAATTTACGAGAAGATATTTCCTGAAAAAAATGCATTGAATTGGGTTAATTGGGCTATTGGGTGGTTGAATGAGGTAGTAGATTCGAGTACATGTAAAACAATTGATAGACGCGTAACTGACAAATGAACTATATTTAGTGATGATGAGTATGTAACCTCATTGATTCTGCACTAACTCAACCGTACCCTTCCAGCAGGGGAGAAATACGAGGGAGCGATGGCTCGTTCGGTGTATCTCTCGCACTCCCTCTTCAATTCGCATCTCAAATCAAGTTTCATTTTTGAGACAATGTTAGGCCTTACCTCTCCCCAGTAGGAAATCACTTCATACAGTGTTTCGCATTTTCTTCGGTGCATTCCAAATATATTTGGACACGCGTAGCTGGCCCTGGCCACTGCAAAGTGTAATTGTGTAATTTGATAAAATTAGAATACCTTTTGATCCACATTCGCAAAGAATTCGAACTTCCCTCTCTTGTTCACAGAAATTGCTTTGACTGGCTTCGAATAACCTGCACTTTACCCAATTTTAGACATGTTTGTATGAATCGTTTAATCCTCTCATGAATATCCCTTCACCTCGATCAGATCTGACTACAACCACGGTTGCATTGGGAATGAATCTATGCCATCCACTCTGACAGAAGAGATTCCCTTGGATTATCACCTGAATTCAGAGATGGACTGGATTATAAAAAAACTGACGGATCTATTCTCGGCGTGAATGAGAACGAAGAGGAAGAGTAGAAGGAATAGCATTCAAGGAGGTCGAAGAAGAACTAAAATTCACTCTATTGAGGGACGCTAACTCGTTCGAGCGAAATGGAATGAGGTTGATCGATTCTTGTTGATTCATTTCAGTGTTCTCACTCGGTGACTGAAGGGAAACTTTGTTTGTACTTCAGATTTTCAGAAGATGATTCTCTCTAGTGCAAAGCTTCTTTAAATTATTGAATATCTTCTTTATTAAAAAAAACTGACGAAGTGTTAAATTTATGCAGGGAGACTTTACAATTCAAACGAACGAACAATAGAAGGAAGCATTTCTCGAGTGTTCACACTTTCTTCGATTTCGCCATCATCATGCTTCTTCTCTTCGGACAGGGACAATACTCCGCATCATTCCCCGGTTCCCCGATTACTCCTCCGTCTCCCTCTGGTCCTTTTGGACCCGGTGGTCCTCTCTCTCCACTCGGTCCCATCGGTCCTTCTCCTCCCACAGTTCCCATCTCTCCGATGATTCCAGATGGACCTGTTTCTCCTCTCTCTCCTTCTCCACCAGGTACTCCTTTGGGTCCCGTTGGTCCCACTCCCATCTGTCCATCGAATCCCCTCAATCCGATGGGTCCTCCTTCTCCATCGGGTCCTCCTTCCCCAGATGGTCCGTGTATTCCTGGTTCTCCGGGTGCTCCATTTCGACCAGCTGGGCCTGCACTGCCCGCTGCGCCGCGAAGACCGCGGATTCCACGACGACCGGGAGGGCCAGGAGGACCTTGAGGACCAGATGGACAAGTGATGCACTTAGAGAAGGATGGATCGAGTGATAGTCTCTCGTCGGATTCGTCTCTGCAAAACGAGATTTGAAGATGTGAACTAAATTCTTTGCATTCCTCACCTTCCGTCTTCTCCGGGTGCTCCATCCTCTCCATTAATTCCATCGATTCCTTGAATTCCTCGTTGTCCGGGTGCTCCAGCAGGGCATTTTAAACTCAAAGAGCACACTGCAATTACATTTCCAAAAAATTTAGTCATAAATTTAGTCACTAGAGGACGCACCACATCGAGGTATGAGAGTGGGAATCGGAGGGGAGATCGTTGTCGTCGATGATGTTGTTGAAGGACGTGTCCTGAATATCAAGAGGTTCTGACCGATGATCGTAATTTTTTTAAAAATTAAAATTGACAGGAAATAAAGAGAAGCTTCGTACGTGGTCGTCGTCGTCCTTCTGGTCGTCTTCATCATTTTCGTTTTCCTCATCTCCTCAATCGACGAGAGATATGTCCCATCGACTTCATCGTCCGTTCTCACTGCCTCTTCAGTGTCTAAGTTTTGATTTATCACTAATTTCTTGGACAAAGGGCGACAATAATCATTGAGCAAGCTCCTGACGTGCTTACCACTGTGAACATCCATGGGTGGCACGAAGTCGTAACCAGTGTTCTCGATTGCAAGACCGAACAAATCGCTCTGAAATACGATTATGTTCTTGCTCTGTCACACCATTTTGCCCATATTTCTGTCACACCATTTTGCCCATATTACTCGCAGAACGAATTTGAATACCATATTTATCATAAAAGCAACAGACAGTCATTCGCCAGTCCTCTCACCATCGGATGTTCAGTGGTAGTCGTTGTAGTGGATGAGGCTGGTTTCCTTCTTCGTTTCATCGGACGACGGGCCTGCAACATTTGGATTTCTCTTATTATTACAACTTTCGAGAGATCTGCCATGAACTATGACATTTCCAAACTCAAAAGTTACCTTGAGTAGTTTGACGGGAGGCACTTCCTCCTCTTCTAGCAGTTTGTTGTGCACAATAATGGGTCGACCGACGAAGCGAGCAGAACCAGCGGGAGACATCAACAACACCTGAGTAGGAAGAATGTAAGACCACAGTGGTAAGGGAGGATGAGTACTGATAGAAGAGTGAAGACACGAGAATGTGAGCGGACTTACCTCCCTTGTTCTCCTCAATGCAATGGGATTCACCACAGGGACAGTCGATAATTCCTGCCAGAGGGATCGAGAATCAGACTGCAAAGGAATTTGTGCTCTAATAATTGTTTTTTCAACATGTTTTGAATCATATCTACTGTTAGGATTGCTCTTGAAACAAGGGTCGAACTTCAATGCGTCTCTCTACCTCAACCGTGGCCATGTCGATCTCCAACTGGGCGTGTAATTGATCGAGTTCGTTGTGGATGAGGACGAAGGTTCCTGAAACTTCTACCTCTCCTAAGCAAAATGACTTGCGATAGATCTACTGATTGCATCTGAGCCTGCATAAGCCGCGATTTCCGATAAGGACTCACTAACCTAAGAGAGAGGAGAGAGACAAAGCAGAGAGGAGAAGGGCGAGGGCCGAGGCACGATGAGTTGACTGAAAGATGAAGAGTTCCTTGACATACAGGAGGGCGAGAGGTGAATATTCCCACTACCTTGTAGATGTCGTCGCACATCCTACGAGACTGGAGAGTGAACTGAATGGAGAATCCAAATCACGCTCCTCCTCTCTCGAATATTCCCGGTTCACGTACTTGATTTCCTACCAATCATAAACGAGCCCCCCGGATGTTTACGATCGTAATTCACACCAATTTCCGCTCAAAGTGTCGGTCGACCTATTGGTATGCATTGTAAATTGGTTGTAAAGATATCGCTTCGGAATTTGGGGAGACTGATACAGTCGAGGTTCGACAAAGTTCTGATTAACATAATTTGAATACGAGAATTCTCTAGATCGACTTTCTTGGGTTTCGAGGGGATTCGAGAGTCTGCGATGATTACGGTAGCATTTGGTAGTGAATTACGGCTTATGATAACTCTGTGTTTATTGAGGACCGTGATGCCGAGGGGGGCACATGCACGGGAAAAGGTTGGATTTGTAAGCCGATGCACTTAGGTTCATAGTGGTGTTTACACCATTCCACAGAATGATTATTAAATAATGTTTCATCATTTAATAATTGTGAGTGTATTCGATGGGATTACGGAAAGGATAGATAACATAGAAGTGTAGGTTTAGAAAGTTGCTTTTGTTCAGCAAATCATTCCTTTGCACTCGCTCAGTATTCGAGTGATCAGACTGCGATAGTCGGGAGTGAAGCAGAGAATGATGAGAGGATTCAGGAGAGGGAAGACGAGGAAGAAGAAGGAGAGAATCCAGTGGACAATCTCTGGATTGGGGAAGTCGATGAAGAAGGGAAAGAGGCGGTAGAGGAGAGGAAGATAGAGGAAGATCAGAGGATTCAGTGCCTGCAATCATCATCATGGTCTATCATCATCATGGTCCAGCATAGAAAGCTCTCGATTAGGCAGTCTTCCCCACTGATTCCCCTCCTTCATCGTTGGTTTCTCACCTGGCAGATGAGTCTTTTAAGAGACTGGCGAAGTGTCGCTCCGTCTCTCTTTTGCCCAATTTCCTTCACAAGTTTCACGATGCAGATGATGATGATGAGAGCACCTGGAAGGACGTTAATAAAAGATCTTGAAAGATAATTTCGGATAGTTATTGGAGCGTAGTCGCCCATAACTCACTGATAGTGAGGATGGCGAGAATGACTAGACTGATCTCGATGATGGCCGTGCTCGCATTGGGGGATGTTGTCTCCATCTAAAGTGGATGATAAATACTCTTCTTCAGTTAATCAAATCGTACGAAGTCAGCGCCCACTAGAAATCCTCGAATGTAATTGACGCCGTTCTCCATATCCAGCCGTCGCATCATTTTAAATCTGAAAGAAGGAAGGACGTCGTCGCATCAAGAATAAAATTCATATTAAAACTAATTTGTAATTTATCTCATCATGGCATATTTGAATGAAGAGACATGCCTCATCGCTCTGTTCGGTTGAATGCCGAGGATGAACATCACGATGAGAGGACCACAAGTGACACACTGAAGGACGGAGTGAATAGCAATTCATGGTAAGCAATTTGCATACCAGAGACAAGACAATCAATGAGACAACTGAGAAGGGAACTTCGAACACAGTAAGGATAATTGACCTGAAGAGTAATATAGTAAGAATGTAACAACAAGTTCCGCAAAATCTGATAAATAAAATTTGAGAATTGTTCACTCAGTGACAGCAGCGTGTCGATAGACGAAGGAAGCAGCGACGAGAAGAGAGATGAGCATGAAGGAAGAGAACCAGAGGAAGAGACCAACCACCATCCACTGACTGTTCTGCAAGATCGAAATGTATTTGAAAAGAGAAATGTGAAATGTAACCAGTGAGTCTTTGGATGCGGCGACGACAACAATCAATCCCCTCTGCGACCAGAAGAACTGAAAGAAAGAAGAGATGCCGATCAATTTAATTGAATAGTGCAAATCCTCACAGGTGCAGCGATGTATTGACCGATTGAGAAGAGAACTCCGAGCACGCAGTACACGTAGAAGAATCTGAACATTTTTTTCGAATGTTATGATCATAAAGGTGTTGTCTCTTGCAACAAAGTCTACAAAAATATGTCCTCAACTAGTGGAAATATGATACAACCAATTTTCTTCCTTTCACCTTCGATAATTAGCAACGGCTTTCCTTCTCATGAAGACGACTACTGCGAGTGTACCGTTGAGGAATAAAGAGAGAGCGAGAGAGATCAGATTCGCATTCGCATACGCGTATCCCCACATCTGAATGACTGCGGAATGACGAAGATGATGGTAAGGAAAGAATGATTTTATAATTTAGTGAAATAGAACAGAAGAAACACGAAATTAATTATGTGTGGATTTATTTTGATGAGATATTCGTTCGAAATTCGAATAGCGACATCGATGAGCTCCAAACATCCGGATCATGGAGTAAAACAGTGAGCGCCAATTGGATACTGCACTGAAGGAATTCCGCAATGATCATGCTTCGCTTGGTTATTTATCTTCATTGGGGAAGAGCAAATATGATCATGTGAAGTGCGAAAATGGGGATTGAAACGAGTGCAAGCAAATGAAATGACATGCACGTGAATGAATGTTGAGATCTGGCATGGACCATAGCCTATGGTCCATAGGTTGCAATTAGGGGGGGGGGGGGTGGACTCAACGCTTTGATTACGCGTGCGAGGCCAGAAACTGATGATGTATCACAACCGAGAATCGGAACTCCTCAAAAACTCACGGAGATTTTGGAGCGCTACTACAGTCGTCCAAATCGGTCCTTGAAATAGAGAATCCGTTGAAAAAGACTATGACATTTGTAGGATGTAAGTGGACCAATGAATTGGTTTCTCGTATGACCATCTTTTGATGAATAGTGATTGTGTTAACTATCGAACACTTTAGCAGGCAGATTATTCTTACTGCATTGTGAATGGGAATCAGACTGATTATCAGATACAGCAGTAGGTTAAAGAAGGACTGTCAGCAAAGTTGAAATTTAGACGTTGTCATAACGACCTTTGTACAACCATAAGAGATTCTAAAAATTTTAAATACGAATCTCTATTTTGAACCGAGTTATCATTAGGTGGCAGAATGCCAAGGAGGGCTTGAAGGGAAGGGACGTGCGGGAATTCAAATATCTAGAAGATTTTTCAAAAACTGGCGGGATTCGAACCTGCAACCTTTCGATTGCGCGGCGACTGCTTTACCCTTGAGCTATGCGATTGACTTTTGTCTATCCTCTGAGCTCGCGCTATGATCGTTGGATGATTGTCTAGGTCATGGTTATGACAGCGTCAAAAATTTAACTTTGCTGACACTCCCTCTTTAACACGCTTTGTCGAACATCAACTATAGCCGAGAGTTACCAGATGAATTCTCCAAAAATATAGTGTCTCGATATGGAGAGAATGGTGCAACCACTCAAGACCATGTGCAAAACACTGTGAATTATCTGGTATGCGAGAAGAAAGGAATGAGGGGAGTGATGCGGGAATGAGTAGAATGGGAGCATCAAGAGTGGATCTCTTCCTTCTCTGATTCACTCAGTCACATCCCGACACCCTTTCGTATAGCCTGCTAATGAGCGGAAGACTCTCCTCTCATGCACCAAAACATAATTTCAACTCACTCCTCTATGATTTTTTCATCTTAATAAGTTCGCTGTAGCAATAAATATTATTCCTTGCTACAGTCAACTTTTCAAGATCCTTATAAAATTTATATGACGTCGGTTGCCTAAGAATCGAGCAAGGTCTGGCACATCGATTTTTCGAAAACTCGTGGAAAGGGGTTCTTGAGGGTGCTGCTCATCATGGTTACCTTCATTTTGAACCAACTCAACCGGTTGGGCCAGGCTGCATGTAGGCTGCATCTACTTTTCTGTTCATATCTTAGCAACCGATTAACGAATCGACTCCAAACTTGCACAGTGGTAACATAAGATATCTTCGACTCCAAAGGCTCTAAATTTGAAATTTGAAATTTATGCAAAATATATCAAAATTCGTTTCTCGAATATAAATGAAAGTCCTGCGACGAAAATTGCATGGGAAGATGCGCCGTGTTTAGGGGATCATTTTTCGTACGCTCTGTATGGTGTCATGTGTCCGCGTTTTTCTGCTATTGATTTTTTCTAACCCTTTCAACCCATTTATGGCCTCTGCACCGCGCACTTCGCTCGAAAAGTGAGGAATGATAATGCGTTTCACTCTCGCTCACTTTGAATTATTGAACATAGAGACGTTAAATGGGTAAAAAGAGTTAGAAAACAATTAATAGCAGAAAAACGCGGTCACATGAGACCATACATAGCATACGAAAAATGATTCCCTGAACAAGGCGCATCTTCCCATGCAATTTTGTTCGCAGGACTTTCATGCGTATTCGAGAAACGAATTTTGATATATTTTGCATAAATTTAAATATTCAAATTTAGAGCCTTTGGAGTGGAAGGTATCTTATGTTACCACTGTGCAAGTTTGGAGTCGATTCGTTAATCGGTTGCTTAGATATTAACAGAAAAGTAGATGCAGCCTACATGCAGCCTGGCCAAACCGGTTGAGTTGATGCAAAATGAAGGTGACCATGATGCTCAGCACCCTCAAGAACCCCTTTCCACGATTTTTCGAAAAATCGATGTGCCAGGTACTTAAGGTCGTTGTTCGATTCTTACGCAACCGCCGTCATATTTTGGTATCTCAGGTCCAACACTATTTCTATCTTTTCGTTGCAAATTATTCCAAATTTCGTTTTATGATGTACAGTCGCGAGCATAAGTCACCGGACACTTTTGGAATGGGTTTGAAATTTTTAACCAGGAAAATTTCATTTTTGGTAGTAGGACGTTATGCACCTAATTCATCAGAGATTTTTCTTTTTGATATTGGGGTATGACGCAATCGCACAGTCGTTGCGTAGTAATGACGCAATCAAAATGTACTTTTTAAAAACGGCATTATTCTTACATGGATTTTTTCCAGCTCGCCAAACTTTCTGAGGTTGGAGTCATGCTCGAGGCCTACCCAGAAAAAAAAATTTGATGTTGCTGCGCGACCGCACATTTGGTGCAGCCTTGCTGCAAAATCGAGGTCGAAAATTCAGATCGCGGAAATGTAGGTAAAAATCTGGTTTTTGCATATGAATGTTTAAAATGTATTGAAGATCTGATTCCCAACTTTTTAGAGCGATATCTTTCCTGCCTGCGGCGAACGTTTTTCGGATGTATACTAGGGCCGGGAAACTCCTTGTTTACGCCTGTACTCTCTCGCTCATAGGGGTAAACAGGGTGTTTCTCGACACCAGTATACCTCCGAAAAACGATCGCCGCGGGCAGGAAAGATATCCAATCACTCTAAAAAGTTGGAAATCAGATCGTCAATACATTTTAAACATTCTTATGCAAAAACCAGATGTTTACCTACATTTCTCATGTTGTTATGAATGTCCAAAAAATGTCCATGCAAAAAAGTGATTTTTTCATACCGTGAGGGCAAATTTCGATATATTATTTTCATATTCTCAGGATCATCTGGGCTCATGATGACGATCATTTTGATGCTTTGAACGAGTCTCTAGCTTGACTAGGAGCCGAGATCTGAATTTTCGACCTCGATTTTGCAGTAAGGCTGCAGCAAATATGCGGTCATCATTACGCAACGACTGTGCGATTGCGTCATACCCCAATATCAAAAAGAAAAATCTCTGATAATTTTGGTGCATAACGTCCTACTACCAGAATTGAAATTTTTCTGGTTAAAAATTTCAAACCCATTCCAAAAGTGTCCGGTGACTTATGCTCGCGACTGTATGTTTTCAATTTATCTTTGATTACAATCAATTTAATCGGAGAGTGGATTTAAATATGGTGTGCTCAAATATATGACATCTCGTGCGGTTATCCGTACAACAAGCATGGCCAACAATTCACTCCGTGATGATTCGCGCCTGCAATCTGTGAAATATCGAACCTTCGTCTTCTCTTTCCAGATACTCTCTCATCACCAAAAAAGCCGTGAATTTTCGCATAGAACGAGAAGATTCTTCAATCTTGGTATATTCTACTGTCAGGCAATAATACCAACAAGCCCACTATTGTGTTCATAATTGGCATCTGATGGTGGCACAAACATTACTTAAAATTGGGTGACAATTCGAGGAATAAGTTGAATTTCGATGGCTACTACCAACCCCCCTTATCCGACCGAGTGCCGTACTGTGATGGTTGTGGCCATCCGAGCTCGCGAATTAGAGACAGACTCTTTCCCAGTGGGCAGTTTTCGCTTGATCACCAATCGAAGTATCGATTCACGAAGACGTCTGAGAAGAAGAGATAAGATAACTCAGGAGGATACTGATGAATAGCACTCA
Source organism: Pristionchus mayeri (assembly GCA_036245805.1). Lineage (NCBI taxonomy): Eukaryota > Metazoa > Nematoda > Chromadorea > Rhabditida > Neodiplogasteridae > Pristionchus > Pristionchus mayeri. The sequence goes on along the minus strand of BTRK01000006.1, from coordinate 33,724,604 downwards.
CTTATTGAAAAGAAGAAAAACGACCGTATTGATTCCATTGAGAAATATCCAAACGTGCACGGATATGTAGTTTGCGATTGTTGTACCCCCGAATACTGGGTATTCTGAATACAATCATTGTACAGACAAATCTGGAGTATCAAGCATGCACAAATTTATTCTTTGTGATTATCTTTGTATGTTTTTAGAGAGGGTTAGTTCGTGCTTGCATCTTACCCAGGTATGTCCAGTAAACAAAAGTAGCAATGGTGTACACCGAAGAGACGAGGAGCTGAAATATTATCATAAAATCACACGACTAGAAAGCGGAGAGGAAGAGGGAATACCGCTCTGTGCGACGAGGAATGAGATTTTCTCTTCCGGAAGAATGAGAGGGCGGGGAAAGTCTTCCGGAAGACCAGCCTCGTAAAACTTGCTATGGTGAAAATCAAGTCAAAATTTCATGCAAATGCATCTAGCCGTATCCTAATACAATATTTAAACCAGTTCTCCACAAAATGACTTAAAAACCGATCTAAAAACGCTCTAAAACAACATTTTTCTTGGCCCTACTCTTCCGGAAGACTGCACTTTCCCTCCCTCTTCCTCATTCCTCGCTCTCTCCCTCGAAAGAGCGGCAGAGTCGTCCTCTACCTCTTCCCGCACTCTACACACGACCGTATTTCAAGGAACAATATTGATGATTCAAATAATCGACCTGCAGCGTAATGCTCATTTCCCTTCGTGAGAATTTCTTGCCGTTCCGGGTCCAAATGTACAGCAATATAACTGCGTAGACAGCTACAGTTATCGCCTCCATTACCATCAAAAGGTATTTCGAAACCTACAAAGTAAAGTAGCAAAAGTAGTACCGCAGCGAGCAGGACTCGAACCTACGCGGGTAGAGCCCAATTGCTTTCTAGTCAATCTCCTTAACCACTCGGACTCGCTGCACACGTCTAATGAGCGACTCTATGGCTACTCAAGTTTAATGGACGAGTATGTCACTTCTCAAAAAAGACATTCTCACCAGTTGCATGTCTTTCGAGATGGATTTATCATCGGGGCCTGGCCCCCATGAAAATGAGGAAGTCACGAAAAGGTAATTGTTGTCGGGAGTGAGTTTGAATGCAGTGATGACCACAATCAAGGTGAGAAGAAGCACCCCGAACACCTGAAATATTCGATCCCTCGATTCTGAAGAGAAGCTCGTTCCAGATCTCTGTTTGCACCCATTCTCGCCAGTTTTAGTTAGCTACTCTTCTGAGAATACGCCCCGAACAAATCACACAAGGCGCGAGCCAATTTGCGGCGATATCGCAACTGGAAGCAAGTGGATTAGGAAAAGGCAACGGAGCACGTGCGAAACCAAAACCAAAACAACTGAAATTTTGTGTTTTGAGTTTTGCGTTTACTATGGAATAAATCAGTTGTTTTGAAAAATTCCATTGCTCCTGAACCCCCCCCCCCCCCCCCCCCCCCTGAACCTTACCCTTAGCATCTTCTTGCCGTAGATCACTGTGGATATTCGGAAGAAGACTACGGTAAGGAATCGATTGATGGAGAGATTCGTCATCTCGATCAGCATCGTCCACCACAGTCCAGTGAAGAAGGCACCGATTATCGGCAAATATCGATATCGCAAGCTTACGATTAATAAAGATGTGTATGTACCTTATTGGGCCAATAACGAAGCTGCCACTGCGCAATAACCAGAACTCCTGAAATTAGAGCATGTGTTGGAAAAGTCTATTAAAGGTTTCAAACTATTCAAGGTTTCAAAATAGAATGCCTACCAGTGAAAACGTGTACTGCAAGTTGCGCGCTGTTGATGAGTCCGAGCCGGAACATTATCGTGTACGCAGGTACGGTAGAATACTCGGGATCCATGAAGAAAATCTAAGAAACAATATGGTGTTACCAATATATCAGAATACAAATTCAAGGATACTTTTCATGCTTACTGTACATAGGGTGACACTTCAGAAACTGACAATTTCAATGGCAATGTATAGCAAGAGTAGAATAAGGGCAACGAGGAAGAAGCCGAGTCCAGCAGGGATGGGGTCGTAGGGAAGGGGTGTCGAGTTCATGCCCAAGACTTCTGACGAGTTCATCTTGAGGAAGTCCGATCGTCAGACCTGCATGAGAAAATTACATGAATATATTACGTATTTGCGCAAAAAATAAGGGAAGGAAAACATCGAGCCACACCAATCTGAGATTTTTGGCACTAAAGACGCCAACGAATGCTAAGTTCTCACGGGAAAACATTTACTGCAATAATGTGGTTGAGTGAGTCTCTCACGAGTGAAAGGGCGATCAAACCATTCCTTTTATGGATGCTAATCTGGTCAAAAGCGCGAGACAATTTGAAGTTGCGTAATAAAGACATTCGAAGTGCATGAAGTGCATGAAATAGAGCGTATAAAATGCCATGCACCTGGAGGTTTCCCTAGTCTACTGAGGTATCCAGTACTCATTACTCGTTCAAACCATTCCAACTATCTATTTCTGTGCTACATGCATGTCAAGAGTCAAAAGAGGCAATTTAATGGAATTACTTTGGCTGCGATTATGACGTCACAGATTATATTTTCAGTTACCGTGCGACTTTAAGAAGAGTAACGGACTATTTTGCGTTTCCATTCGTGATGGTGCAACAATATACGCATGGAAACATGAAGTGAGATGGCGAAGTCACTACGCTTCCTCCTTCTCGATTTTCCAATCCGAGAAGGGTATGGAATCCTCGTATGATAACCCCTGTATACAAAAAAATCAGGGCAGACGAAATGCAGGGATTATTTCATAAAAAAGGTAAGAAGTATCAAGTTTCGTTAAAAGTGCTGCACACACACGAAGACATAGTGAGGGAGAGGGATACTTCTCCACCCTCATCGTACGTTATCGTATCCCCTAATGGAATTCGCCGACGGCTAATGCCAATTCACTGAAGACTCTCTCTATTCCTCACACTCTCTCGCAGCTCCGAAAGACGGCGAAATGAGTCTGACGCACTCGAGTACAGATCAGAAAGACCTCGCTTCTTCCGCAAATGAACAGACTTGACCAAGAACTTTGCCAATTGAGCACAAAATCTTTCTATTGGAACGGATGCAAGTTTTGAAACGATTGTGTCTTTCGCGGATTTTAGCATATTCCTGCTACAGAAATCTAAGCTAATCACTGATGCGTCGCACCTAGTTTATATCACACAATAACAGAACACGCAACAGTTTATAGTTCAGTGATAAATCAGAGACAAGGAAGACGAAGAAAAGTTGCAGTTGTGTCTGGCCACGAGTGGATCACACCAACGTCTTTGCCTGAACGAATCGATTGGATTCTTGTTCCGACGAACTACCGTATACCTCCTGAGTGGTGTCCTCACGCGGCATCTCTGCTGCGGCCGCCTTAATTCAATCGTTATGACCTATCACCTGTCCCAGCGAACCTCCCCCCGAGGTACGGTAGTCGATAGGATGCTCACCTTCTCTGCCTCATCTGCCCGTCTCTGTTCATCCTCGGCTTCTCTTCTCGCAGTCTCCTGGATGATGCGTTGTCTGAAGAAGATTATCACCATTCACTACACTACAAGTGGAATAGATACACTGGGGTCTCCCCGAATGCATCCCGAGAGTGTCGACTAGTCTGATCTTGCAGGGATCGTCCTCCTCACCCCCCCCCCCCCTACATACCTCAATTGCTCGTGTCTATTCACTTTCTTTACTGCTTCGAGGTGACTATTTCGTTCTCTGAAGTACCGCACGAACACCTGAATAGTTCACTCGGTCTGGAATCGTGCCAAGAAAGGATATGTTCATTGGCAAGGAGCCAACACTACCTTCCGCTTGTAGACTCCGATGAGCACACCCAGCAAGATGACAGGCCACACGCACACTGTGATCAACCACAGAAGAAACTGAAGAGGAGGAAGATCAAAGATCAACGGAGAGGGACGAGTTGAACGACGAGCGTTAGAGATCAAAGATCATACGGGATAGTTGAAGAGACTCATTCCACACTCGACGAGATGGACGTAAGTGATGGACTCTGTCTGGTGGCAGTCATATGAAGTGCATCCGAAGACAGCCTGATGAGCACCCTTCTGCAAGGGAAGAGATCAAACATCGACACAACGAGAAGTAGTGAATCTGGGCCTGCCGATCACGCCAGTCTCCCTCTCCTAAGCTATCCATGTATCTTCTTACCTGCAGACAGTGGATCTTCTTGCTCTGCGACTGCATTCCATTATCCTCGAATTGTTCCCGAAGGTAGAAGGCGTCTTTCGGAGGGGAGATCTTCACCGCACCTCAATTACATACTTACAGTACTCTCAATTCCACAGTAACCACTAAAAGGGAAATAACACACATACAGTAACCTACATTGCCATAGATGATACATAATTCATACCGTTCACGAGTTCGGCAATTCGTGCGCACACTTTCGGAGACTCGAGATCGGTCATTTCGAAGCCATTGGGATTGCAGAGATTAGAGCAGAGGGAAGAGGGAAGGAGCACTGGAAAGATACGGTAGGTGGATCATCGAATTGGGACTTACCCGAGATGGAGAGAATAAGATAGGGGAGCATCGGATGGAACGGCCGATTGGAAGGATGCAGGGAGGGAGAAATGAAGGGAAGAGGGATGAGGAGGAGGAGATGGAGTGATGCGAAGAAAAAATATGGAAATGAGGCAATATAATCAGAGATCTGAAAAAAATGATTTCCAACGTGCAGAAATGAAAAATGAAGGAAGAAGTTTATGTGAAAAAAGTGAAGACGAGTTTATTCACTGCTATGGCTTGGTCTTTGTATATCTATCGTGCTAAGCCAATTGATAGTATGAAGATCTGATAATGCGGTTTTTTTTGGGTATAGATAGGCACCACAAGCTCCGCCCACTGGGCTCGGACAGTTTTCCCATCTAAAGCGAGATTTGAGGAGCACATGCGTAATTCGCGACCAAAACGGTCGACCAAAAAAGAATGCGATAGCTTTCCCCGAGACAAATCGAGTGGTTGCTCGACGAACTAGGTCTGACTCCTCTAAGTAGGTCAAAATTGAAAAAATGAGGTTAAAAAGCCGTTTATACGAAAAATTATAAGTTCGTCGGGCAATATTCATATTTAATGGTCTCATATCAGTCCAAAACGCGAAAGCAAACGAAGATTTATACTTTCGTTTAATTGTGCTCCTCATTTGATTTTTTTGAAGCTCCGGGAGAAATTCTAAGCAAGTTCCGCTATTTACCGTCGATGAGGCATTGAAAGGATACTCTCGGAACGATATATTCGGCTGGCTGTTTTATCGATTTATCGATTTTTATCGCGTTTTCATCGATTATTTTATGCATTTTCTTGCTTGTTCCTAGTCTACGTGAACTGGTCTATCACTGTTCCCGTTTTGGTGCGGTTTCGATGCGTTCAACACTCATAATTGATAGGATTAGCCGGCCTGATCCGTTTTTCGCTCCATCTCTAACGCGTAAGTAAGTATTGCTGTGATTATTGATTACTTTTCTTAGCTAACCTTTATAACCTTTATGTTTTGCTATCAATTACCTCTGTTCATGCACTCTAACGCGTTGTATACATCCGTGATGCTTTGGTTCGTCCAATTCGTCAGATTTTCCTCCGTTTTTTAGTTATTTTCCTAGTCGTATTTCTTATTTGTACGATAAAATTGGTAGGCATTTATATGGAGATAGTGGTTTCCATGTGCGCATTGTTTCTAAATTGTAAAATCTACTTTTTCAGAGCCAGAGCATCGATTGGAAGAAGACGTGAGAGAGGATGGAGTCGTCTCTTCGATCGTCAGGAGAGGTGAGACCAGTTTGGTCACCTCCATTTCCCCTAATTTCCTTCGACCACCCCCCCCTTTCCCAGTTAGAGTCCTCCCTAAATGATTATTGTTCGACTTGCTCGAAAATTTTCTCTGATCCACTTCCCCACCAATTTAAACTTTCTTTGTCAGCCTGCATAGTCATTGCATTTCTTATTGTAGATCGATCTTTTATATCATATTATTCAGAGTATATCAGATATTTTAATTCCAAAGTTTTCAATGTTATTTATGACTAATTATTGTAAATTTGTTTCTTGTTCTCAGAAATTTTATCTTCTGTCGATCGTTGATCTTTGTTCTTGTGCTCAGCACGAATGTTTCCCTCGTAGGTGCTTGCCTTCGTATTTCGTCTGGTTGTTTTCCGTAGTCTGTATTTTCTCCTCCCCTACCCTCTTCTATCTTTTTATCTATCTCGGCCTTCTCTGACCACTTACAGTATCCATTGCCCCCCCTACCGTATCCAAACCCTGTTCCCTAGTTTCCATGTCTTTCTGAGAATTAAATGGTCTGATGGCACCATTCACTCGCTTTCTTATTTTATTGTGCTAATTTCTGTTGTTTTGCGCGTGAATTGTGGCTAAGGAGCACCCCTAATCGATAAATGTGATGTTTTTTACTTGAATGCTCCTACAATACACACAAAAGCATCGGGGGATATCTTAAGCGAAGATTAGAACGGTATTTCACTCATTTGTATAGCGAAATCGGCGGAATAATGGAGGGGGGTGCGACAAAGGGGAGAGGAGCAGAGAGGAGATATTGACTCCGCCCACTTTTCCTCTCGTCTCGCCTTTCCCCCCTCTCCCGTTGTGCTCGTCGCTCGTGCTTCTCGAGCTGTATCTCGCTTTAGAGATGAGATATCGATCTAATTCCAAAAGGAGGATGTTATTGAGACCCTATGGGACTGTTTTAACCCACTTTTGTCCAGATTCCGAAACATCGGCTATCCACGTTGTGGACCCTAGGTATAGACAGAGGTAGTTTTGGTGTCAAAATTTAGTTTTTCTCATTTGAAAAGACTTGCTCAACAAACTGGAGTGGATTGTATCCGTAGGCTGCCTCGAAGAATCGGACGTACTCTGTACGAACCTGAATCAAACAGGATTGTTTGAATTCGTGAAGCCTATTGAAACAAATGATGGAACCTGCTGGTGATTCTTTCGCGAGGACAGCGAGGACCTCTATTTTTCTTCGACGAACTAGAAAAGCGTTTATTTTGACCGTCCAACGATTGATCAATCTTATTCTTCGTCTTATTCTTTTCCTCTCCTCTCTACTTATCTAGGTTGACACCACAATATCTCCCTTTCTCTCAGGAGTTTGCACACGTAGAAACGGGGACTCACGTAAGATCCATAAAGTCCTCGAAACTTTCAACATTGTTCCTGTTTTCCTCTTTCCTCGTATCACTCAGTGCTCTTTCGATTCTCTTGGGTAGATTTCTCCTTTCCCTTTGAGCCCTCGAGGAAGGAGCAGATCTATCGCAAATTAAGCAATACAATGATGAACAAGTCTAAACCCGCAGCAATTTGGAATAATTTCCGATGTACAGGGAACAAACCCATGAACAACATTCGCACGAATTTGCGGTACTTGAATATTATCTTCAGTGGAGGAAGGAGTGAGCACTGCATAGCAGATGGTATGACTGTTGAAAAGTCATGTTTCACTCATTCGAGAAAAGGAGTGATGATTAGTCCGCTCTCGCCCCCCTCTTTCTCCCCCATTAGTCTCCACGGAGAAAGAAGAGCAAGCAACGGAGAGGTTGAAGCAGGAATTGAAAGATCTGAACCACTGAACCAAGGAAAAATCACTATGCTTTCAATTCCGAAATGCAAAATCAACTCGATAATTTTGGAATGGAAACTTGTTCGTTCTTTCGACATTAAGCATGCACAAGGTGCAATGTAGTTCACTGCGTGGTTTACCGTTGTTCCGTATCTTCAATTAACGAGATTTAAAAAAATCTGCAAAAGACAAAAACTATAAAAAACATCAAAAACATCAAAAACTATTGCACATCAAAAACATCAAAAACTATTGCCAACTGCAGGAATCGAACCTGCGATCTTCGCTTTACGAGAGCGACGCTTTGCCTCTAAGCCAAGCTGGCACATGTAGGTTAGCGAAAAGGCCCCCTAAAGGGAGAAGGGAGGGGGAGTCAGAGGGGAGAGGGACCATTAGAGTCTCCACTAGGGAGAGGAAAGGGCGAGTCACCATGGTTGTTTACCACCCTCACTTTGCAGAAGAGAGAACACACAATCAAATCTCATTATTCTTCCTCAATTTGCTTCGCATTGACGGAGGCGAAAACAGTAGCCATGGGAACATGAAAAAATGCTGGGAAGAGTAGATAAGTAGAGATACATCCGACGAATTCCCTTCACTAGAGTAAATAGACTAGTAACAACTGCACATATCTCGTTATTTCATGGGGTATCAATTACAAGTTTCATGTACTTACTACTGAATGCTAGGGAAATTAACAATAAGTAAATAAACAATAAATTCTTTCGAGTATCACATAGCAAGTCCAATAGATTCGAATCACAGTTTGTTCTCCCTCTGCAGGAATCCCTCCTGCACCACAGTGAGGACACACTTGCGAGAAGCATCGAAGATCCGTGATCTCTGCAGTGCTCGACCATGGGAGATCAATTCGCACTCCGTGTCGGCCAAGTACCATCCGAAGGGCTGCAGAGAACAAAACATCAGAATCAGTAATATTCTCTAAAATGATTTTTTTGAAAAGCACTAATTGAGCATGTTTCAAAGCACTCTTCTTTAAGCAAGAGATGCGTACATCTAGATTCGCTTCGTGAATCCTAACCGAATGATGAAGTGAAGCCGTGCCATCGATCTGAATGGAATATCAACAATGAATAATTTATGGGCTTACTCTGATTCCTGATCTCTCGAAGATTTTGAAGGCTGCGAAAAACATAGTGCAATCAGAGAGAAAGAAGAGCACTGGGAGACCGTCTGTATTCTTGAGGGAACCTGCACATTCTCTGACACTGTATCTTTTCTTCCGACTGACCTACCATGGTTCTCCGGGGTGATTCTCACCCACATCGTTGTTCGATGTATCTCTCCGTTTTCAATTGGTCGTGCTTCAATGGGGAATGCTCCCATGGTGGGATTAATCCCAGCGTGAGTAGTCAGGAGGTAACTTAGAAGAACTCGAGAGAGAATTAGAGTATGGATGTATCACTCACAGTTGCCTCAGATCAAAGCTCGCATATCTTTCCGGTGGTTCACAATCGGGGGAAATCGAGAGCGATGAATCGAGGAAATCCGAAACATTGGAATACTGGGACGAAGGAAATAGTGAGTTTTCGAATGATCGAACTCACTCGAACGTGCCCAATTCCCACTGTTTTCTTGTTCTGAGAAACAATTATCTTCGCGATCGTTCCATCGTCAGAACTTAGTTTGAATTGGAGTGGGAGTTTTGAATTGGCTGGTAACGATAACAAATTGGATAAACAAGAAAACACATACATACCAGGAGCGGAAAAGTTGTAGTTGATGTAGTGAGGAACGAGATCAGGATGCAGTGTGATGAATGCTTTTGCTGTCTGAGCAGATGTAGATGGAATTGTTAGATTAGACTTGCCTGATACAGTAGCATTCCACCGTAAACTCGGTCTAAGAGACCTCCGAAGAGATGAGGAGGATCAGATCTGTGGAAAGAGAAGAAGGAATTAAAAAAAGGAAATTAGTTAAGAGAACTAACTTCGCAGTGGATTCATCAATGGCGAAGAGACTGAAGTAGTTTGAGATGGAGGATGGAGAGGAGACAATGGCCATCGATTGAAACGAATGGTTTGAGATGACACTTTGAACAGGGAAGAGAAATGAGTGCAAGTTAGAGAAGAGGAACACACACCAAAAACTTTTTATTGTCCAGTCGACTTGCAGAAAGTGCCCTATCACCGAAAAAGTTTGCAAACGGTTTGAAGATATGAATGAAACCCGCACGTTTCACTGCATACTATCTTATCAGTGCATCTCGATAATCTTCTGCAGCGAAGCAATAACCCTCAGTTGCATGTCACTTGAACTTGAACCATTTGATCTGATAAAGGTGACACTTGTTGCACTGTTGATTTCATGACATGACGAGAGTATTCGGGTGTTCGCAACGATCCAATATATGGAAGAAACATCAATTTATCCACTGCTACATCCACTGCTTTCGCTCCAAATCAGGTAGATAAGTGTCATATCTTTGATTGAGTGGGAGCAGGGAGGAAGTATCCCTCTTGCACCACACTCATCACACACTTGCGAGATTCGTCGAAGATGAGGGCTTCTAGTCGACCACGACGATGAGAGATCACGTGACATTCGACCACCACGAGGAACCACGAGAGGGGCTGAGAGATCAAAGTCAGAGAGGAGTCAGAGAAGGAGTGGAGAAATCGTGTAAAGAAACTCACATCCAGATCAGTCTCGTGAACCCTCAAGGAGTGATGGAGCGATGATATCGTTTTAATCTGACAGGAAACTAACATATTGAAAAAATAATAATGAAAGTCTAACTTTTACGTTTGCTCTCTCATACATTTCAGATGCAACTTGAAGCATTGTGAAATCTGACATGAAAAGCACGACGAATAATCCGTCACTTCGCTTGAGAGAGTCTAAACAAATTTAGGGATCACCGGGGAAACATGATCACCCGCCATGAAATTGTGGTTTCATTCTCAACCATGTACTGTGTCTGTTCGTGGCACTCTTTGGGAAAAGGGGCGTCTCAATGGGGCGGATTTCCATCGGGTAGTAACTGAGCTCCTGCATCAATCCTTTTGGTTGAACGTGCGATTATCATATATTTCTACCTGCAGGTAGATAAACTTGTGACTCTGTCCACTCCGTGCCAATTCGTCCGTGCTTGCATATTCATTGGGGGAGTTATAATGAGGGCAGAGGAAGGGAGAAGAGTCAAGGACTTCCGGCTCGGTGCTCGACTTAAGATAAGAGATGCACTTTACAAGAGATGTCGCAGTTGCTTCTTGCTAGTCTATTCCAAATATTCTAAAGTGTACTCACTTGAATATGTGCCATTCCCACGACTTTACCGCTCTGAAATATGGTGATGGCTGCCATTTTCCCTTCGTTGAACTGACTTAGCTTGAATTTGATAGGAATGCTCGCTGTGGCTGAAATTATTTGTTCACCCATCGACTCCTCCATTTTTCTACCCGGAGAGACGAACTTGTAGTTGACAGTATGTGGCGAGAGATGGGGATGGAGAGAGACCACTGCCTTCACCACCTCAAATCACTCTTAATAACTGACTAATCCCTCATCTTTATAATTTAAAAAAATGTGATGCCTGTGCAACTGCGAGACCTCCATACAGTCGATCAGGCACTGAGACTCCCCCAATGTACGGAGGATCGGAGCTGAAATAATAATATGATCAATTTTACAAAGTAAATTCAAGAGAAGGAAGTAGGATACCCTAAGTTTCCATCATCTTCTCTAAACACTTTGAAGTAATTGTCGATGGAAGTTGGAGCAGCGAACATCGAGAGGAGTGAGAGAGTCGAATGCCATTCTTGGTCAATGGAATGGACTACAGAATACAGACGAGACACACACTCTCAATTGAGGATCTCTCGTACTCTGGTGTTCGATTCTCTATTTTCTCTCCTCTTGTTTCTCTCCTTGTTGTTAGTCAGTCACTGATATTGTTTGTTGTTGATCAGAAAACGAAAAGGAACGTTAAAACGTGTAAAACACTATCTATTATCTAGCTATCTATCCATTTTCGATAAACGAGTGTGGCTAGCTTATGAATGCGAGTTTTAGCAGATACTCTAATATAATTAAATTCGGATTCATGATTTTGCATATCCCTTTTCTCGTAAACAATGTTCCCTTCCCCCTCCTCTCCCCTTCATTCCTACATTTGTCCTTCGTTCGCGGCGGTCGCCTCACAATGTTCCTCTCTATGCTGCTGGTCACAATAGGCAATTTCCGCCCATTATCATAGATCAATAATCCCTTTTCCAGGTGCAACATCGATCGCGGTGCTCGTATGTGGGAAGGGGAAGGGTCCGGTGCCTGGAGCGGTACGAGAATCTACAGTATCCCTTAGTAACGACCACCACTGAATCAGGCGAAACCGTCCTCGGCCTCAACAGCAGTCTCGGCTGCGAAGGTACCTGGCACTCCAGAAGCCGCCCTTTCACCCAAGCAACCACCCCCCCCAAAGTGTACGTTTTATTCGGGATACTGTAGGCTACCATCTGGCCGTAATATCGATTGATTGGCTTCAGTTCTCCTTTTCTTACTGCAACATTACCTACCGTTCTCCAGGGGGGCTCCTGACACGAAGTTCCATCGGGACAAAGAGTGGAATGACGCAATCGAGAATGGGCTGCAGCGTCCGCAGAAGGACGACGAATCGGTCGATGTGAGGGACATACCGTAATCTGCGAATACCCCACCCTAATCTTACTCTACTCGTATTGCCCTATCTTGGTTGTAGTACCGTGCTCGTAGATTACCGCACCTTTACCCTACACTACCGTACTCCTACCGTATCTACTTCAGGACGTGAACACCGACTTCGGACCGGACGTGAAGCAGCCGAAGCAGGGCGAGCCCGCGAAGCAGCCCCCAGGCAGCGACCCCATGGGCGGAAGTGGACCAGGTGGGTTACTGTAGTTACAGTAACCAGCCAAGAGGATCACCAACTAACTGTTCAGGCACTGCCGATCCGAAGAAATCGCAGGTGAAGAGCCCGACGGAGAAGGGAGTGACTGCATCGGCATAGAGGGAAGGGGAGAGACGAAGTGGAGAATCGAAAGAGCGAACTGTAGAAGGAAATGAGATAAATCACTGTTTTGGGTGATGATTTGATACTCAAGCAACTAAGGATACAGAGTAGACTTTGAATGGTGGAGTAACCGGTTATAACACTTTCCTCGTAACCGGTCACGAATCAAGTGACCGGTCACATAAATTGTTATAACAGTTCAATTACGAAAAGTCACGTGCTATTGCAAATTGGATGGGCAAATTGAAATTGGATTTTTCGTAACCGGTTACGAGATTAATAATTAACCGGTTACGACGCCGGGTCAGTAACAATGGAAAGTGAGAATGATTGGTTGAAAAAATATCTCGTAATTGATCATTTGGTTATTGACCTGTTATTTTTCAAAGTATATACAGAGGGAATACATGGCTGAATCTTTGAAGCATTCCATCAATGTAGAAAAAAGAGTGTGTCTCCGATCGTAGATCAGAGATGATTTCGTCATGTATTTTGTCCAATCTTAGGCATATTGATAATAATAATAATTCTTTATCATGCGATATGATAAGGTGATTAGGAGTAAATGTTACAGGCAACTTATAAGCATGATAATACGATGTCATATCTAGATGACAAAGGGATACGATCAATTACAAATGAGAGTGAATTAGAGATACGAGGAGTAATCAATATTATGAATAGTTTTAACTCTGAGCGAGAACAAATCACTATTTCTAGAGATAACAATATTATTAGGTATACGATTCCACAGTGTTACAACTCTATTGGTGAGGAATGAGTGGTAGAGAGTGGATGTGGAGTGGTGTCTACGTAATTGGAAGAGATTGGGGCGTCAAGGTCTAGGAGGTGCAAGGTAAATAAAGGAGGGACAGCCTATGTCAACATCTGAATGAATCACTTTGTATATGAATGCTAAGTCAATAATGGAGCGACGGTATCCTAACGGTTCTAATTGAAAGTAACGCAAACGGTTAGGATAAGACCTGTCAGCGATGCCACATTTTAGGAGTACGAATTTGGTGAATTTACGCTGAACACGTTCGATGCTATTAGATAGATCTCTACTCTGGGGGGACCAAAGTTCAGAGCAATATTCGAGAATAGGGCGAACGTATGTAATAAATAGACGAGAATAGAGCTGCGGATTTTTGGAGACAAAAGTTCTTAGGATGTAAGAGCAACGAGAGCGGGCCTTTGAAATCTTACTAGATATGTGTGCACTAAACTCTAGTTTATTGGAATAGGTGACTCCTAGATCAGTAAACTGGGATACGGTTGGAAGAGAGGTGCCATTAAGAGAAAATGTGGAGGGAGGATGTGATCTTCCTATTTAGTTTCGGTCTTAGTGAGGGATACGGTAAGGCCCCAGTCGGTGGACCACTTAAACAGGATATCAAGAGAGGATTGGAGAGAAGCAGGGTCAGAGTAAGCCCAAAGTTTAACATCATCAGCATAGAGAATACAGTGAACGTTAGGAGGAAGTAAGGAGGGTAAGTCACTGATGTACAGGGAAAAGAGAAGAGGCCCTAAGACAGAGCCTTGGGGCACTCCTGAGGGGGCAGGGAATGAGGGGGAGGAAGAGGTATTGATTGAGACAGATTGTGATCTACCGAGTAAGAACGAACGAATCCATGATAAGAGGGATCCACAAATGCCTAGAAGTGAACATTTGTGGATGAGTAAGTCGATCGGGATAGAGTCAAAGGCACGTGAGAAATCGATAAATGCAACAGAAATGTAGTGGCCATCGTTAAGTGCAGAGTGCCATTGAGAGAAAGAGTTAAGAAGTGCGGAGGTGCACGATCTACGCGGGCGGAAACCGTGTTGGTAGGGGGAAATGAGATTGTTATCGGAAAGGTAGTTCCAAAGAGTCTCGCCTACGATTCTTTCCATAACTTTGGACGATGAGCAAGTGAGTGAGATGGGTCGATAAGAGGTGGCAGAATTTTTGGGTCCTTTGCGCTTATAGATTGCCTTGACTTTGGCAGTTTTCCAAATGGAGGGAGAAGTGCCATGGAGCAAGAATCTATTGAACAAGATGGAGAGAGGGATGCAAATATGTGGGGCAGTACGTTTAAGGAAGATGTAGGGGATGTGATCGGGAGAAGTGGATAAGCGGGGTGGGAGACGAGAGAGAAACTTCGCTACGAGGAGAGGGGAAATGTCGACGTAATCAATAGATGTGGGGGACGAAAGAGTGCAAGAGGAAGGGATAGGCAGAGAGGAGCTATTATACGAAGCAGTGAAATGTCGAGCTAGTTCACACGCCTTAGATATGTCAGAAACACAGAGAGAACCGTCGGGAGAGACTAGTGTAGGGATAGTATCGGATTGATCTTTAATACGTGTACTTGCATAAGAGAAGAAAGCTTTGAGGTTGTTTGATTTCACTAGACGGTTTTCTCTACTCCTAGCGGTGTGCTTAATCGATTGTTTAAGTGAGCGACAGGTCGAGAAATAGTCAGTGAAGGATCGTCTCCTGTACGACTTCCTACATTTACGTAAAAGGCGAATAGAGCGAGAGGAGAATCGGATACGCTTTCGATTGAAAGATCGAAGTGGTACCAAGCTGTCTATGATAGAATGAACAATCTCGAGGAAACTAGAGTAGAGAGAATCGGGATCGGACGAGGAGGATAGTAGAGAGGTCCAGTCTACAGAGTCAATCTGAGAGCAGATCGCACTCCAATCGACTCGACTGTAATCTCTACGGGGTGGATGCATGGGGGAAGGAAGAGAGATGGGAAGGGAGAAGTGGATAATGGAATGATCTAGAGATGGGAGTGGGGGTAAAACAACACAATCAGTAACTAGATGAGCATGTGAGGTAAAGACAAGATCTAGAGTATTCAGATTACGAGTGGGTGATGAGACAAGTTGAAGGAGAGGAAGGGACTGGGAGAAAGAGAGGAGAGCATGGGAATGAGGACTGGTCGATGAGAGGGAGAGAGAAGACCAATCGACTTCCTTACAGTTAAAGTCACCAACTAGGATAATGGGGGAGAGATGAGAACAGTTCAGATCATAGATATACTCTAGACACTCGTTAAAGGACTCAATACTACACGACGGACTACGATAGACACAAATAAAGATTAGGGAGATGTGAGGAGTAAGGATGACCTGACAAGAAACTAGTTGACAGTAAGCAGAAAAGGATCGGGATGAGATCAAGGAAGAAGGGAGCGTGCTATCTATAAGAATAGCGACTCCTCCACCTGGTGTGGAAAGATCTCGATCGGATCTGTATACTACGTATCGGTCAAAGGAAACAATAAAGAGTACAATGTTACAATAAAGAGTACAATGTCGAAGGAAAAGACATTGCTTGATGCATTTCTATTCTCGTGGTCATTCAATTCGATTGCATTGTCCTTCTTCTCCACAGATGAATCCAGAAGGACAGCACGAATCGGTGCAGCAAGTAGCCAGAGTCAGGGGACAACAGGCTGAGAATGGACAGTAAGGTAGGAATAGAGATTAGGATATTGAAGTATCTATGCCAAGCATAGGCGGTCTTTATCTTTAGCGCGGAGGTAGACGTTTGGCTGATCACCTGTGGATCCATCGGATCGGAGACAGCAGGTGTGATCCACTGCACATTGCCAGTCTCCATTGGGACAGATATTCGCCCCTATCTCGGGATCGTACTCAGCCAGGGTTACTGTAGAATGATACTGTGAGAGGAACATTATGAGTGAATGATGTTCCCTGCTAACTAACTGCTAATGATGTTAGTTTATCGATTAGCCCATAACATCCAATCAAACAAATCTTGATTCAATTTTAGCAAGCATAATGTTACCAAATCACACAGGAATCGTAGATAGTGAATACAATAGGGAATTTACTCACTTGTGATAGTCGAGACGAGAAGGAAGATGAGGAATGGAGAGGATGAAGACATTCCAAACTGAAACCAATACATGAAATTAGATGGGAGCCTTTTCTACGATTGTTTGAAACTTGAAAAACATCACAAAAATACCAAAAGAATCAATTAGAAGTGGGATGTGAATGGAAAAAAGTTTAATTTAGAGGGAGAAGCTTACAAGTTACATTTGGCTTGTTGCCAATAAAGGGCACTTTACGTCGCTATCAGAATTTTCATCGATCGGCCGATTTCTCGATGAATGATAAGAGAGAAGCGAGTGATCCTTTTCGTCATTCTTCAGGCACTCTCTCAATAAGCATTGCGTGCTACTCATACTCATTCTTTTCAATTCATACTTATTCATTTATCAATTAAAGATTGGCGGAATAACAGTGCATGATAATTGGTATGTCGAGATCAGAAGGTAGTTTAGAGATCGACGATCTTGCTCTTGATGGATGCGCAGGATGAACAGCAGAGCTGCAATTTAGCTCATGCTGTGTAAGAGCGACGGAGGATCTACCTTTGCGAAGTCTGCATTTCCACAATAGTGTTTCAGCTTTGCCTTCGAATACTTCTTGCACGTTTTTCCGTTGATATCTTGACATTCTGAAATCACAAATCAATCATTTTGATTATGAGAATGCAACTAACGCTTGATCCAATTGGGATCCACGACGCACTCTCCCCGGTGACACCACTGTAATAATTTTCCAATAGATAAATTGAAATTTCGAAAAATTAAAATACGTACAAATACTCGTCTCAACATTTCATTTCAGCAAAAAAATGAAATTTTAGAACACTTCGTGCTTGATATCTCGAGAGAGTATTCTACCTTTCCCATCCCACACGGAGTTCCATCCAAGGCGGGCAGGAATGGCTTCGTCTCGCAGGGTTCAAAACGCTTCCTGAAAATATTTTAAAATTTGAGAAAAAGTTCTGGAGGCATGGGGAATTGAACCCCAGCCCTCTCGCATGCTAAGCGAGCGCTCTACCACTGAGCTATGCCCCCGAGTGGGGGAAATCATCTCTCACCTACTCCTATCCTTGCACCACTGCTGTTGGCAGAGTTGAGTAGAACTGTGCTGGCGAGGATTCTAAATGACAGATTTGTCAAGGATAGTTATATAAAAAAGACGACGTGCTGGATGATTAGAACGAATAGTAATCGAACCGGGCAAACAGAATAATGAGGCCCGAATGCGGCCTGGCAAACTTGACCTGTCGTGAAATTGGTACCTGTAATGAGCGAAATAGCAATATTGATCAACGGAATACAGTATTGATTAATATTACGGTAGTTTACCTGGTGGAGGTGGAGGAGGAAGTGGAGGAGTGACTCGCAGTCTCTTGTGAACACACCAGGAGGAAGGGTCTCTGAAGGAAGACTAAGAAATCAATTATTCATTCCGAAAGAATTGAATACCTATACATGCATCGAAAAAATTAAACGTTATTATAGTTTAGCCAAAACACTTCGAAACACTGACTTCAAGAAGCTCTCGATGTGATTCTGGCTGCAGCTGGAGAGTTTGTACGCATTCTGCCCTGCTGGAATTGAACAAATTTGGTGAAAATATTAATGCTGGTCTCGATGCTAGTCTCTATCTTTAGCTTCTATAACGAGATTTTTAAACGTGGTAAAAGTGACCTTTTGGGGAAGGAGACATGAGGAAGTTGTGATAGACTGGACACTCGGGCGATTCCACCTCCAGACCATCGTGGAATGCACCTAGACTGCAAGGGAAATAATATTTTTTTATCTCAAATGAAGTTGGACGGGAAGGTGAGGAAGTTGTGTATCTACCTGTGTACTAATTCATGGGCAGCGATGACTGCAGTGGCCATTCCTCCCACGTCCTCGATCACGGAAGAAGACTCGCCCTGAGGAGACCATTTGGAATGGAGAAGTAGAAGAGCCAAATGTGAGCTATGATCGGTCAAGGAAAGATCGAAGAGGAGTAAGTCTCTCCATTCACTAGCTCTTGTTCCTCTGACCACAAGAGAGATCTTCTCTCTTCTTCTCTCACCGGTCTGCACATCTGTCGTACGTATGCGATGCCCTGTGTTGCTGTATCCCCTGAAAGGGAGAGTTGGAAATGCTGCTATCGTCTCCTCGTATTCAAAGTGCTACAAACGGAAGGAAAAATACGAGCATGTTTTATAATTTTATTTAAACTTTTTTATCAGGTTGTCTCAAAAGTTTCTGATTATTTTCATTTTCTCATGTTTTCACCTCCCCTGTCTTTGGATGTTGACCGATTTACTTATGGTCTTCTACCATATATAGGGGCTTGGGTTCTCTATCTAACGCACATTGCCTCAGTCCTTAAGAGCTCGTAATATTCTCGCATAAACTCTGAAATTCAACGAGATGGGCAAAGGGACTAACTTTTCAAAGGTTTAAAATTCTTCGGAAAACCATGTGAGGTGCAAATTTAATACACTACCGTAAAGTACTCCCCTTAGGTTATTAACTGGTCATATTTGATAGATGTACTTTTATATCCACGTATATAAGGAGCGCGCAATCTGCAAACTGTACTTGCTGGTAATTCACGAGGTAGCATCAATAGATCCTGGATTTGTATTGAGGATCCGATGGAGCTCATTTGCGGTGATTTGTGAAGTTCTTTCCCCAATAAATAAATGAATAGAATTATGAAATATTTGAACCATCCATTATAGCGTTTAGCTTATCGGAATGTGGAAGTCCAATCTCAAGCATTAAAATATGGAATTTTCACAACCTCCCGTTCGAAGTAAGCATTTCCGTATTTTACGAGGTTATCTGAACAATTAGTCCTTGGACTATCCCTCATTCACCAGGCAGAATCAACAGGGCAATCCTATTCGAGAATTCATCATCAGCAAAATGCTCCAAAAATAGGCATATTTCGACCTTTCGGCAAAAATAATTCATTTCTCTCATACCACGTATCAGAGTTTAGATTTCAATGCATGGTAGTATTACACTACCAAGACCCTAACTCCTGCTAAAAGGAAAATTGAAACATCCGATGGTGACGAGAGAAAACTTGAAAAATTAAAAAGTCAGAAACTTTTGAGACAACCTAATATTCCTACCTGCAGCCGTCAGTAGGTCAAACTTCGTGAGCATAATCGCGTGATCGTGAACAGGGAGCAGATCGTAGTTTATCTTAATATTTCAGTGGATTATACTCAATTTTCGATCAAAATCCCAATGTGTTATTCATATATCATAGTTGGAAATGAGATTGTAAGAGAACGCGGTGAATTTGATTGGCTTAGCTCCAACCTTGATCCAATTTGTAAGCCTGGTGAGCGCAATGGAAGATGGGAGGGAATAGGACATTCTGGAAATAGGATTGATCTAATTAACATTTGGGCTCTTGCAAACAAAATGAGAAAGACCATCGATAGAATTAAAGTATGCGATGAAAAACGAGACTCTTCTATTCTCGCTCCAGTATTATTCATAGATCAAAGATCAGTCTCACTCTGTCGTGTTTCCTGTATCTGACTCGTCGAAACCCTCGAATCCTTCAGACAGTGTAACATTTCCGTCACTTGTCGAGTTGAACGTCGAATCATATTCGAGGAATCCGTTTCTGTAGGAGATTGAATATAATGTTTCTTTTATTTCATGATATCTATTTTTACCTCTCTGAAAATGGACACTCACTTGAGAGGGCAATCATCTCTCCTACTCGCAACGAATGATCCAACCATCCTCAATTCGAAGGCGTGCGACCCGTAGAAATCAGAGAAGATAAGTCGAAGCTACAATTACTTTCTTTCAATTCATGATGGAATGTACTCTACTATGAAATGCACATTCAACGTAGAAATTCGATTTAATACGAATTGTTGTATAAAATTCCAATCGATAATCGATAACCTGCTCGAAGATGACACGCATGTAATCATTGAGGGCATGCGTAGCATGGTCTTCATTCCCTCCAGCCATTTCCAGAAACGCCTACAATTGAAATCAAATGAAATAATCAACTTTTCTCACATGACTCCACCTCTCTGCATCTCATTTACCTCATACTCAGAGTGATCAGAAATGAACAGCAGATCGATTCCCAGCTTGTCACTACAATCAGCCAATTTAATTTAAAATTGGTTTAGATAAAAATTTAAAATTGGTTTAGATAAAAAACTTCCGCATTTTCCTCACCGATATATGGGTCTATCCGGCTCGTGGAGTAGAAGCCTGTGGGCCTGAAAATAATATTCGTCCGAATTTATGTAATCTTTATCGAGTTCCAGTAATACCAACCCTGAGGCGAACAACATCAATGCCTACTTCATATTTCTTTCTCATACGAACTCTTCACCGCCAAAAACATCTGTTCACAATAGTCATAAATATAAATTTCTTGAGTAGTGTGAGAATGCAAGTGTGGATCTGCACAGAATGGGAGAGAGAGTGTACAAGAAGAGGTTCCTCTAAGATTTCCTGGCTGAGCCCCATCTGTTGGTTGTGCCCAGCTAATTCACGTAATGGGATTGGGCTCGAAAAGGCCCCGTAAAAGGGGTGAGCCCTCTTAGATTTCTCCCTTCCGAGAAGAGAAGGAAGAGGAGGGGGATGGATGAAGAAGGGCTGGAGCCAATGAGGTCCAGTATCCTCTCTATCCTCCTTTGTTTTTGCTCGTTTCCTGACGCATTCTTTTCTCTTTGACTCTTGCTTTCTCACCGCGTAATGCCATCTTCTCTAATATCAAGAATAAGTTACCATATGTTATAAATTCTAACCTTTCTAAAGACGACTCCTTGATTAACTTCCTTGCGAGTAAAGACCACTCCCGATTCTATATTTCGTATCATCGTAAATATTTTCGAAAGAGGAAACCTGCGAGCTCCGTTCCAAAAAGCAGCAATAGAAACCACATCGCTCCTCCTAAAATGGATGTTGAGTAAAATGAACGGATACGAGCACGTGGCCAATTAAGACCATGCGTTAATTACTGAAAATATGAAATAAAATATATCATAGTAAAATCTAGACTTTTACAAACGATAGGAATTGTACAAGCCGCAGCTGCGTTTTTCGATTTTCTTGCAACAGATGATGAAACTATGTACTATTTTAGATTGTGTCCACACACCGGAATCTTCGGTTGTACACGATGGACGTGAGGTGTAGTAGCTCACTCTCTGCTTTGTAATGTTTCAAAATATTCTTCCTATCATCCCGAGATCCTTCCTGTCACAACGCGCGCCCATCAAAACTTGTGGCGAGCCCTAGCCAATCTTTCTCAGTCCCGCTCTCTTCCTTTCCCATGATCTCTCGCTCTCTATGATCAACGAGGAATTGGTGTGCTTGAAGAAGAGTGGAAAAGGTTGAGAGGAAGCTATCAATCACACTTCGTCCTCAGGGGACTCGAATAAGGGCGCGCAATCGAGGAAAAGAAGGGTCGAGATTGATGAAAATAGAAGATTCTCACTTTTATCCTCTCGAAATCTAGATTGAAAGGGGAGGATATATCAGAGGTCAAGAAGGGAATAGAAGGGACTGTTAGTCGGGAGTCCATCTGGTTCCATCCATTGACCCTTCTTTCTCTAATCGCTGATCAAGTGCTCCCTTGAGAGAGAATGATTCCAGATGTCGAGGATGGACGGGGAGAGAACACCGAACTTAGAGTTATCGAGAGAGTTCAACTGAGATGGTGAATTGATGGGAGAAAAACTATTGTAATTTTCCAGCTGATAGCGATTGGATTTAGCAAAAAACAAGTAATCAGCTTGATTTTAGTTGTCTTGCATTATATTCTATTCTCCTCCTGATGTCCACGAGTCTATTTATTAGATCATACTGTATGCATTTCCATTTCTTTGTAAGTTTCCTTCGGAACGTTAGTTGCTCTGAAACAAGTTTGGGTCTGCGAGTTCCTTCTTCTATCACAATCTCTCATCCATTGTCCCCCATTCGCTTGTCTCATTCTTGGAAGAAGTTTGTCCTCTAGAGACATTCAATGGAGAGAGTGCCAGGAACAAAAGTTGGGACGGAATATCCCAATTTCATTTAATTCCTCCAGATAACGGTTCCGATGCGAATATGCCTAAAAGACGCGTTATTAAGGTGAGGGGTTGGCATGCGTCGTGGAAGGTTGAACACTCGCCGTACACTCTTCGTCTCTGATATTCCACCCAATACTAGGACATCCCCGTATTCGGTTACACATGTACATGAAATCGGAGTCTTCGTCCACCCTCTCAAGGTGATTCCATCCTTCTGAGAGAGGGTGGGAATTGAATGCTGTCTCTCCGCATTTGCATGTTCTCTCGTCTCTCGTAGAAGGGAGAGATCCAAGGAAAGGAGGAATGCACTCCAATCTTCCAATTGATTCCCTTGTTTGATACTAACTGCAGCAGGGAGACTCGTCTCCAAATCTGGTTGGTATTGAATGGGAGATGGAAGGAGAGGAGAGAGTGGAGGAGATTCAGAAGAAGCAGTCGAGAGGAGACGAATCTTTACTCCAATCAAAGGAGGAAGAAGAGAGGGGAGGAGGAGGGGGAGATAGAAGGATGTCTCTGGACTAGTGTGGGTACGAGTTCGTGACCCTTCGTCCTCTGAGAGTTCGAAGAGGATGTCTTTGATCTCGTTCATCGATTCTCCTTCTCCTTCTACGTCATATGCATCGATTCCCGATGAACGGCGTGCCTCGGATGACGTGGTGATGATGAAGAAGAAGATGAAGAGACGATCGAAGTCAGTCCTCGATGAATTGAGGAAAGGCGAAGAGAGGAGGCACTCCCTTGTCGATGGGTACGTCCATATCTACTCTTCCCCTACCATTTCCATTATCGGTCGATAGACATCACAACAGAAAACCACTACGCAATACGTGGTGGGTATTATTCATTTCCCTACTCGTTCTCTAGTGTTTCTGCCCTCTGATTCCTTCTGATCTAGTCACGGATCTCAATGGAAGCTTCTCTCTTCTCTCTTTGTTCCTGGTTCCTCTTCGTTCTCAAGGGAATGGACAGCTGGTTGTCAGCATGCGGTCGTACGTCCTTCTCAAAGGGGAGAGGGGAACCAGGATAGATTCCCACGGGATTCCCCATTCTGAGTTCTCCATGAGCTTACGAGAGACTCGAAGCATCCCTCCATCCTCAGTTCCTTTCTTATGAGGACTGTAAAAAAGAATAGGATTCGATCATCTTCATGATAGAGGTCGCTATAATCTCAAGTGACCAGTGGACCCATTGAATAGTGAGAAATCGCTCCTTTTAACATGGATCGGGGAGCAGGATTCTAAAAGGAGAAGGTAGGGAAAATGATCTGATTCATCTCGTTTGACGTGCTCCTCGGTTGTGTCCAAACTGCGACGTGAGGATGGGGAACGGCAATTGGTGTGGTCACTCTCTCGCCTCTTCCTTTTCGTCTCTCGGGAAGAGATCGATAGTCCTATAGGAGACGAAGACATTCTCTCTCTTTCCCCTTCTCTCTTCTCTCATCCCCTCTCTCCCTCTCTCCTTCCTTCGACCATGGACCTCTGCTGCACTCGGACAATCTAAACAAGAGCAGTCTTTGCGACGGAATGAGCGAGAGGTGACGAGTTTACATCTTGCAGGAGGAAGTGAGAGAGTGAGAGAGAATCGCTCCTTTTGTTGGATTGCTGATGCATTCTCGATTTAGTACCTCATCAGCAATTTTGATATCATTGTGAATCACCATTTGCGATCCTGTTCCACAAATCATTGCCCATTTTAAAATTCATCTTGCAAGTTCTTCTTATTGTCAGCGGTTTTCGGTCCTCCTATACTTAGAGACCACAAGGCGCTCTGTCAACATCGTAACACGAGGCAATTTTTAAGCCTAATTCAACCCTAACGGTCTGAATAAGACAATGCTTTTTGATTTAAGGCGATATCTTCACTCTGCTCCGAGTTATTATAAAAAAAACCTCAATCTCGCTCTCAACGGGGGAATGCTCGAAATCGGGATAGTGGGAAGAATATGCACGGCGGAAAGAAAATACCCAACTCCTTATCGCCGCCGCGCAGCTGCTCGCTCGGTGTGGTGGTAGAGGTCTAGCTCTCGCTTCCCGAACAGTCGGGTTCGAATCCCCACGGTTGAAAGTGGTTTGCATTTTTTTGCAATTATTTTTCAAATTCTTTTTACCTTTACGGCGGATCGAAAAAACATTCCTCAGTCTTCCAATTTTGCATGATGTATCTTACTGATGGGAACTACAAATCACGAGTGGAGCAGCTGTACACGAATACAATGAACCATTTTACGCCTATTCTGATTTTAATTAGCGTATGCTGACCTAATTAGAGTTGATTGATCAAGCTGCTCCACTGACCATTTATGAAGGATCCTAAGAGCTACCGAAATCGCTTTTGATCGCCCGATTTGGTTGAGAATTCGAGGCGCCGTGGCTCTTGCGGATTTTGAGCGAGTTCTGTATTCCCGAAAGTGGGCGTGGCATGCGGTCTCTACCTATACTAAATATTTGATTAGTTATGTATCGAATCTCTGTACGAATCTTTATTTTATTATTTTTTTCTCACTGGATTGTTAGATAGATCAATTGCACGCTGGACAAAAGGCGCTCTCCCGTTGGCACTATAGCGAGTCGTCTCTAGCAGCGAGAATATTCCCCCTCAACCCAATTGACAGCCCCCCCCCCCTGCCCAAAATATAATACGGTGTCCTTCTTCTATTCATCTCCTCTCGCTTCGCTGAATTCATGCCCACTCCTTCCCTTTCTTCTTCTTCTCCCCCGTCGTCCACGCACGTTTCCTCCACTATTCAATCACTGATCCATCGTCAACCTTCGGTGTGCACTCCTATTTCCTTCTGATTTTCCCATGCAGCAATATCTTATCTTGAGGAATTTGTTTCTTGATCATTGCCCAAGTTTCGGGTTGCAGTTTGTTCGGATCCCCGTCTATCACAATAGCATAATTTAGCCGCATTAGCTTGCGTCCTCGTTAATTCATTTACGGAGAAGCACAAAATTAGTCACCTTTTTCAATCTCGTGTAGACTCATCCCAATCCCTTCACTCCTGTTCAATTCTTGCAGGCCATGATTGCAAAATAGTGGGTAGAAAGTGTATGGTATCCTATCAACAATATCCTCCGACCCTTCATTCGCACCTCCCCTGCCACACAATCCTTCTCATCGCTGTAACATCCAGGATGGGGTTCCCCCTTGATTCCTCCTCTTCCTCGTTCGATGGCCTCCTCAAAGTCGTGTGATGCTGCCGAATTCCCACCAGAATTCATCACTCATAGACGCGTCTTGACCTATGCCCGCTCCCTTCTCTCGATACATACATCTTCCCTTCCTCTCCACTCTTCCTCTCTTCCTCCTCTCTATCCTTCTTCTCTCTCTTCCCTCGACCACTCTAAGAGACTCCCATCCACTGGTCTCTTCTTTCACTGTTCGTCTCCTCTTCTTTACTCACCTCCCACATCGAAAGACTTCCTCCTTTTAGCAGTATGTCTTCCTATTTCGACAGGTATACGCTTTTATAAGTTTTTACGTTTTTTGTACGCTTTTTGTCATCCGAATTTCAACAATTTCTTTTCGGTTGTTGTTACTCTGCGTTGTCTGGTTGGTTGTCTTGGCAGTAATTAGTTAATCTCGTTACTCTCACCGCAGATCCACTCCAATTTAGAAGATTGATTAAACTCATTCCAATTTGTTCGCTTTCTCGTCTATCATCCAGGGTGCGTAAAGAAGAAAGAGAGATCATTGGTCTAATTCTTCCTTCGTCTTTTGCTCGAGGAACGGATGGAACCTCTTGATTGTTCTTCCCTTTCCCCTCTTCCTTCCACATTACAGTCCTCCTCATTTGACTCTTCCCCTCATTTCTCCTATTCTAATGGCCGATGGGACGTCGCCCCGACTAGGGAACGACCGAGTCTCTCTCTCACTCTCACACACTCTCTCCTTCGTCAGAGAGAGTGAGAGAGCGTGGAGAACGAGGAGAGCACCCGCTCGAGGGGGGCTAGTTTGTTGGTGGTTGAGCAGCGGGGTCTTACTCCACTCTCCGCTCCCCCTTCCCTCTCTTTCCCCGACTGTTTTTCGTCTCTGATTCTCTCAATTTCATGCGATCTCTCTCCTACTTTCATCGGATACCCAATGGGCCATTACAGCAGCAGATGACGAGGAGTGTGGTCAGTGGAGAGAGGGGGGAGGGAGGGAGGGGGGAGAGAGAGGGAGAGGGAGAGGGAGAGGGAGAGAGAAGACGAAGTGAAGAGAGTTAGAGACGTGGAATTATTCTCCTATTGAACTATGCTAAAGCATCTTCACTGTAGGTCGTTTCGACTATCCGTTTCTTTCTCCTTCAACGCATTTGATAGTTCGAGTCGGTCCGATATATCCCTTCATCCAAACTGAGAATCACTCTTCTATCCATGCCATGGAGGGAATGGAAGAGCGAGTTTGAATCGGATTGGCCACTTCTCAATGCATGGAAGTCCCTGCGCGAACCTCATATTGGCAGTTCTCCTAACACTCGAAGTTCATTTGACTCGGAGATTCGTTTCTACCTTCAGTTGCATTTCTAGCGAGAACGCAATATTTTCCGTACATTCATTGGTATTCATTGTTTATCCGTGGATGGGATGCTGCAACTCAGCAGAAGTCCTGCAAGATCCTTCGTTCTCTTCCCAATCCTTCTCCTTCTCATTTCTCTCGTTCTTCCCATAAACTCGGAATCTGATCTCGTATAAATGAATGGGACGAGCAACGAGCGAATCGACCACTCTTCCCCTTGATATAATGGATGTTCATGGCCCGTTCTCCATCCTCGAAGCTGCTCCTTCTTCTCTCCTCTTATGCCAGCTGTGCTTTTCGCATTCCCCTCGCCAAGCAGTTCCTTCCTGCCTTCTTCTAATCAGCTTTCCCCACTCAGTCATAATCTCCACTTTAAATCTCCACCTTTCCTCTTCTTTCAACTTCCTTTTCAACCAAGGAATGTGTAAATGTTTCCTGGTTGGGGGGGGGGGGGGGGGTTCTCTTCCATATGAATCCTCTTTTCTCCATTCTTCCTTTTGCTGCTCATCTTTAAGAGACGAACGCGCTTTTATTTATTGTCTCTCCGAAGGATTCTTGGGGCCATTTTTCTTCAGGGCAACTAGTGTGACGTCAATTCTCCTCCTAAATCATCTTTGCAGAGAGCTCGAAACGAAATTTCGGTGTCTAAAGAGGAATTCGATTGCAGAATGAAGAAGTTCTTTGGACGGAAGAAACTGAAGAAGTCGAAGTCGGATATTCCGCCATCTGAAGGGACGAATGGAGTGGGCAATGGAACTCTCAAGGATGGACACATTCCCAGCAGCAAGAGCACTAATCTGTGAGCTCAATCTGACTCTTCCTAAACATTTTATCTATTAAAACTGTACCGAATATTCGTTCCGTTATTTTTCAAATAAGTGAATTCAAAACAACAGAACGGATTTTTAACGGGTCCCCAAGAAGAAAACCAATTATTCCTTCAATTGCGTTCTGGTATAAATAGGCAACTTCCGGAATTTCCAGAGCACTTTGCTCAGATTGAGAAACAGAGTGTTCCTCAAAGAGTCGAGTATTCAGGTTAAATATGAATAAACTCTCAAAATGAGTTAAGAGATTCACTTCAGAATATATATCGGTATAAGTTAATCTGTGAATAAATGTCTTGTTTTGAGGCATGCTGCATGTTCTTCTGATGAATGGGCAGTCTGCTCCTCGATGAGTGAAGGAGAACGAAGAAAGGTAAAGAATTGACTACCCTTGTGAAGAGAATACACATATGAATTGATTAGTGTCCCATATTTTGTCATCATTTATGTGAGGGAGCCTACGTGCTTATATACAAGAATTCATTCCTAAAGAAAGATTATCTAAGATTTATGTGCTTTCTCTTCTTCTCCCTTCATAACGGTGATATTCGACAGCAGAAGTTCGATTCTGAGCTGGACAAGCACATGATGCAGACGATCACCGATGTGAAGTACATCCTCAAGAGAGGAGCCAAGTTCACTGCTGTCGGTATGTCCATTTACTCTTCTCCGGGATGCATTGTTAGAACAATTGAGGGCTTTCAAAAACAACATCATCATCTCTTTTTTTCGATATAGAAGATGCTACTGTCATATTTATTCAATTAGTGCAACCAAGTAAATTGCAGGAGAAGTGAACTTCCAACGAGGATGCCTTGATGCGCACAACAACGTGAGGCAAAAGTACGGAAACCCCCCGCTGCAGTGGTCGCAGGTTAGATTGACTTTTCTTACTTTGCTTTTGATCTTGTGGGAATTACAAGATATAGCCTCCTGTTAGGGATGCGTTGTATCAAATAGAGAAGATTTCTACTGAGTGTCGCAGGAACTGGCGGATCTCGCTCACTCGTGGGCTACGAAGGTAGCTGACCGAGGGAGGGTACTCTACCCTGAGATGCCAGGTAAGTCTTACCCAACTTGTCCTTGTTCAGAAAGGATCAGAAAATGCCAAAAGATTTCAAGAAAAAAATAAAATTATGTCCCAAAACGTTAATTATCAAGTCCTGGAATGCGTTAAACAATTAAATATCGCGCTTCAGGGATCGGGGAGAATATGGCAGTGAAGACGGCATCGGAGACCTCTCATCTCCCCACGGGGGATGAGATCGTCGCTGAGTGGGAGAACGAGGCACGGGCTTTCGACTTCGACAAACCACGATGGCATCCCAGTGAGAATTAACCTCTTGTTATCGAAGAGTTGAAGGGTATTTGAAAAATTTTATCTAGTTTTTTTGCAAAACGTAAAAGAGGTAGATCTCTTACAAACAGTCAGCATTGAAATAAAACTATGGTTCTGCTTTCAGAGTGTCAGCACTTCTCACAGATGGTCTGGCGGGATTCACAGGTAAGGGAACTTATGATAAGTTATGGGTTTCCTCCGATTTTCTTTACACTACAGGAAGCGTTCCTTACGCGTCTCAGGCGGAGACATATCATTTTAAATAAAATAATAATAAATTATAGGAAATGGGCGTGGCACGAGAATGGAATACCGAGAAAAATTGCGTGGCGATCGTAGCACTCTATCGGCCTGGAGGGAACAGCAATGCACCTGGTGAGTAGTCTTCTGCTGAATAATGGATTAAATAGCGATATAGTGTAGATACGAAAAGAGCATCTTTACTTGACATGCACTATCCAACGTTTAATTAGTACACGCACAAATAAAATGTTAGGGGTTAGGATATTTTCCTAAATATCCGCGAAAACTTTTTAATTAGTACACAAAATATCATTCTCTTATAATTTTCCATATTTTCTCGTTATCAAGAAAAAGTGTACTTTAGGTGAATACGCGGCAAATGTTGGATCTCGGGACGCATCCCTGTCTCCTTCTCGATCTCTCGCTTCCAACCTCAAACGGGTCACTATCTCAACTCCCCAGAAGACGGGGGAGACCAATCATAAATAGATCATTCTCATATATGTAATTGATTTTATAGAAGAAATGTAAGTGACGGAATCTTCATCATAGTGCAGTCCAATCAAGAGACTCTGTCACTTGTTTCTAACTAATCCGTTGCATTTCTCATACTTCGAGATCTCCAATTAAGAGAGTTTAAATTCTTATTTCAAGTCTAGTCATCTAAATATTCCATTCTAAACCGTACACTCCACGATGTTTCACTATTCCCGTTCACTGGCTTTGAGCCTCTCCGACGCCATTTCGGCCCCTTTCTCTCATTCCTTCACAGGTCTCATCTTTTTGCTAGTCCACTGATGGTCGTTACATCTCGATATAGGAAATATCTCCATTTCGATCATTCCTCGTTAATTATCGAGACGAGAAATCAATTGAAATGGAGGGATTCAATTCTTCTCCCCTCTTCCTCCTTCCTTCTCTCCGTGCTTTCTCTCCCCATTCGGTGCTTGATTACTTACACTCACACGATTTCATCTATGATTTTCTTTTCTTGCCTTTTCTATGATCTCTTCTTTGTTTCGTTTCTGCTTGGCACCACTGCCACTATTCGAAATTATTATAAAATTCTTTATCATCAAATCAATCGTCAACATACAAATCAGTGGAAAAAGTGGCACAGTGTTCATAGGAAGAAAAAAGAATGAATCAATGAAATCCGATATTTGAGCACGATTTTCTTACTGTGTTTCTGGCTCGGAGATGCCCGTAAGGAAGTGAATGCCATGTGATTGAGAAGGAAGGAAGGATGTGTAACGAGGAACGAGGGAAGGAATCTAACTGGTGAGAAAGAGAACTACCTCCAAGGGGATACTCTGCATTGTGCAAGGTCTGGTCTGGTAGTGTGTGTGACACACCGACGAGTTACCGTAATCTACGACTCCGAAGTGGTTGAGAATGCAGGGAAAATATGGTGTGAGGGGAGGAAGCTCGAATCGATTTGGGAGTATGCAATTGGTAAGAGAAAGGAATGGCGAAGAGTGGAAAGGCTGAATGGGACAGATCCGAAGGGTACTCGTAGTGTAGAATGGGAGAAGAAGGAAGGATTACGGTAGGGAGGGGAAGTGATGGGAGAGAGAGAGAGGGAGAGCTCATTACTACAAGGATGACCGACAATGAGTCTGGATCTCATAGCTACGCCTTCTCATTCGAATGATGGACTAAAGGAATTGGGGGGAGTCAGATGAGTACTCAAAGAGAATCAGTGTAGTGATCTGGCAGGTTGATTTCGACCCCTAGAAGAATCCCGGTATGACTCGTACGGAATTGATATAATGAGGGAAGGGAATCCTAACGACGTACGGGGAAGGGCAACTACGATCTCAGTTGTTGTTCACTCCATTTCGAGATTGTTTAGCAGAAATGGATTGAGGTCCGAGTAGATTTCGACTCTCGTCATCTCGATCATCTTTGAGAGGAGGAGAGAGAGGAGTCATCGGAGTCAGGGGAGTCCTGAAGGGGAATCAGAGATTTGAGAAGATCGATGAATATTTGTGAAAATGACGAGTGTAGGTAC
Organism: Pristionchus mayeri; assembly: GCA_036245805.1. Taxonomy (NCBI): domain Eukaryota; kingdom Metazoa; phylum Nematoda; class Chromadorea; order Rhabditida; family Neodiplogasteridae; genus Pristionchus; species Pristionchus mayeri. The sequence goes on along the minus strand of BTRK01000006.1, from coordinate 33,693,161 downwards.
TCCTTACTAGGGAGTGATCTACTAGGGAATAGGAGTTCGACCTGGTTCCCTCTCTCTCAGCAGGGCTCTCTCTACTGCTCCCCTCCTTGTCTTTCCTCATCGTCGCTGCCGATCCAACCACCTACAAATCGAGAGAATTGCTAAGATGCGGAGACAATGGAAAGAGTTGAATGGTGGATTGGTACCGTGATGGCGATGCTTCGATCGTTCTCTGAGTGATTCAACTCGCTCGGTCTGATCATCGTCATCTTCGTGTACGTCTCCGATGCTCTTCTTCCTCTGCTCGCAGCACAGAGGAAGTTCTTCCATCGATCGGGAACGAAGATGCGACAGAACTCCTGCAGGAACACAATCAGCAAATGATCATTAATTACATTTCATTTTCATCCGAAATACGGTGACGTTATGGCAACGTACATGTCTGAATTGGCCTGACATAATGCAGTAGATGATGAAGGAAGTGCACGCTCCACAGAGAGACAACAGATCGAGCAGGTCGCCTGAATCAAGATTATCGTATTGTGTCAGGTTATTTGACGTAAAATATAATGTGAATGCCTACCCAGGCTGTTGTATACGTGTATCCGGAATTCCTCGGAGAAGACTCCAGAGAGGACCGCCATCACTCCTGAATCAGTTCATGTTTTTGATTATCCATTCTATGTTTGCATTTTCTAGAGCTCTGACGTAGTTTCTTTGGATGCGTTCATCAGAGCATGAGGGTTACGGTAATTGTAAACCTTGGGGCAGTTCTGTGATCAGGAGTACTGCAACGATGGCGAGCAGCATGTGAGTCGTCCTATCAGTTCTCTCCCCTCGAGTTGTCGTCGTCGCCCTGCAATCATCCCTTCCATTCATCTGGAGTTATCCACCTGCACTATCCGCAGGTCGCACCACTACAGTACCCTCACACTTCACTATAAATCGCGGACTGATCGGACCAAGCCACTGCACTAGGGACGCGAGACACGAGGTTAGCAGACACACTCTTCCCGGTCGGTGAGTATACACTATTCAGAAAAATCCATAAAATCAAAAAAATGGGAGAAGCTTTCTATTTAGAGTTTTATGATATTATTTTTTATTTGGCACCATTTCACTGAGTAGATTCCCCACAAAAGACAAAGGGAAGGAAGGAATCAGGCTGGTCATCACACGGTTAGGCGAGAGGAAAGGGATTCACTCTACATTTTAATACCACACACTATTTTCTCAACAAGACGGACGACCCTCTGACAATTGTGGCAATTATTCGACTCTCCCCAAATAGCACCAGACAGAGGGAGAGATCGTGCGATTTGGAGAGAGTCAGACAGGCATGAGGACAGCTACGAGTACATCAGGCTAGTTACCTAAGCGAGCTATTTCGCACGAAGCGGCCGATCCTTGAATGAAAAGACAATTGATTATCGAATTCAGGAAAGGGTAATTATGATGTAAGCACTCGGGATAAAGAGAAGAAGTTCGATACGAGAGGTTTGAGGTTTCGGTGCAGTCTGAATGGATGAAGGGATGACAGCATACCGTAGACTGGGTGTTCTCTGCATGGTCGATTGGCCGACATTCGACGCCTGGCGAGAATGAGGAGCGGGTTTGTTAAGATTCCCGTTGATTTGTCGGCCATGCTGAGAGGATTTGAGAAGACGCGCGTGGTTGGCCTTCACCTGAAAATCAACTCTGTCGGAATAGTTCAGCGATAAATGTGATACAGATGAAATATTGATTGCATGAACTGACCTCCTTCAGAATCCTGAGTAGCAAAGCGACGAGAACAGTGAGGACGATGCAGGGAATGACCTTGAAGATCAGACCAGAGATCCAGAATGCAGCACGGAACACCTGCAGGGGTACTGTAGAGGGCAGTAATTGATATGATCAGCTGAGGTTAACGTTACTTGCTACTGCATGTCATTTGACTTTGCGTGCATTGATTTTCTGTGTTTGTAATCTTGTCAATTTTTGAATGCCCAACGTTCGATAAACCTTATGTACCTTATGTGCGAAGGAATGAATGGCATTTATTTCTAACTCCACACCTCAACAACACAATCCACCATCGCTCCTACGCGTCAATAATCATTGTGGATGGCTCGGATTACTATTTGCACTCTCTGCGAAAGGAGAGGCGAGAGATTGGAGGGTGCTCGTGCTTATGATTAGCCACTCAGTCAAGTGCACTGGAGGAAGGAGGAATACAGGAAGTAATTGATGATGTGCAAAACAATTCAACCATTCCCAGCTTTCCATCCCTCTTCTATTATTGCCAATTGGCTCGATATTTGATCCCTTCCCCCCCTTCCCCGACCCTTGCTGCTATGCAACAACCTACCGAATAGATCTAATCGACGGACATCCGTTTCTTGCACATCCTTATGTTATTCTTGCAACCTAACGGAATGAATGAATGAATAAATGAATGAACGAGTGGTATCATCAGACTTTAATTTCCATTATGACCTAGCAAAGTGCCTTGCATGGCGAAGAAATATGGCCATTCCCTCCTTCGTATTCCATTCGATCCCCATCCTGTCTTCCTCCTTCTTTCGCATCTCTCACGCATGTTTTCGTCGTGGTTCCTCTGATTCGACCCTTCACACTGACAGACACTACCCCCTCTCTCTCCTCTCCTGATCTGCTGGGTTTGTCACTTGTTTTCCTGTTCTTCCTTCCTCCAGAATCGACGAGAATGCATGCTCTCTTCCTCCAGAGTGGAGCACGAGTAGATGAGAGGCATTCGCATCTCCTCCAGACAGTCACTCCCCCCATTGGAGAGACCTAATCCCATTCTCACAGAAGCATCTCAATTCGAGAAATCACTGAATCATAGCCCAAACGCATAAATATCCCCACTGCATCAGCAAGAAAATACGAGAACGAGCTCGTTTTGTTCCCAAAATAGTTAAGTCAAGCGTACGTCATGTTTGTGTCAGCATCGGTAGTTAGAAATAAACGTGTATGCGTATGACAAATGATAATTTAGAAATAGATGGTTGAATATCACAAATAGAGAGTGTATCTGACCATGCATCCATTGGCAGTGGCCATCTCAGCTATTCCAGGGAGGAATGCTACTGCATTGACGTCACTGAAAAGAATTCAATATTTGCGAAATTCTGTTTTTTCTCAAGAAATCCAAAATTCGTGATCGTAAAATTGATGTAAAGTAGATAAAAGGTAGCTGCTCACTTGGTGTCCTCTGGGATGCACATCTCCGACAGTAATCGCTCGTCGATCTACAACAATTCACTTTTCTATATCATTATCAGTGAGTCGAAAATTGCAGCTTGAATTGCATTGATTTGCAATTTTAGGTATTGATTTGTCGTGTTCCTGACTTCGGACGAAATAAGAATACAATTTTTATGTATTCCTTCTAAAATATATTGCAAAAGTTACCGATTAAAACAATTCAAATCTTAGTGACCTTATAGGTGAGGAAGTTGGGGATGTTGACAATGGATACGAAGCAGACCACGAGGGCGATCGACGCATGAGAGTGTTTCAACGTGATCTAGATAAATTATGTTGTTCAATTTCCCAAGCATATCAAGTCAACTTAAGATTGTCATAGCCACGATTTTGGACATAGAATATGAGGGGGTGATGGCATCACTCTCACTCAATCGATGTTTGGCTCTCCCGCATATCCCTTTTCACCGAATTATTTACGGATATGAATACACGAGGTTCTTTGTTTGACCAGCTGTTTTTCGCGTACAGAAATAGCTGCAGATCTCAAACTAAAGCACTGGGCTAATGAAAGTCTGGAAATAGCGTAAGAGACGGTGGAGAATCACGAGAGGACCCGAATACGGATCTCTCTCCCTTCCCATCTCTCACCTGTATCGATCCTGCATTTCCTCTCGCTCGAAGGGTCAGATATCGGATGAGGCCAAGCATGACGGATAGCCAGACGGAGGAGGAATGGCCGACGAGAGAGAGATGGGCATGGGCTATCAAGAAGAGCGCCCAGCCGTAGCTCCAGTTCTGCGGCCTGCACAAATCAATTGCAATCATATATAGAGACTTTTATGACAATGCTGTGATCGCACTTGTGAGTTTTTTCTGCATACATTCATTCACTGTTTATCATCGTTTTGCTCGTCTTCTTCATAAGGAGACTCACTCACCGGCAGTTCTGGAAGGCGACGAATGAGTAGTGAGTGGTGTAGATGAGATTGGAGAATAGGACGACGGTATCACAGCAGGCCATCGCAGTCAGGATCGTGTTCACGGGAGTTCGCATCTGTCGTCTGAAGGAACACTCAATTACATGATGCCATCATCGTATTTTCACTCATTTGTAGGTCCAATCCTCTGGTACATTTCGTACACCATTATGAACGGAATAAATTTTTTAACATGAATTTTATTGCAAGAGAATTTTTAAATTTTTTAAACAGTATTTGAACTGTTTTCCACTATTTGATACTTGTATTTTAATGCTTATTAATCACATCGATTCCTCTTGTGAATGATACAGTGAGACTCGAGCAGGAAGGAAGTAAGTTAGTTCCCCTGTGGCGAAAGGATCCTTCATGGTGGATGACGTCATGCTACGGTCTCTCTCCTCTCGCTCCTACTCGTTTGTCTGTTATTGTACACTCGCCGTTCGGATAGTTAGCGACATTTATTGAGATGCGAGGATGGAGAAGAGAGACGAATGGAAGCAGAGGAGGGAATTGAGAGCTCGTTATGCATGGGTTGAACATCAGCAAAATATGAAAGATCATCCATAAGACTTTTTCGCAGGATATTCGGAATTGATAAGAATGAACTACTGCATGGGCAATTGTATTTGTAAATCAGATCGACCTCATCAAGGTTAATGGGAAGCTAAAATAAGAAATGCGTGCCTTGCTCAATCCCACGAAGGATCCCATGGCAGGATGATCAATAAAGGATGGATAGATGAGTATGGTCTATTTACAGACTATTCTATGAGATCCTCTCACATTCAATACTCGGTTAGAAAGAAGAGACAGCGTCGAAAGTGCAGGGGGGACTCGAAGCGTCACAGTCTCGTGTGCACTTCCCATGTCTAGAGCACACTGCAATTTATGTGCAATTGCACCGCAGCGACAAAGGACACACTCAAATTACGCCTTCTCTCTTACCGTATTATTTGAGTGGTTGAATACCAGTTCACGATGTGAAATTACCCGTGGCTCTCAATTGGCGTTTACGCCTTACATAATTGTTCACTCTCTCTCCGAGCAGAAAAAGACCGTAGAACCAGTAGGAGAAGGACAGCCAGCATGAATATTCATCGTTGCATTTCGTCCCGTGCCCCCCCCCCCTCCACGATAAGAGAGTGCTCTTGTCACTCGAACTCTATCCGCTACTCTTCTACGAGGAGTGATCATATTTATAGAACTAGGCCGAACCCATTGGAGTCTGTGGTGCGAGAGGGGGGAGGACGGGTAGGTAGAAGGGGGGGGGGGCTCACCTTTCAGTGGTGGTGGCTGAATAGAGGATGCGCGTGTGAGAGACCCATCTACTTTGAGGAAGTGAAGGGAAAGCTTGCCTCTATACGATTCACTACGGCATAGCAAGTTCCGAATTGTTTGCTTTGATCCACCCAAAAATTTTTCTTTTCAAAAAATCTTCAAATATTTTCGTAAAAATAAAATCGAAGGATTGAACAAGGGAATAGTGGAATAATATGAACTGGCCTTGTGAGTACGACGATGTTGCAGAAGTTGGTGGCTGCCCCTACGAGACAGAGGATGATGGAGAGATACGTGTGGATAGGGTGGTACGCTGCTTGCACTTGTCTGCAAGGACAACCTCTTCTGCTTATTCAGAACCCCCATTCGAGTAGGGAGGTATTTTCCCGCGTTCGCCTCAATTTCATTCCTTCACCATTCGTAAATCAATCAGCTGCAGAGAGGGAATCTGCTTATTGGTGTGTTCATTCTCAGACCGATGGAATGGCTGCATTGCATCGCCCTCCCTCTCTCTCTCTCTCTTGTGGCAGCACAAGTATCATCTATGCACTCTCCTCTATTGGGCACGAGCCATGACCATTACTCATTCTACCGTATTCCTCCTCGATTCCCATCCGCTTTCTACTCATCCTCCTGTTATAATAACGCAGAAAGCTAATATAAATGAGACATGAGGAAGACTACTACGCCTCTTCATAGCTCTCCGCTCCACTCTCTCATTATCCCATGCTCTCTCGCCCTTCCCATCTAGCGAGAGAACGAGCAGGAATGAGAGAATCTGAGGTCTCTGGAAGGGGTTTTTTGAATGGAAGTACTGCGAGTGAGACTGCCCACGGTCCAGGGGGACAATGGAGGCCCCAATCACACTAATGCCCTCTCCATTCGCCGCAACATCTCACGTCAAGCAGTTCTTTGGTCAGCAAGCACACTATTGCAGAAGAGCAGCTCAATTTTTGTTCTCAGAACTCCCCCTCAAAGGTGGACGACTCTCAAGGGAAGACTGCTCATTCGCTCTCTAGTGCGCATCTTTCTTCGTCGTCTACAGAAGGAGGGAGAGAATGGGAAAGGAGAGATCATAGCTCCTCTAGGGATTCATCTTCTCTTCCTTCTGGAGGAACTAACCCGATTGTCGAAGGACCACGAATATGCAGGGCACGTAAGCAAAAAGAGAAAACGGAGGAAATTGTTGCCTCGAGCAAATAATTTGCATTCTCGATGTTGGTGAATTCTGCCCCCTCACTACAGAGAATTGGGGCCAGACCTCTCTTCCCTTTTTCCACTCGCAGTCCATCCACTACCTCACTTCTTACGAGAAATCGCCAAGTTGAGGCGAGAGATTGTAGCTATTTTGACGTGTTTTTCGGCTGCTTCCGAGTGCGTAAATCAGAAAATAGATGAAGAGGTGTACTAGGCGCGAGTGATTCTCCATTTATCCCATGGATCTTGTACCGTGCTGGGAACAACGAGGCAACGGCAATGCATCCCGATTTTTTAAAGGAATATGGTAAATGGTTAAGTCCATCATCGAATGCATGATAGGAAAATGATGAAAACAGAGGAAGTTACTTGAGAAAAACGTAGACGGAGCTCTCATTCGGGAGCTGGAGGATGACGGTGCGACAGGCGTCACTGTCCATTCTACAATCAATCATTAGGCAGTTGTCACGATCTCTCTCTGTGTATCGTGTTCTCGAAAGTGTGTGAATATCACCAATTTCACAGGCGGCCCCCACTCACCGCGAGAGGTGCGTGCTTCTCACGCACTTGCCACGTACTCCAATAGGAGCTGTGCGTGTGATTTCTATGCGTCTGGGGGAAGTTAGATGATGAAGTCGCTCACTCTTTGGTAGGAAGGAGACGGCCGATGGGTGATCGAATTCATCCGATCGGCGATGGAAGAGACATCAACTGAGGAGGAGAGAAGAGTGACCAGGAGGGAGACTGAAGATAGAGAGAAGGATTAGATGAGAGATTGGACATGGGGAAAGACAACAATTGCGCAATGTGATACCTACTGAAGTGACAATTCATAAAGGGTGCGATGAACGAAGACGACGAAAAAGCAAACGATACATTAAACGTTAAACGAAAATACATTAAAACGTGCTCAACAACTGCGAAAACGTAGAATGTTTATGTGAGGAAGACAAAGGATGACGAGGGAAGAGGAGAAAGAAGCAAGGTGAAGGAAACTCAGAAGACCACAATGACTCAGGGAGGAGAAAAGAGGGGGGATGTCCTTTCCGAGCTGATGCTCATTTGACATGAGACAAGGAAGAAGAAGGTATCCCTGATACTAGAGAAGAGGAAGAGGGAGGAGGGAGAGGAGGTGCAGGAGAAGGAGGAGGAGGATGAAGAGGAGGGGCGGAGTTGTGAGAACTCGCGGGATCACAACCTATCGACGAACACGAGTATTCCTATTCGTTGCATATCCTTCAGTACTCTTATGATGTATGTTCTACAATCGCATATCGAACGAAAAAGTGAAATCAAAAGAATTCGATACTTATAGAATAAGAGGCTTATGTACTGAAGCTCTCAACAATGAAGATTCGAAACAGCCTGAATAACTACGTTTTGTGATTCGCAAAACTGAAATGAATGGAGTGTATTCAAAGCTAGTAAAGATCACTAACGCTCACGGCAAAATTTGTTATCACTACGAGAATCGAAGTTAGATGTGAACTCGTCAATCACTCCGTTCTATTAGAAGTGACAGGGAAATCTCTCGATTCAGTGCGAACTCTCCCTTCTCTCACTCGACGGATATTCACTCCTTCACCGTTGGCATCTGCTTCTGAACGGGAGGCGACAAGTTTTCATCAAACTGGAGGAGAGGGATTGTGGGGAAAGAAGGGACACTGAGATGGACAAGGAAGTATCTTTTGAGTGAGACTGTCAGCCGCAGACGAGGACAGGAGGACAAACTAGAAAGGAAACAGGTACTTAGAGGGACGAATTCGGAGTCCCACACAGAGAAAATGCAATAAAAGGGGCCGATAAATGTGATAAAGTGATGATGGGTCGAGATTGGTCACACGCTGAGAATCTGGTTCATAGACAAGCGAGGTTCGATTCACTCTCTTGAACGGAAATATCACATTTCAATAGAGTAGGAAATGGCGTAGAGAGAAATGTTCCATAAACCATTTGGTCAGTTTATGAAGAGACCGTTATTGTGGCAAGAAAGTATGAAGGAAGATAAATTCCATTGATTGAGGATATCAGGCAAAGTGAGGGCGCACGAGTGAGGCATCATTAATCCGTGAGAAATCATCTTCGAGAGCTACGAGAGCTGCTTGATGGGAGGAAACGTTCGCCCCCTCAGGCCAATAAAATCTAAGGAGTGGAAGAAAATCCAGAATTTGAAGGATGAAAATGAGTGTGGGGATGGAAGAAAACAAGAGTGAACTACATCATAGATAATGGGCATCGGAGACAAATTCTACGCGGGACAAGTGACGAGTAAAAGGAGGAGGAGAAGGTGGAGGATTGAGGGAAACAAAGGATCAATGACCGAGAAGATTCAACTCGATCAGGGCAGACTCAGCAGCAAAAGCACTTACAGATCAGAAAGCAGCGATGGAAAAAAGAAGAGGAATGAGTGAGATGATAACCTCTCTTCTTCTTCTGAACAGATGTCAACCTGAGGATTCTTCCCTCTCGCGATTTGAGTATTTCTTGCCGACCCTCCGCCTCTCTTGCTTTTACCCACTCCTCACTGAATAACATCCAACAAATGAGAAGAAGAGATGAGGAAGAGGAAGAGAAAGAACACCCACCAGGTGAAGGAAGAGGAACAATCTGATTGAGAGGGATGAAGGACAGAATACCCTTAGAGGAAGACTACGGAAGGGAACGGATCAATGGAATAGATCATGGACACGCGTGTCAACTAAAGTAGTCTACACTTTAACAGTGAGAGGGTAGACGGTCCTTCACAGATGACTGGGTGTCTGAGAGGGGGGGGGGGACTCCATCGGACCCCTCTCCAATACTGTCTCTCTTCTCCGAACTTTTCGTGTTTTTGTGTATGCCTGTGGATATGGAGCTGGGAATGGAATGGGAGGAGGGGCGAATGAGGGGGAAGATTTCGAGAAATGGTGTCCGTAATCGAATCGCCACCATCGGAGCGGGGCGGTCCACTACTACTCTCTTCTTTCTCTCTTCCTCCTCCTATTCTCTTTTTCTCCCAGTAGAACGACTACACACAACGATAAAACCGCGGGTAATTCGGCCGAATTTTTCGAGAACAGAAGGATAAGAGAGGGGAAATTCGGAAAGTCTCTCTCTCTCTCTTCTACACAAGCGAACGAGGGGGAGAATGTGAGATGATTTATGTAGGAGGAAAGACGGACCCGACGGAAGATCGGATTTCGCAGCAGGGAGAAGAAAGACGTGGAAAGATCTGTCTTCAAGAAATGATCTCACTCTCTCCATTCCCTGTACTCTCTCGCATGGAAGACAGAGTGATGGAGGATGTGAGATGGAGAGAGAGAGAAGATTGCTCATCAGTCGACAGAGTCAGACTTGTCAATCTCGCATCGATGAACAGGAGTAGAGATGGAGTAAGAAGGGAGAAGTCCTTTCCTTCCAATTGCAGATCGCCCTTCGCTCTTCCAAACGTGCAATTCATTGTTTTGGCGAGCTAATAATCTTGATCTGTACCCGGAAATGACTTCAGAACTTCAGAAGCGGGAGACAATATCATAAGTGCTATTATGAATATGTTGAAAATAGAAATAATAGGCAGCTGATGTAAACTAAAAACAGAAGATATGCCGAGACTGTGCGAACCGGTGAAAAGTTATACATGAAAGCGCAGTTAGACAATTGTGTCTCATGTAAATACGCTGATTGCACTCTAGCCAATCGTACTGAATGGCGAAAGAGAATAAGTCGATCGATGATCTCCTACGTCTCTCACAGATTGGTTGTTGAGTGTTCGACACAATATTAGCAAGCCTTTCCTTCTCGAGTTTTCTACCGTCACGCGAGATTCTCCCATCTCCAACCATTCATTCTGTGCTGCTAAAGATGGATTGGGTCTTATTTCTGCGTCATATATGATAAGAAAATTCTTCGACAATCAAGAAATAGTGCTGTTAATTTCAAATTGAACTTCTACATAGATTTTCAACATTTTAAGTCTTTACCTTTTTGGGAAAGGTGAAAGAGACTAAGAATGTTTTTTTCTACAAGCACAGTGACAAGATACGTGGAAGCGCTTTCTCAATCCGAGAATCGAGGGAAATGAACACGAAATATCGAGGAATTGGAGACAAAGTGCGAACAGGGGCACGTTCAAAACAGAAAGGGCTGGGAAGGGTGCTCAGTCGAAGACTGCTCGATCCCTCCCTGTCCCATTTAATGAGTTTGGCAAGAGAAAGTTCTGCTCGAGAAATCCAATAAAGGTGAGGAGGTCAAAGGAGAAGAGAAGAAGAAGAGAAGAAGAAGAGCACGTGGAGAGATGAAGAGACATTCGAATACTGCCAGTCTCTATCTATAATATCTAGAAGAGGACGTGCAAAGGACCTTCCCCCTTCTTATCTCCGTTCTCCAGAAATCTTCAATTCTCGTGACAGGCGGATCGATTAAGATGAGACAGGAGATGGGAAAGGGATAGGGCCGAGATTGGAGGGAAGAAGGATGGGAGAGTTTCAAGGGATCCGAGACTCTTCAGTTTCCGCCCTCCTCTCACTGGGATAATACGATGGGAAAGAGAGCTGAGCAATACTCTCCTACTCTTCATTTAAAGAGCACTCTCGATCTGTCCCATTGACGAGAGAGTGCGTGTTATTGAGAGAGGGAGAGAGGGGAGTCATACTCCATGGATGAGCAGAAAATTAGGGGCCAGAGAGTAGGAGATAAGCCCTCAGGTGACGAGAAGAGAGGGATCAAGAGGGGTTATGTAATGTTGCATTGTGGTCAAAAACATTCAGCCATTCACATAATGACTGATCCTCAATTTTTACCTTTCAAATAGAACTAATAAAGATGTTACTGGGAACTTATTGGAAAGCTTCGAAGGGTAGTTTTCGCTTTTTTTTCAAACGAAGGAAATGAATCCGAAAAGGCGGGACAAATTAGGTGATATCTCCGAAGGACTAACGGAAGTTCTCAACGAAAACAGGACTGAGAATAAGAGAGTAGAGGAAGGGGATCTCTGTATCTATGGGATCTCAAGGGATGAACATGCTGCACCTATTCAAGATGAGGGGCAAAACACCCTTTGTCCTTACTTCCTCTCCCTCGCTGACCAAGAGTCTGACGGAAGTCCATGCACTTCCCCCATTTCTGCTCCTTCTCATCTTCAGCATGCGAATTCGGAGAACCAAAGACGGGGTTCACACACGTGCTTTCTTCTTATTCTATTGAATTTGAGTGCGACAGGTAATTTCTTGCGATACTGGCGATCTGAGCCATGCCACATGGAGATTTACTATTCCCGTTCTTCGCTCTCCTTGAATGGTAACTTCGTAAAGAGGAGTAACACATTCTTCGAACCCTAATCCAGATCCCAAAATACGAATTAGCAGAGGAGAAGTGCGAATGAGATCTCGGGAGCGTAAATAGACCACAGATTGGAAGAGTGGGAGAGTGGGACAGGAAGGATGGGATTCGACCGAACATCGATGATAGAATGGAGGGGAACTCCACTCAGAATGGACTCTCCATGGGGGGAGGGGGGAGGGGGGGGGTCTTCTCCATCCCGAGAGTCATCGTAGTCGAGGAGCAAGCAAGAGGCGTCTCTTCCATTCCATGCAATGCGAATGTGTGCGAATTCGCAGCCATAAGACGTCACGCACTAAAATTGACTGACATTCCATTGTCCTCTCTTGGCGCTATTATAGGACCACGACTTTGTCTTTTCTAAAAGCACAAAGGCTGCAGGAGTGAGGCCAATTCAAGAGTGAACACGACCAGAGTAGTATGGTGAGGGGATAAAGGAACACTCCCTTGCTCTGTCCCACCATCGAGAGAAGCCGTTAAACGGAGGGGGAGGGAGTAATTATGCACAGACACGTAGGAAGTTCTGCTCGAAGGGAGACTCACGTCGTACCACTCCGTCCTTCAGACTGAAGACTATTTCAGACGAGCACTCAGAAGATCAGTTGGGTAGGGGGAGATATCATGTCTCGCAGGTCTAGTGGAACCAGAAATCGGCGGAATATCTGCAGAGTCTCATAGACATACGAATGGACTGAGAGCGATTAGGTTTAATGAGAGTTGATTATTTCCGTCTCATCGAAGTGGTTGTTCAGTTTAACGATTGTTCTGTTGAACGGCGGTAGAAAGATGTATCTGTGACTCGGTGTGAGTCAACCGACGATTTTGAGCAATTAGGAGGAGAGGGAGGGAATGCGCATGACCAGAAAGAGAGGGCGACACCGCCAAAAATACTCGCAAAACACATGAGACTGCGCCTATTTTTGACGGAAAGCCATTGAGAGTTCGTCCGAAGGAGAATTGTATCGAACACTCGAAGGACGAGAGGAGAGATGATGGATGGAGGGAATCTACTCTCTCACCATATGCACTCTTTCCTCGATGTGACCAGCCAGAAAACAATCGGTAACAACATTATCGTTAGCCTTTCCTAAACGAGGCACTTTTGTGTCTTCGTTATCTCCAAACGAACCGGAAGAAGAAAATACAAGACCGTAATTGTAGAAATATTGTATGATGTAAAAGAGCGAGTGAGAGATCGTTGGGAATGAAGAGCCTTCATTTTATTCGAAATCCTAGTGAGGCAAAGAGCAGGAAGGGACCAGCCTGATTGCCCCAGACGACAACAACTGACGAAAGAAGGAGGGATAGACGGGGAATCGGTCTGGAATTAGCATAATCACTGGTGGTGAGAGAGAGGTGAGTGGACTAGGCCAGGACGTTCGAGAAATGAGAGAGTGTTAATTTCGCAAGAGCTCTTCCTTCCATTCAAAGGATGTTGAATGATGAACGATAAACAAGTGGGAGTCTCAAGTGAGAATGGAAAATGATGAGGGTCGTTAGTCAATGGTCTCTCATCGGCATCAGAGGGATGAGCAGGGGGGGGAGGGACAGACTGCTCGTGCAGGAATGGATTGGCTGTTGATTGGAACTCTCGTTCGACGATCAGCGAATAAATGTTGACGAGACAACGACAGTTGAGGAAAAGACGCGGGAATGACAAGAAATACGAAGAGGAGGGGATGAATTGATTCAATACCAGGAATCAAGCAGATCCCTTTCAGTCGAGGTTCGCATAACCAGGAATGGAAAGGGATGATGACTGATGAGGGAAGAGGGGATTTGTTTTCATTTGGTGTCTCTTTGTCTTCGACTGCGACTCCTTTTCCTTCCTCCCTCAGACAGAAGGAAGCCCTTCTTAGAAGGGATCTCTCTCTCTCTCTCCACGTAGATATGCCATGAATACTCGCCTGAGTTGAATAATGTTGAGACGAACGGCCACAACATTATGAATCGAAAGAAAGTGCTCTAAAGAACATTCTCGGAAAGTGCTCGTATCCGATTGAATATCACGGAAAAGTATAGCTAACAAGGGGGAAGTGTCAGAAGAGATCCTCATTTCCCACACCACTGACAGATCGAAGTGAACTGTGATCTCCCTCTTCCTCCCCCACACTTTCTCCCCTCTCTGACTGACTGAGACAGTGGGAGAGAGATGGAGTAGACAAGGTGAAGTATCCCCCATCCCCGTCGGAGATTCTCCCATCATCATCGCCCCTCTTCTCCTTTTCTATTTACTTGCCAGTCGCAGACAAGAAACAGAACTGGGAAGAAGTGATAGAGGGGAGAAAGAGAGTGATGGGGGGGGGGGGGGGAGGGAAGTGAGTCCTCTGTTCCTCACGCGGTGAGGGAGGGAATGGAGTGATCGGTGAACGACTCCCCGCTTCCATTCCATCTCTTCTCGAGAAGAAGAAGAGAAGCAGTGAAATGGAGAGAGTCTGAATATTACTCATCAAGAGATGAGTTGATCATCCAGTCTGCTTAGTTATGACAAATCGAGTGCCAGGAAAAGGCAGTTTCGAAAACACATCAGTCTAGGAATAGTGAAGTGACTGCTTCCGCAAATGCTTAAGAGGTGATTGACCCGAGGCCCAAATGTGATTGTGACTTGAGAGTGGATTGGATGCGGAAGAAGAGAAAGAGATCCAATTTTAGAGTTGACCGCCAACTGAGAAAGAAGCAAGTTCCGACTGGTTTCTTGGGAGTAAATTACAGGTCAGCAAATAATATATAATTTTCGTAAATTTCTCATAACAACAACGCGTTACGTCCACGAACGAGCTCGGGGAAAGCATAATCATCCGTTCATTTACAAGGATTGTCTGAGTGACAGAAGTGAGAGGAATTGGCCTAGTGAGGAGAAGGTAGGGATGGATGAGGTGAGAATGCTTGAGGAAATTGGACCACTGATTTCTGTGGTTTGTCCGATGATCAGTTTCGAGTGGGATGGGAAAAAGATACTGGAAGAAGAGTGAGGGGATACGAAAGACGAGGGGAATCTCATCTGTGAGACAAGAGGGCAAACTTGTTGGGGAAGATTGTGCTTCCGCGAGAAAAGATGACCGGTCAGGGTTGAAGGAATTTTTGAGAACTCTCTTTTTGAAGGATTACGAATCTCGAGACAAGAATATACTGAGAAATTCGTTGTTGCGATCAGTGTAAAGATTGTGGGAATGGACTGAGATCGTAAAGGAGGAAAGAGAGAAGAACTGATCGTGAGAGAGAAAACCGTGCGAATAATTGTATCAAGGATGAGAATCAGATGACGATTTACGTCAATTGGCAAGGGGTAGATGCGGGATATCCAATTCGTTTCTCCCTATCGAAGAGACATTCTACAGTGCATCGTGCACCTGAACAAACTCCCCCAGAACTACGGATTTCCCCTTCTGTGAAGTACACGCCGATAGAAACAGACAAATTGTAGACAGTGATAAGAGGAGTCGAACAATAGCAGAGTAGCAATTACAACACTTTATGAGCTTAGCTACAAAAATGAGGCCGCATTACTCCCATTTTTGGATGCGCATCCATTCAAAGCATCATGATGCTATAGTTTGGCCGATTGTGTAATTTCATCCTGCCGTAAATCGGCCGAAGAGAATCGTGGAAAACGGGCCACTTAGAGGAGAGAGAAGAGAAGGGGCATCTGCAAGAGCGAGAGGGTCACATTTGAGAGGAGATGAGAAGAGGGGGGGAGAGGAGGAAGAGGAGGAGGAGGAGGAGGAGGAGGAGGAGGAGGAGCTAGAGTTCGAAGTGTGGGTCATGTTCTCACTGTATTCAGAAAAGCTGTGAAATAGTTGACAGAAGGGCAGACATTTTTTCTCCCCTGCGGGCTCGTGAGTACTTTGAACGTCGACGACCATCGAATAAGGAGAAGAGAAGGAAAGGGAGAGAGAGAGAGAGTACGGTATTGTCGACCCGATTCTCTTGCGTGCTTCCCGATGAAGACAGGTGTTAGAGGAGGAGTCTGTCATAAACAAGCAACATCCGCAATTACGAGGACGGTTGTTCCTCAGAAACTTCCAGCTGTTTCAAGAACAACGATCAACTATTTCTTAGTGAAATTCGGACCGTTTCGATGTCCACAGTACCTGAAATGGGACACGTACTGGGAAAAAGCGGGCTACTCCGGGAGGGAATGGAAGGATGAGTTGAAAGAAGGCGGTAGAGGATGAAGAAGATGAGTATGCGACATACTGTAGGCAACTCTTCCTATGCGTGATTATAAAGAGAGACTTGGATGGAACAAATTGTGCACGTGAGGGGTATGGTCGAGAGATGCTACTGACGGGCTAAGGAATGTGTGCAAGTGACACATCTCTCTCTCTCTCTCTCTCTCTCCCTCTATCGGTTCTTCCCTTTCTTTCCCTGAACTATTAGGTTTCTCCTCGTATGCCGAAAATGCGAGGATAATGATGCATTTAGTGTCCGTCCTCTAAACGAGGCAATATCCGAGAGAAATGATCTCTCGCTTCCCCTTTACACGACAATTAAGATTGAAGGTGCGAGCTTTACGAGATACCACAAGCTCCGTGAACGACGATTAGTACGATGAGGATAGAGGGTTTTGGTAAACTGAACGTTTGCTAGATGAACTGATGTCTCGTGGGAGATTCGTGAGATCACAAGGGCATCCACACTATCGTCAGAGCACAGAAGATTAACGAGTAGATGATAGTTCATCACGACAACATCAGCTGAGATTGGAGATCTGCAGAAGAAAACAAGGGGAAGCATGCGCACAGGCAGCGTGTGACTACTTCAAACACTAAACCTCTCCCCTGTTCCGATCATTCGTTGAAGTACCCTCTCAAAACGCCGACTAGCCAATTTGTTCAATTATAAGTTCGTTGAAAACAGCACGCCATCTTGGTCATGGGTGAGGGGGAATGGGAAGAGTAAAAAATGGAGCGTTCGCACAGATCCATTCACTGCGAGATATCCTCGTTCGCCCTCTCCCTCAAATAGAGAATATGAGAGATTTCGCCCTGAGGGCTCATGCGAGAGATTATGGAAGGAGAAGATAGGACAAAGAAGAGAGAGAGAGAGAGATAGGAGAGGTAAGCGAGGGGTGAGTTCACGACAATCATGAGATAAATATGAAATAGTCAAGGAATTACGGCGAAGTTAGCTGAGAGAGCCTCTAAATCCATTCGTTTAACGAGTCTTTTGACGATTCGAGAAGCGTGAGGATAGTTTTACGAACAAGTTAGAGATTTAACTATTTGAAAGTAAGGAGAAAGACACGTTAGCGAGCGAGAAAGTCCCTGTTTTGACAAGTTGACAAGACTGAAAGGGACGGAAAGGATAGGGAAGAAAACTTTGTGATCGTTATACGAAAGGAGCGGAGGAACAGTCTGTGTATGCATATGTGAATGAAGGAGTGAAAGACGGAAGGAGATGGAATGACACGCAGGAAGAGTTGAGAGGGGATGGTACTGCAATTGTCGAGATTAGCACGAGGGATGACCTCTACCTAAAAATACCCCTTGCGGGAGTACTCTTTCTCAGATTCAGATGAATATCGATCGCATGAAAAGGATGATCGAAGAAATATAAAATACTGAGAGTAGGTATATTATTTGTAGACATCCCCTGAACTGTTGTACCAATAAAAGTGAACGAGAAGGGCACTGATGGGATTCGAAGAAAGAAAGGAAATTCATAAATTATAAGCTACGAGCCACTTTCGTGATGCGAAAATCATGGAGTAGTGGATAAGAAAAGAGTTGTCTGAGTGAATGGGGGAGCTGCCGTATAATTCATCGTTTTGGAATTGGAGAGAGGGGAAACGGAAATCACAGAAGAAAGGAGAATAACTTTCAACGAAATGAACGATGAAGAGCAAAAGACAAAGTAGTGAGGAATCAATCCATTGAACTGATAAGGAGACCATTGATAGGGGGAGATAAGCATCGAGAGTATGGATGTACTCTCTCTCTCTCTCCAGGTAAGAGAATGAGATTGGAGATGGGATTGAGAGGTCCAGACTGTTCCTCTAAGTATCACTCAAGTGCATGGACGTCTCTCCATTCTGAAAGGGGGGGGGATTTATTTTGACGGTGAAACGTGACTGAGCAGCATCCTCGTTCCCGCATCTATTAGCGCACAAATGTGGGCGGCTTTGGAAAATTCAGGAAATTTGCGCCAGTGGAATTCGAAATTCGAGTGGGATCATCAAAACGGAGCACGTAAAGTACTTCAATTCAGAAACAACCCAGGATTTCACTACAAACACGGGAGTTTCACTACATAAAATTCACTTCAGTGATTTCACAAACTGAAGCCTCTGATTCGTCTATGAGCACATTGTCTCTCAATTTCGTTCTCTCGTATTTATACGAGGTAAGAATCCACAATATAGGTAGAGAGGGACATCCTACATTCTCACAAATTCCTTCGTGCTTCGTCTCGTTTCTAAACTATAAGGCGAGCCACGTTTCGAATGCGCGTGAGTGTCAACTGAGACTCGCAATGGTCACAGGAATAGATCGAGGAAGAATCGAGGAAGAATCGAACCCGGATTGCTGAAGATGACGCAATAGTGAATGAAGCCAATGAGCTACTAGGAGGGAGAGAGGGAAGAGCAGTGGACTGCCTCGGGGATTGTAAATATTCAAGCCTCGTTTCCTTCCCTCGACACAGTCTCGAAATCCCCGCGAGCACCCGAAAACACAACGGAGCACAGTGGGAAATGAGCGCCGTTGGTTGGGTTGGAGAGAGAGGAGGAGAACGGGACTGGAGATGGAATGGACCACCTCATTCCATCGATACAGGGGAAATGATTGGAAATTAAGAGCATGCCCTCTACTTTCTTCTCTCTCGAGAGAAATGTGATGTGATGTGAAGATATATAAAAAGTTATTTTTTCAATACCATCTCTCGCTATTGCATTGCGAAAGAGTAGGAAAGGGAGAGATTTTCAGTATGCTAAAGCCAAGTTCATAAACTAGCATTACGTCAGAAAGAAGAGATAAATACTCACGATTGGCAGTTTGAATGGGGAGAACTGTAGGAAAGTCACTAAAAGAAATCTAAACTAGAGGGACGAGAGACTAACAAGAACCTCCTATCGTGTTACACGAGAATGTCTGCGAGGTTATGAATAAGTCGTTGATCGCCCCAATAAAAAGATACGATACTTCTTCAGTTTGCCTTTGAGTTCTTCATAGTTCCCTGTATATTATCATCCAAATACGAAAAGGGGTCGATGAGATGAGAAGGGAGAGATACATGGGCACACTCCCATAAATATGAAGCCATTTAAATGAGTAGGAGAGCGGTCCGGAACGAAAACAGCGGACTCCCCATGCAATATGGGAAGGGACGATTGAGGGATCGAACGAAGAACCTCCACCACTCAGGAATCTCGATGGTGTGAGAGAAGAAAGATGAGGAGATAGGGAGAAGAGTTCACATCATTCCACACCATCTGTATTGACACAGTAATGAAACTTGAGAGAAGTGTGACACAGGTTGGAATTGTGTCAACAATCACTCCTGTGAACTTTCCCTCTGAGAGAAGGAGCAGATCGTAGTCTCGTAGACAAATTAACCCTCCATCGAGGAATAGAAGAAGAGGGAGAGAGAGACTCTTCCTTCCTCCTTCTCTCTCGCTTCCCTCGTAGAGAGAAGGGCATGGGGAATGGAGAGACTCTTGGTCATTCGAAGAAGGAAGAGACGACCGTCTGATTCCTCACTCTTTAGCCTCTGTGACACACTTCCCTCGCTCGATTTGCGAATGACAAAAC
The DNA here is from genome assembly GCA_036245805.1 of Pristionchus mayeri. Classification (NCBI taxonomy): domain Eukaryota; kingdom Metazoa; phylum Nematoda; class Chromadorea; order Rhabditida; family Neodiplogasteridae; genus Pristionchus; species Pristionchus mayeri. Next base: position 33,673,447 of record BTRK01000006.1, on the reverse strand, counting down.
AAATTATGCAAACACGCGAGGAAAGCCTGCCACTCAGGGCGAACAGTTTGAGGAAAATTATGTAGTAAAAATCGGATGTAGGAAATTCGCCGGAAGGGGGGAATATCTAATTGAACGATTAGTCTCGGAAGGAGATTGAAGAGGGGAAACAGGACAACTGACTGGAGTGTAGAAGGAAGAGATGATCACGGGATTCAGGGGTGTGAAGTGGTAAGGCTTCTTCCCATTTTAGCTAATCCTATCAACAAAACACCGTGCACCCTCCTCTTTTTACATCTCAATTAGCTTAATAATGTCAATCTAAAATGTGCTCTGCATACAGAGACTAATTCGGGAAAATTAGACACCCTCGCTGAAGCCATAGAATGAGCTCAAATTGGTCAAGAATCAGGAATGAGCAGAACTATTTCAGTCCCCAGTCGTAACTTGAAATTGCGCATAATTCAGAGCAACTAAACTCATTCCAAACGACGCAGAATGCATAATCAAAACTGTTCTTCAAAGAGAGTCCTATCATAATTTTTCCAGATTCGTGGAATCATAAAGTATGAGGGGCGCCTCGAAACAAAATGATGGTACCACAGGTAAACTAATACAGCAGGAGTGGAACCGCGCATTGTGATTGAGAATGTGTGAAAGACTAAGAATATTAGCATTAGTGAGTGAGGGAAGGCCGTGTCTCGTAGGCGGTTCTCTCCTATTTTGCTACGCAGGGAGGAAGAGTTTTATATTGCGCCATGACGTAGTTCATTTTTTTCAGCAATTACAAACTTCGACAATCTTCAAAGCACTTCCTTATTCGAACTGCGGCAAAATGGTAGAAGAGGTGACCTCAATCCTCTTTCCATTCCCCATCTCAAACATCCCCCTAACAATGACTTCCGGAAGTCACCGTCCACTGCAATTATAGGAGAGGAATTCGAATTGGAACAAACTGGGGAACGACGAGATTGCACTCAGTACGGTGGATCTCCCGAATATGAAATATGAATTGGTGAGCTGAGAGGGACTATCCAGTCCACCCACTCTCTCCATTCTCTAACGACAAGAGACTACGGAACTGATGAGTGAGCGGTTCCTGATGGCTCTCAAGCGGGGAAAGAGACTGATTAGGGATTCCAGAGGGAGAGAGGGGGGGGGGAACCTTCGGACCCTTCACAAGTAATACATCCGGGAGAGGACGAGATATTCTATAGAAAGGAAGTTTGTTGTGGATCGGCCCTTCGTCCATTTCGTATATTGGAGGGGAGGAATCACGAGGGGCTCGCTCCCATTAATTGCACCTAATAAGGAGTAGACGAGTTGCCCGTCCAGAGCTGTAGTCTCATGATGCACTACTGAGGACACATCTTATACACAGAAGTATCTAATCCAGTGCAATTCGTTTTAGAATTTGCCGATATTCATTAATCGAGATTAGAAGTGATATGATCATTCACACCTCAACCTCGTGTTCAAAGAGACTGTGAGATATAAGTATCCGATCGTGTACTGGGGAGTACTGCAATGCGTGAATGAGTGCCTCGAGTGCTAATCGAAGTGGGCGGAATGAAACAATTGCCATAATGAACTCGAGACTGCTCTTATTCGCATGAATTGAGTAGGAGATGCGACGTGTCCAATTAGTAGGCAATGAAACACGAGGATGGAAATATGCTGGGAGCAGCAGGAAAATATCCCCGTCTCTTTCCGAGAAAAGACGAGAATGCAACAATTTCCCCTTACTGCGAGTGTTAGGAAGAACCATGGGAGAAATCGGAGATGCACCTCGACTTGTGACTTCTAAGACGACGAATCATTCATGGGGAGGGGCAGCGTCAATGAAGGAAGGGGCCAAACAACCAATGTTCAAATTCCGAAAACTACTCTGAATCGGATTAGGGCTTCCTCGACAGACGAACGTCCGAAATTGAGAGCCAGATCTACGCAATGGAGAGAAAAACTGGAGGTTTATTTTTTGATAATTGAACTAGAAAAGTGATAAATGAAGAGAACGAAGTCCTTTTTCTCTGATAGATCGCGATTGTTTCTTCTTGCTAGCAAGGACGACAACTGATCACATCAACTATTCCCCCCTCCCTTCTCTCCTCTTTCTCCCTCCTCGATTCGCCCTCTCTCTTGAGTGAAGGGAAGATCCCAGAGATCAGCCCGCAGCACAAAACGTCATGGGATGTGTCGTGCTGATAGGGAAGAAGAAGATGGATCGAGAGAGGGAAAAGGTGAGAAAGAATAGGAATGAATCTTATGAAAATTTGCCATTATTTTCCTTATTCAACACTTTCTCACGTCATTTCCGCGCAATATAAGATCCTTATTTGACATGGCGGGGAAGAATTTGCTAAATTAAAATGATGTTGTTCATGGGCAAATGTTAGATAAATGAGACAACGAGGGAATCTCGGACGCCACCAGAGCTTTGCATCCGTGATAGTAAGAAACATGAGTAATTTCTAATTAATTATGTATATTTTTACCCCTGAAGAACGTGCAGAAGGATAGAAAATGTTTGGTGCTTAGAATTGCAGCAATAATTACTCTTGGCTTCTAAGAAAGCGACAATGGAGGGCACTTTCAACGAAATCGGAGGAAGGAGAGACTGCGAGTATGTGTGCCACTTTGAAGTCTCTTCGAGAATTTAACTCCCGAAATCTGGGAAGGGGCGATGAAATTCGACGAGGCTCAGATGGGACAGAAGACGATGAGCCTTCTCCTTCTCCATTCTTCTCTCCTCACGATTCACGGAGACAAATAACAGTTTTTGCAGACTATTAAATAAATTAGAATTATATTTTTTTCAAAAAAAGAAAAGGATGGCTTGTGCCTTTGGAGATTCATCAGTGCTTGATTAGCAAGATTTTATTGATTGTACCAAGAAAATCGCCGAGGGTGGAGAGAACAAAAAAAAGTGTAGATCGTCAAAAATATGACGATATCTTCTGTGATGCTATTTCGAAAATGGTACAAACCAATGATTGGTCTTGTGAAAAAATCTTTTCTTGGCATAAACACTATTTTCCTTCAGCAATCTTTTATCTGTTGGCAAGAGTAAGAAATCAGTAATGCTTGAGTGATAAATATACATCTCAACGCCTCCCTTTCGAAGAGTATACGTCACTACCTTGGTTTGGAGGGAGAAGGGGGAGATATTGTTGTCGCCTGATTCTGAATTGAACTTCCGGTAGGAGACGAGGAAGTGAAGCAACGCACGAAGATCTTCTTCCGCTACAAAGAACACACTGATTAGGAAGAGATTAGCTTCCTACGTCGTTGAATATGAAGACGATGGCGTTAGTGGATGCATTTAGGAGAGATACCAGAGCAGGGAGACTGAAAGATGCCCATGATTGTATTACAGAAGGAGGATCGATTGATGTCAGAGAGTAGGGGCAACTCACCCATTGACCCAGTTGATGGAAACGGCAGAAGTGGGAAGGAGAGTAAACAGCAGCCAGGAGAGAGTGTAGATCAATGCGATCGTCGCGAATTGACCAGCGAATCTAAATTCAGTTTCAATTTCGATTTTCGCATTCAGTCTCAATTTTTTTTCTGTTTTGATTTTCGCAATTAATATAATTTTTTTCAAATCAGTCTCATTTTGCATTTCGCAAAACAACAAATAATCTACTTCAATTCCTGTTTCCTTCTCTTCGTTTGAACCACTGATTTCAGCTTGAGCTGTCGACCGATTGAGCGAGTTGAGAGCAGAATCTACATGCAGGGGAGTAAACCGGGATAGAACACGTGGAAGGAATGAGAACTACTAAAACAAATTCACAATGCAGTAAATGACGAAGGGAATGGCTGAGCAGGCTATTTTGATGGGCAGTCTGATGTAAGTGAGCGAGTCGTTGGGAAGACCAAGAATGAGGACAGTGCGGAAGTTGAAGATACTGTACTCGAGCACTTGTCTGGAACAAGAAATGAGTGAAGGGTGGAGGGAGAAGGGAGAGAAGGGAGAGAAGGGAGAGAACCTGCAGCAGGGAAGGATGTACTGAGCAGTCGTCGTGATCGAGAGAGCAAGAAGATGCTGAGCTATCGAGAGAAGCACTGTTCGATTGAAAGTGAAGAAGTTCAGACGAAGAAGCACCGTTACGACGAGTCTGCAAAAATCATTATTAAATTGGCCAGTGACAGAATAACTAATTCATTTAGAGCTAACATGCTACTCATTAAACATTTTTTAAATTATCTGACCTATTAGCAGCGAGTGAAACCTGCGAGAGGGAGTTATTGAAGAAGCAATAGCTTTGCCCCGAATCGAGCACGTATGAGATGAATGGACCAAAGGGTTTATTACTCTAGAAAAAAGCCGTTAAAAGCTATCTATGCAGTAGCGAGATTTACGTGGATGAGAACAGCGGGTGCGATGTAGCACATGTGAATGAGTTGGAAGAGAATGTCGGTGATGAGTGGTTGCAGGTAGAGAATGTACATTGACGACTGCAGTGAACATCATGGATACTGATCGACATGTAGAAATTTATCTTACGTAATTGTTCGTGAGCATTCCATTTGCGAAGATGAAACGGATTGTAATGCAATTCAGAATGAGCTGAAAAGTTTTTAAAACTGAAATTGTAATTCCAAAATATATAATAGAATGCGGTAGGTCTTGGATCCGCACTCACTCCAATCGCTGAAAAGACGATGTAAGCAGTAGCCACTACGATAGAAGTCTCCATTCACGAGACTGGTCTTATGCTCTTATTTAACCTCGAATAACACTATCTGTGACGTATCTCCAAGGAAGTGAGTGACTAAGAAGAAGCTATGTGGTCTTGATCTCTGAATGAATAACACACATCATTCTTCGGAGTACTTTCTTATCGCTCTAACAGAGGAGAGAGTGCACAAGTAGCTGAGATTGTATTTTCATCCTTGTTTTTCTAGTCTTTGATGGAGTATCAGGTGCCCTCATTTTGTTATGCTTGTCAGTGTATGATTTGATCTCAGACTAGCCGATAATGGAAATTTTAGTACAATTTAATGGTTGATTGTCCAATAAGAATACATGTGATTGTGTCCTAAGTGTGTTCTGTGAATAGAGACTACATTTGAGTGTGTTTTCCCAGTCAGTCAGTTATCATGGCATGTCTGCGATTGAGGAAGAAAAAACTGTAGAAAGATGAAGAATTCATACGTGGTGTGGAATAGTAATGAAGTTTTACATCAGTTTTACATCTACTCTTATTCATAAATTACCACATTTTTATTTGAATTTTGTTCTATTTTACACCTGTATGGTTTTATTCTTTCATAAAAACTTGAAAACAATGAATAAATTCAACGATGAAACCCGTTCCGAAATAAATTGCGCATTCTTCAACCGGACTTCTGCTTGTTACTGAGTTTCATAGCATCCGATAGTCGTTCTCTGTAGTCTTCGATTGATCCAATTTGAACTCGTTTGTACATCCCACAGTTGAGATAGTAGTAGAGAGAGAGAATCCGAAAGTCAGAGCAATGACCCATGAAGAGAAACAACTTCAATTCATTCCATTTCAACCGATCAGCAAATTTGTGCTTCATGAAAGAAAAACCACAGAAAAAACCAAGATGACAAGGAACTAATAAGCAGATAATAAGAAAATCTGCTTATTAATTTCTTGCTCCATGAAAGAAAAGCCTTCGTCTCACCCTGTTATCAGCACTGATATCAACCAGCCAAGCAGAAGATTTCCGAGTGTCTCTAGACCATGCAGACTGAAATTATCTCATTGTTCATTCAATTTGAAGACATGCAAGTATGGAGAACGTGGTAATTAGATCCACAACTATACACTTCGCAATTTCGTACATTTTTGCAGAGCTTCTCGCTTTCCCCATTTTTTCATCGTTCATAATATCATTCTTCGCTAGGAAAGTCTTCAATCCGAAGAGAAAGTCAGAGCAGTACGCAGTCCAGTCAATTCGGCGAACGTCGAAGTCGAATTTCTCAAACAGTTGAACTTCTAAGAATGTAGGCAATCAGGCTGATTGAGTTTGAGGTGATATTTGCCTTCCCCATTCATACCTTCACGTCATCTGGATGCATTTTCTCGATGAGCTCCACCATATTACCAGTTTTGAATATCCATTTTTTCGAGACGAAAGGGATGAAAACTTGGTAGACTTCACGCGTCTTGATGAATGTACGCTCCCAGCTAAATGTTATGTATTTTTTCGGCAAGAATGCATAACATGGTTAGGTAAAATCGTGACTCTAGAAGTTGTTTTCCCTTAAAAAAAATGACCGGCACTTACAATGGTTTCTTGTTCATCATTTCCCCAACTTTGTCCATGCATCGGCCAACGACATTGTGTTTGAACGCATGGAGAGAATCCTCGAATGCGGGGATTCCTCGAGTGCCAGTCGTAGGAGCGAAGAGCATTCTCTCCATCGGATACTCGTTGTAGAACTACAATGGTTCAATAATATATTTTCGCTTGCGGTTTCTTCAAATTAGAACCAAATATATCTATAACCCTACCGTTCCTCCGACATTAACGAAGTGATCGATGATGAATGGATTGAGATGGGAGCTACTGCAGTGAAGAATTGGCATCGATCGAACCCTGCCAATTCGAATTTCTATCCCCCACACGACCATTTTTGAATAATATCCATGCTTCGAAATGTGTTTCACGCCCCCAACCGGTTGCAACCAATCTTACGCTTTCGGGAATATAAATGTTCGGGGTATGAACTTCTACGGAACGAGATGAACGTTAATATAATAATATCATTACTTCTGTGCGGTGAGATGGAGTCTATAGGCGGCAGATACGATAATCATATTGCTGACGACGTCCACTGGAACTACATCTGCCTGTAATAATCATGTTATGCAATCACTAAGTGGTCAGGAATAAAGATTGATACCGGATTCATCCTCTCGCAAGGCATTCTCGGAACAGTGCCCGTTGCAAACTGAACATGTTCATTCTGATATTTGTAGTTCTGCCTGCACAAAGAGAGAAAGAGAAGTTTACTCCGAAAGCGACAGCATTGATTCCTTGAATGGAATCAGCCCATCCGGGTATTCCATCCTTCCAAATTCCTCCGATTATCGAAGGTCGAAAAATGAGAACGGGGAGATGTTCACACTCTCGACGAATTAGCTCCTGAAATTGTCCATTTTTTGTATCAGCTTATTTTCCAGATCCAAATAATCCCTTGGCTAACTTTATTTCAATTTGAGTTCAAGATGAGAGGTACCTCTCCGGCATGTTTCGTGAAGCAGTAGGTGTTGAAGTACTTGCTAGTTATCGAGTTAGTGATTCCCTCCAGCATCGAATCACTCATCCAACTCTGCGCTTCAAGATGAGAACTTTTGGACAAGTAATCTCAATGCTCTCTCTCTTCTTCATATCCATGGCTCAATGATTAGTAGTGAATGAAATCCCAGTTCAATCAAGTGCCATGAGCAAAAAAAGTGATCGATTCTTGGAGTAAGAAGAAGTGTACCTCGATGAGATTGTAGGGGTCGCACTCGATTGGATACTGCTTCTCCTCGATTTCTCCCTCTCTCTCGACGTTGACGTAGCACGTGGAACAGTGAAGAAAGGACTGCAAAATGTCAAAAAGATGAAAATTGAGAGATGGAATCTCACCTCCAATCGGGGCATTCTCTTGCACAGTCTGATCATTCTCTGGACTCCCTTCACATTGAATTCAATCGCCGATCTCAGTTTGTCGTTGAAACGAACAGTCGCAGCACAGTGAATTACAACGGAGGTCTGAACATTCAATTGAGCCCATGTGAAAAATAAGAATCATTGGAAAACGACAACTCTGCTAGGAGCATCTCCAGTTGGTCCTTATTCATTCCCATCTCGTCGATGGAGATATCACCCTGCACAGGGACGACTTTGGAGAGGGCTGAGGGGCACTCAGATCGAACTCGATTGAAGAGAACTCCCTGAAGGAAGGAGAGATTCTTTCCATTACTCACACCATCATAGATAAAAACGAGGCAAAGTCGTTTCTCCTCTGCTGCGTATGCAACAAGTATGTAAGAAGACGTACATTGGAGATGGCAGCCCATCTCTCGTTGGCTGACTTCCCTCTAGATGACCTCACGAGGACGAAGATTCGATGGATGTTGGGGACTGCTCGGAGGAACTTCTCGATCACAACCTAAAAAGGGATCTCTTGCTATGCAAACCCCTTACCGTTTCAACCCAATTACACATGTGCAGTGTATTCAAACGAATTATTTATGTCTGAATACGACGTGAATGATGTTCTTCACTTGCCTGTCCAACGAATCCCGTCCCTCCAGTGAGAAAGAGAGATCGTCCAGCGAAGAGAGAATTCACTCCAGGCATCGACATCCTTATCAATCGAATGTTTTATTGACGAGGAAACTGTGGAAAGTAAGAATAACCAGTCGCCCTCAATCCGGACTATATAGGCACTGCATATTCTTATCATCAGTTTTCATCACGAAAACTGACGTGCATAATCTTTGTCGTGTTTTGTGAATAATCTCCTTCTTGTCTTAGGGATAATCTTCGTTTTGTTTTATGCAGTGCGATGAACCATGCTTTGCTGATGCACAAGTTTTGACCGATATCTGATCTATGAATATCACTTGGTACTTTTGAGTATTTAGCGGCTGCTGCAACGCCAAAACTCTCGAAAGATTGTTTTGGCCATCGGAGAAACCTGTTCAAGTATTCTACCTAACGCCTACGGCTTCTCACTCAATGTCAGCAAAATTTTCTATGTCTGTCTAATTTATTAGTACTATTCGCAATGATTAGATGACGTATTGTAGAGGTGAGCTTATTGGAATAATGATGATAACATCTTCCCGTACGTATACAGATGAAAGATAGGAGTTGTAATATCAGATGAAAGTGATACGTCTGAAAGTGATAGTACATTTCATTCTCTCCACTTTGCATCTCCTCGGAATCTTCTAGACTTTTGACCTGCATGTATTTCTGGAGTAGGCAACTATACAACTCGTGACGTTCGTGCGTGGTTCGAAGTAAGGAATCGAGGGGAGAGAAGGAGACTTCATTGTATTTCTTCGAGGGAAAGGGGAGACACTGACGTGACCGATGCTTCTCACTCAATTCACCCTGCTCTTCCGAAATTTGAAATGGGAAAATATACAATATATTATACAGATACAAGTAACATACTGTATATTTTCGATACAGTATACTCATACTCAAATGTCATACGTAATGCACACAGAAAGATATCATTTCCATTATCGCCAGCCTTTTACTCAATCAAGGCGATACGATCACGTAGGAAATATCATTGATGAGCACCGCTCTGCTACGTCACAACAAAGAGAAGAGAATAGATGGTTGATGAACCAGATTAGATATGAGGGGACCCATATTCGAGTACCTCTCCTGGGTAAATCGATCAAGGGAAATTAGAGTTGAATGCTTGAATGGGCACTACGTCGGATGAGAACCGTCGGATGGGAACCCACCGGATGAGAACCAAAAATAATACCATTCCGTAGTATTGTTGCAGAAGATGTTTTGAAAGTGTAGGAACCAAATGTGAACATACTGAAGAAGGGTATTTTTTTGGTTCTCATGCGACCTAATACCGGTTGAATAGTTGGAGAATCATTTGAGTCGTCGAAATACATGACGAAAGCCATAAATTCAAGCAATCCAATTTTGGCGGATCTATTACGCCATTTCTATTTTTGAACTCTACTCTGGTCTCGAAGACGAGCCCAGTCTCGAAGACGGGATGTACCTTTACCTTTACCTTTTACTCTGGTGGAGTCGTTCCGAAGAATTAGACCCGTCCGCTGCAATTATGCATACTCTTATTCATTGTTCACATTCGGCTTCCTGGACTGCGAATGGAGTGGAAAATGTTTTGGTACTTCGATTACTATAATTCAATAGAATTAGGTCCTTCTGCAACTTTGCTTTACTTTGATCGTAATGATCGTCGGCAATTTATTTCTATGTTTTTCACCGATGAATCGGCGGTTCTAGGGGCAATTTAATCAACAACAATTTTTGGTGATGCCTTCAATTTCGTTCATCTTAGAGATGATATCTCCACTGTGTTATCTTATCGCAACTACGCTTTCTCAGAGACGATGCCTTGACGACGTCAGCACCCTTCTCTCCCTTCTACCCTTTCCCCTCGAAGAGATACAATGTGGTCTCCTTCTCTCAATGTTCACCCTTACTCAGTATCACGCACGAACGTCACGAGTTGTATAGTTGCCCAACTTCAGGAATAACACATGGTCAATATTATATAGATCTCATGGGACCGAGGAAAGCAGCTGAGAATCAATTAGAGCGTCGAGAGGCCATGACCGTTTTCAAATTTGAAGAAATATTGATTAGTTACTGAATGAGATGAGGGAAGGAGCTAAGTGAAGTTGTGGTATGGGTTTCTCCTTCCCCTCATCGCAGATCAATCAATGCCCATGTATTTCTGCAGTGATTCGACATCAAATGAGGGCGATGAAGAAGGCTCATGGAAGGAGAGCAATCGATCTGATTCGTGGAAAGAGGGATGTTACCTGAGGGATCGAGGGCGATCTTTTGCATACGCGATATTTGATCTCATCTCCATTCTCAAACTTCTCCTCTACTCAGAATTGATGATAGTCCATTGTCTTCTCATCGATAGTCTCGGCATTTGCAGTACGACGGAAGTATAGTATTGAAGAGGAGTAGAGTCTACTAGAGTACATCTTAATATTATTGTATTCACGGTTGAGGGCGCAACAAGCTGAATACGGCCTATGTTTCTTTCTCTTCGATCTCCTTCTTGGTCAATCTTGAGATGGATAGCTTCCTGGTTGTTCTCTGGAGACTTCCAATCCATTCTCCCCGCGGAAACACTCTTTAATTTCCGATAGAAAATGGAATGCGTCAGAGATTAAAGAGAAGTCCCCCCTTATTTTCAATCGAAAGCACTGGGCAACGGGATACGTCACCTCAAGGGGGAAATGGGGGGGGGGGGGTTAGAAAACTACCGTTTCGATCAGAATGGACATGCGATAATTTGATAGTGGAAGTATGTGAACGGTCATTAATTAAATTACCGTGTAAGATGAGAAAGAGAGATTAGCGCAAAGACTTCAAGGTAGGAGGAAGTTGAGAATACGCCGATCGCTCCCCAATCGACCTCGATTGTTCGTAGTAGGCACTCGAACAGCGACCATTGTACCTGGAGATTGTTCGAGCCGCCGTCGTGTCTTTGGGGGTTGCCCTTTGCTCGATATGGATATGGACTAATCAACCTCATCTCAGTCCTTGACAGACTGTTTCACTAACGTCTGATTTTATGCTGAATGAATATAGAAATACTCGGTACTTGGTTACAGTCAACGGGCAAAAAAAGAAGCGCCAATGGGGGATTGAGCGATGAAGCGAGAAGAGAAGCCTTTCTTCCCATTGTTGTGCCCCCTTCTCATTATCTTATCCCATCCACTCCATTGATTACTCATTATCTATTCAAACTTCGAAGTGGATATCGACCCTCGATGCCCACTCATCATTGTCGATCCATAAATGGGAGGAGTTTCTTCAGGGGGAAATTGAAGGTCTCCGTCGGTTGATGGGAGGAGTCGAGGGATGAGTAGGAATATAAGGGTCAGAGAAGCGAGAATTATCATTATTCTCCATCCATTTTACCTTACCTTACCTTTCCGCCTTGCTTGCCTTTTCCCCTTTAGCCTTCTTTCCTCAGCATCCCTCCCTCTACCGTACCCTTCCCTCTGTCATTGCAGGTAGGCTCTCTCTAAGGATGTTCATCTCTCGTCTTGGTCTCTCCTTCACCGTCGGTCTCTCTCTTCTCTCATGTGTCTCTGCCCTCTCCTGCTACGTCAACGATAAGCAGGTTAGCCAGATATCGATTACCAACCGTTGCGTGCGAGAGGATATATTCTAGGAGCACGAGAGTCTAGAATAGAGTTACTGTAAGAAGCGGAGAAGATATGAATCTAAAATTTTCCCCCTCAGGGCAACGTTCACCTTCGTTCTGACCCCAAGTGGTCCTTCTGTTCACTGATTCCCTTCACATCCGAGGGAACCGGTCGTCTCTACGGAGTGGGTGCAGCGAATGAGGACATCAGCGGAATCCAGGCTGCATTCGCCCAGTCTACCTCCTTCTACTCTGTGAAGGCACTCTGCCTCTACGAAGTGAGTGCGCCCCTTTCCTCTTTATCGTTATTCATTTCCTCCTACCAATGGGAACTCATTTCCAGCGCTACAACACGGGCGCTCTCAGTGGTCTCTTCAAGATCGAGCCGGAGGACGAGTTCAAGTTCCGTTGCTTCTGCAACACCGACAAGTGAGTTACTTCTCTCCTCACCCTACCTTCATCCCCTTCCCTTCCTTCCCTAATCCTTCCTATTCGAGGTGCAACCAGGAGACGACCTTCGCCGCCTTCCTCGCTGGCATGCGTCAGTAGAGAGTGACCCCCTCCCCCGACTTACTCAAGAATGGATACTGGCCCCTGCGACCACTTCGTGCCGACTCGATCCCTCCCCTGTCCCATCCCTTGAGGGTCCCTGTCCTTAGTCGATGTGCTCGTAAGGGCGGCGTCTTGCCTTGAGTCCCCCCCTCCCTCCTCTCCATTGAAAGGCACAGACTATAGAATTGCATCTTCGATCTCATATCCTCTGGTGAATAGTCTGACCTCGACTTGATTCGTCCATTATTGAGTGTAGTTGTGATGTGCAATCTGATAAAGCGTGTTAATCCGCATCCACTGTTTACGCTGCGAAGGAATGAAACAGGGGAATGAGATGGAATGAACAGAATTGTAAAGAGAGTAGGAACATGAGATACAGTCCATCCAATCGAAGAAGAACAGGGAAGATCCTGCAGTCGCCCATTCGATGCTCATTCTGTCTTCGAAGCCTACTCGAAGCCAATTGTCTATTTACCACTTCATGAAGAGTTCAATGAGATATCCCTGTGCTAATTATTTGTTTAATGCGTCTGGCTCTTAACCTCCAATTGTCGAAGAATGAATGGGCAAATTGATGAGTACTCTCTTCCTTGCAATTCCACGGGAAAAATCTTTCTGAAATGAGGTAGTTAGAAAAGTTAGTTCTCGTTAGGGAGGAAGAGGGAACGCTAAATTTAGAGAGTCGCGTTGCGGCAACGCGTTGCGCTCTCAGTTCCCAATGCGGCCGCGCAGATTTTTTACGAACAAGAAGCGTCCTGACCTGTTCCGGTCCCCATTTCTCAGTTTAAGGAGTATTCTATTCATTTATATTTTTCAATTTATTACAGATGAATAGACCGGGAGAAGAAGAGGTAAACGGGCTGCCCTTACCAAGTGAAGCAGCTGAGGAACCCTCTCCCCTCATGGAGGTAATATGAATGGAGAAATAGCTTACTTTTTCGACATATATTCGAATATTATACAGCGCGTGTATTTACAAAAATATCGCTTCTCCACTGTTCGAGAACCCATTATCGCTGGTCGATGATTTTTGAGAGTAGCAGAGTGACATTTTATGAACACTATCAGTAGATAACAACAGCCTTGCAATCACTGTGGGTCAGATTTTTTTGAGATTTTTAGAAAATATTCTATCTCTGGAACGGTTAGTTGATGTCTGCCACTATTCATTTAGAACTGTCTCCTTGCTCGTTAGAGAAGATAGTGAGACCCTGACTGTGAATCCTTCTTCAGGCATTGGTTCGGTACCATCAAAGGCCTAATCGTGTCACTACCGTCCCAATTCCAAGAGGAATCGACCCGAAAGTTCTGATGCAGGAACGAGAGAACAGGTACTGTTTTGAGAGCCAGAAAATAAAAGATATGCTTTCGTAAACTGTATACACACTCGTGAACAATTAAAAAAATGTGGACATATGACGGATGAGATCGGTCGGATTCTAACCAACCACCCAAAAAAGAATCCTTCATCCTTATTTTGAAAGAATTCGCTGAACCTAAAGTGAAAATACTGAAAAAATACATATTTTATCACGCGTGTCGTGTAAGAATCGAATAAATTCCGGGGGTGGCTGGCACATTTTCTGACCCCTACTTCAAACTACGTTTATCAGCACTCCTTAGGGTCCCACACAAGATAGCGTCGAGATTTGTACCGAATTTCGACCTTCAACGATGTGAGAGGTCGTCCAAAATTCTCGTTGCCGAAATCTGCCATCTTTGGAGCCATATATCTCCTTTCCGAGTGATTTTTCAGCTTAGCTCATGGAGTGATGAATGGTGCGAAATTTCATGGGGAATACGTCTATCAAGTTGCGGGGTCATAATTGTGATCTACAAATTTGTAAATCGATAAAATTGAATGCCTTTCACCACAATTTCGTCCCAATTTTAATTCATGGCTAGATCGCTCGAGCTCGAGTAGAGGATTCGAATGATATGCTGAACGACCACTTTTTAGGGGTGCGGCACTGAGAAAATTGCATATTAGAGAATGCCGAGATCGAGAAAATTTCTCCTCTAACAAGATTTCTAGCCTCACGTTCTCAAGTAGGAACTTGTGTCACTTCGTTCATAACTCATTTGTGGTATAGTGGTTAACGCATCCGCTTTGTTATCGCTCATTTTTTGGGGTGCTGGTTCAGTTCCAATTGTTTTGCAACTATTCCAATCGTCTTCAGATTATATTGGATCTAGTTCTAAAATAGGACATATTTCTTCTACCGTCGTAATGAGCCTTGGCATCCTCAGCCTCTCAGTTCTTTTTTAATGGAAACAAAATCGATCGTATGAATTCCAGAATCTCTGAGCGAATTGCACTCCGCATCAAGGATCTCTCGAACAACAAAGAGGAGGTCCCTCCCCATCTTCGAATCGTCGCAGACATCGAATTGAGAGCACTGAAACTCGTCAACTTCCAGGCTCAAGTCGGTTATCACTGGGAGATTTTCTTATGGAATCCCGAAGATCTATTGTATGTATTTTTGAGCTCGGTGAATATCAGATACAGTTGTTACAGTAATGAATACCCCCTGGTCATAGGTACAACAATTGTACCTTATGAATCTCAATTGAAGAATTTTCTTCCAGATCCGAAATGAGGTAATGCAGTCTCTCAAGTTCGATACGACTCTTCATACCGCAGTCAACCCATATGCCTACAGAAGAGTAAAGAAGTGAGATAATTGGGAATTATCTAATTGATCTCGTGATTCAACGGTTCGATGATTTTGTAGTGGCACAAATGGTAATTATCCGATCTTTCCTCTCCTCGTACAGGCAGTCTCTGAGAGAGGCCAGAATCACTGAGCAGTTGGAGAAGCAGAGGAAAGTAGAACAGGAATGGAAGAAGAAACAGAGTCACGGAGCACTCCTCAATGCAATCATGCAGCATTCCAGACAATTCAAGGAATTCCATAGGTCGGCTGGCGATCTTTTATTTACATTTCCTCTGAATCAACAATTTGAGCAATTCCTAGCCTATTTCTCTATGTCCAGATACTTATGAAGGGCGTAACAATTTGTATATTTTGAGGAGTAATGCGAGATCGACGGATCGAACGAAGAGAGCAGTGCTCACTTGGCATCAGAACAGTGACAGGGAGAGGAAGAAGGAAGAAGCGAGGAATGAACAGATGAGAATGCAGTTGTTGAAGCAAGAGGACGAGGAGGGATACAAGAAACTGCTCGATGAGAAGAAGGTTTGCGCACCTCGACGCTTGATAGACATCTCACGGTTTCCGTAGTTATGGCTGAAAGAAGATATGAAGGGAACGAAGAAAGAAAGATGATGATTAACGAAAGGAATGTTGTAGGACAAGCGACTGCTGCATCTTCTGGAGCAGACTGATGCATTCATTGGATCACTCACTGACAAAGTGAAGGCTCATCAATCTGTGGAGAAGAGGAAGAAGAGAGAGGAGAAGGCATTGGCCAATAATGATGGTAAGGAAATAATAATCTCCTTCCTTTGCAATTCATTCTCTATCACCGAGGCCGAATCCTTCTGATTTCAGGAGTGCGCCTTCGTGAGATTTCAACTGGGAAGTTCCTCCCTCGCGAGGAAACACCCATACAGGAGGAAGTGGAGGTCACATTTCAATATATTGTTTGTGGGAAATTGGCTTTTAAAGGAGGATCAAAGTTAACATTCAATTTTTGAAGTTTTCATATGCACGGCCTAGATCTCCCCAACGATAAGGAGCTCCGAACTTTTCAAATTGATATCTCCATTCCGAACAGAGCTATCGGTAGTTGGCTGTGAGCCAAATCAGGGAAAGCTCAGGCAAAGAGTGAGAGAGCACGCAAATTGAAGAGATTTCTGTCTCTATTTGAAACATATTTCAACCGGGCGCGCGTTTGACTTTACTCCTCCTTTAAAATACAGAAACCAAAAAGTGATATTTCAGAGCTGGTTGGCGGCTCATCCGGAATACGAAATCGCACCCAAAGATGTCTTCTCTGATGATAGTGAAGACGAGGATGAGGTAGCTATACCATTTTCATGTTTAGTAAACAAATATTTATGTGATATAATACCTGAATAAAGAAGATGAATTGAGGATCGGGACAGAGATGAAGATGAATTCGAAGGACTCACGGAGGACGAGAAAGCACAGAAAATTCTTGAGAAGGTATCATGGATTGTCTTGATCTACAGTCAATGGGAATGGATCTGAATTTGTAAATGCAGGCTCGCAACGAGACGGATGAGTATGATTCGAAGACACGGAAGCAGATGGATGACTACTACTCCATCGCCCACAAGATAAAGGAGAGAGTTGTGGTGCAGCACTCGACCATCGGAGGAGGAAACCCCGATCTCCAACTGAAACCTTACCAGGTTTGCTCTATTGTTGCTATTATTGTATACCTGGCGTTCAACAACACATATTTCAATTTGCGTTACAATAAATATTTTTTCGCGACACTTGGTCATACGCCGATTTTCAATTCTACATATTTATTTGTATTGGACGATCACGACGACATAGACAATGTATCTAATCTCGCAATTTCAGCTTCGTGGTCTCGAGTGGATGGTTTCCCTGTACAACAATAACCTCAATGGAATCCTGGCCGACGAGATGGGACTGGGAAAGACGATTCAATCGATTGCCCTCGTGACCTACCTGATGGAAGTGAAGCAGAACAAAGGACCCTATCTCATCATCGTCCCTCTATCCACCATCTCCAACTGGCAGATGGAGTTTGCTAAGTGGGCTCCCCATGTGTCCATGGTGACATACAAAGGAAGCAAGGTTTGTTGTTACGCATAATTATAACATCTTGGCAAATTTTAAATATCATACACTGAAAATTGAACTCCAGGAACAACGGAGTCTCCTTGATCGGGAAGTGAGACGAGGTGGATTCAACGTCCTTTGCACCACTTACGAGTACGTCATCAAGGAGAAGGCTCTGCTGGGGAAGGTAAGACATGCTTGTTCTTATTTGATGCATCCGAGAACATTTTTTGTGTTTATCAAAATTGTAATACGGAATGACGAATATTACACGAATCCTAAGTTTATCCCCCAATTCAATATACGAAAACGATTCTGCAGTCATAAACTTCCTTCAGATCCATTGGAAGTACATGATCATCGACGAGGGCCATCGACTGAAGAATCACCAGTCTAAGCTGACTCTGATGCTGAATGCCCACTTCCGTGCTCAACATCGTCTCCTTCTCACTGGAACTCCCCTTCAGAACAAATTGCCCGAGTTGTGGGCTCTCCTCAATTTCCTCCTTCCCTCCATCTTCTCATCCTGCGGCACTTTCGATTCGTGGTTCAATGCTCCATTCGCAACCACGGGAGAGAAAGCGACGTTGACCTCAGAGGAAACGATGCTGATCATTCGAAGATTGCACAAAGTGAGTCTTCTAATGGATTGTATGACAATAGAAGTGGCACCATAAACATTCTAAATCCTTTTCTTTAATCGACTTATTATATTCAAAAATAGCATTCCATAAGTAGAGACCACAAGGCGCACTGTCAAAATCGTAACACGAGGCAATTTTTAAGCCTAATGCAACCCTAACGGTCTGAATAAGACAATGCTTTTTGATTTAAGGCGATATCTTCACTCTGCTCCGAGTTATTATCAAAAAACCTCAATCTCGCTCTCAACGGGGGAATGCTCGAAATCGGGATAGTGGGAAGAATATGGACGGCGGAAAGAAAATACCCAACTCCTTATCGCCATCGCGCAACTGCTCGCTTGGTGTGTTGGTAGAGGCCTAGCTCTCGCTTCACAAAAAGTCGGGTTCGAAACCCCACGGTTGAAAGTGGTTTGCATTTTTTTGCAATTATTTTTCAAATTCTTTTTACCTTTACGGCGGATCGAAAAAACATTCCTCAGTCTTCCAATATTGCATGATGTATCTTACTGATGGGAACTACAAATCACGAGTGGAGCAGCTGTACACGAATACAATGGCCCATTTTATGCCTATTCTGATTTTAATTAGCGTATGCTGACCTAATTAGAGTTGATTGATCAAGCTGCTCCACTGACCATTTATGAAGGATCCTAAGAGCTACCGAAATCGCTTTTGAACACCCGATTTGGTTGAGAATTCGAGCCGCCGCGGCTCTTGCGGATTTTGAGCGAGTTCTGTATTCCCGAAAGTGGGCGTGGCTTGCGGTCTCTATCCATAAGGCAGTGACAAATTCGAAAAAACTATTTTTCTTCATAATTGGGCAATTACGATAAAATACCTCAAACAATGGAAGTTTTTCTTCCCTAGGTTCTTCGTCCCTTCCTCCTCCGTCGATTGAAGAAGGAAGTGGAGTCTCAATTGCCGGACAAGTCAGAACACGTGATCAAGAGTGAAATGAGCGCCCTCCAGAGAGTTCTCTACAAGCATCTACAGAGGGGAATGCTCCTCGATTCGAAGTCACAGGTATCGTATCCTACCATATGGCACATTCTAATTTTATTTTGGTTCTTTTTATATCTCATTACTTCTCCGTTGGCAGAGACTAACTCAGGATGACAATTGTATATTGCAGCAAGGAGGCCGCGCCCTCTCGAACACCATTATGCATCTCAAGAAGCTATGCAACCATCCTTTCCTCTTCCACTCAGTCGAAGAATCGTGCAAGAAAGCATGGCATCTTACGGATTACGTGGGGTCAGTCCATAAACCTGGTACAAATAATATCAATAAATTTCAGAGATGAAATCTTCCGGGTTGCTGGTAAATTCGAACTACTCGATAAGATTTTACCCAAGGTAAATTTCAAAGCTTTTAATTCTAATAAACCATTGCTGGACTGATTGCAGCTTCGGGCGACAGGTCATCGCATCCTCATCTTCTGCCAGATGACGCAGTGCATGGACATCATGGCTGATTACTTCCATTACAGAGGTGAGTCTCCCCCCTTTCCCCGAGGTTGATTCACAATATGTTCAGAGTGGAAGCATCTCCGTCTCGATGGAACAACGAACCACACCGAGAGAGCAGATCTACTCAAGCAGTTCAACGCGCCCGATTCAGACCACTGGCTGTTCATGCTCTCCACCAAGGCTGGAGGTACGCATACCATAAGTTCAATATGTAATCCCAAATATCGAATACACTAAAAATAATTCTCCACTAATAATCAGAGAAATATAAGAAGCGTTAACAAATAACGTTTCGAAGAAAAAAGTTTTGTTTTCAGGGCTTGGTCTGAACCTACAGACTGCTGACACTGTCATCATTTTCGACTCTGACTGGAATCCCTCCAATGACATGCAGGCTCAGGATAGAGCACACAGGATTGGACAGAAGAATGAGGTGAGTGAGGAGGGAGCTGATGGGTGAATCGAATGATGCTAATTAATTATCGAAAGTGCGTGTTTTCGAATAACTCATTATGCAACAAAAATAAACAAAAATAAACGGAGGATGTACAGGTTCGGGTCATCCGTCTCATCACTGCTAACTCCGTGGAGGAGAAGATTCTGGAAGCAGCGAGACGTAAATTGGACATCGACGAGAAGGTTATCCAGGCCGGAAAGTTCAATCAGAGTTCGACTGGACTCGAGAGGAAGAAGATACTTGAAGAAATCATATGGTGAGAAGACTTTTAGAGCAATTATGTTGAGAACTGTTCATAAAGGGATATAATTGCAGTGCTGAGGAAGACGAAGAAGACGGAGAAGACATCCCTGACGACGAGGGAATCAACAGGATGATATCCAGATCGAATGCGGAGTTCGAGAAGTTCCAGGAAATGGACATCGAGAGAAGAAGAGAGGAATCAACGATGGCTGACAGGAGACCTCGTCTCGTGGAGGAATGCGAGATTCCCGCTGATATCATCAAGTTGGTTAACAAAAAATAAATTGCTAATTTTTAAGGGTATTATTGCAAAAGAATCCGTATGCGTGCAAAATCAATAACTTACTTCTTTGCTATAAAAAAGTTTGTAGTAATAAGTGATCACTTTCTCAGGGCATCCAAAGATTTTGATAGAGATGAGGAGGAGCTAAGAGTCAATGGACCGAAACCTGAAGTGGAAGGATCGAGAAAGAGGAAGAAGGTTCGACGCTTATCAATTACTTCACATTCCTCAAAGATGTATCTGAGATGTGCTTAATTGATGCCAACATTTTAATTAATTGAAGTGTAATTGTTGCAGGTTGATTACTCCGTTGACTCGATGAGTGAGGATGCATGGATGAAAGCAATAGGAGAAGAGGCCATCGATGAAGACGACGAACGATCTCAGAATGGAGTGAACACCCCAAGGGGAAAGAGAAAACGGTCAGATGGAAACACACTGTCAATTGCAGAATGGGGCATTATTTCAGTGACATGGTAGAGGATGAAGACGAAACTCCCAGAAGGAAGACAAGCAACAGAGAGAGGAAGATTGAATCTGATGATGATGACGAGTGAAATTGAAGCTTCTTTTGATCCATTTGCATTTCCATCACGTGGTTTTTCTGTATACATGCTGTGTTTGATGAGTAATAATTCATTTTAATTTGATTAATTAATATTGGTAGGAGGTGAATTTAATTTATTAAAGGTTTTAACGTACTCCTTTTGGCAAAATGGTCTCATATCTATTTCCTATGTGCTTATGGAGTATTTTAGTCCTATGCGGTCATTCATTCCAATGCATTTGAAATATAGAATAAAGATAATGTTTCCCAAACCTGACTCGTTCATTAAAATAATGATTGGTTGAAAGCCAGGATCGGTATCTCAACAGTATTTTATTCTTGAATTAGGGAAAATAGAGGCGACCTTGCAGATGTCCCGGAAGAGAGCTCATGATGAAGTAGATTGTGAGGGCGCGAAGAAGGGAGTATGGCTTGTCAAGGTGACCTATTCATTGATGCAGCTTCGTAGGGGTCATTTTTAGAGAAGGAAATGTGAACACCGTTGCATTCAGTATGCGCATTCAATAAATTTGTGTATATTATCAAGGATGGTTTGAGGTGCCTAAATATCTGAGTGACATCTGGGAGGCGAATGCAGGGAGTGACGTGGGACGACTCAATGTATCTGCCAGTAGCAGTGGGAAGACTGTGGTTAAGCTGAAGACTAGACCGGGATTGAAGATGCCTGAGAATCTGGAAGGAGCCACTTCTAAGGTAACAAAAATAATGTTCGTTGCTTACCTTCGTGACTCGTTTGTTATCTTTAGCTACTTTATTGCACTGCATCTTGTTCAGGGAGGATCCATTCCAAATGAGCATTCCTTCATCCTCAAAGATGCGGATCAGCCACTGGTCGTGTTAGGGGAGGATAAGACGGGACTCAACGAGGATATCAATATCAGGTGAATAATTGATACTGCACCGTGCCTGCATAGCAGTATCCCTAGTGTACCAAAAGAAGGTACTTTGTTGTAGGACGGGTTCTCTGTCTCTGGAGGGTCGAATAGTGAAGAAGGCAGAGTGTCGTCCACCCGATTCACGCGACTATCTCAAGATGAAGATTGGCCATATTGAGAAGAGTGGACAGCCAAAGAGACACATCATGATCATCGATAAGGTCCTTTTTTACTATCTGTTGCACTTGTATGCAAGTTATTTCACCCTTTCTGTGTGGGATGTCAAGAATTGCGATGGTCTCTTTGACAATTTGCAATATTTATTGAGAGTGAATGATGTCTCCTTTGAAGGCGGCGGTCAAGTACAAGCCAGTGAATATGTACGAAGAGGATAAGGCGAGAATGAAGCTGAAGAAGGTATGATTTGGGTTTTTAAGAGAGAAAAACATGAGTCAATTCAATCCTTCCTCAGGAGGGAATGAAGACAGTTCGAATGGACAGGGATCTTCTCAGACAGAATATATTCATGGCTTTCGAGCAGCACGAGTATTATAGGTAAGATATATGTTTTCACCTAATTTTAATGTTTTAATGCCATCCGAGCCTTCTGAGAGCATGGAAATA
This sequence comes from Pristionchus mayeri, assembly GCA_036245805.1. Taxonomy (NCBI): domain Eukaryota; kingdom Metazoa; phylum Nematoda; class Chromadorea; order Rhabditida; family Neodiplogasteridae; genus Pristionchus; species Pristionchus mayeri. Next base: position 33,651,130 of record BTRK01000006.1, on the reverse strand, counting down.
CATTATATAGTATCCAGCTGATCGTTGCATTAATATAAAAAGTAGACTACAACTGTATCTTTTGCAGACTCCAAGATATGCAGCAAAAGTTCAATCAACCAGCCAGTTATGTCAAGGAGGTTTGTTTTTAAAATTTTGATTCTCATTGAGAAGTGTTCTGTTTAGATTTTGCAAGAGATCGCTGTTTACAACTCGCAGCCTCCTCACAAGACAATGTGGAATCTCAAGCCAGAATACAGAAATTATTCAAAATAACTTTCGTTTAAAACCGGCACAATCCGTGTTAATCACAGCATCATTGTATGAATTGTACACAATCTATGCACAAATAAAAATATATTGCGTTTTACCGTTACAAAGATACTACAAAGTATAAAATCTCAATGTTAAAGTGTGATTTTCTTAGTGGTGACTATAGTTCCTCTCTGCTCATCGGATGAACCAGAGCCAACCCTGTTGAAAGGAAGACGAAACAGACGAATCACAGCAATTCGGAATTTAACAATGAAATACAGAACGAGGAAAGCATCGATGGAAGGGAAAATGGCCGTGGTGAGGAAGAGAACATTCCCGAAGGAACCGAGCGAGATACCTGCAGTTATAGAGTTCCATTTACTAATCTGCTTACACTCTCAGGCAATACAAATTATTTCTTTCTAAATAATCTTCAGTACCTGTTAATCCACCGAACAACAAAATGAGCGCCAGTGGAGTATAGGAGAAGATGCACGGAATGCTTGTCTGAATATAACTACTTTTAATGTTACTAATGAGTGCATCAAACCTGGATGAGCAAGGTGCGGAATAACTGTTTGTGCATTTTCCTCAGTTGCAGGAGTGAATCGAACCTCGGTTGATCTGACATCGACTCATGAATCAGAAGAAATGAGAAGTGCTCACTTGATGGCAGCACTTGTCTTGTAGATGCAGAATACGATGACAGCAGCAGTTCCCCCGAAGAGAAGCATGCAGCAGAGGATGGAGAGAGACGACTCAGCACTCACGTACGTCGCGTTCGTTGTGAAGTCTATTCTCTGGAGAGGAACAGATGTTGATTCAAATACACTGAACTTCTCAAGGTTATTCAAGCTTTTAGCTTTCAGAATCCCTTCTAATTCTGCAATAGTGCTCACTCTCATCGCCAATACGATGAATCCAGTGTGTGGATCAGTGAGATCGATGCTGTAAGTATCGAGGATTTCAGCAGGAACGAGTCTTCTGAGAGGATTATGGTCACAATGATAGTTTCGTGAAAAAAATGAAAATTACAATGTAACAAATATCGTATCATGTCAAAGCGTGCATAGGAATTTCTAGAAAAGGAGGAAAATGGGAAAGCATAACCTGGTCTCCTCACTGGGGAGCATCCCCACTCCGACTGTCGTTACGAAACTGCCCATGTACAAAATGTACACAATAATGGCAGCAGCAACCCAGTGTTTACTAGTCCAGTGATCGGTGAACGAGTGACCAAGACCACTGGAATGGAATGTTGTGATTTACTCTTCAATTTGAGTCTATCCAGTTTATCAGATTATAAAATATTTTAATGGGTACTTTTTTTTCTTCTAATAACTGAAAATTGGAGATTGACTGTTCCGTGAAGAAAAAAAATTAGGGGCAGGAATAAAATCTTACCGAGTGACAGTCTTGTAGCGATATACGAAATGGTAGGCGAGAATAAGGAAGACTTGGTAGTCTGTCACAATGAAGAGTAGACAGTAGATGGAAGGCAAGGGGACTGAAAGAGGATACTAGTCACTCTATGAGATCGACTTCATTTGTCTTTGCTAAACAATCAACAACTCACCACCGAAAACAATGCTTCCAGGATTTTTTGGGAAGAAGTAAAATCCAGCTGAGGTCATATGAACGAACTGAATTAATATTGCATGAGCACTATTTTTAAAAAAATGGAATAACCCCCTCCACAAAAATGCGTCCGATGGTGGTTATAATGTTGCATGTTGCAAAGAATGCGAGTAGATATCGATACGACCCTGCAAATCAGTATTCTTCCCGCAACTTGTCTAGAATACTAAAGAATGCAAGAAATATATTTTGGTTGAAGCATTATCATGAAATTGAATAATATTAATACAAAAGCGTTGCATTTGCGTACCGATGGAATCTGCACTACGAATCACTACGAATCTGCATTCGTAGTGTAGATGATAAAGAGAAGGAGGGAATTAGAGAAGAAAGCGACAGAAGATGTCACTCCCAGAATGATGGAATGGTAGGGAGAGGAATAGACCCAGGCGTAGAGGGATTCGGTCATTGTCAAGTCTGAAGAAAATTGGATCAAGTTCGAGTTGCAAGACTGATGAGAAAGAGCAGCATGGGTGAAACAGATTGTGAATATGAGATTGAAGAAGTGAATTGACGCTTGTCGTGCGCTGTCTTTATACAAATCGTGATGATATAATTCACGATTGGGTGCAGTGCAATGTGGCCGCTTTATTGCTCTCTTATTAAATGTTTTAAAGTTCAGGGGGGGTGGGGGTGAAAATCTATTGCAAGCACAACTTGCAAAACGAAGATACATTCTATTATACAATCTAGAAAATGAGAGAACATGTACAGTAACTGCAATCTCGATTGTAAGACAGGCTATTTATGCTTCGCATAAGCGGCCGAAGAACTCTTCTGGTATCTCACGTGGGATTACTACTGTGGGATCGTCCTATATCACACTCAATCATTTTTTGTCCCCATCTTCATCTTCTCCCTGTGAGAACTTTAGATGACTTCCCAGGCTTTTAGAGAAAAAGATCGAACTGCATATTGCTAATCTACAAGGCTTGTGCTTTGTGTGCTGTTCATTACACGAGCATAAAAGGAAAGATGTTAGATACACATCCGCTAAAGCAATGAGAAAATGGCGATAGACAACAATAAGAAACCTTTTTATTACTTTTAATATTGTACGAGATATCTCCCAATCTTTTTAAATTATCATTTAAATAGTGATCTCAAAGTTCCGAAAAAGATATAGAAATATTTATTAAAGCAACCTGGCTGACCAGCGAAACACGTTTTTGAAATACTCACGGGGTTCAATCATTGTAGGAATTGGAATAGATTAGGTGGAAAGGCTACTCTAATTTTTGTACTTTTCTTACATGGACGACTGATGCTAGAACTCGTAGGAGTTTGCAGAAATAAAAGCTGAGCACAGCCGCGATGAATATCAGTGAAAGAATAACCATGATTAGATCTAATCCTAAGAATTGGATGGTCGATAATTCGAGATTGAGGGGTCGAAGGGATTTCGAGGGACCGAATCGAGCTGCGAATTCCACGTTCTTCACTAGTCGCTCCACTGGAGAAGAAGGACGAGCTGCCAATTGATCACGGATACGAACTGCATTCGATTTACAACTGGAAGAGATTCACTCATTGACTTTCACATTCACATCCGTATCGATTGGGAGCAGAGAGAAAGACCATCTTGTAAAACGAAGCATTCGTGACAATTTCGTTCGTTTTGACCTCTCACCTCGAATTCTCGATCATCTCTTCAATGGCCTTCCTTATTTTGTCGGAGTGAATCATATCAAACTTGTTGAATACTTGGGCGATTCCCACATGAGCGAGAGCAGCGGCGTTGTTTATTTGATCCCCTGCATGATGCAATTCTCAGTTAAATAGTGATTAGAAAATTTCTAACTGTTCCACTGTTCCTGTACACAGACCAGTACATGGATTGAATGGAGTCAAGGTCAATGGGATGAACTCACCGAAGATGGGAATGAGTAGAGAGGGTACTCCCGCATGGGATATTTCGTGACAAGAGGCCATTCCACCGTGAGAAATGAACAGAGTCAATCGGGAATCAGCTGAATTTAACGTTTACAGAATAGTTAATTTTTAATATTAACAGATGGAACAATATATTCTTCGTAATGAACTAACCGAGAAGATCCTTCTGTGGCATCCACTCAGCCAATATCACATTGCGAACCCTTGAAACTTCCAATCTCGCGAAATCGTCCGATGTGTTTTCATATTTCCAGATGAAAGTTGTGTCAGGAAAGGAAGCAAACGCCTAAATTAATCGTTCTCCTGTGAATGGAAGAATATTCGGTGAACCTTGAGAAGTGCAGCTTTCCTTGATGGATGCATGAGAACACTCTTAGCGATGGAACCAAAGGAGACGAGGACAGAACGAGATCGGAGAGAGAGGATACCACTCCAGTACTGAAGGAGAGTGATAACGAGTGATATTTTTCTTGCTATTTGATTTTTCTTGCTATTTGATCACTCATGTATCTTACTGTTTCGTCGCGCCTCGGGTGTAGATAAATTATTATTGTTATTTCAAGGGAGAAAGGCTACCTCATCAAGTGGTTTGGGTGTGGGCACTCCGATTCCTCCAATGGGGACGACCTTGGAGAGAGTGGGACGGGCGAAGTCAACCAGGGGATCAGTGTTAGCGAAGACGACTGCAGAATCAGAGAGAAGAGACTGAAAGAGGGATTGATGATGGAGGGAAGGGGGGGAGTACCGAGAAGGAAGGAGTTCCTGGATACAGCTCTTCGAATACTTTCTGTAGAGGAACAGTCTGTGTGTCCAAGAACGCGCGGAAGATAAACTGAATATGATAACTTGACAGTTGAAGATCATGATAATTAGGGCCTATTCTCATTTGTCATATTTACCCAATGATAGATTGTCTTGAGACGTGAGTAGAGAGTAGAGTGGAAGCGACCGTCCAGCATAATTGCTGAAATCGATCAGGGTATAAAACAACGAATCTGTTTGAATGATAACTGACAGGGTTCGCTGACGAGTGAGTAATGGAGTCCGAATGGAGAAGGGTCGAAGAGGAGAGAGGAAGAAACGGGGATGAGAGCACGGGGAGAGATGAGATGGGAGAGACCTGTACGTGAATACTATCGTGTCCTACCCGTTTGATCGTTTAGCCAAGGCTAAGAAGCAGTGACTTAAATCTGTGCATAGTGGTAAATAACTGTTTTGACCCCTCGTACTCACCCACTCCGCACATTTCGAAGGCTTCAGTGATGAGGACGTCATATTTGTCTCTCTTCAGCCTCTCCACCAATCCGGGAGTGGTGAGCATCTTCCTGCATTGGATGCAGAACGAAACCGAGTTGTGATACGCATTCTGAATACAGGATAGACATTCGATTTGCATGGGATCGTACCTCGACAGAAGCCGAATACGAATCGAATTCCATCTCAAACATGTCCATCGTGTCTTTCGTCATGAAGTGCGTGTTCTAGAATTACGCAAGTGAAACAGACCTGTGAGCTAATGACGTCCATTAACTTGTGTATTAATCTCCATTTCTTCTCTCTTACTTCTCTAACTGGTGAGGAAGCGAAAGTAATAAACCATACGATTACCATGTGATCTGCTCCTTCTCCAGGTGAAATCCGTATGATCTTCTGGGATTTCTTCGTCCCATCAGGCAAATTCGAATCCATTTCAGAGATCAGAGCAGTCTACAAAAAAACGTGCCGTCTTTACTGAATGGAAGGCTACTACAGAATACTATTCAAAATTCAATATTTTCTTAATCCTTTGTGTTGACACTAATATGGATAGATACAAAGTCAGAAAGGAAGGCGAAACGTACGACATTGTGTCCTGCATCGACGAGGGAATCAGCCAGTTTCCCCATGAAGTGAATGTGAGAGATCGCGAACTTGGGAATGTAAACCAGTATGTTGTACGAATGGACAGAGCATGTAAAGAAGAGGAGAGAGAGGAGTGGAAGTCGCATCTGAATCGGAGGATTGGACATGACCATCGTACCACCCTCTCTTATAAATAGCCGACCTAATTGAGATAAGGCGTGTTGTTCACGTGAATTGTCGTCGAATGACTACGAGAGAGGCACAAGCTCAGATAGGAAGGGAGTAGCTGGGGGGTAACGAATGGTTCACTTTATGGAGGAAGGAGGGGCGGAAGGGTTCCCTTTTTGGAGGGTTGTGTCACTATTGTGTTCTCCTTGTCAACTTTTCAGCATCATCAATTGTGTCATTGATTATGATTGCATTATCCTGGAGAAATCGAGAACCGGACTAATGATTCGACTTCACGTGTAGCTGCTGTCTTGGTCTAACCTGCCATTCTCAGAAGTACGCATTGGAAGGTGTACAGGAGGGGAAGGTTCTAAATCCGGCTGTTCTTACATATTCTTGAGTTGGAAAAGAACTACTAAAGACGTAAGAATGCACATTAATGTGGAATAATTGCCACTATTCATCGCACCGAATGAGCACCGATCACTAGAGAATTGGACGAATAGAGACACTCTTCCGTTCTACATTAGAGTAAGGAAGATCGTGCAGTTAGTGCATTTCTGAAAACAGAGAACTTACATGTTCGACCATATTATCAATTTATCTTTTTGCCTTTGTTGATCAGACTGATAGGACAAATAACATTGTCGATAGAATGTTGCAGAGTCCAAGTGAGATGCGATGAGGATGAAAGGGGCTTCCGATGATTCCACTCGCGTTTTTTTAATGATAATTTCGTGGACTGAAGATAATAACATTCACCAAATCCCATTTTATGTGAAGTTCCATGAAGCGAAGTGGTGTCTATGGCGCGCCCTCCAATTCCATCCCACCCGGGTTCGATTCCCGGTCGTGACACCGTCTCCGCCCCACCAAGGCGCCTACCCATCGGGGAAGGGGAATTGGTCACACAGGTAAATAGGTCTGGCGAAAGGTGGGCACTCCGGACTGAATCCGCCCAAATTGACGCGAGCCCAGTCTCGAAGACGGGATGTACCTTTACCTTTACCATGAAGCAGATTCTTCCTCATTCAGTGATCAGACATCCTAATCATTCTCATGTCTCGGTATGGTATGACTGTCTCGGTATGACTGGAAAAAAACGAAAATGCAAAACGGTGGTTTCAAGATGGAAAATATAAAAACATCTTTGTATTTTCAATGGAGGTCCGACCTCAATTCACGAGGAATTAGATGCATGTTCAATAGAAACGTGCCGAGTTACAGCGAGCGACTCAAGATAATAGTGAACACTTCAAAGATCTCATCCCACTGATCAATCGCTGAAGGCATCAGACCTTTGATATACTCGTAAATCGGAAATGAAAAACCATGCTCAAAGAGGGAAATGTCATGGATGGCAATAATCTAGTCTCATGTACCGATATTCTCTTCGATGACTAACCACACTTTCAAGCTTCCTTATCGAAAACTGCGAATTACGTAGCCACTCATGAGACGATCCGTGATAAATCCATGGTATAAAGCTCAATCATCTAACTCCTAAATCATCTAACTCGCACAATATCGTGTCATGCTCTCAGGCTGACATAGCTTTCGCACATCGAGATAATCGTCTTAGTTTCTTGATAAGCGTAATATAAAGTCTGCCACATTGACTCTTGTTTGAATCCCACTCTCACGCACTTCCTCTTATCTTCCCCATTGTTCATCATACATTCACCTACTCTGCCTCTGCCCCATCTTCGAAGAAATTGGAAAAAATTCGCAAATGAATTTGCAGTGATGCGTTGGCTGATAGCAGTTTCATGTTGGATTATTTTCGGTTTGACGGAATCCTTCGACGGAAGGATTGCAATGCAGAAACTACTACAGAAGCATCAAATTCTCTCAGAAATTCGAGAGGTCCAGTCCGCCCGTTCGTATTTTCATGTCATGCTTATACTCTGTTGCAGGCGGAGTATGGTGAATTCGATCGTTTGGCTGAGAATAAAGAATACGAATTCACCTCTCGAAATCTCTTAACCATTATTTCGCGCTCAAATTCTATTTCAGAATTATCACAGGAATGCAAGGAGGTTTGTATAGATCCGTGATAAAGTCTACAAGATTACATTCTGCAGGACTTGGAGATGATAATCCAAGCTGAACTCCGACCGGCAGACCACTCAGCCTTCGTCAAAAACGTTCTCATCCCAAGTGTGTAGATTTCATTTTTTCGGCATTTCAATTGTTTCCGGCTTGTATGATTTTCCCTAGCTAATTTTTACACATTGAGTCCTTTTTGCAACCAGGTTGGATAATCTTTTCGGAAAAGGTAGTAAAATTAATGCTCATATTTTTCAGTGTTTGATTCAAATGGGAAGAGAGGATCGGCGATTCTGCGAGGGCACGCATACTTCGCCGGTGAGGAATGATAAGAATCCCTCCTTTCGGAGAAGGACGCTAGAGATAATTCGGTAGGCATAGAATGAGACAATGAATTTCTTAGGTCACTACTCCGAATGCACTAAGATCGACTACCAGATGGAGAATAGGGAACGGAAGTTCAAGGGTCAATACTTCCGGTTAGTAGATGATCTACTAACACATGAGAGGAAAATGTTCTTCCAGAGTAGATATCGATCCATTCTTCCGGCCAAACAGTAGAAACGATTCATGTTCCGTCGTGTTATTAGGTTGGTGCAAAAGTTTCGCAACAAGAGATTTTGGATATTTTCTTGTGAATGCTTCTCATGTATCATATACCGTTTGGGCATTATTTGAGGTAGTGTTAGGTCATTATAATTATTAGTTTAGATTCGAACGATCCAAAGTCATTCAGTAGAAAAACAATGATAAATGAAAATTGGCGAAATTTCCATGATTTTGGGTTTTCATCACAAACCATCGCTAAAACTAAACGAACCCCATACAGCTCCCACCCTTTAGAGAAACTAATCAGTAAGAGTGGATGCTTCTATTGGACACGTTAAATGGGAGTTTCGAGCTTCCACGGATAACTTGTGAGGCGAAAAAGGCCGATTTCGTCGATAAAATTTGAGGATAAAAACCAAAATCACGAAATCTCTCGAATGGAAAGGTGAATCTTCACCAAATTTGAATTGTAGCATTATCATGATATGTGCTTCTCATTGTGTTTAATTTGTGACACCAAGCGCTCCGGACAACAATTTCTGTGAATATGTTCTAAATCTTCCAGACGCAATATCCTGCAGTTCCGGAATACGTGCCTATTTTGGAAAGTTGTTTTAAGGCTGATGCGGATCACTCGCCACAGTAGAATATATACTCATCATAATTCTGGAAAATGACTTTGAAGCGGCGCCATTATTGCCGTGCAAAGAGTAGTAATCAATCGAAAAGTTCAAAAGAAATTGTAATTCTCAAACTTTGGAATGCTCTATCATTGGTGTTAATGATTGATGAGAAGCGATGTAGTGTGCGCTATATAGAGCACACATGTACTAATATTATACAAGAAACCACATGAGAGTTGCTCAAGACCGAAACAAGATAGAGTGCTGATCAAATTTCACTTCTGAAAATTCATACCATTTCCACTGTTCCTGGTCATCTGTGCACAACTATTATGATGAAAACGGTGAAAATAATGATTAAAAATTGAGTGATGACGGGCATCGAAATCTTCTGGGAGTTCGGCGTTTGTCTCCCTGCTTCCTGCTCGAGTGCTGAGATGCGGAACCTCTTCAGACCAGGTACACACACACTTCAAGTCACAATTAGTTCATGTAGTGATGTTAGCGATTTTACTTTGCATCGGTTATTTCGTGTTTGAAGTATGACAGAGCTTTCGAGATCCTTACAGTTTGTAAATAGCACTCCGCTGCACACTTGCAGCAAAGGGCTCATCCATCGACAATCCCGTTTGTCAATTCAAGAGGCCAGGAGACATAACGCCTAACCTCGACGCGGGGTTCTACATAACACTGTTTGTTCAATTTTTACTATTTTTTTACTCTGCTCACTTGTCATACATATTATTTGGAAACCTCTGCTAAACGAACGTCATTAATTCGGTGTCATAATGGGAGTAATCGTCGCCATATGCATCGCCTCTGGCTTCGTTGACTTCTACTTCAGTGAAAGGCTGAATAACACTGCATTCAGCAAGAGTGAGAGTTTCAAGAGTTTATCGTAGCATTCCTTTGAATAAAAATTGCATTATTTAGAACAAAAAGTATGTGTAACGAAAGAGGAAGTGACAGCCTATTGCAGGTCTTGGTTGGAAATTCTTCATGTCCTGCTCTCTCTATACGAATATCTCATCCATTTATGATACTTCGGAATCGAGCAAAGTATGAGTTGATTTACAAATTTGAAGTCGTATGAGGATTATGAGCTGATTGTGTCTTTCCAGAGCAGCCAAATCGGTCCGATTCATTGCATTCGCTTCTTTTCCATGGTCTGGGTGTTGATGAGCCATCTCTTTTCCAGTTGGCTTGCCATTGTCGGTTCGTTACACCATCAATTACGAGAGCGCGGGCGATTTTTTAGAACGTGAACTATATTGTTAAGCCAATCCACGCTTTCAATGACTATCAAAAATATTTGCATGCAATTCAGCTAATGGGGACGATATAATGGCTCTGGGGAGAGATCTCACCTCCGAAGTAATTTTGAATGGATTCTTCTCTGTTGATTCCTTCTTCTTCATGTCCGGAGTTCTTCTCACTTTTTTATGGTGAGAAAATTCCTTGATTTCTGAATGTTTTACCATCTCAGACAGTTCTAACAACGATCTAGACATTTTAAAAAAAATTATGAAATAACTGTAAAATATTCAAGTTTTTTTCTCAGCATGTTATTGCAGGTTCAAGTCATTTCATCGTCAACCAAAAGAGACCATGTCAGTGTACGGATGGGCCATGTTTTACATCCATCGATTCCTGCGGTAATTTCAACGAAGATGAACTCGAATTATTCGGTTCTTTCAGACTCTCTCCAGCCTACTACATTTTGATTATTTTTTACACATTTGTAGTGAAGCAAATGATCCGCGAGACTCCTCTTAGCATGAATTCCATCGTCACTGCTGACTCGTGCAGGTGTGAAAAAACAATGATTTGCCCGTAGTTATCGATTATATTTGAGCGACACTTGGTGGGTAGAAATGCTCTACTTGCACAATTATGTGGATCACCAGAGGCCGGTAAGTTTAGATTTAAAACCTGAAAAGTATCAAAAAAATATTACTGAATTCTCCATACATTGAATAATGAGTTCCTCTCGCAGTGCCTCGGCTACAGTTGGTATCTGGCAGCAGACATGCAGATGTACCTCTTCACCCCTCTCCTAATCATCCCACTTGCATTCAAACCCATCCTAGGATTCATTGGTGAGTTTCTATATGCAGAGGAGTTACGTAATTCGGGATAGATTAATTCAAATAGTCCTCGGATGGTGCCTTTTCCAGTGGCTGCAATAGTCTTCATCATTAGCACAGCAACAAACATCTTCCTCGTCTACCACTACCACTGGCCGGTACCACGAATACCGAATATTATTTTTTGACTATCTTTCTCACAAATAGTGTATTATTATGTAGAATTGGTAATTGAGAAAGATGAAGCATCTTTCGCGGCATGTCTCTTGCTAAAATGGTGATCTGCAGGCGGGTCAGAACTGGTTCCATCCTCCTGATCCTCAACAGACCAACTTCGAGTGAGATTCAGAGATAGTGTATGCAAGAAAATATGATCTAATACTTCAGAAACTACAACATGCTCATGTACGATTCTCCGCTCATTCGTTGTCAGGTTAGATTTTTAAAATTTATTTGATATAATAGAAAGCGTATTTTCAATTTCAGATTTACATAATGGGGATGCTGGTGGGGTGGTTCCTGCAGACAAAGAAACAGCTGAAGATTCATCCCGTATGTTGTAACCATATTTATAATTGCTTCGAACGATATAACGATTTACGTTCTTGAGAACGTTTATCATTTTTTAAAATTTAATTTTTGAAATTCTGCGGTTTCAGATAGTCTATATCACAGCCTGGGTTGTTGCAATTTCACTAATGCTCACAGTTCTTCTTGGACTACACGACCAGACGAATGGAACTGAATTGGGAATATTCTGGAGGCAAGAAAGATATTGCATACCTTGCTTGCTTGCGTTCTTGCATAAGTGAATCTAGCAAATTACAAACAAAAGATACTTTCAGAGCGATGTACTCAGCGTTCAACCGGCCCGCATGGGGCATCGGACTATCGACGATTGTCATCTTATGCTACTACGGATACGGAGGTAGTCCATATTCTCATGTTATTACTCTTTTACCATTGTTCTTTATTTGATCAACACATCATATATTTTAGGACCAATCAACTCTTTCATGTCGTGGCATATTTGGGTGCCTCTAGGTCGACTTTGTTACAGTGGATATCTAATCCATATACCGGTACGATCCAATTGGACTTGGAAATGTGATCATTCGCTCAAACTATCATTCGTCTAATAAAGGGAAAGTAGAGGGAATGTTTCGGAAAGCGGAAGGCATATTTCGCAAAAGTGATAGTCAGAACGTTGACATGACGATATCTTCAGATGATTCAACTCACTCTATCTCAAACGAAAGATGAAATATATTTCTCTAACTTCATTGACTTTGTAAGTTCATCCTCTCACTAGGATGAGTAATTCCTCTCCGTAGTTAATCACTCGTGTTATCTCCATCACTGCCGTCACTTTCTTCTTCGCGATCTTCTGGAGTGCCTGCTTCGAACTCAGCTTTGGAAGGGTCAGTTGAAAGAAAAAATTTTTTAGTTTGAATGGATTAATATTGATCATTGAAGTAAATATTATCTATTTTGCCTTGCTTTATGTTATCAATCTTCAGATCGAGAAGCTATTAATCGGAGGTGTTCGAACGCCGAAATCAATAGAGAAAGTGACGATTGTCAAAGGAGAGGAAGCAGTGTGGGGAGCGGATGTAGAAGGAGAAATCAAGTTGTGATTTGATTGTAACTGTGATTTCTATGATGAAGACTTATCAGGCACATTAATAGCACAATAAAATTGTATTGCTCCATCACGGTATATTAACACGAGTCTTCTGAGAGATTGCATGAAAACGGAACCCCTGCGGCACCAGGAGCCCCAACTTTGAGCACTATCCTCGAGACAATTATGCCATAGTATATTGGATACGAGAAAACTTTTGGCGTTGGCCGTTTTTTCTGGAACTGGCGTTTAGGCATTTTCCGGTTCCGCTCCCGGCTCTACCATATATCGGCTCCCAGATGAGCTAGAGTGGTGGGTTTGGGCTCAAAATGTTCGTAAAATTATTTCAAACTACTTTTCTGTTGACAACAACATCCTACGATAACAATATCACATCGAAAAATGTGATAAAGTGATTTCAAAATGAGAAAATAAATTCTAGCGGCTCGGGGATCCCCCCATTTCGTGTAAACCGAGATCAGTTTCAGAATCTACGTACATTACTCTATTAAGAAAAAAATAGCGCCGAGCCTATTGTGCCTGGGAATTTGCCCAAAAAAGGCGAAAATCGTCGAAAATTCGATCATTTAAAATATTCGTAATTGTTATTCTTGTTATTCTTCACGAAACAAAGTCCATTTGTCGACTTTTTACTGTTTTATTATAATTACTTATATGAAACATCAAATTCAGTTGAAAAAACCGGAGATGTCCATATTTTAGAAAAAAAGTCTCTAGTTTTTTGAGACCCGAAAATGGCTCAGAAGACCGTGTCGGTAATATTTAAATTGATTTTTGAAGTTAGTTTTGAGAATTCTGATTGGATATGGTTGTAAATAATGTTTTCCTAATATGATGAATCAAATACATATGGAAAAGTGACCGTTTGAACAATTTTTCAAAAATCAAAAAATTTCAAATCGCAAAAAATTCAGAAATTTAGAAACGGTGCTAGGTGTTTATTTTTATGTTCAGTTTATGCAACATATTACGAAAACAATATTTACAACCATATCCAATCAGAATTCTCAAAACTAACTTCAAAATCAATTTAAATATTACCGACACGGTCTTCTGAGCCATTTTCGGGTCTCAAAAAACTAGAGACCTGAGATATTGGAGGGACATGTTCCACCAATTTTCATTCACGTCGAGGCATGCTACAAAATGGCTACAGTTGAGGAGTCAAGTTATCTCGAAATTATGAGTTTGCATCGTTCAAATTTGAGAAATTGTGATGTGAAAAATATGATTTTTCTAAAATATGGACATCTCCGGTTTTTTCAACTGAATTTGATGTTTCATATAAGTAATTATAATAAAACAGTAAAAAGTCGACAAATGGACTTTGTTTCGTGAAGAATAACAAGAATAACAATTGCGAATATTTTAAATGATTCGATGATTTTCGCCTTTTTTGGGCAAATTCCCAGGCACAATAGGCTCGGCGCTATTTTTTCTTAATAGAGTAATGTACGTAGATTCTGAAACTGTTCTCGGTTTACACGAAATGTGGGGGTCCCCGAGCCGCTAGAATTTATTTTCTCATTTTGAAATCACTTTATCACATTTTTCGATGTGATATTGTTGTCGTAGGATGTTGTCGTCAACAGGAAAGTAGTTTGAAATAATTTTACGAACTTTTTGAGCCCAAACCCACCACTCTAGCTCATCTGGGAACCGAAATATGGTAGAGCCGGGAGCGGAACCGGAAAATGCCTAAAAGCCGGTTCCAGAAAAAACGGCCAATGTCAAAAGTTTTCTCGTATCCAATTTACTCTGGCATAATTATCTCGTGGATAGTGCTAAAAGTCGGGGCTCCTGGTGCCGGGGGCTCATGCAATCTCTCAGAAGACTCGTGTTAATAGTTATGTCTGGGTGAGACCAGAGATTGGAATGTGAAAATAGGTTGGATGTGAGAAATAGATGTCCTCATCCGCATTGAAGGGTCTGGCAAGGTTGACGTTTTCTTCGAGGCACACCGGGAGAATCCGATATAACGGAAGAATATCGTTCTGAATGGTTTATTAGAGAAACCAGTCATCATCGATTCCCATTTCTGTATTTGCCCTCTTCGTTTTCGTCTCTCTCTCACCTGTCAAACATATTCTTTTGAAATCAATGGTCACTTTGGTTTTCTTTTTCTAATTTAAAAATATGGAGATGCTGAATTCCTCATGCGATATCACCTGTATTCCGACATGCAGAGAATGAGAATCAACGGGTCGAACAGAGGATGGGAGACGCAGAGGGTTGGACAGAGAGTAGACACCCAATCGAAGCTGATTCCTGCAATAATTCACATGTCCTGATCTGGTACATCAATCTGAAAAGAACACTCACCGAAAATGGGCAAGAAGATGCTGACTCCCAGAGGGTAGTATGTTGTGACGGTGGGATACAGTGCCTGTATATAGAAGGTGCATCTTTTCTCTCATCGAGCCCTACCTGACAGACGAGAGAACGGAAGAGTTGGCGATGGAGGGAGATCGTCTTCGAACTGCGAGCGTTCTCCCTTAATTAGAGTTTGATTAGTTTCCCAAAATTGCGTAATATCGCTCACTTGAGGTATTTTTTGATTAGATGTGAGCAAGTGAGAATGACGACGTAGCTTCCCCCCACAGTGCACGCAGTGATGAATGCTCCCACGAGTGCTTTCACACGCGCTCCCGAGTACGTCTCGTCTGACTGAAGTGAACGAGCTCATATTCTACTCACCGATAGTTCAGATTGACGTCTGGTCTCTCCTGTATCAGAAATGTCTAATTTCTTACCCAGTATAAAGCCTGAATGTGCTTGTGTGCTGTTTCCATGGTGTGTATGACTGGCGAAGAGGAGTTTCCCGAGAACAACGGAGATAACTTTGCCACACTTTCTTCGTCGGGCTCCCACAAAACATACGTGGTAAAGATACTGCAAGTGGACAAGTGATGTCATTTTTCGATCGATCGTTCACTAACCCATTCAGATTGTTTGCCACGGTAGCTGTGAGCATGGCAGCAAAAAATGTTGCCGGGTTCTTGAGAGAATGAGGTCTAAATGAAGACAATGCGGTATTTAAAATACGTATGGCATGTACCTCCTCACAGCGAGTGTTCGATAGATGAAGTGGGAAGAGAGAATTGGGAATGCCTGCATGTACACACCACAGTAGAGACACGGACCGAGACGGGAATTGAAGATGCCGTGACCACTCAGTAGAAAGGCATCTCCATACATCTCAGGAATCTCAAATAATGATGAATGCGGGCACTCTATGCATTTAGTGCTCACAGGGTAGACAAGCCAATGGATACTCGTGTAGATGAGATCAGAGACTGCGAATGTACCTATCAAGTATCGATACGAGCCGATCTTCTGATTAGATTCGATGAGAATGCGAAGGAGCAAGAGGTTCATGCACCACGCACACACTGAAAAAGATGAGAGATTACAACTATTTTCGGCAAAAACATTAAAAAAATAGTCAGATCGTGAATCAAAAATGACTCCAACCTGTGATCACATCCTGAAGTCCTCGTGCGAAATCATAAAAGTCTGATGTGTGTTTCAATAGCGAGACCACCAGAAATACTTACATTGAGAAGCGGATTATGGTATTGACGTGAAGACATGAGAATCACTTCCTGGATAATTCCTGACGAAGTGAGAGAAGTTTCATTCTCTCTAGTCGGTGGAAGGAAATAAGCGTGAACGAATTAACTGTAGCGACTAATTGTGTGCAGGTGACTTTCCGATAAATGATCAAAATTATAAACGCCGCAGTCTCGATTTATATATCTGGTTTCATGGCTTATTCGTTACCTGATTAAAAAGTGACAACAATGAGAACTTGTTGCTGCCGAACATGAATGAACGAAATGCAAAGCCAATTCAGTTTTAAAATGACACTGAATTTTATCTTCAATATTTCGAAAATGAAGGTTGTCATTAACAGTTTCAATTCAAAGAAGCAGAGTCTCATCCAAACAATACTTTGACCGATAAGCAATGATTCTCTGTCGTATGAGAATGCCAATGGTCACTGCAGTAAAGCACAAGTTGGCGTATTCGGCATAGTACTTTTTGATCTCGTCGAGGGTCTGAGATGGTTCGAAGTCTGAAAATGAGGAAATAGTTTGAGTCGAATGGTGAGAGTTCGTACAAGTTTCGTAGATTGGTTTTGCGGAGGCAGGCAGTTCGATGATGAGAAGAACAGCGAAGATGAGGAGGAGATGGCGATATACTGGAAATAGGAAAGCATTTGAACGAGCTCATAACGATCGATCTAAAATATAGAATTGATATGTTCTGCAGATGTTCGTACCAACAAGGCGACGCCATAGCATGATCACTCCGACCAGACTGAGTGACTGCATGATGAAGATGGAATGGAGTCGGAGGGAAGTCAGGACAGGCTCCTCATTCTCAGAGAACGTCGACTGGGCTAGAGCTACCAACTGAAGGAAACAGCATTTGAATGAATCGATAACTTCGCCAGCAAATTCCTTTAAGAACATGTGGAAGTTCACATATTCGCGGACTGGGATTACATAATAAGAAATCAGTTCGTAATCTTACCGGACAAACAGCGAGTGCAGTGGGAATGACATACTGCACCCAAGTTCTGTGCCAGAATCGAGAGTGATTAATCAATCGGAGGACGCAGAACTGCAAGAATCAGTACTCAAATAACGAATAAATAGCGTGGCCTCACGAGAATAAATGCATTCTCCAGAATGTAGATAACATCAAGACTCGTTTGCAGCGCTTTCATAACATTGTCCAATTCGTACTGGAACATTTCAATCTTCTCCGAAAACCATTAATGCTCACCTTGCATCTCCCCTCTCGATCGTACCATTTCTCGAATAGTCCTCCACCCCTTCGAATGGACTCGAGAAGAAGAACGACGAGCAGAGTAGACTGATTGAGGAGATTTTAAACTCGAGACAGAGAAATCATTTGCAAACTCGATAATATCGTCGCAAGAATGGTTCTCCCGCAATGAAGAGTGTGAGAACGAAGACAGAGATGAAGGAGGCTCCTTCGGGGGCGATCTCGGAGAACTTCAACGGCTCCCCACACGTATTTCCCATCTAGAGAACAACAATTGCTGCGTTATTTGGTAATCACGAGAACCGATATCTAAATGGAAACCGTCGAAAGAAATAAGCGGAAACGCAGGAAATAAACGTGAAGATAAGAGTGGAAGAAGTGAATCCATTGTGTGAGTGCTAACACCTTCCTTATCAATCCACACATCGGCACCAGTTGAATGCATCAAGAAAACGTTGGAGGATAAGGTTTGACTGACTCTTCCTTCACCTTTCCTTTCTCCTGCATTCTGGGGGTACGACATTCCTTTCTCCTGCATTTTGGGGGTACGACATTTCCGTAACCGACATTTCCGCAAAGGAGCGCCGTTCGCTTGGGAGTTGGCGTACCGACTTGGGAGTTGTTTCATTGTTACCAGTATGTGCTCCCATACATTAATATATTTACAGTTTGTTTCCAGGTGATCTTGAATTTTAATCCAAATCAACGTTGAGGGGTTCATGGAATATGGATTTCCATGACTCGCCTGGAAGTTCGCCTGGAAATATGAATTGTATATGCAAAGGTATGGGAGCACATACTGACGACAATGAAACAACTCCCAAGCTGCTACGCCAACTCTCACGCGAACGGCGCTCCGTTGCGGAAATGTCGTATTCCCGACTTATTGTGTGCTAAAACAATTCTGTGAAGAGAGTTTATCATATTTGTGAAATCCCAAAATCAACAATCACTTTCTGACAACCCGTGAGCAATCTAGATTCAGTTCTGTGTATTGTACAACAGGAGTAGGAGTGCAACGAATATCAAGGAGTGAGTGGATGCAGGGAGGGAGTGGTTGCAGTAGTCGGAGGAGCAGCAGCAGACTCGCAGATGGGGAGTCACCACGCAGCCCGTTCGATTGAAGTGCTCGTCCTGGTTGATCTTGTGGTTGTACAGGGGAGACTGCTGCAAATCCACACTTCAACTAGGAAATTGAATCTGCCTCTACAGAGATTTCGATCGGAATGATCTCCGATTGCAGACGGAAGATCCTTGTTTATACTCAATTTCTTTGCACAGCTGGAGAGAGGAAATTGGAGGAGAATACTACCATTTTTGTGCGTGATTCATTCTCGCCACAATTTCATTCTCTAAGTTAATCAATAATGATAACGAATATGAAACTAGCTATCATATGCTCGCAGATTCGGTGTTCATCGCATTCCTTGCTCTCGATGAGCATTCCATGCACTGCAGATTCAGAGATTCGCTTCTCGATTCGAGCCACCTGCCAATATTCATGAGATACATCAGATATTCATTTTCAGCTAGATTTTGGGATAAGAAATGTGATATTTAGGTTATGTAATGCGCAATGCTAAAAATAGCAGCCATTCCCCTTTTCATGTTTAGCATAACATTTGATGTTCACTGGAATTGCTCACGCAGAGGTCAAAACAAAGGGGTGCTGACATTGAGGCAGAAGCGAGTGTGGGAGGGGCATTCGACTGGGAAGTAGTAGAGATCCTCGGAGGTATTGAGACAGTGGATGGAGTCTGCGAGGGAAGGAGAGAGGAAGAGGAGAATAGCCAGAAGCATCTCTGCAATCGGGACACTAATTGAAGTGACGCGTGGAAACAGAATATAAAAGAACGTTGTCGTATGTGATGGATGTTTGTCCCTACTGCAAATTGAATATTGTATTCAGAGTTGACAGACGTGGTTCGCCTTCTCTTTCTCAACAAACAAAAACGTCACTGGGAAACCAAGAGAGAGAGAATTAAAAGATGTTTTTGAGAGTATAAAAACGTTTGTTTACAGGCCTCACGTGTATTTATCCTTCATATAAATGGATATTGGGAAAAAAGGGAAAAAGTGATTGAATGAGAAGCAAGGAGAGCAGAAAATAATTCATAAAAATGAGTTACAATATGCAATTATACGGCGTTCTCAATTTTCAGTTGATGAGCTTCAATAAAAGAAAGGAACGAGAAAGATGAAAGTAGAGAGGACGTTCTCATTTTTCTCACTACTCAGAAATATCATGAATATTTCATGACATTCGAATGTTTTTCTGAGATTCCCCTAAATGGGATTTCCCCCATATTTACATATTTATCAGTCTTCGAAATATTGAGTTGGAGAGAGCCGGAAAATGGATTTCCAAGAATAGAGACGAAGAGAAGTGCAAAGAAACGAATGATGGCATCGATGAGCTTCTAAGTGGCCAAACTAAGGAGATTTGTCCTTTGTTCGCTACATCTCATCGGAGTGCGTTGGCTTGAAAAAGTATTCAACATCAGAAAATAAGGACATGGAGAATCGTAAAGAGTAATGCGGTCGACGTCGTTCTGAGTCGAGAGAAGAACAAGGAAGAAGGGAGGAAAGGATCGGAAGTGTGAGTCTCTCACTCACTCTGACACTGTTCTCTTCAGCCTTCTCGCTTTAAAGATCCATAGGAGAATGAATAACACCGTATGAGAAAAAGCCTTGAGAT
Organism: Pristionchus mayeri; assembly: GCA_036245805.1. Taxonomy (NCBI): domain Eukaryota; kingdom Metazoa; phylum Nematoda; class Chromadorea; order Rhabditida; family Neodiplogasteridae; genus Pristionchus; species Pristionchus mayeri. The sequence goes on along the minus strand of BTRK01000006.1, from coordinate 33,630,907 downwards.
GCTCGAAGATTGCTTTGAGACAACTAACTGTACACGTCTGATTCGTGTTGAAAAACGGAAAATATATTTATAAGCAAACGGTGCAGCAGAATAATAGTTTTTATAAATATATAACGAAAAGTTCAAGGTGAAGGATAGAACATGACGCGTGAGCTTCAAGAGGGGGAGTGAAGAGGGGGGAAATAGAAAAGTAGGAAGAACTAGAAGGACGATGAAGACAAATTAGTTGAATGCACGATACAGCAAGAGAAAGGGAAAAGCGATGAAGGAGGGGCAATTAAGTAGTTCCCTTTTCAATCTTCTTTCATTGCGAGTTAGGAAAGTCTCGACATTCAAAGGAGGATGATTATCAGATAGGAAAGTTATTACTATTGAACTGGAAAAAAACGGGAAACGGACGTGCAATGGAAACGAAGTTGGGGCCTTATTCCTCTTGGAGTGAGAGCTAAGAGACACGATACACAAGCTACAGTGAGAAGATCTTCTCGCGAACAAAGCTTCGTGAAAACACTACTTGTGGGACAGCGAAGAGGGAAGAATAGAGAGAACGAATAAAATTCGGACGATAAGTGAGGGGAAATGAGCACGAATTGAGTTAGTATCATCTGGGAGAGAGGACGGGGATGAGTTCATGATCGCAGCCAGATTGCAGCAGCTGCAGCAAGTGACGTCACGAGGAGAGAGGGGGCTGCAGCAGCATTGCAGAAGTCTCCCTTGCAGCAACACACTCCCGTCGACTCGTTGCAGCCCTCTCTCTGAAAAATGAACGAGATTATTACTACCAACATCGATTACTCTCCTTGCAAAACAGTTTACTTCATTATGCATTGTTTTTACTTCCTAAGCGAGAACCGCCACCCCCTATTTCCTTCCTTTTTCTAAAATGAGCTTCCATTAGCAGCACGATAGTTTTCTTTGCACTTTTTTTCGGGTCGTGTAAGGGTTCACTTGCATCTATTTATATGTAATGTCCCTCATACCGGGCAGAATCCATTGCCGCAGTTCTTGATCACCGTGTGCTGGTTGACATTCGTAAAGGCGCGCTCAAGAAATTCATTGATTTTTTTTTGTTATTACTCCAATTATGGTTAAAAGATAAACTAGGATTCAAAACTAGGTGTTTGAAGAAAGCAAACTTGATCATATCCAAATTTGAAATTCACCTTATAACAGTACTGCTCGTTTCTGTCTGCGCATTCGAGGTTCTGGTAGATCTCAGGGTAGGCATTGCTGCCAGTGACACCTCCTGCAGAAGTAATAAACCAGTTTTTGGTTCTACCGGTAACAGTCAATTTTAATTCAAAACAATGGGAAAACGTGGAACTGCGGTTCCTTTTGGGTTAAACCAATAATGAAAAGTGAAAAGTAGCTCACCTCCAACGTAGCATCGCATCGCCATCGTGAAAGGAACAACAAAGAGGAAGAGGAGAACGGATTGCATTCTCGCTGCAAGAGATTTATTGAGTCATTGAAAGTTCATTAGAAAGTAGGGAGGCCAATATTCGGGATAGTGAGTGAAGAATGCAGTGCTGATGACAATAAGCTGAGAACTACAACCTTGGAATATCTCAGAAGAATATCCAGAATGGTCAGATACAAGAATTAACCGTTCGTAAGAATATTTTTAGATCCTGGATCTACCAGTTCGTTGAGACAACACTGCCGTTGAATGAATGAATGAATGAATCAGCTCTTCGAAACTGTGCCGAAAAAGTTTACCCTGCCGTTCGCAATCAAATAGAAAATGAGAAGGGAAAAGATTTGCGGGCTGGGAATACTCTCTGAAACTATTTACCGCCCCTATCACCTCCTCTTTCCTCTGTGTACAAGTCATTCTCAACTCTGAAAGAATGGGAAGAATCTCCTCGGAATGGACGATCTCTCTTCCCTCTAACAAAAGAGAGATCACATCGGAAGAAGAGACTCTTCCTCCTTTCCTGACCCTACTCGTGATTCATTCCACTGTACAAATAATGGAATGAAGCGATGACCTTGGTCGATCTCTCACTCTCTTCAATCTGCACACTCTCTCTCCTTCTCTCCTATTGACAGCCTCGTGTTTGAGCCATCATCGAGGCGTTGTACTGTGAATGTTCCTGATTTACGAGCGGCTATCTGATAAGAGCAGAAGTCGGACTATACAACTGGACGAGCCTTCTCAAAAATGATCAATGGGCATCTTCAATTGCTAATTAGTACTTGAATATACTTGCAATAGTGAAGGCACTGCAATAAGGGCTCATTCACAGCAACAACGAGATGCCTCGAATGGCAACAAGGAATGATTCGATCTGCAGCTCTCTGTTTGCTCTTCTTGTTGATGAGAATCGAGTGAATTCGATTCGAGAACACAAATTACCAAATAATCCTTTATCTCGTGTGAAGCGAACTCCGCAACTCGACTGTTGCCGAGACTACTAGCAACGTACTCGCTAAGATACAGTATAGTTATTAGATGGGATATCCATGAATTGAAAGCCGGGGAGAAGGAAGAATAAAGACACATGCTATTTGCCGGTCGTGCAGAATCCGCAAGTGGCCGGACACTGCACTCGCTTCAGAGAAATGTAGGCAGAGTTGGTACAGAGAGCCCTGCAATCGGAAATGGATTGTGTGATGTATTTAACATCAACCTGCAAACAAAGGCTAATATAGGAGTTCGCACCTTTGAGCGGAGCAATCCGACACGCCAGTGCTCGGATTTGTGAGGTCGACGCACGTCGAATTCGTTGTCGTCGTAGCTGTGAAATTTCATGATAGTAAATATATATGATATTTGATTGATTTCTACTATCTATATTGCTCAAAATCGATACAATTGATCTCACTGGTAGTTGAGGTGCATCTCCCGCAAGTACGAGGACACTGGGTGGTCATCAGTGAGTAGTAGACAGAGTTACTGCAGAGATATGCACGGGAAGAACAATCAGAGACTCCCGTGGAGGGATTTGTGAGATCGGTGCAGTCTGGAAGGAGAGAAGCAGTCTCATACCCTCCAAAGAAAAGGCAGAAAAAATTATTATAATTATTAAAATTATGCAAAACTCACTTGTCCTGGTGGTAGTTGAAGTAGTAGTTGATGTAGTAGTGCATCTTCAACGCATATTCTATCGTTATCTGTTGAATAGTACAGTACCTTCCACAGGTAGCCGGGCATTGGGTGGTCATGAGCGAGTAGTAGACTGAATTCGAGCAGAGATACGAGAGGGAAGAACAGTCGGAGGTACCCGTCGAAGGGTTCAACTGATGCGAGACCCATTTCGTAGGGGGTGTAATTCGGAAATAAAAGAAAGGAATATTTCACCAGATCAGTGCACTGTCCTGTAGTGAGTGCTGCAAGTGATGAGAGAAGCAACAGATGGAGGAAGATCATGACGGAAAGCTGCCGTTTCTCTACATATTTCCCCTCCCTATTGCCACTTTATAGTCCAAGTCGACTCCATTGCCCGTAGATCGGATACAAGAAACAGCCTATTCGATGGCACAAAAACGAGTGATTCTTGCAGGTGATCATGCAGATATGCGAATGGAGCTGATGAGAAGAAGAGAGAACGGAAAATGGAGAGGGCAGGTATAGATTCGTCATCGAAACAAAGGAATGGATGGGCAGAGAAAGAGAACGGTCTATTCAGAGTCTCATGCACTGGAACTTTGATGCAGGAACCTTTTGTTCATTGCACTTCGCAGTGCTTCTGAGAGAATATATGCATCTTCTGCTCTATATTTCGTTAAACAAAAATATTTAACGCGTATCTTTCCCATGTGGGTGAATTTATACAGATAATTGTTGAAGTACGCTTATTAAATATGAAAAACAATCTGGGGTGAATTCTTAAATTATTTTCCGTCTCGATGAAGTTATTGCATGCCCCTCTAGACTACGAGTATCCCAATGCAGTTGTAACAGCCTTCCCTGCAGCATAAGCAGCCACGAGAACTCCCCCGACGACGCTGATCACTCCAGCAGCAGTTACCGTACTCGAGACCTGATCATTGGAGGACGTAAAGTGATTCTAGTGTTTGCAGTAATGGTACAAAGATCTTGGATTTTTCGGTTACGTTGCCTGGGTTCAATCAGATACGCCAATACTATGTAGATTTAATTTCGAATGTGGTTCTGAAGGTAATAGACAATGATGAACGTTCTCTCGATGGCAACAAAATCTTACCTGCCCCGATCGCTTCTTTCCATATCGACAGAAATTGGAAAAGTGTTCACAGTTGTTCGTTGCCAGGCAATAACCGACGTCTCCCACCTATAATATCTTTCAATTTCCATGCAGATATTTACGAAATTCGAAAGGTACCATCTTCTTAGCAGTTTCGACGATCTCTTCTGGTTTTCGAGGAATATCTCTGAATGGAGAACCTTCCTTCCAAAATTCGTATTTCAAATTGTGTGAATATCCTCACACTGCATCCCATCCGTTATTCTTCCTACATGGACACCCACAAGCGACCTTCTCTAGCAATTCCCATTGCACCTCAACACAGGCTTAATCTGGTAATCGAATATCATGAAAAGGAAGTAACACTCTCATGAGTACTATAACTAGTAATAGTGGCAGTAATAGTGGCTGGATATTTGCCTCAAACGTCAACACGTCTTGATATGATTTATTTTACCTACACTTCATGTGCAACTGTTATTTCTATGAATTCGAAAAGAAACCTCGACATTTCCAGAAACTTCGATGAAATTGCCCCAAGTCCTTCGAGCGGCGTCGCTCAGATCTGCAAATTGTGCCAATATATTACATATCAAATATATATTGTATGATAAACTGCAAATTATTAATCATAAACCTTCATTGGAGTAATGAATGACTTGATGCACTCTTTTGTAGACGCCCATATACACGGCCCAATGCTAAAGTGACATCTTTCTTAAAACTCGCGATTCTTTTCTAACCTGGTAGACTGCACCTCCGGAACCCCCTGAATTGCCTCGACTGGAAGAATAATTGTCAAGTAAAGATAATTTTACCTTTACCTGAATTCGATCAGGTCTCCGGGTTTGAGAATAGTCGCGAGATCCTTCCAATTCATGTAGGAAGAGACGAGATCGGTCGATTCCATCGCACTTACTCAACTTGTTTTGTCGATTGATTCCCTCGCGCTCGCAGTCACTTTCGTAACAATGGACGATAAGAAAGAGTGAATGTCTCCTTAGAGAGAGGAGAGTGGTCAGCTGTTTTTAGAGATGCAAAGAACGGAAAGCACATTTCTTAGTGTGTGTTCTTCGCAATTGAAAAATGCATTAAAATACACAAAGAGCTAATTGAATGCAGGGTGAGACGATGTTTGTCGGCATTTCAGTCAATTGAATACGGGGGCAATCGTTGCCTGGCAACAATCAACATCTCCCACTCACTACAAAAAAAGGGAGTGAGAACATTGTGGAGGTATCCATCGGGAGAGGGTGCTTCAAGGAGATGGGTTCGGTGCGAACTCGAACGCGAAGTTTTCGGAATCACCGTAATCGATTACATCACAAATGAGCGGATTCGTAGAGAACTCCTGGCAATCCATCTGAGAGACCAACGTCAACCAACTGATAATATTTGTATAATGCCAAATGTCATGCCGTGCGGGAGAATATTGTAAACCAACGGTTCGTCGGCTCGCATAAGCCTGATCTTTATCACTGGTGATTGGAGATAGACTCCTCTTTCTAATTGCTCATGAACACACATTCCGAAAACTGGATATTTCTTTGACTCTTTCATAAGTAAAGTGAAAATGTAGGTGCCGAAAAAATGTAGATCGGATAGATGCGAAACAGCGTGGGATAATGTTGGAGATAAATAATCAGTGGAAGTTGTAGGTTGGGGAGGGAGATGGAATCGATTAAATTGTTCGAATGACATTCAGATGTCAGGAGGTTGAGAGAAAGGGGAGAAGGAGGGAGGAATGGGGTCTAGCACTCCATGATCAGTTGGGGAATTCTTTCTTCTTATGCCACAGTGACTCTCTCGAAGGCCAGCTCGTCTCTTCTTCTGTCGTATTCCTCTGCATTCCATGCGAAGAACTTCACTTGATTAGACGAAAGCTGCAATTGCAAGAATGAATCTACTTATTCGTAATGTACACTTCCAATTTCTCCTTGGACTCATTCTTCTACAGTCTAAAATATATTAACAAGAATCAATGAATACTGACAATCATGGGGACGACGCGTGCCTGGTACTCACTCGGATGTCCCATCCTCTGCAGGGTTGAGAAGGTCTGAGAGAAGTGATTAGAAGACATCAGACACTATCTGGTACAAAGGTCGTTGTTGTCATGTGGGAGTAATTGAGAGGAGAGAGGATAAGACGAACCTTCTCATCACTCGGATCGAAGAATCCCTTCGTGACACGGAAGAGGGAGAGACTCTGGTTGAGCCATGCCTGAAAAGATCACCTTTAGAATAGGCTCAAATCCAACAATTACATACTCTCTCCCACTCTCTTTATCTCTTCCTCCCCCCCCCCCTCTCTCCCTCTCCCTCTCGCTCTCTCGTCCTATAAAATCCTGACCGTTGGATGAGTGCTGGTTTCGTAGAAGAATGTCCAGGGCAGATAGCGCTGTTGGGTGAACCCGAAGAGTCCTTCGAGTCGAAGTCCAAGCCTACAAATGGCATGTGAAGTATGGCATATGTTTTGCACAGTAAGAGTATGGCTCACCCAGTCTCGTTCCTGATGTTGCTCACGATGAGGTCGAAAGTTCTGATGATGTGGAGAGGGGAATGGAAGCCATTGAAGAATAGGAGATACTAAAATAATCATTTATCATATTCAAAATTTAGCTTCGAGATTCACACAAGTGTGAAATCAAGGGGGGGACTTTGACGCAGAAAATATTCAGTGTAACCTCATGGTCAGATCCGTCCTCCAGGTTGCATCCATCAGTGCAGCCTGCGAGATAGCGATCGGAGTTACAGACTCCGATCGCCCTGTGACGAAGAACTCGAAGTAAGGGGGATAGTATCAGGTTGTAACATAAGTTTTGTCGCGTCCAATCTCTTATGCATTTTAACCTCAGAAATTCGTCAAATTAATTTAATCTCAATTTCGTTATTCATCATCAGTGAGGGCCTTCGTACTCTTTCTTACGCGCTTTACTTCAGTCCTGTCAAGGCAATTGAGGAGGCACATTAGTCAGACAAAGTTGTACTGAGATAAGGATTACAAATCATTTTCACGCATCAGCTCTTCTTGAAAAGGATAAATTATGCCGATTTTGTGTGATTTGCGTAAAGTACTACATATGTGCATAATTTTGAACCACTCACGGATAATGACAAACGAAAATCGTTCTAGAAATGTAGACGAGTTTGTATAATGTGGATGGTTGGTGACGGTCGCGAAAACTTTCGCAAGCCGAATTTTCTTCTCAATAGATATCCAGATCCAAATAGTGGTGGAATATAGTTCACCCAAAGTGGTCAGTATGCAGACAAAGTTTGGGGTAGATTGGGTTCTGTTGAGATAAGTGGCTCCATTCAGAACGATGGTATGTAAATTAAACTAATGAAATCGGCACTTTGTTCATATTATTACCTCGCACACATGTTCAATATCTGATTTGTTGTGTCCATCCTAACCATAAACCCTTCCCTTACTAGTATCTACTTGGGATAAGTTTGGAAATAAATAGCTTTTGAATGACAATCTTTAATTCGAAACACCTAAACTTGCATATTTTGGTAAAATTGTGCGCGAATTGAATTAATAAAAATTCAAATTTCCCACAAGTGGAGTGTTCTTTCTCTCACTTGTTTAATGATAAATTATACCTCCATGAGTGGTAATTGAACGCACTTATGTTAGTCACTGTTGTTGCAATTCTGGATTCAGAAGAGTTGGTCAAGTTGGCTACGAATCAGCGGCTAACCTTACACTCAGTGAAGTATATCTTTGATTCCGCTCAACATAGCACCATATCTGGCGTATATTTTGAAAGAGCATTGACGGGGTATATCACCATGCTGTAGAAGTTTGGTTCATTATTCATCTCTGCGAACTAGCACCTGATCAAACGAATTAAAAAAATCTGCACCAAATTTAAATCAGTTCATATTAATATTTTTCGCATAGCCAGCGTGCGCAGTTCAGCTCTACCCTATGGTTTGAATGTGCATGAACACCCCAAACTTATACTAGGAGGTCAGGCATTGATAATGTTTGAGAAGTATCCTTCATGGAAATATTGTGAACCTCCGAAATGCGACAAAACTTATGTTACAACCTAATACATAGAAGGGGGAGGAGAGAGGGAGGGGAGGGGGGACTCACGGGCAGTTCAACTCATGGCAACTGCGGAAGGGACGATCTCCACAATCGCCGAAGTCGAATGTGCATCCGCGAGTGTAGCATTCCTTAGCACTCTCATTGTAGGACATTATCCACTCGAGATCAAAGGGAACTCACCCTATCGCATTGTCCGTCTCCAACCTTCTGATTGCAGTAGTCAGAGCAGTCCTCCAAGTCACGTTCTACAATGGAAGAGAGAGAATTATGGTGCAGTTGTGCACTCGATGGTTTGTGTCGCTCCGTCTCCCCTCGCCCACTCCATCTTCCTAATGGGCACAGTTGAAAAGCATCAATCAAGTGACATCGTACCTCTGTGGTAGGTGGATTGCATGGGTCCATACTTGGCGAGGTTGTATCGACGTCTCTCCTTGATCAGACCAGAGATCACCTGAGTTGCAATGATGGGCGATGGGTTTGGCTAAGTTCGGCAACCTTTCTCGTGTACTCCTCGGTTCTCTCGGGATGATTCTGAGAGTGGACGGCAAAGCAGAGAAGAAGAGGGAGAAGGGCGAGGAAGAGATGCATCTGAATGATCGAGATGAGAAGGAAGGGAGATCGGGATTGTGATTAATTAACAATTGATTATGCGTATAAAATGTAAACGGCTTCACCGTTGCGGAGTTGCTTGTCGCTTGTCAAGAGAGAGACGAATCTGAAGAAGACCAATGTACGACATTGAAAAGTACAGGATACGCGACGAATAAGTAGAGAAATATTTTTATAAGAGAATTGTACGTCTCTAACGAGCGCATCAAGATAGAGTCGTCATCCTTGCGAATGAAGGGGAAATCCGAAAATTAGTTCTAACTGGTTTGGAAAATCAGAGCTAATAAATATACAGGCACATTTTCTATCACCTGTATTTCTATTCAGGAAATTAATCAGTCTGAAATTTTGCTCACATTTAGCAAAATCATCGTGGATTACGATGCTTATTTTACGCTACCATCACTGTCTTAAAGAAGGAGTGTCAGCAAAGTTGTACTTTTGACGCTGTCATAACCATGACCTAGCTTTGAAAAACGATCGCCGAAGGCAGGAAAGATATTCAAACAATCTAAAAAGTAGGGAACCATATATATACAACATAATGAATATGACTAAGCAAAAACCAGATTTTTATATATAATGTTTATATACAGTTCCTACGTAGTTATGAATCTCCAAAAAAGTGGTCATGTGAAAAAGTGATTTTCCATGCCCTGAGGGCAAATTTTGGAATATCCTTTCCATATTCACAGTATTATCTGGGATCGCGATGAGGATCATTTTGGTGCTTTAAACGAGTCTCTAGCTGGTCTAGAAGCTGAGATCTGAATTTCAGACCCCCTTTTTGCAGCAAGGCTTCAGCAAATTTGCGGTCGCGCAGCAACCTCAAAAAAAATTTTCTGGGTAGGTCTCGGACATGACTCCAACCACAGAAGGTTTGGCCAGTAGGAAAAAATCTATGTAAGAATAAAGCCTGTTTGAAAAAGTGAAATTCATCACTACACAATTAGTTATACGGCACGTGATGACGCAATACTCGCATCGTATTCTTCGATTGATTTGGTATATAGCGCCCCAACATCGAACTTGCTAAGTCAACGGCAGAAAAAGTTATATGAAAAATACAAATCGTTTCAATACTTTTGAGCGCTACTGTATGTCTAGAAATCGATAGATGGAAAGCAGACAATTTTCGTGCGATTACGGTGCTTTGTAAAGCTCACCAACGTTGGGGAGTTTCATAAAATACCGTAATCACATCAAAAATATATGTTTTTGATTTATCGATTTCTAGCCATAATTAACCGGGCATGCCGATTCCGGCAAATCGACCAAGATAAAAAATCTGAACACAACCACGGCTTCTAATTTTCTCATTCTCAATGACTTTGAAATCGAAATTTACTCGGTGCCTCTGGTGGTCATTCTGATTTTGCCAACGCGATAAAGATGAAGGTGAATCAGGACCATGCAACTATTTTGGGCAGCCCTCAGACATGCATATCAGAAAACATCAGAAAGTTAGGCGGCAGCAAAAACTCGATGATTATGGCATTTTTGACAAAGCATGTTTTAATTTCGTTATCACTACACAATAATTTAAAGAAGGAGTGTCAGCAAAGTTAAACTTTTGACGCTGTCATAACCATGGCCTAGCCCACCCTCTAAAGATCATAGCGCGAAATAGTAGAGTAGACAACCGGTTGATAGCTCAGTGGGAGAGCAGCCGCCATGTGATCGGTAGGTTGCGGGTTCCCACAAAATGTTTTGAACAGATCTTCGAGATATTTGAATTCCCGCACTTCCCTGCCCTACAATCCTCCTTTGGCATTCGGCTAACTAATGATAACTCGGTTCAAAATAGAGATATGAATCTGAAATTTTCAGAATCTCTTATGGTTGTGCAAAGCTAGGTCATGGTTATGACAGCGTCAAAAGTACAACTTTGCTGACACTCCTTCTTTAAGACAGTGATGGTAGCGTAAAATAAGCATCGTAATCCACGATGATTTTGCTAAATGTGAGCAAAATTTCAGACTGATTAATTTCCTGAATAGAAATACAGGTGATAGAAAATGTGCCTGTATATTTATTAGCTCTGATTTTCCAAACCAGTTAGAACTAATTTTCGGATTTCCCCTTCATTCGCAAGGATGACGACTCTATCTTGATGCGCTCGTTAGAGACGTACAATTCTCTTATAAAAATATTTCTCTACTTATTCGTCGCGTATCCTGTACTTTTCAATGTCGTACATTGGTCTTCTTCAGATTCGTCTCTCTCTTGACAAGCGACAAGCAACTCCGCAACGGTGAAGCCGTTTACATTTTATACGCATAATCAATTGTTAATTAATCACAATCCCGATCTCCCTTCCTTCTCATCTCGATGAGAGAACCGAGGAGTACACGAGAAAGGTTGCCGAACTTAGCCAAACCCATCGCCCATCATTGCAACTCAGGTGATCTCTGGTCTGATCAAGGAGAGACGTCGATACAACCTCGCCAAGTATGGACCCATGCAATCCACCTACCACAGAGGTACGATGTCACTTGATTGATGCTTTTCAACTGTGCCCATTAGGAAGATGGAGTGGGCGAGGGGAGACGGAGCGACACAAACCATCGAGTGCACAACTGCACCATAATTCTCTCTCTTCCATTGTAGAACGTGACTTGGAGGACTGCTCTGACTACTGCAATCAGAAGGTTGGAGACGGACAATGCGATAGGGTGAGTTCCCTTTGATCTCGAGTGGATAATGTCCTACAATGAGAGTGCTAAGGAATGCTACACTCGCGGATGCACATTCGACTTCGGCGATTGTGGAGATCGTCCCTTCCGCAGTTGCCATGAGTTGAACTGCCCGTGAGTCCCCCCTCCCCTCCCTCTCTCCTCCCCCTTCTATGTATTAGGTTGTAACATAAGTTTTGTCGCATTTCGGAGGTTCACAATATTTCCATGAAGGATACTTCTCAAACATTATCAATGCCTGACCTCCTAGTATAAGTTTGGGGTGTTCATGCACATTCAAACCATAGGGTAGAGCTGAACTGCGCACGCTGGCTATGCGAAAAATATTAATATGAACTGATTTAAATTTGGTGCAGATTTTTTTAATTCGTTTGATCAGGTGCTAGTTCGCAGAGATGAATAATGAACCAAACTTCTACAGCATGGTGATATACCCCGTCAATGCTCTTTCAAAATATACGCCAGATATGGTGCTATGTTGAGCGGAATCAAAGATATACTTCACTGAGTGTAAGGTTAGCCGCTGATTCGTAGCCAACTTGACCAACTCTTCTGAATCCAGAATTGCAACAACAGTGACTAACATAAGTGCGTTCAATTACCACTCATGGAGGTATAATTTATCATTAAACAAGTGAGAGAAAGAACACTCCACTTGTGGGAAATTTGAATTTTTATTAATTCAATTCGCGCACAATTTTACCAAAATATGCAAGTTTAGGTGTTTCGAATTAAAGATTGTCATTCAAAAGCTATTTATTTCCAAACTTATCCCAAGTAGATACTAGTAAGGGAAGGGTTTATGGTTAGGATGGACACAACAAATCAGATATTGAACATGTGTGCGAGGTAATAATATGAACAAAGTGCCGATTTCATTAGTTTAATTTACATACCATCGTTCTGAATGGAGCCACTTATCTCAACAGAACCCAATCTACCCCAAACTTTGTCTGCATACTGACCACTTTGGGTGAACTATATTCCACCACTATTTGGATCTGGATATCTATTGAGAAGAAAATTCGGCTTGCGAAAGTTTTCGCGACCGTCACCAACCATCCACATTATACAAACTCGTCTACATTTCTAGAACGATTTTCGTTTGTCATTATCCGTGAGTGGTTCAAAATTATGCACATATGTAGTACTTTACGCAAATCACACAAAATCGGCATAATTTATCCTTTTCAAGAAGAGCTGATGCGTGAAAATGATTTGTAATCCTTATCTCAGTACAACTTTGTCTGACTAATGTGCCTCCTCAATTGCCTTGACAGGACTGAAGTAAAGCGCGTAAGAAAGAGTACGAAGGCCCTCACTGATGATGAATAACGAAATTGAGATTAAATTAATTTGACGAATTTCTGAGGTTAAAATGCATAAGAGATTGGACGCGACAAAACTTATGTTACAACCTGATACTATCCCCCTTACTTCGAGTTCTTCGTCACAGGGCGATCGGAGTCTGTAACTCCGATCGCTATCTCGCAGGCTGCACTGATGGATGCAACCTGGAGGACGGATCTGACCATGAGGTTACACTGAATATTTTCTGCGTCAAAGTCCCCCCCTTGATTTCACACTTGTGTGAATCTCGAAGCTAAATTTTGAATATGATAAATGATTATTTTAGTATCTCCTATTCTTCAATGGCTTCCATTCCCCTCTCCACATCATCAGAACTTTCGACCTCATCGTGAGCAACATCAGGAACGAGACTGGGTGAGCCATACTCTTACTGTGCAAAACATATGCCATACTTCACATGCCATTTGTAGGCTTGGACTTCGACTCGAAGGACTCTTCGGGTTCACCCAACAGCGCTATCTGCCCTGGACATTCTTCTACGAAACCAGCACTCATCCAACGGTCAGGATTTTATAGGACGAGAGAGCGAGAGGGAGAGGGAGAGAGGGGGGGGGAGGAAGAGATAAAGAGAGTGGGAGAGAGTATGTAATTGTTGGATTTGAGCCTATTCTAAAGGTGATCTTTTCAGGCATGGCTCAACCAGAGTCTCTCCCTCTTCCGTGTCACGAAGGGATTCTTCGATCCGAGTGATGAGAAGGTTCGTCTTATCCTCTCTCCTCTCAATTACTCCCACATGACAACAACGACCTTTGTACCAGATAGTGTCTGATGTCTTCTAATCACTTCTCTCAGACCTTCTCAACCCTGCAGAGGATGGGACATCCGAGTGAGTACCAGGCACGCGTCGTCCCCATGATTGTCAGTATTCATTGATTCTTGTTAATATATTTTAGACTGTAGAAGAATGAGTCCAAGGAGAAATTGGAAGTGTACATTACGAATAAGTAGATTCATTCTTGCAATTGCAGCTTTCGTCTAATCAAGTGAAGTTCTTCGCATGGAATGCAGAGGAATACGACAGAAGAAGAGACGAGCTGGCCTTCGAGAGAGTCACTGTGGCATAAGAAGAAAGAATTCCCCAACTGATCATGGAGTGCTAGACCCCATTCCTCCCTCCTTCTCCCCTTTCTCTCAACCTCCTGACATCTGAATGTCATTCGAACAATTTAATCGATTCCATCTCCCTCCCCAACCTACAACTTCCACTGATTATTTATCTCCAACATTATCCCACGCTGTTTCGCATCTATCCGATCTACATTTTTTCGGCACCTACATTTTCACTTTACTTATGAAAGAGTCAAAGAAATATCCAGTTTTCGGAATGTGTGTTCATGAGCAATTAGAAAGAGGAGTCTATCTCCAATCACCAGTGATAAAGATCAGGCTTATGCGAGCCGACGAACCGTTGGTTTACAATATTCTCCCGCACGGCATGACATTTGGCATTATACAAATATTATCAGTTGGTTGACGTTGGTCTCTCAGATGGATTGCCAGGAGTTCTCTACGAATCCGCTCATTTGTGATGTAATCGATTACGGTGATTCCGAAAACTTCGCGTTCGAGTTCGCACCGAACCCATCTCCTTGAAGCACCCTCTCCCGATGGATACCTCCACAATGTTCTCACTCCCTTTTTTTGTAGTGAGTGGGAGATGTTGATTGTTGCCAGGCAACGATTGCCCCCGTATTCAATTGACTGAAATGCCGACAAACATCGTCTCACCCTGCATTCAATTAGCTCTTTGTGTATTTTAATGCATTTTTCAATTGCGAAGAACACACACTAAGAAATGTGCTTTCCGTTCTTTGCATCTCTAAAAACAGCTGACCACTCTCCTCTCTCTAAGGAGACATTCACTCTTTCTTATCGTCCATTGTTACGAAAGTGACTGCGAGCGCGAGGGAATCAATCGACAAAACAAGTTGAGTAAGTGCGATGGAATCGACCGATCTCGTCTCTTCCTACATGAATTGGAAGGATCTCGCGACTATTCTCAAACCCGGAGACCTGATCGAATTCAGGTAAAGGTAAAATTATCTTTACTTGACAATTATTCTTCCAGTCGAGGCAATTCAGGGGGTTCCGGAGGTGCAGTCTACCAGGTTAGAAAAGAATCGCGAGTTTTAAGAAAGTGTCACTTTAGCATTGGGCCGTGTATATGGGCGTCTACAAAAGAGTGCATCAAGTCATTCATTACTCCAATGAAGGTTTATGATTAATAATTTGCAGTTTATCATACAATATATATTTGATATGTAATATATTGGCACAATTTGCAGATCTGAGCGACGCCGCTCGAAGGACTTGGGGCAATTTCATCGAAGTTTCTGGAAATGTCGAGGTTTCTTTTCGAATTCATAGAAATAACAGTTGCACATGAAGTGTAGGTAAAATAAATCATATCAAGACGTGTTGACGTTTGAGGCAAATATCCAGCCACTATTACTGCCACTATTACTAGTTATAGTACTCATGAGAGTGTTACTTCCTTTTCATGATATTCGATTACCAGATTAAGCCTGTGTTGAGGTGCAATGGGAATTGCTAGAGAAGGTCGCTTGTGGGTGTCCATGTAGGAAGAATAACGGATGGGATGCAGTGTGAGGATATTCACACAATTTGAAATACGAATTTTGGAAGGAAGGTTCTCCATTCAGAGATATTCCTCGAAAACCAGAAGAGATCGTCGAAACTGCTAAGAAGATGGTACCTTTCGAATTTCGTAAATATCTGCATGGAAATTGAAAGATATTATAGGTGGGAGACGTCGGTTATTGCCTGGCAACGAACAACTGTGAACACTTTTCCAATTTCTGTCGATATGGAAAGAAGCGATCGGGGCAGGTAAGATTTTGTTGCCATCGAGAGAACGTTCATCATTGTCTATTACCTTCAGAACCACATTCGAAATTAAATCTACATAGTATTGGCGTATCTGATTGAACCCAGGCAACGTAACCGAAAAATCCAAGATCTTTGTACCATTACTGCAAACACTAGAATCACTTTACGTCCTCCAATGATCAGGTCTCGAGTACGGTAACTGCTGCTGGAGTGATCAGCGTCGTCGGGGGAGTTCTCGTGGCTGCTTATGCTGCAGGGAAGGCTGTTACAACTGCATTGGGATACTCGTAGTCTAGAGGGGCATGCAATAACTTCATCGAGACGGAAAATAATTTAAGAATTCACCCCAGATTGTTTTTCATATTTAATAAGCGTACTTCAACAATTATCTGTATAAATTCACCCACATGGGAAAGATACGCGTTAAATATTTTTGTTTAACGAAATATAGAGCAGAAGATGCATATATTCTCTCAGAAGCACTGCGAAGTGCAATGAACAAAAGGTTCCTGCATCAAAGTTCCAGTGCATGAGACTCTGAATAGACCGTTCTCTTTCTCTGCCCATCCATTCCTTTGTTTCGATGACGAATCTATACCTGCCCTCTCCATTTTCCGTTCTCTCTTCTTCTCATCAGCTCCATTCGCATATCTGCATGATCACCTGCAAGAATCACTCGTTTTTGTGCCATCGAATAGGCTGTTTCTTGTATCCGATCTACGGGCAATGGAGTCGACTTGGACTATAAAGTGGCAATAGGGAGGGGAAATATGTAGAGAAACGGCAGCTTTCCGTCATGATCTTCCTCCATCTGTTGCTTCTCTCATCACTTGCAGCACTCACTACAGGACAGTGCACTGATCTGGTGAAATATTCCTTTCTTTTATTTCCGAATTACACCCCCTACGAAATGGGTCTCGCATCAGTTGAACCCTTCGACGGGTACCTCCGACTGTTCTTCCCTCTCGTATCTCTGCTCGAATTCAGTCTACTACTCGCTCATGACCACCCAATGCCCGGCTACCTGTGGAAGGTACTGTACTATTCAACAGATAACGATAGAATATGCGTTGAAGATGCACTACTACATCAACTACTACTTCAACTACCACCAGGACAAGTGAGTTTTGCATAATTTTAATAATTATAATAATTTTTTCTGCCTTTTCTTTGGAGGGTATGAGACTGCTTCTCTCCTTCCAGACTGCACCGATCTCACAAATCCCTCCACGGGAGTCTCTGATTGTTCTTCCCGTGCATATCTCTGCAGTAACTCTGTCTACTACTCACTGATGACCACCCAGTGTCCTCGTACTTGCGGGAGATGCACCTCAACTACCAGTGAGATCAATTGTATCGATTTTGAGCAATATAGATAGTAGAAATCAATCAAATATCATATATATTTACTATCATGAAATTTCACAGCTACGACGACAACGAATTCGACGTGCGTCGACCTCACAAATCCGAGCACTGGCGTGTCGGATTGCTCCGCTCAAAGGTGCGAACTCCTATATTAGCCTTTGTTTGCAGGTTGATGTTAAATACATCACACAATCCATTTCCGATTGCAGGGCTCTCTGTACCAACTCTGCCTACATTTCTCTGAAGCGAGTGCAGTGTCCGGCCACTTGCGGATTCTGCACGACCGGCAAATAGCATGTGTCTTTATTCTTCCTTCTCCCCGGCTTTCAATTCATGGATATCCCATCTAATAACTATACTGTATCTTAGCGAGTACGTTGCTAGTAGTCTCGGCAACAGTCGAGTTGCGGAGTTCGCTTCACACGAGATAAAGGATTATTTGGTAATTTGTGTTCTCGAATCGAATTCACTCGATTCTCATCAACAAGAAGAGCAAACAGAGAGCTGCAGATCGAATCATTCCTTGTTGCCATTCGAGGCATCTCGTTGTTGCTGTGAATGAGCCCTTATTGCAGTGCCTTCACTATTGCAAGTATATTCAAGTACTAATTAGCAATTGAAGATGCCCATTGATCATTTTTGAGAAGGCTCGTCCAGTTGTATAGTCCGACTTCTGCTCTTATCAGATAGCCGCTCGTAAATCAGGAACATTCACAGTACAACGCCTCGATGATGGCTCAAACACGAGGCTGTCAATAGGAGAGAAGGAGAGAGAGTGTGCAGATTGAAGAGAGTGAGAGATCGACCAAGGTCATCGCTTCATTCCATTATTTGTACAGTGGAATGAATCACGAGTAGGGTCAGGAAAGGAGGAAGAGTCTCTTCTTCCGATGTGATCTCTCTTTTGTTAGAGGGAAGAGAGATCGTCCATTCCGAGGAGATTCTTCCCATTCTTTCAGAGTTGAGAATGACTTGTACACAGAGGAAAGAGGAGGTGATAGGGGCGGTAAATAGTTTCAGAGAGTATTCCCAGCCCGCAAATCTTTTCCCTTCTCATTTTCTATTTGATTGCGAACGGCAGGGTAAACTTTTTCGGCACAGTTTCGAAGAGCTGATTCATTCATTCATTCATTCAACGGCAGTGTTGTCTCAACGAACTGGTAGATCCAGGATCTAAAAATATTCTTACGAACGGTTAATTCTTGTATCTGACCATTCTGGATATTCTTCTGAGATATTCCAAGGTTGTAGTTCTCAGCTTATTGTCATCAGCACTGCATTCTTCACTCACTATCCCGAATATTGGCCTCCCTACTTTCTAATGAACTTTCAATGACTCAATAAATCTCTTGCAGCGAGAATGCAATCCGTTCTCCTCTTCCTCTTTGTTGTTCCTTTCACGATGGCGATGCGATGCTACGTTGGAGGTGAGCTACTTTTCACTTTTCATTATTGGTTTAACCCAAAAGGAACCGCAGTTCCACGTTTTCCCATTGTTTTGAATTAAAATTGACTGTTACCGGTAGAACCAAAAACTGGTTTATTACTTCTGCAGGAGGTGTCACTGGCAGCAATGCCTACCCTGAGATCTACCAGAACCTCGAATGCGCAGACAGAAACGAGCAGTACTGTTATAAGGTGAATTTCAAATTTGGATATGATCAAGTTTGCTTTCTTCAAACACCTAGTTTTGAATCCTAGTTTATCTTTTAACCATAATTGGAGTAATAACAAAAAAAAATCAATGAATTTCTTGAGCGCGCCTTTACGAATGTCAACCAGCACACGGTGATCAAGAACTGCGGCAATGGATTCTGCCCTGTATGAGGGACATTACATATAAATAGATGCAAGTGAACCCTTACACGACCGGTACGGATGGATACGACTCTCCTTTCCTCTCCTCTCCTATTGGGAAGAAGATCGAGGGAGGAACGGGGTGATACGACTCC
Source organism: Pristionchus mayeri (assembly GCA_036245805.1). Taxonomy (NCBI): domain Eukaryota; kingdom Metazoa; phylum Nematoda; class Chromadorea; order Rhabditida; family Neodiplogasteridae; genus Pristionchus; species Pristionchus mayeri. The sequence goes on along the minus strand of BTRK01000006.1, from coordinate 33,611,827 downwards.
CTTCCCTTCTCTTCTCCTCGCTTCTCTCTCCAATCGATGAATACTCTGAGGCAGGCACGGAAGGGGCGATGATGGTCCGCTGAACTCTTGGTCATAAACAGAGAGTCCGTTTTCAATGTTTTCGCCTCGGCCTATGAAACTATACCAATCGAGGGATCTAGTGAATGAAAGCAAGGCAGACGCTTGATTACTCCCAAACCCACTGCACTCTGAGTAGGAGGTAGACTTCATTTTTATCCATTGAGACCGGGAATCAAGCTTCTATGAAACTCCCCCGTAGACCCGCATATTTAGCCACGCTCCATGTAACCCAATCACATTTCTGGCTAAAATGCACTTCTGCTCGTCGAATGGAGGAGGAGGAATGTTGGAGATGTTCCTGTCTCTAGACTACGAGCATCGGTTAATTATAAATTGGCGAGCTTTGAACAGCACCAATAATATTCCAGACGACGTTATTTTTCAATGACTGAGCTGAATAAAATACTACGGGTCAAGTGAGAACATCGAGGATTTCGCCGCTGTCGAACCTTCTGGAAGTGGTAAACTTGCACTTTCTGTCATCGAATAGCCCATGACTACACCTCAGATTCACGAGATCAACTTCGTACAAACACCTCTCTCTATGAAGAAGCTACGTGAATGGAATGGGCTCCCCCTTCTCTTGTCCTTCGCTCTCCCCAATCCGAGGTAGATACGTGATGGGACGACCACGACGAATGAACTCTTCATCGAAAATAGAGAACTCACACGTTTAATGTTATCGCCAAAGAGTGATGATGTTGGAATGAGGGACCTAGTGAATATCTAATCATAGGTTCTTCGTTTGAAGAAAATGGGGCTAACATTGATGTAATGTAGTAGAATTGTTTTTTGAGTATTGCATTCAAAATATTGATAATCTTGCGCACATCGATTATGCAAGCACGGATTCATTCGCTAAATTGAATGTGAACCGTTGCAGTAGTGTATCGCTCTTACAACAATGTTCTATGAGCAATCACACGAATGAGCAAGCCTTCTGGGTGAGTATTCTCAGTCGCACCCCTCTATTACTTGTAAATGAGAATTTACACTCCGATGAAAGGACGCTGAAACAGAGCGCGCCAAATGAACAATAGCTGACTCCCGCCCACTATTCTCACTTTATACCCATCATTATTTCGTCATTCAACAGTCTCCATTCCATCCGAGATGTTCTTCCTTCCTCTCCTTCTCCTCCTTCCCTTCTCCTCTTCTCTACTCCTATCGGACTGCAATCACTGTCCTCCTCCTACCAAATGTGCCCCTACTTCGGACGACAGCGTGAGGTTCGTGCATTCAGTCTCGTCTTCCTATGAAATGTGAGCAGATATTAGTAAACTAAGAATGTTTCAGCTGTCAGTGCATGGAAGGAGGGCAGAATATGAAGACAGATCTCCTTCCCAATCCTTCTCCTCAAGTCTTCCTCGATGTCCTCACCAAACTCCATTCCACTCTCAACAAGACTTTTTCCATTTCGCGTAAGCAAAGCATCGTCTAATGAGTTGAGGAAGTTGAGGAAAGTTGAGGAACGTCTAATGAGTTGAAAGTCTAATGAGGAACTCGACACAACGCACTTAGAGAGTGACAAGACCTCTCTCACTTTGTTATCGCTTTGCTACTATCCCGGCCTCTATTACGATCTCTTCCCTCTGTGCCAGTGGCGAGATTCTAATACGAAAAATGCGAGAGTGCTGTATCCTCACTTCATATTGTGAATGAATACGACACGATTAGTATGGAAACTTTAGAATGGGCGTCTATTCGATACCTGACTTTTCTTGAAAATGTAAGCATATGAAAAAAGTAATACAATCTGTTCTAATGATGTGGTTTGCAGAGGGAAACTACGTGGCATTGTGGAACGAGAGCTTGACTTCTTCTGACTACGATATCGACCTCTCCTACTGCTTCTCTCCCTCCACCAACACTTCCGACTTCCACAGAAAAGCTCACCACATAGCACAGAGGTTCATCGAATTCAAGGTATGTTAAAAGGAAGAAGAAGCACGACACCTCCAACAATAGGTTGTAAGGGAATTCAGATGTATTGTGAAAGGGAGGGTCCATCTCGTTCAAACCGCCATTTGGGATTCCATACAAGAGATTGATCGTTTTAGGTGCTGAGACAGTTGAATCCCCGTCCAATTTCAGGAATGGGCAGAGTACAAGTCGTTCATCTCGTCGATCGTCACTTGCATCTTCGTCTTCCTCCTCGTCGTCCTCCTTCTCATCATCTGCTACGTCATCTACAGAAGATCGTCCACGAAGAGGATCGTCGATGCATCTGCAGTCTCGTACAACGGAGGAGACGAGGACAAGGCCCCCAATGGAGTCATCTCATTCGAGAATCCCACCTTCGCTGATCAAGCATAGGCACATGTATCGAGACCCTCTCACTTCGCATTCAAATATTTCTCTGTTTCTATTACTTTTTGAGTGAACATATCGCATTCCTTGATCGAGATCGGTTACTCGCAGTACGTTGTATAAATAATGATATGCCTTGAATAAATAATCTTATTTCGCGAACAGTATTATTCTCTTGTATATTATCACGTGTCTTCTGAGAGATTGCATGAAAATTAGCCCCGTGAGGAACTAGCTGCAAAAGTTTAAGCAATATTTCCAAGAAAATTATATTAGAGTCCGTTGGGGACGAGGAAACTTATTTACACGCGATTTGGGCTGGAGCCGGCTTTTAGGCATTTTACGGTCTTCAATCCGGCTCTGTCATATTTCGTTTCGTTTTTGAGCTATAAATACGGCAAATAGCTGAAAATGTGGGGAAAATTATTCTAAGATACTTTCATGTTGAGACCTAATCTGTACGAAGTAGCTGTCATGCAGAAAATATCGAAAAACTATCAGTAGATTCATTTAAAAATTCATACTCGGTTTAGGACCCCCGTTTCACCACTTTCTGAACACAGATTCGGAAACTACATACTCATATTAGTCTGAGAAAAATAGTTTCCTGAATCGGCAGGGGTGTAAATACGTCGAAGCAAGCTAAAGTATGTGTTAAGTTCGCTAGATAGGAAATTTCAATCTCAACATTTTGAGTCGTAATCACTCAGGAACATCTATTTTTTCATAGTTTTCATATAAAGTGTCAATTTGTTGAAAATGCGGTTGAAAAATCCGAAGATATCCAACTTTCAAAAAAATCATATTTTTCACCTCTGAAATCTCAAATTTACATGTTGCTAACTCATCATTTCAAGATCATTACATGTGCTAGCTATATAGAAGTTATAGTATGCTTAGCCGTGAGTGAAAATTTGAGGTACTGAGCACCTCCACTATTTCGATGCTCGAACTTCTGATCCTCGAATATCGAAGATCGACAACGTCGGTCACATAAAAAATACGCTTTTGAAATGGATATTGTAAATTCAGCTGATTTATACCTTTGAAAAATGTTTTTATATGAAAATAAATTAAAAATTAACAAAAAACACTAAACATTTTGAGTTTTTCGAAAATGAAATTTTTTGAATACCGAAAATTTCGCAAATTTTGAAAAGAGAAAATTCACGGATTTTATATTTATTTCTTATTAATCTTCATACGAAAACATTTTTTAAATGTAGAAATCATCTGAATTTACAATATCCATTTCAAAAGCGTTTTTTTTATGTGACCGACGTTGTCGATCTTCGATATTCGAGGATCAGAAGTTCGAGCATCGAAATAGTGGAGGTGCTCAGTACCACAAATTTTCACTCATGGCTAAGCATACTATAACTTCTATATAGCTAGCACATGTAATGATCTTGAAATGATGAGTTAGCAACATGTAAATTTGAGATTTCAGAGGTGAAAAATATGATTTTTTTGAGTTGGATATCTTCGGATTTTTCAACAGCATTTTCAACAAATTGACACTTTATATGAAAACTATGAAAAAATAGATGTTCCTGAGTGATTACGACTCAAAATGTTGAGATTGAAATTTCCTATCTAGCGAACTTAACACATACTTTAGCTTGCTTCGACGTATTTACACCCCTGCCGATTCAGGAAACTATTTTTCTCAGACTAATATGAGTATGTAGTTTCCGAATCTGTGTTCAGAAAGTGGTGAAACGGGGGGTCCTAAACCGAGTATGAATTTTTAAATGAATCTACTGATAGTTTTTAGATATTTTCTGCATGACAGCTACTTCGTACAGATTAGGTCTCAACATGAAAGTATCTTAGAATAATTTTCCCCACATTTTCAGCTATTTGCCGTATTTATAGCTCAAAAACGAAACGAAATATGACAGAGCCGGATTGAAGACCGTAAAATGCCTAAAAGCCGGCTCCAGCCCAAATCGCGTGTAAATAAGTTTCCTCGTCCCCAACGGACTCAAATATAATTTTCTTGGAAATATTGCTTAAACTTTTGCAGCTAGTTCCTCATGGTCATGCAATCTCTCAGAAGACACGTCATAACAATGTGCTCAAAGAGAGGAGGAGAGGTTGCTCATCCCTCCATCAGTCGCTGCACTCCTAAATTGCTACCAAAAAGCGATTCTATCTTGCAACTTGCAGAGGTAGGATAACGTTGTACATCGGAACTATTACTAAAATTAGGTGTCGCTAGGACCACTAAAATCACCACATCTACACACCATAGCGGCAAGCTGAGCGACATTCGATGTGTTATGAATAGAGTGCGGAGAGGAAGAGGAAGAGGAAGACTCTGCCGCTCTTTTGAGGGAGAGAGCGAGGAATGAGGAAGAGGGAGGGGAAAGTGCAGTCTTCCGGAAGAGTACGGCAAGGAAAAATGCTGTTTTAGAGCGTTATTCGAGCGGATTTTAAGTCATTTTGTGAAGAACTAGTTTAAATATGGTATTAGGGATGCATTTGCATGAAATTTTGACTTGATTTTCACCCTATAAAGTTTTACGAGACTGGTCTTCCGGAAGACTTCCCCACCCTCTCATTCTTCCGGAAGAGAAAATATCATTCCTCGTCGCACAGAGCGGTCTTACCTCTTCCTCTCCGCTCTCTAGTTATGAATCATCATCGACGAGTGATTAATGAAGGCAGAGATCGAAGGAAGAGACTACAGATCAGAGTTCACTCTAGAGTATTCATTGTCATAATAGGGGGGGGGGGGGTGGGAATACGAGACGTTCTTCCTTGTATGAACATCTTAACTTTCGGTCAACTTCTCAAATGAGGGATCTCAGTTCTCCGTTTACTTATTCTACGAATAGAGTGCCTCATTAGTGTGCCCGGAGATGCAACATCTAAAGGGAAATCGGAGTATGTGGTGTTTGAACTATTGAGGGAACTAATTCACAAAACAACGTTGCATTTATTAGACCAGATTGACGCTCGAAGACATCGGAGACAATAGGAAGTGATTGAGGAACGATGAATCCGGGATGTCAAGAAATATTGTTGGTGAGGTAGCTATTCTACAAATTTCCACTGAAGAGTATGTTCTGAGAAAACCTAGCGCAACGAACGGAGTGATAGATGAAGAATGAAGGGGAATGAATGGAGGAAAGGAGGAGAGGCGTCTTGCTCGTTCTCCATAGAGTTCTCCACTCTTGCGAATCGATGGATCACTCCATTGCATTGCACAAGGGAGTGGTGCAGCAGCATCGAACCTCCTCTAGTAGACCACGAAGTTCGACGACGGGGCCGCAAGAAGGGGAACACTCAATGGCTGCCCCGATCTGAGAGGGAGGATCGAACCATAGATACTACCTTCGTATTGAACACCGAATCCACCCCCGTATTACAAGAAGATTGTAACGCAGCAGTGATAAAGAGGGAGACTCACGGGGTTCATGAAGTGGCATCCTTGAGTCACAATGCTGCCGAGCTGACGGAATTCACAGACCGGAACTTCATTCTGAATCGAAATAAATGGGAGAGGAGTGGGAAGAGGAAGTCAACTGACCTTGAAGATGGAGGTGCATGAGGCGATGCCGGTTTCTCCGGACAGATAGCATGAGAGAGGATCGTGAATCTCGTCTTCCCTGTGATTACACTCGTTTACAGTACCCCATGGAGAGACTTACTTGGTCTGGCCAACAGAGAGGGCAGCCATACTGAAGAGAACGCTTCTCAGAGAAATACATTCACTCTGCAACCAAGGATGTACATGAATGGATATGCAAAAAAGTGAGAATGTCGAAAAGAAGGAAAGACTGGGGGATATATGGTGGATGGGGCGGAGTTCCGAGGAGATGCGCAGGGAGAATAAGGGGGAGAGGACGGACAAAAGAACGAAATTCATTCCCTGGAGACTTACTTGATTGAGAGTAGGTGAATAAGCGATTTCCGGTTGCGCATTATGGGAATTGGGGTATGAAAGTGTTCCGAACAACAACACGATAGATCAACTAAAACAAATTTTTGTTGCGCACGGTTCAGTAGTTAGAGAAACCTGTACATTTCGACATTATCAACTGATAAATAAAGCAAATTTCCTATTTATTGATTCAAGAAATTCTGATGGTTGCGGTTTCCCAGACGCTTCATGACTCGTTCCCAGGAAAAAAATGTAAACTTCTCATTAGTGACTTTGACCGAAGGCCGAGTTGTATTTCTGCTGGATAATATCGAGGTTTCATTTTCAAAAATGAAACAGTGAATGTGCACATAAATTTCGATCCTGACAATGTTCAGAAAACATTGTGCTTGAATTTTGGCATAAATTTAATGGATCCAATGGAATTATATTTCTTTCGCTTTTCTTCTTACACGAGGAATTAAAGAGAGTACAAACTACTATGGTAGAAATCTAACCGTTTTTTCCCACGCACCTTCTTGTCACCTAGCATTTTTTCTGCTAGACGAAGAATGCTATGTTTTAACAAGTCCCTATGGGATAGAGATAATTGAAACATAATACTCTCTAATTATAGATCTCTCGGAACACTTGCACCCATTTGTAAGTGAAACTGATACTAATTATTCTATAAAATCTTAAACCGAGCAAGAACTTATAGTTGGGGTTTTCAATACGACGGCTCCTATATGCTTGACCAACAATGGCAAGGAAAGAGCGAGACTGTAAGGGAGGGAGCAGGAAAGAATTGAAATGAACTAGCTTGAAAAAAAAATTTATTTTGAAGTGAGCAAAATGTTTGCCGCCAGCAGGGGTCGAACCTGCGACCTTGGGCTTATTAGACCCACGCTCTAACCGACTGAGCTATGGCGGCCCATGCCGGCCTAGTTTAATGCGCACTGATCAGAACAGAAAATTCAAGATGATGACACCGAGAAGATAACTCTGGATGCGAATAGTTCGCTTTCCCATCCCTTTGCCCCATGTCCCTTAATGTGTTGAGTGCACTGAAACTCGCATTCGTTCTCCTCTTTATTCACTACTTGATGATACGGTGAGTAGCGTTGAGGTTACAACCGAAACGACTACGAGAGAGAAAGGTGGGTCATCCTCCTATTGAGGGTTCTTCTCTTATGGGGCTGTTCCTCCTGCAGCGGTGGCCGATGGCTCACTGGGAGGGGGCGGAGGGGGAGGGGCAGGCATCGGCGGACCCGAGAGCACCTTCATCTCGGCTGGAATAAGGGATACTGTAGGCGAGTGGGGAGAGATACGGTACCTGCGAAGAGCTGGTACTTGTTGTTTGCCTCGACACTCGACGAGTCCAGGGCGACCATCTTGCGGAGAATGGCCTGAAAAGGAGATAAATGAGATCAAAGATCAGAGATCGTTCACCTGTGCCACGTAAGCGTACTGCGGAGCCGTCTGTATCGCATGTGCTCGTTGGTCTGAATACGAGTGAATATTTCGGTAGGAGGATACCGTACACCCTGGATGGGGTACTGTAACTCACTCCGCAGTGCCTTCACCATTTCCCGCATGTCGTAGGGTCCATCAGTGTTGATGATCGTCTGCAGCAGCCATTCGATTGCCACGAGGGTCCCAGTGCGACCTGCATGAGGGTACGGTAGGGTACGGTACCGAGAGGGTACGGTAACTGACCCACTCCGGCCGAACAGTGGATGACCATGGGACACTTCGTGAGACGGGCATGACGGAGTACTCGTAGACCGGCCAGTGCCGTGAGGGGAACACCGCGATCGGGCCTTGATGCAGTGGATTACGGTAAGTCTATGGGTGACAAAGTTTACCAATTCTTCCACTGGTGATGGTAGACGATCCTGGCCTGCTTCTCAGGGATCTCAACGGTGAGGATGGAGTTGATGAAATGGCCGTCCACGAAGGACTTGAGCAGCGTCACTTTGTAGTCTACAAGAGATCAAAGATCAGCGATCAGAGATTATCCCGCACCTCCGTAAGTGACCGGCTCGCACGGCGTCTCGGGGATGTACCTGCAAGAGGATACGGTAATGGACGGGGTTACGGTAGGGAGCCGTACTTCTCACACTTCTTCTTCCCCAATTCGACGATATCGCACAGCATGACAATGTAGCCGACGTTCTCCTGCGAGGAGTACGGTAGACGACGAATACGGTTACAGTATACCTGCACAACCATCCTCCAGAAATCGACAATCGTCCCCTCGAGTGGACCCTGAATGGGATGATTGGTAGTTGATCTTTGATCTTCGTGACCAACCTGTGTGCAGATGAAGTCATTGAGGAAGGGCGCTCCTCGCACCCAATTGGCATTGATGTAGTCGCCCTCCTTGCCATCCTTCAGAATCACTCTCGTCGAGTCGATGCAGAAGATGTCTCAATATCAAAGATCAATCAGAGAGTGGGAGTACGGTATTCTCACCCCTGTATCTGTTCTTGCCCGGATTCGCTTGATGCACTGTTGTGCTTGCTGGCAGGTCCACGTTGTATCCTTTGACGGCGTCGAATTCCTCGATGAGTCCTTTGGCACCGAGTGAGATGCACTGCTGCAAAGGGAGCGGGTCTTAGAGGGGGCGGGGCTTAGAGGGGCGGGGCTTAGAGGTGGCGGGGCTTAGAGGGGCGGGGCTTAGAGGTGGCGGGGCTTAGAGGGGCGGGGCTTAACTCACCGCCACGAACGAGTGGAGACGCTTCAGCTGCTCTGGTGTGGGGTGGTCGGGGTCGTGGCCCTTGATGTTGCGTTCGTCTGGAAGAGATCAAAGATCAAAGGTGAACTCGACTACCGTAATCTCACCTCGTTCAGGGTCGAAGAGCGTTGCCTTGAGCTCTGCTGGGATGGAGAGGCCGTGCTTCGTCAGCTGCTCTGGATCAACATTAACATTATTGATCACTGTGGTGGCACCTGCAAGGAATTGGTAGCGGTACGGTAGGCGAGGTACTGTACCTCCGCCATCAGCGGCTGCAGGTGCTGCAGTCGTTGCAGGGGCGGGTGCGGGAGGGGGCGGAGTGGGCGCAATCCGAGGCGCCTCCGTGAGACCGGGCATCTCAGATCTGACCATTGATCTTTGATCTTTGCCTTCCTGGTTCTCATCCTCACTTGTCAGTACTCGCTCCGACCTTCCTCTTCGTGCCTCCCCGAGCTGCTCCCTTGACGCGACCACGGACACTGCAGAGTGATCTTTGATCTCTCTCCCTCTGTATCTCCAATACCTGTTCTTCTCATCAGTGAGAGTCTTCTCCTTGGCTGGTTCCTCTCCCTCCTTCCCCTTGCTCTTCTTTGTTGTCCTCCTCCTGATCGATCGTTGCGAGCCTTCCTCTGTAGAGAAAAAGATCAGTGGAGGAAGATCAGTCAATTATCACTCACGGGTCTTTCCCTTGCTGTCCTTCGAGTCCTTGGGATCATCCGAGACAGTCTTCCCCTTCTTCCCTCTCTTCCTTCGAGTACTCTTTTCACTGTAATTTAGAAGGTTGCTGTAGAGTAGGGAGGATACGGTAGGCGGTAATTGTACAACGGAGAAGGGGGAGGGGGTACGTCCTCACAGGAAACTATAGGTCGGAGTGGAGGGGGGAGGGGGGAGGGGGGGGGCTCCTACTAAACTCACTCCTTTGCCATCTTCTTTGACCACCTCTTCGCACGGGGGAGGGACGAACGAATGGATGGAGAAGAGGAGAGGACAAGGGGAGAGGTAATTGATTGATTTTGAATATGCCTATTCATTCCAATCCAATTATGTAAAGTGAGAAATGAGATTGGCAACAACTAATCCTTCTCTTCATCCGATGCCTACGTGTCCTTTCTTTATATTCGTGATTTCTTGCAATAAATTTAATAACTGTCTCTTCTCACATTGCCAAGTCCTTCATCGATGATAATTTCATCAACTCCTCATCGTCCAACAGACCAGGATTGTCTACCATCAAGAGTAGAAGATCTGGTAACGGTCTGACCACCGAACTACAGGCGAAGATACTTTTTGAAAGATGAATGATTTGATCAGGGGCACTGAAGACTTTTAGCCAAACGAATTATATTGGGTTGTACTCCGATACATCATGTAGTCTACATGCTCTGCTTCTTTACATCATCTGCCATCATGGCATCCTTCGATGTTCTCTCCATCGCCCTCGCATACTGCTCACTGTCGAAGGCCGAGAGGATGAAGACGAGGTTGAGAGCATGCGCCGATTGGAAGAGAGAGAAGGCCATGTAGTTGCTGTACACCACTCGCACCATGAACCTAATGATAATTGCAATAATAATGATGATGATATTTCTGATAATATATCAGGTTGGCGCGAAAGTCTTTGTCCATGGTTTTGTTTTAACACTGCTCGTCGCAAGTGCGCTTTGGTGCTCCCTCGTTCCTAGTGAATAACAGCCGGTGATGGGCCTTTATAGTAAAGCAGGAACTGGCTAAATATGGATGGATGGTTCTTCCACACCCCCCGTATTCTCTAGACCCCGTCTGATTACTGGTTTCGAAGACCTGGCCCTTGTTCTTATAGACAGAGCATTCAATTCCCGTGGAAGTCTCGAGTCTGATCTCAAGCAATTCTTTGATTCGCACCCAGGCGGGTTCTAAAGGGAGGTAGTCCATACATTGCAGGTACGTTGTGCGCATATTGTCAATAATGAGGACAAGTATATTTGAACTCATGCTTTTCCTTTCCCCAAGAAATAAAGTTTTGAAAAATGGACAAAGACTTTCGCGCCAACCTAATAGATTTTATAGCAATATATAGAATAAATAACCTGAGGGAAGTAAGGAATACTCGAGAGGCCGTCGATCGATTCGGCTGCGCAATGAGACTCTTGAAGAAGTCTTTCCTGCAAAGGGAGCAGTCGAGGGAAGACTACGTCGCACTCCCACTCAATTTTCTTCTTCTTCTGCGTGGAGCGAACGACGACGATGACGACGTTCTTGACCTCTCTTCTCACGACGACGAAGAGGACGGCGACGCAGACGATGATGAGCTGCCCCAGAACGAAGTAGCCTGCAAGATGTGTGTCGTGTCAGATGCCGTCATCGGCGAGAGCGAGATCTCCCTAATTCCCCGAAACTCGAGCCTCGAGAATGAAAGGGGAGAATTATTTACCCAGTGTAGGAAGGGAGGAAGACTTGGGAAGTCCCTCTGCGAGAATTCCGATGATGACAGTAATCGACATCATGACTGCGAGACCGTAGTTGATCTGAGGAGGGGAGGATCTCATCGATGGCGTCAAGTTGAAGATTACAGATGCCTCGATTTCCTCCTCTCTTTCTCCCAGGAAGAGGCCAGTGATGACGAGGACTCCGAGGAAGTAAGCAGGGATGATGATGAGATTCACCCAGAAGTTGGGATGACGAACTATCGTGCACTCGAAATAGATCTGCAGAGCATCGTAGAGTGTCGAGTTTGAACATAAACTTACAGTAACTCCATATTGCTCTTCAACCGCCTCCTGGTGAAGGGAAACCAACGCCCACTCATTGTTTACCTTAAAGATTTCTCATTTGTTTGAGCGACGAGAAAGAGCACATTTCCACTGATGGCTGGATCGATGAAGGGTGATAATTGGAAGGAAGCCTCCTCTGTAGTCAGTTGATTCAACTCGAAACACATGCGGAAATTGTGTGAGTCGAAGGGGAAATTGGACATCTGTCGAGAAGTCGCCAACTTCGTTTCAAATGTCTCAGTTCTCACCACCATATCAGCGCTGTACGAGATCGCCCAGTTGAGGTCGATAGTCACGGTGCCGTTGGAGTACACCTAAACCTTATCACAAGATTATAATGTTACCTATTTTTGGTTAATCGGCACACGGCGTATCATGTACCTTGCTAGCTCACCTTGGCCATGCTCGTCTTCTCATCCTCTACAGTCTCTCTCTTGATTGCATCACACGGAGAGATATCCGGCTGCCAGATGGACTCACTACAATCACCTCATTATTCGAATTTTATAATTTAAAGGCGATACCCGAAGAACCAAACATGAATTATCTGAACACGAAAATTAACGACCTTCTCACTAGGATATAGGAGATGCCCCCATACTCAGATGTGTTCCAAGCGAGTCTTCTCTCCAGCCTGATTCAGGGCGTCAGAATCACAGTCACACCTAATTGGGGAACGTACCAGACAACAAGCAGGGAAACCACGGCGTCGACTGACTGCGATGCTTGGTCCTTTAATTGATCAAATCTGTGTGTTTCTGCGATTGAAATTCACGATTTTCGTCACTCGGAAGTATCTGAGTTCGAGGGAGACTCCCATCGGCTCATAGTCTGATGGAGCGTTTGCCAGACATGAAAAATTGCAGTTAACAGTAGAGTTGGCGATTCTGAAACCGAGAGTGTAGATGGGTGCCAAGTCCTTGATGTAGTCCTTGAACAAACAAATTGGTCGTGCAGCTTCGCATTGAGGGCATTGAACTCTTTGTAGACTTCGGTATCTCCAAAATATTTTAGAAACATTATCGTAAGAATGGCTTACAATTAGCCGATGAGGTCGAAGCAAGGAGGAATAGGCAGAGAACCCGTCTCAACCCGGGAGTCATGAGGACTCTGGGGCAACTGGAGAACCACTTAGGGAGGAGGAATTGGCAATGTTTGCTTTGTGTCGCCAGCTAATTTCAGTTCGCTGATAAAATTGCTGTGTTATAAAAACATATTTCAAGAGCGCTGTTGGATGCGCTTCATTCGGATGAGTTGTGATTAGCATGGAAGGTTCTTTGATTGCAAAGACTAAGCAGCTGCCTTCCACAGGTCAATAAACTTCCTCACGTATTCGTTCTTCTACTCGACATCCTCACACTCGGTGAATCGAATATGTAAACGTCCATCGATAATAAAAATCAATGAGAGAAAGGGAAGATGGCAGATTAATCAGTTTATAAATTGATAGGGGGAATAATTTATCGTTCCAAAAGCGAATGTACAGGTACGTTCCGATAGTTACAGTGGTTAGCATTGTTTTAATCGATTTCCTTCACTAGACACTGCTCGATGATGGCCTCCATGATATCGTGAGAACGACCTGCCTCAGCATTGCACAGATTGTTGAGCACGAAGATGTATGGCATGAAGTATTCCATCTCAAGGAATTACGTATTGTATTGGTTCACAAATTATTGCCTCTACAGAGACTATCGCATTAAGTCACGGTGCTTAATTATGCGAATAGATGGGACGTGACAATCTCAGCCCCTGTTCACTCGAGATCTCTCATTAACTAACATCTTCGGTTGGGTTGACACACAGTCTTCTGAAGGTGTGCACTACTTTGTGATGGCATTCCGGGTAATTGACGATCGAAGATTCTGAAGGATCAAAGCAGGCACGAACTCAATCGCAACTGATTATTGACTCACCCTCATTTTTCTCCATGTAGAAAACGCGTCTCTTAGTGTTCTCTGTCAGCTGCAAATCCATTGGTTACTCCAATTTCAGTTTTGACTGGATTACATTGTTCAGTTATCGATCCACGTACCGTATCCTCATTGTCGTCGTACAGCTCAGATACAACTCTCTTCATCGTTCTTCGGGCATGCGCGTGCTTCTGCAAAGTGTATGCCTAATTGGAACTGCAACTACCATCATATACTAAGGTAGTATCAGGAGCAGATTCAATTAATGATTAGATTTGCTGTATCTCGCAATAGATAATCAATCAGTATCGATTTGACCATCTTGATCTCCTCGAGTCTGTCTCGGATGATCTCTGCCTCATCAGCATCATTCGTCTGCAGCAGTATCTTCTTCAGGTACTGTAATTATAGATTTGTGGTATTATGATCGTCTCGAATGGTGTTGTGCTCTGTAGGATGGGTGAATACCTGAATCTCTACTTCTCTCGATGGAACTGCCGTCTCGAGGCGATGGTGCACTGATGTCCTCTGCAAATCCTATTTTTAGACGTTAGGTACTGTTGCTTGGCCATGCACAACCAGTTTTTTACTCTTATAAACTATGGTTATTTCCCCGGCAAATTTCAATGTTCAACTACAAATTCCGAATGACGAGGAATAGATACTCTACAAACACATATCACAAGGTTTTTTATTTTTGTAGTTTGTGTTAAAAACAATAATAAGAGTCCACTCTAGTTTGTGTGTGGCAATAACCTCATAGTATCGTCAACCCGAAGCATGCTTTCTGTACCCTGTTTCAGCCAATATCAAGCTAATAAAGATCGCACTCCACATTATTCAGACTATTACTTTTTAACAGTAAAGTAATTTCATACTAGAAGGTTCAAGTGTTCCTTGAAGATCTCATTTCTCATCTGCAACCCTACACCTCTTTCCACATTCCTCTCGGTACGCAAGCACTCCATGCACAACCTCTTTTTCTCTCAACTCTCTTCTCTCCCCTGGATCCTCCATCCCTCCTTCTCTTCTTCTTCCGTTCTCTCTCCACTGGGCCGACTCACAAACAACACGCTCTCCTTTGCAAAAAAGTCGCTGGATACCTCTGTTCTCAACCCCGTTTTTCTTAGTGTATTGCCCTTCTGACCCACCTCGAAGTATCTTGTCATTGCTTTGCGGGCTGATGCAATTCTCCAGTTTATTTTCATCACTGCACTCTAGTTTACTCCACACTCTCACTATTCTCCCACTCTTATTAACTTCTCGCATGCAAATCTAACTCATTATTGCTTTCATTGTTATCTTTTTCATTCAAAACAAACTTCTCATATCACAGTCCTCTTCGATTTTCCACTTCACTCCCGCTTTTTTCGTCCGTCGTCACTGGTCGACTCTCTTTCTCTCCTTCCTTCACCTCTTCTCGGGCCTTGGTAGGTATCATTAACCCCAGCACTCCTATAGTAACTCCTGTACCTACCGTAACCCTCCTCATATCAGTCCCTACTCACACCACCCGATGCTTGGTTGCCACTCTCTGCGTGTTCTCTCTCGCTTCCCCTCCAAGTACTCCCTTCCATACTCCCTTCCATCTTCCCGTTCCTCTCTTTCTCCGTTACGAATCCTCTGACTTCAACTATTTAGCACCGATTTACAGGAAATTCTCATCGCTGACAGTAACCATGTCGTCGTCTACACTCAAAGACAAGAACTCGCATGCACTCAAGAGCGGTGATCCTTCATCTCTTGGATAAGTTAATCTTTGATCTCATCAGGGGACTCTGAGCCTTCTCCTCTTCCCGATGGCGTCGCTCGTCTCTACTCCATGCGTTTCTGTCCATTCGCACAGC
Organism: Pristionchus mayeri; assembly: GCA_036245805.1. Lineage (NCBI taxonomy): Eukaryota > Metazoa > Nematoda > Chromadorea > Rhabditida > Neodiplogasteridae > Pristionchus > Pristionchus mayeri. Next base: position 33,596,315 of record BTRK01000006.1, on the reverse strand, counting down.
GCACGACCATCTATCTGGCCAAGAAGGGCATACTGTATGTTGATGAATTCCGACACCACTAATCTGGAAAATTTTTGAAAATTTATCATTTTCAGTACAGAGATCGTGAACATCAACCTGGTGGCTAAACCCGAGTGGTACTTCAAAAAGAACCCCAAGGGAACTGTTCCCACCTTCGAATTGGACGGAAAGGTGAGAGTTTGACCTACTCGAGACTGTATTGAACCATTTCAATATCAATTCAACACTGATTTGTCCAATCCCCTGAAGGAGTATCGGACAGAGAGAGGAGCAATCCGCGACGTTCTCTGACCCGGCGCGACTAGAGTGCGCTCTCCCTCAAGGGTAGATAAGGGAGGGCGCGGGAAGCGAGGGAGTGCTCTTCACATTCGACTCTCTCGCACTCAAGAGTGCGTCGTTTAATCGGAGCCAAGAGAGCTCGCGTCCCTGCCACGGATTTCCACTGCCACACGTGAGAGTCCTCCAATAGAGCAGCGAACACTTTTGGCCTCCTTTTGGCTATGGTTCTCTCCGTCTTTCAATTTTCGCCCGGAACAACGTGATTTTCAGGTAGTTTTCGAGTCCCTGATCGTTCCCGAGTATCTCGATGGAATCTTCCCTGACTCATCCATTATCTCTTCCGATCCATACGTGAGAGCCCGCCAGAGGATACTAGTGGAGCAGTTGTCTGTGGTGAGAGATCAAAGATCAATCGTAAGGTCAAATGCTATCCTCTCTCTCAGATCCTCGGTGGTTACGTGGGAATTTTCTTGTCCCTCAAGGGAGATAAGAGCGACGAGGAGGTCCGCGACGCACTCGGGGTACGGTAATACAGTAATATCTCGTTGATACGCAAGTTTCTCCGTGGTCACACGCGGCAACTGTGTCCTACTTGATTACAAAGTGAAGAATCATTTCTCAGAAGTGTTTCTCCGCCCTGGATGAATGCGAGAAGTTGGCAGCCAATGATTCTCCTTTCTTCGCGGGTGAGAACTGTGGCCTATTCGTACTCATTCAGATCCACAGTACCCTGTCTAATTCAGGTTCGGCTCCCGGCTTCCCCGACTACATGATATTTCCCTTCTTCGATCGATTGTGGGCACTGACGACTGGTGAGTAGCCATCATACAATGGTCATAATTTCTCTTCAGGAGTCATCCCTTCAATTCGCCCCTCGCTCTCCGATGACGTCAAGCAGTTCACGGTGAGATACTTTGTGCAAATTTTGGCCTTACTGATATCTCCGTCAATTAGGTGTCCGACTTTCCCGGCTCCTTCACCTGGCCTCGCCTCACGAAGTGGTTCGATGCTGCACAGAAACTTGACGAGGTACGGTAAGATGTGACTACCATCTATATCTATTGATCTCTCAGGTTAAATCATCACGACAGCCACGCGAAGTCCAGGTTGCCTTCCTCAAGACCTACATCGCCGGTTCGCCCGACTACGATATCGGAATCTAGATAATTGATCGATTGTCGATCTGTTATTCCCCTATACACGGTTGAAATTGAACCTCTTTGCCCATCTGTCGATTCCCTTCCATTGTTCTACATTCCCTTCCACTCAATTCCTCTCTTAGTCATCGTCATCCTAGTTACGGCTAACCAATTGTTCAATACCCCCTTCAGAAAATTAGAACTGATTACTATCATCGAAATATCAAAAGTTTCAACTGTCTGAAATAAAGATTACCTGTGTATTCCTTGCGTGCTTGCTCAACTTATCAGCGCCCTGAAATGTAATTGAAATGAATCATTCAAGGATGAGGAGAGAATATTGTGACAAGTTTCATGAACGGCTGCTGTGAGTAACATCAGCAATCACAAATATATAGGCTCAAACGCTAGAATGAGAGGTAAATGTGCACCTGGAACCAGCTAACAGGGTCTTGCTCCGTCTTCATCTTCCCAAAGTGGCACACGTGACTCTGAGAGGATGAGAGATCAGGAATCAAAGATCGAAGATCACTCACCTTGTTCGTCTCCTTCTGCACGATCTTGAATTGCTGCCCGACAGTCTCAGTGGTGAGGTCTTCCTGAAGGGAACGCTTTCTTCGTTCTATCTTCCCTCTTCTCAAGGCTATTTTTCTATGAATTATTCATGTGATCTCGGTAGCCTACCGTACCACATCCGAGTCTTCCATCCAGGATACTGAGAATAGATCTCCAAGGCAGGGTAGATGGCGATCGTTCTCGCAGTAAGTTCCCCATGATGACTCCTTCCCATTGGCTGCGGAGACTGCGTACACTGAAAAGAGGAATCCATTCATCTTACTGATCTATATGGCAGGGGGAAGATGATTTTACTCCTTCTCACCGTTGATATTCGATGGCAGCACACGCTCGAACATGGAACCGGACTCGCAAGCCTAAAAGATCAATGATCAACCCATTTCACTCTCAGTGTGTCAGGCACAAAGCAGAGATCAATGGAATGTGTACCTCGAGATAGAAGACGAGGTCAGCGAATCTCTTGTTCTTATTCGACCAATTGAGGGCGTCGTTGAGTGACTTCGTAGTCAGCTGACAATCTTCCATTGATGGATAGAAGGGAAAGAGGACGTACGATGTCATCGGGGAAGGAGATCAGACCGACGGCGCCGTGGTCAGTGAAGTACACGAACACTCGATCATCCGGACCACTGCGATCAATACACTTATAATCTACCGTAATACTACAGTAATCCGATCGATCGATTCTATCAGCTGCTCTCTTCTCTTATCAGTGCTCACCTCTCAATCACCCGTCCGTTTCCTCCTCTGACTCCACTCGAATTTCCCTTGAGAATATTCAGGAAATTCTCCGAGTTCACATCCTGCAACAACCATCAATTGAGACCTGCTCAACTATCATCATGATGCGTCAACTTCAATCATCATATTTCATCGATGAAATGGTTTTGAACTGTTTCTCTCTCCACTCACATCTCCTCTGTAATCAATGTTGACTCCCTCATAGTAGTCCACCCAATTAGGCCCATTGAAGAGTTTTCCCTTGTATGTGTTCCTACAATTCTCGATTGATCTACCTTATTCCATTCTACCGTATCCCTCACTCACGCTGGATTGTTTGCGATATCGTCGTACATCATCGTAACGATGTTCTCCTCCTTCACTCCGTGAGCCTTCAGCACGTGGTACGAATGAGCTACGTCAGCCTATCAATTGCCAATTATCAATCGATATCATATTCCTACAGTAATCCTACCGTACCTGGTGGCGGTAGTTGTACCATCCGTTTGAACCGGCAACCAGCAGAGCCCACAGCTCTCCGTCAGGCTCATCGCCTCCCTCGCTGTAATCATTATTATTTAAAATTTTCATTTCTAAAGATGAGAATCGAGACTGAGTCTATACCTGGAGCTGCTCCTGTATCTACCGTACACGCTGCCCGCTGCAGCCATAGCCAGTAGGCCGATCGATAAAACGACCATCAATCGCATCTTGAAAAATACTGTAGATGATAAGTAGGGTGGGTCAGGCAGAAGTCAGTCTATCGACCGTCTATCGACCGGTCAGTGGGACACTACGAGGAGAGTGATTGAGTGGTTCTTATCATCTGCTATCACTGACCCTGTCATGGGTCTGCACTCTCTTCATCCCCCATTCACTCTCGAGTCATCCTTCTATTTACTCGCATCTTTACTCTACAGAGAACTAAACAAATCAATTCAGTACAGTAATCAGGCCTCAATGAATTCGACAGCGAGCATCTGCATTTCACAAATTTTGTTATAAGCCAACTTGTCCAACGTATACCCTAGCTTCAATGAAAAAATCGCTTCCCAAAAATCAAACACTACTTTTTTCATGCAACAAAGCGATTTTTAGATAAAAGTCGAATGTGTCTTTCCCGAGTAACCAATGCTATCCTCCTCTACAATAATGCCCTTCCTCCTCTACATTCTGCCCTTCAAGTGAAGTCAGCTGACCTCTCTTTCTCTCTCTCCCTTATCAGTCTTCAATAGTACATTCCCGTCTCTTCCCTTCAGTAATCGCTCTTCTCCCTACCAACCACAACACCGGAACGAGAGAGGGGTCGCTTTCCTATCTATAGATAACAACTTCTGATGCAATCAAAGTCTGATTCAAAGAGTGATCTGTGGAACGAATAATTGAAACTGAAGGTAAACTATTTCTAGCAGTACTACGATTAGTTCAAGATATCTAGTTCCCAGGTCGGACTATCATAAGACGATCGAGTTATGAAACACGGAATGGTAGTGATTGAACGATCTGATCATTCTATAAAACTTTTATAGTGACGCATGACATCGTCGGAATTTGGTTTATTCATCAATTTTAGACTCTCTTAGATGGCGGATGATTCACTATTTGTTTTCTTTCCCGCAAAACAGATGTAACATTTCCAATCATTGAATGATTGATTCTCGCCTTCTGTCTTCCTTACTCCTCCACCTACACAACCCCCGGAGAAAATGCATAAGAAAAGATGAAACGACTACTAGTCAAACTATTTGATAGATAATCGATTTTATCAACTGAATGTGCAAACAATACATCTAGTCTAGTGGTGGTGCAGCTATGCCTAACGAGGACTACGTCATCAACTAACGCGGGATAGACAAATGATGTGGAAATCAAGTCGCAGAAACGTAAGGGTGTGAATCACCGTGAATTAGATAGTTTAGAAACTGTTAAGAGCAATATAATAATCTTAGATAATATTGGATAAAATAGACTGAGCTCTTGTGATCTTGTGATAAGTGAATAGTGCGAAAAAATCAACATAACGAAAACGAAACATTTTTGTAATCCTAAAAGGCAGCTCAATACATACCGAAACGGCATTAAGGTACGGGATGGCTACTATGACAAGTCTACTGTATTCTACAGTAGTTGTGGAGTACCGTTGGCCACAGTATCTACCTTGTGAATACATTTCTAAGGAGGGGAGCAGAGGGAGGGGCATCTCAAGCGGAATCATTCCATCCGATGGTCTGCTTCTCCACCAGTTTCTTGAATACTCCATCCTCGATCTGCACCAATTCATCGAAGGTCCCCTTCTCAACCACCTGCAAGGACGCCATTCAATCTGCTAGAGAGATCCACCTATGTAATGTCACTGATATTGTAAACGTTTGTAAATGAATAAAGAATGGAAAATGCAATTCGGATCTTATTTTGCTATTGTAGTTTATGCTCATCAAAGTATTGGAATACAAAGTATGCTAGTGAATCATGACATCCAAAAGTCGCAGATACTCACCGTTCCTTGGTCGATGACCACAATCTGATCCGCGTGTTTGATCGTGGACAGCCTGAGATTGGGGAATATTTTAAACAGACATAAACCACTTTGAGTCGCAATAAAATGTCACATGTTTTGTTCAAATTTTAAAAGCATTTCCATTCCATCAAAAGGGTGTGTTTTTTTTCAGATACAAAAGCACTGTGGAAGAAACAAATGTTGGGGAAGATTACTAAAATGATTACACCTCTAGCACAAGTACATAGAATATGCCATACCTGTGTGCGATGATGAGTACGGTCTGTTGGGAGTTCTCGAGTAGTCGATTGAGTGCGACTCTCACGAGATACTCAGAGGTCGCATCGAGGGCAGACGTCGCCTCGTCCAGAATGAGAATACGAGGATTCTGATGATAAACCAATGATTAACTAGCATTTAATACCTAATTAACCTAATACCTAATTCTAAAATCTCACGAATGTGTCATTTGCATATTACGAAAGCAACCAAAAAACCTTTATTCAAAAATAAAGATTTCTTCTGATTTGTACAGTCAATCAACCCTTACCGTCACGAGTGCTCTCGCAATGGCGACTCGCTGTTTCTGTCCTCCAGACAACGTCGATCCGTGTTCTCCAACCAACGTGTTTAGACCCTGGGAGAGGATTATTGCATCACCGATACTTTTCCAAGTTAAGCCCTTGAAAACCCAGCTGACATCGGGGAATCTCTTGAGGAACTCCCACGAGTTGGACTGCTTAGCCGACTCTTCGATCTGAATGAACACCATTCAACTTTCTAAGACTTGATCATCCACTATCAAATGCCGATTGAATACCGAAAATCAATGCTCTTTTATCAATTTTAAATTTTAATCATCAAACATGGAAACCAAACCACTTTAAATTTGTATTGCTGAACACGAAAACTGCCAACCTGTGCCTCGGTGACTTGCTCTGGATACTCTGCTCCGTACACGATGTTCTCCCTGATGTTCGTTGAGAAGAGAACCGGCTCCTGCCAAGATTTATCACCATGAAAATACAAGTGATTAAAAGCTAACCAGTACGCGATCCTTCGTCCCTCACCTGTCCTACAGTCCCGATGTTCCTCCTCCACACCGACGGGTCCATGTCCTTCAGATCCACCCCGTCCACAGTGATTCGCCCGCTGTCCGGATCGTACAGTCTGAGAATGGAGCGATTAGAGACACAAGGAAGAGTACAGAAACATGCACTTCAAAAACAGCTGATCTTAGAGTCACATCCACAAATATTAGAAATGGAACATCCGATGATACTGTTGTACACAGTTACCAGTGCTCGCAACGATTGCCTAGTATAAATGCCGCTCTATCCATCGTTCACCTGAGCATGAGACTCGCGATGGTCGACTTTCCACTGCCAGAGGGACCAACCACTGCCGTGATCTTACCTCAAACCAGTTCAATTAACAATAGGAAAAATGCAGATTGATTAGTTTCAAAAGATAATTTTGGAGATCCTCGTTCTTCGCCCCCTCACAGAAGAACCCACCAGCAGGGACTTGGAAGGAGATGTTGGAGAAGAGTCTGTCCCTGTCGGGGTACGCGAACGTCACGTTCTCGAAGCTGAGATTACGAATCATGTTAACGCAGTTTCGATGCAAAATATAATTTAATGTACAGGTTTGCTAATATTGGTCTAAGGCAATATGTTTGAAAATCATTTGCTCGGCACAAATCAGAATGTGGTTCTCACGTGATCTCCTTCTCGACGTTCTCCTTCTTGATTCCTCCCACGAGGGGAATCACTGGCTTCTGATCACGAAGTTCGAAGAGACGAGCAGATGCACCCAATCCCTGAATACTGATGAGTAATGGCAAGTCTAACTATTTCTCAGTTTGCAACGCCGTAATATTAGTCCGGACATCGATGTCAACTTCAATGTACCTTCATAATTTCGACGAAGAATCCGGACATATTGGAGAGAGAGGCAGCAGAGAGAACTGCGTAGAGGCAGAAGGAGGAGAGCTCGCCTGAGAGAATGAGGAAAGGTGAATTACTGCATTTTGGTTTATCGTAATCATCATTAAATCGGAGATATTTTTGCCCCATATCTACTCAACGCCCATAGTTGTCTTGTGCATGGCTGCTCACCGTAAGTGAGAAGTCCCTTCGAGATGAGAGTGCTGCCGTAGAAGAGAATCGTCGAGAGAGCCATGTATCCAGTGAATTGGAACTGTAATGGAAATGGATAAATCAAAATCATTCGAGACCAGGGAAATGCTTCTGGCAATCGTGTTGAGCAAGTGGTCGTACCGATCCGAACATGAGTCCCTTAGCGAATCCCTCCTTCCTCGAGATGTCCCAGATGTCTTGGATCTTCGAACCATACGCCGCACGCTCCTCAAAGTACAATGGTCAGTAATTTTTGATGCTACTCCTGTAGATCCATCAGTATCCATATTTGCATTACAGAGCGTTGACAGAAAAAGAAGAAGACGTTGAGATACTAACCTTTGGTTCTGCGACGAGCATCCTCACAGTCCTCACCGATCCCAGTCGCTCTGTCGCCACCTGGGAGAATGGAAATAATACTCAGACTTAATGTTTGGAAGACTGATCTCAAGACACCTGATTTTTCAATGCAACTGTAAAACACGATGACGAGCAATATTAGGAGACCCTCGGGAATAAGACAGGAATATACTTGATTGGCCGCAGCGACAGCATCCTGCATCTCTAGAGTGTACTTCCTCTGCAGTCTTCCGAACACTGCGAATGTACCAACCTCAAAAGAAATAATTGAGTGAATCACATACAATATTGCACAAGCACGTTTCATTAACCAGCTAAATAGTTAGGATATCTTGCGAGACTGACCATAATGGGAATGACGAAGAACATGACCTTGCAGAGAGCGGGAGAGGTGTACACCTGCATACAAGTACTCATAACCCTTTGTTATGTGCCATGTTTGTGAACTAGAGAAGCTTTCGCACCATGAGTGATCCCGATCCGAGACAAGTGACGAGAGCTCTCGCTCCATCGGAGAGATTCATCGAGACTGAGTAACCGACGATGAGGGCATCAGTGGAGAGACGAGAGACGATCTCCCCCACCTTCGAACGAGAAACATCCAGTATGATACGACCAATTTATTCAACGAAAAGCAGCTATTAGAACATCCTGGAGTTGAGAGCGAAGAGCATATTTCTCAAATGTTGAGGAGTGTCAAACCTTGTTCTTATCGAAGAACTTCATGTCCTGCTTCAGGACGGAGGCGAAGACCTTCTTGCGAAGATCGTTGATTATCAGTTGACCTGCAATTATAAGGGTTTAAGAAAAATGTATATCCAATCATGAAATGCCAATAAACACTCATTTGATAAGAATCATACATTGCACTACGTCTGAATTGGATTCAAGCTGCGAAAAGCGGTCCGTACCTGCGGTGTGCATACAGTATACCCTGGCTGCGATGGCTGCACCACCCAGCAGAAGAACTCCAGCCAGTGCGACCGGGTGGTCTTTGAAGTATCTGCAGTCCGCTTGTACCACAACTCGACCAATATTATATCAAAATAGAGAATATACCAAATGTATATATTTTTAAACAATACCTTGCCATAAGGAGCGTAGAATCCTCCGTCCCTGGCTCCTGCTTCTTCGATTCGTCAAACTCGTCGATTAGTTTACCTGAAAAAACATCAGTGTTATGGATGTTTTATATATATTTTATCTACGCTCTACGGCGCAACGAGAGACGAATAATTAATTATGTGATATGGTACAGTATGACTCTCCTCGCAGTCATACTGTACCATTTCACGTTTTTACTGATACATACCACGTTTTTACTCTTACATATAATCTATACCTATATATAAAGCGCAATTCCTCGTGTCTGCTCCGATTGCGAAACAGTTGCGAAACGATTACGAAATGTGGAGGTAGAGAGATCGCGCGTGCACAAGTTGCGAAACGAGTGATTGCGAAACCTACTCCTCTAGGACAGGGCCCCCGCCGAAGGCGGGGGCAGCCGGACTAGTGTATTAGGTTGTTGCAAAAGTCCTGTGGTTTTTTGTGTCCGCACTTTGAACAATCATAACTCGCGTGTCTCAAATCTTAATCGCCAACAAACATAACATTGTTTAGGGGTATACTTGAACTTTGTTCACACATATTTCAATCAAACCGATCTTGCCACCAACACAAGAAATTATGATTTACCCAAATGCAAACAGTTGACCAAATTTTGCTTTAAATTTATTTCTCTAGATATTTGGAAGGAAAATCCAAGAAACAACTTCATATTGTTGGCTGAGAAGTAGCACTGATATTCTTTCAAAAAATAGGTTAGACCTGCCATGTGAGTGGGTTTGAACCAAAATACATGATTGCAAAAATATGAGCAGACCTCGGCTGCATGTGACTTGTACCTTCTTTTCTGAATGGAAGACCAAGCATACAGGCTCCGTCATGTGTGCGCTGTATGCACCCGAGAAGAGGCTATATTCTCATAAAAAATATTGGAGCTTGCTTCTTCTCCGTTTTAGAAAATTTGAATTTCTTATTTTTGAGAAATATGCAAAATCAACACCGAAATGCAACAATGTAGTCATGTCTAGATCAATACATTCCTCGAAAGGGTGTAACTTCCAGCATCCATGAGAAAAAGTGTTTATAGGGTAAAGGTTGGGGCTTCATATAACCACCATAGTTTGAGCATTCATGCTTCAGAGAAAGCATAAAATTGAGAAATGTTGCGTTTTCGATGGATAAATTTTCGTAATTTTAACTGGATCCTGTTCTCGCCTCTCTGATTGGGCAATGCTGATAGGGTGCGCATATGAAAGAGTATGCAAGGCCTCATTAGTAATCAATATCCCGAAGTTCATCTATCAATCCAACAAGAAGATGGAAGGCAAAATTTCAAAATTCCACAGGACTTATGCAACAACCTAATAGTAATGATTTCAAGTCATAATCTGCAAGTAACCTCACCTAATGTCCTAGGCGTAAGGAGGAAGATTGATGAAGAGATACCGAGGAAGGAGAGGCCCACTGGAAATGTGCGTATTGAATTGTAAAATGAGAGTTGCAATACCTGTGAAATATTGCAACTCTCATTTTACAATGGATCATGTACTTCTCCTGCAATCTAAATCAATGTGAAATTTTACAATCGTTTAAATAAATAACTAACATAGAATGCGACCCTTGTAGGGTCCGGCCAGTTTGAAGATTGCCCTCAGGTCCTTCCATGTTGATCGGCCGAGTTTAGCGGAAGCTCGCTTCGTGTCGACGACTGCGACACTGCCAAGAAATTAAGATATTACTATTGTGTATCTTCTTGTGCTAGTTGTGCGTGTGGACGTTGCGTTTTTGTAGTAGTTTATCGGTAGCGAAATAAAGAAGAGAAACGAAGAAAACTGTAAAGAGATTAGGGGACAGGGGAGAGAACCAGCGATGACGACAAATTCAGTAGAAGGCCGGGCAGATACAGTAATACAGATTGCATCGGCAGAGTAATCGTGGTGGGAGATTTGTCATACAAATATTACGATAGAGTTAGGGAGTACGGGGGAGCAACTATATAACGGCGAGTCAGGCTTATTAATTAAATAGGATATCTGACTTAGTTGCTTATTATATTATTTACGATAATATACAACACCTCCCTTCTAAGATACGACCTTGGGAGTATCTGATTAAAACGACAAGAAACAATGAAGAGATTGGGCCACGAGTAACGGTAAGTGGGCAATGGGACTGGCTTTGAGCACAGTATCATCTTCATCTTCTCGTCTCAATCTTCATCATCCTCGGTTCGGTAGGTGGAACGGGGCAGTCGCTGGGCTCGTCCGGCATCGGGTGACGTTGCTAGTGTCTTCTCGAGGCGCCGTTGATAGACGAACTTCACTCCTTTGCTCGAGGGAGTACGGTAGTCGGCTCTTGACGATTCTCCAACGCTGTTCACTACTGTACCACCGTACAGTTCACACAATCTCTCACTATGAGAGCCTTCTCTGGAGACCATCTGGTCAACTTCTTTCTGTCCGGAGTCTGAATCCTTCAGAACTCGCTCTTTCAGCTCCTTCTTGAGCGGACATTCGTTCATTGACTCAGATGTGCAGGACTTTCGGTCCTTTTTCTTCACACAGTTTCTCACTGTGTCTTCCTCTAGTCTTGAATTCGAGCGTTGTGAGTGATTTTTCAGACTCGATCTCGTCAGTGACGCAGATCCCGACGCTCCACTAGGATGCTCGTGATGCTCGAATCTCGACTTAGAGTGATGTGAGTCCTTTTTCAGACTCGATCTCGTCAGTGACGCAGATCCCGACGCTCCACTTGGAAGCTCGTGATGGCCATTCCTTTGAACATTTCCAGGATGGCACTTCTCCTCCATCTCTGTGACCTCAGTCTCCTGGACCGAGTGATTCATTCCAGAATGGTTTTCCTCAACCATATCTGTGACCTCGATTTTCTCCATCGATTGAAACTGAGCCTGCGGCCTCTTGGGCATCAGTGTGAAGAAGAACTGCATCAGGTCCTTGCCCAGCACGTTCGTATCTTCTGTGATGTACACTTCTCCGAAAGTGGTGACACCATTCATCTCCAAATTCAAATCACATTTTCCTGTCACACGGAACAGTGATCCATTTGGGCACTCGGGTGAAATATCAGTACACTTTGCTCTCGGTGCACCGATCAACCTCCACGTGCTCTTTGAGATAAATGTGAGGTCAGATCCTGAGTCAACACTCATTATCACATCTATTCCATTCACTTTCATCGAGACATCGAACTCTCCAGAGTTCCCTGATTGCTCGCTCTTGATCTGCTTGAACTTCGGGTTCCTCCCTCTGTTCTTGCCTCGGCACATCCTCCTCAGATGGCCAGTATTGCCGCAATTGTGACAGGTCTCATTCACATATGGGCACCTCTCCTCTTCGTGATCATGGCCACATCTTCCACACTCATCACTATTCGATTCGCGGGAAGCACTTTGATCTCGTTGGGAACGGAACTTCTCCTTCCCCTTCCATTGCTTTCGCACCGCATTCACTTGCGATCGATTTTGGCCAGTCACGGTCTGAGAGTCTTGCTGAGCTTCCTTGAAGCTGTCAGTGATCTCGAGAATCTTCTCGAGTGTAGGGCTCTTCTCATTCTTCATCCCATTGATGATGTGGAACATTGCACCGGTGTGCCTTGGTAGGTCCACACCTGCCAGAAAGATCATCGTCTTGATCTTGTCGGGGGTGAGTTCGGTGACATTCGCGTCCTCGACAACTCTGTTGACTCGAATCGCGAACTCTCGAAGATCGTCGATATTCGCCTTCGACATCTTGAGATTGAACATGTCGAGTCTCTTCTCGAAGAGAGTCTTCTTGTCTCCGAACAGTTTCGTCATAGTCTCTTTGACGTCATTGAATGTCAATTGACCCAGTTTCTTAGGACGGATGTGGTCTCCGAACTGCTTATACACCGCGTCATCCACGTGTCTCATCAGCATTCGACTCTTCTCCTCATCCTCCATATCCACTGTGCTTTCGAAGAGGTCGAAATATTACGATAGAGTTAGGGAGTACGGGGGAGCAACTATATAACGGCGAGTCAGGCTTATTAATTAAATAGGATATCTGACTTAGTTGCTTATTATATTATTTACGATAATATGACGCCGTACTCCTAAGAATCGAACAAACGTTGGAACACCAATTTTTCAATAATATGGTATCCGGGGTACTTTTTCATGATGATGACGATGGTCAACTTCATTTTGCATAATTTACCTCTAATGAAGCACTATTTCACCCGTCGAAATAGCGAAATTTCCGGTGTATTTGATTTATCAGGAGTAAAACTTGCAAAAATTTGAAAATTTGTTTCCCGAGGTGGTTTTTCATTCTCTACACGACGGAATGGTTAACAACCCCGTTTGCAAGTTCCTTCATTGGTGTTCGGATTTTATTTATGGCTAAAACTCAAAACTAGAAGCCGGCATTGTTTGTGCATGTAAAGTATCTAGTGCCTAGGCCGTAATCCGATTTTTGCGCAATTTGAAGTATGGGATTTTTACTCATGCCCATTATAGTTTTCCGATTTCCAAAACTACTCATCTCTCACTATTTAGTCAGCGAACAAGAGAGCACACTTGTTCACCCACTCTCGTATCACTGATGGCTCAATTGGTAGTACGTTGGGCTGTCACCCACCGAGTCGCGGGTTCGATCCTCGCCGCTGTGCAAGTTTTGCAATATTTTTATCAAGTTTCTAACAGCCGTTGCCAAGATAGATCTCAACTCAATTTTCATCAACAATGCTTAGACACAATAGTTCATCTTTTGTTATTAACGATATGTTTGCTTTCTGTCTATAAAATAAAAATTTATTCAAATTATATCGTCTTTACTTTTCAATGATTTACTCTTTCACCAAAACACTCCTTAGAAATAAATTGAGGGATTGAAAAATTGCAAAACTATTGCAAAACTTGAGCAGAGGCGGGGATCGAACCCGCGACTCGCTGAGTGATAGCCCAACGCACTACCAATTGAGCTATCAGTGATACGAGAGTAGGTGAACAAGTGTGCTCTCTTGTTCGCTGACTAGATAGTGAGAGATGAGTAGTTTTGGAAATCGGAAAACTATAATGGGCATGAGTAAAAATCCCATACTTCAAATTGCACAAAAATCGGATTACGGCCTAGGCACTAGATACTTTACATGCACAAACAATGCCGGCTTCTAGTTTTGAGTTTTAGCCATAAATAAAATCCGAACACCAATGAAGGAACTTGCAAACGGGGTTGTTAACCATTCCGTCGTGTAGAGAATGAAAAACCACCTTGGGAAACAAATTTCCAAATTTTTATAGCAAGTTTTACCCCTGATAAATCAAATAAACCGGAAATTTCGCTATTTCGACGGGTGAAATAGTGCTTCATTAGAGGTCAATTATGCAAAATGAAGTTGACCATCGTCATCAGCATGAAATAGTACCCCGGATACCATATTATTGAAAAATTGGTGTTCCAGATCCTCCCTGAATTGTCTGACCCTTACAAATACTGCGTCATATACAACAATTACCAGCCTCTCTTGAGTGATAAGACCAGCCCCGAAAATTCACCGAAACACGCTTATATCAGACCACCCAAATATAAAACTATTTCGACATAGGATTTTCCCAAAACGATACGAACGTCGTCATTGGATACATCGATATTAAATAAGTACGACATGGACGAACTTTCTGATTGGTTGTGTGAATATCTTCTTTCCTACTTGCAAGACCTTCCTTCGCTGAGTGTTAAATGTGGAGAAGCATGCGGATCTGCAAAGATACCACTGAACAGTTATCATTGCGTAAGACTTATTCGACCTGTGATCGCTCTGTGATCGCTCAGTTACACTCTACGTTCTATGGTTATCACATTTATCGTTGATCAACAAATCTAACACACCCATCATGGGGGTGAATGGTGGGAGTACCTGGCAGCAGATGAGCTGGGTGCGTTTAGCAGTCCACAGCGAAGGCAGACGGATGCCCTAGCAGCTAAAGTGCTAAGCATGCTGTAGCGAGCTACCGTAATCCAACTGGAAATGAAATACTCGGGATTATAGGAATGCAATCACAGTCGAATCGCGAATCGTCAGGCGAAAACAAAATGAGGAACCATAGTGGGTGTTGGGGAGTCCAACGAGCACACGTACACAGAGGAAACACTCGCGAAGCACACTACAAAGTTAATCCCATCTAGGTGTTGTTCCTCTACATACTAACATATCAAGTCAGCAGGACGAGCAGAAATTTGCATTGGAGGAATGCTGCAATGGTGTATGCTAGCGAAAATAGTAATAAGGAGATCAACAGAAGTTGAATAACATTTTTTTTCCTTTCTCCCCGATGACAAGATACAATGCGACAAAATAGTGAGGTCTAACTCGATTCGTCTGAATCGAGCGGATCGAGATCAAACGATATTATCCTATGACCAGCATTTGGAGAATGATTAAAAGCACATGGTAGATAATGATAAAAGTTACAGCGATGATGAAACAATTCCTCAAAAAATTGAAGATTATAGTGGGGCCCGGAATACGGTATGTCTGGGACGACTTTACGGAAACAGAAGAATACCGCAAATTCACTTCGAAAGGAAACCAAGAACTGATTTTTATGTTGCATTAAAAAAAATTTTCTCTGCTTATTTACTATGTCATTTGCATTATTTTTATGTAATTACATGCTCTTTAGCCATGCGCGCAGTAATCCAGAAAGTTACCAAGGCGAGCGTCACGGTTGGAGGCGAAATTGTTAGTTAATTTTTTCTCGTTTTTTTTCCCATTCGGAATGTATTTTAAATGACCTATCACGTACTTTCATTTGAACAGGTCGGGTCGATCAACCGTGGGCTCTGCGTTCTCGTTGGAATAAGTAGAGAAGATGGAGCGGATGATGTAGAGTATATCACCAGGTTCGTCCCGAACGTCTCCCGGGAGATCTCTCCTCCTATAGGAGGTATCATCCTGATCACTGGCTTATTTTTCAAATATTTTCTTCAGAAAGATTCTGAACACTCGGTTGTTTGCTTCTGAGGAAGGTAAAAAGTGGGATAAGGGAGTGAAGGTTCGTTTCTGTTCAGTCTACGTCTGTAACTTCCGATCTTCGCAGGACATGAATCTGGAAGTGCTCTGCGTGAGTCAGTTCACACTCTATGGATATCTCAAGGTACGACAGGATGCAGTTCAATGGCTACTGATCTCTTGAGGGGAACTCGCTCGATTTCCACGTGGCGATGTCTCCTGACAAGGCGAAGCCCTTCTATGAGGAATTCCTAGCCACTCTGAGGAGGAACTACCAAGACGATAAGATAGAGGTATGTCACCATAGCTCAATCCAGTTCTACTCATAAATCAGAACCTCGTTCAATATCCCTTAATGGGATCCACTACGTCACAACTCCATGTATCTGGCTTCGCCTGAACATTAGAATATGAGCCCATCCCACTTGATCTTCTTCTATCTATAGTTGTTTTAGAAAGAAAAGTAGCCAAGATTTCCCATTCAATTCACGCGATGACATTGTGATAACAAACAGTGATATTACGTAGTGAGTAATACGACGTCGCTAATGGATTCCCATCGTGTGTACGGTTTTCACCTGAAAATAATGACAAAACCTTTGTGTATAAGAGAGACTTTCTGAGAGAACTGAGCAATTGTGCCTATAAGCCGTACAGCAAAAAATGAAATTTCCCCTAAAATTGTCCCTAGGGGTAACTTTTCATGTAGAGTTCGAAAATCGACCTTAGAAAGCCGTATATCCAACCCCTCATTTCCTGTGTCGCACTGCATATGAGCTGTCGGTTTTTTGTAAATCGTGAACGGTCGCTCCAAACTCCATACATGCATAGTATTTCTTAAAGGTCTCGACAAGATAAGCATTTTTCTTGTTGTAAGTGAAGGGCTAGCTCATCTGTGAAAAAAGATACGGCCGTTTGAATGTTGAAAAAAATCATCATAAA
Organism: Pristionchus mayeri; assembly: GCA_036245805.1. Lineage (NCBI taxonomy): Eukaryota > Metazoa > Nematoda > Chromadorea > Rhabditida > Neodiplogasteridae > Pristionchus > Pristionchus mayeri. Next base: position 33,579,582 of record BTRK01000006.1, on the reverse strand, counting down.
TTCGGATGCCATAATTATTCGCTTTTTCATTCTTTCATTCGATTCCTCGTTGAAAAGCACCCCTACGGTTTTATTTTCATGGAAAATATCGTTCCTGTAAAGGGTCCGCCAAGATGCCGAAATAATACTCATTCCATCTTTTTGCCAATATATGCAGTTCTAAGCCGCGCCAATGTGAACCACGATTAAATCTACTTGGTGTATGACTATACTAAGCTAGAGTAACAATATCCCGAAGAGAAAAATACATTATCTCAATTTTGAAAAAAATCGATTTTTTAATGTCGATTTTGCACATGTTTAGGCGCATTCAACTTTTCCTTTTCAATCCTAATTCCTAATTATCTTAGCAAAACTAGTAGTACGCATGGATGTAAGTCAGAAAATATTAAACATAGGGCCATCAGCAATCAGTAAGTTAGGCATATATTTGCATGAAAATGCAATGTCGCGTGGTAAAATAAAATATTTTAAATTCTAATAAGATAATTTTATAGTAATAGTGCTTAAATTGTTATACTATACAATGGTTGCAACGTCGTACATCTAAAATATACATTGAAAATGGCACATACCTTCATCTTTAAAAAAAGTGATTTTTTTGGACACTTGAAAATATACTTTTTTTCGAAAACGACTGATATTTTACAATAATACATACAAGTCGAGTAGTCTGGTTTTGCGAAGAATTATTGTGATAAAATCTGGCAGATTCGCGCGAAACAGCTCTTGAAATTTAATTTTGTTCTTTTCCGATGCTCTCAATATTACTATTTTTAACGAACTTATGCCTAACTTACTGATTGCTGATGGCCCTATGTTTAATATTTTCTGACTTACATCCATGCGTACTACTAGTTTTGCTAAGATAATTAGGAATTAGGATTGAAAAGGAAAAGTTGAATGCGCCTAAACATGGGCAAAATCGACATTAAAAAATCGATTTTTTTCAAAATTGAGATAATGTATTTTTCTCTTCGGGATATTGTTACTCTAGCTTAGTATAGTCATACACCAAGTAGATTTAATCGTGGTTCACATTGGCGCGGCTTAGAACTGCATATATTAGCAAAAAGATGGAATGAGTATTATTTCGGCATCTTGGCGGACCCTTTACAGGAACGAAATTTTCCATGAAAATAAAACCCTAGGGTTACTTTTCAACGAGGAATCGAATGAAAGAATAAAAAAGCGAATAATTATGGCATCCGAATTTATGATGATTTTTTTCAACATTCAAACGGCCGTATCTTTTTTCACAGATGAGCTAGCTCTTCACTTACAACAAGAAAAATGCTTATCTTGTCGAGATCTTTAAGAAATACTATGCAGGTATGGAGTTTGGAGCGACCGTTCACGATTTACAAAAAACCGACAGCTCATATGCAGTGCGACACAGGAAATGAGGGGTTGGATATACGGCTTTCTAAGGTCGATTTTCGAACTCTACATGAAAAGTTACCCCTAGGGACAATTTTAGGGGAAATTTCATTTTTTGCTGTACGGCTTCTGGTAAATTTTCTCAGACGGTCTCTCATAATAAGGTGTTATTCTCTGATGGTTGTTATTGCGTTCTTCCAGCTTCCCATTCATTCTGGGACCATGTCCATTCACAGGACGGTCGATTCGGGGCGATGATGTCAGTATCGATCGAGAACGACGGTCCCGTTACGATCCTCCTCGACAGCAAGAAGCGAGACTGAGGTACACCCTTGGATTACTGTAGGCTACCGTTATCTTTGATTTACTGTTTTCATCTTCTTGTTGAGTTTTCTCTAGGCGTTTGTTCTATATTTATCTTATGGCTGTTGTATCTCATACTTGGTGGTTTGGTAAAGGATTTGGTGTTTGTGGTTCGTTCTGATAAATTCCGCGAAAAACTTCAATTTTGACGAGTTTATTACTTCATTATCGTCCTTCAATTTCTCCATTCTCTCTCATTTTCCATTTATTCCCCCTCCTCTTGCCCGTTCTGCCCGGTCGTTTCTCTCTTCTACTGACTCCACTGATTCATGTCGATCGATATCTGACCTCTGCTACTGTATCTAATCGGCCAAACAATTCTGTGTACGATATTTCACATTCTACTCTGGGTAGATCAAACGGTCGAGGGACTCGTTGAGTATTGATTGACCTATTGAGCGGAAGGGGAGGGAATGGCACGTTTACAGCCTGAGCTGCACTCTTCTCCGCTATATCTTCTCTTCTCCCCCCTTCCTCTTTAGCTGTTCCTTGTCCGTTCCTCATAACTGATCTTTGATCTCTTTCCCTTCAGGTAATCATCATTGGCTAAGCCTCCGCCAGTCATTCCGTCCCCATCATGTCGTGGTACTCGGTTATCTACACAAAGGCGCGAAATTTCAAGTGAGTTGCCCTATTTTATATTAGTTTGTGTACTTTAATAAGTTCATACCGCTGTAGTACCGTATCCCCGAGTACTGTAATTCTACCGTAATCTTCAGATCGCAAAGTCCGGTGCTGGGAACTTTGCTACAGTGGTCCTTCTACGTCTGCGTGCTCATCGAATTGCTGCTCTTCTCCCTATCGTAAGCATTGACTACGATACTCCCCCACCTGATATCGATTTACGGCGGTTTATATTGACGGAATTCAATCGATGCTTGGTTAAAAAACCTAGACTTCACCTTGTAACTCCGCCCCTCATCCCGACCAAGCATTGATTTTCAAATTGTCTGATTATTGCAGATCGTTCGTCTACTTCGGCATCACAACTCAGATCTTCGATAGTGACATACAGGTACTTGAGAACAGTGGGGCAACCATGTCACTTGAACCACAGTCTAGAAGTAATTGGAATGAAGTTATATCAAATCTTGTGAACGTGTTCATCGTAATTTCCCTATATCTGTTCTTTCCAATTACCGTACTCCCCTCAGGCGTCAATCTACATGGTCGTCTACGGTCTGATCTCTTTCATGATGTTCTGGTCGTACGTACGTGTCATCACATCGTCCCCCTTCAGAGTGCCGAAGGAGTATGAGGTATGCAAGGAGTAGGGGGAGGGGGGAGAGAGGGGGAGAATGCTCCTCAGATGGACGAGGCGACAGATGCGAAGCTGCGTGCAGTGACGCCCTTCAACCCGCAGGGACGAGCGATGATTGACCAGAGCAATGGTAAGGGAGAGGGGGGGGGGGTACATCCTAGAATGGTTATCAAGAATCATTCACTCGAAATCGGCGTCCCGTTACTAATTTTGGTGTGATTACGGGAAGTGACTTGCAGGAGGGAAGAGATTAATTGCAGAGATGCAAGTGGCGGCGCAACGTCGCATTATGGAAGAGTTCGCTGCTGCACGAGGAATCACACTGGTGGAGGTGGACCAACATTCGAGATTACGGTAAGCAATTAGGTTACTGTGTCTAGGGAGAGCAGACTATGTCACTTTCACATTTCAAGATGAGAGTACCCAACGAAAGTTGTGGGCACACCACAACTCGCATCAGTTTTCGATGGACGCTTATCATCCCTCGATTTTCTAGTGTTTTTGCTTAAATAAACCTTGTATTTTTTGGTTTTTGAGTTTGACAGAGGTCCTCCAGTATTCCCCTTGAAGAATGCTGCTATGAAGGCTCAGATATTCCACATATTGACTTGTTTGAAATTTTTTTACATTCGACCCCTGTTTCGCGATCGATATTTCGATTTTCTTGAGAAGCACACGTTAGCGCTCCTCAGACATGAATTCTGTAGACCTTCTAGAACCTAGTAATGCTAGCCGCGGGTAGCCGCATCCGTTCGGAGCTGAAATAAACCGACTTGTTTCGACCGGTGTTCTACCCGAGTTTCCATTAAATCTCAAAGATAAACTAATTTCCCGTTATATATTTCCCAAAACTACATTTAGATCAATTCGAGCAACATATGTTCATATAATTTTATTTCAAAAAACGAAGAAAAATAAATAGTAAAAAATATAGAGGAAAAGTCAGTTGCTAATTCGGTCGGGTACGGTACCTTAGCCTAGGCGTTAATTTTAATTTTTTTCGGAGGGGTACGGTACCTTATATATATTTATGCTATTTCTGGGCGAAATAACGTGAACATTAAATGGATGATACATGATTAAAATTAAGAGTGGATAACAATGAAATACGTGACCGGGGATCTACTCAGAGAGAGGAACTGGTTTGATTCTCTTGGTTTACTAAAAGCCTTGCCGCTCTTGGAAAGAAACTATTGTGTCTGTAGTTGTGGTTCGATCCAGGATTATTGAAGTTCATGCCGTTTCGAGTGTAGTAAATTTTGAAATAATGTGGTTTTCGGTTGGAAATACTATATTTGCCTCGGATGAGATTTTTGGCTACTCTCATATCAATCGCCATTCTACGCTTCTCTAGGGACTCAATGCCTAGTTTCTTGATACGATCGAAAGCGGTGGGCATGTTTTCCCATGTATGATTAAAGCAGCGCATAAATAAACGTCGTGTGAAGTACTTTTGTACCTTCTCGAGTTCCTTTTTATCTTTATTTTGGTACGGGTTGAAGACGGAGGAAGCGCTTTCTAAAATCGGTCTAATATACATTGAGTACGTTTTAAGAAGTACTTCTATATTTTTGGTTCGTAGTGCTCTGAGGATAGTGTGGCAGGCAGTTTTGGCTTTAGTGGATACGGTTGAAGAGTGGTCGGAAAAAGAAAGGTTTTTCTGGATAATGAAACCAAGGTCTTTCACTTTTTCTTTCTGTTCAAGGGTTGTGGTTCCTATAGTGTATGTTCGCTTAGCATTCGCTCTACCTAGATGTAATGAGTTACACTTATGCGCAGCAAGCGGTAATTGCCACTCTTCTGACCAGTTTACGATAGTGTCAATCGCAGCTTGCAGAGGGGTAGGTGAATTTCCCTTCCTGAAGGACCTATATATTTTTATGTCGTCTGCATACATTCTTGCAACTACTCCATGATTTTGCACTAAGGAGGGGATTTCGGAAGTGTAAATGAGAAAGAGCAAAGGGCCTAGGACTGAGCCCTGTGGGACGCCACTAGTTACAGGCATTGAGGTAGAGAGTACATCTTTTACTCTCACTTGGAATGATCTATCTGCGAGATATCCTGTTATCCATCTAATTGTATTATCGGAGAGACCTATATTGCTAAGCTTGAGTTTAAGCTTGGGATGGGAAACTCTATCAAAAGCTTTCGCAAAGTCAAAATAGATAACGTCAACTGGTTTCCCATCACTGATTGAAGTTCTCCAGTGTTCAATGACTTCGAGCATTTGAAGCTCACGCGATCGTTTCTTTCGAAATCCGTATTGCTCATCGGGGAAAATGCTCAGTTGTTCACAATGGGCGATAATAGATTTGGATAGAATACACTCAAAAACTCGGCAAAAGAATGATGTGATAGGCAAAAGAATGATGTGAGAATGATGTCCTTAGCCTAGGCGTTAATTTTGTAAATTCGTTTAATTAAGATATTTCGCAATTTTTTTAATTTTTTGTTGTCGAAATCGTATCGGCAGCTCATAAATCATCGGATTCTATGCGCATTTTATTTTAGAAGCATTTTGAAGAAACCCGCCTGCTCTCCCTAACTGTGTCGTTTGTTCGCCAAAACTTCTACAGTATCCTTCAACCCTATTATGTCGTTATAATACGGTAGATTGGAGGTACTGCTACGAGTGTCGAGTGCTGAAGCCGGATCGATCGCACCACTGTTCATCGTGCGGATTCTGCGCCATTCGATTCGACCACCACTGCCCGTATCTCAACAGCTGCGTCGCCGTCCACAACTACAAGTGAGCAGAAGGGAGGGGATTAGGGAAGAGAGCTGAATAGAGAGTTGTGAGAGGAGATGACATCGATCGATGAGAATTAGATGGAAGTGAGTTGTCATCTGCAGGTTCTTCGTTCTCTTCCTGTTGTACCTCGAAGCCTGGTTGATATGGTAAGGATAATCAATAATGTACAACTTCCAGTCGTCAGTTTTGTCTGATCTTTGATCTCTGCAGGAACGTGATCTCCGGTGTGCAGGCGATCATCGTGTACTTCATGAGGGGAGATTCATCGAAGAGGCTCGATATGATCATCCCCCTCTGTTGTCTATTCGTCCTGCAGGTGGGCACTATCTCTTGCAACGATGTAGTGTGCCTTCATTCAACATCACAAGTGTAGACATGACTATAGAAGTGTGCAGTGTGATCTCTCTCTCTCCCTTCCCCTCTTCAGGCAGCTTCCTCTGTCTGGCCTCTGGGGGAGTTGCTTCGGTACCATTGGCTGCTCATCTCAACCAACGAGACAACCTGCGAACAGGCGAAGATACCCAACATACGGTAGGCACTCGGCATTATCACTTTCTATCTACGGGGGATTTATTTTCCGTTCGTTTTCGTGTCCTTTGTGAAATGGCAAAGATAAAAAGGTTATTTAATTTGTGAGATCGAGTTTGTAGTTAGTGTTTTGGGTATTTGAAGGAAAAAAATTATCTGATTTTAGATAATTAAAAAAACTTTTTGTTATATTTACTCAAAAAGCCAGTATGGACTTGTTATTACAGTCTATATTTTGATTTGTGTATTTTTTTTCAGTGGAGATCCGAAGGCGAACTACGACATTGGCCGATGGAAGAACATTGAGGTATCCTAGTACTGGGCATGAGAAGAGATGTGGCTTGATCTTTGATCTCTTAGATCGTGATGGGCTGGGGCCTTTGGTTTTTTCCCGTAAGGACGTCGACCTCGGACGGGATGCATCATCCCATCAACTACGTGGTATGCTCTTGATCCTTCTGCTTTTACTATTTAAAGGGTCGAATGATGCTTGCTAAAGAGCATTATTGTGGGATCAATACTTTAGGATGTCTGATAAATCAGTTGACATTGGCTGTTCTAGTTCTTCTTATCTCTGATTCCTCACTGCAGATGCCGGCAGCAGACTCCTCTCAGTTCCGAGTAACAGTCGGCACCGCTGAAACGGATACTACAGTCTCGCCCGCGACCACACCACTACCGTAATCCACACCACCCCACCACGCATGCTTAATAATTGATCGATAGGACCACGGTACCGCACCTGTGCACGGAGCCTCTCCTTCAGAAGTAGTTGCATAATAGCCCCCCCTCCACCCCATTCCCGTTGTATTGTACCGTACCCCTTGTCTCCCCTCTACTCTTACTGTATCGCAAATCGCTGTTCATTTCCATACCGTATACGGGCATACTGTAGTATACAGAAATCGATAAACGAGAACTAATTTTTATCGTTAAAAGCAATCTCGCGACAATGTGGAAAACCAGTGAATGATTGCCTATAGGGAGAGAACCGCGTATTAGTGGGTAACAGCTCGAAGGGAGGAATCGGGATGAATCTTTGGAATATTGCTGAGTGGTGTTGAAAGAATATCATGAGATGGATTGTATTCTCCATTTCTATTTCGGTTTCGTCGTTGTGCTGTAGTCGGGAATGACGCAGTTCTGACTGTTGGCGATGGTTCGAATGAAGGGGCAATCCTTAAGGGATAGGATACTTCATCTACAGTACCCCTTCTACCGTACCTTATCGGGGCATGCGAGTGTGGGGTCATTGTCTGACATCTCCTCATTCGTCGTCTTCTTGCTTCCAACGGGCTGCACCAACTGCTTCCACAACTGCTTAGCCACCAGACTGAAGAACAGGAGGATACACAGGGAGAGGGGAGAAGAATACTTGAAACTGCGATTTGTCTAATCTCAGATGGGATAATAGAGCACGGGGAGGGGGTTTTTATGCATACGGCGGGACGCTATCTAGGCAATGCAGAGCAGTGGTCGATGACACTCTCTCACCTGTTGCCGTACTTGCTGAGATGGAAGACGTCGGTGGCGTAGAAGTTGGAATCGTACGATCCATCCGCCTGAAGAGATCAAAGATAAATTAGAGGAGGGAATCTCGCTTATTCTCTGTCCTCGATGAGATGGAGATGGGGGGGGGGAGTGATTAGATGGGTAGGTGACCTTCTTGAGGGGTGTGATGAGATCATCGAATACTCGTTGCACGACTACGGATTGAGTACGAGACTGGAGGGAGGAATCGGCAGCCAGCTCGTTTAGCGCCTCAAATTGTTGTATTTAGGAACTGAAACCTCAGATAGAGTTTGATTCGTTTTTGTTGGTAATAGTCCACTGCACCGAAATTTTTTATGATTTATAGAATATCATACCCTAATAACACTATAAAAATATATTACCTCTCGATATTCGACGATTCTCTGTGTTGCCTTCTCTTCGAATCCACCCGAACATTTGTATGTTGTACTGAAAGAAATATGAAGAATTTCGGATAGCATTTTTCCAAATTCCTTTCCTCATATCTATTTTCTATAAGAACCTGTGACAGCATGAGCATTTTGTAAATAATCACTGATAAATTATTTAGCAGTAAGAGAGGAAGAGGGAGAGATATTCAATCTGCATACTTGAAGATGATCTTAGCTGCTCTCCATTGGAAGTCCAGATTCCACATCCCTATAATGAAGACTCTCACAAATCTTACTCTTGTTGGCTCATTCTGAATCGTATAACAACGCCAAGAACATCATTCAGCGTATTGTACCAATGAGTGAGATGATGGATCTGGGGATGTTCTTCTGGATGGTCACGATGGCTTCTCGAAGGAATGCCTTGTACTCCTCCTTCGGTGTACCTGTCTGAATGCAAGAGTGCAAGATATACTCCCTGTTTTAGTTAACACGACACTTGCAGTTTACATAAGAGATTTGGGAAAAGCATACATAACTGTGACATTAGGAAGACGTACATTAGTTCTGCATATTCCCGTGATGTCATTGGTGCCGATGAAGAAGTGAATGAGTTTCCAGTCGGATTGAACCGATGCTGCCTGCAGATTTCCTGCTTAATTTTTTCCCTATTCAAGCAGTGGCAGCATAACTGTCGAGAGAATAGTGAAAAGATGGACAGTCTGCATAAAATTTCTCAACTCAATATTCTATCAGTTCATTGATTCCGAACTCGTAAAAGAGACTAACCGGGTAAGCTTTGAATCTCTCTACCAATTCATTCGCCTGACGAGGAAAGTCATCGGACCATCTGAAGATATCAAGCTTTAATGATCCATCTTCAATCACTAAGCATTCTCAAAGACTGTCGAATCTTTCGAGAAGGATGAAGAATACATTCTGATTTTCCTATTGTGGTTGTAGAACAATTGTGAAAAGCAAAGTTCGAAGCACATTATTCTTGCGAGAAAGGGTGGTTTAACATGACAAAGAGGCACTCGTTATACATTGCTCACCTTCCCGGGAAGGCGACATTGAGTGCTGCATTCTCGACCTTCAGCCCCTTCCCCATCGAGAATCCCACCAGAGCAGGATTCAGATGACGAAGAATCGCTGCAATACGTCACTATTACTCACATTCTTTCGGAAATGAGAATGTTGTGTGTTCATCGATGCAGAAGTGATAGGGAAAGTGATATTTGCTGATATTTGAAATGCGAAATTGGTTCAACGGAACAATTGCATCTATCTACTCTTTTTTCATCCGTCCCTCTACTCACTGGGTAGTGTGAGGTGTGTCTCCAGTCCTCCGTCTCCTCCCATATCGAAGGAGTTTCCGACGAAGTTCCTATCGTCATCGTTGTACTCGGCAGGGAGATCGTACGAGAGGGAGCCAGTCTGAAAAAACGATTGGGCTATGCATCTCTGTTGATTTCACTTTTCCTTATTGCATTCCCAACATAATTATCGAGAAATAAGCAAAATGAATTTAGAAAATGACGATATCCTATTGAAAAATCATCAAAGTGAATGGTATGTAATCTGCTGACAGTGATGGAGTCTCCGAGAGCAGCGATGTACGTGATGTCTGCTGGCCGAACCTGATTCACGTCCGTCGGAGTCTGCAATCGATTCGCTTCATAATTCCATCAATAATTTCCAGTGCATCAATAATTTTCTAGTCTATCGTCATGCTTTTAGTCACGAACAAGAAAGTTTTCTGATCTTCCCCCCCTACCTTGGCACTTGGTCTGATGGACGGTCCATTGCAGTTCATCTTGCCTGGAATCGGCTGATCAAGGGTCATGTGAGGACGAGTGCCTCGATCTGGTTTCTTGGTGGTCGTCTTTGCATCCTCAGTTGGACCTTCTCTCAATGCAGCCCGTTCTGAAGTACGCATCCGATAGTTGCATATCTCTACGGATTACTATTGACGAATATCTCTTTGTCTAAAATATTTTCCGAATACTGTCGTTCTGCCTTACACACGAGTGAAAGTGGCACTATTACTCAAAGGGGTGTTACATCTCTCAACATCTCTCTATGTGATCACACCCACGGAACTTCTTCTTATGGCTATTCACCCGCGCCACTGATCACTGGGAGTACAAACATCAAATTGTAAAATCTTTCTCGTCTGAAACGCAGGCCGCTGATTTGATTGCTTGTTTTCAATCACATTTAGTCTTTGTCATGTTTTCCCCATTCGAGTGCTGTCTTGGGCATAACACGTGTCTTCTGAGAGATTGCATGACCATGAGGAACTAGCTGCAAAAGTTTAAGCAATATTTCCAAGAAAATTATATTTGAGTCCGTTGGGGACGAGGAAACTTATTTACGATTTCGGCTGGAGCCGGCTTTTAGGCATTTTACGGTCTTCAATCCGGCTCTGTCATATTTCGTTTCTTTTTTGAGCTATAAATACGGCAAATAGCGGAAACTGTGGGGAAAATTATTCTAAGAAACTTTCATGTTGAGACCTAATCTGTACGAAGTAGCTGTCATGCAGAAAATATCGAAAAACTATCAGTAGATTCATTTAAAAATTCATACTCGGTTTAGGACCCCCCGTTTCACCACTTTCTGAACACAGATTCGGAAACTACATACTCATATTAGTCTGAGAAAAATAGTTTCCTGAATCGGCAGGGGTGTAAATACGTCGAAGCAAGCTAAAGTATGTGTTAAGTTCGCTAGATAGGAAATTTCAATCTCAACATTTTGAGTCGTAATCACTCAGGAACATCTATTTTTTAATAGTTTTCATATAAAGTGTCAATTTGTTGAAAATGCTGTTGAAAAATCCGAAGATATCCAACTCAAAAAAATCATATTTTTCACCTCTGAAATCTCAAATTTACATGTTGCTAACTCATCATTTCAAGATCATTACATGTGCTAGCTATATAGAAGTTATAGTATGCTTAGCCGTGAGTGAAAATTTGTGGTACTGAGCACCTCCACTATTTCCATGCTCGAACTTCTGATCCTCGAATATCGAAGATCGACAACGTCGGTCACATAAAAAATACGCTTTTGAAATGGATATTGTAAATTCAGCTGATTTATACCTTTGAAAAATGTTTTTATATGAAAATAAATTAAAAATTAACAAAAAACACTAAACATTTTGAGTTTTTCGAAAATGAAATTTTTTGAATACCGAAAATTTCGCAAATTTTGAAAAGAGAAAATTCACGGATTTTATATTTATTTCTTATTAATCTTCATACGAAAACATTTTTTAAATGTAGAAATCATCTGAATTTACAATATCCATTTCAAAAAGCGTTTTTTTTTATGTGACCGACGTTGTCGATCTTCGATATTCGAGGATCAGAAGTTCGAGCATCGAAATAGTGGAGGTGCTCAGTACCACAAATTTTCACTCATGGCTAAGCATACTATAACTTTTATATAGCTAGCACATGTAATGATCTTGAAATGAGTTAGCAACATGTAAATTTGAGATTTCAGAGGTGAAAAATATGATTTTTTTGAAAGTTGGATATCTTCGGATTTTTCAACCGCATTTTCAACAAATTGACACTTTATATGAAAACTATGAAAAAATAGATGTTCCTGAGTGATTACGACTCAAAATGTTGAGATTGAAATTTCCTATCTAGCGAACTTAACACATATATTAGCTTGCTTCGACGTATTTACACCCCTGCCGATTCAGGAAACTATTTATCTCAGACTAATATGAGTATGTAGTTTCCGAATCTGTGTTCAGAAAGTGGTGAAACGGGGGGTCCTAAACCGAGTATGAATTTTTAAATGAATCTACTGATAGTTTTTCGATATTTTCTGCATGACAGCTACTTCGTACAGATTAGGTCTCAACATGAAAGTTTCTTAGAATAATTTTCCCCACATTTTGAGCTATTTGCGGTATTTGTAGCTCAAAAACGAAACGAAATATGACAGAGCCGGATTGAAGACCGTAAAATGCCTAAAAGCCGGCTCCAGCCCAAATCGCGTGTGAATAAGTTTCCTCGTCCCCAACGGACTCTAATATAATTTTCTTGGAAATATTGCTTAAACTTTTGCAGCTAGTTCCTCACGGGGCTAATTTTCATGCAATCTCTCAGAAGACACGTGATAAAGAAGTCAGTGAATAATCGAAGAAATTGCAATTATGTTTGAATTTAGATAAAAAACAATCCCAAAAAAGTAAGGAAGGAAAAAAGTGCGAACCCCTATCGGTAATTCCTTCGTCTGAGGAAGTGACGATATATCGATATCCGAGGTAGATCATCGAGGCGAAGAGAGCCAGAATTAGCAGTCTCATCGTCCATCGAACAGCGAAGGAAGGACGACGAGTCTGAAGACGGAGGGATTATTGACCCTTCAGAAATAGAATCGCGAAATGATTCATTCGCTGAACTAATTGGGCAAGATATGAATCAGACGGCAGAGGACGATCAATTGGAAGTAAGTTGATCGAGAATGGAGGATCGAGTGAATACCTTGGACAAGTCAAGTCGTGGTATTTCTTGATAGCCACCTTTCATCTGTAAATCATGCAATTTTCAAGGTATTATTAAAATAAACAGGAGGAAACCGATAGATGAAATGTCTGAGAAAACACCCTGCGTCTCACGTTCGGTTCGAGCTGCATTCACTGCACTGAAGGAACGGGTCTGCAAAAGAGAAATGCTATTGAATCTATTGAATCGCTATAATCTATTGAAGCGTATCATCATAACACGATGATCACAGTGAATGGAGATACAAAGTAGGGAAGAATGAGAGGAGATGTCAACGTCGCTAAGCGCCGATGAAACAGAGGGCAGAGGAAGACGAGAGAGCACGCGAAAGTGAGAGAGACGCCGAAAAAAGCGTCATTCTTAGTAGAGAGAATGAAAAAGTAGAGAAAGAGGGAGAGAGACGCCACGGGCAGTGGCATTTACAATGAACGAGAGAGATAACGAGAAATCGAGAGGGCGACACAAATTGTCGCACATATCTTACTGAAAGTGGGAATAGAGCGTGGCGTGCCAACCAAATTCTACCCCATCCACCTGTGTCCACATGATAGAAAGAAGAGGGGGAGGGGAGGGTAGGAGACGGAAGGGGGGGGGGGTGGAGAGAGGGGGGGGGGAGGGGATGGGGGGAGGTAGAAAAGAGGAAGAGAAGGAGCGATAAACTGTACGAATCGCGCGCACAGGCGATAATACGCTGGCACTGGGCGTAATATGAGTAGACGAATTGATTTATAAAATTTCCGAAAAACAAACCAATTGTCTTTGATTTCTAGTGCAAGTCGTAATCTTACAACTGTGAAGAAATTAAAAAAAGTATATGTGATCAAAACGAAGGAAACAATATTCGAAAGCTGGAAGGTACAGAAGGGCTTGGAGGATTTGCTTTTTTCGGATCCAGGTGTCTCTAAGAGCTGGAATCCCATTAGTAGTGGCTGGAAATCGCATTTGAATCTCTTATCGTAACACTATTTTCTTCTTTCTGGCTAATGGTAAACAAGCATCCATTAGCATGCGTAATTTATTTCATTCAATCTGTTGCAATTACTTGGATTACCATAAGCAATTTCGTGTTATTTGGATCACTACGAATGAGCTTACGTAGTTGTGCAATGGTGTTTTCAACACTACCAAACTGGAAGCTTTTGAATTTGTGAGAATAAATTATCGAAACACTGCAATCATAGGAAATTTCAAGTAAAGAAAAGTGCATACGCATATCTCTTTGGAAATCCAGATCAACCATTGACTCCATCCCATGGAAGATCCTTCAGACAGCGCAAAAAATTGAGAGAAATGCTGCGATTCCTGTTGAAAATGAACAAATCTTTTTTTGAGTGAAAACATACCTGAGATTATGAAACGAATGTAAAAGGTTCTGGGCTTTGTGTATTTTCTATAAGGAATAAATGTTTTGAAAATTTCTACAAACATATCACGCCTCTCATGAGAGAATCGAGCTGAGCATGGGAATGGTGAAATGAGTTCTAACCGGTTTTGGCCTCCCTGAGGCATGCCTGAGTGACCCCTGAAGTCTTATAGTGGACACTTCATTTTGGAGGACCCTATGTAGGGTCGGATACCGGCATCTCCCTCTTTGAGTGCTGTTTTCTTGCTTACGGTGAAAGATAGAGCAAAATTAACCTCTGAGTGACCCAACTAATTTTTCGAGCTCTATCGATCTATCGAAACCATTTTCTCTGAAACCCATTTTCAACAGTGGTACACTTCGGGTCACTTTTTTCAAAAATGTAGGTGAAGACGCAGCTCAAATTGTCACACTAGATGCAGCTCGGCGAGAGCTTTCCAATGAGTGGTTTGCGAAAACAATACGAACACTTGGGTGCGAGTTCCGTCCTGCAAACATCATCTGAATCGTTTAAACGTTATTTTCAACAGCCGATTTCATTCCACACCGCTCATTTCGGAGCGCGCGGCCAAAAATGATCGATTTTTTATCGAAATGCCTGTGGTAAATAAAGTTCAAACGATTCAGGCGATGTTTACAGGACGTAACTCGCACCCAAGTGTTCGCATTATTTTCGCAAACCACTCATTGGAAAGATCTCGCTGAACTGCATCTAGTGTGACAAATTGAGCTGCGTCTTCACCTACATTTTTGAGAAAAGTGGACCGAAGTGTACCACTGTTGAAAATGGCTTTCAGTAAAAATTGTTTGGATAGATCGATAGAGCTCGAAAAATGAGTTGGGTCACTCAGAGGTCAATTTTGCTCTATCTTTCACCGTATCCAAGAAAACATCTCTCAAAGTGAGTGATGCCGGTATCCGACCCTACATAGGGAGCTCCAAAATGAAGTGTGCACTATAAGACTTCAGGGGTCACTCAGGCATGCCTCAGGGAGTCTAAAACCGGTTAGAACTCATTTCACGATTTTCCTCTCCATTCCCATGAATCGCGATTCTAGCTCGATTTTCTCGTGAATGGCGTGATATTTAAAACATTCATAACCATGCAGAGTAATTAAAAGTTGCCTCCTGAATTGAGAGCATCCATCACAATTGAAAGTAAAACTTGAGTGATTTGCTCCCCAAAATTGTGCCTGGAAATTTATCGTATTTGAAGATTGAATTATCTGAGGAGGAATGTCACAAGTCAATCAATTTCGCCAACGATGATCATGTTTCGATTCGAATCTACTCTCTGTTTACACACAAATCCATTTCATTCCTTGGTCAGATCACTCCTTCCGGGATTTCGTTGCATTCAGACAAAGGAAACGTGCGTAGAGAAACGATGCTTGTGGATTCCCTCCGAGTGAACAAAACCCTTAGTCTTGTTAGCGCAGCGGGGGAAGAGATATAAAAACGCAATAACAGCTGATTGCGATATTTCACTCGACATGCACGGGCTTCTGATTCTCCTTCTCCTTCTCCCTTCCATCGCTGTTTCAGTGAGATTTCCAATATCTTTTAATCAATTATAGATTAAAATCAGCTAAATTTCCACAATAGGCACCTTTGTGTGCGTTCCTTTTTTTGCCCTGGTAGTAGTCCGAGTCCTGCTTCTGCAGCAATTGACTTGTGAACGGCTAAAGTCGCTCTCTGATGGGCTGAGTGCTGTTCAGCAACTGCAAGTGTGCGACCGCACCGACTGCTCCGACAGGGGGAACTGTCTGGGATGGAAACAACTGAAGCTGTGCCTCTGCGATCAGGGATTCATGGGACTCAGCTGCGAACAAAGTCAGATACTTTTCCTACTATGATTTCTCTAATAGAAACTATTATAAAATGCCTAATATCTTTGTAATTAGAATAGGATTGTGTGTAATCTCTCTTTGCAGCCCTATGCACCTCTGCTACCTCGTGCAACAGCAACGGTCTCTGTCTCGGGTCGACGACTAGTTTCTTCTGTCTCTGCAACTGGGGATTCACTGGTCCCACCTGCAATCAGACACTCACCATCGGATAATCAAGACGAATAATAACAACTGCCTTCTTTCTTTTCTCTAATTAGTTATGTTCACATGTTCAAGCTTTATGCTTCCCACTAGATATCTACCTCTCATGCCAGGAGATTCATACAAATATGTAAGACGATCGAGATATGTAGATATTTCTTGCATGGTTCAATTCTAATAAATGGTAGTAAATAGCTGATATGAATCATTTTTCAATGTCAATTCGGAGTCACACTGTGGCTACACTTCTATCTCTCCATGGGGTGATAAGAATAGGGGAATTATGGGGGAGAAAACAGCGAAAAGAGAGAGGAGAGGGAATAAGAGAGATGGCAGTCGGAACGAGGGAGTATCGAGTGTAGTTTGTACGCACCCCCTAAATGACGCGCATTCGAGCACGCTTTCACCCTTTCGTGCTACATGTTCGCTCTGTTTTAACCATTTTAGATGAAACTGAAACTTTTAGAAAATGAACTTCAAAGTGCCGAAGGAGATCGAGGAGTACCTCATGGGGGCTTACGAGAAAGCAAATCAAGTCAGTCCTTTTCTATGATATCAAATTATCAAAATAAACATAAGTAACAATTTCATTGACTATTTTGCCATTATCTCCCATTATCCAGGTAACTGAAATGTGAAATATTGCAGTGGAAACTTCCATCAGGAGAAAGCCACGAGAACTGCGAATCTGTCGACATGAAAACAGTGAGCTGAATTGTTGAAAAAAACTTTCCAAGAAGTGGGAGAATTGCCTGAGTTTATCAAGTTTATCTTCCATTTCTGATTTAGCACAAAAAGTAGATAGTCTGTCAAAGAACGCTGAAGGCGAATCCAATCTCATGCCGATCTCACAACTACAGTACCGCTCGATCGCCTCCCTAACGGGTGAGGCGCGGCGAGTCGCGGCGAGTCGCCTCACGTCGCCTCAACTTTGAGTCGTCCTAAACCACCTTCAAAGTGTATATTTTTGGGGCTATTTTTGGCTGTGGGCTTCTCTCATCAGTGTGAATCAATATGTGAAATCTGCTTTCGAAAATATTGATTTTGAGCTATGTCCTTGAGGTCATCATTCGAGTCTTTCTCCCCTCCCTTCCCCTCATTTCCCTACGATACCGCTCCTTCGAAAGATGGAGATTTGGAGTGAGGAACTGTAGGGAAATGAGGGGAGGGGAGGGGAGAGAGACTCGAATGATGCCCCCTCAGGACATAGCTCAATATCAATATTGTCGAAAGCAGATTTCGCAGATTCATTCGCACTGATGAGAGAAGTCCACAGCCAAAAATTGCCCCAAAAATATGCACTTTGAAGGTGGTTTAAGCCGCATCAAAGTTGAGGCGACATGAGGCGACTCGCCGCGACTCGCCGCGCCTCGCCCGTTAGGGAGGCGATCGAGCGGTACTGTATTTCTCGATGGCAGGTTTCTGTGATTGGTGGGGGCACGATGGGAAGAGGAATCGCCATTGCCCTCTGCAGAGCAGGATACGATGTGATCCTCGTGGAGAACGATGAGAAGGTATGCGTATTGATGATTGTACATCGTTGTGTGATTGAAGGCAAGCTTATCATGCTTCCGCTCTAACCATTTTACACCGTTGATGAGTGTTTTCAGTCGCTTTCCTTCTGCAAGAAGGAGTTGGAGATCACGATCAAGCGAGAAACTGAGCTGAAACGGTACGCCGACAATTTTTCCCAGAATGAAATGATTTTGTCAGATTCAAGCCGAAAGATGTCGCGAGACTCACCGGTTCATCCCTTCGCTTCACCACGAAACTGGAGGAACTGTCGGCCTGCCAGCTGGTGAATATTCATTCAATCACGGCTTCGTCGTAATGAATGGATCTCCGGGATGCTGATCGAGCGATCACGCATTGTGGCGATAGCGCATAATAATTTACCAAAAATTGTTTAAAAAAATAATTCTTGAGGTGATCGAGGTCGTATTCGAGAACATGCAATTGAAGAAGGAACTCTTCACTAAACTTCAGAAGATCTGTAGCAAATGCTGCATCTTCGGATCAAACACTTCAAGCTTGAACATCGATGAGGTTTCCATTGTGCATTATTTTCCAGTGCTGGATTCAACATATCCCAGATGGCCTCGGTGCTCTCCGATCCCTCTCGTCTCGTCGGCATTCACTTCTTCAATCCTGCTCACGTCATCAAGGTCTTCCTTTCATCCTTCCTGTACAACTCCATGCCCGACCTCTCAAATGCACATTGTTATGCATAACACGGGGTCATTGGAATACTTGCCATGGCAAAAATTACTGGCAAAAATTGCACAAGAACATCGTTTAAGGTTGTCGAGATCGTGCATGGAAAGAAGACATCCGGAAAGGCAGTGGCAACTGCCTTCGAAGCGTGTCGATCGATGAAGAAGGCGAGTGATAGTATTTGCTTGCACACTTCATAGAGCAAGTGTTCCATAGAGCTCAAGCTAATCCTCCCATCTCAGGTGGCAGTGCTAGTTGGAAACTGCCCTGGATTTGTATTCAATCGAATGCTATTTGCCTATCTCGAGCAGGCACATCGACTCATGTACGAACACGGATTGATGCCCCATCAAGTGGGTCTTTCAAGGATATGATTAAACTATTCCATACTCGGAGAAAAAGTTGAATATCTGAATGAATAGTTCATCTGTGTGCAGGTCGATGAGATCATTCGACACGCCGGTTTTCTCATGGGACCGCTTACAATGCACGATATGAATGGTATAGAGTTCCGAAATTGTTCCCAAAACCGCAGCACCTCAAAATCACCATTCAATTGTTACTCTTATATTGCTAACATAATTTCTCTTTTCGCAAATTTCTGCCCTTAAAATGACTGTCAACTCGTAACGTCAATGCCACAGTCAAGATGAAAGTAATTCAAATAAATTTTGGAGGACTCGACGTGAGCGTGAAGGTGAAAAGTGAGCAGGGCTGGCCTCTTAATCCCCTTGAACAAGAACTGCTGAAGAGGAACAGATTCGGAAGGAAGAATGGTTGGTGATAAGATTCGCTTCTCATTCGTGCGCCTGCAGATTATCGCTATTTCTAACATTTTTCATTTTACATTTGCAAATTTTATTCTACAAATATCATAGTAGAAAATTATTGGAATATTTCAAATTGAGATCTATGTTGGGATGAGATTGAGCGTGACTTGAGAATAGAGGATGTATTGCAGGCAAGGGATTCTACTCGTACGATGCAGATGCGAAGAAGCACTGCGATGCTGAGGTACCACTGCTCATCTTCATTTTGTTGCGCAATTGAAACCCGTCTCAATATCTTACTGACAATCATGTTGCACATCTCAGGTAGAATGGATCATCCGGGATCTCGCATCGAAGGCAACCAGAAACAGCGTGTTGATGAGCGATCAAGTATGTTTTGCAATCCAATTTTGCTATTTAAGCACATTTCATTTGGAAATATCTGTTCATTGAAAAAATAAGAATACTTAGGATGTTCTGGAAGCGTTGCTCTTCCCCATGGTCAACGAGGGATACAACCTACTCGAGAAGGGACTCATCGCTGATCCAGCACTCATTGACATCATGTTGTACGTTTATACATGTAACAACTGCCCTATGCAGATTGCTATGAACTGTAGCTATCAATGGAGGGGATACAATTGCAGCATCTTCGGATTCGGTTGGCCTCCTTCCACTGGAGGGCCCCTCAAGTGGGGAGAGAGCAGACAGAAGAGACTCGCAGAGAAACTACATGACTGGAAAGCCAATGGTGCGGTGATTATGACCTTATTGGAGATGACCCATGCTAAGACGAACTGATGCTAACTATATTGCAGACAAATCCTCTGGAATGCTCGAACTATCCCAACGTGTGAAATCTATCAGGAAGGCCAAGATGTGAACCGTACGCTTGATAGATTCAGTGTAAATAGTGTTTTTAAAATTTATTAAAACTCTGTATACAACAGTTCTTCCATCTAGATTTCAATTGTAAAGCGATATGTTCATCACAGGGGCAATAAATTGTCCAAAAGTGCGCAAAAAAGTTTCATCATTCAACGATTCCGATTTGTTTCCTTGCTTCGATATATCAGATTTGTCCACTCAACATTACATCAATTTTGCACATCCTCAGATACATCTGACGAATTTTAATGAAATAAAAAAGTATTTTATATAATCGAATGGCATGTGACATTGTAATACTGTCCATAGAACATTTCATATTTCAGGTTGCATCTATTTCACGAGCATAGTGGATATTTGTAAATAGCTTGTAATCGAGACTGTTCCCACGTTTCTCTGTTCGGCATAGAATTCTTTTCATTTTCATCATATTCTACATCCTCCAATACTTTGGAATTCCCAGCTTCCTGCGAACAAATGTGTCAAATTGTTATGTGAGAAGAGTATCGAAGCTAACCTCTTTCAACAAATTTTTGGATTTGGGATCGTCCATTCCGAGGATTTGTTTCACTGCCATTAAAAGATTGCCTTCCTTTGTCATTCTTCACACACTGAAATGTGATTAATATTATTTATACTCAATGAAGAGATGAAAAGACACACACTTTGATAACAGTAACGCGATTCGAATGGAGAGTGAAAGAGGAAGTGGCCGAATGGGGCGGTGCTAATTCCATGTTCAAGGAACTTCCTCAAAATAACAAATGTTCTCTGATCCATTCCTCCTTCACTCCCATCGAATTTGCCGAAAACAGAGAACGACGATCAGCGTGATAATGACCACCCAAAACAAGACGATCGCATGCGATGATTCCTGACATTCTATTCATAGACAATCGAGATCAATTGAATGAAGATTTGGAAAGAGATCACTTTTTCAACTCTTTCCGTCATTCATGGGAAGATGGAGAAGGGGGATTTTAGCATCGAAGAATAGAGGAAAACCCGAGATTCTATCATATGAGGCGAATCGCGAGAGAATCGACCATTTGAGGTAGGATTCAAGTTTGTTCACTCTTGATGAAAATTTAATTTACAAGTACTTCCAATGATACCCTTCAAAACTGCGTCGTCAGAATTTTGATATCGGTCGTCATCGTCGAGATTCAGAAGGCCAAACATGGCATTATCAATTTTGGACAGTCAAATCGGGCGCATTAAAATGATCATAAGTTCGTTTAAAATGACGATAGAAAGTCGTTCTTTTTTTAGAAAGAAAGCTGAGAACATGCCCTACAATTTTTCTGTTGACGTCATCATTTCTGGTGCTCATCCTGGTTCGGGGTGGTCGGGCGCACCAAAAGTGGCGTAACTTTGGAAATCGGAAAAAGATTTTGGGTTATCATGCTTAGGTTGTAGTGCATGCATGTGGCTTACTTCCCTCCAAAAATTAGGAAAATCGGAGTATAAACAAAAAAAAAGGTGGCACTTTTGTGCAGGCAACTCAAAATGAGTTCCGGACAAGTGTACTACCGTATCCTCAATTGCCCTGATTCAGGTTTAAAACCACTCAAAAACGTCCAAAACAACATTACGTGTCGAATCCCCCATGTTATAACCTTTTCATTGGCATAAAATGATCGTCGGGTCGAAAATTTGAAAATCGATATTTTGACCCCCGTTGAGTCGCTGGATAGGCCCACACGCACTAGATAGGTTCCATGTAATGTAAATACACCCCTTGAAACAGCACAAAGAAAAATGGCTCCTGAAAAGAGGATATTTCACCTGAGGAATCCAGGGAAAGGCGCACAAGTATAGAATAGTTCAAAATAGACTTAGTGACACGCAATATGGCTTGAAATGTAGAGCAGGATGTGCTAAACATTTCCTCTGTTGAAAGTGAGTCTCTATCTTTTCATAGAAGCGTGCTACAGAGCTTAGAAGTTGGCCAAAACCGACGGGAAACGCGCCCGGGAGAGCGCTAAATAGAGGGGAGGGAGAGGGAGGACAGAGGGCGAGAGCGACAGACGGTTAGAGCGCGCGCTCTCTAGGGATTCTAGGCTATTTCTGGCTATCTTCTAGGCTCTGTAGCATGCTTCTATGAAAAGATAGAGACTCACTTTCAACATATGAAATGTTTAGCACATCCTGCTCTACATTTTAAGCCATAGTGCGGGTCACTAAGTCTATTTTTAACTATTCTATACTTGTGCGCCTTTCCCTGGATTCCTCAAGCGAAATATCCTCTTTTCAGGAGCCCTTTTTATTTGTGATGTTTCAAGGGGTGTATTTACATTACATGGAACCTATTTAGTGCGTTTGGGCCTATCCAACGAGTCAACGGGGGTCAAAATATCGATTTTCAAATTTTCGACCCGACGATCATTTTATGCCAATGAAAGTGTTATAACATGGGGGATTCAACACGTAATGTTGTTTTGGACGTTTTTGAGTGGTTTTTAGCCTGAATCAGGGCAATTGAAGATACGGTAGTACACTTGTCCGGAACTCATTTTGAGGTGCCTGCACAAAAGTGCCACCTTTTTTTTGTTTATACTCCGATTTTCCTTATTTTTGGAGGGAAGTAAGCCACATGCATGCACTACAACTTAAGCATGATAACCCAATATCTTTTTCCGATTTCCAAAGTTACGCCACTTTTGGTGCGCCCGACCACCCCGAACCAGGATGAGCACCAGGAATGATGACGTCAACAGAAAAGTTATAGGGCATGTTCTCAGATTTCTTTCTAAAAAAAGAACGACTTTCTATCGTCATTTTAAACGAACTTATGATCATTTGAATGCGCCCGGTTTGACTGTCCAAAATTGATAGTGCCAAGTTTGGCCTTCTGAATCTCAACGATGCTGACCGATATCAAAATTCTGACGACGCAGTTTTTAAGAGCATCATTTTAAGTACTTGTGGCCAAATTTTCATCAAGAGTGGACACACTTGAATCCTACCGCCACGGCGTGGTCGATTCTCTCGCGATTCGCCTCATATGCCACAGAAGACGAGAGAACAGACAATTGAACATACTATTTTTTTTCTATTTGTGAGGCGCTTACTGTCATGAGTGAATTCGGTACAACAATATTTATTTTCTTTCCATTATTTAATACATAAATTATTTCGATCTAATCTTCCTCTTCAGAGCAGTCGAAGTCTTCGCTGGCCCAGTTCTGAACATAAAAATTCAATAGCGACACTCGATTCATAAATCTGGTCCTCGCAGTATTGCAATATGTCTATTCAGGAAAGATGTAAAAATATGCAATTAATCATTTGAATTGCTTACTTGAGAAAAAATGGAGCGGCCGAGAATGGAATTGATGTGGCGAACCTAAACAACTGTATGGATTGAAGCACCGATTTCATCTTGAAAAGAATAGCGAAATGCATGAAGAGGGCCAGTGCTTCGGCTTACATTCCTTCAGTCCCGACAGCATAGATTGGAGATCTGGGTCGTCGTCGGTCTTCAGCTTGAGATGACGAGGAATCAAACTGATGTGTAAATGCAAAAGAGGAAAGCTGGTGAATTATCTATCTCACTTTTTGTTTATTGGTGAAAATTATACATTATAATAATGAAAATTATGCCGTAGGCTCATAGGAATTGAGATGATGTATGCAACTGCAAAACAAATTATTACAAATGAAAATCAAACAGGAAAATTTATGGAGAGTGTGGCTAGGGGAAGGGGAAATTAGAATTGATGCGGAGATTCCGAGCAAGAGTAAGAGGCGTTGGACTGGGGGAGGGAGACGGGGGCTTCTCTTTTTTCATCTCTTCTCAGCTTTCTCTCCCTCTCAATCTGAATGCCACGAGAAGGAGTGAGAAACTCTCATCAAGGGCGAAAAGAGAAAGATGGAGTAGGACTGGACGGATTTTCATTTACGGATGAGTGCTCATGAGGAACTTGATACTGAATCGAATCGTTGTTCTGTGCTATCTACATTCACTAGCCCAATTCTCCGGAATGATATGTTCATCCAGAAACAGAGACATGAATGACATCATGAATATCAAAAAAGGTTAACATATTTTTTCTCCCTTTGAACTGAAAGCGCTCGTTTGAAAGGAAATCGTTAATTTCGTACAATGATTTATGGGGTAGAAGTTTGTCTTCATTGCCGTTTTAATATACTTTTGACTCCGAGTCATAATAATAATAGCCCAGACACTTGGAAAAGTAGTTGCAAAACGAAGAAAGGGAAATTCTACGCAGTGGAACCACTTGATGAATCTCACTTTCTACTTTCACACCTTTACGATATACTTCGGTAGGATCTCTCTCATTGAAACAAAGAGATACTTACGGCACTAACCGGTGTTGCATGTTCTGTATATAACAGCCAATAGGACCGATCGTCCACTCATTCGAGAATAAATTAGATGACTCCGAATAATGTTCAATCACCGCTGACAGTCGTCATTTGAAGCATATTCGAATTGTTCAGTATTTACTTGCCTAATTTGTAAAGCTACTGTTCACAGAGTCTTCTCTCGTCTCCTATCAAATGCTCTCCTTCCGTCACTTCGCTCTGGGGGTGACTCTCTCCTGCAGTCTCGCCATCATCGGATCTCTTCTACTCGCTTTCTCTCTGGTCACTGAGATCAATTCTTTTCGGGATGATGTACTCAACGACCTCAGCCTTTTCAAGGTACGCTCAGTTTTCCCAATCTCATCCGATTCCTCATTAAGCTCAATGCATCGTTTCCATGAATACAGCATTTGTCGGATAAGAACGATGTTAATCGAAAGCCTTCAGGTGAAAGCAGACGACGCATGGGTAAAGATGTTACTGCCGAATGTGGTCGAATCATCGGAGAGGGACGATGTGATCCTGAGATATTCACGACAGGCATGTTCATAAATTTCTCTGGACCATGATTAACAGTAATAAACTGCAATGCGTTGCTCGGATCAACGTTTCGGTATCTCTGCCTGCCGCATATTTCTTCTCTTTTCATCTCTGGTTTGGTCACAAACTATTCCACTGATTCAGTCGTATTCTCCTGAAGGAGGGGCAAGTTCTGGAGGAGGTTCTTCTGGGAGTGCATCTCAGTGTAATTGCGGGTCAGCCCCCACCAACTGCCCAGCTGGACCTCCTGGACCACCCGGACAACCCGGAGAGGCAGGAAGTACGTCATATTCATTATTCGTTCTATGAAATAATTAGTAAATAGCTTACCGGCACACTACTCTAGATACTCCCAATAATGACTCCATTACAGAGGATGGTATGGCTGGTTCTTCAGGCCAGTCTGGAATGTCCGGAATGGCGATGATGTCAATGCAGATGACTGGAGGAGCGTGCATCAAGTGCCCTCCTGGTCCTCCTGGCCCCTCAGGCCCCCCTGGACCAGCTGGACCACCAGGCAACGATGGATCTCCTGGATCTCCCGCTATGGGAGGAGGAAAGGGAGCACCCGGCCCTGCCGGACTACCAGGAGATGCTGGATCGGAAGGATCACCCGGAGGAGCTGGAGCTCCAGGTCCCGCAGGTGCTCCCGGCACTCGAATGATGTCGCAGCCGGGCCCACCAGGTCCACCTGGCCCAGGGGGGCCGCCCGGTCCTTCCGGCGCCCCTGGTAGCGGATCTGGTTCCGGACCAGCGGGACCACCAGGGCCGCCCGGACCTCCAGGAAATCCTGGAACTGCCGGAGCGCCTGGAAGTGCAGGGTCGAATGGAAACGATGGAGAACCAGGAGGGGACGGAGAGTATTGCCCCTGCCCACCACGCAGTGGAACAATTACATCGATGAATGCTGCAGCTGGAGGAGGAGGAGGGAATGCATCGTCTGGAGGATCTGCAGCTGCGAGTGGAGATGCAAACTCTGCAGGAGTTGCTCCGCCCGCTCCTCCTCCAGATGCCCCCTCTTCTGGTGGAGAAGGATCAGCTGCAGGTGGAACTGCTGCTGGAGGAGGGGCTGCACCCTCTGGAGGAGCTGCGCCCACTAGTGGAGATTCATACGTTTCTGGAGCTCCATCTGCTGCCCCACCGCCAGCAGCAGCTGGAGGAGGAGCCCCACCGGATGCTCCTGCAGCTGCTGGTGATGGAGGATCTGCTGGAGCAGCAGCGGCACATGCTAGAGGATCATCTGTAGGAGCTGCACCCACTGATAGTAATTCATATCCTACTGATGCTGCACCGTCTGCTAATGCGGCATCTGCAGCAGCAGCTGGTGCAGGAGCTCCACCTGATGCTCCTACCGCTGCCGGTGCTGCAGCTGGTGGAGGTGGGGCTACTTCATCTGGATTAACTGCACCAACTGGAGGCAATTCGTACCCTGCTGGTGCTGCACCTGCTGCATCGGCAAATGCTTCTGGTGGAGGAGCTGCACCTGCACCTGCCTCTGCTGGTAATGGAGGATCTACTGGAGCTGGAGCTGGTGGAAGCGGAGCTTCAACATCTGCTAATACTGCGGTGGGAGGCAAAGCTGGATCATCTGGAGGAACAGCAGGCGTTGGAGGTGCTCAGTCGGGGCATGCGAAGGCAGGAAGGAAGAAGTACCGTAGAAGTGGGAGTTCGAAGCGTTGGAGATCTTGAATGGATCAGATGATTCACACTTTCCAGCTCATTCAAAATTTCAAATGATGTTAGTGTTCCTATAATTAGATGCGAATCGATAATTACTGTTTACTGAATGCTAGAGGATAAATGAATTAGTATTTATTGTGTTTTGCCGGTGATGCGTACAGATAATATTTTTATACTTCACAATCTATACAAACAAAGCTCGCTGTAAACATCTCGCACTGCTCATTTTCCGACAGGCAGTGCACAATTTGACCCGGTGAATCCAAGATTGCAGAGGCAGACGAAATTGCGTGCCGTTCCCAGACAGATTCCATTGTTGGTGCACGCGATCAGATTGGAGCACGGCGGCTCTGAGCTTTAACTTTGATGAAAAAGAACTTGCTACCCTCAATTATTATCTCAAATGCTTCCAAACTTAGCAACGGTGTTTGTAGCGACAAAGATTCAGGGAAACGGACCAAGTTCGCAGCGTGCACCACTGTAGCCGATGTCGCAGAGACAGAGAGGGGCGGATTTCATTCCGAGACAGGCTCCCCGATTGAGACAGTCTGTCCGATCGCATATTTGCCCAAGCTGTGAATGATTCAAATCTACAAGAGGTTACAAAATAAATAAGTGCTATCGAACCCCGAGTTGAGCAATAGCCGAAGAGAAGAGCGAGAGGATGAGAACTGTTGACAACATGAGAAGATCCTTTATCCGTTCACGTCCTCTATTTATCTCTTCGAGGTGGAAGCTGATCAATCGGTGGTCGTTCCCTCCTTGCTTGCACAGAATGACCCCTATCTCGCGTGCTGGTCAACTGATTCATCACGCCCCATATTCTCTGTTTTCAGACGAAGTTGTTTGATGATGTGGACATTTTTCTTCAATAAAGGCAGTTTTTGTTATCATCTGTGTGACTAACGATAGTTCCTCACAGTTTGCGTGAGCAATCAATGACGTTCACTGATGTTATCAAAATGAATAATATCAGGAGCAATAAAATTATGTAATATGCTTTGTGACTCTATCATAGTTTGCGCTAACAAATATACGTGAGTACCACTTACCTCAAAGTTTGATTGTCCTATCCTGTTTTCACTAACCGCGGAGATAATAGACTGTTATTCAAGTTACATAATAGCCAGTTTATCACGATTCCAGCAGGTGCAAAATAAAAGCCGCCAATGATCTCGTGAACTACGGATTCCGTTTGCTCTTCATTATTTTATTATATTTTCAAATAAATAACTTTGAAATGGACATTTTCTGTACTAAATTCATTGACTAGTAAGCTCAACGACTATTGGGCACGGAGAATTGGTAAACGTGAAACACAGGTCTGGCGAAAGGTTGGCACTCCAGAGTGAATCAGGCCAACTTGAGACTGGCCTACAGTGTTCTCCCGCAAGCCCAGTCTCGAAGAAGCGATATATTTTTTTCTCCATAAATATCCATTTAAATGTCTACACCCACTCACGAAACATTGGCGAGTGGAAACGTGATGACGACTTCTTCCTCTTCCTATTTCTTATTACCACCCATCCCTCTCCCAAACGAACCACATTCAGAGTATCAAAAGTGTTCATTAGAGCGTGCTATTCCCAGTCGTAGACTTATCAGTCGTAATAGCCAGCAAATTTTTTATATTCCCCTTATTGGCTATCATATCTGAGATCCCTTATAAATGCTGTTTTACGGCATTTCGTTTAGCTCTGCTGCGAGATGGACAACGATCTCTATTTCTGGCTCTCAGTTCTCTGGTCATTCCTTATCTTCCTTTGCTTCATGGACAACTTGCTGATCGTGGGAGCGATTTTTCAGAATAGGTACGTCGGGCTTCAATATTTCCTTCACGAAATCTGTTTTTTTTTCTCAGAAATCTTCGTGGTCCCTGCTTCTTCCTCATCGCGTTTTTTCCTCTTTCGCAGACTCAATCCAGGTTAAATTATATACTTTTAGATCATTTTCGTTTTCCTCTCTTCCAGGTGTTCGGATTAGCTCCAAAGATCGTCACATATTTTCTGTTTGGACTGAAGCCAATGGATGCCCGCACATGCTTGTACATCGAGGTTCCTCCTATTGCCTCTCCCTTTTCTCCATCATCCCCTTCAGATCGTTCCTCTCACATTCAATGGCATATCGAATGCAACTGTGATCTCCATCGCATTGGATCGACTCTTTGCAAGCATCGTACCAACCGTGTCAGTTCTCAATCCTAGTTTACTCTTTATACGTTTAATGAAAATCAAGTCTCTCTTTAGATACTTGGGCAAGAACAAACCCGCGTACTACGCAGTTCATATAATTCTGATAGCTAGCTACACCGGTTTGCAGCTTTCACATCTACTGAGATACTTCGAAGATGTGTGAGTAGAGTCACTTTTTGACCAAGAATGTGAATAACATGATCTCATTTATTTATAAATAATCTGAATGGTTGAGTGAGGTGCACTGCACGATGTCTCCCATCTTCATGGGCTACTCGCGAGTTCTCTGGTTCCTCCAAGCAATGCTCACGTATTCTGCTTCTCTCATCATTTACTCAATAGTGGCCATCGTCATTCGATTCAGAGGCACGTTTTCGAAAGTAAGATATGTAAGAACTACTTCCCTCATGATCTACCAAAGATAGATGTAGGCAGTTCCAGCAAAGTGTAGAAATCGTTAACCACGTTTGTGTTTGTTTCATTCACAATTCTTCAGTAATCACTCTGAAGGAGCCGCGACTCTTCCGATCTCTCGTGTACATATTCTTCTCCATGCTTTGTGGTAATATCATATTATATTCTCCAACGATCACTCTCTTCAGGATACTTCATGACCTGCTTCCTGGGTGTTCTCTCCGGAAGAAATTTGCGGGTACGCGATTAATCTTTGTGACTTAGGTCGAAAGAATTATAATACTATTGAACATTCGTACTATAGTACTATAGTATAGCACGTGTCTTCTGAGAGATTGCATGAAAAAGAACCCCCTGAGGAACCAGGTGCAAAAGTTTCAGCAATCTGGCAAAGAAAATTATGACAGAGCCTAGTGGCAGTGAGAAAACTTTTGTACCAGTGATTTTCCCTGGAACCGGCTTTTAGGCGTTTTCCGGATGTGTTTCCGGCTCTGACGTACCTTTGTTCATTTTTGAGCTGCAATGACGTTATGGTGCTCAAAATGTGCGGAAAAAATATTTTAAGAAACTTTTATGTTTTCACCGAAGCTCTAGTACCACGAAATCATGGTGAGAAAATCGAAAAACTTAGTCGAGATTCATAAAATAATTCATATCTCACTCGGGACCCCACCTTGCACAGTGTTTTCTTTGCATATTCTGAATCTACGTACTCACATTAGTCTGGGAAAAATCAGTTGGAGAGTCGGTAGGTGTTAGAACAGGTCTCACCAAGCCAAAATTTGCGACCAAGTCGCAAAGTCGAAAATTAATAATTCTCCATTTTACGTCGAAATTGGTCAGATCTATCTATTCTTTCATATTTCTGCGCTTAGTAGTCCAGTTGTACCAATTTCCACAGTAAAATCGGAAGATTTCCATACTTTCAAAATGCAATGTTTTTCACATCGCAATTTCTGAAATTTGACGGTGTCTAGTTCAACATTTCGGGATTGTACCAAGTGCTCTGTATTTACATTTTAAAGTATGCCTAAGATATTGTAAAAAATTTCACTTCGCGGTTCTTCCATGAATTCAGTGATCCAGTTTTAGACCCTTCAATATGGCTCGAGCGAAGGTTCGGAAAGAATCAAAATTTGTTTTTGAAGTTGATTTTGCGAATTCTTATTATCTGTGAGTTTGAATGATGTTTTTGTAAATTCCGAAGTTTGATGCGCATGAACATGAGACCGTTTTTACGATTTTTCAGAAATGTGAATCCGCAAATCTCAAAAAAATGCAAATTTTAGAAACGTGAAATTTCAAGGAGTTTTCATTGATTTTGGTTTCAATTGGTTATGAAAACATTTGTCCAACATAAGGCCAGGCGTAGTTCGCAAAATCAACTTCAAAAACAAATTTTGATTCTTTCCGAACCTTCGCTCGAGCCATATTGATTTTGCGAACTACGCCTGGCCTTATGTTGGACAAATGTTTTCATAACCAATTGAAACCAAAATCAATGAAAACTCCTTGAAATTTCACGTTTCTAAAATTTGCATTTTTTTGAGATTTGCGGATTCACATTTCTGAAAAATCGTAAAAACGGTCTCATGTTCATGCGCATCAAACTTCGGAATTTACAAAAACATCATTCAAACTCACAGATAATAAGAATTCGCAAAATCAACTTCAAAAACAAATTTCGATTCTTTCCGAACCTTCGCTCGAGGCATATTGAAGGGTCTAAAACTGGATCACTGAATTCATGGAAGAACCGCGAAGTGAAAATTTTTACAATATCTTAGGCATACTTTAAAATGTAAATACAGAGCACTTGGTACAATCCCGAAATGTTGAACTAGACACCGTCAAATTTCAGAAATTGCGATGTGAAAAACATGGCATTTTGAAAGTATGGAAATCTTCCGATTTTACTGTGGAAATTGGTACAACTAGACTAGTAAGCGCAGAAATATAAAAAAATAAATAGATCTGAGCAATTTCGACGTAAAATTGAGAATTATTAATTTTCGACTTTGCGACTTGGTCGCAAATTTTGGCTTGGTGAGACCTGTTCTAACACCTACCGACTCTCCAACTGATTTTTCCTAGACTAATGTGAGTACGTAGATTCAGAATATGCAAAGAAAACACTGTGCAAGGTGGGGTCGCGAGCGAGATATGAATTATTTTATGAATCTCGACTAAGTTTTTCGATTTTTTCACCATGATTTCGTGGTACTAGAGCTTCGGTGAAAACATAAAAGTTTCTTAAAATTTTTTTCCGCACATTTTGAGCACCATACCGTCATTGCAGCTCAAAAATGAACAAAGGTACTTCAGAGCCGGAACCACATCCGGAAAACGCCTAAAAGCCGGTTCCAGGGAAAATCACTGGTACAAAAGTTTTCTCACTGCCACTAGACTCTGTCATAATTTTCTTTGCCAGATTGCTGAAACTTTTGCACCTGGTTCCTCAGGGGGTTCTTTTTCATGCAATCTCTCAGAAGACGCGTGATAGATACATTTTCGCAAACAAATTATTGGATTGAAGGAGGAGCGATCTCAATTGACGATGGACATGCTGATAGGCACTCCGATGCTCATCTCTCTCTGTCTCAACTACTTCATCTACTATCTCACTAGGTTAACTACAGCTCGGAGTGATCAATTACTCGATTCCTTCAGCACTGAACTGCGACGGTCTTTTCATTATCAGCTTCGATTCTTCCGTAGATCGAATGTTATGGGCGTTGCGCCTGCCCTGAGTTTCACTACTTCATCCACATCCAAAATCACGAATGGCGAACGCGAAAATAATTAAGAATGGTGTTGGTACGAAATGGAAATCATTTTTCACAACCAAGGTTTGGGAACCGAGAGAACAAAGGAATTAATTACATCGTCCTTTGTTCTCTCGGTTCCCAAACCTTGGTTGTGAAAACTGATTTCCATTTCGTACCACCACCTTAAGAATCACGAGGGATTTATGGATGGAAACAAAGAACGATGAGGGGACAAACGTAAGTGACTCACAAATTCTGAAGAACCGATAATCCTTCCGTGTTTATAATATCTGATTACCGTATTCCTTCTCATTTTCATGATGAGAGTAATGTTTGCGAAAACAGACATAGTTTATCGTAAACTAATTTTTTTTGATAAACCGGTAGTGCATCGCAATGATAAAATAAGGAACATCTTCAACATTGGGAAAGTGTGCGTGGAATGTGCAAAATTACCTGTGCAGCTGCAATTATTCCAGATCTCAATCTATAGTCATTGGTTGGAAAATATTTTGTAAGCATTGTGATACGATTCGAGCTAATTTGAGGCAAGATAGGGTAAAAGAACAATAGTGCATTGACTAAATATATTCGGGGGTTCAGTTCGCCTTGCCCTCATCGGTTCCGTTGTTGAGATGTTCTGCCTCCTCAGAGAGTGGTTCCTCGTTCCCCTTCTTTCTGAAGTATCAGAATCATTCCATGAAGAAATATATCTTAGAGCTTGGGGACAAAGGTAAAAAAGAGAAGTGAAGAACTGATTCGTAATTATATTTTGCAAAAGAAAGGTATGGAAGCATCCACTACGTAATGTTTCATAGCAAGCGAGGAGCAGCAAAATGAATTCAAATTTCCACTCGGCATGCAATTGAAACTCACGTGATGATGACGCGCGAATAACGGACTACAAGATAGTAGGAATGTTCCCAAAATTCGATAATCAGGTACAAGTCAACCGTACCTTCTCGACTCGATCGCTCTCACGAGGACTCCGAGACGTTGTCGTTGTCCCTTTGCCTCCGCTGCTCGATTCTCATCCTCGATATCCTTACAACAACGAAAATGGATTGAATACAGACTTCTATTCACACCTCTGGCTTGATCAGCTGCATTTCGTTGTCACTCAGACGGAAGGAAGCAAGATGAGACTTCGGAATTACGTCCTGCAATGGAAATGCAAAGTGAATTCACACAATCGCCGTGATAGATCCTTAGTTGCTAAACGAATTGTGAGCAGATTTTGATAGATGCAATACCTGAATCTTGAAGGAAGCCCTAGTGTGAGGGATCGTCTTGATGAGGTCGATCGATCCAACCGTGGGGCACTGCAGATACAATACTATATTTTACTGAGGCAGTTATGCTTTCGCGAACTTCGAAATTCAAAAAATTCAAACAACGTTCTATGAAAATGTTCACCTGGTCAGCCAAATCCGTGGCCATCATGTGAGCGATGGCCGTGTTACGATCGAGCACGTAATTCAGCTCTGTATTTCAAATATTTAGTCTAATCCTTGATGAGAGTTGAAAAGACGGATATAGAGAGGAACGTACCGAAATCATCGTCGTCTTCTCCGAAGGGATTCATCAGGAATTGTCCGACCTGCATGAGTAGGAATTATGTGAATTCGATAAATACACATTTATGAAACAGCAAAAGCAAGTTCTAAAATTTATTTCGGAAAAGGAACAGTCTTTGAATGAGCATTTAAAAATAAAGGGACCTTCAACCATCCGAGATAGAAGAGCATTTGGAAAGTGGTGAAGATGGGGAAGAGAATGGTGATCTGAATTGAGGATTGTTCATCGTGGCGAAGAGTGAATCAGAATGCAATCAATCCTACTCTATTTATTCCTCACCTCAGTTCCCATGCTTCTCTGGTCGAGTTTGGGCTGACGGCCGATGAGACAAATGAAGAAGTACCCGTAGGTTGCGATTGCCACCACCTCAATTGCAAAAACTACCTCTATGGTTTTTCTCATATCATATAACACGTGTCTTCTGAGAGATTGCATGACCATGAGGAACTAGCTGCAAAAGTTTAAGCAATATTTCCAAGAAAATTATATTTGAGTCCGTTGGGGACGAGGAAACTTATTCACACGCGATTTGGGCTGGAGCCGGCTTTTAGGCATTTTACGGTCTTCAATCCGGCTCTGTCATATTTCGTTTCGTTTTTGAGCTATAAATACGGCAAATAGCTGAAAATGTGGGGAAAATTATTCTAAGAAACTTTCATGTTGAGACCTAATCTGTACGAAGTAGCTGTCATGCAGAAAATATCGAAAAACTATCAGTAGATTCATTTAAAAATTCATACTCGGTTTAGGACCCCCCGTTTCACCACTTTCTGAACACAGATTCGGAAACTACATACTCATATTAGTCTGAGAAAAATAGTTTCCTGAATCGGCAGGGGTGTAAATACGTCGAAGCAAGCTAAAGTATGTGTTAAGTTCGCTAGATAGGAAATTTCAATCTCAACATTTTGAGTCGTAATCACTCAGGAACATCTATTTTTTCATAGTTTTCATATAAAGTGTCAATTTGTTGAAAATGCTGTTGAAAAATCCGAAGATATCCAACTTTCAAAAAAATCATATTTTTCACCTCTGAAATCTCAAATTTACATGTTGCTAACTCATCATTTCAAGATCATTACATGTGCTAGCTATATAGAAGTTATAGTATGCTTAGCCATGAGTGAAAATTTGTGGTACTGAGCACCTCCACTATTTCGATGCTCGAACTTCTGATCCTAGAATATCGAAGATCGACAACGTCGGTCACATAAAAAATACGCTTTTGAAATGGATATTGTAAATTCAGCTGATTTATACCTTTGAAAAATGTTTTTATATGAAAATAAATTAAAAATTAACAAAAAACACTAAACATTTTGAGTTTTTCGAAAATGAAATTTTTTGAATACCGAAAATTTCGCAAATTTTGAAAAGAGAAAATTCACGGATTTTATATTTATTTCTTATTAATCTTCATACGAAAACATTTTTTAAATGTAGAAATCATCTGAATTTACAATATCCATTTCAAAAGCGTTTTTTTTATGTGACCGACGTTGTCGATCTTCGATATTCGAGGATCAGAAGTTCGAGCATCGAAATAGTGGAGGTGCTCAGTACCACAAATTTTCACTCATGGCTAAGCATACTATAACTTCTATATAGCTAGCACATGTAATGATCTTGAAATGATGAGTTAGCAACATGTAAATTTGAGATTTCAGAGGTGAAAAATATGATTTTTTTGAAAGTTGGATATCTTCGGATTTTTCAACCGCATTTTCAACAAATTGACACTTTATATGAAAACTATGAAAAAATAGATGTTCCTGAGTGATTACGACTCAAAATGTTGAGATTGAAATTTCCTATCTAGCGAACTTAACACATACTTTAGCTTGCTTCGACGTATTTACACCCCTGCCGATTCAGGAAACTATTTTTCTCAGACTAATATGAGTATGTAGTTTCCGAATCTGTGTTCAGAAAGTGGTGAAACGGGGGGTCCTAAACCGAGTATGAATTTTTAAATGAATCTACTGATAGTTTTTCGATATTTTCTGCATGACAGCTACTTCGTACAGATTAGGTCTCAACATGAAAGTTTCTTAGAATAATTGTCCCCACATTTTGAGCTATTTGCCGTATTTGTAGCTCAAAAACGAAACGAAATATGACAGAGCCGGATTGAAGACCGTAAAATGCCTAAAAGCCGGCTCCAGCCCAAATCGCGTGTAAATAAATTTCCTCGTCCCCAACGGACTCTAATATAATTTTCTTGGAAATATTGCTTAAACTTTTGCAGCTAGTTCCTCACGGGGCTAATTTTCATGCAATCTCTCAGAAGACACGTGATAATAGATGATAGACGAATGAAGATGCCCATCGACAATCGGGTTGTTAGAATGCACAATTTGTCTTTTCAATTTGTCTCGTGTAGAAGAAGAAATCCAATAAATGGAATCTCAGTTCACCTGGGTGTACACAAGGGGGATCTTCACCCAATCGTAGACGAAGAGCATCGCGAATCCATCACGGAACGAGTAGACCTCAACTCAATTCATCATCACTTCAATTCCTCCCTAAACTTGGGTGTAACTGCAATCGATTTCCCTCTCACTGATCGATCAAACGACTTTCGAATCACCTCATCAGTGAGCAAGAATATATCACATCCCGCTAGTTCTCCCCACCCAATCGAAGAGTGCGTAATTGAGTTCGAATTTGATTTGAGCCGTATAACAAAATTACTGGATCGGTAAATAAGAGATTAGAGTGGCTCAGAAAGTTAGCATTCTCCCTTTCCTCACCTGCTGCAGTAGCATCTGCATCTGGACCGAGTCGATCTTCTTCTCTTGATACTGCTGACGAATGAGATTGATGATCCAGATGATAGGGATGAACCTGAAGATGTAGTATGTATGGATGGACACTTCGATATGTAAGCAAGAGATGTTAATTACTTTCCTTCTGTTCATAACATCTCTCTTCGCTTGACGATAATTTAAGTTTTTTTTTTCATCCTCCATCCCCATCCGCATTCTTATCAATAATTTGAGCCCAACCGCTCACCATTTTCCCTGTGGTGCATCAGTGTTCATGTACAGATCGTATTCCTCCTCAGTCATCAATTTGGCAGCCACGAGATGTCTCTCCGTGGGGAATCTCTTGAGGGTACGCACGGAGATTCCCGACCAAGCGATCGCAGACTGAAACATCAACTCAGTAGGACACGTCAGGGAAAAAATTGAAAATATTCGTGAGCTATTGTTTATGTTTTTATTTGAATCCTACAAAACAAGTGAACGATACCTGGAGGGACGACCAACGGGCGATCGCCTCGCGCACAGGAAGATTCTCCTGAAAGAGAAATTGTTCAGGTGTGATTTGAAGATAATTCATTCCCCTACATTTCTTTGTTTTGTATCTTGTTGTCACTTTTCAATATGATTTAAGACCGTGATGATCTCAATAGGTTGAGTTTGGCACATCTACACCATCTTTGCATTGCGCGAACTCGTGCAATGGATCGTCACAGCGGGATATCGTTTATTTACCACTAATGGCATCTGAAATATCTCTGACCCTGCCAGGCAGACAGGCAGAGACCATCATCATCATCTTATCGGGCCACGAGATCCAATTGAACTGCTCCCACCTCAAAATATCAATCTTAACTAATCTGTCAAAGGTTATTTATGGAAGTCGCTTTTTGAAAGTATTGCGAATTTTCTTAGTTGAGGTTATGAAGCTTGGTTTGATTTTCGAATTTCTTCTGCAAATTTTCAGGCGCTGTCTTAATAGCCCTATCGAAGTGCGAGCTCACGCACTGTTGAACAATCACTGAAGAAATGGGTAGAATGCAAACACAACTGGGACTTCAACTGGGACGAGGCGCCAATCTTCTTTGAGCATTGGTGATGTAAAACCGTTTGATGTTCAGGTTTTATTTTATCAGACGATAGGGAACAATGAATCATACCATCTCGCGACGATAACGGACACGAAGAAACCGAGCAGGAAAGAGAGAGGAATGTATTGAGTACCGATCTCACACCTACAAATAACAGCATCCTGTAGATTATGCCAGATTTATCGCATGAATTGCATTTTTTTAAGGCTCCAAAATCACTCATTTGTACATAATTAAGGTTCTCACCAATTAATCCAACCCGTGAAGTATTCCTTCTGCTTCTCATCCAGAATGTACCACTGAAATGCTCCCAATCTTCGAGTTTTTGCTCCCCATGCGACCTTAGAAAGTCGCTACTCAAGTTGTTTTTGCAATTTGCTGTTGGTCGTCGCGCATTCCAATGGAAATTAACTTGATTCATCGCCATTTCCCGAACGTGGACTCGTTTTGTTCCATTGAGCAACGAAGAACCGAATCCCTTTGCTCTCTCGATCGCTTAGTGACCATTTTCGGATTAGCACTTTGTGCGGTTGACAATGGGCTAAGTGAGGGAAAGGAAACTCGTGCTTTGGTATTCTAGCGAATCGATTTTCACACGTAAAATCACAGCGGGGAGTACCTGGAACCCGAGAATGGCGTAGTATGCAGCGTAGAACCAGATGAGATCCTTCAGAACGGCCTTCCACAAAGAACCACGCCATCTGAAGGGGGAGTGAAAGGGGGATTGGCCCAGTTGAGCACTATCGATAAACGTACATCACTCCATCCATCTGCGTACCTGATCATAAGCGACGAGAACTCCTCATCGTACGATATTGTCATCGCTGCAGTATTCGGATCTTACGACCCCTCGAAGAAAAAAATCAAGTGTTTATCCTGCAAAAACACGAATCCAGGAAATTGTGCAAAATTAAAGAAGGGAAATATGGAAAGGAAGGATCTCGCTATTTATAGGTCCGGATGATTCCAGGAAGGCAATAGTTGTCTAACCAGGGAAGGAAGTGTGTCCATAAGCCCCTAATGAGAAGTGAGGGAGGAGAAACGTTCACGTGAATATGTGATGAATGCAACAAAGGAAGGGAGTAGGTCAGAATTTGGGAGAAGCGCCTATTTTAAGAGCTGAGTCAGGCAGGCAGAAGTGGACTACGTGCATATTCTGGGATTTCCGCGTCAGCTAAAAACCGAGAAAAAACAATCAAGTGAAGTTTTACAATATCTGCACATTCTCATTTCTTGTGCTATGTTCGCACCGCAGAATCCGCTAACAGAACAAAAATGAAAGTTAGAATAAAATCCGAAAAGGAAAGTTGACGCTCATATATCAGACAAAGGATCGAAACGACACTGCGGTTTGCCCCTTCTCCCTTCTAATTTCCGTGCCTTCCTCCTTTTTCTTCTCTCGATCGGGTATCTCCCTTTCCTTTGGGGAGAGTCAAGGTCGAGTGAGAGAGTTGAAATGGAGGAGAAGCGAAGGACAAGAAGATAGAGTGATTAGATGATTTGATAGACTCGAGGTGGAACGAATGAAGACTCGAGCAGAGAACGGATGAAACGAGTCGATCGATGACTTCCTGATCAGTTATGACATCATCAATCAATCCTCTATTCAAAATCTCAAAATCAAATTGAAAATTGGGCTGTGCAGAAATTTTCTAGTTGATAGCTAGAACGAACAGTGCTATCTATCATTCACATTTGATAACTTGGAAAAAGAACACAATGAGCTCCTGATGAAAAGTCGAAGAGGCGAGAAAGGTGGTGAAACCAGTTAGAGTAATATAATTAAGAGGAGGGGCTTGCGGTCCCTCGTCTAACAGTAGACGACCACAGGAGGAATGTTATGCAGCGACTGAAAAATATCTGCCACTGATCGTTCGTGCAATAAACTCAGGGTGGATACTTGTTTTCGATCGAAGATGCGCCGTCAACAGAGGAGTAATTGGATCAAGGATTACTGCAGGGAACTTGGTCATCTAGAGACACCCTTACATGTAAAAACAAGGATAAAACCATGTCTTGATTGCGAACCATAAAAAAGGCCAGATGTAGGAGAACAGGAGAAAGCTGAGTGAGCCAGTAGTGCTTTCCAATGCGCACTTAAAGTTACGATGAAAAATTGCCAGCGAAAGTTCTGACAAGCGAGAGAAAGGAGATGTTGAGTGGGGGTTGATTGCAAATTGGCTTTATTCTCTGTTACGTGCTTTGAGAACGACGACTGGCTTCATCGAATAACGCTACATTCGAATTGAGGCCCCCAACAAATTAGAAGGATGACGGGAGAATTCCAGTCTGTGGAGAATTCTCTTTGCGGCTATTATTCCTAGAGCCGAGGAGAGTAGTTCTAAGGGAAAAGGAATGAGAATTCTGAGGAATAGCCTCCTATTGTGGTTGTGAATGTCCAGGGGAAGAGGAATACATGTGTTCATGAATAGCTTCAGAAGATCGTCTATTGTTGATCTTCTCTGTTCCAAGAGACAGTATGAGAAAATTGTTTTCTGATGGAATCACGTTATAAGAAGGAAAATAACATTGTTGTGAATATGATGTCCCATCCTACGTTTTGCTTACAGAAATATTGACGCAGAAGCTGAATGTGAAAATTAAAACAAAATTGGCGATGTCGTTAAGTAATACCTAAAAGCGAAAAATTCAGTTAGAGGGATAAAACACCAGTTGAAGTGAAATAGGAACGCTGTCCAATTTCCCTACAGAGTGCCAATGAAGAATGAGAAAGTGTGGGCAGAACGGGAAATGGAGGCGATGTTGGGGAAGGAAGAAGGAAGTTGATTGGAAAGGAGAGGAGGGGAGAGAAATCTCGACCGTGGTAATGGGAACTGACACCCAACTGAAATGATTGCAAGGAATGGATGGTTAGCCGAATGAAGGGAGACAATCACGAAATCAACGAATTCGTTGTCTTCTTCTTCCCAATCAAATTCAAGAAAAATCCAAATAATGGCATAACAAGTATGCTCAAGTGGCCCTCTTACTCTTACTCCATCTATTGAGGAAGGAATGCATTGTCTTACTCATGCGTCTCTTTGGAGAGAGACAAAAGTGATGGAATGGAGGGCTGAGATGCTGCAAAAACAGTTCCGCCATCGAGGGAGATCCGGTGTCGGATACAGAGAACCGTCCCATAAACAAAAGGAGATGTGACGGTGTTTTCCTTCTCTTCACTCACTGTTGAATATTCATTGCATCTGAAGACTATTTGTGATCTCGTCCCATTAAAATCTCACTCTTCCTAATTTCAGGTCTACCTGAATCAACAAAATGCAAATACGACAGGAAAATGTCTTCAATTATTTCCATTGCTGATATCGCATTTTCCCCTCATCTAATTTTTAAATTTTTATTATCTTTCATTTTTCACTATTCGAAACCCTGACAGTTCAGTCTGCAATAATTGCTTCAATTCTTCCGTCTTTTATCATTTATTTCTGAGAGGTTCAAGGGAGGCGCGATCTCTCTAATTCTCTCATGTGTTCAACAATCCGATCGTAGATTTCTCTCCTTGCTCTCTCTCCCCACATGAAATCACTGTGGTTGAAGTCAGTAAGATTGAAAGCTTCGACGATCGATTGATGAGGAAGAATCGACAAGAGATTCTGAATATGAGCGGGTGGTGCATTGACTTGGAAGAGAACTGACGATGACATCTTCGTTGTTCGCTAGATTATCTGCAGCAGAGAAGAAGAGAGTTGTGGGGATAGAAAAAGAAGAGAAATCGATGGGTAGAGGAAACAACTGAAACATTCCATATTCCAACTGCACACTTCTCATTAATCAAAGTACAAATCTAACTTCTCACCTTTCGATATTTCCTTAGATTTCCATCTATTCCTTCATCATACGGCCTCGTTCCGTACTTCGATGTCATTTGTCCCCAATGGATCAGATTTCTCTTCGATGTTCCAGCGGGAAATTTTGCCGTTAATACTGGTATACGCGACTGAAAAGTCAGCCCAAGATATTTTTCATTTTTAGAATAATTAATCTGTACACTTACCTGATTTACCTGTGTTGAATGCCCAACGAAGTCGCTCATAAAAAATTCGCAGGAAGCGATAAATACCTGATTTATCGAATTAGTTCAATCTGCAAACAAGTTTGTACCGGAATGTGCCCACAGATTGGATGAAGAATAGGCATTGAGGAGATAGCATCATCTGCTGATCGGAACATTGACTACAAGTAATATTTTAGATGCATTGGTATGGCCAAAGAGAAGGGTACTTCGATGATATCTCTGAAGTACACAAAGATATTCAGCGAGAATCCCCTTAGGTTCTGAGCAGTGACCACTGGTGCCAACGCGTAGAAATGGGCTACCTACAACAATTGTTTTCGTTGCATCAAATAGGACTAAAATGAGCTAACGTTCTCCTTCATTGCTGGATTTAGATCTGCCGACGCAAATGTGAGAAGAGTTCCCTAAATAATGATTGAACAGAATGTAATTATCTAATTTATGAAGTCGATTGCATCTTCCAAAATATCAGGTTGGAACAAAAGTTTTGTCCGATTTCAACATTTTGGTTTTCTTTCATTCAACATCCTTCCTTTTCGACCGATTTTCAAATGGTTATTCTCACATAATGAGTGCTTCATCACTCTGTCTAGCGCACATTTGTGCAGATCTATAACATCGGGATTGTTGTCACAGTGTGAGGTAAAAGTCATTGCATTAGATAACGGGAGCTATGCATTTCTCCGAGTTGCACTCTATCGGTAAGAGAGATCGTGCTAATCAAATGAGACTTTTGGAAACTACCATGGTCGTGTATTACAGCAGCAAATTAGAATGAATTCTAACACGAAATGCCATCTTGAAAAATGCCCCAATTTGCGAATGCTGATCCACGGGTCATGACCAGAGATGAGTTTATCTACCGTACATTCATATTGGTTGACCTGGAGATTAAACATACTGAGCATGTAAAGATACGGCCCTGATAAGCACATAATTTCAGCTTGGTAATTGTGCGATCCTACTGTCACAAACCTTATTTATTCAAATACTGATGCCCAAAATGTGGCATTAAAATCGCCATATTTTCCCAGTTCCTGTTTCGCATACAGTTGATAAGCCAGATATTTTGTGATTACTTGCAACAGCTACCCTTATCCTATTACTTTATGGCTTGGGTAAGTTGGGTGGTAGGTACTTTTGGTAGAGAAGTTGCCCTAACCTGGACACTAAATGTCGGAATTTTCAATGGTTTTCACGTAAAATATATTTTTGAAAAATCAAAATTTTTAGAAAGATGAAGATTAGTTCCGCTAGAATTTCCCAATGTATGAAAGGTACAATAGTGTATATTATATCGCCCATATTCTAAGTATGGGCTATCAGTTTGATTTTCGGATCAGGAATAATATATATATATATATTTTATCTACGCACAAGGCGCAACGAGATACGAATATTATATTATGTGTGTCGTACAGAATAATTTGACTCCTCACACTGAGGATTCATAGTGATAGAATAGGGAGAAAGAAGGAAGTACAAAAAGAAGCGAGAGAGAAAATAAGCGAAGATCTAGGCAACCGGTCTCATCTGTCTTCGTCTGGTCAGTATATGAGGGGGGAACCGAGGAGGAGGCACTCGGGTAGACCAGGTAGACTCTGCTCCGAGAACCAGCATCCGTAGATCTCTAACGGGGGAGAAGTGGGGAGGGAGTAAAGATGTGTGCGTGGAGGGGGGGGGGGGGTGGGTGAAAAAAGAATATGTGGGTAGGGAGAGGGAAGGGAAGGGGAAAGTGAATAGCTAACGATAAACTACTAATTTAGATAAGTCTAATTTGAGTAATCTATTCTTAAAGACAGCAATACTTGAAGAACTATGAACATCTGAAGGTAGTTCACTAAGTATCCTAGCTACTCTTCTGGAAAAACAATGAAAACGAGGTGTGGATTTAGTTGCCTCAATATGAATTCCAAATGTGTTCGATCTATCTCTAAGGGGTTTAAAAGTAAAGAATCTATTGCGATCTAGAACTGTGTCGCCATTCATAATCCTACGGGCGAAAACTAGGTCAAAAATGACTCTCCTCTCTGAAAGCGCTTGAAGACCAAGAGTAGACAGGCGTTTTGGATAGGAAGGAAGAGAAAGAGGATATGATGGAGAAGGAAAGCATCGATAGAATAGAATTCGAGTAAATTGTTCTTGGACCTTCTCTATTGTCTGACTATCCTTCTTAGTATAAGGATTCCAGAAAGGGCAAGCAAAATCAAGATGAGGAAGGATATAAGTGCGATAACATTTAATAAGAATTTCAGGGGAGTTAACTGAGACAGCTCGGAGCATAATATGGAGAGCAGTCTTAGCCCTGTTAGCACGGTCAACAATGGAGGCATTTTTGAGAAGGGAAGGGACAACTTGAATACCAAGATCACGTTGTGGGGAATTACTTTTGAGAATTACATTGTTTATGGTATAACAAGGAGGGGTCGATCCTATGTGAAGATGGGTACACTTAGATTCAGAGAGAGAGAGCTGGTTAATAATAGTCCAAGAGTAAATAGCATCAAGAGCACGTTGAAGTTGGGCAGTTTTAGATTGAGAGGATTCAAGTGGGTATGAAATATACAGTTTGATATCATCGGCATATGCTTGAATACGTACATCGGGAAATTGGGAGAGAATGTGAGTGATATCCGAGATGTATAGTGTGAACAGAATTGGTCCTAGTACGGAGCCCTGAGGTACACCGGACAGTACGGGGAACGAGTCAGAAATACAATCACCCAAACGGACTGAGAAATGTCTGTCAGTTATAAAGGAAGATATCCAGTTAAGGAGATTACCATGAATACCGTAATGAGAGCATTTAGAAATCAATTTGGTAAATGGTACTGTATCAAACGCACGGGAAAAATCAAGGTAGATAACATCAGAAACTTCTTTACGAGAGTGAGCACGAGTCCAGTCATTCTCAGAGTCAATAACATTAGTGACAACGGAAGCACCGGGGCGATATCCATGCTGGTATTTAGGGATTATATCAAATCGAAATAAGTATGGTGATAGTTTCTCTTTAACTAGCCGTTCCATAGTCTTAGATGCAGGTGAAATTATAGAAATGGGGCGATAAGAGTCAGGAAAATTGAGGTCCTTATCAGGCTTAGGAAGGGGCGTAATAAGGGAATGTTTCCAATGAGAAGGAACAATACCAGACATCATACTAATATTGAAAATGTCACAAAGAGGAAGAGAAAGGGCTGAAGCACATTTACGAAAAATAATCTGAGGAATCTGATCAAATCCAGTAGAGCACGAAGGTGAGAGCTTTTTCAGGGCTTTAAAAACTTCATGAGGAAAGAATGAAACGTTAGAAAGGAATGGAAGGCGAGGGTGAGAGGGAATGGAGGGGATCACACCATCGTCAAGCGTGAAGTGTGTTGCAAAATTAGAAGCAAGAAGG
Organism: Pristionchus mayeri; assembly: GCA_036245805.1. NCBI lineage: Eukaryota > Metazoa > Nematoda > Chromadorea > Rhabditida > Neodiplogasteridae > Pristionchus > Pristionchus mayeri. Next base: position 33,534,777 of record BTRK01000006.1, on the reverse strand, counting down.
TTGGAAATATCAGGGAGAGTCGATACTAGTGAGCCATCAGAGGATTGCAGCTTCTTGGGAATAGTTGACTTGGGTTTGGTAAGGGAACGGATATGACGGTAGAGGTCTTTCGACTGTTTTATTTTTTTCTTTTCGCAAAATTGATTCCATTTTTTAATTTGAGTCAAAAGGTCTCTACTGCATTTTTCATACTGAATACGAACAGAGGAGGAATAAATTTTAGAAAATAAAATATTCCTGTGCTGGATGAGGCGTTGAATATGTGGTGGGTAAGAAGCAGTAATAGGCCTAGGTTTGTGGAAAGGAACAAATGTATGAATACCTTTTCTCGAAGTGATGAGATTATGGAGATTAGAGGTAGACACAAAGGAAATGAGTGATCGATCAATATTTGAGGAGGGGATTGATAGAGAGTCAGTGTTGAAGTCACCAAGAAATAAGATAGGATGGGATGAGGATGAGACTAGATCCGTAAGGCAATCGATAAGTGATTCAGTTTGAGAAATACAGTTGTTTGGTGGCCTATAGACGATGCAGATACGGACAGAAAGGGATGAAATAGTAAGGAGATCTATGGCAAGGCATTCCATATTCGTATCAATTGAATCAATAAGAGTGTAATGAAAATGGTCTCTAATGAATATAGCAGTGCCACCACCACGACCAGTGGAGCGATCACGTCGAATTGCAACATACGGGAGGTCACCAATAAGGAGAGAGGAGGGGGTGCGACTATTCAACCATGATTCAGTGATACACAGGATGTCAGGTAGTTCGACTCGAAGAATTTGATGAAGAGCGGGTAATTTGTTGCTAATAGATCTAACATTGTAATAGAGGCATGTAATGGATGGATAAGTAGACATAGGAACAAAGGAGGATGTGCATTCAGAAATGGGGGTCAGTGTGGGTCGGCAGGGGTTATCTATTTTCCCGAAGGGAAGTTGAAGGAAGATCCGAGACCGGCCAAGGGAGTGCTCACTCTGGATCGAGCAGAGGAGGCCTTGAAATCGGCTACCTTGCTCTTCTCCATGAGTATACCCGCGTAGATCACCCATTGACCTCCCTCTTTGTTCCGCCTCCGCCTCTCTTCTCTCAGCTTGAACTGGGCGTCGCGCTCAGAGGCTGTGAGAGAGGGGCGGATGCGGATCAGCTTGAACTGAGGGAGGGTCAAAATGGTGCTTGTGGCTTTCAGCAGACTCTTCTGGGCGGACTGGCGAGGAAGAACGAATTTGAGCAGACGGGGAGTGGGGGCTCTACCCATAGAAGGGGAATCTCTCACTGCACCCATGCGGAAGACTGTCTCAGGTCGTACCTCGATCTTGGCTGCATCGAGGATGTCACGGACTCGAGAGAAGTCTTCATCCACCCTTTCACTCGCTCTCTCCTTGGTGGATTCCTCAAGGAATTCGATCACAACTGGTCGTTCCCTCCTCTCCTTTTCGACCGGATCCTCCTTGGGAACGAAAGAGTCGATCGTGGAGAGGATCTTGAGGCAGGAAGAGAGAGCGAGGAAGAGGGGATTGGTCCTCTCTTTGTCCTCGACAGTCTTGAGATACTCGGTCAGATTGGAAGTGATCGATCCTACCTCCTCATGCAATTCCCTGCGGAATGCAGAGGGGGAGTCGGCCGCCTTACGCTTGTTATTGACCGAGGCGGGAAGAGGGGTGGAGGCAGTGATGATGGCAGTGGCAGACATGGTTATCGATCGATGGACGAATCAGGAAAGGTCACAAGGGAAACGAATAGAAAGGAATAGGAAGGGTAGGCGAGAGAGTGTGTAAAAACGAGAGAGTAGGGAGAGGAGGGAGGGGAGGGGAGAGGCTAACGGGGTAAAGAGTGATGAAATTAGCGTTTAAAGGCTAAAATAAGATAATTTAATGGAGAATGATGGAGAGTTGTCTAATAAGGGCTAATCAGACATGGAGAAGGTCCAAAATGTACTAAATTCAAAGAAAATAAGAGTAAAAACGCGCTAAAAGAGAGAGCAAAGGAGACAGACCTACTCGCAAAGAGAGTAGAGAGGAGAGTGCGAAGAGAGTGGGAATAATCGATTGAACAGCTCCATCACTCGATCGTATTCATTATCCATCATATAATTTGGAAAGGGATCAGTCAAAACTATCACTCGACCCAGTTTTTGAAAGAACTAGATACGGCCTTCTCACTAACATATGTGAAGCTGCAACACGATTTTTCTTCCCTGTAAAATAGTGATTCAAACATTTTTGGAAAAAAAATGTGAAATTTGGTTTCATGACGATTATCGATTTCTCGCATATCCTGAGTCACTGATTTGATCTGAATATGTGTAGGGTATGGCCTAGTATTACATATAATTACGCTACTGAGTTAGCCCATTGTGATTTGAAATGATCATTTTGAGCGAGGTCAAACTTCGCTCCCAAAATCAGACAGAACTTATGTTCCAACCTAATACAATCTCTGGGACGATTTGCTTCTCTTCACCTGGGAGTGTCCGATGAGATACAACTTCTCACTCTCCGTCTCATTGAGTACCTTATCAATCACTGCCGGCATGTCGAATCGAGCCATTTCATACCAACTGCAATCGCCTGCCCTGTGTAATAATGTACCACCTTACATACAGTAGCGCTCATAAGTCATGGGACACTTTTTTCTTTTATTGTAACTTTTTGCCCAGGAAAGGCATCATTCTGGCACTAAGGCTGAATATACCAAATCCATTGGAGATTATGCTCATGATATTGGGGTATGACGCAATAGCCTAGTTATTGCGTAGTGATGACGCAATCAAAGTGTACTTTTTCAATACGGCATTATTCTTACATGGATTTCTTACATGGATTTTTTCCTACTCGCCAAACTTTATGATGTTGGAGATATGACTGAGGACTACCCAGATAAAATTTTTGAAGTTGCTGCGCGACCGTACATTTGCAGCAGCCTTGCTGCAAAAACAAGGTCTGAAATTTAGAACTCAGCTCCTAGACTAGCTAGAGACTCGATCAAAACGCCAAAATGATCGCCATCATGAGTAGAGTTGATCCTGAGAATATGAAAACAATATCTTGAAATTTGCCCTCAGGGCATGACAAAATCACTTTTTTGTATGACCATTTTTTGGACTTCCATAACTTTATCGAAAGGTTACGTAAAAATCTGGTTTTTGCATAGGAATGTTCAAAATGTATTGGAGACCGGATTCCCAACTTTTTAGAGCGATTGGACATCTTTCCTGCCTGCGGCGTGCGATTATCGGAGGTGTACTAGGGTCGGTAATCACAGTTTTTACACACTCTCGTCGTCTGTACTCTCTCGCCATAGGGGTAAATAGGGTGTTTTCCGACCCTACACCTCAGAAAATCGCACGCCGCAGGCAGGAAAGATGTCCAATCGCTCTAAAAAGTTGGGAATCCGGTCTCCAATACATTTTGAACATTCCTATGCATAGAGACCACAAGCCACGCCCACTTTCAGGAATATTGGTCCGACAGTTCGAATTCTTAACCAAATCGGACGATGAAAAGTGATTTCGATAGCTCTTAAGATCCTTCACAAATGACCATTGGAGCATCATGATCAGACAGCTCTAATTAGGTCAGCATACGCTAATTAAGGCCATGTATAGACGTAAAATGGGTCATTATACTAGTGTGCAGCTGCTCCACTCGCAGTTTGTAGTTCGTATCGGTAAGAAACATCGTACAAAATTGGAAAACGGAAGGATGTTTTTCCGAACTGTCGGAACGTTTACCAGATTTTATAAAAAAATTGCAAAAAAGTGCAAACCTATTTCCATAGAGGGGATTCGAACCTGAAGGATCCGGGCACAAGAGGTAGACCTCTACCATCACACCAAATGGACAGTTGCTATAGCGAGATCAAAACTGAATGATGAGTGAACTTGATGACTTGTTCATTTTTCACATATTCCCGAGTGCAAGGTTTTCAGATAATAATTCTTTGCAGAGTTAAAATATAGTTCTAAATGACACAGCATGGTCTTATTCCGACCGAAAGGGTTGCATTGGGCACACAAAGTGCCTGGTACGACGATTTTGGCAGAACGCGTTGTGGTCTCTACCTATGCAAAAACCAGATTTTTACGTAACCTTTCCATAAAGTTATGGAAGTCCAAAAAATGGTCATGCAAAAAAGTGATTTTGTCATGCCCTGAGGGCAAATTTCAAGTTGCTCTTTTCATATTCTCAGGATCGACTCTACTCATGATGGCGATCATTTTGGCGTTTTGATCGAGTCTCTAGCTAGTCTAGGAGCTGAGTTCTAAATTTCAGACCTTGTTTTTTCAGCAAGGCTGCTGCAAATGTGCGGTCGCGCAGCACCTTCAAAAAATTATTCTGGGTAGGCCTCGGTCATATCTCCAATCATAGAAAGTATGGCGAGCAGGAAAAAATCTATGTAAGAATAATGCCGTATTGAAAAAGTACACTTTGATTGCGTCATCACTACGCAATAACTAGGCTATTGCGTCATACCCCAATATCATGAGCATAATCTCCAATGGATTTGGTATATTCAGCATTAATGCCAGAATGATGCCTTTCCTGGGCAAAAAGTTACAATAAAAGCAAAAAGTGTCCCATGACTTATGAGCGCTACTGTACCTGAATTGCCAATATTTTTCGTCGGCAGATGTGAGATTGATATGACCCGGAGAATAAATGTTGCCACGCGAATTCGCCATCCAAACATCGAACCCTGCATCGGCAAGCACAAATCCTGGAATTTTTATCAAACGTGAAATGGCCACATGAATTGAAGTATAACACATAGGCCAAAAATGAGGCGAACCCATTGCTTTCTCAGGGAGATTGGAGACGGCGTCCCAGCTGCTGCTGAGAAGACCATGCTGGAAGAGAACGGGAGGACGACGAGTTGCATTCGATGCTGCAATAAAATCTATCTCACACACTCGAATATACTTGCAAATGTGTTGCCGAATAAAGTTTGCATGCCTAGTAAAAACTGATGCTGGGGACTATTTTCTGAGAAGAGTTAACGTACACGTACTACTAACAAATAACAATTGTCAACAACCTTCACCTTCTTTCCCTCTCGGTATTCGGAATAGAGTGAGAATGTATCCGTCCTCAGTCACAACCTCGTGTCTCTCTGCCGGATATCCATGATGGAAGGCGACGCCGATCTGAATATCCAGTGATATGCACCGCTAGAATAATTCAAAATTTATGCTTCGGCACAGGAGCTTTTCTATTATTTTGTGTGGAACTTCTCGTTCAAAAAAGCCCACCGGACACAGAAACTGCTCTCGATCATGAATCGCCAACGCGAATTGAAAAAGAACAGAGAAGGTGAGCAGAAGAAACATCGGGGCATCGTCTTTCACATGACCAGAAAGAGAACTGTTGAGAGGGACTGTGAGAGGCTATTGACAATCTCTATGTCTTTCCGTCTCCAAGACAACTACTGATTACACCGAGCACGGATTGTTGTTGTGTTAGAACTGGTCCCACGCAATCATTAAGTTACAGAACGAAATAGCAGAACATGAGGTAAAACATATCAGTATTTTCCTTTGATAGTATCGATTGAAGGGAAGCATAGAGACAATTCATTGCCGTGGCCTTTTGTGCTCATCTCAAGGAATGACTCATCTCATGGTTATGAGGCTCATTCTATCTCGCGATAAGAACTAATCGGAGGGGTGATATGAGACCCTCAAAGATGATGGTTAGCACCGTTTATGGGAAGAGCCAATGATTCAGACCGCTAAGTCTACTTTCGAGTGATTGAGAACTTCATTACGAGTTCAGAAGGTAATCCTTAGTATTCATCATTTATGCGGGTTATTTGTACAGATATTGTGCATTAGTTGGTCTCTTCAGTTGATCTTCAGTTGGGCGACAACACAAGTGATCTCCTCGTGTTTGCTCCCCGGGTTGAAGTCCTTCATCGAGATATTCAGCTGGATCGCAGACTGAAACCAAGTCAATTCGAATAGAACATGGGGAGAAGATGAGCTCACGTTAGCAGTCAGCATGGAGATGATGTTTGAGTAGGGAGAGAGGTCGAGCTCGATCTGCAAATCCAATTTTACGCCTGATATTGGACTGGGATTAGAGTGCGGAGGGGAAGAGGAAGAGGAAGACTCTGCCGCTCTTTCGAGGGAGAGAGCGAAGAATGAGGAAGAGGGAGGGGAAAGTGCAAAGTCTTCCGGAAGAGTAGGGACAGGAAAAATGCCGTTTTTGAGCGTTGTTAGAGCGTATTTTTAGTCATTTTGTGAAGAACTAGTTTAAATATGGTATTGGGATACGGCTAGATGCATTTGCATGAAATTCTGACTTGATTTTCGCCTAGGCAAGTTTTACAAGACTGGTCTTCCGGAAGACTTTCCCCACCCTCTCATTCTTCCGGAAGAGAAAATCACATTCCTCGTCGCACAGAGCGGTCTTCCCTCTTCCTCTCCGCTCTCTAACTGGGATTGTCTATCAGAGAAAGTGAAAAGGCATAGATGGTACATTAGACGGGGTAGATCACCTTGAGATCGAGATCTCCGGAAGTTAAGGGGCAGTTGTGAGCGAACTCGCAGCCATCGATGCCGTTCCTGTACGAAATCGCTCATTTCCATGATGTGTGTATTCATGAGCCAATTTTGAAGTAGTGCTTACAGTGCTCCGAAGGTGGGGATCTCCGCCCATCCACACTGCCCCGTCGACCAACTCTTCTGGTACTCGAACACACGCACGTCCACCTTGTTGTCCTCGTACTGCAAGCACTAGTTTTAATGAGTTGTCGACGGATGCGCCAGAATACTGCCGAAGCTGCGCGGAACTCACGTCGGGTCCATTGTTGAAGGCGACCAATTCAAGGATGAATGGCTTGCGGGGATCGATGGGGTACATGTCAACGCCGTTGAGATCGGTTATTCTCACCCACTTCACCTCGATAGTGTCCCCTGAAGAGAGGAGTGTATTGGAAAAATTTCTAAAACTTTTTTTCGAAGGTCTGAATTGCACTCGAGCTCATATTTAATTCTAAAGAGTTTGACTGACCGGAGTTGGAGCAAGAGTACATGTTGAGAGCAGTGGCAGTGTTGTTAGGGAACGGGCATGAGGCCAACTCGATTCTGAATTGTAAAGAAATCCATTTGGGATACACTATTACTACGCCTTATTACTGCTCAAGGTAAAATGCAGAACTGTTATGATTATGTAATCTTCTTGGTCATGGTTCCTCTAACCTGTCTGCAGACTCGACGGGGATGGCGAGGGAATGAGAGACAACTGCGAGTGCAGAGAGGGCGAAGACCGTGGAGAGCATGACTGCAGTGGACTGGACGATATGATGGACTGGTGCCCTCTTATAGTCTCATTGAGGATGATGGAATAGGGGAGAGAGAGTGGACTGATCTGAGAGACGAAGAAGAGCAGAGAGACTAGAGAGCGGGCGAATTGGAGAGAGCGATAACTATTCCGAGACTGGCATCGCATGATTTGGGAATAAAGATAAGAAAGAGGCTTACTATGTGATGCGCCCTTGGAAATATCCCTATCCCCTTATCAGGCAAAGACCAGAGTCGAAGATGAGTAAGACGAATACAGAAAGTACACCAATAGGATAAACAATGGAGCAACAACAATTGAATATCCGTGCGTGAGATCGGATTCTACATCTAATGTGAGTTGCATTACCAATAATATTTCATAATAAAAATATATGTTCAACTGAACGATGCGCTGAGATTACATGAATCTGGCCAAGGTAGGTGATTACGGGAGTCATCATAGACAAGGAGTTCGATTATGATGAGTGGGGGATTCGAGGGTGGGGGGGGGGGGGTGTTCAGAATACGGTAGCGATGGCTGCTATATTATTCATGGGCATGGCCGTGGGAGAGACTTTGGTACTCCTGGGGAACCCGAGTCTCCAGCGGACTTTGGACGAGAGAAGAACGAGAAAGAGGGGGAAGACGTACGTGGCCAGACCATTCACCAGTGGGTACTGCAATACTTGAAATTCGCGTAATCTTCTTGATTTTAGACACAAAAGCAGTAATCTGATTATTTTGTGAATATCAATCACTTGCTTTTCATAGAAAATTGTGGCGGGCGAACAGACAAAACCCTCTCTCTCACCCTCGGCCAGACCCATGCGTAGACATCCTTCCAGTCGAAGTATATTGCAACGCCGAGAATAAGCTAAAATATGGAATTTGAATAATGACATTTTTTAAATATTTACCTGTTGCGTTGCTTTAACAGCGTGGGTGAAGGAGCATGCAGACAATAAGATGGTGATGTTCTTCTGTTCGCGATGCAGATGGCGAGAAGTAGGGCCATTCGATGCCTGAGGGAACAAACGACAATAATCAACACATTCTGAGTAGATACTAGATCACAATGTGTTTTCACAATAAAATAAGAAACCTTTGACCACTCCTTGAGTTTGACGAGTTCCCGGTAGATGAGAATGCCGAAAGTTGCATTGCAAGCAATGTACAGCGTGTACATCGGCACACACACTAATTTAAAAATCTGTAAATACAGTAAATAAAGTCACCGTACACTTTTTGAATGTGTTGTATCTTTTTGCCCAGGAAATGCATCATTCTGGCACTCAGGTATGATGTACCAAATCCATAGGAGATTATGATCATGGTATTATGGTATGACGTCATCGCATAGTTATTGCGTAGTATCTGAAATTCGGAACTCGGCTTCTAGAGTAGCTAGAGTCCCGTTCAAAGCATCAAAATGATCGTCATCACGATCACACATGATACTGAGAATATGAATACGATATCTCATAATTTGCCCTCAGGGCATCAAAAAATCACTTTTTTGCATGACCATTTTTTGGACATCCATAACTTTAAGGAAAAGTTTGGTAAAAATCTGATTTTTATCTGGTAATGTTCAAAATGTATTGAGTAACTGAATTCCAACTTTTTAGAGCGTTTGGATATCTTTCCGGGCCGCGGCGTGCGTTTTTCGGAGGTATACTAGGGTCTTGAAACACCTTGTTTACCCCTATGGGCGAGAGAGTGCAGACGACGAGAGTGCGTAAACAGGGTGATTCCCGACCCTAGTATGCCTCCGAAAAACACACGCCGCGGCCCGGAAAGATATCCAAACGCTCTAAAAAGTTGGAATTCAGTTACTCAATACATTTTGAACATTATCAGATAAAAATCAGATTTTTACCAAACTTTTCCTTAAAGTTATGGATGTCCAAAAAATGGTCATGTAGAAAAGTGATTTTTTGATGCCCTGAGGGCAAATTATGAGATATCGTATTCACATTCTCAGTATCATGTGTAATCGTGATGACGATCATTTTGATGCTTTGAACGGGTCTCTAGCTACTATAGAAGCCGAGTTTCGAATTTCAGATCCTGTTTTTGCAGCTTCGCTGCAGCAAATGTGCGACCGAGCAGCACCTTCAAAAAATTATTCTGGGTAGGCCTCGGTCATATCTCCAATCATAGAAAGTATGGCGAGCAGGAAAAAATCTATGTAAGAATAATGCCGTTTTGAAAAAGTGCAGATTGATTGCGTCATCACTACGCAATAACTATGCGATGACGTCATACCTTAATACCATGATCATAATCTCCTATGGATTTGGTACATCATACCAGAGTGCCAGAATGATGCATTTCCTGGGCAAAAAGATACAACACATTCAAAAAGTGTACGGTGACTTTCCGGCGCGACTGTAAGTAAATTGAAATACTTGTGAAAATGTTCTAACCATGGTAGTTGTGGGGTCAAGTCCTTCTATCTGTCCGTTGAAGTCTCCTCCATTGTAGATGCGTCCAGCAGACCAGACCTGACATTAGTGGTAATTTACATTGTTGGTACCCATGATGACTTTCGTTTTCAACAAAATACAAAAATATGTAATCGAAATATTACCGGCGCGGTAAGCAAAAATGCAGTGCAACATTGCAAGATCAGCAATTTGCGTATGGAAGATTTTGACAAATTCTGAAACATTATACATATCTAGATAGTATACTTTACAAAGTTCTATTGAGGCTGCAGTGAAGCCTTCTCAATTAATGATTGACCTTGTCCGAAAAGTCTCTATTACGCAAAACGTAGTAGCGATGAATAACAATGAAGGCTTTCCCCAAAGTGGCACCGACGACTCCGAACATGTTTAGAGACCGCAGGCTCCGCCCACTTAGGAGGAGAAAGAGGCGCGTCGAAATCTGGTTCTCGAAATGACGCAGCGAATACTTATCCAAAAAATATGGAAAAAAATTTTTTGGGTACGTCTGACTAGTGTCTATAAACGACAGGGTGCCCGTCATGCATTATCTAATCAGAAATATCTAAAAGACCGATTTAGGGTTCATGATAGGGGAATGGAAAGGTTCCGACGACAATTCTTAACACGGGCATGGTGCGATGGATAGTTCCTGATTTTAGGCGTCTTTTTAGGATTTTTTTCCGATTAATCATTTCACTTCAAAGGTTGAAGAGCGTGCGCTAATGAAACTGCAAAGGGACGGTGCTTCCTCTCTACTTTCTCGCTTGTCTCTCACCCGGCGTGTGCAGAGAGCGCGCGCTCTTGAGGACCTATGCCTTTCCTCTCTTCCTCGAGCAAGCTCGATGCGAAGCTATGCTCAAACTTTTGGAGAAACCAGGCAGAGCGGGCTCCGCCCACTTCGCTCTCGTCCCGATTTCGACTCCCTTTCCGTTGTGACTCTTTCGAGGTGTTTTTGGGCCATAAGTCGAGTCAAAGATGCGATATCGCCAAACGGCAAAAAGTATGACCTTATTTAGCCTCAAAGGGATACATTAGATCCACAAATGACCCTGCCAAAGCAATTCGGTCACCCACCTTGCGGTCTCTAAACATGTTGCATGCCTTTAGAAACCAATGGCATAACTTTGTCCCATATCTCACAAGTTATGCTTAGTAAGCGAAAAGAAACTATCATCTGACTCACATTTCCGGTCAGGAATACATAAACTGTCCAAATAGTTTCGTAATATGCGAACTGGGAGATAATTTGGTAGGACAGAACAGAGATAAGGCTGTAAATTCCTGAAAATCGAGCACAATTAATTGAAAAAAATAATAGGATATGTTACCGGTTGAACCATAAATAAATTGCAAATTTTCATTCAGTAATTAAAATTAGATATATTAATTTTACCTGTGGAGATGAAGAGGACGAAGAAAGGAGATTTGAAGTAGGAGTCGGATGAAGAGATGAGACGGATGAGAAGGAAGGAATACATTGAAGAGAGAACAATGTCGATCACTGCCCCGAGCCAGTCAGCCATCCTTGATATCCTTTCAAATATTTATCGTAAACAAAAAATCGATGTAGGGACTATTCCGTATCTTATTATGGTTAAGGTTAAAAATAATGCACCGAAGAAAATATAGTATAAGAAAGAGTGGTCCGGAATATAATGGTCCTTGAATATACAGTGGTGCCCAGGGACCATGATAAAAATAACGGTCCCATAATAAAAATAGTGGTCCCATAATTTGAAAATACAATGGTCTCAAATGGCGAAAATGGTGTCAAAATAGCTTGAAAAATGAAAAATGGTGGGACCAATATTTTTATTTCCAATTTTGGGACCACCATTTTTTCAAAAGCTACCACTACTTTTACAGTGGGACCATTACTTTTTAATGGCCCCATGGGACCACTATATTTCCTTCGGTGCACTATTTTTAACCTTAACCCTTATTATTACACCGATACAGAGGATCAGAAAGAAGAAAGAAAAAATGATTACGACGGACATTGTTCGCGTTAGCTGAACCTTTTGACTGTATTGAGATACTCTAAATCTAAAGTGCTATCAATAGTAAATGAAAAGAAGGGCAAAAATTGTGCCTCCGAACTTGAGACAATTAGCGTAAGATGGATGAAGAGGTCTGAGGATTTACGAGGAAGCCACGCCCCTTCCCCTTCCTTGTTACATCACTGCAAATTCATCAGAAATAACATTCTTGTTAAATGATCTCATGCATCCGTCTTCGAGAGCGGTACGAAATCCTCCAAATATAACCAGGCACCCTCTCTTTTCTCGTACACTCTCACTCATAAATGTAGCAATGAGCTCAAGTGGTCTGATATTCCCGCAATAGATGGTTTATTCCGAGAGTTGCTCATTAGCGTCTCGAGCATTCACTAGTGCCGTCACATTTTGTCCTTCCTTTAGGGTTTACTTCATTCTTTTAGCGAATATCAACGTTAAAAATATTATTTATAAAGTATACACAGGAGGTTAAAACATAGATATGCGATTTAGAGAAACGGAATGGTTTCCTCCATTAGGGGTACATTGACCTGTCCTCGAGATTCCCTTCCCATTCGTACATCCCTTTGTCGCGAACTATTTTCGAGGAAATATTATAGCCCGATATTTTGGTGGCCTAAATACGATCAAAACCTTTGTCAGCCTCGAAAAAGTAAATAATCAAATATGTGTTTGTGAATGCAAAGAAAAGGAATTCAATAATATTTATACCAATAAGGCCAGTTAGGCAACTATTCTCGTGTTGAAGACTCGTAAATATGCGAATTTAATAGAGATAAATTCGACAAATGTAAGAAAAAGAATGCTGGGCAATGTTTGTACAAATAATGGCCTATACTGATATCTACAGTCTCAAACACTTGTGTGGTGCATCGTGAAGAAGCTCTTCGCACACTGCAATCATTTTAAATTACCCTTCCGATTTGATTATCGTGTACCTTTCTTTTGTGTTTGCAGACGTCATTGACAATCTGAGTACTGTAACCGCATACACATATGAAGCAGAGTCGAGCCTGAAAGAGTAAATGATTAATCATTGAACTATTATTTAATTATGAATGTTTTTCAAAATCGACAGCACACTCAGGCACCTGTTTGCATGTTCTTCTGTGATGATTCTGAAGATGGGTCTGCAAGTTGCGCAAGGATCGCTCCACTTCTCGCTGCAATGATCCATTTGGTATCCCGGATGGAATTCTTCTGTTTCTCACCCTGCAGAACGGGCAGATGTATATTTCTTCCCCTTGACTGCTCTTTGATTCTTGCTCTCCCGATGCCGATTCTCGTCTCTCCGCTCCCTTCCTTATCGTAGTCTGCAAGATACTCATCCATATTGTATTTCTCATGCTTCTCTCAGTAATAAGAACGGTTTCGAGTCACCGCTGTCAATGGGAAGCGTACAGTTGTCCGATAGACCGTCAGATTGGAGGGGGCGGGGTCAAAATCGTCATCCGAGCGATGCATTGTGAAATCGCAGTGCCCGCACTGAAATTGGAAGAATGTGATTGGCACAAGATAGAAAGAATCTGAAGGGCTCACCAATTTCTTGTGGTCATGAGCATTGTAGAAGTTGAAGGCGATGTAGCCACATGCGCAGACGAAACTGAGCTTAGCCTTCAATTTCCTCATTCTTGAATTTGGAATTCATTTTTCGTCACAATTCGGCACAGTCTCTACTGAAGCAATCGCAATGATCATCAAAATTTACAACAATAAGCATTCATAATCACCGTTTTCGCTGTCTTCCCGTGGTGGATGCGTAGATGAGTTTCCAGAGTACGCAGAGATCGCTCAGTTGTCTTCTAAAATAGGTCTTTCTTTTGTGTGACTGATTCTTCAGATACTATTTTTTTATATTTTAAAAACCAATACACATTAATTGTATTTTATTGGTCAAAAACAAAAATAAAGATACCCCTTTGCAGAGAGGACATGCGTACATTCCTCTTTGACCCGAATATGAGGGGACCTCAGTGAATCTTCTACTTCCGGTAGATTGATACTTCTTTAAATAGTTACTTCCATTATTGCGAGAAGTTGTCTTCAAGGGACATATTTTCATTTGCTCCTTTCAAAGTAATTACCGGTTTCTGTTCTTCGAGAGAGAAACCTGGAAAGAAAGGGGAATCATCTACATCTTCCATCTTTGGCTCTACGAGATCCTGAAAAGCCATAGTTATTTATTGATCAGAACATGCATTCGCGCACGTTGTCAATGCAATCTTCTTGAGACTGGAAGAGCACATCCTCTGCCGGTTCTGCCTTGATCTCATGAGAGATCTGCAACGAATACTGTTGCTAATCGTGTATTCTCCTCGAAAAGGAGTCCTTGTGATATTAATGAACTCACCTGAACTTCCCCAGCTGCTTTCGCCTCAGCGAATTTGGCAACGAGAACATGAGAAGTTCGTTGGATGGACTCGCTCAGAGCGTACAACAACATACGAAGTGGATCATTCCTGAGATGGAAGAATTTTTCTTGCTGTTTAGCTACAAAAATTGGTTAAAGTATGATCTAGTGCATCCAACGAGATATAGTGGTCCCACTCTAAAATAGTGGTCCGAAATAAAAATAATGGTCCCGTAAATATAATGGTCCCGAATATCATGGTCCCATCAATATATAGTGGTCCCAAATATCGGATATAAAAATAGCGGTCCCACCATAACAATAGTGGTCCCAATATTTGTAAAAATATTGGTCCCAATCTAAATAAATAAATTTGATGGTCCCAAGTGCAGTTCAGTATCTTTTCATCCCATTTTTTGGTTTTGTTTTTGTTTTTTTTCATTTTCTCTTTCTTTTATGTTCAAATCATTTCATTTAATTCAAGTCATTTTGCCAATGAATATAAGTATAGATTATTTATTAATTGCACTTAGCAATCACAACAAGGATTGTATGAATATACTAGTGTGAAACTACGAATCTCCGGCCACAGTGTTAATCAGATCCTCAGGGCATCTAAGGTCCCTCAGGGATGCAGAATGTGTTCGACTCTCGGCATCCAACGAAAACGGTCAAGTTCTATGAGTTTGACTCAGTCCCGGTAAGATCAGCGGAGGCGACGAAGTGGCATAACATTAAAATGCAATTCATGGATGCGACTAAGAAAAATGTACAGCGTGCTAGCTTAATGCTGACGTATATCCTCACTCGCACTCATGTCAAGCCCTTCAATAGCTTTTTGTATGGTCTTTCCCTGTACAATCCAGATGATGCATCTCTTTGATTATAGTCCAAATATGTTTTCTAGTTTGATCCGACGCTTTCGCTATGTAATGTACTTTTAACAACTGATCAATAAAGCTTGCATTGTTGTTGCTGTGAGATATCAACATATTGCAATATCCACTTATTTCGAACGGAAGACAATTTAAAACAGTTTGAACGTTGAAACACACCAAAATTTTATCAGAAATTAAAACAATTAGTGGGACCATTATTTTTCCATTTTTGGGACAACTATATTTATTTTGAATTTTTGGGACCACTATTTTTACAAAGTATGGGACCACTATATTTACGGCGGGACCATCATATTATGGTGGTCCTGAGGGACCATCATATTTTTTAAGGGACCACTATTTTAGAGTGGGACCACTATATCTCGTTGGGTGCACTAGATCATACTTTAACCCAAAAATTCCAAAAATACTGAAAAAAATAACTGGGCTGTCTAATACACCATTTTTGGAAGTGGACTGAGCACTGATTCACCATCACTTCTCTTACTCTACCATTATCTGTTACCATAAATTGGCAAGGATCTGCGATACACTATTTTGAAAACTATTCTTCAGAAGTCTGTGGATGGTATAGGGGGAAGCAAACCTCGTCTGATCGTGCTTGGCAGAAAGATTGCGTTGAAACTCCATCAACTCTAGATCGTAATCGAAGTTCTGCAAATTCAAAATTGGTTAATGGTTTAAACGTATTCGCTCTTTTTCTGCCAAATACTCATCCAATTCACCAACTTGAGCGTTTATCTCCTTGCTGCAGA
Organism: Pristionchus mayeri; assembly: GCA_036245805.1. Taxonomy (NCBI): domain Eukaryota; kingdom Metazoa; phylum Nematoda; class Chromadorea; order Rhabditida; family Neodiplogasteridae; genus Pristionchus; species Pristionchus mayeri. Next base: position 33,519,011 of record BTRK01000006.1, on the reverse strand, counting down.
GGTTCTTGAGTAGATCAAAGATGGAAGTGAACATTCCATGCATCGCCTTGTCATCCGATATCGCCTCCACCTCAAATGAATGCTCATTGAGTTAAACTGTACACCGAATCGGATCTTGTCTGAGCAGTGTACTATTGAGTAACGTACCATTCCCTTACACTTGTCGATAGACTCAACAGTCTCTGATGGTGTCATACTGGAATTGAAATTTGAATATTTGAGGGGTTTGAAACACGTAAATGTAATGCAAATACTAATATTAATTATTGAGAGGAGTGGCAAAGCTATTCAAATGTTTTGGCAAAAAGCCAACTTCTTCAACTTTTCTTACAGTTGCCAGTTCAGCGGGGCGCATTCCTTACATGGGTCACAGGGAAATTCAACAAGGAAAAGTATGTTCGGTGTATTTGTGTGTACCACAAGATGATTTTAAAATTTTTATGTTAATTTCTAAAATACTCACATTTTTTTAAAAATAAGTTGCCATTGCAGATTTGCATGGGCGATTTCCGTATTCTCTAATGGAGAAAGCGAATATCATACTGATTTGCGTTCAATTTTAATAAAAAGAATTATTAGTTGGCAATCACAGATAAGTATTTTCAGAAAGGCACACAAAGAGACATTTATTATCTCCTAATTTCTCTTCAAAAGATATAGTAGTAGATAATTTTTTGTAGATAATTACAATGTTACATGATCCGTTCAGGAGTCGACTAATTAAATCGACGAGGTTTTCATTATGAATGGACTGATCTTCCAGGGTCTCATGCCCGCCATCTCTTAATTTGATCTTGCATCTCGTAAGGCTATGATCAAGAATGAAAAGTGGCAATGTATGCAGTAATCGCGAGAACGGGATCTCAGTCTCCAGGATGCTCAACGATCGTCAGTTTTAATGGGGGTATATATCAGAAACTTTCTGGGAAAACTTAGCAAGTGCACCTATAGGCCGTACAAGGAAAAATAAAGTGTTGATATTAAGATGTCCCTAGGGGAACTTTTCACGTAGAGTTCGAAAATCGACCTTAGAAAGCTGTATCTCTAACTGCTCATTCCGTGTGTTGCGTCACATGTGGGGGTCGGTTTTTGAAACTTTTTAATGGCTCATCCCAACCCCATAATTCTGAAAGATCTCGACGAGATAAGCATTTTTCCTGTTGGAAGTGAAAGGCTAGCTCATCTGTGAAAAAAGTTGTGGCCGTTTGAAATCTAAAAATTGTCTAAAAGTTTGAAATCTAAAAATTGTCCAAAGTTAATCAAAAATTAATTGGGACAAAGGTGCTCAATCCGCACGCGAAAGACATCAGAATGAGAATTTTTCGAACTTCTGATTTAGGTGCCATCTATTACCTTATTTGAAAGAGGATTAAAAGTTAGTAAATAATCTGTATAAAGCCCGCAGTTAATCTACTAATATTAAAGTTCTGGGCATATTTTTCAATTTTTTGGGACCTTTGCGGACAACTGATATTTTGCGGGATTGGGCTGCAGACCGCGGTACCTGGGTAGCATGTTATGGGACTTTTTGGTTCTGGGAAGCCTATGTTGGAACTCGGGTACCCTGTTATGGTGCCTGTGTAGCTTATTGTGGGAGCTGGGTAGCCTATGTTGGGATCTGGGTTGTCCTGTGACTCATTTTTTGGGCTTGGGTAGCCTGTGAAGTGGCCCGGGTCTCATGGGGCGGGACTTGGGAAGTCTCCGATGATGCCCGGGTCCTAAAGTAAACAAACTAAACTAGGCATGGGGCTTAAATACTGAAAAATAGCCGTTTTCGGCTCTGTGTTGCATGATCACTGCACATCATTTTGTTATAGGTTATGATTCAATGCCTGGGTCCCCATCCTCGTGCCTGTATAATAGAAAGTATAAGTTTTGAACTCGGGCATCATCGGATACTTCCCAAGTCCCGCACTATGCGACCCCGGCCACTTCACAGGCTACCCAAGCCCAAAAAATGAGTCACAGGACAACCCAGATCCCAACATAGGCTACCCAGTTCCCACAATAAGCTACACAGGCACCATAACAGGGTACCCGAGTTCCAACATAGGATGCCCAGAACCAAAAAGTCCCATAACATGCTACCCAGGATTTCAAACTTTTAGACAATTTTTAGATTTCAAACGGCCACAACTTTTTTCACAGATGAGCTAGCCTTTCAATTCCAACAGGAAAAATGCTTATCTCGTCGAGATCTTTCAGAATTATGGGGTTGGGATGAGCCATTAAAAAGTTTCAAAAACCGACCCCCACATGTGACGCAACACACGGAATGAGCAGTTAGAGATACAGCTTTCTAAGGTCGATTTTCGAACTCTACGTGAAAAGTAACCCCTAGGGACATCTTAATATCAACACTTTATTTTTCCTTGTGCGGCCTTATGTAATTTCTATCAGATCTCTGATATCTGATATACCCCATTAAAACTGAAGGCTCTGAATATGTAAAATGAATATGCCCATCGTCATCAGCACCCCAGTACCGGAGTTTTAAAAAATCGACATTTTTTCCTGTGCCAAACCTGCTCCTATTTGTTCGATTATTACGCGAACAACAGCTTCATATTAATGAAGGTCCATCAAATTACTGATATGCGACCTCAGGAACAAACACTCTCTAATAATTTATTTTCGTGAAAACATTAAAAAAATTTTTTTTAAATAAACAAAAACTGCTCGACATTGTTCCGATCTGTACACATTTATCTGAGCCAGATAGAAATATTGCATTCAGAGTCTCAAGTTCAGTTCTTGGAGAGGACGATGGAAGCGAGGGAATAACAGTGGTGAACTTCGTCCTTCGAACAGAACGATTCGAAGACAACCCAGTTGCGAGACAACTGAGAAATACTTACATTATGCTCGGAAGGATATTTCCAAGATGTTTTGATTTTATTCACAGCAAGCAAAATGTGTGGCTTTATGGAAGGTAGATGATGGAAGAAAGGAAATGTGAAAGTGAAACGTACACTGTCCGTGGGCGGGCGAGTGCTGATCGTGTAGATTTCCTCCTCTTCGCTCTCCGACGAATCTCCCCCATCCATCTGCAATACTTACTTAAAGCTGGCTTTTTACAAGGAGTCAAGGACAGAGTTTGCTATCCATTCCTGATCACTCAGCACTAACACTCTTGGAAATCTCCCTCGGGTCGACGATCTTCTCCACCATTTGATCGATCTCCCGCCAACTGCGCAGAGAATCCTACAAACGATTTTTTTGTACATTGTTATTAGACTTTACCCAATCACTGAAGCACATCAATTGAAAAGAATGAAATCACCATTAGCATTGTCAACTTTAGGATATGGGAATGGATCATACCTCTAGCTCTGCCTCTCCTCTCTGCACGTTGTCGGGATTGTAGATTACTTCGACCTGAAGAGTAACTTTTATGAATAAATTTTTTTTGAATGGTTCGTGCCTTTCTACGGTAATCGGGAAGCGTCGCCGTGAAGTCACTCAGATGTTTCTCCCGATTGTCAAACAACTCGGACATGCCTGCAAATACTTATTTCACAACGAAGATTCAGATCGCAAGCTGATAAAGGAGCGGCAAGGGAAGGATTCTCAAGAAGAGGAATGGAGACGAGGAAGGAATCAATTTGAGAAGGAATGGCAACTCACCGAATGGAGATTCCTTCCCCCTCTTCGAATTCCTCCTTCTCACTTTACATCCATTCGTCATCCTCTGATTCATCCCCTCCCTCTCCATTTCGCCCTCCCCCCTTCGGCTTGTCTTTGAGAAACTCTCCCAATTGAATAGAGAGACGATCTAAGGATGATAGAAGAACACCAATAATCTCTCGATCTCCATCCTCCATTTCTCTCTATGTTAACCAGCGATGGATCAAGAGAGAAGGCGACCGAGTGAATTGTCAAATTCAATTTATAATTAACAATTTATTTTTTTTGTGAATTGTTGCCCCTTCGATTCGGTAAGCAATCGATATAAGTGTGAGGCAGTGTTTCGGGCGTCTTCGTTACGATGAAAGACAAAGGGAGGGGTCTCAACAAGAACAGGAGCGGATACGGTAAGTAGAAGGCCGAATTGGATATGACGCTAGAGTTTAGTGGTGCATGGAGTTGCAGCAAACAAGTGGATACGGTGTAGTGGGAATACGGTAAAGGTACACTCGGATGGATCAATCGATCGATGTGGAATGGTAGGTAAAGCAGGACAACCGCGCTACTCGTGTTCTCGTAAAGTCTAAAGTGGGAAGCGGGGAAGCAAAGATAGAGGTAACAAAGGTGTGTTCCTAGCTTGAGCAAACCGGCGTCTTGTTTGACAAGCCTTTCATAGAGAGAAGAGGTTACAAGAGGGTGGGATTTAAGGCTCGAAAAAATGAATGGACAACAGTTCCCTAATCCATAGCTGAGTTGACGAGGTGATCAAATTCTTTCAAGTATAAAATCAATACATGGTAAGCTAAGCAGGGCTCTCAACAAAGAAATGGGCGATCACGCCAGAATCGATATGAGGCTAGTTCACATGTACACTTTGAGACTTCCTGTGATGGGTTCTCTGCAGGTAGGACAAGTCTTGAGTGGGGCGGAGGGATTGTTGGAGGCCATCTCGTAGCACTCCTCGCACACTGCCAGATGCATGCACTTGGAGAAGACGATGTTAGGCTGGAATGGGCAATTGCAAATGGATAATATTCAAGGATGAATCGTTGCGACAATCAGTTCTAGGCAAAAATATTAGCTATGTAAGATAGTAAATGTCGGGTTTAATCAGCACTGACCCATTTCTCGAGGCAGATAATGCAGTGAGGTCGAAAGACCGAATTACGACGAGAGATCGAACCAGCATTCTGCAATGAAATCATTGAGAAATTACCTTTAAATTTAAATATCTTGGTCTAGGCATTGCTAGCAAAACTAATCGGTTCACATAAAATTCATCAGCTCGACAAAATACTTTTTTTGTGAAGAAAACCCGCAAACCTCGATCATATCCTGGATGACCTTCTCCTTCTCTTCGATCATCGCTTGCAGTTCTGTTTCACGATGAATGTGGTCCTGCAATCTGCTTTGAATAGATGAACCATTATACAATAAATACCTGCATTTCGCTCCTCATTTGATCTCTCTCCTCAGAAGCAGCAGAAAGCTCCTGCAACGAATTGATTTTCGTATACAATATCACTCTGTGTCCCAGCGTCTTAATAAGTGGAGTCTAAATTGATCTTTTCCACTCACTCCTTGAATTCTCTCGTTCTTCTCTATCAATTCTGTTCTTCTGTACTCTTCCAATTCCTTCTGATCCTTCAATTGCTTCTCTAGTTGTAATTCTGCTAGGATCTGAATCAGTTAATTTATATTCCATCCAATCGATCGAACCTCACCTTCTCGTTCAACTTTTGCTCCAATTCCGATTGTTCGCGCTTCATCTTTTCCACTTTCTCCTGAAATGACGCATGGTTATAATTTTCTTTACTTGTAGAGCATATCTAAAATAACAGGCCAAACTGAATAGCGATGCAATGTGAAGGAAATAAATTTTCAAAATAAATTATCTGTTTCTGATTGGATTGTGACGTTCAGAATGATCATTGTTCATGTCTATTCTTATAATTTGTAATAATTACTCACCACTAGTAACTTGATTTGCTCCATCTGATTCATCATATTCCTATCGTGTTCTTTATCCAATGCCTTCATCAGCCTCTCGATATCATTCACTGGAGCAGCACTCTCAAATTATCAAATTCGAATAAATTAATTATTGATTGATACCGTGCCAACCGTCGTGGCTTATATTCCTCACCGTCTTCTTGTTGGCTGATCTGCTGTCTAGTTGGAAGGATGCGGAGCGTGAGACGGAGGCGGAGCGAGGAGAGTCGCACGACCGATTCGTGCGCGACCTATGATCATACAATGATTTGTAGCCTACATTAGCATTGCAGTTCAATTGAAAAGTACGCGGCATTGTGCTCACCCTTGGTCTCGATAGACGGACATCTTCATGGGAAGAGCAGGTCGTTCATCAAGGGAGAGACGACTCGAAGTGCGACCAGAAAGAGACGATCTAATACAGGAATGGTGTAATCTCCGTTCAAATTTAGAGAATGCCTCATTCAAGGAGGCAAATGTCTCACCGATCGCAGGAGGGAGAGTAGTTCGAATCGGAGGAGGAAGAGTGAGAGAGCGCCCCTTTATCATCGCTGCTCTTGTTCAGTAGGTCAAGCATGCTGTTGATGTCCGAGAAGCGTTTATAAGGCTGAAAAATATCATTCGTATTTTTTTGTTGAGTCCACGATCTAAACAGTCGCACAGTCAGGGAATTATTTATGGAATTATTAACTGTTTTTGATTCATAATAAGCACAGATAAGCAGGGAAAGAAAGGGGGAAACAAACCGATTCTTCATCTCCCGTATTTCTCCTCAATGCTCTGTGGACTGCATCGTCAGTGTATCTGAAAAACAAGTTTTATGTTTAATCAATTTTTTCCATGAATATTGATTACAGAGTGGCTATTCATAGTTTACTTGTCTTTTTTCTATTAAAATAATTAGTATGATTGTCAAATGCTACACCTACAATAATGCCGCTGAGACTAATGCACACTGACCCCATCTCCTTTGCTTGTTTGATCTGATCTTTGAGATCGAAAGCAGCAGCTCCGTCCATGTCCTCCGCCCAGTGAACGGAGGGAGCTGCAAAGCATTTATTGAAATTGAAAATAAAGTATATCTAAGGGTTGGATATAAAATGGAGAACTGAAAACGGTTGCTTGATTCTGTTCAGTGAAATTCCCATTGAATAGCTCTTCAACGCCTCATAAAGCATTGATTCTTATTGTCATCAATGCGGAACAACTAAGCAGATGTTGGACTACAGAGGCGACTGGCTAGTGGATAAAAACCCTGCTTTGGTGCAACATGCGGTAACTCGTCATCCTTTGGTTCGGTCAGCGACCTCTCGTCTTTCTCCCTCAACTGGGCATTTCCCCCTAAATTTCTCGCCATCTCCTTCTTTTTTTCCGCATTCGCCTCTCGATTCAAACATAAACCCCGGCGTGGCTCTAATCTACTCAAGCATAATATTCCCCCTTTGCCTGCCTTCTTCTCTACAGGGAAAGTGCGAATAGCGAATGAAAACCAGTTTATATGGCGCAATCAAAAAGAGGCGAGGGAAAACGGATAGACAATAGCGGAAGAAAAGAGGCTGCTCTACAACTGATGTCGTGACAATTAGTCGTAGGAGTTCAAAGAAACCGCGGAACTGTTAATTGAGGAAGAACTGAATTTGAAAGAAAAGAAAAGATTGGGATGTGCCAGAAAACACATCGGAATTAGATGAGCAGCTAACTTGAATTGCGTAAAGACCATACACAGACTGGAATAGTCTTACTACAATATCGTACGTGATGGAAATTTAGCAATTTCCAAAAATATCATGTTTCGTGGATTATTGTGAATTTTCATTTTTATTACTTTTGCTTTTTTGCTTTCTTTTTTTCGTATGCGTTTTCATAAAACGGATGGGATTTTACACGGAAATATGGCTAGAAATGCAAAAAAATCACGTGAAAAAAACATGTAATATTGACGAAATGGCCATATCCGGGTTTTAGCACTATTTCGTCAATATTTCATGATTTTTGACTAGCTTTTATTGCATTTTTAGCCATATTTCCGTGTAAAATCCCATCCGCTTTATGAAAACGCACATGAAAAAAGAATGCAAAAAGGCAAAACTCATAAAAATGAAAATTCACCATAATCCACGAAACGTGATATTTTTGGAAATTGCACGGTTTTCGTTCCTAAATTTCCATCACGTACGATACATTGTCATGTCGAACTCTGAGTCCTCACTTATTCATGAACAATCCTAGACCCCACATGTAGGCATCGATGCCCATAAAGGAAGGAATGGAATGGAGTGACCACCCATGCTCACGATAGCCAAGAGGATGTCCTCTTTTCGTCGGCGAAAGAACAAAGGAAGATGATACCGAGACTCTCCTGCAGTAGACAAAAGAGAAGAACACAACCACAAAATAAGCAAAGATCGCTGCTTTCGAAAGGGAAGCCGTACTTCTATTCCCATGAACTCACTGCCATTTGCCAGTGATTGTGTAAATTCATTTACATTTATTGAGGAACGAGTTAGTGAAGTAGCCTGGTGAGATAATGGTGTTCATATTGCGCGTCTTGTAACGAGTACAATGAGTTGAAAAAAATACAATCACCGCGCCCTCAGAATGCCAATTTGAAGCAGGATTATCTGGCAGGATTAACTTCCCTTTTAAAAAGGACTACTCCATTGAGTTATAGAATCGACTATTAAGTGGAAAGCCTTATTGCAACAAGAAAACTGCGGTTTTCCTGCATAATTACTTAGAAGTATTTTACCGGACTGCTCCACATCTCGTTCGATCATTGATACAGGTCGTCTTCCCCTCGATCTTGCTCTTTGTCCTTTCGTCTGCACGAAGCATTCGGAAGTCGTTCCATTCTTCGTCGTGAAGTACTGCGATACAGAGAAGAGAGACATTGCAGGCACGTAGTCGACCATCCACTCTCCCGATGGATAACTACCACTATGAGTTGGTTCCCGATTCACACTCGGGTTCCGCTACCGGATGCACTTGAGATGAGGCCACTTGGAAGTGACTCTTCCGTTGCCTTCCTTGGATGGAAGGGGAGGAAGGGAGGAAGGAAGGAGGGGGAGGGAGACAAAGGTGCTGATCTTCACCCTTCGTCTTCTTCTTCCCTCCTTCTCGATGGGCGCCAGTGATTCAGCTCGTTCTTATCAGCGAAGGCGTGAAATGCGTGCGTATCAATGCCGTTAGAATCCCAAGCTTAGAACTCACGAGTTTTTTTGTCCCGTCGTTCCCAGACGTAAAAACGTCGATAACGACCAAAAAAAGGACAGTTTACGATCCGAAGATTCATGCAAGTGATAAGAAGAGAATAGACTGGTACGAAAGATCAGTGAAAGTGGAGTGGAACGGTGGAACGGACAATGGTTACTAAGTAATCAGCTGGATTCGAGAACGAGATCAAGAGATCAAAGATCACCTTTGGATCTCCGTGGTTTCTGCCACAGTGGTCGTCGTACGGTGTAGTCTGCGCTGCGACAGTTCACGGCTGACATTCTGCAGCAGATGGAGGATAACGGGAGGAAGTCGGAGAAGAGCCTCGGGGAAGGAATGGAAGCAGTGACTGGGATCGAGATCTCTCGGTTGACTGGTTTGTGACGGAAGGGAAGGAGACTGGCAGGTTGCCCACAAATCTATCCGCTCAATCCCAATTTTGGGAGGTGAGAGAGAGAGAGAGAGAGAGAGAGAGAGAGAGAGAGAGAGAGAGAGACGGGCGTGTTTCTTGTCGGTGCTCTGTGTGTTCCGCTTAGCGAGTGTCTCTTTTGCACAAAAGAGCGAAGAGGGGAAGTGCGAGAGAGTATGAGTCTCCTCTATTGCACTTCACCCCATTCTGAGGGGTTCTCGACTAGTGAGAGGAGGTAAGAAGTGACCAGACAATGCACTGCCATCGGGACACTAATCTCACTAAACAGCAACTAGAGAGAGAGGAGAGGTGTTTGCTGTGACGGCATGAGACCACCACACAGAAGTAATATTCGATGCACTTGAAGGGAGGAGTTCTTGACGATGCATATTTGCACAATGATCTACTCCCAGCCCTCGTTGTCCATCTACTCTGGACATCGAGACCCCCAATTTCCACCAACGGGGATTCCCTCGGGGTGTTGTTTTGGTGGTAGGAGTACTGCCAAAACAAAGAGGGTACAATAAGGTGTTCCGTGAGGGTGTCAGATTACACTAGTAGATGACACCTCGGGTCTCTTGTTTATCCGATGGCTTTTCCGTGGTATCCATCAATTTCCTCTTTTCATAAGCACATTAGCATTTTGAACACTGTGAGAATGAGGAAGGTTCTCACGTACGCACGGAGATCCAAGATCTTCTTTCCCTTATCGGGCGAATTATCTTTCACTTCTGCATAAACGTACCTCGTGAGGTTCCAGTATTGTTATCAAACATCTACTCAACTCGTGCACAGTCACCTACCAATTCAAGAATCTCTATGATTCATACCATTGTAAATTCTGGATGCGTGAATTTTTTTCGCATCCGTTCGGCACTCGGTTTATCCATGGTATACGGAAAGGAAAGACTTCACTTCTCTGTGCACATTTTAATCCAAACTGCCCACAAATTCTGTGTGGACTAAGATTGTTCGTTTCTCTGGAATTCCGATCGAGAGACCCATACAGCCTCCACTACGGCAGCTTAATTGAAAAGGCGCTAACAAACGATAAATATTGCGACGCATCTCTTCTCACATCTAATGAGCAGACAATAGGAGGAGAGGCAAAGACTGGCTATAAAACGGGGCCTGCGTCTCATCAAGAAAGGCGCATAATTTCAGTTTTCCATCACTCTATGCTAATTTTTTTTAAATCGGTCCAATTTATCGGTTTATTTTACAAAGTCTTCGTTCTCACCATTCTATCTATTCTTACGAAACCAAACAATTACTGCAATGCCATCCAAGTGGTGCAACGTACGTCTGTCTCTTCTCTGAGTGGCGGCGATGGTCGATGCATCGCCCATCTCCTCAGCCAGGGCAGAAAAGGAATGAGATCGCTGCAATTCACCTTTTTACTTCTTCAAATAGTAGAAAACAGCTGGAACATGCAAAAATGTCACAGACACAATAGAAGGGGGCTTAGACGTAGTCAGCACTCGGTGGCTACTTCCCCTTCCCTTCTCATAATACGTAATCTCATCGAAGGGTTATTATTCAAGCGAGGGAAAGGGCGGAATCGGGAGACTCCAGAGAGGGAGTGGAAGTGGGAGAGAAGGGAGAGGAGAGAGACACAAAGAGGCGTCTGCACTAATAAATATACGTTGTGAGGAATACCGAATCAGATTCATCCTCACTCAACAAGGAGAGATGCACTAAGGGAGCAGCAGCTACAATTGAGCAAGTAGTCACTCCTAGCCAGGAAACACCACGGACTACAATTGAAGCTCAGAATGAAGTCTAAGATATGCAAAATAGATCTTTTGAATTTGTGTGAATTGAATTGTGGTTGAAACAGTCATTGTAAAATACTGGAACAGATAATACGATGACTCAAGAGACTCAAGGGAAAATTCTAGGTAGAGAACCAAAGGAATACAAATTCTGATAACAATTGAAAATTCACATTCACCGTTTGTTTCGAGTGTTTCTTGAATCGTGTGACAACGGGTGGATCTGCCACCACTTTGCTGCTCGAAGGGGGCGTGGCCTGCAGTGAAGGGGGCGTGGCTTGGCAGACTCCCAACGACGAAGACGACCCGCCGTTCGCGATGAGGAGAGAAGAGAGTGAGGAGGAACGGGAGCGACAGGCGAACTGAGAAGGGAGATAAGCAATCTATCGAGAGTGGGCCATGATGGAAGGAAGACACTGACTGTACGAAAGACAAGAGAGATATTCAAATGAGACCCGTCAATGGTCTATTTCACTAATCGGATTTCGATGACAGAAAGCGTAACGGAAGCGCGCCCAGAAGAAATCGCATTCGCAACGCATCGATGCGTCTTTTTTTAGATTTCTTTTGTTTAGGGAGTACTTTACGATTTTATTTTTAGAATGGAGAATCATCCCCACCTCAAGATGAGAGACGTCGATCTGGTAGAGATGCGTGCGCTGTGCACAATCGGGTCTGCAAAGGAGTCTTGAGTCACATCAGATTGTCGTTCAAGGCAAATAGCAAAGAAAAAGGAAGAAAACCTGAGTGTCAAAAGGGGTTTGGGTTCCCCAACTGATATGTTCCGCTCACCTATTGCAATTCCCATGGAGCCATGCCCAGTCTGCGTCGTGAGATGGGGCTCGCAAGGAGATGTTGCCTGAGTGAGACACAATAAACAAAGATCATCAAAAGATAAAATTGAGTGTCTCCTCATACCGGCGGGTGCGTGATCCGACAGTTGCAGCACTAGTCTCTGCCATCGGAGGTACCTGCAGTGAGTGCGTTCTCACTGTCAAATTGTTTTCACACCTTTCTTGTACTACCACCCTCTAAGTGACAGACAAAACACGACGAAAAGAAAAATAGTGAAGAATCTCTTGTTCGAAAACCTTCCTCGTTTCCAGAGCCCCGTCTATTCAGAAGGACAGAGACACTAATAGAATATTCATTCTCTATTGAAGCTCTGCCGAATGTGGTTAGCAATTTCGTACAATAATGCAATACACCAAGCGATGGGACCATATTTTCGCTGGAATAACAATTCAACAGGAGAGACACTAAGACGAGATACAGGACATTATAATGTTATTATTCCATAGCAACAGCTCTCTTTCTTTTGAGGCGTCGAAAGTGTATACAACCATGTTTAGTGAGCAACTCACGTGAGATCGAGTAGATGCATCACTGGAAGCTGGTTTCTGATGGATGATTGATTGGAGTACACGAGGAGGAAGTCGTCGAACACCTCAAAGAAGCAATGGCTAAAGAAGACAATCTGAACACAAGTGTACCTCGAGAGTCTTGACCATGTACTCCTGAGCGGGCGGAGTTCCTTTCGTTGAACGGGCCTCACTCTTCCCACAAGAATGCCCTGAACAGAGTCACGATTAATGATATGATTTTTAATACACAATGTCTAGATGCTCTAAATTCCCTCAATGAGAGGAAGTAAATGGGGAAGTAAAGCCATCTGGCGGTCTTGGTCTTACACAAACACTCCGGTAATTGAGACTACAATGGAAGCGTCGCAAAATATTTGGGCTCGCTTCTTTCTCACAGAGGAACCACATTTCCTAATGAAGAAGAGAGGGAGAGCTCGTTGATTACTCAATTGCAGAATGGAACACAAAGCAGAGACACAGGAATAGTGTGGCACTATAGAATAAATAGTGGAGAAAGGACTGACCTGCTAATGGAATGACGAGACACTTGGAATAATCGAGTGAGAAGAAGAGATAGAGGACATTGCGAGAGACAAACGCCGATGTGAACACTCCTGGAATTTGATACGACAGTTGGCGATATCGTCATCAACAAAAATGATTAATCTCTCCTACAAATGGCTTCTGCCCAGTAACTAATAATTTATTGTAGTAGCAGCAATAACTACCCTTCTCCCGTGTCAGGCCGCACGGGCGAGATTTATAGGCAATCTGGAGACTTCGATTCAGAGGTCGTTTTCGAGTTTGAGATCTATTCGAAAACTCAAAACTGGGGAAGAATGAAGATAATAAGGTAGATCATAGCTGACCCTCGCTATTGCATGGCTTCGTAGTCACTGTCAATTTGCTTCCTTTGCAACCTGCGTTGAGAAAATTGGCGACGTGGAATAACTCAATCGACGTAGTCTGTAATGCTATCATTCTATAGATGCTTGGAATAGGACTAATTAGCAATCTGAACAATAAATTTAACAAAAATATACTTGGTGCACAGTAGCTAGCAAAATGAGCCGAACCTCTCCAGCGACGATTCCAATCTTGTGGGTCAGAAGGATTGGACCTTTTTCATCGCGAGTGAGCAGAACACGCTTGTGAGACCGGGAAGGATTTTATTTATCGGAATCCAGACAATTGTTCATGCAAAACTCGTATGGATAACTCCCTATAGAATGTATTCGCTAATAGACATGCAAAACAGTTTGTTGTTTCCGTCAACTCACTCGTGTCTGATTCCCGTCCCGTGGATATCTCCCAGTTGCATCTCCTTCCTCGGAATGTCGATGGTCGCTCTCGTCACGAAGTACTCCCCGTTAGGGCCATTCTGCAATTCGAAAATATTAGGTACATCGGCGGTAACAGTGCGAGATTACATAGTCATAACTATTTCGTCTCACTTGAAAAACGATGGCGAGTGCATCGTCGTCGATGAAGAGAGCATCGAAAACCTAAGATTCACATTTCAAAATCGCATTTCCGGACGGATGCGCGGATTTAATCATTGTTATCATAGATAAATCGCTTCTTCATAATTTCGAAAATCTATTGTTTGTCATTCGCAAGTTTTCTAAAAGCTTAGTCATATCAGCCTGTAAGACTTTAAAAATTTTATAAAAAATAATGTACCTGTAATTTCTCGTATCTCCCATACAATTCTGGCAGCTGCACTACGTGGATGTCCCTGTGCTCGTCGTAGAGAAAGAAAGCCCTCTGGTTCTGTCTGCAGATGGACGAATCCTCATCTCTCTTCCCATGAATTGCCATCCATTGGTCATCTTTACAACACGTACTTGAACACGACCCTTCCTGGTCTGGAAACTGCGAGGATTCTGGATGGAGTGTCCAAACCAGCTAGCGAAGCACGATCCTGATTGTCAATATAATTTTTTTTTCATCAATAGCCTAAATGACTTACTTGCACTATTGTACTCGTATCGGTGGAGATCATCTGCAATGGGAAAGTGCATTCATCTCATCTCTTGGGAATGAGTGATACATACCAGAATCCTAGTGAGAATCTCAGCGATTTGCGCCATTCGAAGGCAAGAAAGGGACAACTGCCGATTGAGGAAGTACTATCGACATCCAATTCAGACTGGGTCCAGGAAGAGGAGAGAGACAATGGGGAGAGGAGAGAGACAGAGAAAAAGAGCGACGAGAGAGTGTGCTATTCGAGGAGAGCGGAGGATCAATCGGCCGAGGGCCCTTGTACACAGCTATCATTGTGAATGCAGCGTGAATGGTTTGCAGATAGCATGGGAAGAAATCATCAAACAAGGAGCAGTTTCCGGCGTTCTCGTGAGAAGATTCATCAGAAATACGAATTCCAACTTTCCATTGAGCTCATCCACAATTTGTGAAATTTAACTATTTGAATCGGAATTCGAGAAAGAACAGGCGGGAACAAACGAAAACATGTCACGGTTGTTATCATTCAGTGGACTGCCATCAAAAGAAAGACAAGAAAAGACGAACAGTCGGGACTCGAGAGTACGAAGGGAAAAGAAGCACCGAGGGAGGGACTGATCTGATAGGGATGGCGCCGTGACGGAAGAAGGAGAGAGCATGTGGAACTGAGAGGGACGAGGGAGCTTCAGGGTGAAGGTTATCACAGAGTGATTAGTCAGCCTCTCTCTCTCTCTCTCTCTCTCTCTCTCTCTCTTTCTCTCTCTCTCTCTCTCTCTCGACCATGAGAGGGCGGAATGTCTCTGAGTCATTCCTCAGAGCCATACAAATAGCCGCGAATTGCTCTCGAATGATACGCAGGAAGGTCGTTGTTCTCTGCAGAGAAAAGGGCAGTTGATAGCAGACTCAGAGGAGAAGAAGATGCACTTTTAGCAGCCAAATTTGAAGTCGTACAATCAAAATCGAGGTGATGAAATGATGACTGGATAAGAGTCTTGCTAATCCAAAACAGGCACGAAGCGGTTCTCAGCTGCTCTGATTCACAAGATGTCGAGAGAAAGCAAAAAAGAATATAGTTTTGAAATAACATATTTATCGATGTGTACAGACGGATCGGACCCGGCGATATGAGTTGGTCACAACAGAAAAGAGGGGAAATTGAGTAGTCGATAATTCTGAGCATCAGTTGGTAGACGAATGAATGAGCAGGGAATCACAACAGTGCAGGGTCTTGTTTATTACTATCACAATCTAGGGAATTCTAAAGTCACGGCTAAAGCTCTGTCCAGTAATTTGGGGGCGTGCTAAGGTTGGAGACTATTCTGGCTCGCTGTATAATGACTAAGGAGAGATGACGCGGCGTTCGAATCAACGAAAATGAGCTGGCAGAGTGTGGAAAAGTTCGTTATAGTGATTGTCCCATCGTGGACGTCATCTTCCTCTCGTCGTCTTCTCAGATGAGTCTGCACTGCTGTTGAGCAGCAGCCAGGAGCAAGTAGACGAATCGATACTGTTCCACACTCTTCACGAGGGCCATTCGTTGAGCACGAAGACGATGGAGGAGAGGAGAAAGCTCGCACTGCTGCAAGGGGAGAACTGAGAATGTGTGAATTCGAGACTAAGACTGTCAGATTAACTTGTGCTACGATCTTTATGAATCTGATTTTTTGTATAGAATAAGTTTGAATTCGTATGCATACAATATTGTGCTGTTGATGCAGCAATGCGACCTCCGCCAGAAGGAATGTCCCGGACTCGTGAGACCCTGATATATTCATACACGTCGTACATCCTCGTGCATTTTTATAATCATAAATGAAGAAATCAAACAAAACTCTCCCTCTGCACTCACCTGTGAAGCAGGTGATCATGAGTGGGGGAGTGGGAATCACAGCGGGTGCCACCGAGAGCGAGAGGAGAGGAGCTGCACCTGCCAGAGGACCCGGAGAGGGAGGAGCACCCGAGTCAGCTGAGGAGGAGGACGAACTGAAAGGATGCAAAGTGAACATGTTAGGAATTATGGGATAGTGATGAAGCTATTGAATGAAAATTTCGCTACTTTTGTGCCGTACCTCGATGCGGCAGAGTGAACACTCGAACTGGTAGCGGAACTGAGTCTTCTCTTCCATTCCACTGATTGAGATCGAATGCGATTGGAGACATCAGCAAGGGTCTGCAGAGAAGTGATGAGAATGGGAGAGATTAAATGTAAATGAAATCTATGCTGCTCACCCTGGGTCCACTCCTGCTGCTGCTCCTCTTACTTGTCCTTGATGCTGCTCCCTTATCGCGAGAACTGCAAGAGAAACAGTAGGAATTTAATTAGATCGTTATTCTCCTTGCTCTAACCAACAAGAAAAACGATTTCCAGTTTCACTTACCGGCTTTCCTCTACCAATCGTTCCGCTCTCTTCTCGCTTTCAACGTGTCGTTGAACGCATCGGACGGAGTCCATGAAAGCTAAAAGGTATCGTTCAATCAGTAAGTCATATCGAATAACTAATTTCTCGCAAATGATAATATGCATGAAAGAGAGTAGAGATATCCTCACCCAGTACTTCTCTCTCGTCATCGGGACATCCTCCCGTAGGCCAGTTAGCGAATCTCATGTGGAAGACTGTTCGTCGCTCGCCCGAAGAACGACAACGAAGTTCCAGAGTCGTTGTGACCTGCAATTAGAAACATTGAATGGTGTGACCACCACACGGAAAATCCAAGTGCTTTTCCGAGAGAATCATTCTGAATCACTCCGGTACCTCGTTCTTGGTTGTAGTAACACTCTTGAACTTGACGACGACTTCCTTCGTCTCCACCTTCGATGCAGTTGTTAGTGGCCAGTAGATGGGATTATTGGAAGCACCGTCCAACTGAAATCGAGGTCATCCAATCCCATGATTTTCGTTATTCTCCATGGTATATCTTTTAGAGTAATTGGTTTTTATCAAAGTTATTTTTAAAAATACTTTTGACTCCACTGTTCTACAATTTCTATGAGCACAATTGCGACGTTGGGTGCCCACGCAGTGATTTCTTGGATACTTACCGTAACCTCGCTGAGTGAGACTATCACTCGCACGTCCTTCTGCCAGACTGCAGACCAGAAGTCGTCCATCGTATCTCTCAATGGAGCTTGTGCGAGGATGAATGAATGACGACGGGGGCCAACGGTGATCTGAAAGAGATCTTGATCTGTGATAAATTTCTGTAGATTGTGACGGTTCCAATAGATAATTCCATTAACTCACCTCAACATGGCTAGCGTTCACATATCCGTATGGATTGTTCTTCGTTGGTCTCAGAGTGACTCGCGAGTCCTCGTATGGAACGATGGCCCTCGTTCGATTGCGACACTGTGTAGGGATTATCAGAGTCAATAGCTGGTTCCCTTGAGACGCCTGACCCCTCTCTAGAATGTAGAGTGATGTGACGGTAGCAGTACCTGGTTCTCTGGTCTCATGCTTGTGCTGGTTCCAGCCGATACTCGACGGGCAGGGATCTTAGCGAACTCGGCACGCAATTGATCGAGGGGAAGGGCGAGGGAGGAGGCCACCTTCGCTGCCTGTAGAGATTAAAGATCAATACTAATTGTTGATTTTGTTTCCAAAAAACTATGAAAGATGTGGGAGTGATCGTGATGGTGCATCTAGAAGTTGGACTTGTGATGGAGCGATAAAAATTGGTTTACCAACCTGCTGTTCGTCCTCTTCTCTCACATCCCGTTGTACTCCTGCAGCAGAAGAGGCGACGGAAGAGACAGTCATCGCAGCTGGACGAGATCCCACTGGACGATATTGCAATTTTTTCGAATAATATGTCAATGTGAGAGCTGCATGAATCTTTGCCGTGTTTAAATTTTGAAGACATTTCTTTAAAAAGTGATGAAAGAAAAATAGACAAAAATTTGTGATAGCTATCAATAAAATGGCAGAATAGCTGTATAACTCACATCGTGGCACGACTTCGGGAGACTTCACTCTGTTGTGCTGACGGTCGGACAAGGCGCGATTGATGCGCAGCGAGTCCTGAGGGAATATCAATTAGAGTAAAAAAGAGTGAAATCCGAAAGTACTGACCATTAATCGAGTGCTATCAATATCACTATCTAGTATTGCGTCGTTCATGCCCGAAAACACTATGATTAAGGTAAAATTCTAGCACATCACCCTTCAATGATGACAAATAACGAAAATGCGTCATTTGTGCGCAAGTTGCAAGATTATTCAAAGAGAGGACAATTCATTCGTGAGCACAATTCGAACTACACTCTAATCCGTTCAGAGAGCGGCAAGAGACGAGGAAGGAATGTGTGGACAAGCGGTCAAGTGGGAAGGGAAGGCAGACAGGGAAGGAATCAGACGGAGAAGTTCACTGTCATTACGGACTACCTTTCATGTCCTCTTATGTGTCAGAACTACATGATAGAAGCAAAGCAACAAAGGGGAATATCGACACAGTGATAATATTTTAGACTATAGAACTTTATGAGCAACAGGGAAAAGAAAACGTAGGAGAAGTGATAAGAACGAGGGCGCGCCTTCTGCCCATTGGAAGTGATAATGAGAGGAGAAGGGAGGAAGAGTCAGTGGACATCGAATGGAAAGACAAGGTCGAATGACCAGGAAGGAACTTGCAGAGATGACAACAGAGGGATGCAGGGTCGGTCACAGTTTCATTTTGAGAAACACGAACTGTGAAAGAATTCTCTGCTATTTGAACATAGAATTGGAAGGCGAATCGCAACAGGGAAGTGAAGAGACCATGCATAAATTATGCATGTAACATGATCTATTCGAAATTATAATAAGTCTTTGTTATTGTGGCTTGCCCAAAAAGTTGCGATATGGAAGTATGGCCCCAGATTAAAATATGGAAGTGATTTCTCGGAAAAAGCGTGGCTTCGTTCATGAAGTGATGGTATTCGGTCAAGCTGCGCGTCGTCGGGGACAAACAGAGCACGCGAATGAGTCGAGAGAAAGTGAGATGAAGAGGAGACTGGTGATTAGGAGACGAGACGAAGCCATCTATCACCACCCCACTAATAGTTGATCCCCATTAGGAGAGTAAGGTGACTGAAACGGTCTATGCTGGGCGGATCACTGTCGTTAGTGCAAGAAGTGACTGGAGAACTAATCGAATCACACGGGTCAAATCAGCGGAATGAACAAACTCCTGTACGAAACTGACCATTTCTCCTCTCTTCCGGGCGAAACTCGACGAGCGAAAGAAAACAATCGGATTATCACTGTATCAACTAGCACCCTGTGGGCAGATCGGATTTCCTGTTTTTAACGGGAGAGAAGGAGGAGGAGGAGGAGGAGGAGGAGAGAGAGAGAGAGAGAGAGAGAGAGAGAGAGAGAGAGAGAGAGAGAGAGAGAGAGAGAGAGAGAGAGAGAGCCCCACCCTCCAGCCCATCCTCGTGCTTGTACGTTTCCGGAATAGATGAGTTGGACCTCCTAGGGAAAGAAGAGAGGGAGAGAGTAACGAAAGAACAAAGCAATGCAAAATTTAGAGATCATCCTTTGCAGTGAAGTGGCGGACTTTATCTAGGTTAGGACTTGACTTAATCTGACCTATTCCCAATCGCAATTGAGGCATCAGCTCAATCTACAGTAGTATGGGCGAGTGTCGCCCATCAGGATGGGATGGTAAATTCCATCGGCAAACTCTCGTGCTAGTGGTAGTAAAACAGCGGGGATTCAGGTGGAAAACATTCGAGTTGCGGGCAAACATTTCGGTCGATTGCCGAGTGTATTCTATTCCAGAATAACAGGCTAGCAAGTACACACGTGAGTAAGAGTTTTGAAATTCTCGGTGAGTTCACCGGTTCAACAGCTAATAAGAATGGAATCGAAAGAAAGTAGACATTTGTACAGTGTTCTACCCAAACCTACTAAAATTCGACGGTAGAGGAATGAAGTTGACCGTTTAGCGCATCAATTTGTGACCAGTTTGGGCGTTAAGAATCGAAGAAAAAGAAGAAGTATTAAATCGAGAGTTCAATTCGAGAAGAGTCAATAGCGAAAAAGCTAAGCGGGCGCTATTGGCAGAGTGAATCGACTTGAGACTCTCAATAAACTCTCCCCTTCTTCCTCCGATTACCTATCTCTTCTCGCCATCGGCCCCCCGAGCAAACACGAACTAAAATTAGTGAATTCACGGCCTTGGAGCGTTCTCGAGACACAGGAAAAGTCGCACCCCGTGGTTATGAAACGAGAAGAAGAAGAGGAAGAAAAGAGGGAATTCCTTCGGACTATAGCTCTATAGCTGGCGAAAGTTCAGGCACCATTGAGGGTGGAACAGTCATGGGGAGGAGGGTGATTGAATGGATACTTCCTCCTCCCATTGGAACTTCTCGTGAGGGAGGGGGCGATCGAGATGACACAGGGGGAGTCTTCCTACTGCAGGATGAATCACAGAGTAACAGGGAAGAAAAGAGGAGAGCAATCCACATTTGATGAGGCTCAAAATGCTTCAAATCAAAGTGCCTATTATCCGAGAAATTTCACGTTTTAGAGGTTTTCACAAGAAGCGAAAGTGTGCTGGTTCGTGACAACAACACAAGTTTCGGTCAAGAACCATGAATGGAAGGATCTCGCTCTCTTTATTTCCCATACTATTCCATCCTATCCGAAATGCGAGAGAGCACAGATATGGAACAAAAAGAGTGAGAATTTCTTTCAAAGAGGATTCGAGATTAATGCAATCGGGATGTGATGAAAGAAGTCGTCACTCTCACTTTTACTGCATGAGGATTGGATGGACAAGAGGACCTTGAGAGTGGACTAACCCAGATCAGTAATTTGAATGGGAAGAGAACTAAGTACATACTAAAGCTCCAATTAGCTGGGAAATCAACTCTATTCAGTATGATACACCATAAATGGACTACGGTTCAAGGAAAGAGCCAGTAGAGTTTGCTAACTTCGAAATATGGTTAATTGCAAATTTTTCATACTTTTAGATAGAGGAGAAGCGAGAAAGTGTGGGAAGAGAGGAGGCAAATAGTGTTCTCTACTGCCTAATGATGGCCACCAACTGGTAGGATGGAGAGATTAGTCGGACAAGGCAAACGGTTCCGGTCTTTTTCGCTGATTGGACGCAGTACTATGAATATGCAAGGATGGAAAGAATGGATACTACTGCTCTTGTAGAAAAAAGTGATTGAAATGGAAGAGCTTTGAGGAGTATGAGTGACGCAAGATGGGACAAAAACGCGGGCGGGAGTACCGGTTGATGGAAAGAGCTAGAGAACGAAGTAACGCAGTCCATGCACTCCTGACTAGACAGGGCAGAATATGGACAATGAGGAGTAGAGATGATTGTTCTGCCCGAATATTCGATGACTCCAATTCGCAATTATTCGCAAGTCAGAAGAGCGAGGAGTTATGAAAGAATAGGTAGATAGAGAGCGAGTGTCGCATTAGCGGATGCCTCTATCAACAGACCGAATTAGAGAGTGACTCTCCCCAATCTACATTGACTCTCGAGAGTAAGATAAGTAAGAAGAAATGGGAATGGATGGAGTGAGAATGGAGGAATTATAGGGAACACTCACTACATGGCCATTGGAGGAACGGAAGTTGTAGTCGGTCGTGTCTTTCTGCAATGCATAACGGATGATATTGGACGTTTTGAATCTTCTGAAGGGTTTTCTTTAGCCAATCAATCAGGGAAATTCACCGATCCGGATGAAATTGCACGATGAGCTGCCATTAGATTTGGAGTGGATTGGAAGTACGGAGAGTCGATTATCTGAATCTGAGCGCCCTTCCGATCGTCCCAGAAATTTGAGATAGGAAGAAAATATAATATATTTGGCCTAGTTTGAGCATGCGTTTATCTAATTTTTGAGCATGTAATCGCTTAAATGAAAATGTTTGATGGCATACCTCAGTGAGTCGTGGTACAGCCGCGGGTGGTCTTCTCCTCGCATCGTGAATTCCGAGAACACGCATCTCGGGAGAAGATCCCATCGTCTGGAATGGAAATGAAGGATCACTCAGTTTGCACTGGTAAGTGTGATAATACGTAGATACTGTTAGTTCGGGAAGAAACCTATGTTTTTGAATGCACATTGTCTCTGTCCTAAGAAATTCATGAAATGTGAACATATATTATTCTCAAAAATTGCGTTAATAATAGTGTCCATGCCATACCATTCTGGGAGGTTCAGCACTGGCGATCTCCCGTTGTCCCACGTCCAGTTCGCTGCTGGAATTCACTATATTTCACAGTGTTATTCCCATTCTTTAGTTCGGTTCCATTACCAATCCGAGAATATGAGTGGAGTTAAGATCATCAATAATTGGAAAAAAATATAAGAGAAGGAGGATTCAAACCGAGTGAGTGGTGTCATGTTCGAGGATCCGCTCTCGGAAGTAGTAGGGGCAGCTGAAGTTGAAGGATTCCACATCTGAGCCTGGAAAACATTCAACTCGAAAAAAGGGATGCTCTGAAAACGAACGCGTTCTGACTGAAAGAAGATAATATGAAATGGAGAACAATCATTTCCTAGAGAGTATGAATTACTGATTGGTAGCATACGAACTGGAAATGTTTCCAATCCTAACGAGAACATGAAGGGCGAGTATCATTCACTTTGTGATAGACAATGGTATGCTGTTCATTCCTATCAGTTCATCGACATTCTGAGAAAGAGCAAAGATCCAACTAACAAGCGACTCAAATGAGCTATTGTCTCAAGGCATGCGATAAATAAAGGAGAGAATACATTGTCGATGCATCCCCGTACCTGTGCTCCTCCTCCTGCTCCTCCTCCCACATTCGAGTACTGCATTGAAGTGCATACTCCAGTGGAAGACGCACGTTGCCGATTGTCGATGTGCACTGAGAATTTAAAAGTAAACCGAATCTCTTGGATAAAGAAAAAGACTCCGAGTACCCTGTGCGGCGTGATGATTGAATGAGACGGAAGAGAGGGGATGTTTGGCCTTCCACGAGTTCTCCACTCTCACCATATCCATCATCGAAGTCGCTCCACGAGGAATGAAGAGAGACGACTGAGACCTACAAATATACGATGGAATTTCGTCGATTGCAAAAAGGAAATTTTAAGGATTGATTCATTCAAGAAAGTCCATTAACCTCGCAGCGCTGATTGACAGTTGATGGACATCGTTGGTGGATTGGGCGAGATGGAAGGAGGAAGAGGCATGGGGAACGGGAGTTTTTATGCCTCCCTGTAAATGCATTACGGATATGATACGCTCCTTTTCAGCTCTATATTTGTAAAGCATTGCGATAATTCAGCTTACCTGTAATTTGGCGAATTCAACGGGAGCTCGATTCATTTCGATCGCTTTGCTCATCGCATGACCAGCCTGAATATTTTATTTAGATAATCACCTTTACCAGTTAAACTAGCCGAAATTTAGCTTTCCGCTTTCCTAGAACACGCAATGCTAGTAACGAAATGAATAGATGGGGATGGAGTTGCCTTACCTGCCATTGCAGCACCATCGCTACGTAGCGAGACCACTCTGCCGATTCCTGAAGTGAACCTTTGACTATGCTTCTCCTATATTTAGCCCAGTCGATCAATTTTGAGAAGAATAAGAATGAGAGTACTTCTTTCTTCTCATCTCCACTCACCAGTGTGTACTCCACCGTTCGATCATCGAGTAACTTGATCAGCAGATGTCTCTTTCTCGCTGCGATCTCACGGATATCGTGCCACCTGAAAGCACTATCTCATATTAATGTGCATTGAATATGACAATCGAATCGGTAGCGGATAAAAAGGATAGCGTACATGTATTTGATGGGTGCGCCGTAGGATCCTCTGACGATGATTCCATGGGGTGCGTAGCCAACCTTCACCTCGGATGAATCCTCGTCCTGCAAGGATTGCGGTTTGCCGGAATTAATTTTTTAAATTGTACATTGATTTAATTTTACATCCTCGTTTTTTTAGCACTCTTCATATTAGCTTACCTTGGCCTTGAAGTACTCCTCTCCGTATCCTTCAGACTGAATCGCATCCGTTATGTACAGGACTGCCGCAGTGTCACGAGTGCAGTGACCCTGCGAATCGATAAATCACTGCATGCATTCAGATTGCGTCTGCTACTATATCAGAAAAGACACAGACAATCGATTGATCATTGAAAGTATAGAATATTGACGTACCCTCATGCTAGCGTATGCCATGAGAACTTTCTGCAGTTGGTCACCAAGCAGATGCGCTGAACGACAGATCTCCTGCAAAGAAATACTGTTGACGGAAACGTATACGGTAGCCTACTTTAGGAATATTCATGCATTATAAAACGATCAAATTGAAATTCTAAGGGAACATGAACAAACCGGAAGATTCGGAAAAGTTGTATCACAGTGAGAAATACGTGTCTTACCTTAGGCAGGAGAGGAATACTCTGCAGGAAGTCAATTGTATGCGTCGAGGGGTCGAAGTCGCCGTATTCCACTGAAATGGGTGCGTATCAGACTTATTATCTTCAAAAGGGACTTTGAAGGTGTGGATGAGCATCAACGGCTGCCCAATATCTTATCATCAATCTCACAATCTTCAATACTTCAAGAGAGGAATGGCCTTACCCTGTAGTGAGTATGCAGCGAGTGTGATATTCTTCTCCAGATCGACAGTCATTCTTCCCTCGATTATCTCCAGCTTCATCATCAGGAAATAGTACGACCTGAAATGACAACCAATGAATCCTTATTTTTTTTGCAGAAATATTATCTTTTGCCCTTCAGACCAACACAATGTATGTGAGGGAATTTACAATTTAGCTGATCGATGAAGGAAAATGAAATATCACAACCTCTAGAGCGTTCAGAATTTAGGGATAGACCAATCGCTATCATAATTTCAAATTACAACTGACCGCGCCATGTGATCCGTGAGTGAGAAAGTGTTCGGAGTGTGGTACAAAACGGCCAGTTGAACCTTAAGAAATTCCCAGTACGCGCAGATATACCATCCGAGTATGGGCTTCTATGTTGTCCTCGAGACTTTCTCACCTTATTTTCCCATGGTTTACACGCCCATTTGTCCAATTGTCGCCGCAGTGGCTTGTCTAGTTCCACCCATCTGCAATTTATTTGCTTTGCTTGCGACGGTCTAAGTAACTTATTTCAGAAATAACTCATATTGGAAAAACAGTTCGCTGAAAGGAAGAATCGTAGATAATATTTCAGACGAGCTTGATTCCCATTTACCTCATTCTCTTCTCATCGGGGTCGTTTGTTCGCATTTGAAAACGCAATCCGAACATCTCGATCTGAATTCCATCCATTTCAACCAAATGAACAACAATTTATTAATTTAGAAAGCATTTAAAAAATAAGAGAGATAGAAATTATTGTAATAGTGTTGTCATATCCACAAAATATTTTCATGCTCATACCTAAATCCCTTTCTATATCGTTATTCGAATATTTTTATTGTTATTCATAATCTCACCTGGCCCAACTGCATCTTGTGGCTGATGTACTGCAGACATTGGACTGCCGTAGAAGGAGTAGTCAGAGTGCACTGATATGAGATGGAATTATTTATGAACAGGTGGATAATGATATACCACATTCTTCAATGCTTAGAATTGTATCGAAAAGTGTACTGACTACACAAGAGAGTGCCATAATTTACCATATTTTCTTTCAACAATAAGAGTAAATCATTTCCTAAGAGCCCTATTTCCCCAATAGACCGTCTTACCTGAATGAATGCAGTGTCTCCGACACAGACAGTGAGCACGTAGATGTCCTCAAGTAGAAGGTTTCAATTATTTCAATACATTTCAAGTCTGTTCTAGATTTAAAATTGAATATTTACTACAATGCTCATAATATTAGCTAACTATGATCTCTGGGAGAAGGCAGTCTCACCTGGCTGAGATCGTAGCAGCCGCTCTTCTTGCCCAGTCTCAATTTGTGTGGGAACGACTGCATTTCTCACGGATCTTCAGTCTTCCTCAGTTGCTAAATCATGAATCTGCAATGAAAAATGGTTGAAAATGAAGAAATAAAGGAAAAATCGAGCAGTGACACGGCCGCATGACACATTGCTTCGCTCTTTAGGCTGTTTCTCCCCGAGAAGCGAAGAACGACACAAACTAATAGAATAGAAAATACTGTCGAAGAGGGAGAAAGAGGCTGTTAGTGTGATTCAATCAATGGGAGAAAGTGCGAGTTGAGTTGAACGTACGCAATAGCAAAAAAAATAAAAGTAAACTCGATAGAATGGGATCTTTCTTCTCAGACCCTTCATATGACTAAGGTTTCTCGGGGCGCTGCATCATAAGTGGTCAACAATCGATCAATCGCCTCCTTTTCTCTCGCTATTGATATCACCCACCGTTCTCTTTCCCTTCACTGATGACAAACAATAGCTGAATCATAGTGATATTTGGAAAGCCTTCAGTTAGTTCATAATTCAGACTCATTCAGCAATCGCATAAAGAATGTAGTTGGTTGCAATGGAAGGGTCTAGGGATGACTATGCCAACAGACAGGAAGGAATATTGGTGAGTGTCCCCTCGAGGCTACATGACACATCTGAAAGAGTGAATCAGTGCGGGAATGCATGCAAGTGTTTGCCATCGAGAGTCTTATCCAAAGTACGGGCAGATCAAACACGAGGAGGTCGGTGATAAAAGAGAGGAGGAAGAAGAAGATGGACGAAGGAGTGACCAAACAGTACTACTCAAGACAGACCATCCACACATGAATGGTCGAGTCGTTGTGATGCATGCTTATTCAAGTATACGCTATGGAAGACGCACACTGATACCGCGGCAATGGAATAACGCAAAATATCAAACAATACGAGGTATTGAAGTATTCCCGAAGAGTTGGAGAAGACAATGAGAGTAACAATGGACGATTCGCGCACGATTCGTTGCAACGAATGTTCAAGAACATGAATCACATGCACCTCTCTGATAAGCCATTCACTCCTCAAAACCAGAGAAAGATAAGAGAGGAATGTTGCAGCTCATCGATCGGTGCGCAAATGCAGTAGATCAACTAGTGAATGATAGAGTATGGGGAATGAAGAGAGACGAGAGAAAGAGAGGAAGAAAGGGATAGAGAGAGGATTCCAATGAGACGCAGACCCGAAAGTGACCTTGTTGCAGGGGGACAAGGTTGTCTCGATAAGGAAATGGCTGAGTGAAAGGAAGAGAGAGTGGGAAGATTGGAGAGAGGAGAGAGAAAGAGAGGAAGGAGAGAGATAGCAGTGATCTGAGAGAGGGAGAAGGATAGCAGGGGAGATGCGCATCTACAACATGTTTTACGTGAGAGCGCGCTCCCAAATATTTGAGATATCGGCTAGGCCAGTGATAAACGGATGAAAGAGAAAGAGGCAAAGTATAGTCACATAGTAAGTACACCATTCATTTTTGTGAAGCTGCACAATGGGCTGAATGTTCATTTTCTAGGATCAGTGATATTTTTTCATTTGCAAGATAGCTTTTATTTTTTCCATCTGAAGAGCAAGGTAATTCAGCGGAATTTCGCATACTGGTGAAATTTCTTCACTAAAGCTAAGGCACTAAGGCAATCGAAGGAAAAAATGGTGATTCGATAGAGGAATGTTATTTGTCACAGCTGTACTTCTCGGAAATAGCATAAGAGCCGATTGATCTACAAGAACTACAAGGAAGCGATTGGATCGTTCCCTTCCATCGACTCTTCATTTTGCTGTCTCTCTCTGATGTCTAATCGAAGAGAGATCACACGAAAGTGAGAGAGTCCCATTCCCTCTCGCGACTAATTGGTATTCGTTAGTGTGAGAGATTTGAGAGGGAGATTGAAGAGGAATGAGGGAGGGAGGGAGTATTACGGAGTGAGCGAGAGGCGATGGTGAATACGAATCAGGACGAATTAGTTCCGGAAAGAAAGATTAATGAATAAACGTATTCAATAACAATTTTTTCACGTGAAAACAATTAGAAAATAGAATTAGCACTGTTGTTATCTCGCAGACACGGAATCTGATGGTGAGGTCGAACCTCCCTCTCGATTAATGATCTGGAACTAAACCGCCTCGATCTCTCGTGAACGTGTGCATTGTTTGTGAGTGTCCATCGTGAGGGAGAGAGGGAAGGGCGGACTGTCAATACCAGGGGAGGGAAGGGTCAGCAGTCTTTGCCCAAGGGTATGCACTGAATAATCAGGTAGACAAGAGATGGTATTGGGGACCGTCATTTTTCATTTGCCCTCCTATGGGAAATTGTTGTTCAATTTTCATGTGATATTGATGCAGCCATTAAATCATCGAAGAATCAAAAAGCGGATGGGTCATTGGTGTTGATAGAATCCCATCTTCTGCTTGTCTTCCACGTAGTAGACACTCCGATTCTTCGGCATTTCCACCAGCACGAGACGGATAAGGAAGGAGAATCCAGAGGAACGCTCCGTGCACAACTCCTGCCAGACCATTCAATTGAGTAATCTTTAAACTTGCATTTCGTAGATGTCGAATTTATTTTCCAGTTCAAAAACTGACTTGATTCACGAAAGCAGGGGCAACTTTGTAGCGAGCACATGTCGACTCGCGACAGTTGACATCGAATCTGAATAGAAGAAATTTGACGGGCGAAAGCATTTGGATGACAATTTGTATTGTCATTATTGTACAATGTGCAATTGTCAATGACAACATTTGTATCGCACTATCCTCTCACCTATTTAGAAATCATGGGATGTCTGTTATAAACATAGAGTTCTTGTATTGATAAGAGTGAAGAGCATTAACAGTTCAATCGAATTGTCAATCCTGAGAACGACTCACTGGTAGTAAATTCCATCTTTTCTCACTTCCGTGCGCACGCTCATGAGCTAGAAGGACGTCTATCAATTATTATTACCAATACTCGATATTGATACCTCAACGGGAATCAGATGCCACGGCCCCGGTTGTGGTTCGGCATTTATTGTTGATACCCCAGACCACACCTTTCTCTGAAAAATGTATCTGAAGTATCGATGACACTTGTGCTGTAGAACACCCCATGTTAACGTTTGCAACTTTCTACGATATGAGGTCTGAATTAAACTGACGAAGAAGGTGGGATCTCGGGGGTTCTGCTCTACGAATCGATTGCCCCATATCAGGGCTTGAGCTACTGCGATGAAGAGGAAGTAGGTTAACATCTGTCTCTACTCGACGGAGGGGGCGAATGCTCGTAAAACGAAAGCACAGTGACACTTGAACATTCAAGATTCGCGAGAGCAAAACGTTCGAATACCGATTACCTTGAGAATAAATGGCAGAGTAGACAGATTTGAGTCAATTTGAGGAGGAAAGTTTATTTCTGACAGCAAGAAGTGACCGCCCGTGAAATTCTCGGTAATAGTCTCGGCAGAACGAGGGGTACTCATCTGCCATGATAGCTCAGTTGGGAGAGCGTTAGACTGAAGATCTAAAGGTCGCCGGTTCGATCCCGGCTCGTGGCATCCTTTTGATTCACAATTGTTTTAAAGTAAATAAATGTTTTATTAAACATTACTGAACCGTAAGTTGTGTACTACTCAAAAATATCTCGAGAATGACAATCAAAAAATTGTAAATGTGCTGGAAATCAATAAAACTTGAACATCGTGGTCGTCGGGCGACCAGCGGCTTCTGATTCCTGCAACAATTATGTTGTTATTCATTTTCTACTTCTAATGGCATCGATTACACAAAACCATCGAACGCTTTTTCCAATAAAATGTAACTGACGATCTTCTTCCTCCTCGCGAGTAGTCTCTTCTCCTCCTTCAGCATATCCAACTTCTCCTTCTGTACTTGCTTGTCGAATTCCTCGAGGTTCCGAGTCTGAATCACATTTCATTTTTTTCCACGGCATCAATCAATACGTCCTTCGAGAAAACTATTTCTACAACTGAATTCATAACAGAACTCCGAACTCGAACTCAGAACAGCGGTATTTCAAAATGTAGCGCACATCGAGTTTCTTGCTGACGACGAAACTTCTCGCTTGCTTATTCGTTCCAGTCGGGCGAGAGTACGAAAGGAGAGCAGTCAATCGCTAGAAGTTTCGCATTGTTCGTGAAATTGGTGCACTGCTCACTTCACGAGGCGAGAGGGAGAGTTCCAGCATGAGAATGACCTGCGCCCACTGAAATGATCACTTGAACACATTCTTTTTTTAAAATTTAGCACGCGCCTAAGTAGCCATTACCCTCAACTAATTTCAACTTTGATCTCTGCCTACCTGTCTCTTCCATTCCTTCCTCGTGAGGAAGATGGTCTCGTACGTGCGGGTCATCATGGCAATGAGAAGATTGAACTAGGAATGAATGTCTAAATGTTCCTCCAATCACTTATTCAGTACCTGCAGGATGGACACACACAGCTCGAACATAACGAAGACACCCTTCAAATGAATTTGATGTCAACAATTTCAAATACAGTGATGGTCACCTTTCCGATGTTACGCATGAGATCGACGGGACAAGCAGCCAATTCACGGTAGAGAACCATGAACTCGCCTGGAATTTATCAGTGAATTGCTTTCGATGGTCTGGATTTGTTGATTCGCTTACTGTGATCTTCAAGAACTTCTAGTCTCTTGATACACACATTAACTTACCAGGAGGCTAGAGAGTTATTTGCAAATGATCTAATTGTCATTTATAAACTCATTTTCAGTTTCATTATCTCGTACAAAGCAAAGCAAACTGGCCGATTGTCATAATGAACGTTCGAATGAGTGCGTCTACTGGAGACTGCATTATGTTGTCGAACTCACGACCGATCTGCAGAATGGTATTCAAACAAAATAGGACTTGTTTCCTATCTCTGCCCGCACAGGGATCATCTACGTATCTCTAGCGTTCATTACAACTAATCGATTACAGTATTCCCTTCTGCCTTCAGAATGTCGTTCTCACGTTGGCAGGCAGTGAAGATTATGTAGAAGGCTTCAAGTTGAATTATGCGAAAATAGCAACAAAAAAATTAAGCAAACATTGCGAGAATCCAATGAGGAAAATGGAGTAGATGAGAAGGAATCGGATGATGTCAGTGGCTGGAATTAGAAAAAATCTATACCTATATATAAAGCGCACTGTGACCACGTCTGTCCGGATTGCGAAACAGTTACGAAACGATTATGAAATGGGGAGGGAGAGAGATCGCGCGTCAACAAGTTGTGAAACGAGTGATTGCGAAACCTACTCCGCTAGGACGGGGCCCCCGCTGAAGGCGGGTGGCAGCCGGACTAGTCATTGATAAAATCATCAAGTCAAAATAACCAATGATAGTGTAGATCATCAAGACGAAAGGTCCGATGAACTTGATGGCACGACAGAAGTAAAGGAAGTGAACTGTCGTCTGAAGAATTTAGTATTTACATTTCACTCAAATATAGCAAGAAAATCTAGAGATAAACACCAGGATATAGAAATATGAAAGATGAAGATTGTGCAAATTAGGATTCACCAGAATCACGGAGATGTTGGAGAGGGCATTGTCAATGACGAGGAAGATGTCGCCCTGATTGCAGAGAAGTCTGAATGGAGGAAGTAGAAACAATTAGGCTTCTTCCGTGACCTCATGGGGACGATTGCGAGTACGAGGAAGTAGGAGATCTTGTAGGAGAGCTTCGCGGGGAAGGCATACTGCAGTGATCTTTGATCTTTTGCAACCTACAGGAGTGCTTACGTAGATGTCGAACCACTTCTTCCTTCCGATCCTCTGGATATCCCGTACATCGAGGATGATCTGGATGATGATGAGAGTGACGACTGAAACCTCGCAAACGAGACGAAACTGGAAGAGGAGAAGTAATCTCTCAACCCTAGTGAGAGCAAAGAATTAACTCACGTATCCATGGTAGTACTCGTATCGCTGATATTCGTTGAGGTGGCACATCGTCTGTGTGCGATCTTCAATGCGCATCATTGGTATACAAACATAATCAAGCAAGAACAGACTGAATCGTTCTCCGAATCGACTCTCGTAGAAGTACTTTGAAATGGAATCATTTCGGTATCCATCCAGGTCAATTAATCCCATAGTCAAGTCCTGCAAACACATTCTGTCGTTCAAACTATCATTACATGATGATTCTTGAATTTGACGTAGTTAGCTGCTAAACTTGCCTTCGTGGTCTCTGAGAAAGGTCTCGTCATGAAAGCACAGAAGAAGAAGAAGTAGTAAACAATGAACAGCGATAGAGACTTGAACCAACTGAAAACACGCTGATCTCCATTGCAATGCTTGTGATTTACATTGTTTGAAAATAGATAGCACATTGATAATCAAAAATGTACCTCTTCTGTCCGTATGCTTGCCATTTCATCTCTAGCAGATCCTCGAGAAGACCATCAAGCAACTCGAGGTGAGCTGTCGTCTCCTGCACATAATGGATGAAGGAGGGTAAGGATTGCGAAAGGTGGTATTTATGTATAAGATTTCAATTCATGAGTTAGATAAACGTACTCCGTAAACAACAAGTGACAGAACACTCTCCTCGTTCATTCCTCCATTCGTCTCATTTATTGTATCGATCTGAAGGGAACAAGGATAATCAAATCTTAGAAAATTACTACAATTTTGAGAACATAAAATTAGTGCATTCAAACCTTTGCTAGTGGATAGGCAGTCTTGCTGGACGGGCCGTACTCCCACATCGTGTCTCCCTCCATTGAGAGAATCTCGAGAAACATCTGCAATTATATTTTTATTTTAAATTATGCGATTTACAGAGTCGTATAATTCGGGGCTCATCTCCACTTCAACTGTCACCTTCTTCTTCGCCAGTTTGGCAGCGAGAGTCAGTGGCGTCAACTTCTGCTTGTTCATTATTTTTAGACTCGCTCCATTTTCCACTGCGAGTCGAAACATTTCCTGTAACTGGCAGCAGTTATTATCATTTGCACGTCTGTATATGAACTCGCCAGTTTCTCGTGAATCACACATAAATGGAGCACCGTGTTCCCGTTGGTGTCTTGCGCATTCGAATTCGCCTGAAATATTCTCCTAACTTTTTGCTGACACTTTCTACTGACTTTTCACTTTGTTTTCCAGAAAAATTCTGAGTGAAATAAATTGGGAAACCTTGTAAGCGATGAGTAGTCGATAGCAGTCGGGATGGTTCATGCAAGCAGCGAAAGAGAGGGGATACTCACCGAAGTACATCGACCTGCAAGAGGGAAGGAATAGTAAAGAAAAGTCTCCTTCTCACCCAGTGTAATTCGTCCTGAGGGACAATTCGACGTATTCGTGCTCGAGTGAATCAGTTCGAGACGCCTTCTGGTCGTCAGCGCAGAAGAAGGCGCCGTAGCATCTGAGAGGATTAGGAATCATTTTGTCTCCGATGTTGGATTTGTGCATACATAAAAAAGTGGAAATTGGAATCATTTTTTGCAGGTTGATAGACTTGGTAACCTAATGTTGACGTCCGCGCCTCTCTTGAGCAGAATGGAAACCATTCGCACGTCTTGATTGACAACCGCCTGATGCAGAGGAGAAAGACCTGGGAAAAGCGATTGTCATGTTGTCTCATTTATCACTTTTTTCTAATAAAAAAACTCAAACTCTTTTCTAACATGCCGTGTGCATTGACTCATTTTTGCTCCTTCTACTTCTCGTAATCATATAATTGTAATAAAAACATCCCGAATCATCACCATAATAGTCCTCCGATAGATTGATGTCATTGACCATCTTCGGGAAAGCATCCAGAATCTTCAGAGCGAGTTTGTTGTGAAGCTCGGATCCATTGAGAAGACAAACGCCGATTATTGTCTCACCCATGGAGCCTGTGAAAAATTATTGTAAGAACGCAAGAAAGGAAGATAAACACCGAGCAACAAAGCTGATGAGAAAGTTCCCCGAAAGGTTGCCCTCCTCACCTCTCTCGTCCATTTTCCAGCACATCTCACGGTATTTCGACTCATTCTTGCCTCCTTTCCCTCCTCCGTCGAGTAGCTTCAGAGCTGTGATAAATATATATCATAATTGGATTATTAAAATATTAAATTGGGTTTCTCCTCCAAAAGGCAAATAGTAAGAACTTGAAATCCCTTAAATATATCACTTACCTT
This sequence comes from Pristionchus mayeri, assembly GCA_036245805.1. Lineage (NCBI taxonomy): Eukaryota > Metazoa > Nematoda > Chromadorea > Rhabditida > Neodiplogasteridae > Pristionchus > Pristionchus mayeri. Next base: position 33,484,626 of record BTRK01000006.1, on the reverse strand, counting down.
TCTTCAAATCACCGGCATTCGCGTTTTCCTGATCAAAGTCATCGAGAATATTCGGTCCACTCTTTCCCTTTCCCTTTTTGCGCGAGAATGCTCCCAGACGCTCATTCCGCTCCTGATCTCGAGAATTGATTACAGTGAAACGAACTATCATATTTGCTATCTTCCCGAAGAACAGGGGAACTATCAATGGCATTGCCCACCTTGTTCCTCATCTTCACCAAATCTGTCACTGCCGTCAGCTTTCCCTTCCCCTGGTTGTACAGGAACTCGCACACCTCAAGTTAATCACGAGTTATAATCTTTGGTGTCATACGAGGTGTGAGTGATTTGCCTTCTGTATTTCACAAGGGAGAAACGAAATGGAATAGAATTGGTGAATATTTCGAAAGTACCTTCACATCGATGTAACTGTCGACGATGGAGTGATCTCCCGAACGCTGAGCATACCTTCAAAATAATCGTCAGAATGACGAGACAGTGGAATGGTATTGTGTTCTCTTTTTGTATTGTGGACTCTAACAGGTTAGAGCACATTTGATTTTGCCGAATTACGATGAATGTTTGCATGATAGAGAAAGTTTTGGCAATTACATGAAAATAATGATTACAGAAAACACAAATGCATAAATTATGCGAGGAAGTTTTCATGGTACTTTTAAGCCAATCGCTCCTTCATCAATCTCTTCCCGTCATTATGTTGGTTTTCAATCTGACCTCATCCAGGGTATGAGTTCTCCTCCAGCGTGTAAATCAACCAGTCGATACAACTTCATGTCTTCTCGAAGCCTCCCCATGCCTCCGATGCCACTCTTCTGAACTTCTTTCTTGTTCAAGAGCGATGTAAAACATGCGATTGGTTTGTGCCCCTCTTTCTATCGTAAAGGTTCCTGGAAGTATAATGAAGGAATGGAATCAAACCTTGTCGTCCTCTGAGGACGCACCAGCTCCCATAGTGAACCAAGATTATTCGCACTCGACGTTCTAATCTGGAACACTGAATATGGATTACAGCTTGGAGATTCAACAGCACAATACGCTGAATGAGATGGGGCTATATCCCCTCGTTCAATTATTCAAATGATAATATAGGAAGTATAAACACGATATAAGCCATGATGACAGGATTTCGGAACAATTGAGTTGCACTAAGATCCAGTTAGTCCCAATATTCTTAATAGACCTGAATGCCGATAGTCTGAATGACCAACACGAAATATATCGTGAGAAGTGTGGGGTGCAACTCGAAAGAATCGGGGAAAATCAATTTACCGTAGGCAGTTCTGAACGATAAGAAAGCGAATAACAAGTAGGCATGGTGTAAATCTCTCACGATTAGAGCAATTCCTGATAGAATTGTCCAGAGGGAGAGAAGGCGACAAACAGATACAATAGGCGGATATTCTGGACGGTAATTGAAAACACGAGAGAGACAGTTATCAGCTGCCTTGATTTATACGGTAGTGAAGAGAGGGAGGAGGGAGTGGAACCAACTAGAACTGAAATGGATGGCTACTAGGAATATTTTGTATCTTAGATTTTGATTAAACTTGGTTCATGGACATGGTTGAAGGTCAGAAGAAGGCTAATCCAGTCAGTTTGGTGAAATCAGTACATTATCGATTTTTATGATCTACAGCGACCAATTGACGTATATCAGTCAATTTTCATCGTACAGCGAACTTTTTTTCTCATTTTGCTCGTTTTCGAGAGATCTACAACTTCGTCAACGTAGCACAAACGGCCAAATCACATCTTCATTTTGAAAATTGCGAAAAACTGAATATCGTGTTGAGAATATCGATTTTCTGGCTCCGTGTACCATAAACACAATCGATTTTATTCTTCCAGTGGATTCTCCACGCAAAATTAGGGGTTGTTTACGTTGAGCATTTTTCATATAACCTGCTTTTCAATATCGATTTAGTAAGGGAGGGAATGCCTCGTTTTGGACTTGTCGATTTTAGGAACATTCAGTTTTTTGATCATATCTTGGTTCAAACTGATGCAATCGAGCTCACAAAAAATGAATTCGAGAGCTCTCGAGAAGCCGGAAAAGTTTATCTAAGTGAACTTAAGCGATAACATTCGTCGTTTTCTCGTTATTGAAGGAAAACTGTCAAAAATGCCAACAAAATATGATTTTCACTGCTCAGATCGAACGATTGACCATCATTGAAGTAGTCTGGCACATTTTAAACATTACTCGTCCTATACAATTATATTGTTTTATTTGAAACGCTGAATAAAAATGAGTAAAGTTATTTTCCGATATATTTTTCCCCATAATATTATGATGCAGGATTGAGTTATCTCAGATAATGGAGAATGATCAAGTTTGTGTTACTAAAAGTGAACGCAGTAGTTGCGGGATGTCCAATATGTCTAAAAATGTGCCAGACTACTTCAATTATGGTCCATCGTTCGATATGAGCAGTGAAAATAATATTTTTTGGCATTTTTGACAGTTTTCCTTCAATAACGAGAAAACGACGAATGTTATCGCTTAAGTTCACTTAGATAAACTTTTCCCGCTTCTCGAGAGCTCTCGAATTCATTTTTTGTGAGCTCGATTGCATCAGTTTGAACCAAGATATGATCAAAAAACTGAATGTTCCTAAAATCGACCAGTCCAGAACGAGGCATTCCCTCCCTTACTAAATCGATATTGAAAAGCAGGTTATATGAAAAATGCTCAACGTAAAGAACCCCTAATTTTGCGTGGAGAATCCACTGGAAGAATAAAATCGATTGTGTTTATAGTATACGGAGCCAGAAAATCGATATTCTCAACACGAAATTCAGTTTTTCGCAATTTTCGCAATGGAGACGTGATTTGGCCGTTTGTGCTACGTTGACGAAGTTGTAGATCTCTCGAAAACGAGCAAAATGAGAAAAAAAAGTTCGCTGTACGATGAAAATTGACTGAAATACGTCAATTGGTCGCTGTAGATCATAAAAATCGATAATGTACAGATTTCACCAAACTGACTGGATTAGTCTTCCTCTGACCTTCAACCATGTCCATAAACCAATTTTAATCAAAATCTAAGGTACAAAATATTTTCTAGTAGCCAAACGAGTCAGTTTTCCTACACTTTTGCAGGAGACCCGTGATAAGTGGACGTCGAAATTACAGTGACAATGTATTTCATTGATCAAGTCGGAAGACGGAAGAAGTCGGAAGACATTGGATGAATTCCGAGGAGCGGCAACGGGTTGGATGGATCTATGGCTGTCATCGTCATCTCAACCTGTAATAGAAGACTCCTGAGAGATTTACTGCCCTAAATCCTGAAATCATTCCTCGTCCATTTCAGGGATATTCCAGTGCATCCTCTTTATAAGTATCGTACATGAGAATCCAAACTCATTTCCCGATTTCTCCTTCGAATAGTCGCATGAGTGCATAGGGTCATACTCTATTTCTAATAAACTCAATGTCTGAAAAGAGCGCCGTCTCCAATTTCTCCTCTTCATTCAAGCGCGGGAAAAGTAATTACACCAAGAGCAACATGAGAAATCTCATGCTTGCCTCCTCGTGGAAATGGAGAAGAGAAAGAGAGAGAAGAGAGAAATTGCCTGAATCTCTCGATTCCCCTTCGTCTATCGCTCTGTCTAAAGAGCGATGGTGGAATCTTCCGATTCGTAGGAAGAAGTGCTACAAATGCAGCAGAGAAATTGGTATTGAAGGGGTGAATGGAGTGTAGACACGCGAGTTTCCTTCTGGATACTATCTCCTCGCATGTTTCACTCATCACGGAACCACAGGTCGCGTGTTCAGTAGGTCTCATGCATCTAAAGTTCAGCCATTTTTCACTAGGGGCATCGCATTCGCAACATTTCCTCCGAAGAATTTAGTTGCTGTACACCATGACACCGCAACACGATCTCGTCTGCTTCACTAGTCACATTCTCTTCTACATCTCATATCGCCGGACGTGCTCGATGTCCCCCGTAAGGCAGAAAGCACTGCGGAAGTGCACAATCCCATTGCATCTCGACCTTCCCCATTTCTGATGATGACAGCTCAGACATTTCTGACAATGGCTTGCTTCTCGGAATGCGAAGGTTTCTACGTATCTATTCTGAGTCCAAACATGCTACTCAAGGCATAATTCAGATTTTGTAGATAATTGCATTAGATGATGTCTCGGTTATTTTGAGCCACCCTCCGAGACTCGAATCATTAGCAATGTATTCTTCACTCCCCATGAATAAGTCTAATGGGCCTCACAACTATTTTTCATCTCAAATTCTCTCCTGTCTCACGTTTCTTCTCCGATCATCTATGAATATTCCCGCCTCATCTCCATCTCTACTCCCTTCAACTTACCCCAGCCCCTCATTTTCTACCAGGAATGATCTCCGTTTTCGTCTACACTTCCTTCTTCCATGGTGCAATAGCACAAAAAAAAGGTCAAAAGTTGAACTTTGCCTTCAGTCCTCCTTTAAGGTTGGGGAAGTTCAGGGGTCATTCAATCTGATGGATGTAGTCGCGTGCATGGGTGTCCCGGACCAATTTTGCCTAGGCGCCAGGAGTAACAAAAAGTGACTTGTTAGTTTTGCACAGATAAACCCAAACCATGAAGTATGGGGACGGCTGGTATTACCTGTGACTGCATCATTCTTGTATCAGAGGATGAGAGGAAATGATTCTGGATATTCAGGGTGCCTTCGACGGTAAAGATATTCTCATTGTTTAATATATACCGGCCTTCCTCTTCTCGGACGATCCTTGTCAGCACCAAGCACTTAGTACACTATAATCGGATACAGTCGACTTGTGAACGATGTTACACCGTCCTTGTACATCTTGAGAATGCGGGGGGTCGGAGATCACTAGGCGTTACTCTTACTAGAAGAATGGACAAACTGATTTAAAACCTTGAATGGAAGATGCCAATTACTGGTCATGATGATGAAATAGGGGTCGCGCATAACGATTGGGGGAGGGCATGCTGAAATAAGCCCAGGTAATTTTGGCGTGCACTGTATTATGGGTTAACGAAAAAAAGGTTTAGTGGATGTACGGATATTGAAATACGATCGGATATTTTTTCACTCTTCTTTAGAAATTTCTATTCGAAATTTGTTATTTTCATTTTATCATTGGTTACGTCAATCAAAAATATATCTTGGCATATATTTTGTCCATAAGAACAGCAACTGACGGTATTTTTCCGCACGAGTCAATCAGTTTCTTTATTTTTTTTTTTATTTTGCCAATGATTGTCCTTGGCACACGGAAGTTATTGCATTGTAAAAATATCCATATCCTTCGACGCTCAATTTGGCATACCTAATAAGGTTATATTTCATCTGCTTTCTTCGATATCTGCTTTTTTATCACCACGAATTGTTTTAATTTTTAGCAACTTCACTATTGAACATTTTGTCTCGTAAAAAGTGAACGATTCTCCGCTCGAAGAGATCTTTCACAAGGGCAAAATGTCTCCTGTTCGAGGGTCTTAAAGAAGGACTATCAGCAAAGTTGAAATTTTGAAGTTTTCATAACCCTGACCGACCTTTGTACAACCATAAGAGATTCTGAAAGTTTCAAATGCGTATCTCTATTTTGAACCAAGTTATCATTAGATGGCGGAATGCCAAGGAGGGCTTGAAGGGAAGGGACGTGCGGGAATTCAAATATCTAGTAGATTTTTCAAAAACTGGTGGGATTCGAACCCGCAACTTTCCGATTACGCGGCGACTGCTTTACCACTGAGCTATGCGATTGACTTTTGTCTATTCTCTTAGCTCGCGCTATGATCGTTGGGTAATTGTCTAGGTCATGGTTATGACAGCGTCAAAAATTTAACTTTGCTGACACTCCTTCTTTAAGATCGAAATTTCATGTTTGTAATAATAATTTATCTTCATTAGAGTGATCTACCATTGAAATGAGGTTCCCAATTGAATTCCGACCACTTCCACGCGTCAAGCCTTTCCGGAAATAACAGGACTCGTTGTTCTCGGTCTCCTTTCCGTCCAACCTCTTCTCACCACTGCACCAGACTTCTCGGCTTTTCGTCGTTCCTCTCAAGGGTATTATTCCTTTTTGTGGTTTGAAGTGCGCAGTTCCTGGTACGGGACTGCTTGAGAGACTGGACGTACTATCTCAAAGTATCTGTTTTAGGCATTTTAAGAAACTCAAAGAGTCTTGAGAGGAACTGTCCTTCTCGAGAATCAGTTACAACTAATATATTGTGCAGAATTTTGTCCCATGCGAGCGCGCCTATAGTTGTTCAAATTCACTTCCTAAGAAGGGGATGGTGATTAGTTAAGAGAGCATTTCAGAGATCATCGTTCACAACGTATTGTGGGGATGTAAAAAAACCCATCGTGGTTTGTTTTCCGGTGACCGCTAATTAGTGGAAATGATTGCATTTTCTTCTTTTCGCGACTGAGAAATTCTTCTAGATTTGCAGTTAATTTATCTGCTGGGGAGGTATAATCAAATGTCGTATTATGTATGTAGAGTCCTGCTCCAATTTAACAAAATATTTCTTCTTCTCGAGTTCATGTAGAAAAGGAGAGAGGATGGAAGAGACCTCCGCGCATTTCCCCAAAGAGAAATGAGATAGCCTGTGAAAAGGGAAGCGCCTATGATTCTTCCAATCACATTTCCTCCTTCCACTCTTCTCTCGATTGAAGGAGAAGGAATCGACTATGTTCGTGTTCAGATAGCACATAGAGTCACACTAAAATGCCGGCGGTTTTCATAATATTCCCATATATTTCTGAATTTTTATTAAACGAAAATACCATTTTTTGTGAGAGCATTGCAAATGAGTTGTGAATTCGAGTATTTGCACGAAATTTGACCGGCTTGTCAGACATTGTGTACTAGACTGTCCGAGATTTTATTAGAACCTTTGTCTAATCGCGTTCCGGTTAAAGTTAATTTTTCCAGACTCCCTTCGACTTCTTGTTTTGCAGACTGCACTTGACCCATTTCATAAAATATTTCTTCCCATGGAGTTCGAATCGACTTCATTTGTTCGCCATTAGACGAATGACCGAAAATAACCTATTTTGTCCACCAAAACTTCCATTTTGAGCCAGCACCATGAAAAATAGTCGCTCTTCACCTTCCTTGTTGCCATATTTTCCCCAATCCTATTGAACAGCGCCCATGTTCTCTCCATTTCTGGACCAACATGTGATCTGTAGAGAAATGGCTGCAATCTCTCTTAGTTGAGGAATATCCCTGACTCATCTCTGTCATTCTCACTTCCATTATTCTTGACTGGTAGAGGGGGGGGGGGGAGGGGGGAGACGGGGGGGGGGGGGGGGGGGAGAGGGGGACATCTTCTATGAGGACACCCCGTCTCATTTCGTATGACTGGCGGCCCCATCTCTTCTGACTCACTCCCGCATCTCAATTTCACACGTATTTGAATAATTTCTCCCTTTGCTCCTCTCGGAATAATCAGAAGAATTCCGTGGGAATTGAGCAGTTTTTCTCCTTCCAGCAGCTATTCGAGCTAAGCCCTTCCTACAATCTAACTGCGTTCGTACACAACAAAGCGAGTGAATTTCGTTATTCCGGAACATACAGTTTCTCACTCGTTCTTCTGTGTTTTGTTCGTGTATTTGTCCTCGAAATATTCTAGGTTTGCTTAATGGGCTAAAATCGAGGAGATCGAAAAATTCTTTGTCGTTGTAATGGAAAAACAACGACAAGCGAATAGATCTGGGCGTATGTGCGATCTCGTAGAGTTTTAGCATTTATCGCTCATTTTGTCCGGCTCGTTCTCATTTTATTCGTGCGGAGCGGAGTTCGAGTAGGTCGATTACTAGGAAAGTTCCCAATCCCACACTTTCATCAAGGTTCAACAACTTCAGAAAATCCGCAATTCACTTTTATTCTACTTTCTCTGACTTCAAAACACTTTTCCTCCATTTAACCAATGCTGATCTCTCTAAGAATCGAGGGAAGCTCAATTGAATGCTTTCGTAGATCCCTTAGTTACCCTTGTATCATCCGCCACTCCTTATGCTCCCATCTGATATCACTTTTCCGTAGAGCGACTGATATGTTGTCTTCGAAGCCGGTCATCCTTTGAAGTAATCTGAAAACGAGTTGTCGTATCGCATCATTAATTCATTCACTTTTATAATTTAAATATTTGTTCTTCAAGATCACACTGCTAGCCCAGGATAGAAAATTACTCCAGTTGCTTACTTTCGAGGTACTCAATTAGTAAGATACTGGGAGTAGTGAGGAAGGGGGAAATTCCCTGAGAACACGTGTATTCCGTCTCTCAGTTTCCGTTTTGTCTTTCTCCTTCTTCTTCTCGGTTGTCCTCATCTCTCATGCACACCAATACATACAACACCTCTTCTCCTTCGACAATAGCGGGAAAACAGTAATTAATATTGTCCACACGATCCTCTTATAACTACAGTCGACGTGTCGACACGAAACCCTATTTTGTCACATGTACTTTAGATGAAATGTCCAACATTTTTTCGATGAACTATTTCTAAAATAACGCAAAATGCAATTTCAATCACTTCTTTTGATTTTCTTTTGATTCTGCTTCTTTAAAAATCCCCGTTTTTTGAGCCGTAGATTCGTATTTTCTAAAAGGGAGTTGCTCAAGTGGTGGATAATGTTCCCCGTATTCATTGACATCCTTGTTTTCTCGTTTTATCGCTCTGTAGATCACTATATCGTGCTTGAGTTTTCAACAGTAATCCGCCACTTTTTCGCCTACAAGAAATGTTGTGGATAGATGTCCAGAAAAAAAGAAGTATAAGGCCATGCACCGATTCTGCATTGTAGTGGTAGTGACAGCTCCTGTGGGGTGCACTAGTCTTGCTCTTCCCAGCATCTATCGTATCTCCATTGATGCAAGTGAAGAGAATTCGAACTACAGTAATGACTAAAGATTGTTTCTTATGGACCACACTGCCCTTATTCCATCCTTTCCCCTGCTTCTCTCGGTATTCCCGAGTTTACAATTGCTCTATTTTGTCTATTTCCACGGAATTCCTTGAAGTGAAGAATTGGAGAGTTTCGCTTGCATTCCATTCCCTCGTAGATTCATTCATTTCTCAATTTCGACGCTTCTCCATACATTTTCAGGATTCTTTTCGATATTCTGGCGTATTTCATTCTGGAGATGTATCGTTCTTGAAGTAAGAATTGCACTCTCCCCTCGGTACAGACTAGTTCATCCGTCAATAGGAAGCGCCCGTACGAGATCATCTTTGGTGATCACGATAGACCATCTCTCCTCTCCTCACTCTCTCTCATTCTCCGTACGACGAGTACTGGGGAACGGGAGCAAAGAAATAGAAGCCGATCCGATTTGATCACTTCTCATTTCCTCTTAGATATCTTCGTACATTTTCGAATGGGTCGATTCTGGGAAGAGACCCGACACGCTATTGTGGGCGATTTTCGCACAGTTAGGAGAGAAAAAATACTCTTTTGTCGCATGTTTTGTCCAGAGCACGTTCAGATTTCCGTCAAAATAGGGGGCGAACAGTAGACGATTCCAATGAGGGGGCGAATTCCAGACTTCCACATGGGAGGAAACTTGTGAGGAAATACTCCACGCTTTGAATCGGTTTGAACTATTTAGCTTCAATTGTAGTTATTTCTTCTGCGAAATTTATCCGATGATTTCCTCCTTTACATACCCTCTGCTTTCCACCATAAGCATTTTCTCCATTCTTTTGATCTGTCACTTTATGAGATTCACGAAGGGTGAGTTGAAATGGAAAATTATGTTGCCAATAATTCCGCTATGCCTTTACCCTCTGCAACTGCTTAATATAACTCGTGTTTGACCATTCTACCCTCTCTTCATGAAATATTTGTCCTCTCTTATGCTGCAGGCTATGAGGGGAATGACGAGTATATGAGAGCACGTATCCCATAGTCATGAGTAGGTCAAAATGAGATTCTATAACGAAATGGAGATTGGTTCACATCTAGAATCGTGTTAATCAACACGGAGAACTACCCGACGAGAGATATTTACTCTGTTTTTCGCGCTTTTCCGTAGACACAAATATGCGCAGTCTCGAGCAACTGAATAGTTGGAAAATCGAGTATAATTGTCCATAATAGTGCTTCGTATTTTCTGATGAAGAAAGCATGGGATATAATTCTCCGACTGTCCTAGGGTCAGTGTGGAGAGCTTCATTTTTTCTTGTATATTGTATTGTTTCCTCTTTGTAGTTCCGCGGGAAAGTAGGGCGTAATGTAATTTAAAATGAATGTAAGGGATAAGCAATTCAGATGATAAAAAATCTAAAGAAGCATCGTTTCAGTAGCTCTCCATAAAACGTGCATTGTTGACTAGGTTTTGGCCGGCGTCGCAGGAGGATCGATGTCCTATGGAAACTCTAGTAAACATTTGTGAATTCTTTTCGAAAGAATGTCGAACTTTTCGCATTCGAAGCAGTTTTCACTAGCATTACTCTGAAATGCGATATAATGTTGATGTGCACTTGAGTAGTACCTTTTCTAATAAGTGACGCATCAAGATGGAATTCCCAAATTTCTTCTTCCGTTAGCATACTCCGTTCCTACTTCTAAATGGAGTCGATTCCTCGCTCTATCGCGTTCGAAGTATCGCTTGATTGACTCCGAATTATCCCCCTGAACCGCTTACTTTTCAGTCCACTCTTTCTCGATTGGTCTAAAGAAGAACTCGTAGGAACAGACATGCGATAGACACACTTCCACCAACAATGGACACAATCCCAACAAAGTCGCTCAAACATCAAGCGAAAATATTTGGAGGCAATCAGACAAAATAACTAGAAGATTGGACGTGTTCGAAACACTCAAAATGACGTTGAGTTCGAGAGATAGAATGTATGAATTACTATCTGTTGCTGACATCTAATTCCCATTGTCTTGGATCTGCCATTTTCATCCCTCCGCCCTCTTCATTGCGTGTCTCTCCTTTTGAAGATCGTATAAAAAGGTTGATTAATTTGAAGATCGTATAAAAAGGTTGATTACATTGCAAATAAAATCATTGGATTCAGAATGGGAAAGTGTTATTCTGCAGCAATGTCGCATTTCTTGCCAATACTGTCTCTTTTTACTTCTACCGCATAATACGCAACTCAATGAGATCATTTTTTCTCGTTAGAACTCGCCAATGCATTGTTTTATCGACGTGTCTGAGTATTCGGCCACTGTATTTTCAATCTCATTTTCTCGCTCGTCTAGAATAGAGACAGGTAGTTTGCATTCTATTGACACCGAGAGTGGGAGTATATTTGATGCGCTTGTTTTGACCTCACATCACGTATATTTCTCCGAATGCCTGTTACCTCGTATTACGCGTATATATGCGAAAATAATCGCAATAATCTGTCCTTCTCTCAGATTTGGAGCTGATTTAGTTGAACCATTTGGACGTCGTGAAATGGTGGAGGAGATGAAGATGGAGATGCAAGACATCAGTGAGTCTATTGAATACACACAATAACATTAGTGCAATATAGAATATATTAGTGTGACGGAATGGTTGAGTGGATTCCAGCAGCTCTGAACTTTTGCATTTTTTCCGGTTTAGACTAAACCGTTTAGTGCATAAAATCACAAGGATTTTCAAACTAGATTTTCCGAATCATGCAGATCTCTCTTCTGTACCACATTTTGAAAGATGCTGAATTGAATTATCCAGTGAGTGTCTCAGATCCGAGACTGAGAGGAATCGCCTGAAAAGGAAAAAATATCCGATAGTTGCATGCATCCTTTCCATTTTCAGAGCGAGAGATTTCTGTTGACAAATATTCCATGAGTAACCTGATATTTCATAGAACGCCCTATCCGGAAAATATGTTCGTGAACTTAGAGCGAGATTCATATTGCATCTCTCAAGGTTGTCCACCCCTCTAAACTGTACTTTATCGTGCATTCCTTCGAGCTGCAATATATATTGCAAGGTCTCGTGAGAAGCACACGCGTTAAAAACAGCATCTTTGATCTCTAAATCCTAAACGAAATTAAGACGTAGCTGAGCACCACATTTTTGAAATGCAATCCATCTGTAATTTTCAACAAATCCGTTAATTTCAGTGGCACTCGACGGACTTGATTTCGACCCTTCGCTTCTTCCTGAAAATTTCTCCGAATTCCTGCTCTACAACGCCAACATTACGGTATTTTTGAGCTTCGTTTTCTTTGCAATAGAGACTCAAATAAATTAATTGCAAAATAGATCCATATGAATTGTGAAAGCTTAGCTAATTTTCTCAGCGTTCAAAGTTCCAAAGTATAGTAACATGTGAGGGCGAAGTAGAGCACTTCTCTTGATTCTAGAAGAGGGCGATTTACTGGTTTCTCTTCGTTTCGAGCTTCGTGGGAATCTCGCTCGAAGTACCGAGTAGAAACATGAAATCAGTGCACACCTTCACTCATTGCACTCAAATTTGTATATTGTCAGTGCACTCCCTCAGTCACCAGATCAGGGGGTAATTTCGTGGTTGGTCGCGACTCGTCGCGAGGGCATTGGTTCATAGGCAGAAACATGAAATTAGTCGTCGCTTCTCCGCTGTCACACACATTCCTCCCCTTCTCTCACTCGCACGTCAGTTAACCATTTCCATCTGCTGTCCACTAGAGACGGGGATAAGGATGAGAAAACCCAATTCATATGGCTTCCCTTGTGTCAGTCCAACCTTCTTTCCAATGACCGCTGTAGTTCCCATGTGAAGTGGGCGTGAAAGGGGTAGGAGAGGTATGCGTATCCCCTTCTCCCTCATGGGTTCCCTGCTCGCAAAGGTACATCCGCGCCTTCTCGCTCTTCCTCTTCTTTCTTCATGTGGGAACTGTCTCAATGTCAGCGAGACGCAAAATTAGTAATTTTTTCTCACTTGCAGGCTTGTTTTTCATCTACCATTTTTATGTCACTCGATTCAACTGTTTACACGTTTCTATGCAGTAGCTTATGCAAAAAAAGGCGAGATCTCTCTCGTTATTGGCACTCCCTTCTGTTGTTGCATCGTTCCATGCGATGATGCCGGGGCTCACTGCAAATGTGAGGGGAGCGAGCATCTGTTGAGATTCATTACTCGGAGGAGGAGGGGGGACTGTATTAGACATGCCGCATTCCAATCTCCTTCTACTTGTTTACATGTGTGTTTGCTGCGTCATGCGAGTCTATCCCCCTTTCTGCAACCTCGAGAACAACACGAGGGAATAATAGTGATCAGCCATTCTGACGTCCGCGCATCCTTTTCGATCTCTCCAAGGAAATTGCATCGAGATTTGAATGAACTCAGTGTTATTTATGGGGGAAGTAATACATTTGATAGTCCGTGCAAAGTTACATATATTTTGACTATTTGTCACTCCAAATATATCTGTTGTGCGTATCTCTTCCGCTTCCGAAAGCTCTTCTAAAAGAACTTACTCTGAATTTACGACACCGGGTTGATCAACCTAATTATGTATTTCTCATCTTTTGATAGTTCTAATCAGCATGGGTGAAATCCCACATCTCAGAACTATTCGAAAGAAGAGAAATTCGTTGTGTTTTCTAAGAAGTCCGCATTGCTTCATTAGTGCGATTTGTTCAATCTGGCTTATCAGCTCCAGAAATCCACGGGTGCTTCAACAATATTAGGAAAATAATGGTAAATTTCGATGGATTTCCCGGGTCGATTCATCTTTCAACACTGTATTCTGCGTGTGATCGGCATAAATCACACACAGTGATGAGTCAGAAGGGAAATCCAATATCCCTATTGGCGTTAATCACTCCTGTCCCTTCCTCTAAGGACTTATCGTCATTTCCATAGCTCGAATATCGAAATCCTTGACGACGTTCGGATCTCTTTTCCTCTAAACTCATCTGATTAGTTCCAGATTCCACCTCACACTAGTGAGTATAATGCAGCTGTTTACCAAAAGCTACCCGTTTTCATTAGAATCTCGCTAGATTTAATGGTCACTGAACACCCGTATATCGCTTGGGATAGTAATTACCAGTGAAATGCACGGCCAGATAGTTTTGCCTGCCTTCTCCGGAGTTCTGTGAGCGGCAATTCCCTCCATCTCGCCGTGGTTTCAGCTTCCCCCCCCTCCCCCCCCCCTCCCCCTTCCTTCCTTCCTCTCATTCTTGCACTTTTCGTGTGTACAGACACTCCCTAGATAATCTCAGTCGCTCGCGCAAAGTTAATTCAAAATTTAATTAAATATTAATTAATTATTTTTAATTTTGTTAATTTTTCAGAGTGACGAAGAATTCGGCACGCTGGAGTACCTTTACGTTTTACCGGTATATTTTTAATGTTCTAAATAAGCTTTTAAACTCTTAATTTTTATCTGACGAGGAAGGGCTAATTTGGGAGAGAAACAAGTGAAAACAAGTGGGATCTTCATGCTTTACTTCTCTTTTCATCGGGGCTTTTACATATTCCATGGTTCACAAAGAACAGCGAGCCATTTCATCTTGGTCATCCATTAGAGGAAATGGAATGTTTAATAACCCCTTCATCCCACAAATTTGCAAATGAGTTATGGATGTGTTAATTCACCGATAAGAAGTAGTCAAATGTTAGAATCTCCGCAATATATCAACTAACAAATTTGTTTCCAGTCATATGCTACCATTGGAATACATAATGTAGTAAAACAACAATAAATCATAGTGGAAATAATCAAATGTAAATGAGTGATGGTCTCGTTAATTAAGGTGATCATAACGATCGGAGTGGTGGGAAATGCGGTGTCTCTCATCACAATCTTCCTCTCCCGATTGAGAACTGTGAGTTGTCCTCTTTCTTCTTCGAGCCTCTTAGTTCCGCTTACATCGCTCTTGTTTGGAGTATGGGAACTTCCTGTTTAGTATTACCTCACTACTTTAGTTACTCCAAAATCTAAAAGGTTATCTCGTGATCGACTTCTGTTTTTCTCGACGAGTCTGACGTCCGGATTAGTATCTCCAATCCGTATTAGTAAATGCGGACTTCGTCAATGTTCCTCTTCGTCATTCGTGTTTCATTACTTTCTCAGAGATCTCGCGACGGCTACAGTATAGCCTGTGAACAGGGAGAGGACTCATTGCAAATGCAGCACTTTTCTGTTTCTTCACTTTCCCGAAAACATGCGTCTTTTTCAGTGAGCGAAGAGCGGGTGCAATCCATTATCTTCGCTGACAATCGCATTCATTTTCTAGTTAGACTAGAGAGCGACTGCAGCTGACACGAGAGGGGAAGAGTTGCATACTCCCTGTCTATAGATGGCTTCCCCCCTTGGCAGAGAATGCTCCTCTAGAGATCATAACAGGGGCGAGCATTGTCTCACTGCCTCCTTCCACGAACTGAGTCTGTATGTATGGGACGGCAATGGGCATCCTCCGGTGTCCCTTGCAAGGCAGTAACCCGGAAAGAACGAGTTGTTCGAAAGGGGGGATGTCACTCTGTACTCACTCTGAGCGTCATGGAGCAATTAGTTCTGTCTTCTGAACCCCTACGCAAGGAAGGATATTTGAGAGATTGGTACGCAATTCGAGAAGGGATAGGCTGTCCATCAAACAGCCAAGAACGAACAATCATACGAGGGAAAGATGTTGCCATACAACCGCGTGAACACTCCATTGTTCGGGGAATTGTAGAATAGAAAGAGAATACTGAATAATGTAAAATCGATGAAACAAGACATTAAAAAATTCTGAAAATGGTGACTGTACTTCGTATTCCGTAATCGATAAGAGGTCTAATTTTAGGTTCCGGCTAACCAGTACCTGATCGTGATGACGACCGCGGACACGATCTTCCTCTTAGGAGTCGCCATGATCATGTTCAAGGTACGCACACTTAGTCTATTCGCTCCCGTTTATCGTCGGGTGATACGTGGTATCACTGGTGCACTCTCATCTCTCCTTCTGCAGGTGGACTACTCCTCCTTCTTCTCTTGTGTATTCGTCGAGTACGTCCTCATGTGTTCCTCCTACATCTCTGCCTGGTCGACTGCTGCCATCACGATAGAGAGATACATCGCCCTCGTCCATCCTCTACTCGCAGTCAGGGTAAGCTATCTAGATGCTAATTAACTGGTTATTCGATCCGCAGTTGTTGACATACATCCGTAACCAACTTCGAGCTCTACTTAGAACCGAAGATCGCCAATAGGAAGGAAGTACTAGCCATATTTGTGCGCGTATTGCTCATAGATTAATCGGTTAGTAAGCACCGCTGAGCATGGAGAAATGGCCGAGACCACGCAGAGAACAATTGACAGTATGAATCTAGTAAATACTGAATTCGTGAAAACATTCATACTTTCAACAATGAGGTTCTCTGATTTAAAAAGGGCATTGTTTGCCCTCTTTTGTTTTGGAGAAACCCCTGCGAAGAAAATACGAAATCTCGTTTAAAGATCAGACCTTAGTTTGTTCAGTTTTGAACGATTTTAAATTCGACATGCAAGTGTTCTCATGAGGTGGATTAAGGGTTAAAAGCTTTGCAGAGTGCTTCTCGCATTAGGGGAAACGTGAGATTCGCGGGTGCTTTAGGTGCTTCTCCTTCTCTGCTCGCATTTGACAGCTAACTAACGAAGAAGTTTCCCATTAAGCTCTCCCTAGAGTAGATATTCTGGAATTTTGTATTCTGAGAAAGTGCCAGAATTGGCCTACTCTGGTGTTGCTGATCCACTCATTTTTTTTGTGATTTTCACCGCAATTCTAACAGATACAAGTACACTTTCCAATTGCGAGAATGAGGACAACAATTCACACTGAAAAATAAAGACGGCCATTATAGCAGGCGGTGGGGAAGATCTCACTGGAGAATAGCAGAATTCCTAGTAATTGTTACGTGGGCTTCATTGCCGTAGGACAATACACTCAGGATTGGAACCGTAATTTGATTTCGGTTCTCGTACAGAGATTCGCATCCTTTATAGTACAATCAAATGAGATTGAATTCTTGTATACCCGGAAAAAGATTTTGGTAGATTTAAGCAAGTTTCGCAAGATTATTTTCAAATGTGGTGCATTTGCGATTTGAAAATGAAAACTAAAAACCATGTTTTGATCTTTTAATCTCGCCAATGGGAAGTCATATGCTCGAGAATGAGGAAATGCCGATGAGCAGCTGAAAGAATTGCATCTGTTCGCCTTGCAAATTGTTAACATGACGTGTAAAGTCTTAAAGGAATTACGCAAATTTCAGCGTCAGCGTCATCATTGAATGAGTCAATTTCAGTTATCATCGAAGTCTCGGGTTCGTTGGTTCGCCTGCTGGGTTCCCATTCCTCTCGTTCTCCATCTCGTGCAATTCCACATCCTCGTACCGACTGAACAACTGCAGCAGATGGGGAATGGAAGTGGAGAGGAATTGACTGCAGGGTTGGATGCACGGGGATGCAGTCCCCAGACTGATAAATACCAGGTGAGAAGTTACCTCATTTCTTTCTTGGGCATGCAAAACGGGAAGTGTGAGGGAAAGCGCAGCTCAAATCAGAGTAACTCGATTCAGAATTACTGGAGAGCCAACGAAACAGAGGGCAGGAAAAGCAATTTGTAAATTTAAATTGATCTTTGATCCTTCAGTTCTTCGTTGAATTGGCTGATTCTCTGCTCAGCTACGTCATTCCTTGCACGGTCGTCGTCGTTCTCAACGTTCTCGTGGGTGAGGAACCATTCCAAACCCCCGCCTTCACTTCTCTCCTCTCCGCAAATATTCATAGTGTAGATATAATTTGCTCTCGTGAATTGGGAGTGAGCAATTAGAATGAGTGCCCTGCCATTTCAATCTCATGAGGGATATTTTCACTGACGTGAATTCTTTGAACTAAGCGCAGAACAAAGAGCGGTCACGAATTTCCAACCTAAAGAGGGCCATTTTCCATAAAACCTATGTGCTACGTGCTTCTGAAAACACGGGAATAAAATGGCTTGGTTTTGATGTTTAATGACCGAAATTAGAAAATAACAACAGAAAGAATTTTGCAAGTGGGGTTAGTGATGAAGTGGGGTTATTTTGAGCAACAATTTCATCGTGGAAGCGCTTGTTCATTCAAACGAAATGTTGAAAGCGAGCCTTGTATTCGGTGCACTTCCTGAGCAGTTTCCACGATGAGCCCGATATTTATCACCCGTTTGCAGCATATCAAATGGCGATGTCTCGCAATTACTTCCACAGCGAGTCGAGTGCAATCAACCGATCGAGTGTAGTGAGGAACAGCAAGAGAAGCGGAGGTCAGCGACTAACATTGTTGTACAGTATCTTTTGATATTGTTTTTGGTCAGGAGTCCTTCTCTTACTGAGTGGCAAGGTGTCTTGGGTATTTTGCGCAAGCGAACTTCTCCTTCCTGCAGGTTCTACTCATTCCGGTCATCTCACCATCCTCTGGGTGGTCCCAATGGTCTTCGTTCTTCTCAATTCGCCTTTCTACATCGTCAAACTCTTCGAATTATTCGAACGGACTCTTTCTGAGGACATGCAGACGTACAGTCGATTCCGAATGGTGAGAGTGAGAATCAGTTTAAGGAGGAGTGGTGTCAAAATTGAACATGTACATTGCAGATTCTGCACAATCTCGCCCATTACCTCTACTATCTCAACTTCAGCTGTGATGTCATCGTATACGCCTTCTCAAGGTACAGCAAATTAGTAAACGTAACTACAGGATAAATCGCTGAAGGCGAGATGCACAAGTGTGAAAACGGAATCGTTTCAGTTCGCACTTCCGGAAGGCAGTGTACAGCACATTCAGGAAGATCGTGAAGGGTCCTCCCAAGAAGAAAGCGAGATACACTGCCATGGAAATGTCCAAGGTATACTCTTTCCTAAGAATTAACCATAATGTTACAAATTTGTGTGCTAATTGTAAGCCTGAAAGCTAACTACAACATTTGCATGAACTAATAAATTCGATTTCAGATTCATCAAGACAAATCAACAATGGAAACTCCGAACGGCGCTTCGGTAAGTTGATTACCGAACTTCTTCATATAAAATTCCCCCACGGCTTCCTCCTATGGCCACAAAAATTTATGAAAATTATATTTTCCAAACTCTCTTCATTCCTTTATTTATCGGCTTCTCCTATCCCTCGTTTGCAGAAAGAGAGCTTGACCCGAATCTACTACGTTTGAGTTCCTCGGTAAAGATCCACTCATTCTCAGCTTGACAATCCACATGCATAACTCACGCACTCATTAACATATAACACTCCCGTGAAGTACTTTGTTTCTGGCACAGCTTTGATCTTTCCTGTTGATCTTTTATCTTGCTCTTCCGCTCTAACTCGCAGCAACGTAACGCTCCGTTCCATCCCACTGCTGGTTTCCACTCTGCAAACTAACCCTTCATCAACCATTCATTGAGTAAGATGGGACCATTTCAGAGTTTCAAGAAGCCAACGGCCGACGTCATTCGTGCATCTCAATCGGAGCACGACGGGTGCAGTTCGGCCCCTCCCTCGAGTGTCTGATCTTTGATCTCTGATCTCTCTCCTCTGCCAATCCCACTGTTCCCGAAGAGCTTCCGGCCCACGAGTAATTGTGATCTCCCTCTCTCCCAATACTGCAGTTGCTGTCTCTACCTTGGTGGCCCTATGGGTATTCCCTGTCAAGTCGAACGACTACTTCCCCCTCTTCAGTCCGTTCATTATCTATCTGTAATACACTATACATTCTTTCCGTCCAATTTCCCCTTTTCCCCTTTCATAGGTGATGCAGTTCTCGAGTGATAAATGCTATTCATCTGCAAGGAGAGGAGAGCAATTTCAACAGATTCAAAAGAAAAAAAATGCATTGGACTGATTTCCGGCAATGCAAAAGATAAAGCAAATTATTTTTCAAATTTATGTTATGGATTTTTTGAAATCTTCTTGTTAAAATTTTTTTTACATAGGGTACAAGCGAATCATGAAATGCAGTCTAAAATGTTACCCTCGTACCATTCTGTCAAGGCTTATCACCTCTTTAGCCATGCGACTAGATTTTATCTTAATCTCGATCAAGCTCATTCTCCAACGTCATTGAATACAAGCTATGGTCAGAATGCAAACGATGAATAAACGGGAGTCATGTCAGCCTTTTCGTTCGATTGAGTATCTAATATTCTAAGATCTACCGTGCCATCGAATACCTTCGAAAATCTACCTGAATTTTCATTATTGTCGAGAATCCTTAACTAGACTTCGACCGTGTGTAGTTTATGCGGATTAGGTGTGGCATGACAATGGGGGCAGATGATGACTGAGAGCTGGTATAAAGTCGATGATAACACCGGATTAACCCGGGTCATCTCTCAGGATGTGGACTGTTCTCTTTCTCCTCGCTCTTCTCGCCATTCCCACTAATTCACAGCAGGTAAGAAGGAATCAATGATTTCGATCTACGTTGAGGAGCTTGGACAAACTCGATTGGTTTTCAGTGCGACAGTAAGGTGGCCTGCAATGGGAATGGACTCTGCTTCGGATCCACTCAAGCTTCCACCTGCAATTGTTTCGAGGGATTCGTTGGAGCAAGATGCCAGTTCAAAATCCCCGATCAGAATCAGGAATCTGCTGGTCTGTAATTTCACTTCTCTGTAGCATTACTGTGGACAAGAAACACCTTTCCAGTGAATCCCGTGATCAGAGCGAGAAGAACCAGTGGAGAGAAAGCATGAGTCGACTACGTCCCGTAAATCGAAATATGCCAATAAATACATATGTATGTCTGCCTGTGATCGTTTATGTTCACGATTGTGTGGAGGTTTAATGAATCACTCGACTCTGCGAATGTGCTGAGAAACACTGAGAAAACTCATCATTCCATGATCTCATCGATTATACCCACGCAAAAGGAGCCTTTGCTACAGACGACTTTCGCGATAACTAAATTCTTCGTGGGAATTACATAGGGAATCGAGAGTGCACGAATGCAAATCGACGCCCGTTCGACAACTAAAATATTTTCATATTCTCGCTTATCATATTTAAACACGAACCATTTTCTCAGTAGTATTTATGAAAACCTTGTTAATAGTTGTTGAAATTTGACATTGCTCATTCTATCAATTTCAATGGAAAACAGAGAAACAAGAGCTTGCATAACTCTGGAATTCAGTCTTTCATTTGTAAGTTCTGAATTCGAACGGATGTCTATCTTATACACTGTAGTGCAAATAATTATCTACTATTTCAATAATTTTAACCGACCCTGCAACGTTAAGATAACGAGATTTTTTCACCTGGTGACGATTCGAGGAATAAGGAATGCGTCAAACAAGATCAAGTTCCCCTTTCGTCTCTTCTTGTACTTACTCCAAAGAAGTTTTCGCGATTAACTTCACCAGTAATTCTTCTCGAAATGGCATCTGAAACGTGGATTTACGTCAACTACATCGAACCATTTTTCTGTCTGGGTTATGTATGGCTTTTGTGGAGAATCAAAAGGTTTCCATTATGTTTCTCGTTTTCACAAAATATATGTGAACTTTCAGGAGCCATGTTCAAGAGTTGCAAAGCGCCTTCTTCACTTTCTTTGTTCTCTGTGGTGAGAAGAAAATGCAGTGCCAGTCTGGTATTCGTCATTTTCAGGAATCTCATCGTGCGCTAACATTCTCGTCATCGGTCTGAAGAGATTAGGAAACTTCATTTTAACAGAAGTTCAAGTGAAAGGTAGGAGAACGATAGTGCATTCATCGAAATCTTCTTCAGATATAATCTTCAACATGTTGGTGTTCGGTTCCCATTGCTTCTCCTTCTGTCATACTATTGGGAAGGTTCGGGAGAGAAAGAGGGAGGAGATCACCAACGTGACAGCCTTCCTTTGCAGGCGCTCATTATCGGAACGAGATTCACAGCTATTTGTTATCCGCTTAAAATAGTACATTGGCTAGAATATTAACAAACCTCGACTAATTGTAGTTCTGGACGCGCTGTCGAGTGAGAATGGCTACTTGTCTGATGTTTCTTATTCCCGTCCTTCTCTACTCTTTTATGATCCCACCCAAAGCAATTTATCGGTGAGCATTATGGTTGGCTATTCGGAGCATAATTGCGATATCGCAATCCACGCCCGTCCTCAAATATTGCAAAATTCTAGGGGGAGGAATTGCGATATCGCAATTATGTTCATAAGTAATACAAGTCGATGTAATTCTGGTTATTCAGAAGAAACGAGGCTGGCTATAATGTTTACATAGGAGTCGAAGAATGGGCTCAAGAGGTAATGCTAGAAACGATTCCTATGTTATCAACATACTAAATTCCATTTACTTCTCAGAGAACATATAAAAAATTCACAATGGCAAATTGAGCTCATTTTCAGCTAAGTAAGCTCATCTCCGCCTCAACTTACCTTATTTTCATCGGTGTGTCCATTCCAATGTGCGTGGCATCGATATTCAAACTGAGGAAAGCACAATTGTTCAATGTGAGTTACGCCAACTTGCCGATTCTAAATGACCTGAATAGGAAAATGCACTGGTGAAACAGGAGAGAGCAATGCTCATCTACACCATTCTCATCACCCTCGTCCATCTGCTCAAAAGTGCACAACAGGTTGAGATTTTTCAGGTATTCATTCATTACCTGCTGTCCGAATCCTTTTCAGATTTTCTGGTTTATAACCATGGTTATCAAAAACGATCAATTGTTCGATCTGGCGACGAAGATGGTCAGTGATCACATTTACGAAGGAATACTACATTTTTTTTCAATTTTGAAAAAAAAACGTAGTATGCCTAGACTCAGTACAAGTGTCCAAATGATTTCGATGTTTCAGTATAATCATTTCAACGCGTTGACTACTTTTGTTCCGCCAATTCTGCTTCTAGTCTCATCCAGACTTGTCCGGCATGAGGTTAGATGCATGCAATAATTCGAGAAAAACAGAAACTGTCGGAATTTCAATGCGGTCTCTTAGGTTTTCTCCGTGAGTCGTTCTCGTTCACTTCACTACAATCCTGCCATCGCTCAATCCTCTTCACTTTTTAGTCCGTCCACGGGAAGCAGAAATACAAATCAATAACTATGACTCATGAAAAAATGATTTAAATTGTTTTCGCACAAACATAAGGTTTATTCTGCGAAACAATGAAGACATAATATTCTCCTCAACCCTTTGATACCTCTCTACAATCCTTCACATAACAAATGCTTTACTCAAAAAAAATACTTTAAAAATATAACTAGCTGTCTTGGAGATAACAGTGTAGTGTATCAGTCTTTTTAATTCTTTACATATTGACAATTTATAGCCGGCAATATTTGAAATTTTCACCTGACTATAATTTTCAATTTAGAACAGGTGGAATTTTCTCTCTTGAATGAATGCATTTCGTTGTGTAGAAGTTTACATTTCTAATTGATTGTGCTTGTCACTATTTCTTCCTTTGCATCCATTCGAAAGATGCTAACTGTGTACCTAATCTATATCCACGCCGAGCCGTTTCTTTGTTTGGCGTATCTTTGGCTTTTATTGAGAATCAAAAGGTAAGTTCTGGATTTCATCTTTTGAAGTTCGAACATCTTCAGAAGTCGCGCCGAAGAGTTGCAAAGCCCATTCTTCAAGTACTTCATCGCTTGTGGTTATTAGTTTTAGATTTTCGAGAATTATGACTACAATTGAACAGGAGTCGCATCTTGCTTGAACATCGTAATAATTACTCGCGATTTGAGAATGACTTTATACCGTTCATAACGACAAAATCAATAAGAGGTAGTTCGAGGAATAAAGGAGATATTTTTTAAGATTATATTTTTAACATTTTCGTATTCTGTTCGCATAGCTTTTCTCTATCCCATACAATTGGCAAGGTAGTGAATTTAAAACACAGTCTCCGTAAGAACGTCAGATCCTGGAGGTGAAGTGGCACAATCTTTCAAAATCATAGCTAGAAGCTCATACTTGGTGGGTAGACTCAATAGGGGCCCAATAAACATTTCCAAAATTCTTGATCTACAATTATCGATTTTTTCGAAAATTTTTAGTTTTGAGATTATGACGTCATGTTATATATCATTCGAAAGAGCATGAAAAGTTATATCAGAATCCAAGTTTTTGGATCGATCGGATGATATTGGCTCTTGGGGCAATCAATAATGTTCCGGAAACGAGCAGGTTAGCGATTTTATCGATTGGGAGAGTATGTTCCTATCAATAGCACCTCCTGGAAACTTCATATTATATGTAAAATTCAATAAGCAATTCATCAAGACTATTCCGGAGAAGGTACGACATACCGAAAATAGAGTTTTGCTCGAAATACTGAGACGCTATTGAAACGCTGGTTCGATTCCGCTCGGATGCATACATTTTTGCCGGCTTCGAATATTATTTTTAATCTGTGAAATCGATGTGAATCGATTACTTATTGGTGTATGAACATTGTAAACGTTTCAAAGTATGCGGAAAGAGCTTGCAAAAACGTATGCATCCGAGCGGAATCGAACCAGCGTTTCAATAGCGTCTCAGTTTTTCGAGCAAAACTCTATTTTCGGTATGTCGTACCTTCTCCGGAATAGTCTTGATGAATTGCTTATTGAATTTTACATATAATATGAAGTTTCCAGGAGGTGCTATTGATAGGAACATACTCTCCCAATCGATAAAATCGCTAACCTGCTCGTTTCCGGAACATTATTGATTGCCCCAAGAGCCAATATCATCCGATCGATCCAAAAACTTGGATTCTGACATAACTTTTCATGCTCTTTCGAATGATATATAACATGACGTCATAATCTCAAAACTAAAAATTTTCGAAAAAATCGATAATTGTAGATCAAGAATTTTGGAAATGTTTATTGGGCCCCTATTGAGTCTACCCACCAAGTATGAGCTTCTAGCGATGAGTTTGAAAGATTGTGCCACTCCCTCCGACGTTCTTATGGAGACAGCGTTTTAAAAAAAATAAACTCTTTTTAAACTTGCAAGATATTTGTCGTCGTTTGCCGGTTCACTGCTATATGGTATCCGCTTAAAAATGTAAGTTGTTTTTATTTTTATAAGTTGTAAAGTATGTTTGCGTCAGGTTTGGACAACTTTTCGCTTAACACTCTCTACATTTCTTATGTTTGCCATTCCCGGACTTGTGTATTCGTTCATGATTCCTCTTAAAGCGAAATATAGGTTCGTCAACTTTTCATATATATTCCACTCGTTTAATAATTAATTGAGGCCCAACCAATATAATAACACAATATATATCGGCGTGGATGAGTGGGCTCAGCAGGTACGGACACAAACATATTGCGATGAGTAGGATTTGTTATATTTGTCTTTTAATTTTCGATTAAAAAACAACTGTTTCAATAAAATCAGTAGACTCTTCATAATTGTTTTTCCAGCTCAGTAAACTGATCTCCGCCACTTCTTATCTCCTCTTCATCTTCATTTCCTTTCCTCTATGTGCTGCGTGTGTTTTCAAATTGAGAAAAGCACAGACGTTCAATGTCAGTTTCAACACTTATCTTCGTCCTTCTTTGAAATATCATTAACTACTTCAGCCGAACGCCTTCCTTCTTTACGAGCGGGCTCTTCTCTTCTACACGATCGTCATCTCTTTAGCTCATTTGGCAAAGAGCGCACAGCAGGTCTCAATGCTGTACAACTCAAGATTAAGATTATTTAGATTTTCTGGTTCGTCACTATCGTGATTGAAAATGACCGACTTTTCGATATGGCAACAAGCATGGTTAGATTCGCACTTTTCCTTATTATAACTTGTTATACATGGACCTTTTCGCCATCATTATATATCTTCGCTGTTGAATTTGAGTACAATCTGGCAAACGCGATGACAACATTCGTCCCTCCTCTCCTTCTCATCACAACATCGAGGATAGTCCGATACGAAGTAGGCCCTATTTCCATTCTATTTCTATTTTTCAGCCGCTTCTTTTAAGACTTCTTAACAGAGAGTTTGCACACTAAACAATCACCATTTTTTCACCTCTGTAAGAAATTTACTATTTCAGTTTATTTGCTTCGGCCGTGACTTTCGATACAATCCCACCGTGGGACACTCTAATTCATTTCGGAACGGGTCAACACAAGAACCGAGACCAGCGGATAAATGAACTTTCACTGGTTGATAGTTATAAGAACGATCATATGAGATTCTTCCAAAAGTGCGAGTGTGGAGAGACATACAAATCACACATTTCTTTCGCGGTTCTCGGAGAATCGCAATATTATCGTGTCCCTGAGAGTTGCGCTAGGATTACAAAAATTTGTTTTCTGGGGTAAAATTTCATTCTCTACACGCTGAGATAATTGTCATCATCGCCTGGAAGCAAGAATTTAATATGCAAAGGTATGGGTGCACATATTGGTTGCTACGCCAACTCTCAAGTAAACGATGCTCCGCCGCGGAAATGTCGTACTCCCAAATTTCAGTAATAGTTTTGATTGCAAGGAAAGGCCGCGAAGTAATTTTGGAGGTTCAGAACGACTGTGATCCTCATTATTTTCTGGAAAACCTACATTAGTGATCGGAGTGTTCGCGTTGCTTTGGAGAAACGTACATTATAATTATGGGACGCCAGTCGACGGGACAAAGTGTGGGGAAAAGGAAGACAGTCTAGGAAGAGGGATGAATTTCTCCGGTTCTCCCTCTCCCTCTTCTTTCTCTGGAGCAATCGATGCCGTAGAGTCGATCTACTCTGATTATATCGAACCCTTTCAATGCATCGCATACGCATTTATGCTGTTCAGAATTTGGAGGTATGGCAAATTGGCCAGATTCTTACATGAGTCCAAATAACTCATAGAAGTCATCGGGAAGAATTGAACTCTCCATTCTATCGCTTCTTCGTTTTCACTGGTATCTGTGCCTTCTATCAAATTTTACTCATCTCTCTCTCCAGGTATTGCAGCGTGCCTCAACATAGTATCATTGGATCTCTTTCCCATTGCCAACAAGTTCCTCCCGGAGAAAGGTATCCATCCATGTCTCCTTCTGCCTAATTCCTAGCAGATTTCGCGTTCATCATCCTCATTTTCTTCTCTCATTCTCTTTCCCTCTACCATACCATTGGCAAGGTTTGCATACTTCCCGAGGATTTGGGAAGCTAATCGATCTGTAAATGGAGGCTTTCATCGTTGCGACGAGATTCACTGCCATATGCTTCCCTTTCTCGAACAACGTACAATCAATGAACATATCGCGAAATAATGAGTAAATTTCCAGTTCTGGATCCCTCGTTATGTGAGATTCGCAGCTTTGCTCATGTTCGCCATTCCTGCCCTTCTAAACGCATTCATTCTTCCGCTGGATGCACTCTATCGGTAGTGACTACTCTTTCCATCTCTCCGATCATTTGCTTGCAGATCGAACAGTGATGGAGCGCGAGTCTTCGCAGGCACAGAGACGTGGGCAATGACGGTCGATGGCTTTTATTAGACTTGGAAATGAATAATATCGACTCATTTTTCCTTGAACTAATACAATTGTCATTAAACCGCTTCTTACAGAAGTTGAAAATAATCTCAACTGTTGGATATTCTCTATTCCTCCTTATAACAACTCCGCTTTGTGTGGCTTGTGTGCACCATCTTCGACTGGCTCAACAATTCAATGCAAGCTATTCATTTCTATTTTGCATATTTATACCTCAACATATTTGCTGTATAATTCACAACCGTGCAGCGTGATCTTGCAAGACACGAGCATTCACTCATTCTCTACACGGTCATCACTACTTTCCTCCACATGATCAAGAGTGCCCATCAGGTTTGTGATAAATATGAAAAAATATGACAACTATTCCTCAGATTTTATGGTTCATAACTATGAAAACTAATAATATTCCGCTTTTCAACATAGCAACATCAGTGGTACGTATTCGGTTGTTCAAAAATAATTGATTGAAGATATGATTAACCACACATTTTTCAGTATTTCCTGCCCAATACACTCAACACCTTCGTCCCGCCTCTTTTCCTGCTAATAACCTCGAAAATCGTTCGAGCAGAGGTTTCCCTGGTAGTAATTACAAAATTATATGCTTCGTTCAGGTGTTCATGTGTTGTGGGAACGGCCTTCTCTACAACCCAACACTCGTGCAAAGTGTGACAACGACACAAGATGTCCCTATTCTGAAATAGAAAAATGTTGTGATGATATGTCAATGTAAAAAACACAATGTGCACATATTTCATACAAAACAATTAAAAATACCTTCAACGCAAACTGAACTCTCTAATTTTCAATGATCATCAAATTTTCCCGAAATATGTCAATATTCGATGTTGAATAAAATATTTTTTTGTGAGTTCGGATCTGGAAACTATTATGGATTGTACAATACTAAATGTCAGATTTTAATTATTCGGGGAAGATATTGATGAAGCTACTTTCTTCATTCAGCAGTTCTCAGGTTTCTAGCCCACGGCCTCGTCCTTTTGCTTTCCCACTTATGTATCAAGGGATCTTACTTCCGGTTTATAATCTCCGAGCGGAAGAAAAGGAATGATAGGGGTGAGGAATGGGGTGTGGACCGGAAACCGAAAAAGTGCCCATCCCTTGACTACTGTAGGAAACTTTGTAAGGTGCTCCCCCGGCCTTTGTGGTGAAGAGGATCGCTGCTATCAGTTATCGTGAAACATCAGCCAGCACTCACTACTCCCAAATTTCACATACTGTAGGAAACTACGAAAGGCACCTATGATCCTACAAATTGCAGGTTTCAGTTGGCGTTACAAACCTGCAGCTACTGGTCATCAACTCCTATTGAGTGATGCAAAACATCAGACAACGCTAGCAGAGAAACAACACATATTCGAAGCTAAAAGATTTCAAAAAAAATTTCATTTCGAGTAGGTGAATGTGAGACATGAAAAAGCGTGTATTACATTTTTCTCTCAAAAGGGTAAACAATTGAATATAAAGATATCAGAAGAAAGGTGGATTGATTGAAATTAGACTGAATTTCTCTCTTGCTTCTTGATACAGAGCCTCTTCCACTGTAATAGTACGCCCGTCTAGATCTGAAGCATCGGAGCTCCTCTGAAACACTCTTAAAGTTTTCTGAAGCCCACTAATTTGTTCGACCTTACAAAATCTATTGGCGAATTTAAAAAAAACGAACCTTCTCAATCACACGTTCTTCGGAACTAATCTTCCTTCGGAAAATACGTTTCGCTCTTGACACAAGTTCAAAAACGCCATTCATATTGACAAGTTGGCTAAAACTTAACTGAGGCGGAAACGAGGAATAGTCAGATGATTGCAGAGGCGTTATTGGGTATTTATACACACGGACGTTGCTTGTTTACATCGATTTAGCTCTCACGAGATTTGCTCCCAGGATGGTCAGCAGGATGAGCCCCCAAAGCTACTCAACGATCACTCTCCCTCTATGGCGCAGGATATTTATGGAATGGATGCTTATTCATGCTAATACTATTAAATTTGATTGCAAATGTCACAACAACAACCTGTCAATGGAAACATTGGTACTTTGTCTGGCATGGATATAATGACTACATAATTATCGCCTCTTTTTCGGGGAATTTCGCAACAGTTTCCCATTGCAAGTGCAATATCTTTGCGGTGGGGCTCCCTATCTTTCATTCGTGTTGCCGCTTATTTAAAATTAATAGCTTGTGAAACATACAAGGTTTATTATTATGTAAAAGAACTGTTTATCTTTCCTCATAATATTCGTACTTTCTACTTACTAAGAACAGCCTAAACAATAATTTTTATAGGACGAGTAATTGATTAGGCGAAAGGTTGATTGAATGCGACGACATAGAAAGATCTCTCCATCGCATCTTGATATGCGAGGGCAGCGTTCAGCAGTTTATCGTCCTTCCCAGTATCAGAAGAAACCGAGGTCTTCTTAATACAATTTATTTTAATACAATATACTCTTATTCAAGTTATTAATTCAAATATGCAATACGGAAATGAATTTTCCATGAACGTTACGTATAATTGGGCGAACCTTTTCGTTCATCTCCTCCTTCTTCTCCTTGTCTGATCTAGCAAGACTTTGCAGTCTTGCTTTCAGTGAAGACATTCCTTCCATATTTCTCTTTCTGATAAATATCCTCCATTTGAAACTATGAATACTTCAATGCTAATAACAGTAATAACAGTCTAATAACAGTAAATACAAACTGGAATAAAAACACATTCCTAACAACCTACACATCCAATAAGGGCGTGCTCATGATTATATACCCTGGCACGATATGTTTACGCAATCTTCCTTATTCATTATCACGAGGAGATGGGTAAGTCAAAGTGTCAACATCTTTTCTCGTCTGCATATACCATTCTACATTCATTATCCACGAAGCAAGAAAAAACTGAATGGAAAACTTGTTCTGAAGATAAAATATTATTAACAAATATCACCTGGAATCCGCAACTTGCTGGAGTCAATCTATTCAATGGCCGGAGATACCAAGGAGAACAACGAGTTCTTCCATTTCCGGCATAGATTCACGTACATATTCATTCCTCTACTCCCCGCATTTCATCCCATCTCAAAGTGCGGAAGTGAACAAGAGTTACACATTTTTACTCTTCAAGAACTGTTCTCTGCACTCAGTGTTTACATCAATTTGAAGTACCTAATGTAGTCTGCATTATTATATTTGCAACGTTAGAATATGAGAGATAAGATATTCACTAGACAAATTTTACACTTAAAAACTAAACGGACATCTCGAAATCGACCACAGGTGGAAGGATTTGATGCCCGAATGCAATTAAAATGATACGACATTTGCAGATATGAATGAATTCGTGGTAGTCGTGAGAAAAGGACTCTCAACGTGCGCACTACTGGATCACAAGAGAAGAGAGAGAACGCGCACATGGCAAAGCAGAGAAAGAGAATGAGAAAGAAAGAGAGGAAGGGCGCACGATCCCTATGGTGACTCACTGCTCTGTTTCTCTTCCCTTCACTCTCTCCACATGCTCACATCATGCGAAAGCATCACGTTTCTCATGCTCCTTTCTCAAGCCATTTTGTTCGCCTTTCCTCAATCTATTACTTGCAATTCCTAGATGTTTCCTGCAGAAGAAAATCAACTCGACATCACATGTTTGCCTTCGGATATCATTCGGAAAATCTTGAGAGTTGGCCATGAATCAATCGATGAAATGAGGCTGGTGAGTAGTGGATTTTCACGTAGTTTCCTATTAGGATTCCCAGTTCAATTTCCGCAGAAGCAATTAAATAAGCAACATAACGAAATGTCACTAAAATCGTAATGTATTGCTCTTTTTCCTCTCTTTCCACAAGGGGTATTGCCCTTCCTCTCTTTCCACAAGGGGTATTGCCGAAATGAAGCTATGTCACTCTAACTATGCTCAACTTGCCCAATGGTATCCGAATAATATCATACCTTTGGCTGCTTGTCGATATCTTATCCCAGAATCGTACTAGAGCGCATAAAGTACGCAAAAAACCGACAACGCAGAACGCCAGAAAAGCGAGACAAGGGAGCGAGGGGCGGAGCCAATTCCGACTCCTTCCCTGTCAAACCGCCAAAAATTTGGGTAGAGCTTCGCCCTTTCCGGATTGTGCCTTACCCCCGTGAGGAAAGACACTCAAGCGACGCAGGCGCGTCCTTTCGTATGTTCAGTCGCTCTATACACGCGCCGGGTGAGAGAGATGAAGGAAGAGCCCTCCCAGACTCCGCCCCCTTGCACTCGTTCGCTCGCGTTCTCTCCTTTATGAAATGTTGCGCGAAGAGAGAGCACAAGCGTCATTCTCAACCAAATCGTTCGTTCAAAAAGAAGCTGAAAGCTCTCCCCGAGAGGAATCCAGTGGTTGGTCGACGAACTGTGTCTGACTCCTCTGAGTAGGCCAGAATACATGTTTTGTAGTGAACATAGCTATTACGCACTACAAAACGTATCTTCTGACCTACTCAGAGGAGTCAGACACAGTTCATCGACCAACCACTGGATTCCTCTTGGGGAGAGCTTTCCGATTCTTTTTTGAACGAACGATTTGGTTGAGAATGACGCTTGTGCTCTCCCGATAACACTTTTTGGTGGAATCGCGTCGGAGTCAAGTGGGCGGTGCTTGCGGGGCCTAACCATAACGGAAACTATCGTTCCATCCTTCTGTAAACATCACTATCACTATTCAGATTTCTCCTCGGTGGAACAATCTCGTTCTCGAACATTTTAATGATCGCATCCACCTTCCGACTATCAAGCGATGTTCCTGGAATTTCCGTGATTTATACGACGGATGCATAGTCCTATCCTTTGAAGCTCAAGCAAAATGTTTAAAATATTTCGGAGTGAACAACTGGTCGATGAGTTCCGATTCAAGTACGATACGTGTAAGTCATCTCTCCCACGCATAGAAGCGATTATGAGTTCGAAATATATTGTTTTCAATTTCAGGAATCTAAAATTAATTCTTCTCTTTTCCGGAGTGACGAGAAAGGAGCCCTTGTGAGACGTTTGTCTACACTTTTCAGACGAAGTTCAAAAGTGGAGAATTTTGATCTTGGAATGGGATTCAATGGAAAAGGAGCTGAGATTGACATCGTTCATGAGATGATTGGCCCCATCATCGTCGGCGAATTGTACATTCAAGGAAATCAATTCACCACAGAAGACCAGTAATTTTTATCATTATTTCTTAAATTGTAAAAAAACTTGGTTATTTGCCCATATAACTTTTCAAATATTACCCACATATATCATACAGCGAAAACAATTGAAATATATGATTGTAATTTTCATTATAAGGGCGAAAATTCTGGGCTTTGTTCGTGGAAATCAAGTTGATCGTATAGCACTGTGCATCTACGTCATCCACTGCGTAAAATGTGAGTTGTTGCTACATATACCATAAACTGAAATGGTTTTTGACTGGCGTTTTCGTTTCGAGCGAGATTTTGGCAGTAGTGCGCCATCCGGAATACAAGGTCAGCAGACGAAAAAAAATCCAGAAATTTCCAGAAGGAAATTTTTTACGATCCAAAAATAGGTGTTGGTTGGTGTGTCCGTCCGCGTACCGTAACCGGGTGTGGCGTTGGAGCAGATGGTGTGTCAGACTCATGATTTCATCGGAGGATCGGTGGAAATCATCGATACCGTACTACTACAGTAACCAAAGCCTACCGTAATCCAGTGCGCTGGGTCATACGCTGTGTCAGATTCATGATTTCGTCTGCGGATAGATGAAAAAAGCGTGAGAACCATGATTTTGTAGGCATTTTGCAGCATCCAAATGGGATTATTATCT
Source organism: Pristionchus mayeri (assembly GCA_036245805.1). NCBI lineage: Eukaryota > Metazoa > Nematoda > Chromadorea > Rhabditida > Neodiplogasteridae > Pristionchus > Pristionchus mayeri. The sequence continues at coordinate 33,451,466 of BTRK01000006.1, read as the reverse complement.
AAATATTCAAGGAACTTTAAAAGAGGCGTAGTTGCCCACTAGTTACGGTACAGAAAATGATGAAAATTGAATTTTTAGTTTCTCCTAATCAAAGATAAGCAGAGGAAATAATTCAGCTTCTGGTTCATTCTACACTGAACTCGCCCTTCTTGTCCCCACAGTAATCTTCTTCTCCTACGAGGGAATCTCACGAGAGACGCCCTTCTATGGAATAAGGGAGACTTGGACTGATGCAATGGAGTGGCTCAACGAGAATGCACATTTGAATGCAGAGTTAGGAGAAGAGTTCTTAGATCGAGAGACTGTCAAGATGTTCATCACTATGAGATGCAAGTAGGAGATATGTCCATGATGTATTACAATTCTTGTTACGGTATTTTCATATTAATTTGTTCGTGATGTAATTGCCTCCACATCTATGATTACACGGTATGATATTTTATAGGGGTTTCATATCTCCATGTGATAAACGGAAATTTGCTCAACAACAAGCTCCACCATCCATCTTCATGTATGATACATGGTTTGAATGCGGAAATTAAATTATATAACGCTAGATAGAAATATAAATATAGAACTGAGATCAACAATGATATATTAGATTAAAATGAAACCGGTTATTTAAATACGAATTTCAAAAGCGAGAAGGGTTGTAGCATGCATTAGTGAATGGCCTTTCAACGGCATATTGCCGTGCCAGGGCCTCTCTGAATTCCTTCTCCTTGTCTGCAGGCAACTTCGACTCCGTGCGGATCTCCTGAGAAATTAATTCTGTAAAAAATATTAAAAATCTGTAGCTAACCTGTTCTGGAGAATCTTCGCACTTCACAGAGCGGAAAAGAGATTTAAACTTCGAGAATGGATGGAGCAAGTTGTTCATCTCTGACAAATTATCTGTAAAGCGGGATACTATTGGAGCTGTGATGTGAAAATGGGAGGGGGGGATCTCGTACACATAAAAAAGAGAAGATTCTTCGAACAGAAATTAGATCAGTTGTCAGGTTTATATACCGGTCGAGGGAATCACTGTGTACGCAGAATTCGTTGGTCACGAGTTGAGTGAGTGGACAACAGCTTTTTGCTTACTCATCCAAGGAACTCTTCCGAGTGCTCAATGCTTCATTAGTTCTACTTTGACTCATCAATGTCAACATTATTCATGATTCATCTCATTATGAAAATATGCTACACTGCTGATTTAGTGCGATTTTTGCTTGCTTTATCGAGGTAGACCTTGACATTGATGATTGTTTACTTTTCTGATGTTTTGTGGACGAGATTGTGGATTCTTCATGTTCGTAAATATTTGCCCAGTCGTTCGTAAGAACGTGTGGGTCGAGGACTGAACACTATTCTAGTATGATAGTATTCATCAGGATAACGTTTAAACCATGATTGATAGAAAATGATATAAACTTTTTTTATTTACAGCTTACCTTGCTCACTTCATTGGTGCATGAGCTCTTTTAGAAAATATTTACAGAAAATGTTACAATCGTAAAACTGTGAATGAACAGAGTGCTCCATCATTGTTGTTTCTTCTCTCCTCTCTTGAGGGTCATTCTCTCATTGATTTCCCCCGTGATTTTCTCATAGACGACGAGCATCTTCTCCCTCACTTCCTCTGTCAGAGTAGGGACATCGTCACGAGTCAACTAGAGCAATTAAAGTATTATCCACAACCTATAAGAATATGTGCGTTTTCCTCGAATTGACTAGATTGAATTGAATTGGAAGGACTCAATTCGTGATGTAGTTTAGAATCGATTTTCAAATCGTGTGATGATGTCGACTATCTTCAACGATGTGCATTGTGCGTGAAGCCAAACAGTCGTTCCTTACAGGTTTGTGAAAATGAATATTTGCAGCACTAAGTGTAGGCCCTTACCAGTAATACTATTCACTCTCTCACCCCAGTTGTGAGGATTGGTTCCATCACTTGTGCAATGATCTCCCCATCTCCATAGAAGTATTTCTCGGTGTGCGAGTAGAAGCATTTGAAAGAGGAAGCAACCACGGGAACGATCGGAATCTGCGCCTGAGGGAGAAGGAAGATCACGGGCATTCCATCATTGAGATAAAACCCTTATGAATAGACTTCAAAACAATTTCAGGGAGTTCTTTTAAAGTTTTGTGAGAAATAAATTAACTCCTCCTTCAAATTGAAGTGTATACCTCGACTGCGATATTGAATGCTCCCTTCTTAAATGGGAGCAATCCATCGAGACTTCTGTTTCGAGTTCCCTCGGGGAAAACCCACAACTGAACATGTTGATTGTCGATATACTCTGGTGTGCCACTCCAAGTGGCGCCCAAGCTTGGCCGCCACTTGGGCGCCTTCTCTCTCCTTATTACACGCTCTCTCGTATCTTTGACCGAATCCCAAGTTGGGATCAAGTAAGTTTTCAAGTTGGTCCCAACTTGATCCCAACTTGGGATTCGGTCAGAGATACGAGAGAGTGTGTAATAAGGAGAGATAGGGTGCCCAAGTGGCGACCAAGCTTGGGCGCCACTTGGAGTGGCACACCAGAGTATTCCCTATCCAAGCCTTCGGCTCACTTTCAGATTCTTCTTCTTCATCGCCTCAGTGCACTGTTCCACTGTTCCCATCGCCTTCGCTCGATCCACGAAGATCGCATTGCACTGAATAAATCTTTTTGAATATACGGAAGCGGAAGCGGAAGCGAAGTGTGGGCGCTACGGGCAAGTGAGAAAGAGCGACTGGCAGTGACTCAACGGAAGATGGAACGGAAGATGGTGGGAGTAACACTGAGAGACCGCTGGAGGAATGAGCGCGTGCGTGGTATGACGAAGCTGCGGGATTGGATTGAGGAAGGAATGAAGCGGAAAGCGCGCTGGGCCCTCAAGCTTAGACGAATGGAAGTGGAGCAGTGGAGCCGCGCGACTACTGTCTGGACGCCCTACAACAGAAGTCGTCCCCCCGGAAAGCCCCGCGCAAGATGGAGAGACGACCTAAGCCGAGCTATTGGCACCCACTGGTGGAGTGCAACCTTTGAAGAATTCCGACCCATACTCTTCTGAGCGTTTATCGCCTGATAAGAATAAATTGATTGATTGATTGATTAATATAAAAAACGGAAATTCATGTGTACATTTTTCTATTTTTTTGTTGCAAGAAATCATCAATGGAGAGATTTTGATTTCAGAGGGATCTTACTCAAATTCCTGGATCTTACTCAAATCAACGAACCAGCCACGCGACGACATTGAAGAAGGGGACGAATGCAAGGGACTTCTTCATCATTACAGTACACCGAGAGGGATAGGAATGGGCAACGACGATGGTATCGATCGCAGACTAAAGAGGATCTGTCAATGATGTAGGCATGCGACGAGTACCTGGTGATTGCAGATGACAACACAGGACGAATCCTGCTTCCCGAGAAATTCATCGAAATTCCGAACTTCCACATGAAATGCCAACAGTATTATTGCAGCATGGCTTTTAATAACTGAGAGAGTACAAGGCCCTATGACTCGATATTTTGAGTGTCTGAACTACAACGGGAATGTTCAGACGAGAGGTTTTGTGTTGCTTCAGAAGCGTCATCAACGCCCTCTACACACAGTGATTCGGAACGGCGACTCACTTTGATTCCTGTCCATTTCGAGCAAATTCTCAACGTTGAGAGCACTACGGATGTTGCCTGAAAGAGACATTGTGCATGCCAATCTTGTAGATGTGCAATTGGAAAGATGCTCACGTGTCCGAAATACGAAGCAATGGAGCAGAAGGGAAGACTGATCAAGGAAGTGAAGAGAATCGTGAGAAACATGAGGAAGCACCGAATTTCGAATCTGAGAAGTTGGACTTCTTTGTGTGTTAACCATCAGTTATTCAAGATCTCGTTGCCAGTACTTTCTAAGACTGAAAGGAGCCGAGAATGCGACACTCCACTACTGCTAATCATTCCTAGAATATTGATCACTGGTGCCTCTGAAACAAAGTTATCGAGTGCACTCATGGCGGTGCCGATTTTTTTATCGAAATGGAAATCGGGGAATAAATATAAGTTCCACCTGGCTCTCCCATTGAAAGCATACGCGAGCATGAGAATTACGAGTGCGGAGAGCAAGATAATTCCATACGGGCAATCCAGTAACATCTGAAAAGATATTTAGAATATAATAAGTGAGACATTTATCCAAAAGATTATGCGAATATGCTGATCAGGTTCGCAAGATTATTCTGATAATGCACAAATTTCGCTGCATTTCAAAATATTGAGAGAGACGCTACTGTTGATCTCAATGAAACTTTGGTGAATGTTATTATTTACTAATCACAGCAATTTCCCTATTTAAACTAACACATGTGAACGACTCGTTCAAGAATTTGTGTACGTGAGAGGGCCGGAAAAAACGCGCTCGTCTCTTCCGGAGACTCGTTGATGTTGTTGTAAACTGATAGCGAGAGAACAGAGGGAGAGAGGGGAGGCAGAGGGATCAATGAGAGGAGAAAACAGAACAATTGAGGCAGAAGAAAAACCTATGGGAGCTATAGAGAATTACAATTATAAACACAAAACTAACCAGTGCGGCTGACATACAGGAAATGAGCAGAAAAAAATAGATGATTGCAGCAGTTGTTCTTGAGAATAAAATACTCTTTCTATTCAATAACAGATCACATCTTATTGTGTCAAAAGAACTTGAGAATAAAAAATTCTGGCCAAGCACTTCAGTAGAGATGTGATATTTTCGTTCAGAAAATTTGTGTAAGAATGTAGAAATTTATTCATAGCGGACCAGAGCCCAGAATTATGTACATACAAACAATGTGATACTCAGAAATAATTGGGATTATGCGTGAGTAGATCGAACGATCTCTCCATTGCATACTGCCGTGCCAATGTCTCTCGAATCAACTTCTCCGTGTCTACATTCTCGCTAGCGTCCGAAGGTCTCTGCAATTACGGAGGGTGCACTATTAACACTCCGATGTTCTGCAAAGTAGTCGCAAATGAAATGGCTAGAGGAGGTGAGGACAAAGATCTTAGTAATTCCTTGCAGATGGACAACAAACCTTCGTGTCTACAGAATGATCTGCTTCATGTTTCTCTGACTGAGAAGGGAGATGCAACTTGGAAATAAATTCATAGACGTGCTCCATCTTTGACATATCTGTATGAGAATGTTCAATATCAAAAAATGATAAATTTCAGTACAGTAACGAAGAGGATTCGACCATTTTGGGGGTCAGGAATCAACTTTGGAATCCATACATTGGAAAAATCGGAAATGAAACGATAACCGACAAAAATCTAGCTGCTTGCTATGCACAAATCTCATCGGGTATTTATACTCGGGAGAGTGAATGTTTCCGCGTGATTTTGAACTCACGGGATTGAGAAAGAGAGAGAGGGTAAACATGCACCAGACGTCTTATCCTTAATCAAACATTCCCGTGCTCCCATGCAACAATAGACATAGACAGTCAGCCGACTTCTGACTGAGTGCAATAATATTTTGAATTCCCGATGTTTCAACACGTCTATCATTGAAATTTAGAAATAGTTTGCGCTTTGATGTTTTGAATAATCACAGCTCACTGTTTTCGAACGTTCAGCTGATCTTTTCTCAAGGCAAAAGCGCGAGCTTTTTGTATCACGAGTCAGTGGAGATGCCCGGGAACATTTTCCAAAAAAATGTCGCCGTTCTCGCCTATGTTGTGATGGTAGAATATCCAGGAGAGATGAATTCGAAAAATATAGGTCATTGGTCCCAAAACCGGCTTTTAAGAATTTTCCGGTTTTTCACCTGGCTATGATGTATCACAGCTTCCAGACAAGCTGCAGAGGTGGCAAAGCGCTCAAAATGTGCGGAAAATTATTTTCAGCAACTTTTATGTTGAATACTTTTCACAGGAACAACAAATAAAAATTATAGTCCCGCAAAACCGAATTCAAAATCATAAAATAATTGTTTTCACCATCACGCAGGAAACTTGCAATGGATTTTTATTTCATAATATGAAAGAACAATCACTCATGTATGTAGGAAAAATATAGGCGAAGGAATTATCCGCCGCCCAAAACCCGATATTCCGCGACAAACGCTGTCATATGATAAATTTTCAGAATGTATTCATTCCATTACGTCTTAATTTGCTTAATAGTGCCAAATATGTGTTATTTGAGAAGTTTCGGTGACAGATGACTTAGTTTCTGTTAAAAAAGCCATACTTCGACTAAGTTGAAAAAATCGATTTTCACACCCTCAATTTCTCCCAAGTTTGTCCAATTATCAGTTCGTGCATTCATAACTACATGTGGAATGAAAACGTATTATTCGTAGTATATACCGATTAGAGTTGATATATGATAAACTTGACAGATCAATGGCTTTGAATCTCTTGTAATCTTCACTCAAAAATGCGTTCCCGGGAGCGTCAAAACTAATAAAATTATGTTTTCAACTGAAATTGTGATGTTATTGTTCAGATTTGTGCATCTAAAATCACGAAAAAATCGCCTTAATCAGAAATCTCCTTCATAAAATAATTTGTTTGGGCATACAACAAATTGATTTTTTTCGAATTTAAAATTTTCGATATGTTTTCAAACGAAAAATTTTGATGATTTCACGTAGTTTTCTGATTAAGGCGATTTTTTCGTAATTTTAGATGCACAAATCTGATCAATAACATCACAATTTCAGTTGAAAACATAATTGTATTAGTTTTGACGCTCCCGGGAACGCATATTTGAGTGAAGATTACAAGAGATTCAAAGCCATTGATCTGTCAAGTTTATCATATATCAATTCTACTCGGTATATACTACGAATACTACCTTTTCATTCCACATGTAGTTATTAATGCACGAACTGATAATTGGACAAACTTGGGAGAAATTGAGGGTGTGAAAATCGATTTTTTCAACTTAGTCGAAGTATGGCTTTTTCAACAGAAACTAAGTCATCTGTCACCGAAACTTCTCAAATAAAACATATTTGGCACTATTAAGCAAATTAAGACGTAATGGAATGAATACATTCTGAAAATTTATCATATGATAACGTTTGTCGCGGAATATCGGGTTTTGGGCGGCGGATAATTCCTTCGCCTATATTTTTCCTACATACATGAGTGATTGTTCTTTCATATTATGAAATAAAAATCCATTGCAAGTTTCCTGCGTGATGGTGAAAACAATTATTTTATGATTTTGAATTCGGTTTTGCGGGAATATAATTTTTATTTGTTGTTCCTGTGAAAAGTATTCAACATAAAAGTTTTAAAAAAAATAATTTTCCGCACATTCTGAGCGCTTTGCCACCTCTGTAGCTTGTCTGGAAGCTGTGATACATCATAGCCAGGTGAAAAACCGGAAAATTCCTAAAACCAATGACCTATATTTTTCGAATTCATCTCTCCTGGGTAATCTACCATCACAACATAGGCGAGAACGGCGACAATTTTTTGGAAAATGTTCCCGAGGGGCCTGTTTTTCATCCACTGACTCGTGATACACGTGATACATTGAAGGAAACGCAACTCAATTTCTATTTTTTACATGGTCTGCAAAGGAGCTGATTTAGGCGCAACAATTTGTTGCGAATGCTACAATTTTGCGAGAGAAATTAATGAGCAATGATCGATTGATTCCTCAGATTCCGATATCGTAGTCTGGAGATCCATCAATGTATGTCTTCATGAATGCAACCTGGTTTTCACGTGGTTGCCGAGAAGCTTCGATCTTAAAATTAAACAGAAAGCTATGGCGCCCCATCATTCTGTACCTCATCAAGTTTCTGTGTTGCATCGAACCACTTCGTGAGACGAGGCCATGTGGAAGATCCGGGAAAATCGGGCACCGAATTGACGGTTGTGACCAAACCTGTCGTCATTGCCCAAAGTCGATCGAAGAAGGAGAATATCATGTAGTCGGGGAATCCGGGCGTCGAACCTGAATGGAGATACAGTAGATATACGAGTAACACGGTAGGTCACAGCTCTCACTCGCGAAGAAGGGAGCAGTTACCATATCCACCAAAAACTACAAAGTACAATCTAATGAATTGATTAATTGAAGGTCCCATTCAGCGGATGGCCTTTTTAGCTAGGAGATTCTCCAGTCTCAATGAGATCTGCTTACTCTTGAGCACGAATGAGATCCGTTGTGCTGAGAGGGAAAATTAGTTAGAACCGAAAAGGAGGCCATACCTGTGATTCAAATTTGCCACTGTCATTGTGAATTGTTTATAAATGCAGAGGCTCAACACAAAATCGACCAACTCTTCCATCAGAGGATGCACGTCATCCTGCAATTTGTTATCTGATATATTTAAGTTTAACTTGTTCGGTAATAAGTTGATTATACATTGATTTGTAGATGCTCTTATGTAGATACGAACTGTGATGGAAAGGACTAAGCACCGCACGATTGTCTAACCCAGTCAGTCACTTTGACGTAATCGCAATGGATATTGTGGAAGAGGCGGGGAATTGCATCGATAATCGATGGAATGTCTGCGATGTTTCCGATAATTCAAAAGTGTTCTCCGAAGAGAAGCCTCACTGTGTCTACGTCCTGCAATTAGAGTAATATGCCATTGATGAAAGCTAACGGGTAATTCAAGATGAAATTGCTTGCATGGTATTATTATTACAACACAATAGAAATTATAAACACTACAATAGAAATGATAAAAAAAACACACGGTATCGAAAGTTACAGAAATTTTACAAAGCTGTTTAGCTAGACGAATATTTACCTCGCCATTCCTTCCTATGATAAGCGAAGGATCCGATAGGAAGCAGTCAGAGAGTGAGAGAGATCTCTCCATTCCACGACTACACGAACGAAGATTGAGACGAGATTGGAATGGAAGAGAAGCAAGAATGATGGAGAACAACTCGATTGGTAGACATTCAATATGAACTCAATTGAATAACATCTAGGAAGAATTGAGAAAACAAACCATTGAAAGACCATTCACATTTTCTTTCGATTCTCCAATCATCGCTTGATTTCCTTCAATGTAGTTGATCTTCCCATCAATATCCTCGCTTAGCAGTCTCAAAAAAATGAAGATTCTTCGAAAATGCAGTGAGAGGACGCTGCATATCGGTTAACTACCAGCAAAGGAAAAGCAAAACCACGAGGAAGAAAAAACAGCAAGCAACAGCGCCGAAAGTAGCCTGTTTTCGTCCACTCACGTTTCACCAGGGTGAAGTCTCATGCCAAAAGTGGTAAATAACAACAAAGTCGTTTACGGTTTCCTGTGAATGTTTTTGTGCCCTGGTTGTGACTAACCCTTTACGATAGTGGCCTTCCTTGTGTTGATTTTGCAGAGATGCTCAGGAATATGCGAATAGTTTAATGTATAATACAAGATAAAGTTTACTACTACTCCAATTGCATCTTCTTGAATTGACTTATTTGAACATTCAAATCAGCACTACTCTGATGTACTGTTTTTTAAAGCGCCATCGGGACTGCAGTCTTGAAATCTAGAGCTATTGAAAATGGAGTTCATATTTATCATCATCATATTTATCCTGACGTCAGGCACAATGGTCCTGCAGGAGGGTGACTTCAGTGTGGAGGGAATGGGGATCTTCGGTCTCAGAGCGTCGTTAGGTCAAGGGATGGGATCTTCTTTGGCTTCTCTGGTCAACTGTAGGGACGATCGTGACGGATCTCCGTTGAGCATCGAAGTAGATCATCCTGCCGCCGAACACCTGACTTGCGCCGGTTAGAAACTCACAACGCAGACAGCGAGGCTTTCTTGACGGTAGATCACTCGAGACGATGGGAATCCGTCCGTGCTCCTCCTCTTGAAGTGTACCAAGTAGGCGATACTCTCCGGGTTGCCCAAGCTGACGGGAGAGGATTCCCCAAACTAGGTCGGAAAAGAGCGGGGTCAGGGACGACCGCCCATCACGAGCGCTAGAATGGAGAATGGAGAAAAGGAGTAAGAAAAAATGGAGTTACTTATGTTTATTTTCATTTATGAATCTTTGATTGTCGAAAAAAATGGCTTTCATTACCGAACTCTCTCGAGATGTCTATAGTAGAGACATGAGATTGTGATCCATCAGCTGTTAGAAACAATAAAGGTCTAAGGTCTCGAAGGCATCTTGCGAATATCAGAAGAAAGGATTATATGGAGCAATATTGAGGGATCTCTCCATTGCGTCTCGATATTCGAGTGCTTGAGCCAATATTTTCTCGCTTTCTTGCACTTGCTCCGAAGATTCGCTCGATTTCTGGAAGATGAAAATTGTTCGGAGCGAGACGATCGCTGGAAGAGTCTGAAGTCTATGTTTAAAGTTGACAAACCTTTTCTAAAAGATCCAATCTCTTGTACTTATCCGAACGGAACATTCGTTGCAGTTTTTCAACGAAGTGTGATGCATGCTCCATTTTAGATATCTTAAATTGCGTATTAATAAAGGAAGAAGACGCGAAGAGATGAGAATGTTTGGAGTGACAAGGGTGATACGAACCAAAGGCGATTGCATCAGGTATTTGTACCCCTCATGTTTTCTTCTCCTTTTGCACCAAAGAAAAAGTTATCGGTAAGAGTTAGAGGGTGATAGGGATGGCAATAACCTGATTCGCAATCAGAAAAATAGTGTTGTTCTTAGGGTGCACAATTACGAATTTACCCATCAAAGATCTTGTGATCTCTTCCTCGCGATCTCTGGAGAAGTGTTTCCCATTTTCACTATGACGTCATTTCGGCATAAGATCTTCCGTTGTGTCTATTGTAGCTGCGTCTCAATGAGCGTCGTAAATAGGTAGTTTATCTACGCTCAATGACGTAACGGGACCCAAATAATTATAAGTACGTTATAGTACAGAAAGTGTTGACTCCTCATATTCTGGATGAAATGAGGTGGATGTCAGTACGTTTACTTCTGAAATTATGGTGTCCTTTATTGAAAAAGGACTAATTCTACAGTACTTCTTAGATCTCCGCCCACTTTCCATGCTTGAATCCAATCCACAAGCTCTTATAAATGGGTGCCCTCTCTTCTGCCGATTGTCCTCATTCAGTGGCACTGTCATCTCAGTTGATCCGATGTGTATCCAACAAAGTAGAAGCCAACAAACATCTAGCCTAGATTAATCTCACTGGGGATCCACTTCAGCCCTCTCCTTCTCCCTGTCTAATGGCAGTCACTACAAGTGGATTTGGTTCAAATTTCAGTGTGCGGATGAATTGGGAAAGATTATATTGTGGACGTTTCGCGCATTGGGCTGTTTGGATTAACTAGAGAGTGATTCCTGATTTCAAATATGAACTTTATTTCGTTCAAATATCATGCGACATCGATCAATTCGTGATCAGTTATAAGTTAATACAGGAATCAATTAATAATATCTTGAGCGCTACATAGTGCGTGAATTCGCAAGCCCTGTTACTGAAGGAATCCCAATGTGCCCCATTGACCTCATATTCTGATATCACCGCCAAAGAGACTCCGGATGCGCCAGTCCATCAATCCATTACCTCTCCCCTCCCTTCCAAACTGACCTTTCTCGCCCCTTTTGTCACTGAGAGTGCATCCAGATGGTGTCTACTAGGAATTGCGGAGAGACTCCCCTACCTCTCATCAGTCAGAGAGAAGAGAGAGAGAGTGTGAAACGAGCAGAGTATCTCTATTCTCCATCTCTGCCGTCTCGGTCTTTCCACTGCGAGACTATTTTCAAGTAGATCATGATTCCATCCCCTCTCCTAATTAATTAAGCCCCTTCTGCACGATTGTGTGAAGTGCCCGGATGATCTACCTCGATGAATGGAAGAAGGGGAGCATGACAGATTGGGATGGTTATTAGGGAACGGTTTCCTCCGGATTATTATTGTCTTGTATGAGAGCAGTCAGGATAAATGTTCAATATCACAATGTATTTGGCAATGCATAGAGATGTTACGTTGTGATATCCTTATGAAAAGCGACAATGCTTCAGGAATTGTAGTGCAACACCCTCATGGAACCTAAAAATACAGTTAAAATTGACCTATTGGAATCGTGGAGGCTTTCACTCATTTATTTTTGCAGATAGGGTCGATCTGTGCAGGTGCAGTCACTCGGATGGCGCAATACACTTGGAAGGAGGAAGTCTGAGGTGCTTCTCTCCACTTCTCTCACAGCAGTCAATCGTCGTTTCCCCTTTCGGGAGCATCTCCATCTCATTGTTCCCCTCGCTTGAGATGGCGACACTTCCCCCATTGCGTCATTATCAAATCAACAGGTGACAAACGCAACTTTGACTCGCTGTGAGGAGATGAAAGACCGTTACTTCCCCTATCGGGTCATACTTCCTAAAATATTGGTAGGAGTATAAGACGAATAATTCTGGTTTAATTATATTTTGAATTTCCGTCCAGATTGATCACACTCTTTACCAACGCCTCTCCCATAGCTATTTATCAAGTGTTCATAAGCCAACTCAACCAATTAGCGTGACAAATACCGCCAAAGGAGAAGAGATCGGCATGGTTACCTGACACCCTCCAGCTAAGGGAATCTGCCTTCAAGAGGCAAGTCTCCCCTCTCCCCCCCCCCCCTCTCTCTCTTTTCTTGCTGACTTTGCGGGTTAACGCGCCGCCAGTCTCCCAGCTTTGATCTCATTAGCGGAATTTACTCACTTGAAGAGGGAGGTGGACCTCCTCCGATTACAGAATCACCTGCCAGTAAGATTTACTCAATACATATCGTACTTGGTGGGTGATTCAGATTAATTATTTAAACGATTTCGAAAGCTTTGTATCACTACTCTTCCTACTATCTGCATTAGTAATTCCACTGTATCCCCTGGCTATTGACTTATCGTCGGGGAAACGGAAAGGGGGCGATCGTCCCATCCTACACCAAGGAGCTAAAAGGATTAACGCTCCTCATCCGGTCTTCCTTTGTACCCGATGACACCATCCATGCCCAGAGGGAAAGGGCCGAAAGTACTCTACAGTCCTTCGGATAGCTCATTCATCTCCTTCACAATATTATCCACACTGCCTCACGAGGCGACTGAGAGAGTGGATAACGAGAGACATCTTCCTTAGATGTAGATCATCTAAGGAATGCAAAATTATGAAAACCTATATCCAAAATAACGATAACACATAATTTTTATTCCTATAGTCGTTTAGATGACTGACGATGTAGGCAGTGTGATGATCCCATTTTTATTCTCCCATACACATCACAGTGTCAAGGGAACATTAAAATGGACTCGCTCGGCGTGTTTCTTTGCGGCAAACAGATAGATACACTCGTCGACCTAAAAAGGATGCACGGGGGATTAAGTGCACTGATTGTTTCTCTCTGTGATCACAAGCACGGAAATGACCGATTAGCGGAACTCCTTTCATCTTCCAACTACTGTAACATTCCGCAAGCAAGGGCATCTACCTCCTTCTCGATCGATATCAGAGGACTGAAGAGATTTCATATCCGTGGAGTATGGTAGTGTAACACGTGAGAACTTCACTCTGTGCCCATCCCCTTTCATATTCAGATATTCTTGCACGATCGCTGAGGATCAGGGGGGGGGGGGGGCGATGGACAAACACTCAGTCAACACCGGGTTTTTTTCGCGCTCACTTGCGTTGATCGAGAGGTGATAAAGGCCGGTGAACGGATGATTTGCTCAGCTTTTTCACGTGCGTGAGAACTCGCATCTTATTCTCTGCAATACTCCCATCACTCCCAAGAGAAAAGAACATCAAGTCAGTTATTTGATTGGGGGACAGGAATATCAAAATCTAAATCCATCAGACCACAGAGTCGAAATAGTGTGCTATTAGAGACAAGCAATGAAACATTCGAAATATAATCATTAATGACCCGCTTTTGGGCGAAAATTCTGATTATTAGGATTATCATTCTCATAACCAGACGAGATGCCTGTCGTCTAAACCAATTGAAGTTTCCCTCATCCAGATCATCACCTCTCTCTCTCTCTGTCTCCACTGTCCATCTATCCTCGATTCTTTCACATGCCTCAAGTGCTCACCACCTGGTCACTTTGTCAAGTGTTTGAGTGGATCCTCGCCCCGATTGACTGTCTCTCCGTGTGTGGAAGAGGGTGTGCCCCTCCCCAAGGCGGAATACGGTAGGGTGAATCATGCCCTAGATAAGTTGGCCGAATGATTACTGTATCTTCTAGTTGATGGTTCTTATCCTAGAAGATTACCTTCCCTGATCGGCTCCCCTGGGTGACTGTCATCAAACTCGAGGGGAGCTTGATAGGTCAAACTTCATCGATGATCCCCCATCGATCATTGCTTCTCCGCCCACGTTCTCCTGGTATTCTCGACTGAATCCAATCACAATATCACAGGCATCGTAGTGACAATGTGGAAGCATGTCAAGCTGTTGGATGCTCAATAGGTGTGAATGGTTTCCAATGGAGAGTTTAGTGTGTGGAGAGACAGTCGTCTCCCGGGGAGAAGTGAGTGAGAACGTGAACTCGAGGTGACAGGACGAGAGAGGAGAAGGACGAGGATAGAGGGGGTGATTATCAGAAGATTCGGAAATAGTTCAAAAAATATGTGGACATATCGTATTGTTATGTAATTTGGCATATACTTTGTCCAATGCACACTCCGTGTTGTAGCTTGAAATTATGAAGTTGCTCAGCACCATAGCTATTAAGCATTCGCATTGAATACCTTGATGCACAAACACGCAAACAATTCCGATCCGGACAGCAGGTATCAACCACTCCCTTACTATCACAAACATCTTACGCAACCGAATCCTTGAAAGGTGGCTACCGTAATCCGTGAGGAGATCACATTTCCTCCCACTAGAACTGCGAGACTCAATCAGAGCGCAGATGTTCGTTGGCGCGATTACTCGAGTGTCCAAGAGTAAGTGGATTTGAGATCTGCACTCTCTCCATTTCGCATGCTATCTCGCTTCCTCTGACTGAGTTGAGAGAAGTACTTCAAAAGCTGGCTGGGAAGGAAGAGGAAGGAACTGCCAGGCCGGATCACGATGACATCTGATTGGATTATGAGTGTAGGGACTATCAGTACGTGATGAAAAATATATTCGCTCCCAATAAAATAATCTACATAAAAACCGTGTCAAATTCTCAATTCTATCCCACATATCAGAAATCCAAAGGGAGGAATGGCCCATCCCAATTCTAAACCTCCTCAGGTACAGTACACCTCATATATCCCCTCTCAAAGTTGATCTTTGATCACAAGACAGATCAACAAAAGACAAGAGATGAAAGGGGAAGAAGGACTGGGGAGAGATCGCTTACAGTGGTTAGCCACTCTTCTGTGCAAACATATCCCTGATTGTCGACTCGTGTTCCGTTTATAGGCAGAGGAGATAGTCGGAAAGGCAGAGTGACGATTATATTATTTAAGCTTTTCAATAGCTATGCGTATCTTCGAAGCGTCGTCGAAGCAAAGTGATTATTTCGAATCACAAAATTAGCTTGAGTGTCCACACTATGGATGGTAACCAGAGAGTGACCTCTGCTGAACTTCCTCTCTACTCTATAATGATAAAAGGCGGCATGCAACACCGCTAATGAATGACACCTTCAGTCTGTGTCTCTCCGTATAATAACAGCTCGGATTTGGTGCGATAGGGCACTCCTTTCAGCCATTCTCTCCCTGGTCAGAGATGGGAGAGAGAGTGTGTGAGAATGAGAGATCATTAGGTCATCCCGATCCATAATTAGAGCGGACGTTGCCTAATCCCTGATCTGGAGTGACCAATGGATTAATCGGTGGAAAGGATGGAGTTACAGGTGGAAAGAAGCGGAATGGTCAAAACATAATTTCTAATTCACATTTCTCTCACTTTAAGATTTTCACATCTAATCAAGAGCATGAAATTGCGAAATAAATTTTCATAGTGTGTGTACCCCCATAAGCCATAAGTTGGTGAACTTTGGATGCACGCATTCCCCTTCCCACTCATGATGATTTGCTGTGTCTTCCTTATGAATGACGAAGGAAGCAATGAATGAATTCCATTTATGATCAAGTGGAGAGACACTTGAGGCAGAGGAGAACAAGAAATGAATGGGACAAGAACAGAGGGACAGAGAATGCGAATTATGAAGTGCCCTCCCCTCTCTCTCTCTCTACTTCGCACACTATCGCTCTTCCTTCTTTCGACGGGGAAGCTACCGTAAGACCGTCTCTGACTCCTAGATGGATAGATAGATAGATACTCTGTTGACAACATCGATTGAGATTTTGTCGTGAGGAAGGAAGGAACAATGAAAGCTAAGAGTGAAAATGGCAATAATATCAAATATCAAATTGAAATATTGAATGTGTACAACCGTGCATGTTTGAGGGGAGCAAAGACGATAATAATTCACTATTCGATAGTCAGAACTTCACTACCGTATCCTACTGGGGCGGTTTCTTGTCGAGTTGCGTGAGCGAAGTGTAGGTGAAAGGGGGCGCGGTGAATGCTCCCGGAGGCATGTGATAGTAGGAAGCAGCGGGAGAAGGAAAGAGATTGAATCCTCCCTGAGGGGGATATGCAACCATCGGATTGTACATCTGAAAAGGAGAGTGTGAATGCAGGGAAGGAAAATACTCATGGCACATTCTGTTGTGTGAGATATTTATTTCTACTTTTAATATTTTTCCATATCCTTATGTGATTCTTTTTAGTGCGACAGTTCAACTTATTCGATATATGCTACAGTAATCCTACCGTAGTATTAACCTGTTGTGGAAGATGCTGCGGGATATCTGGCAAGCAGGCATTCTCGGTGAACATGGGATTGAGGTAGGACTCGCACTTGATGGAAGCAACCTCGTCCTTCACCTTTCCCTCCCTGCAGATGCATCCATTATTCCCCATTCCGAATCTCGATTCAGTCTGTCTTCTCTCCACTTCTCAGTACTCACAGCAGACTCTCGTTCTCTCCAGAAGTGTGCGAGTCGGGAGATCCCGAGTTATCACAGCAGTCTCCGCCCATCTTCCGCTCTTTCTCCTGTCGCTTGCACTTGTATCGCTGGTTTTGGAACCAGATCTTCACCTGGAATCAGAAGGGATTATTCAACAACAATTTTGATTCAATCATCGAAAATCCACATTTTAATTTTCCTTTTTTTGGACAGTTACCAATGTAATACGAATTCCAAAAATTTGTTAAACTGATTTGCAGATGTATCACATAATAACTTGGAATGAGTCCCCCATTGCATGGCATTATTCGCTCTTCCTTTTCGCTGCCTATTCACAATACACACAACACGAAACGAGATTTCACAGTGCTCCCTACCGCTCCCCTCTCTCCCCCTCTCCCTCCCCTCTCTCTCCTACCTCTCCGCTACCGTAATTGCCAGCGATCTTTCCATTCTGAGACATCGAATGAAGGAGGGAACTGTCACAAAAAGTAGCATTGAGCGGGAAGGACAAAGGGCTTTTAGTCGCGATTCGGATTAGAGTTCACAGTAAAGTACACTACTTAGTGGCAGATGCCCTTTGCTGTCCACTTCCTAGAGAATGAAGGGGTGATCTTTGATCTCTGACCTGCGTCGCCGACAGTCCGATGCTTCGTGCGAGTCCCTCTCGATCAGCTGCATTCAAGTACTTACTGCTTCGGAATCGTCGCTCAAGCTCTTGCACCTAAACGGTTCGGTGAATGGTGTGGATGAGTGAGTGCACGGTGTGTAGTCTCCTTTCTGCTCTTTCCCACCTGCTGCGAGCTGAAGAGGACGCGTCTCTTCCTCTTCCCAGCCATTCGATTCGTTTCGAGAAGACTGTTGAGACCGACAGCCGAGGCACTTGCTGCTGCATTGAAGTTGGAACGAATAGCCACTGCAATTACAGTAAGTTAGGTATTATCGCTGATCACGAACTGACTTCGTACCCTCGGGATACGGTAAGCAAATATATCATGGCAATGAGTCAGATTGTGTGTGTGAACTTCTCGATTGGTCACTTCCCTCGTTAAACTTCCCTCGAAGGAAGGGAATGAATGGGATGTCCCCTCCTCCCTCCTCCTTATTTGTTCAATTACAACCACCTGTATTGGTCTGATGCGCGAAGAAGAATACCCACCATTGATCGCCCTTTTCCGGTACATTATCGCGTTTAGTGCCAGCTATTCTTTCTATTGTCGAAGATAAGGCAGTTGGGTATACGATACCTACCTACCCCCTCCCCCCATATATATGGACGCATTAGCCTAGAGGGGTCAAACAGTCTTGGTCAGATTCCATGACGGTATGCGCAATTCTCAAGAGGGGCTCGATAAACCACTCGAACTCTGTGAAGAGGTGAGGTGGTCATCAGAATCAGGAAGGGAGATATCCCAGACTACTCCCAGTCTCGAGTTGCGTAATCATGTAATGATCTGTACAATACTGCCAAGTGGGCATTGCGTGGTAGGAGGTGCTAACTTGCGAGCTTCCGGATCAGGCTTCAGTCTGACAACAAACAAGACAAAGGAGCGGATAGGGACTAATTCTACCTGGTAAAAATAAGACCTTCTAATTGTGAATACATTAATCAACCCTCATATTTTTGAAACAGTGAAACAGAAACAAAGTAGAAAAGGAGAAGGGTGCTTGAGATAATGATTCAAGAGGAAAGCGGGCTAAGGCGATTTCGCACAAGGCTTATGTGCACTTCCCTCTTTGAAAAGGTTACTTCCCCCCAGGAAGGAAAGTGGTAACATACAACCATGGCAGTGCAACTTATCTCCAGGCACTAATGAGTAAGTATCTTCTCATATCATAGCCCTCGTTCTAAAAGGTGATTCAATGGGTGGGAAGTAGTATTCGGACTCCCGCTGGGAAGGGGCGAATCAGCCAGGAGGATCGACTCCCTGCCCTCTCCTAATCCAGACAGATGGGTTCGAATCTGGTACCGTATCCCGGTGAGAAGGCGCAAATTCAATTTAGCAGAATCAAGTGAACAAGTTGTCGTCTCAGGCGTCATACGGAAATTGGCTTTTCGCATCGCACAAATTGAAATGGAGAAGCGGCGGTTAGGATTGAAGAGTGGACGGTGAAGAGGCCCTCGAGAGATATTGGATCGAGAAGAGGAGTCATCATGGATTACTCCATCCATTGATCTCCCTTCTAACCTCTAGATGGACCCCATCTTCGAGATTCCCAACCCGATGCCACAAATCCCCTCACCCTTTCACGCATGCACACCACTCCTTCCCCATTTTACCCTTCCACTATTCTTCATCTTCTTCTCTCTCTCTTTTCTTTTCTACCCCTTCCTACCCTTCACTATTTGCCAAAAGAATAGGCAGGCGAGTGAGAGAGAGAGCCCTCACTACCGTATCCCTCCCCCTCCTTTCCCGCATGTTATGACTAGCCGTATTCCTATTACTACTTCTATTCTACTTACAACTCCATAACCAGCCTGATCCTCCCTGGATTCTTCTTCTCTCAGATAGACTCAATGAGAAGGGGAGGTGTTAATTGGACGTGGCCCGAACGAAATTGAGAGTGGAGAGGTAATTGCATTGCGCGAAGGCCCCTGTTCACGAGGGAACTTGTTCGATGCACGGTTCCAGAACCGCAGATTAGGAAGGGAAGTTCCTGGTCCCGGCCCTTTGACTTACTGTTTGCGAACTGCGAGGCAGCAGAAGTAGCGAATCGAGTGTCGTAGCCATACCAATTGTGAGCACCCGCAGTTGATGAGGGAGTGACGTATCTGGAAGAAGAAGATAGAGAGGAGAGAGAGGAATGGACTGACGAGAAGTCTCCTGCAGGGGGATACGTTGCACCAGGGACTGGAGCAGAGAAGTAGTTCATCGCTGCAATGAGAAGAATGAAGAGGTGGAAGGAGAAGGAGAAGGAGTGAGAGGGAGAAGGAGAACTCACTGGCAGCAGTGGATGGAGTGGTGAGGGAGAATGGAGCAGAGGAATCAGTCGAGAGAGTCGTCCCTGTCGATCCTGTCGAAGAGGCAGAGCCACAACCTGTCGATCCCAGGGGAGGAGAAGACATCTGCATACGGTAGTCAGTTGACGATAGGACATGATTACGGTAAGGCAGGGCGGATTTTGGGAAAATGAAAATTATGAATGAGCAGAATGCTTGGAAGATTGAAGAAGAATGAAGTGAAGAGAAGAGAAGAGAAGAGAGGAATAGAAGGCGCAACTTTATCACTAATAAGCGCATATATGACTTACCTTGACATGGTTCGGGCGTTAGGAAGTTAAAGTCTGGGGACTTAGACTAAGAGTAGGGTGCTAAGGAGTTGGCAGTTGGGAGAGAGTGATGGAGGGGCGCGCGAACTTCAGAAGTGGCTGCCTGACTGTCACTAAGAACTACTTGCAGAGGGCTAAGAGGCAGAAAAGTGAAGAGGAGAGGAAAGATCATCGAAATCTACTTGACGAAAGCGTCCCAAAAGTAGTTGATAAGAGGCCTCCAAACGGCCCTCACGGAGAGCATCTTGAGAGGCTCATTGAGATGGTGTAGAGGAGGGAGTCGAGGGAGGGGAGGGAGGGGCGGAGTCTAGATCCCGCCCCCTCCCCTATGCCCTCCCTTCCTACCGCGGGACAGCGACTCTATGGAGATGGTCGCAGCTGCGATTCAGATGGGGAGATCATATCAAAGTCGGACTGGCTGCGAATCAGGTTTGTATTCACGTGGCAGTCACAAAACGCGTGTTTTCATGCCTTGAATTGACTGCATTTCCCCTACCGTAATCCCCTCTGATATTTTTATTCTACTTCATATTCTGTTATTGTCTTCCGTACTTTTTAATGATTTCCTAGATTGATCGATATACCTCTATTTTGCGGTAGTTTGTGTCCCTCTTGAACCATGAGAAAACACATAGACTAAGTAAACTGTTTGCTCAAGAATGATTGCTGATTTCCTCCCTCGCCGTCCTCTGATCATTTATGAGCTTAGCTACGGTCGATCGACTCATTTCCGTCTTTTGTCGGTCCATGCAGATAGATAAAGAGAAGCATAGTCCAGTGCGGTAGATCAACTATGAACGCAGTCGGATCTCATGAAGATGCTGTGTACTTATCAGCATACTTGGCTTAACTCGAGTTTATCTTTCTATCGAATTCATATATTCGTTATTGTGCAACTATCTTGTAAGTGTCAACCCTTTCTTCATGTAATACTCTTTCCATGTGCAATAAGAATACTGTATCATTGCATTCATTTCCTTCTCATTTCAGTCACCACAAATAGACTCTAAAATTGATACCGAGGCGAGGGGTGAATTTCACCCCAGAAAAAGCAAATATTGAGATAGGAGAAGAATGAGTGGGAAGGAAACGATCGAGGGAAAGAAGCAATGTATAAAACGGAGAGTCCAGGTCAATTATATTGTTAGGATCAAATTATCTGAAAACAAGTGACAAATTCTTCTCACTCCGCAAAACTTCCACGCATACATAGGCAAGCATAGGCAAATGAGAAGCAAAATCAATTGTGTTCGATTCGAATCTGTCGGTGGTCATCATCGAAGAGAGAAAGGAAGGAGCGGAGACCTTGAAGGGGAAGACGGGAAGGAAAGGAGCAATGCGAGAAAGGAGAGGAGATGATGAATAGAGTAACAAGGTTGTCTATTGACTGGCCACCGCCACATACACTTTCCCTCCATTGCAATCGATTACTGGCGAGAAGACGAACTCAACCATCTTAGTTGTTTGCATGTTTTCACGAAACAGATACCGCGTAGCTTATCCTATTACGTTCACCTGTCGATTGGTTCAGTTCAAAAAGGTCGTTTAGATTGAAATGATGTAAGGTATGAGGCAATTCCGTCGCTGTACCATATTGGATAATGGAATAGAAGTGCCTTTCTCATGAGCGGATGGGCTGGCAGAGTGATTCAAAGGGCGGATCTCACCTCGTGCAAATATCACTGACAGGGGAAAGGAACTTCCGACTGCCCACTGGCATTCCGTCGTTTTAGCGCCGTGCGGCCACCAGGAGGAATCAACCGACTACCTCTCTAATGACCACACTCTCTCTTACTACGAGAGAGAGTGATGAATGGAAGGAGGATGCGCCAGGAGGGGAGGGACGACCTCCTGTGGAAAGCATTGCTAGAGGAAGCGAAAGAGACAAAGGAAGGAAGGGGATTAGACAGGATACCGTATCCATTCATCTTCGCCGGATATCGGTAGCATGCCTCTTGGGGTAATCCGATTAGAGAGATTGCGCAATCTCGGGAAGGAATCAGATTGGTGCGGATCCATTGAAAATGGAATCACGAGGAAAATCAGGAAATGAGCATTTCGCAAAGAACATCAGTAACTTTCTAAAGTTGTTGAAGGTAATGATCCTTCGTTGAATGAACACAGAACGATGATCAAGACTAGAAATTTGTGTGATCCAATGGCGATTGATGTACTGCTCGCCGCCTTTCGCCTTGATAATACGAGAAATCAGTGCTGGATAATTCTGCATATTTTCTGTGATGTGTATTGAATTAGCTTTAAAACAAAAATCCGATCTCTCTCCGCTAGAGATGTACCGAGTTGCGCAATCAATTAATTAGAGAGAATGTGTGAGGGTGGGGGAGCCAATGAGAGGAGACCAAGAGGGGCGGCCGAAAGAGATTCGCGTCACACAATGAGTTTCTAGTGGGCACTAGTGACAGACTCCACGTAAATCTGGTGATATTTTATTGTGTGATACTGATTATGAGTATTTATCGAGAAAATGCAGATAACATGGGAATTATAATTTAAAACATATGCAAAAATATCAGAATAATATCGGAGTAGAAGGACTTCAACAGAATACGAAAAATTAAAAAAAATAAGTCCTACAGTAATCAGTTTAAATTTCCGCTCTAATTGTGGGTAATTACTGTAACTTAATTATCGGACATTCTCTTCTTGCTCCTTCCGTCTTCATTATTTAGATATGGTCTGTGACGTTATTACCATTCTACGCATTCACTGATTCAAAACTTGTTTTGTGTTTCTCGCTCTATGGCCTTCGAAGATGAGAGGCCCCATTCCTCCGCTTGCAAACGCGCTTGTTCTTAAATTTTCAATTATTTATTTATCTATTGTTGTATTCTCAGTACTGAACTGTAGTTAATTCCTCTTATTATAGATAATGAAGGTCACCTACTACTCTTATCAGCACCCCGGAGATCGACCCAAGACCGACGAGGCCGTGTGGACCTGGTACAAATTCTTGATCGGTACTGTTTCGCTAATTTTCTTCATAAAGAGCCGGCTTAAGCTTATTTATATTCTTCTCGTATTCATGTTTGCTCTTTATATATCCAATGTCGTTTTTTTCCAGATGAGGCTAGCAACGTCGAAAACTCAGCGGGGACGCTTTCGATCGGCTTGTCTGCGCCGATCGGTGCCTTCCGCGAGCTGCCGATGAGGAGACACCTCGTCAACTTGAGTCAGGCAATGGCGGTGAGACATCTA
The DNA here is from genome assembly GCA_036245805.1 of Pristionchus mayeri. Classification (NCBI taxonomy): domain Eukaryota; kingdom Metazoa; phylum Nematoda; class Chromadorea; order Rhabditida; family Neodiplogasteridae; genus Pristionchus; species Pristionchus mayeri. The sequence continues at coordinate 33,428,102 of BTRK01000006.1, read as the reverse complement.
AGAGAACTCACCATGTATTAATTTTAGATTTGCTTTTATTTATACAAAAACTAATTATAGTTGGAAGTGGAGCTGCATCCAACCGATAAGATGCGCACCAAGTTTATGGACAAGTCGATCCGCCCCGTCTGGTTTGCGGAAATCATCCATGTGAGTTCTTCTCTTACAACCACATTCTTCCCTACTATTAAATTCAAATTGAAAGGCAGCAAAGGCCTTACTATTTCAAATAAGTTGAATTGGTTCAGACTAAAAACTCACCGTTTTATTTTCATTTGCAACATAAACTCTTTCAGACCATTGGCTACTACGTCCTGCTTCGCTGGTGCGGGGCAAGGCAGTCGGACGGAGTCTTCTGGATTCATGCAGCTAACGCCGCCCTCCATTCCGTCGGATTCACGTCTGTCCATTATTAATATTTATATTGGAGGATTATATATATATTGGTAACATTACTCTATGGGAAATGTGTGTGTTTCTTTAGGTGCTCTTTGGACGTCTTGCTTCAACCAAATGCTAGGGATCAGTCTAATATGAGGGCGTTTGACGAAGATTCGATCAGAGCCCGGCACAGCAAAAAAGTCAATTTTCCAATTTTGAGTGATTTGGGGTTATCGATGGCGCTGGAGAAAATAGACATACTCATTTTGAACGTAGAGTTTCCGTTGGCTCCAGACGACGTTGCGTCGATTTCACATTTTGAGGCTTTCCACAGCTCAATTGAGCGCTAAAATTAGTGGAACAAGTTTTCTGGGGTGAAATTTTATGGCGAACACGCCTGTGTATTTCAATTATCATATTTTTCTAATTAAAAAATTAAAAATTCAACTTTTCGCTCCATCAAAAGCGAGCTTAGCAAAAATATGGATGGAACCGCCGTGACGAGAGGATTTCAAGTATGTAATTTCATCTAATTACGACATCAAACTTTTGAGAAAACTAAAAATAACTGCGCTCAAAACAGATGAAAATGCGAGGTTGGACGAGGCAATGCACTGAAACTGCCAGGGGGCGTGGGATAGAGGCAGAGGAGGGGACTGCCAGAGGGTCTGAGGTCAAGTGAAGGAGGAAGATCGGACGATAACACGCCAAACTAGGTTCAAAGGGAGCACTATTTGCAACATTTCGCAAAAGTTTGATGTCGTATTTAGATGAATTTACCTACTCGAAATCCTCTCGTCACGGCGGTTCCATCCATGTATTTGCTAAGATCGCTATTGATTGAGCGAAAAGTTGAATTTTTAATTTTTTAATTAGAAAAATATGATAATTGAAATACACAGGCATTTTCGCCATAAAATTTCACCCCAGAAAACTTGTTCCACTAATTTTAGCGCTCAATTGAGCTGTGGAAAGCCTCAACATGTGAATTCGACGCAACGTCGTCTGGAGCAAACGGAAAGCTCTACGTACAAAATGAGTATGTCTATCTTCTTCAGCGCCATCGATAACCCCAAATCACTCAAAATTGGAAAATTTCCTTTTTTTGCTGTGCCAAAATATTTCGGATCTGCTCGACTTTTAGGCAAAAGCTCTCATATTTCTTTCAATTGTAGCGCGCGGAATCAGAATGTCGGGTACAAACTCGTTGTTCCTCACGAAATCCTCGGCAACTACCCCTCCGAACAGTGGACTGCACTCGCAAAACAATGGTGAAGTCTATCTATTACTTGGCCTAAGAGAGCTTCGTTGCAGGGTTGTGAATCGATTGACGCCCAGTGATCTCTACGAAGAGAGAGGAAACGAGATGTGCTTCAACAAGTTCAAGGTATGCTTGCTATTACTCCGCTTGAAAAGCAAATGACTTGAGGTGGGTGAGCGAGTGGAGACAATCCACGACGACGAGACCTCCGTGCTCGTCCCTGCCACCGTCAAGAGGGTACGTCATGCATTTACTTATTCCTTTGTAATAAATTATTAATACAACAAGTTGTGCATGGGGTCGTTGTACACACACATTTTTTTATAACCACAAAGTTTTACACATGTTTTAAATATTCCTGGATTAATTGCAGATCCTCGGTCGTCGAGTGCTGCTGGAGTACTGTAGAAAGGACTTCGATGAAGCTGACCTGGTCCGTTTATTTATAGTATTTACTTTTTGCGATGGTCTTAATTTAATCACCTAGTTTAGTATAGTTACTCGAACTAGTTTAAAGGCATATTAAATTGCATTTCACCAAATACCACATAACATTTGATTTCAGGAGGGGGAATTTAACATGTGGAAAGACATGAACGACGATCTGATCTACCCGGTACGTGTGTTTTGATGAGACGAAAAGCATAAAGAATAGATGGAATTAAATAACATTTTGATTATCCGTTATACTCTGCTATGTTGTCGTATCATTCAAGCGTTTTCATATTTTTCTTTGTGTTTAATGAGATAGAAGCTAGGTTTAGTTTGTATCATGCTTATATTTTACGGCAACTATCGATCATCGATTGTTTTAGGTTGGTTTCGCCGAGTGCATGGGAGTGAAGATGATGGCGAACAAGAAGTATCGCACCCATGTGGCAGCCATCGCCAAGGCCATCAAGAACAATGTGGGCACTTATTAGAATTTTGTTTAAATGGAAGACAATTTCAAAATAATTAACGCGTGTTCGTCTCTCCATGCGGAGCGTTGTACATGCTCATTCGTATCTCTGACCGACTCCCAAGTGACATCCACACTTGAGATGTTTCCATAGCTCACTAGTCAGTATGAAAAACGTGTTACCATTGCAGGGGGAGGAAGTGCCTTATTCGATGATGGATGCCAGGAAGGATGTCTTCAACTGGAATGGAGACAATACACAGGCACGCCCTGATGCTATACCGTGAATCCACGGGATGAATGCGGACCGAGCGATATACTTTGGCCATTTGTGATTGAAACAAAACTCATCATTTGTCACTACCAAGAGCGATTGACAGCACGGACTAGCGCTTTCCTGTATTTGCTTATATTTGCCACCTAAAAATACCGCCTTGATTTGTCGTTCATCCAGACATACCATCCAAGCTTATGGAATCGATTTGCAAAAGAAATCCTACATGGCAATGCTACAATATCTATATGTGATGAGAAATCTTTTCAGACCGCCGCGTGGCAGGTGGATATGGTCTGTGAGATGTTCGACGCTCTGGACGAGTGCCAGAGTGTCCTCAAGGCAGCCAGGGTTATCAAGGTCCTCCCGGTATCAATCAATCAATCAATTTATTCTTATCAGGCGATAAACGCTCAGAAGAGTATGGGTCGGAATTCTTCAAAGGTTGCACTCCACCAGTGGGTGCCAATAGCTCGGCTTAGGTCGTCTCTCCATCTTGCGCGGGGCTTTCCGGGGGGACGACTTCTGTTGTAGGGCGTCCAGACAGTAGTCGCGCGGCTCCACTGCTCCACTTCCATTCGTCTAAGCTTGAGGGCCCAGCGCGCTTTCCGCTTCATTCCTTCCTAAATCCAATCCCGCAGCTTCGTCATACCACGCACGCGCTCATTCCTCCAGCGGTCTCTCAGTGTTACTCCCACCATCTTCCGTTCCATCTTCCGTTGAGTCACTGCCAGTCGCTCTTTCTCACTTGCCCGTAGCGCCCACATTTCGCTTCCGTAGAGAACGGTGGCCGTGATGCAGCTCTCGAAGACTCGCCTCCTGATCTTCATGGGGAGAAGGCGGGAGGAGAGCAGATGCGATAGCTTACTCCAGGCCAGCCACCCCAATCGAATCCGATGTTCTATTTCGTCGGAATGATCCAGGGGAAGAGTGATTCTACCTCCTAGATAGGTGGCACTTTCGACGAATTCGAACTGCAGATTATTGATGATGATTGGTTTGCGGGTAGAGGTGCAGGAGGTGAGCAGATTGGTCTTGTTTGCATTCACTTCGAGACCCACTCTGCTGCACGCGTCCATCAACTTCTTCAACATCCGTTCCAATTCCGGCCGAGATTTTGCGACGAGGGCCACGTCGTCTGCGTACTCCAGGTGCAAAGGTTCCTCCCATCGATTCGAATCCCGTCGTTCTCCCAATTGATGCCGTCCATGGCTGATCGTAGAACTGCGTTGAAGAGACGTGGGGAGAGGGTATCCCCTTGGCGGACTCCTCTACGCACAGTCACGGGAACGAGCTCCTCATTAACTCGGATGAGTGTGGAGGAGGACTCGTAGAGACGCCGCAACACGTGGACGAGGGAGTGATGGGCTCCGAACGAGAAGAGGGCTTGCCAGCAGGCATTCCATTCCACACAGTCGAACGCTTTCTTGAAATCGACGAATGCCAAGTAGAGTGGGATACCGTACTCGGAGGTTCGTTCAGCGACCTGCTTGATGGCATGGAGGTTGTCGAGCGTGCTGTACCCGCGCCGGAAACCGGTTTGGGTGGACGATTCAGTTTCTTCGAGCACCGCCTCGAGCCTTCGCAGAATGACCTTGGTCATGGTCTTCAGGGTTACGGTAAGGAGGGAGATAGGACGGAAGTTCCCGATGTTGGTGGGATCTCCCTTCTTGTGCAAAAGAGATACAACAGCTTCGGTCAAATCTGATGGAACTGCGTCGTCGGCTACCAGGAAGTTGAGAAGATCAGCGATAACGGGGGCAAGGTGGTTTCGCGAGCGGTTTAGCATATCTGGGAGAATGCCTTCCGACCCGGGAGAGTGACCACACTTGAGTTGGGACATCGCTTCGCTGACTTCGTCGGGTAGGAAGGGTTGGAGGGGCTCGAGAGAGTGAGGAGGGACTGCGAGTGGAAGCTGAACTGCAGAAGTGTAGAGATCCCCAAAGAAGCCCTGGACTACTGTCTTGGTGGCTGCTTGAGAGAGAGCACCAGTTACAGGGTCGGGAACTAGAAGGCGCTTCTTTGAGGTGTGCAGGCTCAGCATGCTCTTCACGATGCTCCTTCCCATGGTTGCTGCTTGCCGTGCTTGTGCCTCCTTTCGCTTCCTGATGTCATCGACGAAACTCGTCCGGGCAGCTTTGCAGGCAGTTGAGTAGGCTACAGCTTCTTGAGGGTTGGATTGCAGTTGATGACGCATCGCTAGGAGCTTCCGCGTTCCACTCGAGATCCAGGGAGGGGTTTGATGCTTCCTCCAGCAGTTCGTTGCCGCGGTCTCCGTGAAAGCCTTCACCGTAGTGTAGGCATCGGCGGCAGAACTGGGGCGGGCAAGGGGCAGTGACGCAAGAAGGGATGCGTTGACAGTAAAAGCGGTTCGATCGAAATCTAGCCGCTCCCTGCATCTTTTCTGCCTCGCCTTGCCAGGGAAGGAGAGGCACATCCGGACCAGGCGATGGTCGGAGTCAAACTCAAACCGACCAACGACTCCGCAATTGACTACTCTCGCTGTGGTGGGCGCTGCAACGTAGTCAATTTGGTGGAATGCGGAGCCGTTGGGGGATCGCCAGGTCCAGATTCGACCGTGCCTTCTCTTGGGAAACGTGTTCAGGATGCGCAGTCTGTTCCTCACGCAGAGCTCAGTGAAGCAGCGTCCGCGTGAGTTCGGTGTGGGAGAGGCGAAGTTACCGACAAATGTTTCATTGCCAGGTTCCCTCGCCACTCGACAGTTGAAATCACCGACCAGAACTGGCAAATGACCTCTTGGGGCACTCTGCAGCGCGGTCTCAACCTGGTCTAGGAAGTCTTCGTACGCGTCGTCATCGTAGGAAGACGTGGGGGCATACGCGCAGACCAGGAAAAGCCGCTGATCTGGGAGGAGCAGAGTGGCTAGGCGAGGGGAGAGGCCATTGAACACTGCTCCGCGAGCGAGTTGCGGTCGAAGCAAAAATGCCACGCCATGGGAAGCAGTGGGCCCGCCCGAGTCCCGGTAAGCAAGAGTTTACACAATTTGAGCCTCTTGACTATGCCGGGGTTTACTTATTCCTGTTATGTTTGGTCATGCTTCCAACCAGGATGAATGCAACCCGAAATGCTATAAATATTCAAATATATGAAGTTGGTGTTCTTGCAGGAGGGATTCGTGCAGGTGGGCCCCGAGGGGGCAGACATTGTCACCGACAGCATCATCGTGCACCAAGTAGGATGACCTTGAATTCTAAAGAAAATATCGAATATCAGTTCTTAATTTGCTCTAGTTTCTAAAGATATTAGTATATCAAATAACTGATAGGAGCAAAGGAATTCTCACGACTTTAGTTGGTTGAACGAGTGTGAGTGAACTGCTTGCAGAGTTCTCCGATTCTCTTCCCCGTGGGATACGCGAAAGAACACTCGATCACACTGCAGGGACCGAAGGGAGACAACGGTGAGTAGAGGGAAATGTTTGCTTATACTTGAATTCAATTTGTTAATTCATAACCGTTTTGGAACACAATTACACAATAGTTTATGGTAGAACTCGCAACATATCTGCGAGAGATGCGTCTTCTGTGGTTTCATTTAATTTTAGTGGGAATTATGTTACTTCTGAACCAATAAATTGATCTTGATGAAAATGGATCTGCAGATGAAGTACTCAATTGGGTGTCGTTCCTCAAGAGAAAAGGGTACAAGATCGCCCCTGACCACTTCTTCTACCAGACCAGAATGAGTGACGTTCCCTTTACGGTATGTAGAGGAAGTCTAGGAGAGGCCATTCGAGTGTTCGAATTGGAATGATTTCACCCTCCGATCTATTTGTAGTGAACGTCATTCTCATCCAAAAATCGACGTTGTGTCATACTGAAAAAATAATATCAGCTCATTTGTTTTCCAAAAAATAGGCACTAAAAATTGCTTTACCAGACTGGAATTACTGGATTTGAATTTAACATTAAGACTGGAATTTAACATTAAAATATCCGATCATGCCAGATTTTCATGGAGAAAACGCTTTATACAGAGTAATGATAAATATCTCTTTGATCTCTCTCCTCACAATCAGATGGGAATGCATCTCGAGGCGATCGATCAGAACGGAAAGGTTCTTCGTCCTGCGACTGTGAAGGCGATCAAGGGTCGTCTCGTACTCATTGGATTCGATGGATGGGAGGAGAAGTATGACCATATCTACGACTACCGGTGAGAAGGGAATATTTATGAATCGGCTGTCATTGAACACTTGCTGCAAATGTTGCACGCAATGATTTGATTATTTTCCCAATAATATTGAATAGCTGGGAGATGCGAAAAAAAGCACCAGAGGACTGTGTATTGCGTAAGAAGAGTAACCAACGCATGCACATGGCCTTTGTTGTAACTCTCTCCTCTGCAGTTCTCCAGAGTTGTTCCCCTGTGGGTGGGGAGAGATGGTCGGCCTCGCCCTGCAGACACCCGTCAGTACTCCCATGGAAGAGGAGAAGGAACTACATACAGAAGAGGTCAGGAGTACGGTAGTGGAGGGAAAGGGGACACTGCCCGGGTTCAAATATATTTTAAATCTAAGGTCTCTGATGTCGAATCGGTCGAGATTTGAGTTTATGGAATGGGAACGACACTACATTCGATCGATCGAACAGATTTGTGCCCCATCTCAATGTATTCACTTATCAACCGATTTTTTCGTATAATTTTCAAGTTCTTCGCGAGTCTATAGAAGTGGATCTTTTTACTGCTTTTATAAAAAGTTCCCATAGTGAGATCCCCCTCTCTCTCTGTCGCTGTGACCTATGCCAATCACGGATTGTCTTACTTCTTTGAATATGTTGAAAATTCTTTAAATATTATCTTATACAAATCCAGAGAATCATTGTCGTTTAACGTTTGTGTAATGTCGCTGTAGAAGAACTTGGATAAAACTTTTTCGAACATTGACAATGTTGCTTTGGATTGTTGGCATTCCGAAGACCTTTTTTCTTTCTTTCATAAATTGGCCTGAAATACGGAACATCCTGTGTAATTGTTGAATCTGCTCTTCTGATACTATTCCGAGACCATTAGCATCGTGAAGGAGGCGATCGATGCATTTCCTTATGACGAGAGATCGAGTCTAACTCGAGTGAGCCGCTCGAAACTCGAGTCCAGACTCGACCCCTCACTTTCGCAGTCGACTGTCCCGATCGGTTTCGCTCCATTTTCGAGCAGCTTTGTCAAGTCATATACGTCTCATTCTACCCGTCCATGATGGCTACTCGACCTTCCCTTGTAAGTGTACACTTCTAGCTTCCAGTAATCACACCTCCAAAGAAGGAATCCCTTCATTCACCGAGAAGAAACGAGAATAATGAGAAATGCACCAGTATGAAGAGTGGAACGGATAAGCGAGAGACGAAACAATGAGAGGTTCCATATGAGATGGAGGAAACATTTTGAAATGATTATGATGATAAATAATACGTAATCTATGGCAAGATATGAGAGTGTGAAATATGTCGCTCCTTCCTCACCATTTCTATATAGAAAAGAGATTGTGAGGTGTCTTCTCGAATTGCTAGAAAGACAAAACAGCTAGCAAAACGCAAATTTTTGCTCAAATTCCACGCGCGCATCGGTCGACGCGTCCACGAGGATCGCAGACCGCCAGTAGGCGGCCGTCGCTCATACGCTTCACGAGTGGAGTCGCGCCTCCGCTTGACCGCCCCAGTAAGGGACTGAGAGAGGAATGTCCACGTGCTGATAGCGCGCGGATGAGCACCTACAGTTAAAGATATTATCCATTAGATGCGAGATGTTTCGTGAATACTCTAATGCCAACAAAGAATGAGAAAGAGGCTCACATTACATTATTCCACTTTCTTTTGAATACGAGGTACATGTGTGGGCAGCAACCAAACACAGTCTGTATAGGAAATGGCGACTCACTAGGGCATCAGATTCGAATGCTCCCGATTCGACGTCAATTCGGGGGGCGACGATTGACTCGTCGAGATGATCAGCTCCTCAAGAGAATATTTGAGCACAGTATTTAAATTTACGAAGTCCACTTCGGCCAGAGACCACCAAACAGATTGAATAACTCTGGATTAGGTTTTTCTTCCATATGTGGAATTTAGTTTAAAAATTCCGTTGAAGTTGAATAGGAACTAACTAAGAATGAGCCTCGAGAGTGTTGAAAGTAGAGCAGAGAAGGAGGAGGAATCATGAGTGGCACCTCCCACCAATTCCACCTGCACATAGACATGAACCATTTAAAGATATTTTGGGGTTTTTTAAAAGGATATTTTGGGTTTAGACTGTTTGGGAATAAACAGTATTTTGAAAAAAAGAACCATCCGCTGTCAAATAACAATTTTAAAGTTACCCAATAAGGACGAAACCCTGATCTCACCCTGATCCCTTCGCGTGTGCGAGAGAGTACGCAAAAGTGAGAGAGCGGATCATTTCCGGCTTTCCCTTGAGGCTATTATTGATTTTTACCATTTTTGTATATTCATTCTATACTAATTCAACCATCGGCTATTCGATATTCGACAAAAATAATGGGTCAATTTCGTCCTTGTTGGGTAACTTTAATAAAGGAGCGGTTGAAGGATCCCATTCTTTGCGGATGCAATACCTCACCTCTCCACTCTTCTTCTCCACAACTACAAATGGAATTGCCCCGCTCATGGGTCGTTTCTTCGGATGAAATCCATTAGGATGGTCGGAGGAATGAGAAAATGCAGACAAGGCATTGTTCCATACGAATCCCAGTGACTCCGAACGACGCAATGCGCCAAATCTAAAGAGATACTCTTGATCCAGCCAGATTTCTGACCTCCTATATTGCAGCTATTTGCTTTATGGAAATTTGCGTTTAAGAAATTTGATTCTCCAAATTATGCGGTGAATACAAACTGACGGTCTATTCAATCCCATGGTGAGAGCCACTGCATTCCCCTGATCATCGACGACGTTGAGATGAGAAGTGGAGATATCACTCACCTGAGAAGACAACCCTCAATTAAATGGGAGTCTGAGAACGAAAAAATGGGAAGATTAGAAATTAATAAATATTATTGGTTGTAAGAGTGATTCTCACAGATGGGAGTACTCGATCTCTTCTCGTCGCAGTCTCTCCGATCTCAGCAGCGAGAGATTCGATGAAGGAAGGAGAAGTGAGATTGGAGAGCAGATCGGAACTGACTGAGTCCCCTGAGAATATTGATAGCAGTCTTGAAAGAATTTCAAACGAAACTAATATATTTCATTTGTAGATACTCACCCAATTCCTCTCTCAAGTTCAACGCGATTTTCGTGGCCTCAATTAGATAATGAGTGAAGAGCTCTTCACTAGTTGACGAAGAGACGTTCAACGCTGAAAATATCCACATATCTATTTGAGAAACAATTCTTCATCGCATGACATCATGCATATAATGGTCAGCTCACCCTCCATAATCTTTATTCCTGCCTGCAGAGCAGCGAAGGAGGAAGGAGGAGAGGGACCGCAGATTCTAGAACCATTCTCCATATCGACAGTGAGAGCATCTTCGATAGAAGAGGAGAAGAGAACCAGGTCGGACTTGGCGATGTGCCCTCCTGGAAACCACGTTTTTTTTCTCCAAACTTGGATTATTGTAATGGCTTGGTCTGCTTTGGAAATCTTGCGCTTAAATAACTAAAGATGTATTGCCACTCTTTGGTCCATCAGTTCAGGAAGCAATGATGGAATCCAATCTCGAAAGTGTATTTATGAAGAGGTCCTTTCGAGATCTCTTTTTTCTCATACATTTCGAATGGTAATGCTCACACCTTTGGCTTTAATCTCATGTACGATCCTCTCCGCGGGTTCTCCCCGATAGAAGAGATGAGAAGGATCTCTGTAATCCATTCAATCATCACTCAATTTGGGTATTGTCGAAAAAAATAGTTCATTTACTATAGTGGCCAACAGGTAGTACAGCGATATTGCCACAACAATACTCCATCTTCCTGTTATCACTCCCTCTGACCTGCTGGATGCGATCTTCCTGAGTGTATCAGCCAATCTCGCGTCTCTCAACACGTCGCCAGTCTTGATGGGCACTCCAGTGGGCAGGAAGATGTCCCTTGAAAGTTAACGCAATGGTTAATTTTACTCATACAAAGTACCACGAGTCTAGACAAATTGACGATTGACTATCAACTAGCGACCTTCGGTCGCTACGTGGTTCGCGGGGTTGTGTGATAAGGATAAATGTTGTACAGGACTGGTGAGAGCCTGCTTAAAACATTGTAAAAGGATCGTGAGGCCTCGGGCGATCCGAAAAAGTTGGAATTCCAACTTTTTCGGCATGGAATGTCATAAATTCCGCATGGAATGTCAGTCAACCGCGATTGGCATCAGTTTTATGCATGAAAATATAATTGTAAGCGACTGGTGAGAGCCTGCTTAAAACGTTGTAAAAGGCTCGTGAGGCCTCGGGCGATCCTAAAAAGTTGGAATGGGGCTTCGCCCCATTCCAACTTTTTCGGATCGCCCGAGGCCTCACGAGCCTTTCACATCGCTCACGCTGCGGGGAGTGAGAGTAGGTTGGGACGCATTTTTGTATAAATTCCGCATGGAATGTCAGTCAACTACGTTTGGCACCAGTTTTATGCATGAAAATATAATTGTAAGCGACTGGTGTGAGCCTGCTTAAAACGTTGTAAAAGGCTCGTGAGGCCTCGGGCGATCCGAAAAAGTTGGAATGGGGCTTGGAATGTCAGTCAACCGCGTTTGGCACCAGTTTTATGCATGAAAATATAATTGTAAGCGACTGGTGAGAGCCTGCTTAAAACGTTTTAAAATGCTCGTGAGGCCTCGGGCGATCCGAAAAAGTTGGAATGGGGCTTCGCCTTCGCCCCATTCCAACTTTTTCGGATCGCCCGAGGCCTCACGAGCCTTTCACAACGCTCACGCTGCGGGGAGTGAGAGCAGGATGGGAAGAATTTTTGTATAAATTTCGCATGGAATGTCAGTCAACCGCGTGTGGCACCAGTTTTATGCATGAAAATATAATTGTTAGCGACTGGTGAGAGCCTGCTTAAAACGTTGTAAAAGGCTCGTGAGGCCTCGGGCGATCCGGAAAAGTTGTATGGCCAAAAAAGCGATTATTTCATCAAGTTGCATAATGATGATGTAATTCCAAATTTTGAAAGAGCTGACTCTGGGGAGTCGAATGGTGAAGGTCCGGGGTCTGGGCGACCACTTTGAAGCGATTTATGGCCAAAAAACGATTATTGCATCATGTTGCATAATGATGATATAATTCCAAATTTAGAAAGATCTGACTGTGGGGAGTCGAATGGTCAAGGTCCGGGGTCTGGGCAACCACTTTGAAGCGATTTATGGCCAAAAATCTATTATTGCATCATGTTGCATAATGATGATGTAATACCAAATTTTGAAAGAGCTCACTCTGGGGAGTCGAATGGTCAAGGTCCGAGGTCTGGGTGTTGGCTGGGAGCCGAGATATTGCATTATTGCATCATCATTACGTAATGATGATGAAATCGGTGATGCAATAGAAAGATTTCGTCAAGGGGAGTTGTATGGTACCTTACTTGTAGGTGTACGATGAGTTAGAATCGAGATATGAGGAAAAAACGGGATATTGCATAGTGATGATGAAATATGACGTCATGATGACGCAATCATTATCGATTTTAAAAGTGCCGAGCCTGGGGATCCGATTGGTCAAGGAATTACCGTTCTAGGTTAAGTTTAAAGCGAGTTATGAGGAAAAAACGAGATATTGCGTAGTGATGATGCAATATGACGTCATGATGACGCAATCATTATCGATTTTAAAAGTGCCGAGCCTGGGGATCCGATTGGTCAAGGAATTACCGTTCTAGGTTAAGTTTAAGAGACCTTCCACGAGAAAACGTACAAACCCTACGGATGACTTTTTTGCAACCCCCCTCAACTTTTCGCTGGTGAAGTTCCCATACTGAGTGCTGATATTTGGCACAATATGAAGGGCTGTGGTGCACTTTCCGAAAAATGCCAGACCAGGCCCAAAAAAAATCGAAAATTTCAAATTTTTGAAAACTACGATATTATAGGTTTTCCAGGTCGATTTTTCGATGACAATAACGAAAAACATACTTTGATAGCGATCAGACTTCGAAAAAGTGTCCAAAACGCCGATTTTCGTTGTTTTTTGGCTTCCCATGAAAAGTTTTCTCCGCGTATCCCTGAGATTTCATCGTTTTCGGATTCTCCGTGCAAAACTGCACAATATACTCGAAAATTAGCGAATTTTATAGATGGGCCCAGAAATTATAAGATTTTGATCTTGACATACTCAGAGACGAAATTTTTCAAACTTCAGATTTCGGGTTCGATACATAAATCATTCGAAAGAACATGAAAAGTTATGTCCAAAACCAAAAAATTACCGGAATCCGTCAACGCTGACGTCAGTTAGGCATAATCATTTGAAATACTTCATGCAAAACGACGTTAAGTGTTTCGGCTATAACATTTTAAAATCTCATTTTGGTGGCCTGGGATATCGAAATTCGAATTCCACGAGTGAAATTACGTTAGAAAATGCCTAATTTGAAAATGCCTAATTTCTGTTGAAAATTTTGGCCCGAAAAAAGGTGAAAAACTTGAAATCTCGGAATGTTTTGAAAAGTGTAGTTTCTAACGTAATTTCACTTGTAGAATTCGAATGTCGATATCCCAGGCCACCAAAATGAGATTTGAAAATGTTATAGCCGAAATACTTACCGTCGTTTTGCATGAAGTATTTCAAATGATTATGCCTAACTGACGTCAGCGTTGACAGATTCCGGTAATGTTTTTGTTTTGGACATAACTTTTCATGCTCTTTCGAATGAGTTATGTATCGAACCCGAAATCTGAAGTTTGAAAAATTTCGTCTCTGAGTATGTCAAGATCAAAATCTTATAATTTCTGGGCCCATCTATAAAATTCGCTAATTTTCGAGTATATTGTGCAGTTTTGCACAGAGAATCCGAAAATGATGAAATCTCAGGGATACGCGGAAAAACTTTTCCAGGGGAGTCAAAAAACCAAGAAAATCGGCGTTTTGGACACTTTTTCGAAGTCTGATCGCTATCAAAGTATGTTTTTCGTTATTTTCATCGAAAAATAGACATAGAAAACCTATAATATCGTAGTTTTCAAAAATTTGAAATTTCCGATTTTTTTTGGGCCTGGTCTGGCATTTTTCAGAAAGTGCACCACAGCCCTTCATATTGTGCCAAATATCAGCACTTGGTATGTGAACTTCACCAGCGAAAAGTTGAGGGGGGTTGCAGAAAAGTCATCCGTTGACTCCTCCCAAAAGCTACGTTTTCTCGTGGAACGTCTCTTAAAGCGAGTTATGAGGAAAAAACGAGATATTGCGTAGTGATGATGCAATATGACGTCATGATGACGCAATCATTATCGATTTTGATAGAGCTCGCCGAGTGGAGTCGATTGGTACCCTAGTTGTAGGCGTACGATGAGTTTGAAGCGAGTTATGAGCGAAAAACGGAGAGCGTGACAGACAAACACACACACACACACACACAAACAAACAAACACACAAACAGACGAACGGACAGACAGACATCTTGTCTTTTTTCTACATAGTAATTAGACTCTCCGATCCACAATGGAAATTGGGAAAGCATTGTGAAATCAATGATAATACTGAACAAATTCCAGAAAATCTCGCTAGAAGAAGCATGCCTGTTCCTCATAGATACCTCATTCCTGCAGTCTCATTGATCTCTGCTGCTCTGTAATTAACTGCTTCAGCCAGAGAAGGAGAAACCGGAAATCCTGCCTCTACCAATTGAATCGTTGGCTGGATTAACTCCGCCCATTCACTGCAAGGAAACTAGTAATATAGTGAGAGGTGAGTTGCACGCATCCAATAAGGTAATTCAGTGCTACTACAAGAGTGATCTCACACTCGGCTGCTTCTGAATCGTCGATAGGCTGAGAGAAGTCCATGGAGGGCACCCGGAACAGCGATCGACGTGTATCCTGAGATGCATTTTCTTTTAAACAAAACATCGATATTGGCGAAATTTGTTGACTTTTCAAAAACAAGAATGGTCTACCACAAAATTCATTCATCTGACACACAGCTTCAAATTTCATAAACTTCTCGAATGTTGAATAGAACTAAACCGAAATGAATCAGGTGAAGGTCCTTTTTGGTAAGTATCGAAACTCGTATGCCCACCGTTCTCTCTCAATCGTGGGTTCTTCTGCCACTCTGCAGTCTCTACTCTCATGGGAGCCGCCTCTCGACCGTTGACCACCTCGCACCGGCCAGTCGCCCTGTAGTGGAATTAGCTTTACTTGGATTTCTCTATTTGATCATTCGGAATTTATTGAATATACATCATCGTTGAGTGATTAGATGACTGCACCTAAGTAACCAAAGGCAGATATAATAGCTCACTTCTGGAAGACAGTCATGATCATTCCTCCTCCCAATCCTCCTGCAGCTGGTTCCACTCCTCCCAGACAGAAGGCACCCGCGATAGAAGCATCCACTGCATTGCCCCCAGCCATAAGAATGTTCCTGCATCAGTATGCTCTTCATTCGGCAAATTTTCATCTCGAATGACTATCAATCTCTCTCATCTCCTCTCTCACCTCGCAATATCTGCGCATATCTCGTTGGTTGCAGTGATGGCTGCTCGAGTGAACTCGCTGATCGGCAGCAGAGGAGATCTCGGAGGAGCAGAAGATGGAGGAGATGGAGCAAGAGTTGAGACAGAGGTCGACGTGGTTGATGCAGATGACGTCGTCGACGGGCTTGATGATGACGAGGGAATCACGACGCCTGTCGCGACTGTCGATGGCAGGGGCTGAAAAGCCATCGATTTATTATAAATCTATGAAAAATATTTTAGTTATATGAGTGACCGAATGCGATTTAGAGGAATTCGAACTGACAGTGGTGGTGATCTTTTCAGTCCTTCGATGGAAGTCATCGGGATAGTCTCCCCTCATCGGCTCCTCCTCTGAAGAGTCTGAGTGATCAGCTGCTGCAAATACACATTCAAATCGCTGCACTGCCTAGACAAAGATTATACTGAATTCCCTATATTCATTTTCGTAAAATATTTGTTTACTTGAATTGTACTATTTGCGCCTTGAATTAAATGTTTTAAATATGTAATCGCTCACGTATGGGCACTGCAATGGTAACCTCCACTTGTTCTTCAATCTCCTCGACTCCTCCACTCTCTTCTTCCTTCTCTTCACTCGGCGTCGACTCATCCACCCATGGAATCGCCGATGTAGCTTCCTAAGCAATGCATCTCTCTGTTGATGCATCCTAGGCAGAATATAGGCAACTTCACAACATCAAAAACACCTTCCAATGAGTGAGTAAACGAACCTCTACCATGGCAGTTGATGACTCAACTTCTTCTTCTCGTTCATCTTCTTCTTCTGCTTCTTCACTTTCTAACTCTAATGGATTCGGAGGCTGAAATGGAGAATTGCACGTCTCATATCTTGCTAAGAAAACATGTCGGTAGGTCAAAACTAACTTTACTTTCAGTAGCTTCAATATCGTCGGAAATCGTGGCCATTGTAGGCACTGAAAATGTTAAAATGTAGATAAAATTGGACGTAATCAACGAAACCCATAAGAGAGCGAAATTATAATACAAATGCATACATGTTATAGTGATAGCTTCCAAGGGCGCGATCTTCGCCTCTTCAGGATTTTCACTTGATCGATTTCGTTCTTCCGCGGATGATGAGAAGAGCGAATCCTGGAAATTAGAAAAGGCAAATACTTGAAATTCCTGAATTTCCAACGAACTCAATACAAATGTATCAGAATAGGCATTTATTTGTTTGCACCTTATCGAGAAATCCCCTTTGTTGATCTCTCATGAAGAGATAGGAGACAGAAGCGACGAGGACGACAATGATGAGGATCGAAGAGGCGGCCAACCACGGGAGACCACTGCAAAATCAATCAAACATTGCTTCACAACATTTCTAGTTTCCATGAACTTCTAGAGCATGTAGATCATTTAATCGTGCGTGCTAAACACTTAGAATGTATAACTTGGACTCACCGTTTGCGCATCTCGACGAGTCCATTGTGGGGTGGTTCATACGCGGTCTTCAGGAAACGCGCCGGCATTATCGTTTTTTTTTCGAATGAAACTAGAAGATCTCTTGGATCCCGATCACATTATCCCCTCGAAATGATCGACGGATCTTCTGAAGCAGTTTGCGGAAGAATTATTGAAATGGAAACAGCTGAAAATATAACATAGCACTCTTGCAATTTCACGGCATCATAGTATGATAGGCGATTGTGAAAGAGCCGGGTCAAGGGAAGAAAGGGGAAGAGGGGCTTGAAAGTTCACGAGAGATGGGGCAGTTGCCTCGATTCGCACTCTGGAGTGTGAAGATAAGATCGAGTGAGAGAGAGAGGGAGAAGGAGAGAGACAGAGAGAGACAGAGGGGAGGACTGCAACTGGGGGGATCAATCTATCAGCGGGTGCCTATCAGAGATGAGCCTCACGCCAGAGTCCTTACACACTCTGGAGGGGCAGAGAGGAGAGGGAGTGGGGGAATGGAGAGAGAGAAGTTGACAGCTCTTTGTTGTACACTCGGAGTGATTGAACACAGGAAGAGGAGAGGAAGGACTTGTTTTCGATCGGGGAAGAATGTCCCGATGGGATGATAGACTGATCCAGGCCGTCTCTAATGAATCAAATGATCTATAAATTATCGAAAATCGTAGATAAGAAAAAAGAGGTTCATGACTGACGGCAAACACTGTTCAGTATTTACAAACTGATTTCATCATGTTAGGTTTCATTCCCACTGTTAACTTCCGAATTTACGTTCTCTTGTGAAATTCTCTTCTCTTCTCTCTTCTCTTCTCCATTCTCCATTCTCCATTCTAGCGCTCGTGATGGGCGGTCGTCCCTGACCCCGCTCTTTTCCGACCTAGTTTGGGGAATCCTCTCCCGTCAGCTTGGGCAACCCGGAGAGTATCGCCTACTTGGTACACTTCAAGAGGAGGAGCACGGACGGATTCCCATCGTCTCGAGTGATCTACCGTCAAGAAAGCCCCGCTCTCTGCGTTGTGAGTTCCTAACCGGCGCAAGTCAGGTGTTCGGCGGCAGGATGATCTACTTCGATGCTCAACGGAGATCCGTCACGATCGTCCCTACAGTTGACCAGAGAAGCCAAAGAAGATCCCATCCCTTGACCTAACGACGCTCTGAGACCGAAGATCCCCATTCCCTCCACACTGAAGTCACCCTCCTGCAGGACCATTGTGCCTGACGTCAGGATAAATATGATATGATATGATATGATATGTGAAATTACCCCCCTTTCTTGA
Organism: Pristionchus mayeri; assembly: GCA_036245805.1. Classification (NCBI taxonomy): domain Eukaryota; kingdom Metazoa; phylum Nematoda; class Chromadorea; order Rhabditida; family Neodiplogasteridae; genus Pristionchus; species Pristionchus mayeri. The sequence goes on along the minus strand of BTRK01000006.1, from coordinate 33,409,944 downwards.
AGCATAGCTTTCCCACTCTCAGAATCGTTGTTCTATTACACTTAAAATCTGCGTGAAATGTGATATGGAAGAAGAACGAGAAGCAAGTGAAAAGAGAACTTCGTTCCATCAAATATTCACAAATTGAAGCAAATGAGGATGAAAGAAACCGCTACGAAGGCCGAATTCGACTCAGATTGTGCGGCAATCTTTGATTGCGAGCCAGGGGAAGAGAAGCAGTTGTTGACTAGGGAGAGAAGTGGACGCCATTGCGCCAATCTGTAAACGAGGCTGAGAGTGGGGCAATAAAGGACATCGAAGATTGGACACAACGATGAGTAGGACAACATCAGATAATTGATAAATTAGCTAATTAGAGTTTGCGCTCTGATTTCAATAATTTTCTGCGTCTTTGCTACATGAACTAAACATTGGATTTTCGCATGCGTTGCTTGTGTAAATCATAATAAGATCAAGGAGGTAATCGATCTTGCCAACGGTCTGGGAGATCTCCACAATGTAACAAGATGAGCTCGTGAGAGTTAGTCTATTGACAACCATTTTTCATTCCCGAGCAGACTTACACTCGCGGAGGAGAGACCCCCGCATCTCATCAACCCCTGGACAAAAGAATGAGAATGAACCATGTTTATTCTGAATGGTCAACTAAACAAAAATCTCGGATCTAGGAAAGTGCCCTCTTCCATCGTCTACTGGAATGAAAACCTAAACAACTTCCATGCTAACAATGTAAGGATTTCCATTCACGAAGATTCTGTGATAGAATTCGTACGCTTCTTTTCAGGTCTGCATCTTTGCAGAAATCCATCGTCTCTCCTGAATATTCGATGTTACATTAATTTTCCATTGGGAGATAAACCGAATGACGTTTACAATCCTATCAATAATGTCAGTTTTTATCGTCATTCCGGCGATAAAATCGTTGTGGGAGTAGCCGGGAACATTGACCGCCTCCTGAAAATGAGATGTGATGAAATACTGGAATGCAATAGCTCTTCCTTTGAAAGGGGAAGATACAGTTACTTGCTGGATGCGCATGGAAAGAGACCTTGACAACATCTTTCCTCAACTGTTTCCCTATCATCTCCATCTCGACATCAAGGACACTCGCGACGACGTCACTAGATGAATAGAAGATATGGATGGACACATTTCGAATGGAGGAGAAGTTGTAGAGAGGAGGAGAGGACTGAGATGCAATCATCGCTAGTTTACTATCAATTAAACTGTTATTTTATGCCAAGTTGAAAGTAAAAGTCTAACCTGTCCATAATAAATCTGATTCTTCTCTGCGCTACCATAATCATATTTTCGAGTGTTGTCCCTGAAGTATTCTTCTTCGTAAAACAGCAAAAACGATCCTCAGTGTCTCTTCAATAAGTCGTATTGTGAGCGACCTCCATATCATCTGTCCCCAGTGGGCGAAATTCCTGAGCGAGCTCGATCCCGGATAGTGAGAGAAGTAAACTGGCGACCTTGTCTAAACGAATTTTTCAAATTTAGCAATAATTCTAGGGAATAACTTGATTGAATACGCCCTGTCGACTGCTTCCTCCCTGCATGGAGATGAATGTCTTGCAGGCTGCACCTAATCGAGCATACGGACACACCCTCAAAGCAGTGTGTTGATATGCAAACAACATCATCTCGACTCACCATCGCGCCAGGATTCCTGCAAGATACTGCGTGGGTAGCACGAATTCCATTCCACCGAACGCCTCGTTCGATCTCTGAATTCAATATCTCTGGACCTAGGATAACGATTTTTTAAAGATCAAACTAATGAAATTTTACGATAGAATTATCTGCAAATTATCTGGCCTAAAAGAAATGAACACTGATCAGAAGGTACGACCTGCAGTATAGGATGGAGGAAGTGGAGTGCTATCATCGGCCCTCCCGTGCTTCTGGCTGTTGTGATGGGGGCGAGGGCGAAGAAACGAGCAATCGGAAATGAGAATATGTGAGAGCAGTGAGGTATGATCTTTCGATGAGATGGGAAATATTAGAAGTAATCATCGACAATATTTGCAACTTTTTCGGAATGATCGACAAGGAATGGATACCTTGGAACCGAAGGAAGGATCCATTGCCAGCTTTCCGAATAGTACCGTAGTTCCCTGCAGTGATTAGTAGAGCAGTGAGGTATGATCTTTCGTAACCCGAAATTGCGAATTAAACTTTACTGCCAATTTAACAATTGAGTCTTCTTGGAAGTGGAAATGTGTCTCCCCCATTCTTCTCATCACCTGTGAGTGGCCTGCATAGTAGACTCGTGCAGCTCCATTCACTCTTCTCACTGTATCGATCGTCGCCGGTAGATCAAATTCGGCCATCTCATCCCAACTTCATCGATATTCAATAAATGAGACAGGAGAAAAACTTACCAAAAATTCCAGAAGGCACTGCTATCGGGTTTGAATTTGACGTGCTTTTTCGAGTTCTTCGCGCCACGGAAATTGATAAGCCAAACGTCGAAACCAGCATCGGCAAGAAGAAAAGCTGAACTTTGAGGAAATTCCTATTCGACTTTTTACGGACTATGAAAAAACTGTTAACCTGGATTGCTGGAGGGAGGATTCATGAGCCAGTGCTCTGCTGATGCACCCAGTCCATGAGCGAGAATAAATGGAGGACCGAGAGAGCAGTCTGAAACTTCTTTAGATTGGAAATGAAGCCAGGATAATAAAAAAACAAATACTTCGATGTCGTCCATGTTTGATCCGAAAGAGAGTGAGCACGTATCCATCTTCTGTTTGAGTAGTGTGCTCTTCGAAGGGATACTTCCAATATGTGATTATTTGTTCCTACAATGGCTTAAGTTTTCTTAATTACCTGTCTAATTAACTCACTGCATTCATTTCAACCTCTGGATCGAGAGAGGAAGAGAAAGGAAGGATAAAGGCAAGAAGGAGGTAATTCCCGCGCATTTCGATGGCACGAAGTGTTCTGATCTCCCCGTCGCCATCCACTTGACAATCTTTTCCTCCTTCTATCGAAGTGTTTGTCAATTGACCATCGTTCGACTGCAGAAAAGGGAAAGGCAAACAACGAAAGTCTGGAGAGAACCACAACAAACTCTGTTCCGGGAACGTGCTCGTGGTAAAGGAATGCTTTTTGTCCGCTTCTCTCGCCTTTGAGTTATGTAAAACAAATGTGTAAAATAGTATTGTTTTGATAACTCCCCTCTTATCAATGAAAGGACGACAAAACGTATAAAATATTATAATCCTAGCATACCATACGGCAATTGTTTTCACATAATTAGCTTTACAAGAAGTAAGACAACAGAAAGTAAATTATATTTCAGAGCTTCCTATTCACAGCTTGTCTGAATTCCGTCTTCTTTTCTGAAATTGGTCGATCATTCAATCCTGTTCACGACTTAACCTGATCATGTCGATAATCCGATCAACTATAGTACTTTTAAGAGTGATTCCAGCAATGAAATCATTGTGAGAGTAGCCAGGTATTTTGATAACTTCCTGAAATATTTTCAAGAGCGTCAAATCTATTATCAATTCCCGAACGGCATTTCACTGACCTTGACTACATCAGCATTCAGCTGTTTTCCAAGCATTTCCCTCTCCACGTCTTCAGCTGTCGCAAGATAATCATTAGCAGAGTAGAAGAGATGGATTGAGACTTTGGTGATGGCAGTGAAATCGTAGAGAGGAGGAGAAGGCTGCAACAAGTGAAAAAATACGTATCATATGTACAAAATGTATTTCCAACCTGCCCGTAGTGTAAATTGTTTTTCATCGCGTCTCCAAAATCATACATTCGCGTATTGTCACTGCAATGTTTGTACCCGATTATGCAAATGATGCAATAGACTCACTGACCTCTGTATCATCTGTCCCCAGTGGGCGAAGTTCCTCATCGAAGTTGTTCCCTGATAGTGAGAGAAGTATACCATCGTTCGAGACTGCAAAGACCATCGAAGTGTTGAATAAGAGATGAATGGAACCCTATTCAATACTCCTTTCTCGCTCGGTCCATCCTGGATCGATCGAGCATTCTCACAGAATTCTCCGTGGATGGGATTGTAACAGAACCTGCGAGTTAGTTAGAGACCCAATCGCAGTCGATGGGCCGGATTTTTGCTTATGTAGAGTCGAGTTCGCCTTCCATACTTGAATATACGATGACTCACCATTCCATTAAAAATTGTGCGATTTGTTGAGACAGAGGTTCGTATTCTCGTCCGCCGAACAACTCATTCGATTGCTGGGAAAATTTTATATCATCATAAATTGAAACATTAGCAACAAAAATATTCAAAATATATGGGACACCTGCAGCATGGGCATCATGGAATGGAGACCAGTCATCGTCCCCTTCATATTCCCTGCTGAAGTAATGGGAGCCAATGCGAAGAATCGAGCAATCTTAAACAGAAGCTACGAAAATGGTAATTAATGAAGTTTATTAATGGCATGCAATATTTTGAAGATCTACACAATTAGTCAGAATATGAACGTGGAAACCTTTGAAGCAAATTCGGGATCTCTTGCCAGCTTTCCAAAAAGAACTGTTGTTCCCTGCATCAATTTCGTGTTCAAGTTGGTGATGACTTTAAATTTCACTCTGCCACTCTTCCTCAATATTTCGCTTGAATTGGAATCACTTCAACTACCTGTGAGTGGCCAACATAATAAATGCGTTCTCTTCCTGTAACTCGTAGTATGGTATCGATTGCCGTAGGTAGATCAAACTGGGCCATTTGGTCCCAACTGAACCGAAAGCTTAGGAATAATAATGAGAAGCACACGCACCTAAAATTCCAATAATCCCTGCCGTCGGGGTCAAATTTCACATGATTTTTTGAGGGTTTCGCTCCTCGAAAGTTGATTAGCCACACGTCGAAACCAGCGTCGGCAAGAAGAAAAGCTGAAAGCAGTTACATACATTTGCATTCGAAGAATTTTAGAAGAGATATCGACCACTCAATATTATTGTTTTGTCATTCTTAGGTTAAATGTGATCGTTATACATATTCGTCTGGAAAAGTACCTGGATTGTTCTCCGGGGGGATTGGTCAGCAAGTGCTCAGCAGAAGCAGCCAATCCATGGGCGAGAAGGAAGGGAGCACCCACAGAGTCTGAGCAGTCTACAATAAAACATTTGGAATTTTTTTCAATAAAACATTTGCAATTTCAAAGAATTAGTCGATTGAAAATAGCAAGTGATAACTCACTTGATCGGCCGTGTTTTATTCGAAATAGCTTTATCAGATATCCATCTTCAGTCTGCGTCACATACTCATCGAATGGGTATTTCCAATACGTTATTATTTGTTTCTGCAGAGAACAATACATATAACGTCACATTTAGATAAGATGATCCATTTATTGCTTCAAGGATGTTACAATATCTACAAACGCTTACAGCGTCCATTGTAATTTCTGGATCAACATCGAATGCAGAGAGTGAAGAGAAGGAAAGAAGGAAGAGGGTGATGAGCATCATGAATGAATCAGCGATAAAAGAAATCCCTCCTCACTACCGTTCTTTTATATCTCTTATAGTACTGACTTGTCAGTATGATACAGTGCTATACAATCAACATGATACAGGTTCAGCACTCATACATATAGTTGAGTCCATGAAAATAGCAACTATTCTTGCATAAAAGTAATACCTACCAGTAAATACGTAAACACAACCATTGTTTTGAGGCGTAAACTTGTTCACTTTTGATATCGTTTTATCACGGACAACGTAATGCTCAAAGGACAATTTCCGATTTTTAAAAATATTTAACTCGTATAAGAGCAATGTTTAGCAGTACTGATTTTCTGAGATTCTTAATAATTTTTGGCACGAATATCATCCCATTGTAGTGGACTGTTCTATTTGGACACTTCTGGAAATACTCTGTTCTCATTACAAATCGATTTTCCACTACCGAAAAGAACATCTCAGATTTGCTCGTACGTCGGAAGAGAAGATGAAAAGAAGAGCTGGAGAAGAGGAAGAAACGACGAGAGAAAGGAGATTGAAGAGAAGCAATTGCACTTCCTTCTAAAGTTCACTTTCGCCCTGTTTTTTTAGTCTCGTGAATCGTGAAATTTGTACAAAAGGATGCAAAACATTACCGGAACATCGAAAACAGCCAAAACAATCATATACATGAGGTAGAGAAACTGAAATTGCGTGTTTTCATTTTGTTCGAACTCTAGTATTTACGTCAAAACTGCAGACAATCACTGCCATCTTGTTGAAGTTATGTTCTTGCTTCGTTTTGATCGACTTGTTCGAGAGAATCTGTGGGGAACACAAAATAGTGGAAGATTTGAATAGCTAACTTTTACATATCCCCGAAGAGATGCAATTATTATACAGTAGCAAATAATGTTTGATACAGTGAAAAATAGCTGGATAGCAATGCAACTTAGGTCCAGAGGTCGGGTAATGTAGAAAGATGCCTAAATTGGAATTTGAAAATCGACCTCAATTCGTCACAGGACTGGAAATATTGAAGCCATTAAACAAGCTGTAAAATATAGGTAAAAACTCTCACGGTAACAGTGTGTCCCGTAGCAAAGGGCACCCATGTTGATTCAGAAGTTAGGAAGAAGTAGATAGAGTAGAACAGTGTTGGGAAAGATTGTAATATGAACAAGCCAGAGGGCGTCCGTCCATTTTCGAAAACCTTTAGGATATTTTGTTTGGAATTAAAAGTAAGCGGATGCCATGATCGCAATTATAAAATAATACTATAAAGTAGAACAAACCCTCTGATAGTGAACGGGAAGACGAACAGCGATGACTCGATTGAGAGAGATCAAGAAGACAGTGCACAGTTGACCCATCCGAGTACCATAGACTAGAGCCATGATAAGCTGAATTAGCTATTTTTGTTGGCAAATCCTTGAGCTGTTTCCCGTTCCTTTTGGTTTTCTCCTTCAGAATAAATACTATCGTACATGTTAGAAAAATCGGAACGGCCACCGAGCCGCACCGGGTGAATTTCACTTTTTGGAGTAATTGCGAATACACAAATTTGGAAGCTGTGATTGTGCTCATAATTTTTATCATGGTCGATTTTCCGGAATCGACCCGGACATGCTCGGTCAGTTATGGCTAGAAATCGATAAATCGAAGGCAAAGAATAATGGTGCGATTACGGTATCTTATAAACCTCACCAAGCTCGGAGAGCTTTCCCAAATACCGTAATCGTACCAAAATGTTGTGAAGTTGATTTATCGATTTCTAGCCATAATTGACCGGGCATATCCGGGTCGATTCCGGCAAATCGACCATGATAAAAATTATGAGCGCAATGACAGCTTACAAATTTGCGTATTCGTTTTTTTACTCCGAAAAGTGAAATTTACCCGGTGCGGCTCGGTGGCCGTTCCGATTTTTCTAACATGTACGATAGATTCGTCTCACATGGGCAGTCTCCTCTACTACGAGAAATTGGGGAAGGAGAGATTGCTCAGCCAGAAGTTGAAGAATTGTATTGAATAGAGAAAAGATGTCAACAACGCCTCCGACCTGATGAATTGCAGGGTTTTTAAATCGAAGAAGATTAGTGATTCCATCCAATCGACGGATATTCGTTTCTTGCATACCCACATCTTTTTTTTGCGTTCACCCCAATGGAATAAAATGAATATGAAATAGTTGATAGTCTTTCTCACCTGGTAAATTCTGTAAACGGCATTAGCAGTATTCGTGGATCTCGGTAGCGCAGTGAGTACTCGAATGTAGAGAGGAATGAGGGGAATGGCCACGACGAGACAAAGATATCTGATTATCTTGTTTATCGCAAGAAGGGCAGAGCCATTCATCTTCTGCGAAATATTTTTATTTATTTTTAAAAACTCTTTGAATTTAACCAACATTTGTAAATCAAGTAGTCAAACAAGGAAGATTCTCGACAAGTATTGTATACAAAAGGCGGAAATGAGCATGTGGGTGACGAGTGAGGGGACTTTGTGGACAGGTGTGATTTACTTACTGTAATTTGATGTAACGGAGTTCTCGCTACTGATTCTAGGTATTATGATCGACTATTTGCGAGGTGGTGAGGAAATTTATCACCTTGTTCATGGTAAAGAGCAGGGCTGGAACCAGAAAAAAACAGAAAATGATGCTACCGGAAATATTTTCAATCAAAGTAAGTATTTTAACTGTTCAGCACATGCGCCTCAATCATATAAACTCTACTGATAAAAATCAGAAGTATATCTAATGTCTGAAAACTGCGGCACCACTTTTTCAGTTTTTTCTGAAACAGAAAAAACAGAAAATTTTCTTCGGGATAAAAAATCGCCAAAATTCAGAGGATCATGATAGCCTTCTGAAACTTGGAGCAATTGGAGCTTACGTGTGTATCTATCGATTAAGCCATGAATCATAAAAATTCAATTGTCAGGGCTTCTGCAATAATCATTTTTTCTGAAATTTTCTGTTTTTTTCTGTTCCCAGCCTAGGCAAAGAGGAAAATATATTCTACACGATTGATTCATTATTCATGACGCGTTAAAAATATCCTGATAAGTATTCTGGGAATTATATTACTTTAATAAACAAGAGATATCACGCCTCTCGTGAGAGAATCAAGCTGAATCAGGGAATTGGGGCAAAATCGTATAACGAGTTCTAACCGGTTTTGGTCGTCTAGAGTAACGCTTGACTTCTCTCCATAGTCATATTTCGACCTTCCTACACCGGGTCTCATTTCAGCATAAATCACTTCTAGAGCTGATTTATCGACAACAATGAAAGATAGTGTAAATTCGACTTCTGAGTTACCCCAACTCATTTTTTGAGCTCTATCGACCCATTAAATCCAATTTATCAAAATCCCATTGCAACTGTTGTACACTTGAGGACAATTTTCTTAAAAAATCAGGTAAAGCAGCAGCTTAATTTTTCACAGGGAATGCAGCTCAGAGAGAGCTTTCGCGCTGGAGAGTTTCGCTCTTTTGACTTCGCCTGGATCGTTCAGCAGACGCTACCATAACATACAACATATTCCGGAGCACGCAGCCGAAAATTATTTATTTCTTATTGCTATTACAATTGCTATTATTTTGATTATTATATTTTTTATCGATCATAAAAAATATGGCAATATAAGCTTTGGGTCGTCGTTAAAATACTCAATATATCAGGTTGTGAAAAAAGTAATTGCAGATTTTTAAATTTTCGATTCTGCAATACCCCGTCTTTGGTTGCCGCCTGAATATCATATTGTTACTTGTGCTGGTTGAGTGCTTGGACACAGCCTATCCAATTGGTATTGAGGCTACAGTATGAAGACAAAGCTACGTCGACAAAATGTTTTACTGAGTGCGTTTCGGTCCAGCAATCCATGGAAAGCTGGGATAGGGCAAATATTACGTCACGTTCGAAATGTATGGCATACGGATATCACAATACAACATGTGAACCTGGACCGCTCCGAATGGTCTGTCAGAAAATACGCTCATTTTTTAACTTGACCCTAACTGCACATCAACAAAAAATAATTATTTTTACCGTGCATCCGTAACTATTGATGTATCCTTCACAAATGTAGTGAAGCGAAAAACACTTTCCATGGCTAACTTAAAATTGTATTTAGGTGGGCATACAGTACTTCTAGCAAAACATGTAATATTCATCATCCCGACTATGAAATTTGAACATCGAAATTGGTCTTCCATTTTCCAGGGTTGGTGAAAAGCCCTAAATTTTTTGGTTAACTGTTAAAGCTACTCTTTATGTATCAGTATACGACTGGGCAAAGTCAGAGGGATAGCTCCATTTTGAGGAAATTTATTCATTCACCGTATACCGAAAGTCGAAAATTTGACAATATTGGCCTGTATTCATCAATACTGAAAATCTAGGTTTGCTACAAGTAGAGAGGGGATGAGTTCAAATGTTTCTCTGAGGTATGTAGCACCATAGTGTATCATGGAAGCGCACTTATTTAGAAACTGATTGAACCTCGAAGCAGGAAACGTTATTGCTTAATAAGTGTGTATTCGCTGAGGCATTAATTCAGTGATGTGTAAATCGTGCTATGTTGAGGCAGGAGCGGCGTTAGACCTATTTTTCGAAATAACTGCACATATGATTCTCACTACACTATATGAATATGTACAGCCCTTGTCCCCCACAAAATACGAGAGACGGGAAATATTTTTAGAAAAGAGTGAAAATATCACATTTGTCAAAACTTGGATTTGCCGGGTATCCTAAAAGCATGAAGCGATTGGAATACATAAATATATTGACCAAGTATACCCCTACTATATGCTATTGAGCCAGCTTGAGATCATAAATGAAAAGAATTTTATGCGTGCTCAAACATGATGGTCCAAATCTACAATTACTTTTTTCACAACCTAATATAATCACAGCATGGAGTTTCGGTCGAATTTGATTATGGGTCATCCGTCAATTCCAGTGGTTCGCTTTACTTTACTTGTCTGGAGTGAAGTGAGATGCGGTGGTTTAGAGAAGGAATGTCCAGACTGATGGCCTATGAATATCGATTTGTCAGTAGAAATGGAGTGGGAAATCTCTTACCTTTCTCTGATTCGATTCCTTGCTTTTCGCCTTCTTCGAAATTCTCTCAGAGAGCTCTTTCAGGCGAGCATCATTCTGATTCTGCGTCTTCTTTTCGGGAAGAGAAGAACGTTGGACAAGGACGGAGGAGGAGGATGTAGAGAGAGGAGCAGATACCATCTGAAAGGAGTTTGTTAGTGAGGTGGATTCGTGCAACAATGAGGAGATCTTCGATCTTCCTCTTGCGAAGATTAACCTCGGAGGAGAGGATGAGAGTGCCACTGAAACATTCGACGTTTCGCAGTCATGAACAATTGGATGGTCATGATGCAACTAACCCCTCAGTTTTAGAAGTGAGAACAGCAGAGGGTAAGGAGTTGAAGAACCAATTGTAGCAGATCTTGCGAGCGAGAGTAGCACAAGTGGGATGGTCGAAGAATTTGAAGACAATCTGAGATGGCGAAGGGTATTGAAACATTGAAGGAATGGGAGTGGGTGAGTTGGAGGAAGGATGGGGTTGAATGGGGGAATTTCATGCCAGAGGGGATGAAGTTTTGCGATCGAGGTCATGGAATTATTGTGTTAATTTTGAGAAAGAAAAAAATGTATATCGTAGAACCCATTTATCGTACTGCGCCAGCGAACTTGCAAAATTCTGAACTTACGAACAGAGTGCAATAAAGGAGAAATTTGGGAGAAATTGGCACAATGAAAGAATAATTCATAATAGATCACTTTAGTGCCCCACTCGCATTGGAGGAATTGTGACGCGATGGAGAACATTTTCCGAAGGTCTTCATAATTTTACAGTTGTCGTAAAAATTGAATGAGAGCCATCGGAATAAGGGGTGAGGTTCTGATAGATGTTTGATTATTCCGAAAACATCGGAATTTTAGCAGGACCTTCGTAATTTTCTGAAGGAATTCCGAATCTGAATACCACATTCATAATTGTCTGAGGGACATCGGACATTTCACAACGTCGCTGGACATTCTTGAAGCTCGTCAATCGTCATTTCTCAGATACATAAGATTTTATGAGGACCGTCAGAATTTTCAGAAGGCACATCTGGGAGGGCCGAAATAATATTTGCAATTGTGTGGGGTATCTGGAGAGACAGAAGTTTATTGAATGATGTTCATCAAGTGTGGGGACCGTCAGAATTTTCTGAAGACCGTCTGAAAGCGCTGTCAGAATTTTCTGGAGGTCGTCGGGCTTCCATAAGGGCCGATATAAACTTTTGAAGGATTTATACGATGTCTGAATGATTGTTCGACATTTCTAAGGACCGTACACCACATGTTAGGGCTGAAATAATTTACTAAGGGACGTTGATAATCTATCAGTACCACTACCATTTTTTCAGAACCGTAATAATTTACTTAGGGTAATCGGTTATTTATCAAAGCGATAAAAAAATCTGAGGGCTACCGACCTAAGGCTGTCAGAATCTTCTGACGGGCTTCGAACATCTGTAAGACCGTCAGAATTTCCTGAGGGTCGTAGATATTTTTCAGTGTTTTGAATTTATCATGACCTTAAATGAAGTTGCGGGCAATCACATCGGGAACGTAAACTATAATTGGGTCGAAAATGACGTCTTCAGGGCCGATCACATTTCTGTAGGCAGTAGGGATACGGGGCAACACGGAAGATATGTAAGGGCCGTAGGGCCGTAGCCGTAGCCGTACTTAAGTTTACACCCAGAAAAATCATGGATGACGGATCACCTCTCATCAAAAATTCTATGTCACTTAGAAAATTTTTAGATGGTACTATAACACTCTTAGAAAAAAATACTAACCTACATATCATACACCACGAGACAAATCCACGGCAACTCTGAAAAATCCTAAATGGTGCTGGAAATGTTACTCAATTTAGGCTACTTTAGAAAATCACAACACACAATTGTGCAAAGTAGGGTGTCAATTGTAACTTCAAAATTCCGTACATCAGGCAGTTGCCCCGTAGGAACCACTCTTCAGTGACTATATCTAGGGACCACAAGGTGGTTAGCCGAAATCGTCAAACAGGCCTATTTATGTTGTTAATGTGTTCCCATGGGGCTAAATAAGACCTTGCATTTTGAATTAGGTTGATATCTAATGTTTGAGCCAAGATATGGACCAAATTGTGGGTGAATTGAGTATAACGTGAATGACCCAAAAAGCGAGACGAGAGAAAGAGGGGCGGAGCCTAGTTCTCCATTGTCTTTTCAATTCTCGAAACGATCGGGTAGGGCTTCGCCGAAGTTTGCAGAGGGAGAAAAGGGGCTTTCTCGTATTTAGAGCGCTCTCTAGTCACGCCGGGTGAGAGACGGGTGGAGGGAGGAGAGGGAGAGGGAGGAGAGGAAGAGGTGAGAGTAGCGAGCCATGAGCGCTTCGAATTCGAAGAAGCACAGTCTTCATTCGCAACCAAATCACTCGCTCAAAAAAGTATTCGAAAGCACTGTCCACGCAGATTCCAAAGATACATGGCGAGCACGAAATAGTTAACTCTGAATAGGTCAGCATACGAGTTTTATAGTTTTCTAAGCTATGTCGCACCATGAAAATCGTATTCTGACCTATTCAGAGTTAACTTTTTCGTGCTCGCCATGCATCTTTAGAATCTGCATGGAAAGGGCTTTCGAATATTTTTTTGAGCGAGTGATTTGGTTGCGAATGAAGACTGTGCTCCTCTTGTCTCGCTTTTGCGGGGAAAAGTGTCAGAGCTGGGCGGAGCTTCTACTTATATTTGATTCATATTCGATTTCAATTGATTGGTACGATAACTTCCAAACCATTTTAATGTAATAATATAATATTTTAGATATATTAGGTACGCACAACTCCGTAAATTAAATAAATATCGTTCTCAGACAAATCAAGTGTCACATGCGTTGCATTCTCTATTTTGTGCAAAATCGTCACACTTTCTCTCTATCTACTGTGCTCAGTGACGATGAAACTACACATTAATGATAAGCGAAAGAAAAAAGATGATTTCAAACATCACTCAACACATGAGGAATAATACACACGAAAAGAAAATCGAATTGAATTACCGTATTGCTTATAAATATTGGGGTGTATTGCTTATAAATATTGGTGGCCCACTCTGCCCTGGCCCAGTCGGAAGGAGCTGACGCCCCCTCCATATCCTTCTGCTATACGTGGTTCTCCCGCTTCAAGAAAGGGGAGTTTGGTCTCGATGATCAACCCCGCTCTGGACGCCCTCCCTCCCTCGATCAGCCTCTCGTTCTCCGCACACTGAAGCGCAAGCCCATGGCCAGTGTGCGTGAGTTGAAGAAGGATACTGGTACTCCCAGATCAACGGTGTCCGATATCCTCCATCGATCTGGGAAGAAGCCGAAACTCCCACAAGTCCCACGCTGAAAAATCGTGTTCAAGTCTGTCGGGAATTACTCCATCGTAGATCCAATCTTCGATGGGTCAATTCCATCATCGCTACAGATGAGAAGTGGATCACTTACGATAACCCTGTGAGGAGACTGCAATGGGTGGATGCAGATGAGAAGCACACGCCCGTCCCGAAGAAGGAAGAGCACGGAAAGAAGGAACGCCTCTGCTTCTTCTTCTCAGTGCTCGGTCCCATCTACTGGGAGATCCTCGCCCCTGGCACCAGCATCAATGCCGACCTCTTCTCTGAACAACTGGAAGATGTCGCAATCAGAGTCCCTCCCAGACTCCTGAACCAGGGCAAAATTCTTCTTCTGATGGACAATGCTCGCCCACATCGAGCGAAGATGACCCAGAAGAAAATGGACGAGCTGAAGATCGAGAGGATTCCCCATCCACCGTATTCCCCAGATCTCTCCCCATGCGACTACCACTGCTTCCGCTCTCTCTCTGACTTCTGCAAAGGAAAGAAGTTCAAGAATCGAGATGAAGTTGTGAGGGCTTTCGTGAACTGGGCGGTCTCGAAGAAACCCGCATTCTGGAAGAGAGGAATCGAGACCCTGCCCAATCGCTGGAGGGAGGTAGTGAGAAAGAAGGGGGCATACATTGGTCACTGAGAATTGTAAAGCATTGAATAAAAAATAAAAACAAAAAATTATACGAACTTTCCGGACATCCCAATACATAAAATGGTTGCTTGAAAGTGTTTAAAACCATAAATTTTTAATATTCGCTTCAATAAAAGGAACAACTATAATTCTTTTTTGTTTAATTGTAAGTTCAGATTTTAATCCTGTTTCTAAATAGAAAAAAGTCCATCATTCCCCTTTAAAGGATCCAAACTATACAACTTCTTGGTGCGAGATAGTCAGCACGATCTCTCATTTTCACCCATGGAAACTCTACGCTTACATTGCCCACACAAAGCAGAGACGATGGCGATGGTACAAAAGAGACGTTCGATCATCAAAATATCTGTAGTTTAATCGTAACCACCAATCCGAATCGAATTTAACATATTCGTGAATCCATTCAACTTTACATTGATTCTTTTATAATCAAATGTTTAGGTATTCATGCATAGTTTCCCAACTCTCAAGTTCTCGAATGGCGTGGAAATGCCAGTTATTGGATTGGGAACATGGCAAGTGCGTATCAAGGGTATATTAAATGTCTTATCTCTGAATATCCAATGTGGCTCACCTAACAACCGACAAGTTGCAGTCGTCGGGGGACGAAGTTCGCCATGCAGTGGAAGTGGCCATCACGGAGGAGAACTACCCACTCATTGACACTGCTGAGATATATGGAAATGAAGAGGTCACTTCACTTGATTCTATCGATTCCGTAATTCGGTTTTTCATATAATCGGAGATGCTCTTCATAAGATCTTCACTGATGGGAAGAAAACACGAGATGACGTGTTTATAACGACCAAGGTGAACGACTTCTTAGCTAAAAATAAATTGGAGCAATCGGAAATCGTAATTTGTTGAGCTGTGGCCGAATAACCTTCATCCTGATCGATCACAGAGGGCGGCTCTCGAGTGTCTCGCGAGACTTCGACTGGCCAGAGTCGACCTCCTACTCGCTCATTTCCCCATCGTAAATGACGTATGTGACTGAAACATAACCTTCGTAAATGAAATATTGAAAAAATAGCATAATTTTCAACACTAAATATCTCGAAAAATTTGAAAGAGATGTTCAGGCGGATGGCAATGAACACGGCGCGAGTGTCACAGTAGAGGACGTGTGGAGAGTAAGTTCTCCTGTATTTCATTTGCAGTACCATTATAATTTTATAGTAAGGAATTACTTTTTTTTTCATGCACTTTATGTCGTCATGCTGCAGAGAAGTTCAGAAAATATCGAGAACGATGAAACACTGCGCAGGGTCTCGAGTCAATCTACGACAAAGGTCTTGCTCGTGCAATTGGAGTATCCAACTTCAGCGTCCAACAAATAGAGCGAATCATGAAAATCGCCAGAGTGCCCATCCACAATGCACAGGTTCTTTCAAGTATAATGTTCAAACGTAAATACCTTATAATTATTCTAATGCGGAGTATACTGAAATAGCAGTATTTCACTGCAGAATGAGCTCCATCTTTATTTCCCTCAACACGATCTAGCTGAGATGTGCAAGAAACACAGGATCATTCTGACCTCCTATGGTTCCCTCGGCTCACCGGGAAGATCTAACTTCACCCTACCCACTGGAGAGTACGTTCATGAATACTATGAGCAAAATATGATATTATGTGCAGTCCTACTGATTTTGTAGAGCGAAATATTTTATGAGGATTGTAAATATCTAGCACAAATAGTGTCCATCTCTAATCAGGAAGTGGGACTGGGCTGATGCTCCCAGTGCTCTCGATGACCCTACTGTGAAGAAACTAGCAGCCAAGTACGGAAAAACACCCGCCCAGGTATGGTTGTGGGTTGACAGATATTAGTGCCGAGTAGACTTTGCCGAGTAGAAAAGTAACAGTTCAGTAACGAAATGGCCAGTTACGATCGAATTTTCCAACCACTCATTTAAATTTTCGCTGTTATTGAAGCGGCTTCGTAACTGGTTATTTATTTATTTATCTCGTAACCGGTTACGAAATTGAGCACGATTTTTGGGGCATGGAGATAATTTTCCTATGAAACATATTTGAACGATTTGTCGCGCCCACTCTCGTAACCGCTCACTTGATTCGTGAACTGTTACGAATGAGTTTTCGTAACATGTTACGGGGAAACTGTTATAACCGGTTACGTCACCATTCAAAGTCTAGTGTCGAGTGTCAACATTTCTAAGGTTCTGCTGAGATACGTGATCGAGCGTGGAATCGCGGTGATTCCCAAATCGATTTCCTCTGCGAGAATTCACGAGAACATCGACGTGTTCAGCTTTGAACTCTCGAAGGTTTGATATTCTTTCTAAACGGAAGGATTAGATATTAGAGGTAGAACAGCTCAATCAATCACTTTTCTCTTGTCAGGAAGAAGTGGGAGCATTGGAAACGGCGAAGCATCGACAGAGACTCTTCCTATTCCCATTGTGAGTACAGGGACTGTTACAACATCCATTTGTATGGCACGAATATTAGGCATGTGATTGCAATGCAACTTCCAGCATGGAAGGCCATCCGGAAGATCCCTTCAAGGCCGACAGAAAATGAACTTCGTACTTCCACTTATTTGTAAAGACAATACTCCGAAATTTGTAATGTGTATTCACGGAGAAAAGTACATTTATCTCGTCATCGTATGTTCAAACCCTTTTCATGCATATTTTTTCTCATCCATTTGTTTGGGTGTATTGCGGTTCAGGATTTTCTGGAAAGAACAATTTATTGAAATTGCGTAGTCTGAGTGATGGTAACCGTATAAATGCCTCTCGATAGGAGGACGTCGTCACAATGAGAAGAATGCTGTGCAAGGGAGCATGAAGTAATTGAATGCAGAAGATAATGTTGTTCGCAACTAAAAAATCATGATTTCCACTCTATGAGCATGCACCGAGAGTTGAGATGGACTGGGGAATATGGTTAGCTGTTCGGGCTTTGCGGGCTCGCATTCGTGTGATCGACTATCGCGACATCGCAATCTCGCCTTCTTTTACCCAACCCTTCTAGGGAAAAATAAACTGTTAACGTTGGCATTCTACAAAGCATAATTGGAATGTGATTGGAAATATTACTGACCGGGAGTAGATCGTCTTGTGAGTATGGAAAGACCGTGGAAGGCAATGGGCACGATGAGAAGAACAAGGGGAAGACACATCTGACAGTTCATACTGCTCTTTCAACTTTCTCCAGTTTACTATTGATTCATGATTAGCAAGGACAACCCTTCACTTTTATCATCATACTAAAAAAAATTTTTAAATATGGGAAGAGAAAAAAACCTGTATTGTCAAATTCATGGTATACTTTCGTTGAAGCTTCCGCGTTTTATTGCTGATGCGCAATGTCTGAATAACGGTTTAATTTCGAACATTGAAATCAGATTCTCACATGTTGTCATAGCATATAGAAAATGTGTCCTATGAAATAAGCACACAGGAAAACCGATACTGTCATTCCCTGAAGGAACTACTTGAAATTTGTAGCTACAAATGGAAATGGAAGTGACCGCTGTAACAGTTGAATGGACGGAAATCGCTAGTGGATGATTGGTACTGAATGAGAATGCGATGATGAATCGTTTAGATGAGAAGATCCAAGAGTAGGAGGGAAACTCCTCAAAATTCAATATTTTAGTTTTGTTGTACATCTTATGTAGTGGCAGAATGGAATGATTCAGTATGAAGCTAAGTCCACGGATTAGAGTCCATACTTCTCACCTTTTTGACGTAGACCCTTCCATCTTCTGTAGATGGATAAGCGAATGCTAGAAGAATGCAAGGCAACGAAACCGTTGCAAGAATGTCCACTCGGAGGAGGACGATCTGGATCCGATACATTTTCCCGTTTTTATAGGACATACACACATCTTAGTGACTGATTTTTTTGCGAAGTAGTCACGCCCGTACATAGACACTCACCGAAGTCGATCGAGACTTGGCGAGTTGGAGGATCATATTGTGTTTGGCATGGAATGCGAAGACAATCGACGTACCCGTGAGTGAAGAACATCAGTGTCTACGAATAATAGCTAATTGATTTTCTATTTGCTCTTCGAGTTTCACTGAACACAACTCATTCATCAATATTTTAATTTAAAATGCTCATTTAATAAGGCAATGCTTACAAGTCTAACACGTCCGGAAATTCCCAACCGTCAAAGAATTCCTTCGCAAAACCCAGCAGGAACCGGGAAAAGAGGAATTCCACCGAATAGAACGCCGAGTACAAAATCGTTGAGAGTGACGAGAATCTGAAGACTCATGAAAAGGAAGGAAATCATCCGGAAAATAAATATTTTGTTCGTTATGGACAGTATGGGGACATTTTATCATTTTCCATCCTTTGTAACGTTATCTATCCATTCGATATTAGGGTTTTGTGATAGAATTAATCGGCTATTGAAATTCAATTGCCCTGTTATTTCTCTCTAGAAAAGGAGTTACGCGATGGCGGAAAAAAGTGTTGTCACATCCATTTACAGAGAGGTAACACCACAAAAACCTATCACTCAATTATCAAAGCACACTCGCATACGAGCTGTAGTCAATTGAAATTCCATTTACAATTACATTCCACAACCGAAAAGCAATACCAAAACATTTGGAATTTCATTTCACTGCACCGCGAGATGGGAATGAAAATTCACGGAGTTTTGTCACTTCTTTGTTCTCACTATTGGAATTCAGGAATCAATTCCATTAAGGGAAGAAGGAAACAATTCAATCATATTCAATAAGCGAATCCTTTTGAGGTCTTTCATTACTAGTACTTTTGAGTGTATTTCCTGCTCACCTGCACAAGCATGAGATATCTCATGAGATGGAGACTCGTGGGAGGAGTTCGAGTGATCATTAGATAGAAGACAAGGGAAGAAAGAGTGAGAGTGATTCCCGATGCGATGTGCATGTAGTGAAGGATGAAAGAGAGGAAAGAATCCTCCAGACGAGAACTCCACATTCTTTACTAAATAGTTGTATTAATATGATATAATCGTTGAACTAACTATTAGTGAAGCATTAGAATGGACTGTCCTGAAATTATATATGAAAAGCAGATTCACGAGACATTTTGAGATGGAAAGGAGTGGGGGGCATGAGTACTGCAAGCACCCGGAGGGGAGAAGGCGGAGGCGAACTTGGCAGTGGACAACATTATAAGTGATGGGTTCACCGAGTTGAAAATGTCCCCATCCTAAATTCACAGAGTGCATCGATGAATCAGACCTTCCTCTTTCAATGAAGCACTTCTTTCCCGTGCACTGCAAAGAGAGGAAGTGCGTGTCATCGTGGGAGTTTTTCGTATCGATGCTCAGTGGAGATCCAACAAGATCGACCTTTGGCTTCAGAAGCTAAAGAATATTCCATTTTTTGGCCTAATAACACTCAGAGTCCGTAGATTCATGCCCCCTCCCCCTTCCAACACCATGGAAGTTAGGCCGATAAGTATCTAGATAGGTCCCTTAACAAATCGATAGACTAATTTTTAAGACCGTTCAACAGAGTTAGTCTTTACCAAAGTGACTCTCTGGTAAAGCTTTGTTTATGACTGGCGTCAGGATAACTGAAAGATTTGTGTGCTTGCCATATCCATCCAGATGCACTTCTCGTTGGATAGAAATTAGTTGTCTCTCTATCATCGCTCTTCCTATCGTGCCCTCTCCACTGTGATATCCATGACGACCTCATCACTCCCTTCCCAGGGGGAGAACATTTATCGCTCTCTTCCCCCCTCTCTGCATCTCTTTTTCTCTCTGCCCTTTCCCGTCTTCCTTCCATCCTCTGAGTGCGTGTTCTCTCGTTAAGAACTACGCAGGTACGAAGAGTCAGAGGGAAAGGAAGAGAGAGTAGACAACGAGAGAAGAGAGGGACAGGGGGAGTGGGGAGAGGAGAAAGAGGGGGATTCCTCGTCACACGGCACACTAAGCGCGCCTGAAAGCTCTCCTCTCCCTCAACTCAAATAATTCACTATTTTACTCAATTACTTTACATTTTCGTTACTAAAAACGAAAATCTAAATATTTTCAGAACTGGCATTCATTTTTCTTCTTTTAACTTCGCTTATTGCCTTGAATATTATCTTCCTTTCTGTGTTTCTCCGACTATTTCTCCAAATGCTGTATGGCTCTTATCGCGAACGAACGCTCAAATTCGTCTTGTCCATGAAAATAAATACGAGTGAAGTTGATTTAGACGAAATCCGGAGGGAATTCGAGTAAATGGACGATCAGGAAGTGATCACGATAAGTGATGAAGAAGACGACGACTGTAAGTTGGCTCGTATTCACCCACAGTGGCACCTCCAGCTGATATTCACAATCAAATCGTCAAGTCATTTTCCAGGTATCGTAGTGTCGTCCAGCATACGAGCGCGAGTCAACGAGGGTAAGATTTTTCACATAAAGCTTTGCAAGAAGCTACGAATCGTCACTATACGGTCAACAACACTATAATTTGCGAGAGACAAAATATTAACATTTGCTTGTTAACAGGGAACAGCGGACAAAACCTTCCTGGAAGCAGTGTTCAACGCATTCGGGGCCATCGTCCAGATGTTGTCGATGGCGAGTCTTTCGTTAATTACCCAACGATATGCAATTTTATATATGCACACAGTTACTACATGAAATCCTGTTTATGATAACGTCATAAGTCAAAAGAGACAGTTACCGGTGTCTTTCAGATCATCCCAATGAAGGGCCGAATCTAATGGAACAGCACCAAGAAACTCACGAGGTTTGTTTGTAGTTTAAACTTGGGTCAAAAATTACCTATATTTCAATAGACGCTTTGTTTGGCTGCCAGGGGTAGCAGAGTGCATATCTCGTTTTTGAATCTTCACTCCATCAGGAGCGAATGGGCCAGGAAGGTAGAAGACTCAATGGCATTACCAATGCCATCATCATTCCGAAGGACTGGACATCCTTCGAAGTGGCTGGCCAGGACGTCGTAGTATTCGGAGGAGACGACCAATGCGTCCAGGAGCTGATGAGAGCTGTGCGTTTTACTGACTGTTCCGTAAATATTCTAAACGTTCAAATTTCGCGAAAATAGTACATTGTAGTACGGGAAATATTTTTTTATCGTATACGCCTTTCAGAACGCTCAGTCGGCGCTGGTCTTTAAGACGTTTGAATGTGAGGGATTTGCTTCCCAAGTGCTCGCCCTCTCTTCCTGCAGCAACATCCAATGGGTAATTACAGACATTACAGGCCCATATTTTAAGCCCTCAGTATATTATTTTTGCAAGTGTTTTGGAAATGAAAGAACCTAAGTAAATCAAGGAAACGATTTCTTTAGATTCCTTCGCCAGCAGCGGGAACTTCTTCTTCCTCTCCTTCATGGCCTCTCTGGAGGGATGTGAATGCAGTGGGAGAACCATTCCACGTCCTCATCCTCAGCCTCCAATCCTCCACGGAGGAGACTGAGATAGATTCACTCAAAATACAAGAAGTAAGTAAAATATTGCATCATTGAACATGCAGATAACGGATCAATGAAATATTCAAAAACTCCCAAAAGTCTATCGAGTTGTTATTAAGAGCCAGTGAAATAGAAAATATGATTCAAAACGAGTTCATCTTCGTGGAGAAGTATCGTCCTCAAATTAACCCTATTCCAGGTGTATCCAGTGGAGGGTGGAAAGTACTCTGTTAAGAGGACGATAGAACGAACCATCGATTCGATCTTCTACACGGACTCCTTCGCAGACCTCTCCTCTCACAAGTACTCCCTAGCGGCAGTGCAGGTACTCATTCATCCTCTCATTCAACAGCATCAGTACATTCAACATGCTCATCAGATTCAATACTAGATGATATATGGACGTAGTCCACTTGTGTATACCTTGAATGCTGGTAAATACTGATCATATTTTCAGTCGATTTATAGTTCAAAGTGAAGTTCCTCGTCACTCCCCCCTATCGCCTTTCAATTCTTCTATCAAGAAAGTGAGACTTATTATCCAATCAGCTCTGCTAGGTGATATCATCCCGTGAAGTATGCTTTCGATATAAATTTAGAAACAAAGATTAATTGCAAGAACCTTCCCTGTAGTGATATATCCACTAGCCATTCCTTGCCCATTCGACTCCTCTCTCCTATCTACTATGGCGCCAAATTTGTATTTCGCGTCGTTTTGCTTTACTGTTTCGTCCAAATATTCTGTAGAACATAATTCCCGGTGTTCGCTCGACTAACTCCGATTCAGCTTTGATTTTACTGAGATTGTGATAGACCCCAATTTCGTCATATTGGAATATCGTGATAAAGATGGTACTTTATGTGAAGATTAGAATGCAGAAAGGAAGAGAGAAAGGAAGACTAAAGTCAGGTTGTTATTCTATTCGATCGGACTTTTTGTTAATTATCTGCATAACCATCTGAAAATAAGTCCTTTTTTCGATGGAGCGCAGTATTGGATTCGGAGTGGGCTTCTGTTCGATTTGCTTTCTCCTTTCCCTTCCGTCACCTTTGTACTCCCTGCAGTTGTGAAGAAGCCAAGCTTCTGAGACATCTTCTCCAGCCACTACAAAATAGAACTGTGCTATCGTCGAAATCATCGCAAAAGACTGAATATCGTAATATTCTGTTGCTCCTTCCATGCCCAAATTCAGTGAATAATTTTCTTCTAGCGGCGGAGATTCCTGCACCTTCCATTCCTTTTTTCACTTGGTGCAAATTTCAGCAGCTTTATGATTATGGATGTCAAAGTCAAGATTAATTTCGCCATTTTTCGATTTCTTTGATCGGTTGTATTATGCAAACGAGATATGAATCATAATGAAGAATTGTCGCGATAGGTTAGCCCCGCCTATCAGGAATACAATTCCGTTTTACACCGGTTATATCAGGTTGGCCGGAAAGTCTTTGTATATGGTTTTGTTTTAACACTGCTCGTCCCTAATGCATTTTTGATTTCCCTCATTCCTAGTGAATAACAAACAGTGATGGGCCGTTATAGTAAGCAACTCCCCATTCCTTTCCCTTCAGTCAGGCTCTAGTAGAGCAACGATGTATCATCCTGGAGCCACCCACTTCCGACATGTTCTGCTATACCTCACTCTATCCTACACCACGATGAAGGATTCGGAGACCCTACTGATGAATTTTTATAACACACATGCCCCCTCTAGAACACCTTCAGGAATTGGATCCATCGCTTCGAAGAAGACGACTTTTCCCTCAATGCATGGGATCGATCTGAGAGACCGCGTTCGTTGCATTTTGAGACTTTGAAGAAAGCTGTTGAAACGGACGCACTTCAAAGTGCCCGTAAAATTTCTATTGCACTTAGAGTCCACCATAGCACTGTCAGAGAAGGCTTAAGATCTCTTGAAATGAGAAAATATATCGGTCGATTCATATCCCATGATCTGAGGCAAGCCAGCCGAGACCGTCGTGTCGATTATTCCATTACTCTCCTCATTCTCCAAGGTGGGGATCGATGGCTGGAACGGCTCGTAACGGGGAATGAGAAGTGGGTCCTCTAAGATACAACCACAGCAGAGCCCAGTTGGTTGGAGAAGGAGAGACCACGCAGGGTATCCCCAAACTTGAACGGCACCACAAGAAAAACAAGCTGGTAATGTAGTGGGGAGCGGATGGAGTGAACCAATCGGAGCTACTACCTGAGGGCATGGCAATTACCGGGACCAAGTACGTCACATATCTACATAATTTGAAGTTGGAAGTCTATCGTTCAAGGCTGAAGGACAAGAAAGTGTATAATCAGCAAAATGACCCCCGTCCCAAGGTCTCAAATCAAGTCGAGCAGGAATTGGCTGGATATGGATGGATGGTTCTCCCTCACCGCCCGTATTCTCCTGGCATGGCCCTGTCTGATTACTGGTTTTTCGCAGGCCTGGCCCATGCCGTTCGAGGTAGGTCGTTCAATTACCGTGGAAGTCTGGAGTATGCTCTCAAGCAATTTCTTTGATTCGCGCTCAGGCGGGTTCTCAAGGGAGGGGATCCATACATTGCAGGTACGTCGGGCACATATTGCCAATAATGAGGACAAATATAATTGAACGTATGCTTTTCCCTTCCCCAAGAAATAAAGTTTTGAAAAATACACAAAGACTTTCCGGCCAACCTAATAGTAACAACAATCTACAATTCTATTAAAGCTCTTGCAATAAGAGCGATTTTCTCTAAATTTTGAAATATTGGGTCTTAATATAAAAATGGAAATTTCTACGCGGCCAAATTAAAGTGCTGAGGGCGTGGATAGTTCACCTGGACCCGCATTGCTTAAAAATACCGTAATTTATTTCCAAATGTTCACGTTATTCCAATTGTTGAATCAAAACAGCTCTTGATATTGACATCTCTATTTATGATCCCGCTCTCCATTTCACATCTTCCGCCGTTGTGTCTATCCACCGTTTACCATTTACATATTGTTATCTCCACATATAGTCTAGCTACTTTATCACGGTAATACAATATACAAACTGATGGGGCAGCCTGGGAGTTTATAGTATCGGAAACAAGGATCTTGTTTCAAGTATTCTAGATACAACGTTTGTTCCGAAAGTAACGCAAAATATGGAAATTTTATTATCGTATGAGCCGATAGGAGAGAGGAAAATATGGGTGGAATAGCAGGGGAATTCATAAACAAAAAACTTCGTCTTAAAAATTGGAGTTTGCAAGAAGAGCTTACGAGAATCTAAAAGGTGAATGGGAAGAGAATGTCGAAGTGAAAGGGCCGAAGTGGCACAGAGTATCACCGTTAATGAAGAGGAACTCTCGAAATGTGTTATAGACGAAGTCGAAAAAGTGTATTCTTGAGGGAGGCCGTTCAGGACCTAATCAATATTATCGTAGTTTAAAGAGACAGATGAAAATTAATGGGTGTTTGAGAAATGACTTCACTTGGTCTATTAGTCCCAAGTCAGCAAGGCAGCATCCAGGGGATCGCTCAGATCGATAATTGCCTCCTCCAAAAATGCGACTGACTCGGATTGTACGGTAGTTGAGGTAATTTCCGTTCCGTGCTTCTTTTTTATGTGTCGTTTTAGATCGGATTGTCGGGAGTAACCCTTCTCACAGTGAGAACATTCGAAAGGCTGCAACACAATGTTCGAATGACTTCAGACACTCTTCTAATAAGCTGAAACAAAGGAAAAAAATCTTCGCTTTATACTTTCAGCAACAACATCGCCCACCTTTTTATCATTGTGCGAGTTCATGTGGAGAGTGAGATAGCACGAACGGTGGAATGCCTTTCCACAGAGTCCTTAAGTGAGATCAAAGATCAACCTTTGTCATACAGCTGTTTACTGAGATGCGTGACATTATTCTGATATCTACTAATCCCCTTCCAAAAACAATGCTTTCTCGTCCCGTTGACTGCTACTGAATCAAATACGTGGTGGTGTCTTGATTATTTGTGTACGGACTTCGATGCTTGTTTCTCTGTTTTCCCGATGAAGATATGTCACAAGATTTGGGATGAAGGAAATTGATCCCGCTTTTGCTTTCGGGTACACCGGAATGAACTATCAAAGTACAAAAGTTGAAGCATAAAAAAATAAAAATCATATATGACATTAATTATGAAAGATCAAATATCACTCACGACATTTATGCTGCTTCTCCTGGTTGTGGGTCCATTTGTGGCTGTTGAAATTTCCACTCTGATGGAATTCTCTGCCACAGACTTCGCACTTGTGCAGCTTCTTTCCTCAACATTTACTTTTATTAATATGTTCCTTATATGTTCGTCTTTGTGTTCGGGAAATTTAGATCCTTTCAAACACGCTTTGGCTTGAATTCGAGAGAATCCCATAGATATATTAAAATTTCACTGCGCGTGAACACGAAAGTATTTATGTCCACGGTGTTGATAGCAGACAATGTATCGAGCTCTCATGGCAGATATTTGCAGGGTTATCCCTATTAGATGCAAAGAGTTGTTGACAATGGTCGTTGGAGATGAGAGCAACCAAAGTTTCGCAATGGATCTGAGTTACATCTGTTTATCATTTTTCCATAGTCTGATCACACTCCTGGTCGCGAAATAGAATTTTATGAGATAATAAAAAAGAGACGAAACGTCTGTTCTTTGCGAACGAGAGCGGCGTCGGTTTCGGGAAAGGAAATGGTATTGATAGAAGTTTGGCTCCAACGCCTACCGTACCTAGATGAATTCTGGAGTGGGTCTTGAGTGTGAACAATCGATTGAAGGATTTCCCGCAGGTATTGCACTGAAATTTTCTCAATTTATGAAAATCTTGCACATAAATCCTGAAAATTGTGGAAGGGAGAAAGTGGTTTTCCCTTGGCCAGTTCATGATCTCATCATTTCCCCACTCTCCTCATCATTTTTCTCTCCCAAGATACATTTCGAGAAGGAGAGAGTCAAGGATGGGAACTCACCTTAAATGGTTTGACCGAAGTGTGAGTGATCTTGTGTCGAGTGAGATCCGACGGCAGTCGGAAGGCCTTCCCGCACTCCTCCAATTATTCATTTATCAACTGTTCAGTCCTCGATACATTTTCCATGCGAAATATTCGTCTTAAAGGAGTATTGAATGCAAAACTGCTCGAGTGCATGGTCGCAGCGAGGAATGGAAACTATCTCATTATAGTGCGTTCTCTCACCCGTTGCTTGTGCAGCAGGGCCAATTTTGAATGACTAAAATAAGAAATTTTCGAATACTCGCGTATCTGAGTTGAGAGAAAAAAACAATATTCCATTTGGAGATGAAGCATCTATACCTGATTCCCCCTTTCTTTCCCCTCTCAATCCATTCCTCGATTCTCTCTTGAGAGATATGATATTCCCCTCCAGATCCCTCTTTCGCCTCCTTCCTTCATCATTTCATCTCATCACACTTCTTTGCCATGGACGCGATTGAAAGATTATCCGCCCGTTTTCACGCTGCTATCCCTACTTCGCTGCTTGATCAAACGCGTCTAAATGCATATGCTCTGCCAAATGAATGAATACTATATCTTCCTCTCATAACATCCAAATATAGAGAGGGGGGGGGAGTGAGGAAGGGCGAATGAGAGAAGCTTGAATTAAAATATCCTGCACTACAGTTTATGGTGATAGTTGTTTTGGTCATTTGTTTCACGCATCGACAAACTTACGGAGAAAGCTCGTGATCGAAGAATAACAATTCCTCAATGCACGTGGGGACAATAGAAACTTCACAGGGTTGCCACCATCGACAAATAAGCAGAGTACATGTATGCTTCCTACGATACCGTACCAAACGACACGATGAGTTGAACACGCGCAATTCCCCATGTAGATCGCTAATCGCGCCAAATGCTGACCGTACCTTGCAGACGTAGGGCCGCACTCCAGAGTGAATTGTCATGTGCCGATTTAGTAGGTAGTTTTCGGTGAAGTCCTTTCCACACACAGGGCAGGAGAACGGGCGGGCCATACCCACTGCTGCAGTTGATGCTGCATCGAACTGTTCGCCATCCAAGCTGCTGTACGTGCTGCAACGACCGCATCTCTATCTGCAGCCACAGTGACGACCTACCTGCTGCAGCGTTGCCCTTCGTCCTCAATTTCCTGCTCCTGCTCCCACTCCTCCCCTACGGACGCATCTTCCAAGGTATCGACTTCATTCAGCCCATTCAACTGCGAACAGTGTACCTTGCTATGGCAATCTTTCGATGGATAATCAAACCTGATTCGTGACCACGAAATTCTCAATGTCCATCATCGGATTGAAAACAGTGATGGTGGGAATTTCGAATTCACCATCAACAATGATGTTATCGGGTGACCAAGATGGAGACACCACGAACTGTTTGTCATTCATCTACAAATCGATAATTTGTTACTACTGTACCTACCGTACCCACTCACCTCGTCACACTTCTCCTTCTTTGCTTGTTGTTTGACGAAAAGAAGTTTATCAGTTGAAAACTTATTAGGAATCGGACTCTTCTTGATTATGACCAGTAATGGAGAGATGACAATTCTCTACCTCCTCTCTTCTTCATACCTTGCCTCCAATCTCCATATCCCCGCCCATATCCGAATGTATCCTTGAGTCTTCCTCCTTCCTCTTCATTGTACTCATTTTTCACCCTACCTTACATCCTTTCGTTTAGTACTGTAATTGGGGACTAGAAGAATGAAAACTTCAATTTTATCATATTATTGAAAAACTGTGAAAATACTAAGTTTGCTAGCACCATATCCTCTTGTTTCTATTCCCTAATAGTATATGACTCAGTCCCCGAATTAGCAGTTGATCCTCGAAATCTGCATTTTAAAATTTTCATTTTGAGCTAAACCTAGTACGCTCATGGAGAGTCAAATTTAGGCAAATGTTCAAAAACTGTTCATAGAAAAATCCACCGTCCTTCACTAGTGTAAGATGAGTCTGTGAAGTAGGCTTAGCACGAGTTATGAAAATTGACGCAACCCCGTCGTCGAATTGTCTCCTTCCCGGTATTTCGCATTTTCTAATTTCCATTAAAATTTTATGTGCAACACCATTGTCTTTAAATTCGAATTAGTATTTATCTGTTTAAACAATTGTAAAACGATAGACGATTCGTGGTTTTACGACACGAGGATTTGCATCAGCTGCTGCTTCTCCCCTTCTTGACTTACTTCTCTCCATACGCTTGGCACTGGATTGTTTAGAAAAAGAGTGAGCTGAATTTTAAACTAATGGATTATCATAGTTGAGCGAGATGAGCGTAATTTTCTTAATACAGTAATCTATCAGTGAGCACATGATGCAACTTGAAGACCATTAGAGCATCGAAGACGGCACTCTCTCCAGATAAAGTACGTCTATGTGGTCAGACAGATAAGCGAGGAGGAATCAGTCAAGAATTCAGTACATCCTAATCGCATTGCTCACATTAGCCCTTAGCGGAACCCGGATCCCGCGATCTCTTTTTTGTGGAAACGCGAACAAGTTTGAAACAGCGAAACATCGATTTTCTTGTTCTTCGCTTTACTTCCAAACGATTCGCGAGATCCGCGTCCCGCAGCGGCCGCATAAAGGCAATGTGATGAGCACTTTAAGCATACATTTCTGCAACTAAACATAAAGAGCGCACGTGATCTCGTTGAACGAAGTCACTCGCAGTCGTGCTCTTCTCCATTGTCTATACTCCTCCCCTCATCTTCCCTCGATGGAGTCTTCTCTGCACTCTTTCACTTCCGTCCTCTCCGAGTATCACTGAAAATTCCCCTGATCAGAGATGCTCACATACTCTTGTCGCATCGCCATCTGCTCTCCTAAGTGTACCACTTCGGATCTATTCGATAATTAACCGGCCACTCTACGCGTCCATCTCCATGACCCCATTCCGTCTATTCCACATCGATATTCAATTTTAGGATAATTAATAAAGGAATTCATTTGTTCGATAGATGATTTATACATGTTTTGGGGAGTTCCCCATATTTGTATTATTTTTCTTTAATGTTTGGTTATTAGCACTTCCTTGTAATTAGAATAACGAGAAGTAGGAAGAACGAATTTCACGACTCAACAAGTCAGCCGCCCACAGATCATAATGAAGAGCTACTGTATCCAATGCGAATCAAGTGATCATTGGATAAGGAATATCATTGAGAACTGATTCGAGCCTTCGGGTTTGCACTTCCAATGAGTATACTCATACGACGATTCCCATTGTGAAATTGGGTTTCTCGACAAATACCTAGTGCAAGACATCGCTGCCTTCAAATAACTAATTTCATAATTTATTTCACAGTCTTTTGATGGACCTTAAAGTTGAGTTTCTTGTAATTGTTCATTGCTTCTGATAAATATCTTAATCTGAGTAAGAAAAATTGCATATGTACATAGCTCTAATATCAAGGTGTAGCAAGCGATTTCTTATTCAAAAAATATACAATAACAAGCTTCCCACCCTCGCATGTCCGACATTCCGTTGATCTATTTTTCATAAAGTCTCATCTGGTTTTCAACGCTCGCGATTCAGGCTATCGTGCCTATTGCATACGCGAGGCACACTAGCCGTCATGAATTATGAACCTGCGTATGACTTTTTCATATATGTGAACATTGATCAAAATATCTCAATAATCCAATTTTCCTAGCATGTATTCAAAAAAATAACGTGACAATATATGCAATTATGAAATGTGTAGAATGACACCCTCTCAAAAATTCCGAATATTTTTTCTTCAATTGCTACAAGAAGTGCGTTTCAAGAAATTTTTGTTGTTTCAAGAAATTTTATTAGTTCGCATTCTGTTTTTCGCATTAAAATGTACCAGATAATGTTTCCATACAATTATGAAAACGCTCGTGAATGTTATCCGGATATCCTGGGAGATCGAGTTCTGTCACAAACAACTTCTCTCTCCCTCCCACCCTCACATGACCATTTCTCATTTGCTTCCGCCAATTTTCTCTTCTATTTTTCATAAGTCTGTCTCGTTCTCCCTCTCGTCTCTTTCACTTCCGCTCCAAACACCAACCGACTTCTGACCCAATGGCCTTTCATGAAAGAACAGACAAAGATCACATGGTGATTTGTCCATGAGGCAATCCCACAATCCCGTCTCCCTCATTTCGAAATTGGAGATTGAGAAGGCAAGAAGCCGACGAAATCAAACGAGTTAATTGAACGGTGGCAAGACTATCGAATTGTCAAATATCACTTTTTGCATCTGCAATCTCTTCTGTATCATCTTTGTTGTTGCAATGGAAGCTCCCGTCGACGTATACCTCCTCTTCTCATTTTCTTCCTCTAGCTGCAATATATTCTCATTCCAACTTCCACAGTCCCTTCCGCTTCCTTCTCTCTCCTTTGCGAACTTGTCGCATGAGAGAACCCAGTGACAAGCACTTTCCCGTTCCTCGTGAGGGCAGTCTCATGCCAGGAATCAGAGAGCGCCCAGTCTCTCCACTAATCAATTTACGACCGTGAGACAACGAAATACTCTCGAAGGTTGACTGGTAGACACCCTCCTAGACATTAAAAAAGACATTCAGTTCGTTCCCAGTATCGCATTTTGAGTGAGAGGACCCTTCGAAGAGAAGATCTTCGATCGATGGAGATGCACTTATCTTGCCTGATTCGTGCAGTTTTCACTTTGTAGCGTAAAGATTGCTTGAATTGTAGTTTATGGTGAAGTAAAACATGGAAAAGATGAAGGGCGTTTGCCAAGATGTGCATAATATTCTGAAAAATATTACTTTGCCCTCTCAAAATACAATTACCAGATGGATTGGCTCTTTGTTTTGCTTTCAATGCGATATTCGATATGTTCAACTGGACAACGGTTGACTTTCTACATACTATTCCCATGACCTTCGTAACTAAAGCACTATTTACTTATTGTTGAGGAAAGATTGTCAGCAACGATTTTTCACAGGCAACAGTTCCCTCAAATTTTCTTTCTCATGCGCTCATTTAATTATTCATTAGATCATTCATAGTTACTCCTTTTCCAATTCTCTTTCACTTCCGTTTTCCATTCTTCTTCCTAATTCTTCATATTTTTCAAAATATCTCCCGCCTACGCCACTTTGGAATTTGCTCGTCTCTCCTCCTTTCCTCTCCTTTCATTAACAACTCATTGAGAATCGAAGAATGAGCTGATAACGAATCAGTTGAGTCTGATAGGCAAAGGCTTCGCGCAATTCACACTGCCCGGCACTGGATTCCACTAACCTTTCCTCGCTTTGAGTCTTCCATTTCTCCAAGGAATTCGAAGTCCCTAGAAACAGAGCTTGTCACTCAACTTAGTGTTTCTAGATTTATTTTTTGCTGTGAACAATTGACTATACTCAACGAATTCTGTGTTCGTTGTTGTAAAAAGTTTTGTGTTCTTGGTCATGCTTCTTTTGTTATTCTTGTGCCCTGAAACAACCGGAACATAATCGTCAGCAAGAAGTACATGAGAACCATCGTCAGGTACAAATAAGCTTTGAGTAATATCATACGAGAGTTTTGAGTCGCAGTTTCCATGGATCGCGTATATTTTGTAAGAACACGTATCGGTCGGGAGAACTTCGAGTTTGATATTTTAGTTACTCAGGAAATAATTTCTTATCTTGGGATGCTTCTTATTAACGAGAGAAGCAATGCTCTTCCCGATTTAAAAG
Source organism: Pristionchus mayeri (assembly GCA_036245805.1). Lineage (NCBI taxonomy): Eukaryota > Metazoa > Nematoda > Chromadorea > Rhabditida > Neodiplogasteridae > Pristionchus > Pristionchus mayeri. Next base: position 33,377,318 of record BTRK01000006.1, on the reverse strand, counting down.
AGGAAGATGATGTTGAGTTTAGTAACTTCTTCATTATGCAAACCCAATGTCCTGGCTACTAGGCATCTCAATTTTACAAAAGTTCATGGAGTAGTTAATGAAGAAGAAGTTACAGATTTTCAATATTCCGCTATGAGGAGCATTGATAAATGGATGTAAGGGAGATGAGAATAGAGTTCGTACGATTCCAAAAAAAATTCCAAAGTGGTTCACTACGTATAATATTTTCAATATTCCGTAGTATCTCTTCTTGAGTAATTTATGAAGTTGATTAAATCCACTCCCGTTTATCTACCTTTGAATTGTATCTTCAAAGTGTTCTGCATTTTGAAACTCCTCGCTCCCTAATCAACGAAGATAATCCAATTTCCTGAAGCAGTTTTCCGTGGAAAACAACTTCTTCAACTTCTTCAGTTCTTCCGCTGTTTATTGGATTCATCAACGTAGCCGCAATTCATTTATTCATTTATCAAAAGAAAGAAGGGAGGAGAAAATATGCCCCGCCCACTTCGGGATTCCTCAGGGAAGCCGTCAGAAGGAAGGGAATCTATCTACCTCTTCCACCTTCCCCTCTAAACTCATTTTCCTCTGACATTTCCTCCAATAATCGTGACTATTAGGTTGTCATTCCTGTCAGAAAGTTCACGTTAACTGAGCTAATTTAACGTGAAAATGGTCTCGCACGAGTCTCTTTACACGGCGCATTCCTTGCCACGACACTCTTGATAAAGTGCACGCACCAGTATGAGCTGCGAGTAAAACATAGGCATTGGACACTAATATAATTTCTCCCTCTTCGCTTATTCATTCACTGCATCAAATGCGGGGTATAGAGTTCCTTCCTCATCTTGGGAATCTCCGCATTTCTGATTCACTTCCTTCTGTTTTCATCGAATATAATCCGCGTTTTCAGTGATGGCAACTTCCTTCTTCATTCTCGTTTCGCTTCTTGCATTGGGTGCAGCTCAGATGACCTTCTCTGATGGATGGGAGAAGAGGCAGCACAGTCGACCATTCCATTTCAAGCACCAGAAGGTATCCAAACAGTTGAAGAGGTCATAATTTTCTATGAATGGGAAGAATACAGTGGAAGCAAAGGGCTATGTAGTAAATAAATGCGCGAAACGGCACTCCATTTAGTTACTATACGGCGTAGCAATTGGCAGATGAAATACTAGATTTCCTCGTTTTCCTTGAATGAGCACCCGGTGATCATGCAAACACGCGCTTCTCCTATCCAATCAAGCTGTTATTCTCTACTTTCGTAATTTGCCAGAAATCAAGCGATTCTCACTCGCCAAAGAATGTCGGGCGAATCATAAAATCGTAATATGGAAGCATTTCGAGTATGTTTTCTTTTGGAGCTTATGAAAGTAACATGTAATCTCTTAATGCGCATAAATTCATCTAGTACATTTAATGCGACGAATACATTTCTCAATCAATAAGTAAAATTTGAATTATATTACCTGCTCGCATTCAATGGGTCGAATATCAAACATTGCGAGCAACTAGAAAGACAATGAGGGATGATTGATGTTGTGTCAGCGCTATATCGAAATTGACGTCTCCTAGATATCCCCTAACGAGCACATTCATTGGCAGAAACCACTCTATTCGCATCACTGCAATTGTTATTTGCCATATTCATTTGCTTGCATCAAATCCCGGAAGGAATAACAGCATACATTTGAGAAATATCATGGGATTTGATTCTAGGTAGAATGTCCAATTAATAAATGTTGATAGACTCAACCGATTCAAATTCTATATTCCACTTTCAAATTATCATATTACTTTCTCTAGGTAGAAGTGAGTAACGAAGGAGCTTCCATGGTCTAATGCAGGAAGCACGCGTTTCTTATCGCTTCCCTTCGTTAATCACGAATAGAAATGAGCATTGCTTCCTCTTTCACATAATTACTTCTTCTGAGAATTCCTCCCCCACATAATTGTTGTGTACCTTCCAAGCACTTTTTAAAATGTAAATGAAGGTGGCTCGTTCTGGCGGACACGCGGTCCACGATGCGGATGCGGATGCTGACGCCACTGGAGCGGATGAGAAGCGGCCCACTGACGGACTCGCAAGCAGTCAGCTTTTACGTCTAACTATAAAATGTGCATAAATGTAATAAACCCAATAGTATTCCTTGCAGAAGGGGCGGAGATCTCTCCCTACATCAACTGCATGGGGGAGTACATGGAAGGAGTGCAGGAGCTGCACGCTGCGATGATGGTGAGGGGATCAGACTCCTATCCAATCAGATTTGATCATTGAAAGTAGAAAATTCATTCAAACTCATTTTACAAATCAAAGACTCTCGTTCTTCAATCAAGGAAATGAGCATAATTGTTGACGTAGTGCCGCATCTCTTGCACACACAAACCCTCAACTCTGCCTCACTTCCGATTCTTTTCTCGATGTTTCTCACTCAAGCGGAAGTTGCAGCAGCAATTTCATTAAACGGATTTCTAACTCGATTATAGCATTATTTTTTACAAAGCAGAGAAATCTAGGATTTGGTTTTCACTCTGGGAATGAACATGGAAGAATATTAGAGGGAGTTTCGATGAAATAATAAGAAATTCGCATTTGATGATGGTTCTCTTAAGATGATGAATATTTTCCGACATTTGAGGCCCTCTACAGCCGCTTTGAATCGTGTGAGAACTCAGTGAATCCTCTTCTTCCTCGATCCAATGAGAAGACTTCCGCCCCCCGACACAGAGAGCAATGATCACTCAACTACATCCCTCTAATCTAATCCCATCCTCGTCTCTCTCAATGCGTTCTCTGCTTCATATCCATAGCCCAGTTTGATCTTTGAACCATTTTTCCCGGTTTGCGAGCACCCATCAAAACACGTCAAGTTCCATTACTTTTCGAGAGTTGTAGATCGCCTTCTCCTTTTTCTCCTACTCAACTCAAGTTCCTCTCTCGACTCGATCTCCCACAGCATTCAGCAATAAATATGCTCCAATTGTTTGTACCTTTGTTCCTAAAATTATAATTGATAAATTATAGTAGGCAATGCCAATATTTGCAAACGTTTCTTGAGAAACACATTCAGAAAAAAAGATTTACTAAACCGGACTTAGTGAAAATCACGACTATTTGCCTGAAGCATAAACAAGCACGGTTCGTGTCTGCAAGATGTGGAATAAACTTCCGTTTGCACAGCATCTCTCGACTTTCGCCCGTGGCGTGAATCTCTTTGATCTCCCTTTGTTTGGGGTGGAAGTAACAGTATAAAGGAACTCGGAACTTCCTCGTGGCTTTGTTCTCCTCCTTCTCACCTTCTCATGCTCCTCCAACTTCTCCTTCTATCATTCCTGCATTCAGCACTCGCTTTGTGTGGAATTAACATCGCCCGTAAGTCTTTTCCTGGTAGGGAATTATAAATCACCGGAAGTGCCTATGAATAGTCTCCCCGTCACTCTCCCCTGCTGAATCCTGCAGCGTCGTGAAACAATTATGAACCCGAGAAGCCACTTCTGAAATCATGCAAAAGTATATCTAGTCTTGAGCAGAGAGAAAGGAATCTTTGAAAAGAGATGGAACGGGTCGCCTGGGGAGGGGATGTCTACTTATGATAGTGACAAAAAAATAGTGGAAAAGAAGACTTCACAGACTTTTTTTGTCACTTTTGAAGAGAAACATACACGACCTTATGTGCAAGGAATTTTGAAGTGCGAATAAAAATTCTGCAATTGTATCCTTCCACATTCATTCTTCAGCGTGCGGCGACGACGCGATCACTGCGTGCGTGGACGGATTCGACTGCGAGCCCTCCCTCTTCGAAGATCCCCCTTTCACTGGATGCTGCGTAGAGGCAACTTCTCCCCCTTGATCCCTTCCTCTAACTTGTCGGAATACCACCTCTATTGCAGGCTACTGACCCGAACAACAGCCCCGTAAATCCTGCGACTCCAGCGAACCCCGTGAATCCAGTGGATCCCAACAACCAGGGTTCCAACGATGGGTCGACGACCAGTGCTGTGACTAGAAGGGCGAAGTCTTCTCCAGTTGTTACGCACCCAGGTAAGTCACGGGGAAGGAAAGGATATCATGCTATTATCGGATACTGACTAAGACGAAGCCCTAAAGAGTCCTAGGTTTGGAGACTTCCGACGTGATAGATCCTCACCAGTATTATCAAGTATAGCAATAGGGAAACCCGCCATGACTGTTCCTATTGCAACATTTTCGTGTGTGAGTGCCGATGAATCAGATGTACGGAAGTACGAAAGATCTAGCAGAGAGTACAAGAAGAGAGTCTAAAAGCAGGTCCTCATCCCGGTGTTCTCACCTGTCGGAATTCAATCGACGATGCGGAATGTGAGCACAACAAGAAACTATGCACGAACAAATACTACGTGGCACTGATGGCTCAGCAGTGCGCCGGTGCGAATCTTTTTGTTTGTTTTCCCGCAAGTATGTGCAGCTTCATATGAAACCGTTTACAATATTACGAACAACACACAATTCATGCAGCAACGTGCGGGTGTGTACTTCAACACGATGGAATCACAACGACAAGAAGTCCAGCTGGTGAGCAATTGAATAGATTGGGCATTTAATTATTAGGACCTGCAATTCAATTCAGTATTTGTACTAACTTTGCGGTTCAAAGATAATAATTTTAAAAATTGTTATGAAATTTTGAGTGTAAAATTTCAACAGCTTGGCTTTTGCTTTAGCGTGCGATGATATTAATCACGTTGTTCATAATTCGCAATTGAATGCTTCGTTGATGTAAGTTCTAATTGTAGCTGCTCCTCCGACTTCCTCAACTCGAAGGGTTGCTCCTCCCTTCACAGTCTGCGTTGATCTCGTGAATAACAAAACAGGCGTGTGAGTTGATATCCTCCATCTTCTTCCTGATGTACCACAAATGCTCAATAATAAGAAGGGGTGAATTGAGATCTGACTGCGGGACGTTCTCGTACATGTGCAATGACAAGGTGTACTACGCATTCATGACGGAGCAGTGCCCGAAAACATGTGGAAGGTGAGGAGGAACTGCATCTCAAAGGAATGAGAATCATCTTTGAATTTGAATTGCAAAATATTGAAGTTGGTCACCTATTAATTTCTTTGAAAAGCGTAAAGAAATGCATGACTTAAAAATATATTCAAAATCTGGTTTAAAATATTGAAGCATTGCTATCTTTTTGAATATCGTTTTAGTTTTGCTTCTCCGGAGTTTTTTTCGATTATTTATTTTTTATTTCAGATGCCAAACTGGTCGGTGATTCCTCGTGAAGCCTTCTCTTTTTCTCTCATGCACAACCATAATAATTATGAATTTATCAATATCTTTCAATGTGAAAATTTTGGAATATGGAGAACAAAGAGTGGATGAACAACGAAGGAAATCTCGTGTGTTGAGAGGAAACGACAGAGGAAAAGACGAAGAGAGAACGTACGTGTGTGTAACTGAATCACAGAGTGAGGGTATTACGGTATGATTATTGAGTGATTATCGATCACTTGACTACGGTAGGTGCAAGGCGCTCAATGATCATGTTCTCAATGGGAAACGACGAATGGGAGGGAACGACGAGGGGGAAGATCAGAGATCGAAGTGGATATGTGCATGAAACAAAGGGGGATTCACTGGGATGGTAAGGGTCTTGCACTACGTTCATGATTGGAGATACGGGAACTACTCGTACTAGGGACTTCTTTGGTTCAAGGCTACGAGATCGGAATTGGGGTCTAAGAGGAAGAGATCACAGAGAAGAAAGGACGACACGGATTAATGAAGGAAGGGGGAGGAATTAGGCCATGTCACTGTCGAATGAGTGCATGAGGGGAGTGGTCACAGTGGGAGGGACACGTCTATCGAGGGAAGTGTAACGAGGAAGGGAGGAACCGGAGTACTGAAGGGAGTGAGGACTCGACAACGAGTTGGAGACACCGTTGTTCCCTGAAAAGGAGAATGGTATTTCATCATGCTGATTGAGTATCTGCAGTAGACAGTAATGTGCTCACCATTGGACTCTCCATTCCCGACAGCTTCTCGTGCACTCACACTTCCATTCATGACGGGAGTTCCTCCTCCCTGAGGAACAGCCAGACGAGCTGCCACTGCATCCTGCAAGGGGATCAAGGGATAGTCAAACATTCATCAAAGGTAAATTTGCCCTTCACTTCCGTGATTTGGAATCTTTCAAGATCAACTTGACGACATCTACACTACCTGTGGATAGGGGGAGCTGTTCTGTCTCTGGTAAGAGAACGAGGGGGCGGAGGGAGAGATTGCGAGGGGATTCTGAGATTGAGCCAGTGGATCTTCGGAGTCCTGCAATTCCTGTGATTGAAGCAGTGAATCTACTTCTCACTAATTCATCTCTCATAATCTGTTTATCGTGTCTCCTACCGTAATCCTCACCTGTCTCGAGCAGCTATTCATGGGGAGGGCGTAGTGGCCAGATGCTGCCTGCTGCACCAGAGTTGCCTGCAGCTCCACGATCTTCTGCGTGAGAAGATCCACCTGCAGAGGTTACGGTAGCATTTGGAAATCGATCACACGACATGCTAAATTCACACAATATCTTGCTACGATAATTATTTCTTCGAATTCCCACTGCTTTTTTTACTTACAAGATGACTGATTGTTAGATGACTGATCAGAGAATGGGATAAAGATAGTGTTCCGTGTACGATAAATGTGTCTATGCTCGCAGTTATAAATGACTTCTACGATTGGTATTACGTCATCGTCTGGCAGTGATACCTGGGAGATGAAGTGATCCTGTGTGCGGTGCATCTCCCACAGTGTCTCGTGCATGTCCGAGTGCAACTGAAAGATCAAAGATCAGATTGGAAGTAGAAGGAGGATGCCTCACTTTGCCCACATCGAGTAGAGTGTTTCCCTTCTCCTGCAGTTTTCTCTGATCCCATTTGATGCGACGGAATTCGTTGATCGAATGAAGGAATCGACGCTGAATCCATTACAGTTTAGAATTGTGTGCGTCATGTGTTCATTGCATCTCGTTCACAAACAGTAAATGCAAACCTGGTGGTGTCTCAGTCTCAGATCGTCTCCCTTGTGCAGCATCTTCTTGTATTTGTGGATGAACCTACAGAGAGATCAAAGATCAACTTCTATCCCTCGATTCATTGTATCTAAACCAAAATAGTCAAACTGAGAGCGTACCATGTCTCCTGTAATACACTGGCAGCAGCATTCTTTCGTTGATTCGTCAGTTTCGAGTCTGCCATGAAGTTGTTCACGTGCTTCTCTGCCCGACTGAATTCATTGTCGTTATTGTTATGATAGTTAGATTCAGAGTACCTCAACTCCAACTTCCTCGAGATGACTGCAATAAGTGCAGAGGAGACGCCCGCGCCCTGCAAAGATCAAATGTCAATGCACAATCTCAATGCTGCAGTGTGCTTCTGATTCGCACGACTCAATTGAGATCCTCCCAGGTGAAATTTCAGCAGCACTCGCTTGAATCTAATGCACTGCAGGTTGGAGAGGAAGTATTCAGTTTCCTCTTCAACGTTCCCCTTGAGAAGCACTCAGTGCAAACGTGGGTTTCAATTGATTCTACTTACCACAATGCCCGTAGCGATCGATAGTGTTCGTCCACAGTAAGTGTTTGGAACGATGTCACCGTATCCGATGGACATGAAGGTAACCTTCAAATAGCGATTTGTGAAAAAAATCGATTGTTGAATGCTGACCATGATGAACCACATGGAGTTGAGGTAGTAGTGCTCTGAGGTCAACTGCTCGTCGTATCTGAATGTGGTGTCGTCAGTGGGAAATGTAGACTGTCGAAGATTTTACAGAATGTAATAATTAGTTGTCGTCGTCTCACCTCTCGCACTGAGTGAACATCCAACTCATGCAGATCCAATAGGAGACAGTGAATACGACGAGTACCTGAAGGGAATTTCTTAGAGATCAAATTGGAAAGAAGTGAATACCCGCAGGGGATGGTCGGCCATCATGGTCTTGATGACGAAGCGGAAGTCCATCGAGATTCGGTTGAGGGCAGCAATCGATCGAGTTGCAGCGTCCTGAGAGACAAAAGATTTGTTCCGATGCCGGGAATCGAACCCGGGCCTTGCGGGTGAGAGCCGCAAATCATAACCACTAGACTACATCGGATGATGGCCGGGTTCTAATTGACTGGCTACTTGAACGACACTGCTCACCTGGAACTGCTTCGAGTGGAGTACCATGAATCGGCAGAGGAGATAAGATCGAAGGAACATCGGCACTGCCAGCAATGCATCCACCTGCACAATTATGAAAACAGATTTCAAAATGAGTGGTTGAAACTCACGGGGACGGGAATCATCTTGACTGCTCGCGTCTCCGCATTGATGTGAGGCCATTTGATAGAACCCGTGCCTGAAACATCGAGAGTGTTATCCTATGCTTTAAACTTCATTAATTCTCCATAGTAACAGCACTGCTCACCAGGAAAGGGGCAGATGGAGCACACGAGTATCTCCAGACACAACTTGACAGCTCTCTCGAAGCTGACGGCCACTCGCCAGTCATCTGCTCCCGAATCGATCAACGCGATCTTGACCTGAAACAAGACTCTTTCCATCTCTACTTCTTCTTCCTCTCGTACCTCTATAGAATGATATCGAATGAGACAGAAGATGAGGAGAATGGTGGCAATTACACAGGCACCTCGCAGAATCAAAGAGACTGGATGACTCTGAAGAGAAGGATGATTGGCTAATAGCTCACTCCAAGCACACCATCTATTGCCATACTCACCTTGTCAATGTGAGTGTGTGAACTGAGGGCGGTGAGTTCAGCATCGATGATGACGAAGATGAGGCCGGCGATGGCGAGAAGAAGAGAGAGGTCGCACACCTCAATCCATTCCCCATTCAGACGATGCTCGAGAGACCGTAACAAGAAATAAAAGAGGCGAGAAGAGCTCATGAATCATCTTCTCTATTCTGCAGCTCGTTTTGCGATTTTTCGGAAAGCACATCTCGATAAATCTCCCCTCCCCTCTTTACCCTCATCCCGGTCTCCCGCTCTCTCGATTTCCTCAGCTCAGTTTTTCACATTGAATCGATATCTCTCTTCTCATATCCCCAGGTGTTCATAATTGTATCAGGCTGTGAGAAGTAGAAGAAGAGAGAAAGAGAAAGCATTCATACGATTTTCAGCCATGAATAGGTACACTTTCAATCTAATGCCCACCTTGTTCCTTGTCACGAATAGCTGCTTCCTCTGTCGGCATCTCATTTTCGCCGTAGAATCACTGGAAAAGAGGACGTTCGATGGGAGAAATCTCTCTCCGAATCGGGATGGCGACGCATTTTTCAGATCACTGGTCTCTCTTCGTCCTTTCTGCTCAGTCAAGTGAGAAGAACAGACGCCCACTAGTTTCAAACCAATTGCCGATATCGGTCAGGCGACCACCCGAGGGAAAGTAAACAAGAATGCTATTCATATTATGAATTTTATGCTTTGGCTTCCATTGAAATACGAGGAACCCATGCACAAACTAATTCTTGTGTATGGAAGATGTAGGCCGAACTTCCTTTCCCTCCGTAGTCTAATCGTGTTCTTCGGGGGAGATATTCAATATGAGGGGATTCGACTTCGAAACTTCCCCACGTACACTCGCCAATCCTCCGTCGCCAATCCAATTCATCAATGTTATTCCCTTCATCTCCCATGGATACTCCGTATTTGCTCTCAAGGAAACGGCGTGCTACCTCTCCGTTGAGTATTTACCCGATGCATCGTTTGACCGAACACAAATGGACTAGCGACCAATGGAGTGTATTTTTCCTCTCCTTCAGAGGGTTTCTCAAAGGGAATCACTCACTGCCTGGTGAACCAATATCCGTACATGCGAGGGTTGTGTCTGGTAGTGGAGATAGAAGTGAGACGAGATAAGGGAGATATCGACGGGGAGAGAGGGAGATATCGTGGGAAGGAGGGGAGACTCGTATTCCGAGAAGAACACACGCAGTTCCTCGCAGCAATAATGAACGTCTGTGGAGAGGAGGAGGAGTCACACAATTCCCTCCCCTCTCTATCATACCTACCAGGCGTGCTCTTTCTTTCCGCAACCCCTTCTTTTCTGGTTTCATTGGATGGAACCCTGTCCAATTCGGATCCCTGGCTGTCTCGTGATGTGTATTACCTGTTTGGTGTGTGTAGGTACCCGTAGATGAAACGAGGCATTAGAGCCATCGGAAGTCGACGGATTAATGGCATCTAAGGTAGGATACCGTAGCTTCTACGATTACAGTAAGAACGCGATAATAACCAAAGTTCGATAATATACAACTGTACGACAGATGCAGTAATCGAATAGACCTACAGGTGGAATTGGAGTAAAATTGGCCGTAAATATGACGTAAATGTGTACGTCAACGCAGTGGGAATGGTTTATGAAAATCGAAGGACCACTGAGCGTGAGAGGAGGGAGGGGGGAGTGCGAAAGTTGGCCCACGTTGTGCGAGGAAACGAGCTACGTCGGCATAGAAGCATTTCTTACTCTTAAACCAAGCACGGAAGTGAGAATGAATCTCGTGGAGTAATCACATCTACGGCCCATTCCTCGTTAATTCCTCGTGGAAGGAGAATCATGCTGGCATAACGAATGAGGAACTATGCACATCTGGTGTTCATTTGCTGGAGTTCTCCGAATATTTTATGAGCACTCCCTCATTCGTTCTTCGGATGATCTCATAATCCCCGATAGGTGCAAAGTGCAGTCATGTGCTTATGGTGAGGATCGAATACGTTTGGAATCGAAAGAGACGACGAAGCGTGAAAGTGGAGAGAAGAACTGGGATGATGCGAAGACTGGAGAAGGAGGAAGGAGGAGGATGGCGACCCCGCGGGTCCTTCAAGAGGACATGAACAAAAAAGGCTTATGAGAAAATGAGAGAGGGAGGGAAGGAAAGAGACAACGGAAACAGGAGAACGGAGGGAAAATAATGGAAGAGTTCGTCATTTCTTTTCGGGTCGAATACAGAACTATTCTAGGTCTCGAAAACAGCTTAAGTCCAGTAGCTCATAAGGTAAATGAACTGCTTCTGAAGCCATAGAGGAAGGCAATATGGTTGAATTAGAGAGGCGACTGATTCCATGTATGAGAACCGGGTTTTCTCTCCTCGCTCATCTTCTACCAATTGGCTTCTTCCCTTCGGATGCACTCACATGTGGCACAACGTGGAGATTAATGGAAAGAGAAGAGGAAGAGAACAGAAACGACTGAAATTGGTTGGAAAGGAATAGGAAAGCATCACGCCGTTTGAACAATAAGTGACCAAATTTGACACCCACTAGTCAGGTATTTCTCTCAAAGACACGCGCCAAAAGTGACAAACAAGTTTCATGAAACCTCACATGACATTAACATTTAGTCTCCTAGTTGGCAATTGCACTTGAGGGGGCATAGTCCTGTTAGATTGGGCTATGAAGAGCAGAAGAGTAAAAGGAATCAGGAGACCGGAAAATAGGGAAGTCTCTCTAATGTTTCTGCAGTCTGAGGAGATGACCAGGAAGAGATTTTTGAATGGAGAGAAAGAGATAAGGTGGGTCTCTGATGTGGAAGGAGGATGACATCCGTTGTAAAGGAGCGACGTGCTACGGGCCGAACTCTTGACTCTCTCTCTAGCATCACTTGAAAGAGAGAGAAAAGAGAAGGATTCATCACGATGCTTTGAGCTGAAAAGATCCCAAGACCCGCGTGTCTTCCCTCCACTTCCAATTAAGAAAATGACGGGATTCGAATGATGCCATGAACCATCCAAACAACGGGTTGATCTACTTTGCAGAAATGGGTCAGAGAGAAGCAGAAGCAGATGAAATTCAATCCAAATGTCATGCGAATTTCGAGTTGAACAAACATTTGTGGGTCCTGGGCAGATCTGGTAGTAGTAAGAGGGAGGAAGGTTGTGGGTCATAAGAAAGGCCCCATTCAGCACTCAAATGACGCCATTATACTCTTCAAACATCGTTGAGGTACTCCAAATACGAGCGTCGGAATGGCAAAGTAGGTCATGAGATAAGCAAGGTGCAATTCGATCCATATAGAGTGAATTGACTATCAACCGAGAGGAAAGCGAATGGAATTATGACGGCGAAATCAATTTCCCTCCCACAGCCGTCGAAACTTGTGAGACTGCTAGCGAACAACTCTCAACTGCTTCTCCATTCCAATTGCCGAGTAATTTTCGCCCCGTGGGAAACGTTAGGGCGCCCGAGATTTCTTTGGATGTTATTTCAGCCTGAGGAGAAAGAGGGACTGCAGTCCGAATGGAGTGACGAAGGGGTCGACCCAATGGACGACCCACGGCAGATTGCCTATCTCTAATTGGTTCGGCGCCTTCTCCTCTCATTGATGCAAAGCGCGCAATTCAGTGTCGATCTCGTTGCAAATGCGGAGTGAGAAGAGAGAAAGGAAGAGGTGAGAGGACAAATTGGCCGAATAGACTGAATTGGCACGTCGTCCCATGCATTGAAGATTCGAACAAATTGGGTCATTGCGGGTCATGAATTCGTTGAGAAGGAGAAGGTCTAACGGGTGAGAGTAGATCACTCGGTGGTGCTAGGGAATGCATGATACGGAAGGGGAGGAGGGTACCAAGTGAGGGTGGGGAAAGGGCGCAGACTTCATCTAACATAGTAACATGAGCAAGAAAGGCGTGCTTTGTGCAGTTGAGAAGGATGAAGTGCCGCGAATAGAGAGGAGTGAATGAGACCCAGAGAACCGCACGGGGTTTTGATGAGACCATGGGGAGTTGCAGAAATTAGTGTAGAAAGGGAGAGAATTTGAGAGAGAGAGACCGTTTAGCAGTCTCGCGAGATAGACAGAAGATAAGGGCATCCCACTGATCTTTGATCTATCTCCCCAGTAATTCAGTTACTTCCGGTCGTCCTCACAAGAGACTCCGTGGATGTCACATTTGCTGCCCTCGAGAGGTTTCTTCCTCCCTCAATACTCCCGTCACATAATGGCGCCCCACCACATACACCACCCGATATTGGTTTTTCTCCCCTCAAAGGACGATGGATGCACTATTTCTCCTAAGGGAAACCTCAGGTTTCTATGTGGATGGATGCACGAAGATTTGCTTGAAAGCAATTCAGGAGGATCTAAAAGGGCACGAAAATGGAGCTGATGTTGGAAAGACGAATAGCGGATGACGAATTCCTCGGTCCATAGATGACTTCTTCCTACTTTTTCCGGAAACCTTCGACCCCATTCGACATCTCGAATGTTTAGCCAATTACTACCTTTGTCTTCCCTCTGCAACCCTTTATTGGCCTTCTCCACTTCACTGCTCATTCCTTCACTTTTTGCATGTCCCTCTGACATTCTAACTAGCAATGTTTTGGGAGGAAAAAGTGCGATACCTCGAGATGCTGATTCCGTATCGACTCCTTCTTCGTGTTATCGATTTGGCGCAGTTCGAATTGTTTCTTTCCCTCGATCCATCCTGAATTCAACTTTAGAATTTCTATCTAAATCGTCAAATTCACCTTTCCATGTTCCACGTCGAATCGAACTCCTCCGTTGCCCACTTTCTCGTCTGGAAGAAACAACATTACTTTCCCTGTTTGTTGAGTGAGAAAAAAACGCAATCAACACGATTTCTCTCATCATCTTGAAAATGTTTTCCCTGCTCAACGCTTTTGATCTCTTAGAAGCTCCACCTCGCATCATTCAAGACAAGTTCGCATATCACTCTCATATCCTCAGACTATCTGCATTCTCCCATTCGAATCCGTGCCTATTCCAGGTTCTGGTAGGATCAAGTCGTCCTCCCTCTCTTCTCCTTCACTTCCGTCTAGAGAGTACATCGGGGGAATGTTGTGGTTGTTAGAGATGCTGGCCAAAGACAACCATCTTCTAGTATTTCATCCCGGCCGAGATTTCTCGCGAATTATTCCCCCAAAGCACATGTGCTATGATACACCCTCCATGAAAAAATGGAATCTCTTCATGGATTTCTGGAACTTCAATGAACATCTGAAGACTTTCTCTCTTTATCGACTTTCTCAGTTTTGAGGCTACAACCCGGCTACATCTATTCCAAAAGTGATTAAAAATGTGAGAAAGTACGAGGGTCTTTCGTTGGCAGCTACCAAGTGGGAGGAGGAGGGGGAGATGAAGTGTGAGAACCCTCGATAAAATGGGAGATGCTGATAGAAGGAATTGTAGATGGAGCAACGAGAGAATAAGGAAGAAGAGAACGGGGAAGCGAAGGGAAATCGAATGCCTCGATTATGCTTCCCCCATTTGTATGCACAGCCTAATCAGAGAACGGTTGCAGACAGCAGAAGAAGAGAAGGAAGGACTGACCAGAGGAAGACATCGACCAGTGGAGGGAAAAGGGTAAGCAAAGTATGTCTGATTGGAAAAGTCGTCGCATCTCAGAAGAGCCAAGGAAATTTGAGTGCTAAGTCCGCTTGACTAATTGGCAAAAGAGAGAGATTGAAGAGAAAAGAAGAGGAATCACCGCGAATCAACTTTCTACGTGTATTTACAATTTAATGAAAACGATCTCAGAACATTTCCATCCACTGGCTAAATCAATGCACTCCCTAAAAGCCACCTTCACTAACTGGAAATGGGCCAAAAAGCTGTGCAATCTCGTCATTTTGTCATAATTCGACATTTGATAAAGGTCGCCCTCATCGAACACACAACGAGTCGACTCACACTCGATCTGGACGAGGACCTTCTGTCGAATTGCATCCACTCTCCGTCGGACACTCTCCCTCGAACTACTGTACGAGGGCAGATATCGATCGAATAACCCGTCGGCGCTACTGTATTCATCGATGGGGTGAATCACTAACTGAATACGGTTTACCTGAATCTCCTTGCAGTGCGTATCATTCTGGCTTGGTCCATCTCGTTGACAACTATATCGTGGAGGGTGTTCTTCCTTCTGGGTGCTTCATTGACTCTTCGAATTCCTTCGTGGTCGCAGGAGGAGGAAGAAGAGGAAGAGGCGGGCACTAGTCTGATGGGCGGTGCGGGAGCGGGCAAAGATGCCCCTTGACGTGCCAGTGGTGCTCTCTTCTCTCCATTCTCACGAGGATGATTGGTGACCCTTCTGAGTGACGCTCGCGCACTCGACGCGGCAGAGGATCCGCCACTGACGCGGCGATGCGGAAGAGACCGCCGATGATCGAAGGAGTCAGACGTCGTTGTCGTCGTGGTGTTAGATAAAGTGGCCAGGTCTCCTCCTCTTCTTTCCTCTTCTCCCGGGGCGGAGACTCAGGTAGAAGGAGAAGGAGGTGATAAGAGAAGAGAAGAGAAGGAGAGAGAGAGAGTGGATGGAAGGGAGAGAGAACATCCTCAAGACTCCTCGTTATCCATCGTCAGTCAAGGGCTTCGCTAATGTTTTCCTCTCTTCCCAGTATTCAGGCCCTCAAGTTTGATAGAAACCCCTGGAGAGATCCACTCTTCTAATCTTTCTCTGTCCCTATTTTCGATCGTTCCTTTCTCTACAGTCTCCGATTCCTCTGCATATCTTCGATATCCAATCTTCGACGATATTACATTCTCCCGGAAATTCGACTTATCTAGATCAATTTCCTTTCTGAGCCGATTATAGAATACGGTCGTGGACCGTAATCCCTATTTATGCATAGCGGGACTGTCAATATTTTGAATGGCTATTGTGTGCTGCTCTATTTCATATCTTTGTGGGAACACATTCAGAGCTTCCCTAGTTGAGGCAGAGTATCAGATTGAGTCCCGAAAAGGAATGAGAAGTCCTGGACGTCCCTTCCCCTTCCTTCTTCTTCTACTGCATTAGCCACGACGATCAGAGACTGACGGAGAAGGATGGCTAGAGAAGAAACTACGCGAGCAGCCTGAAACTGGAGTCGCCAGGGAAAGTATGGGGGAGGAGGAGTGGGGGAGGGAGCTCATCAGCAAACTGAGAAGGGATCTTCGACAGATGACGGAGACTATGTTGAACCATGGACCGGACGAGTACTGCGAATACAGGGACTTTGAATGAGTATGAGCATACTCGAGAGATTGCAAACAGTAATCAGGTACATGCAAAATAGAAGCACCTGCGTGCTGTCTGATTGAACTCCATTCATACACCTCCACCCTCCCCCCCCCCCCTTCCATTCATTCGACCCGGAAGGAAAGAGTCCCCGCTATTTTCAGGCCAATTTCAGGTGCAGAGAGTTCGAGTGTTTCGTTATGTCGATTATGCGACCTAAGGAACTCGTGAGATCTCCTCCCTCTCTCAACACGAGCGTGTGCAGGGAAGAGATCGCAGGAATAGATGAGGGAGGGGAGGGGTGTCCTACTAAAGCCCCCGCCTATCGAGCAAGAGTGCAACAAATATGAGGAAGGACTCTAACGGAGAGAACTCCTTTCGAATGACCTTGGCTACTATGGGGAAGCTAGAGATAGTAGACCACTCTTGCAAGTCCTGAAATAGGACCACGCGAATTGAGCAAAGGGCGTCATGTTTCAGCAAGGGGCTCTGCTCAGAATCACTGATTTTCCTTTGCAATATTTGTAGTCTGCGTGCGATTTTAGTGCCGTAAAAAGAGAGAAGAAGAGAGAAGATTCTTGCCTGCTTTATCTAGAATGGCCGCGTCTTCTTCAGTGCAGACGTTGGGGGAAGAGTCCCTGGAACTGAACCAATTTACACATTTATTTGCATAGCTACTTTGCGAAAGAAGCATCTGTGATTCGGATATGAGCTGATTTTATTGCGGAATGGCCGATAATTCTCACGATTGGGAATCTCTCTCACGGTCTTTCGCCTGAGGGAGAATGAGACTAGAGCACAAATGGGAAATTATTGATTTGAAGAGGAAAAGGTGGAAATGCATCGCTTAGAGTAGCGAACAGGTGAGAAATACGAACATTTGATACAATCACGGGGAATTTTGTGGTTACGGTATTCGGTAACTATTATGAATCACGATTGGCCAAATCTGAGCACTGTACAACGAATTTCGTACAATAACAAGAACCTTCTAAGATTAGCCTGACTAGGCCATGGTTTGGCGCAGAGAAATAATCACTGAATTTTCGAGTTGCGTGGAAAATGAATTTACCTCCTGGGTGTCAATCTGGCGGTAAGAAGAGATCGGAATTGATTGGAGTAACCAGAGACACGGAGGATGTCCGATGAGACCTGCAATGTACTCATCAAACACACTTGCAATATTAGATGGACTAAATTGAAAATACCATTCTCCGACGCCGAATCAATCTCTTTTTAGTAATCGACGACCCACTTCGCAGAAGCATACAACGATAGAAAACGAGTTACTCTCGGCTTTGATGAGTTTTACTTCCGATAAAAATATTTCCGCTCCCAGGTAAAGTGATGTGTCGACTCTATCCCACACAACTTGTCAGGAAATTGTCTCGCTATTACCGTAACCCGAGATATCGGAAGTGAAGCTGCTAAAGGCAGAAAGACTCGCCTTTGGGCGTTGCGATTTAGTGAACCAGGAGAAGGAAGTGAATCGAAGAGGCATTCACTCCCCCCAGTCAATAAGTGGATATTACGGTGAGAGTCACGGAGAAGAATTGTATGAGAGAAGAAGAAAGAGAAGGAGAAGGAGAAGAGAATGATCGAGACAATCACTCGCGCAAATGGAGATAATAAACAACAGAAGTGATGATTTACGCTCGCGATCAGAAGTTGATCAACTAATGCATCTGGCAGTTACAGAAGAATCAGTGGAAAACAGTGATTTACAATGCAGAGGGGGATTCGGTGACTTACAATGGAGAATCGTCGGACGAAGTGTGGTCTCTCGATGGAGGAACTGGATAGTTTCTCAGAAGGAGCATTGCTCTCTTTCCTACTCCTTCTGCTCATTCCTCCTACGAGTGAAGAGTGGGAGACTATGACTAGCTTATCACTAAATGGGAGCAAAACTTCTCGACTGAATTCGTTTTCCCAGCGCGGCGCCGGCTGATTTTCGCAGTTTCTCCGTTTCTGTGTTCTCTCTCGATTTCGTGTGCTCTCTCTCATTGAATATCAGGGAGAGTTCGTCGAATTCAATCTGAGGGGGGAATCAGCTGCAGACGAAGCGTCGGCGTGAGATCGAAATGGAATCTCTAAAAGTCGCAAGGATGATTACCTAGCGAGAGAATGATATCACCAGGAAGTGTCTATCCATCAATGCCCTTTCACCTGAATCATTCGATGCACTCAATCAACGTTGATTTCCTACGACCTCGCATTTGAGAAGATTGAAATACATCTGCATTTCGCATTGCAATTTGCAAATTGAAATATTCAATGTTTTGCATTGTTTGCTATGCAAATTTCGTGTTGAAAATTGCAAGTTAAATTGCAACCCAATAGCATGCGAAGCCTACCCATTCATAAAACAGATAGTTTGTGTCCCTTTTTCATCGTATTTCAGAGGAATGCGCACCGAGAACATGGAGGCAGCTCTGTCCCTCCTCGGAGGAGGAACTCTGGCTGCGACGATGGACTTCCTCTTGGGCATCGTCTTCCTCCTCTCCAATTCTCCCTCTTGACCCGGCACGAAGAGAGACGACGAATAGGGACAAGGAGGCTCCATCTCTGAGCATTCAATGTGGAATTGAGAGATTAGACAGGAGAGAAACTGTAGAGCATTGCGATGCTTTGATTATTTGACGAATTTGTAGCACGTATGAAAATCCAACAATGAGAAGAACTGAAGAGAAGCAGAGAAATGGAACAGTGGCTATCTTTGAATAGGAGAAAAGCAATAACAGTTACTGTATGGTGGGGAAATGGACTTCATTTTCCATGGAACAGGGTAAAATAGTAGGATGAATCCAAAGCAATATATTGCAGAACCTCAATAACGTACCTGATGCAAGTGCGTTTAGGTAGACAAATTACCAGAAAGCGTTCGAATATTGCGGGGTAAAAAATGACGTTTTCGGAATTGGTGATCAGATGATGTGGAAGGAAACGATGACAGAGGGTGTTCATCTAGTGGGAACATCTGGTCAGACTGCTCGTTGAGAGGGGAATTCACACCCATCACAGAAAGATATAGAAAGGAAAATATGAAAAATGATCGGATCTATGCGCGAATAAGTGAGAAGGGTGAGACTAATGAGAAGAATGAGTAATTCGATAACTGTTCTCACTTCTCCGTTTTCTCTCTCATTTGTCATCCATCAGAGCGATTCCGTGAATTGCCATCACAGCTGATGAGGTTAATAGTCATTTTTTTTCAAAAAGCTCTTATGGTTTTGACTTCATGAGAGGCGAAAATTCACATTGAAGGCTGTCTTCCCCGAGGCGAAGAGAAAAATTACGTCGTGGCTGTCAGAATCAGACGAAATTTAGTCTAGATTTCGAAGAGCGTCTAGTGGACAGAGTGGTCACTAGAATTACACACCATCTTAAAAAATGAAACTGCTTTTGACTAGAAACAAATTTTTACAGTATGCTCCTTGGACTGCGCATATCCGCTAATGAAATAGATTGTTTAAAAGGTTTGAAGAAGAGGATTGACTGAGCAGAGTGCACATCAAAGGATTCAATTGGGAAAGGAGGGAAACTGGGATGGGCATTCGAGACTTGAGGGATGGGCTTCGACCGGCAGAGGACATTTACGAGCCAGAGGAGAATTGGAGGAGGACTTCACGCGATGAGGAGGGAGAAGAGGAGAGAGCAGGGGGAAGTGAGAGTGTGCAGAGAGAAGTGGAGATGGAATATGTGGAGAGACGACAAGGAAACAATCGAGATGATTCGTTTATGGGGGGAAGAGAGAGGGAGGGGTGCAACTTTCAATAGACGTGGTGACAGGTGCAGCCCACAACAAGACACGGGAATGGCATAGAGATAGAGGAGGAGGAAGAGAATGAATCCCTCTGCACTTTCTCATCCAGATTGTGAACGAGAAGGAGGAATTAGAAGAGTTCGAATCTCGTTCCTCCTTCTTATCAGGGCCGATCCACGTGTTATTCGATCACACGCGTTCATTAAAAGGCGCAAATCATGGGGAATATGTGAGAATTTCGTTGGATTCAGGGGAGAAAACTAAGACCTCGACTCAAACGTTGACCAGAAGAGAGTATGCTCCAGGAAGCTCCTTTGATCCAATTCAAGCGCCACGTTTGAATGGTGAGAGCATGTGACTAGAAATAGTGGAAGAGAGATTTCAAATCGCCGACCATACGCAGAAAAGAGTCTAAAGGGAAGGCGTGATTTTGATCTCTGATATTCATCCTGGACTGAACGTGTAAACCCCGTTGTGGAATGACCTCGATGCACAATGCCAATTTAGTACGTCGAGACGACGTCTGAGAACGGATTAGAAGAAAGGAGAAAGGGATGAGAAGAGAGAGAGATTCCCCGAATGCGTCAAAGCTCTAGAAGCAAGGGATTTGATGATAAAGTTCAGTGGCACTCACAGGTGTTTTCATCGTGTTTTCATCCTTCACTGGGTCCCCAGACAGATGAAACCCCGCCCCAACCCGTTCACTCACTCTCACAATTCCCCATTTTGGTGTGGATTTTTGACTTCTAAATCGACTTTAAGTTAAGAAACGCGAAACGTTTGAAGGTACAGTAGAGAGATCTAGACAGGACAGACAAATATTTAGGAGGGATGGATGAACGGAATCGAAAGTGCACTTCGGATTCTCACTACGTGTAATCTGTCTGAAATACTCTTCTCGATCTTCCAAACTACGAACAGGAAAGAGACAGAACCGGAAGTGGAGAGAGGCCCTTCGCACGGCCAAAATCAACTTTGGCCCCTGCCCAAAACATAACCTCATTTCCCCCTCGACAGCCTTTAAGCAATAAACTGTTTTCACACCGGTTCGAGTAATGTGCGGGCTCGAAATTACCTACGTTTCGAATTGAAATTCCGTCGAATCAGCGCAATTAGAAGGGATTCATTGAGTGGTTGAAGCAATGAATTCAGTGTTAATCCACGAGAATGTGCGAATTTGACTCGTGGGAGGAATGAGGGGATCAATGTCGGTTCCAAAGTATCTTAGATTGCAAGGAGGGGCTGACGTTTCCGTACCGGTCAGTGAAAATGAGCGAGACCACAACAATAATTGGATTGAGAGTCGAGACTCAGACGATGAGAATTCCTCGATTCAACGATGCAATTAAACCATTTGGGAAGAAAAGAAGGCGCTTCTTCTTCTTTTACAGGGGATCTCAATTAGACTGAGAGATGCTTGTATTTCAGAGACGAGCTAAGCAAAGAAAGATTCGAGTTGAAATCCCTTGTGAAATCGCAACAGACCGGAAAGAGCGGAAATTCACGGTAGGAAATGAATTGTCCGTTTTGGAGTAATGCAGGATACAACATAGGGAAAGTCGCAAGCACGAGATTGAGAGATGGCGGAATCCAATAACAGAAGTGTTGATGAGGGAGAGAAGAAAGGCGAGGATGGAATAATTCAAGACAATCTATCCCTATTTGCTCATACTCGATGAGACGCGTGATCGAGAATCATCATTTGTGGATGCGCATCTTTGAAGACTCGTATTTCTCGCAAATTCCGGAGTAGACGCGCACTTTTTCTTGCAGAACGATGAAAACACTCTGGGGAAATGCGAGACTGACGCCTCTCTTTTGCACTTGAAACAACCCCCGGAAAAAAAATCCACAGCTTTGACAGAAATCCGTCACAGCTGACGCCTCGTCTCATGAATTTGATGGTTCGGCATCGGAGTTTTGGCATTTTCAATAGAAAAAAAACTCGGAATAAATGATACCTGAGCAATGGGGTTGTTGTTCATCCTGCTGCCAAAATCGCGATCGTGCTCATTCTCCTCCCTAAATTTGTATAATTTGAAAAGTATAAATAATAAACGAACCTAATGGCTGCATTGAGATCGCAGCTCCTCCCGTGGCGACGATCCAATGAAGATGAGATTCCACTTCAAAAATATATACAATTAGTTCAGTAGATTTCAATTTTAAACAAATTTAACTACTAACTACTAAATGAGAACACTTCCCATTCCATACTAAAACGATTCGCTTTCCGCCCACTCTAGTGGTTCATGTCCACTATTTCCCGGTTTCTTCTCTCCTCAATACCTCAGACGAGTGGTCACATTCTTTTTTCAGCTTGCGTTGTAGCTAACACAAACGTGACCCTAATAAAAAATATTTTCCATCAAGTTTTCCATCAAGCTTTCTAAATTTTCTTCAGATTTCCACTACTTTTGCAACTGAAGTCGGACGAGTTCCGGCCTGAGATGATAGTGGAGGACGGAGTCGGAGTATTTGGGTCGACGATTGGAGAGAGGACGAGAAGATCGATACATCCCCTTGTAGGAAAGGGAATTCACTCGAGTATCATTGGGAAATGAACGAAGCGAAGCGACGAATACTAGACATTATACAGAAATCAAGAAAATATGAAGAGAATAATTAGGTAAATGTAATTGAATGTAATTCGTTTCGTGACGATGCGATTGGTGTTATAATGTATTACGCAGTAGGATAAGAAGATACTGGGTGAGAGAGTGAATCCACACATGAGATGCCTTACAAATACTGGAATGGGAACAATCGGACGAGAGGAGAGGGAAACCATAGGATAATCGAAGAAGAGAAGACTGTAGGAAGAAATGATCAGAGAATGGGAAAACGTGCTCGACAACATTCGTATTTACTCAGTCCTTCTTGATTGTCCCTAAGTCTCGCTCTAATCGAGAAGTCTAAAGATTCGGACGAACGATAGGCGAGAACAAATTAGCTCTTGCCCCTTCACGTATCTCGAATCAGAGACAATCTGGGGTCGATGCTTACAAGAAGGGGAAATGTTTCCCCGGAAGGCGTCCACTTCCAAAACGGGAGCGTAACTACCGCTGCGCTCAATTCTCTCGGGTTGCAATTCATTCTCCGATTCCTCGGAAACACAAAACTGCTCGGGACTCGGTCGGAAAATGCGAATCGCCGATGTGAAAAAAGAGATGCTCTATAATGGAAAAGAATGCGGAAAAGCTCCGTTTCATTCACAGATTCACATGCGATTCGCACGCTTGCGATATGTGGTCGTTCAGGATTTGAGGAGGGGATGAATGAAGGGAAGGTATCTTCACTTCGAGAACTCTCTCTCTCCCCCTCCCCTCCCCCCATCTCTCATCTCAAATCGTACGTTCTTAGTTCGAATGAGGAGGAGGGAAACGAACACGTAAATGAACGCTCGGCCTATCGTCGAATTCATTGGTTGGTTCTCTTCTCGTGAAGACTCGAAATTGCAAAGAAGAGGAAGAAGGGCCAGAATGGAGATGAGAAGAGAGACGAAGGGTGACAAGCGAAACAGTCAACAGAAGGGGTTCCGAATCTCCGACTCTTTTCCAATGAATAGAACAGAACGAGAAATGGACAAGGAATGAATAGAGTATTTTGTTTTCCCTTACACGTGGCAAGGGAATGACCTAATTGCAGGATCTGAGGGACTTGGAATGAAGAATGTCTTCATCCGTTCCAATAGACTAGGGAAGGGAGACTTGGGAGCTTTTTCTCCGTCTCTTCAGGTACTTCAGTATCCTTAGTGACAATCGAAACACGCGGAGAGACTCATAAAATTGCACTAGTGTGGGAAACAGAGAATTTCTTCAAAGAGTAGCGAGAAATCGAGGGATAAAGTGAGTAAAAAGCAAGAGGGAACTCGCAGCAGCTAATCTTCCAGAGTGGATGATGATGGGAAGTCAATGAAGCAGTCAAGTGAGAATTCCTTCCCCTCCCCTCCACCACTGACTTCCCCCCCCCATGATATCGCATCTTTCATCTGAGTTATGAGACGAGAGGAAGGGAATGCCATCAAAGTATTACACTCCACCATTGGACGAGGAAGAATAGAAGACGTGCGACCCTTGGTTGCCCTGAGAGACATTCCATTCGGAAGGACAGCGAGAAGAGGGGGGAGGGAACGTGGGGGGGGGGCAATGGAGTGCGTACTAATCTATCAAAACAACTTAACTTCATCGCGACGTCAACATCAGATACCAGACCGATATTGTGAGACAGAGAGTGCGAAGTCGTTAAATTGGCAACAGCTGAATTCGTAGTGCGAAATCCTATTAGCCTATCGATAATCAGCCATAACAGATGCTCGAATCGCCGTTTGTTCGAATTCGGTATTGGTATTCATTACTAAACGACCTTCCTTGCAGTTGGACAGTGTATCTGGATGCAACAGCGGAAAAAATGAACTGTGATATTAGGTGGCCGAAAATCTAGACTGGTGCCTCCAGCATAATTCTGAGAATGAATTCTCTCGCCCCGTTCTTTCCACTCTCAGGTGAAATACGACAACAAGCATGAAGAGTAGAGAAGGTGATGAAGAATCGAAGAAAGAGTGAGATCAGTCATCGAATGGACCATTAGACCATGGGATTTGTTGTGTTGAAATGAGAACCCCAG
Source organism: Pristionchus mayeri (assembly GCA_036245805.1). Taxonomy (NCBI): domain Eukaryota; kingdom Metazoa; phylum Nematoda; class Chromadorea; order Rhabditida; family Neodiplogasteridae; genus Pristionchus; species Pristionchus mayeri. The sequence continues at coordinate 33,352,935 of BTRK01000006.1, read as the reverse complement.
GTCAGATCTGAGTGATTACGAGTGAAGGAAGAGGAGGAAGAACACGAGATAGCGAGGAAGTGAAGACAAGAGGGAATAGACAAGTAGTGATCACTAGTCAGTTAGAGGTCTGTCAAATTTAGACGAGGACCGATCACGTTTTCTATTAAAGCTTTGAGAATTGAACAATGTTAACAAATCCGAGTGTTTCAAGTTTATAATTCATCATAATGAAGATAAGGAAAGGAAAGAATTGAGGAAACGGTTAGCGGTGGAACACCAAATGTCAAGACTGTTCTCACAAATTGGCAAGAACGCTGCATCGATGTCAGCTGTGGATGAATTATTTCCTCTCCTCAGACAACAAAGACCACGGGAATGCTATTCGAATCTCAGAATTTGACGTAAAAAGTAAACCAGACTCAGACAAATGAAAGCGATAGGAGGGAGACTGTTGGGCACAGCTAATATTAGATAATTAGTTTTAGTCGGAGGGGAGAACTCGGTCTCTAAGCCAAACTCCATTGGATTGCCGTCGATGGCGTGGAATCTGAGAGACTATCGTCGCTTTCTCTCTTCGTGTGCAGCGAAAGTTCCGAAAACAACGTCGTCAGTCATCTCTCCCCTCGACAGGTCGAGTGTCATTAAGAATGAGATGGCCAAAATAGACGGCTTAGCATCTGATGCATCAGAGAAGCGCCTCCGAATTCAGACATGCGGAAGTTACGAGTATTGCACTAAGGTGTAGTAGGGAATTGACTAATACTGTTAGTGAAGCCGTGTTTGTGGACCCTAGAGAGCTTCATTTCACATTTGAGTCTACGGCAGTTGAATAAGAATGAAGGCACAGGACATTCTCCCTGGCGGAATTAGTAGTAGACGGACGGATCTATGGCTTCCAATTCATCCTTTTCGCAGGGTAAACAGACAACTGTTGTAACAAGGTTATACGAGTGTTCAAATGAGTACTCAGAGAAGGCATATAATCTTCTAGAACGAAAACAGATAAATAGTGTTGATGGGGACGCGAAACGTAGTGGAATGTGAGATGGCCATCGGATATGGTCTCTTTCCTTCCTCGGTGTTGAATGGCACTCGATTATTGATGCTCGCTCGAAAGGGGAAGGGAAGCGAGAGAAAACATAACCGATCATCTATTATTCTCTTATTTTTTGGCATTCGACGGATGAATTCTATAGTGCGGGAACGAATATTCGTAGTTGTTGATAGGAAATGGCGAGATTTGAGATCTTAGTAGATCGTACGAGGATAATATCCAAAAGGTGAAAGGAAGTGGTAGAAGCTAAAACTAAAGGATGGAAAGAATAAGGAAATGGGATGCCATCGAATTGGAAATCGTTTGATGATGCAAGAGAAAGATGCAGTTCGCACACTTGATTTGTCTTTGAGAAAAAGTGTCGGGAGGATGGAGATGACGAGAGTGAACGGAAGAAGAAGAGAAGCAGGGAAATACGAAACTATAAAATGAGTCCTTAGGGAATGGCCGGAAATGGATGGACTACCAAGTTCAACGAACAATCTCGCTAAGCTTCGATGGAGATTACGTTATATCAAGCAATAAATGGAAAAGCAATAACATTTTTAGCCAGAGAACCTCGGATAAGAAAAAAACTGCGTATAACGAAAATATGCTGCATCTGTTTTGGTGCTGGTCCTTCTTGAATAATAATTTCGGGTATTTTATTGTCAAGCACTGGCAATGATTGTCAGTCAAGGAAGTAATTTCAGTTTAGATTGAATGCTCGGGCATTTTTTCTACTCTATCCATTGTTCTTTCAAAGGTCAAATGGCTAGGGAAGGACGTAAACGTTGCCCCGATATTAGCCATTTCCCATTGATTCGAAGAGGAAAAGACAAAGGGAGAGATTTGAAGAGGATGAGAGTGGCGTAATTTCAGTCTTCGTTTCACTTCCATTCACCCACCAAATAAGAGGAGCGAAATCAGAAAATGAGAAGAAGAAAGAGGAGTCGAAGAGGAAAATACTGTGGAGCTGTTCGGTCGACGCGTGAAATGAGAGTCAAAAGGAGGTATGGTCTGATGGGCTTGCGCAGTTGTCTGGTTGCTTACTCATTGGAGACGGACACCGTCTTTGGAGGAGCGACGGGTTCTTTGCCACTCAAGAGACTTCACTAAACACTCATGAGAACTATGATCATCGGCGGTCCCTCCTTACTGATCAAAAACATTAGTAGAAATTTTTTTCAAAGCACTTTTAATTTTAATTTTCCTATTTTTCGAAATGTATTCGAAATTGGTCTATTTCGTAAAATGGAAAAATGGCTCGTTTGTTATGTTTCGATACTCATTGTCTAAGGCAGAGTTGTAATTCCTCGAGGAGAGCAACTTTATATTCTCTTCTCAATATCTTAAACCGAGAATCACTCATTCGATGCGATTAAAAAATCAAAGTGTATTAATATCCCAATCGATTAACCCCTAAAATCGCCTCTCTAATGCCCTTCCAGTTCCATTGCCCTCTATCGTACGTAATTTTTTCTTTCGTGCAAACTGAAGTCAATTATCAAAAGATCAAAGATCAGACGAACTTAAATGATGGTGACATCCGCAGGAGAGCCGTCCGTTCATTGCTACTGCTACTGCAATTGCAATCATTCTACAATGCGATTGTGACGAGGGTGAACTCACGTAGGCGCCGCGTACAGTACTTGCATGGTGTATGATGGTGCAATTTGAGAATCGTCGCACGTTGGCAGAATGATGCTGAGTGGGGAAGGCGTGGTGTCTGCACACCCGATTTGTTTGGGGAGGCGTAACGAGGACACTAGTATGCGTGGTTCTCCTCCTCTTTCCTCCTTCCTCCTTCCTTTCAGCAGTCGTCCTTCACTCGGGTCACCGGAGATTTGAGGAAAGGCAAGCAAGCGAGAAAGGAGCACCGACCATAATGGAACTTGCGACGACGAAGGAAGAAAGCAAAAAAGAAAACCCGGAGAGAGACCGAAGAAGGGAAATTAGTAGAGAGGCCCTTCACTGAAGAGATACAACAAAAAACAAGCGGGAAATTGGAGAACACCAGATTTTTGTGGATCTGATGAAGTGAACAATGGGCAATTGTGATGGAGGAAGACTTCTTAGACAAGAGCTGGATGGACTGAGATTGTGAAGGCCGATTAAAGGGATGCTCCACATCACAAAGTTTCTATTCGACTTGAAATTTCAAGAAAGAAGTTGACTGGATAAGGGGAAATCCTTCGTCCTCTCTTCTCCCAAGATTTCGTAACAACCTCAGAGGTATGTACATCAGGAAATGTAGGGGGACAAATGGAAGTTTTGAAGTGAGCGAGTAGATTCCATGGCGACTGAGTGTGGAGAGAAGAAAGGGAATGACTATCGAGAGCCAAGAAGAAGGTGCCAAAAACGATGTTGATGAAGACGATGTAGACAAGCACACAATTGTCTATGACAGATGAAGATGAGAAAATACTGTAGAAAAAACGCCGGAATCTCGCGTCAAGTGAACTCAAATCTGGATGAGGAACAAAGGAAAGAGTAGAATACTGAGCAACTTCTGAAGTTTTAAAGGAAAGACTCAAGATGTTTTTCCACGGTCGTTGTTATCATTTCAAATGGAGAAAGTAGATCATTGTCCTTGTTCCTTCTCATGCTCTCTCTCTCCATTCTCAGAAACGCAAAGCAATTACTATTGTAGTCCTTATCCATGCCTTTTCGTGGGAAGTGTTCTCATTCAATTTCAATCAAAATATTTCGAAATTGGATTTTTAAAAAAATTTAAAAAAGATAGCGTACCTCGCCATGGATCCGCGCAACAGAGGAGAGGCCATTGACACGGTGTGGCCCTGAAATTGAACTGATAGGAAACTGAAACATTCTACTCCTTTATAAAGATCGAATAAGAGTTGCATTTGTGTAATCTATCGTGCAAGTGAGGAAAGTGCATGAAAAGGAATTGCATACGTAACTCATCACTTGATGGACTCTCCTTCTCTTTGTTTGGAGGACTAATGAGTGAGAATCTGACTCTCTTCATTCCTTCACTCGATGAAATCAGGAGAGAAAGGGAGAGAAACCCCTGACCAGCCCACGTGAAATTGTAGTTGATCCTACCTTGGTGAGCACTCCTCGACCTCCATTCTGCATTGCGAGGGGAGAAGGGCTGAACAGAGAGAATAATATTTGCAATTTCCAAGTCCCTTTTAGATTTTCTTTCCCACCATCGGGAACATCAACTGCTATTTACTTTTATAGCCTCATTACTCCTAGTATCAAATGAACGAGAGGGTGGAAAATAATGACGAGATACTGAAGACTCAGGAGGAGTGGTATCATTTCTTTCTATTGTTAGATATTCCCCTGTAGACACCCTAGGTGAGGAGAACATATGACGACTGTTCTCTCTCTCTTGCGAGTCCTTCATCTTTGATCTCTGGCGTTGAGTCTAGAGGTAGAATGCAGAATGGAAGGACCACTCGTATCGAGAGCAGAGAGATAACAAATAGACCAGAGAGGATTGGACACCAGGGAGACGTCATGCAAGTCTGATTATTGACAGACCTTTTTGTTCAGTACCATTAGAAATAAACGGATCTCTTGTAAGCCATTTGCCCCATATATGGTACTATTGTCCAAAACTCATTTTCAGGTCGCTGCACGGCAGAGGGCCCTATTTTTTGTATATACTCCGATTTCTCTAATTTTTGGCCAGAAGCGAGGCATATATACGTACAACAACTTAAACATGAAAACTCAGAGAGTTTTTCCGATTTCCAAAGTTACGTCATTTTTGGTTCACCCGACCGCCCCACACTAGGGTGAGGGCCAGGAATGATGTCTTTCACATTACATTGTAGCACATGATGGTGGCTTTCATGTGAAGCAAAGAACGGCCTTCTATCTTAATTTTGAAAGGAGTTATGATCATTTAAGAGAGCGCGATTTTACTAGATGGTGCGATGAGATGGTGCGAACAGTGTCGACGTCTAGACGATTTTTCTAGGAGATTTTTCGTCTAGAGCGGTCTGTCTAGACCAAAATGAGGGGAGTCTCTCCCTCTCATTCTCTCCTCTCATTTCGGGGGAGACCGGCTCGGCTCACATCGCGGGTTCGACTCCCGCGCATTGCAGAGTTATTGCTGATTTTGTATCTTGTTGAAGACGAAGAAACAAAACAAGCAAGATTGTTATCTGATGATCTGGTAGTATTCTGGCATGATGTGATGGGATTGGTACCGAATTGCGAGCTTACGATTTGATTTGATCATGATTGTTGTGAGCAACCTCCATGTCCGAAAGCAATCGGATTCCACGAGGAAAATCAAGAAATACCGTGAATGGAAACTTTTGCTTTCCAAGCCAACAGTTTTGGATCATATACCTACCGCTCAAACATCAGCAGGGCGTTGAGAGAACATGCATAGGCCATGCACGAATCATTTGCCCAATTCGGTACCAATCCCCATCACATCATGCCAGAATACTACCAGATCATCAGATAACAATCTTGCTTGTTTTGTTTCTTCGTCTTCAACAAGATACAAAATCAGCAATAACTCTGCAATGCGCGGGAGTCGAACCCGCGATGTGAGCCGAGCCGGTCTCCCCCGAAATGAGAGGAGAGAATGAGAGGGAGAGACTCCCCTCATTTTGGTCTAGACAGACCGCTCTAGACGAAAAATCTCTTAGAAAAATCGTCTAGACGTCGACACTGTTCGCACCATTATTACTGTCGAAAAGCGAAAATACCATGTTTGGCCTTCTGAATCTCGAAGATGAGGACAGATATCAAAATTCTGACGACGCAGTTTGAAAGAGCGTCATTTGAAGTATCTTATACTGAAACTGCTTTCGGATCAGACATCTTTGATTCCTACCGCCGCTGACCACCCTCAAATGGTCGATTCTCTCGCGATTCGCCTCAGATAAAATAACCGCTAGTTCTTAGAAAATAATTAGAATAATACCTCGATTTGAATGAGGAGGGGAGGTAGCTGAGTGAGGTCGAGAGAGTTCCACCTGTAAAGAGGGGAATTAGAAGGGAGCAAGGAAAAGTGAGAGTCTTCTTCTGATCTCCGCAGCGAGAATCTAATTAGTGTGCAGCTCTGATCCGCACGTGTTACTATATTCCCTGTCGCAAGGAAATGCCAGACAAGAGATGATGGGGAGCAGGAGGAGGAGGAGGAGGCTGCGGGGGAGGGACAACGACCGAAATTGAACATCGTTCAGGAAAGGATGAGAAGAAATTTCTACTGTCAACACGGTTTGAAGATGCGCATCTATGATATCAAAGATAGATCGAAATGGGCACTCCTGATATTTTCTTTTAATAATCTACCGTACTGTATTTGGCTGGGGACGAACGACGTCGATTGTAGGCATGATATCGTTCATTGGGGACGGAGAGACGCATCTCGAGAACGGGGATGAACAACTGACGGAGGAGTGTCTATATCTCCCCCCCTCGCAGGTTCCAGACTGTCGTACACTAACAAATGCAAGGAATATCGGAGACTGTTTGAATTGGACACCATTATCACCACGCATAGTGATCGTCAACAATGGCATCGCTTCCGAGTAAGCGTTCTATCTCAAAAACCTTAGAATTTGAAAGAAAAGCGCCGGACGTTGAAATATAAGAAGATAGAGGAAATATTGTTCCCTCTAGAGATCGAAATACGAGTAAATACCTCTTCGTTTCAGACTTAACGCTATCGATAGAGAGAGAATGGATCAAATGATGCTAATTTTATCCACATTCTGGCATCTGCTTTTCAGTAGACCACATTTGATACCCGTCGACACAGCCTTTATGAGGGGACAGCAATCTGGAGAAGCAGTGGAAAACTTTGGAATCTATATTGAGAAAACCAGATCCACACCTCGATATCATTGTTTTTCTCGTAGAGTTGCTAGGATTTTAAACGCTCTCCCCACCCATGTATTGTCATCCCCCAGCATCCCTGTCTTCAAGAAGAGATTGATAACTCTAGAATTTGATTTTCGGAAAATTATTTTCAAATAGTATTCCCTCCTTCCACTACCTTACCACATTCCTTCATTCTCACCCCCTCCCCCCTTTAGAGATCCCCTGACGCTGGATCTCGGAGCAGAGTCTACCTGGTCTACCTCGAGTGCCTCCTCCTCGATAAAACTCCCCATCAGAACAGACGAAGACAGATGAGACCAGCCGATTGGATCTTCGCATTTTACGATTGCACCTCCTTCCCCCCCCCCCCCATTCCCCCCTTCCTATCGTATTCGACCTCAGTGTGAGGAGAGTCAACTCTCTTGTATCATAACACATAAGTAATTATTCGTCTTTCGTTGCGCCGCCGAGCGTAGATAAAATATATAATGAATGACTCTTTTTGTTGCCTTCTTCCTCTTCCCGTCTCTCGCAATTTCTGCCATATTCCTCCCATTATTGGTGCTGGTCCGTCTATTCATCTCCCCTCCTTCCCTCTACTGAGAGAAAGCGCCCAAATTATACGTCGTCTCATGCATTACGTGACGTTTTCCATGAAACTTTTGATCCTAAAGGAGGGAGATTCGTGCGAGAGTATTTTGAGAAGAAGGATGAAGTCCGTGTGGAGTGCCAGTAAGTGACTACTCTGACCATCATTGAGTTGCACTCCAGCAGTCGCAGCAGCAGGAGGGTACTCTCCATCGGCAGAATTGACAGTGAGTAAGTGCCAGTGCTGTCGTCCCGGTCGATGACGATGGTACATTCTCCTTGCAAAGCGACGTTAGCGGCAGTAGACTCACTTCGACCAACGCGAAAATAAACCGTTAAAAATATCACTCGAATGATGTGAGAAGGGAGGACTGTCGGGCACTCGAATATGGAGATGCATTAGAGAGAAGCCATGAGTAATGGAATGGTAGAGATCAGAGATCAGAGCACCTTACTGCTTCATAGTAGAATCTAGTATATTCGAGAAATTGCATGCTCAGACATTCTACTGGAACGTGAACATAGATGCATAGATGGTTTGGATGGGAGACTGAATAGGTAAATAATGCAAGCACAATTTCCGAAATTATAGGAATTGTTTCAACAGTTACGAAACATCTAAAAATATTTTTAATACGTAATGGATTTGAATGTTGATAATACAGAATAAGTACGCATAAAGCAAAGACATTATGCCCAATTGCCATCACTGGAAATGGTCTCTCTCTCTCTTTCGAATGCTCTTCTTCCCTTTCTGGCAGGTGAGAGAGCAGAAGAAATAGAGAAAGAGTGAGCATTTTAGTCTTCGTCCGAGACCTCTTTTGAGGACTGAAATAATTGGTGTGTGGTTGAAAACACTTAGAAACAGGGATTATTTCGTCTCTCTGAGCATCACGGGGAACGATTAGCCACCTATTGCTTCTATAAATACGTGTAAATCAGAATGGAGAAGACCAGAAGTGGTCGAATTGAAATGGGTGTTCTCGGGGTAATGGAGTGACGAGGGCTAGAGAATGAGGGGGAACGGAGAGACTCCACCATTACTCGTGCTCCTCAAAGTGGCTCGCATGCATAAATGATGCCAGAGAGGGGAAGGGACTGCATTTCACTCTGTCTAAACAGCGGGTGGAGTGAAAACATACCTAGATGAACAATGGCTGCAGGTGGCTATTAGGATCATTCGAAGAATCGAGTCTAGAACCGATTCTTGATGAAGATAAACCCTTTAGGAGAAATGGAACAAATGAGGGAGGTCAGATTTCAAACCGGATTGAAATATATCATCATTCACCCGAAGGTCGTAATGCTCTCATCGTAATTCCTAACAATGAGAGCAATGAAGATGCGCGTGGTCAAGTGAACTGTCAAATGCAGTGGAATGGGGTCTCTTTCTCTCCATTCCACATCTCTCTCGATGGTCATCCAGTACTATGCAGTGAGTGAATGAAGAAGGTTGCTGGGAGGAAAGAGAGATGGAAGCATTCGAATGGAGGGAAACAGTCGAGAGAGAATGCAGTAGAAATTAATCCCTCGAGTAATTAAAAACGTCACACTACTACGCTAAAATATCGAAAAGGCGATGAGAAAACTAAAATAGAATGGGAAGAACGATGAAATCAGTGTTTGTTAATCTCTTGTGATAAATCGACGGGTACTGAAAAACAAGACACAAAGGTTCGCAAGTTGGGCTGATGTTTTATAGCCTTAGAGAAAGGATTACTAAAGAGAAGAAGTGCTGGCCATGTTTACTACTAAGGTGAAGACCCTTCACTGAAGAGCTTCTTTCTTAGTTTTGATCGCTCTCTCGCCGCACGCAGAAATGATGTTGGATTCGGTTTATAAAGAGACATGTTCTAAGAGCACGAGATAATTATATGTTCGGGCATGGGCATTCCCCGGCCAAGACTTATGGAGTAGACTTTGTAAGGATGGTTATCCAATCTGTACACTCTGACTACTTGCTATTATTGATGACAATGAAATGGCTATTCGAATTGATGACCTTGAAGAACTGTCGATTCCCATTGCATTCAACATATCTCAGTCTTATGTATATGGTGGATGCGATGGGAAGACAGTCAAAAATGTGTGAGGAAGGGAAGCGAGACCGTCCTTTCTTCTCTTCGGCAGAAAGGAAGAGAAGAGGAAAGGAGAATACAGAAGTGAGTAATGACGAGACGACGGATGGAAGAGAGGAATGAGGAGGACGAGGAAGAAGACGAAGAATTGCCCCTCTCGAGACCAATAATTAGAAATTAGTGGAAGAACAACATGATGAGGGTGTGAGTGCATGTCAAGAGACACTCCAACGAACGGATGAGAATATTAGAAAAGGCAAGAGAAGGAGGAGTGGTTACAGAAGGCAACGACAGAGGCATATATTAGTTTCATGTGAGCATTAATCCTTGTTCTGAGGTTTGAGTTTAAGTGCTTTGTGGAAGAGGAAGAAGAAGAAGCATGTGAGCATTGGGCCATTCACGCTCTCGTTGATTGGTCTGAGGGGCTGAAATCACTCGAGGAGTCAGAGATTCAGCAAGGTTTCAAGAGTCATTTGTCAGCCAATTCGATTGAGGAAAAGAGGGGAAATCAGATGTTCGAAACAACAAAAGATGTTCTAGATTCTAATGATGATGATTGATCTGTGAGATCGAAGGGAATAGAGCGTGGACGTAGGATAAACGGATTGGAAAGAGTTAATTATTCGGGTCGGGCAGACTGATTTGGGGCCCGCAGACACTTATTGGCACGGCGACTCGGGGCTATTCATAGAACAATTGTCGGTAGAAGGAGAGAAGGGATGATATCACCACCACCACTCTGGCGATTACTTTGCGGCCCGGAGAGAGGAGAAAGCCTCTTCCACCCATAATCACGGCCAAAGACTCGAGCGACGAGACCGTGGATAAGCGCTAATTTCTAATATGATTATACCTTCCCTTGTTTACCCTGCGAGAAGCGTGAAAGAGATGGGGAGACCAATAACAGAAATGGACAATCGGAGTGAATGGGTTTACCAAACTATATTTAGTCGTGCTATGGAGGGAGTGAGGGATAGTCTCTACGGCTTCCCGTCACTTCCGATTCACGTCGAGAGAAGAACGGTATCATCTCTATATGTGTTGCCATTGCCATAACATCTCTCTCGTGGGAGAAAAGCAAAATATAGATATCAAGTAATTTTCTGCAGCATTTAGCTTGGCGTGCGAACAAACGTCACTTCTATCTGGGGAGTCAGTGGGTATCGAACTTACCAATGAATACGTTTGCAAGTCATGCATAGTTTCTAAGAAATGATATCGAACGCCACCAGGACCAATGGGTAAATGCTCACTGTAAGCGAGTAGTTGTTCGGGTGGTCGTCGTACTTCGATGGCAGGGATTGGCTGGAGGGAATTCCTCTTCGAAGTGCAGGCTGATTGGGAGATCGGAGTGGAGGGAGACAACTGGAAGAGATCACTACTCAAGCCATAATCCACTTGGGAGATTCTCGAGAGATCCCTTCCCTGCCTGTTTTCAGCTCCACAATTCCCCCACAAAGCAAAAAGTGAAACGATAATTCTTACTACAATATCTTTTCAGCCGAACTATGAGTCTACCGTAATGACAACGAAAACATGTGTGGAAAGTGAGTTCTCACGAATGAATCCTCCTCGTCGAACATCCTTCCGTAGCTTCCGTGGTGCTGACGCACTCTCATCATCCTCTCCATTGATTGGATACTGTAGCAGTACGGTAGATTATCGATAACTGCTGTCGAAGGAGAGTTAAGGCATGGACCTGTAAGAAGAATCGGATGAAGTCCGAGAGAAGAAAGGGAACGGGATAAATGTGGACAGAAAAGAAGACAATCGTGTGGAGGAGCAGAGAAAGAGTCACTATTTCGAGGAGATTTCATTTGACGGAGGGAGGAAAACTCTGGAGAACATTGAGTTGCAGTAGGAAGAAGAGGAAGATCACTCAGGAAGAGGGGGAAATCGTGGAGAGAAAACGAGGAAATGAGGGACAGAGGTCAGTTGAGAGGAGAGGAAAGAGACAACCGGAAGCATCTAATATTATTTTTAGTTTTTTTATTGTAAAATAATGTGGTACAAATGATAGCTTTGTAAATATCATTTTTACTGGGTCTAGATCACGTTTACTTGGCTTTCTAGGCCTGATTTCCTCACGAGAATCGTGGAAGAGAAGGGCAGAAAACGAGTGGTGCTCGTGTTTCGCTGCGGGTTCGACATCTATTACACTTATCTGCCTCTGCCGCTATTGAGATGAGTCCTCCCGTCACACTTCGAGACGGCCGTTAAACGGAGATCCACGAATAGGACAGAATCAGAAATCAAACAAAGATCTGACTCTCCTCGCTTCCCATACTCTCTAGTTGAATCTGAGCAGAGAGAACTGGTTTACTAGAGAGATCGAACAACTAAAAACATGAGGTGATTGATACCGAGTCATTTATGTCTCCACTGCACAATTAAATGACTTTGAGTCTGGATATAATACGTCAACACCCAGGAGGGATAAACGATCGGACAATCGAAATTTGCTGGAATCTGACTCACGAGGGGTCATTCTCAGAGAAAAAAATTAGCAAATCAGAGAAGAAGGAGAAGGATGAGGGAAATGAATGAGCGACACCCGTTCCCTTCAGGAAAAAATTCCATCAGAGATCAGAGCAACCACTGAAACAGAGAGGAACCAGAAGGAGAAGGAGAGAGGCAGTCGTCATTTCCTACCTCTTCTCATTTATCTCCTGATCAGATCGAAGAGAGAGAGAAGGGGCAGATGAGAGAGGAAAGAGAAGAGGACACTTGTTCATCGAATTAATCAGTGAGAGAGAGGGAAGACAGATTGCCTCAAGAGTTATCTGCAGCATTCTCGCTAGTTGACCCCCTCTGTGGATAAGTTAGAGTTGATATTACAAGCAGAAAAGACTCTTTTTGTCAGAGTTTTCCGAAAAAAAAATACAAAATTATAGAGATTCATTTTCTCGAGACAATAAAGAGAATTGTTAAGAATTGTCAAATGCGATAATTGGACTGAACTATCCACTAGACACCTAGGAACTTTTATAGATGGCCTTATTGCTTGTAGAGAAATGGGGATAGAGGATGATTAATGCAGACAGAATGAATGACTGAGTAAAACCAACGAAGAAATGAGTAATCCCACGGATTGTCAGTACAATAACGGAGTCCCCCTAGCTTATGATGCTCTCTCGCTTCTCAGACAGAGGAGTAATCAAAGAGAAGTTAGAGGACGACTTTATTTTCGCATTTCAAGAGTACGAAAAGAGAGAATGATTGCTTTGAAATCACGGGAGAAATCGGAATGCTCCCAGACAAGTGAAAAAAATGCAGAGGAAAACCTTGAATACTTGTGATTGTATTCCCATGGACAGGGAATGTTCAAAATTGGAATGAGATATTGTGAGTAAGTGAAATAAAGGGCGAATCTCTCCCTCTTTCGGGCGTCCACTCTCCACTCCATTACCTCCATTACCTCCATTCCATTACCTCCATTACCTCCATTACCTCTTCTCTCATCCTCTTACTCTCTATGCAGAATCTCTCCTTCTCTTCAGTCTAGCAGTTAATGGTCAAGGATGAACATTGAATGGAGGGACGTTGATGAGGGAGAATCCCCAATGGAGAATGACTCTCTTCATTATGGATACTACTGATCGTATCTACCCGAAGAGAGACGACGCGTAAAGGGAGCGACTACAATACTCATTCAGAGTAATCTCGAACCAGACTCAATTCAGATCATGTGGATGTAGGTGTTGTTGACGCCTGTGATTGTTCATTCACAAGAAACCCAATGGCCTCTTATGCAGGAGTGATCTGCACGAAAGTGCTCGTGAAGTCAGTGGGTCGTGCTGTTTACAGGGCGCAGATTCAATGCTGACTGCAACCGCACGACCAGTAATACAGAAAAGATGCAGAGAGACTCCCGATATCGATCGGGGCAAGCAGGTCTAGCATCTTATATAATAATTGGTATGCATATTCCTCCGTACAAGGAGTGTTCTCTCTTGGTGGATTCCTCATTGGCATTCTCCTCTCTCATCTGACCACTTGATGTCCTCCTTCTCTCCTCTCTTCCAGTAATTATCCCGTGAGAGGGAATCATCCTGAAGGGGAGAATGAGGCAGTGAATGATGTGAATGTGAATGAGTGATGGAGGAGAGGGGCATTCGAGGGACGAGACTCACTCATAGAGGAGATCATCTGACACACCTGTGCAATCCCCTTATAAATCACATATTCCATGACGATAATGCAAACTGTCAGGTCGTCTACTGAAGTACAGCATGAGCAAAATACCTTTCCACTTCACTCTCCCACTGAGAAAAAGAATGAAAATGATTACGAGGCTCTCAGAAGGATTCATAGCTATTCTGTGTGCTTTGACTCACTCGAAAGGACACGAAATGGAGGTTGATGAGGGATCAACGAGAGCACTATCAAACAGGAGACACACGAGCTCCCTTCGGAGACCCCTCAACGAGGAGAAATCGTATATAATGGAAAGGCCAATTTTCGAAAATAAGCACGTGCAGAAGTTGTTTTGACAAGCCTGGGAAAATAATGGTCATATCCTAGATGAGGAGTGTGGATGACAACGAGGAGTTCCAGACTGAGATTTGCGTGGATTTGAAGTTTGAGCAAAACAGAGAACGGAGTGAACCACATGGAGATGAATAATCTACCTCGAGTCTCGATCGGAGAAGAGAAGAGGAGATGAGAATGACGAATTGACTGGATCAACGAACAAAAGTGACTGGGAGAGTGGTGTTGGACGTAAGTGTGTCATCCCTTCTCCCTTCCACTCTACTCTGTCGGTTGACTGAGAAGGAGAGAGTACGAGAAATGAAGAGGCCGAAATCATCAATCGGTGATGAAAAAACAAAAAGTGATTGAGGGGGACAGGGTATTTTTAAAAGCCGATGTTGTTCAAGAATTCAGTTGAGTGGGGATATCACTTTCAAAGATCGCGTTTTGCAGAGTAGGAAGAATATGAGCGGTGGATTTATTTCGCCAATTGGGGATAAAATAAATGGTATATGCAGGATTGATCGGACTCCTGATTTCCCCACTCCCATTCTGTCAGACTAGAATGCGGTGAATGAGGCAGACTTGTACTGGAAGCTAACCAAGATGTGGGCTGATAGAGGGCAGACTAATGCCCCTTCCACGATGACAACAAGTGATGCAGAAAGAAGAAAAATAAGAGGAAGGGCATCAGCGAGTGATAAATCAACGGAGCTAAAAGCTATCCTCGTTCATAGTCCCGACTTTGATGGAATAATGCAGTGAACAGATTTAGCCAAGCCGATCTCGTGTCAAAATGTTGTTTTTGTTAGGATCAGACTGTTTACGCTTGAGTTTATAAGAAGGATTCGTAGGAAAATAAGTCTTGGATTATATTATCGCAGTAATTTGATTTGTATTGAAGTGCGGCTACTTTTTCTAATGACACCCTCGACGGGAGAAAGAGGTCTGTTGAGGGATACACGAATCATCATAATGAATGAGAAAGAAAAGGACTGTTTAATACAACTCAATTGAATGAATGAACGAAACTGCGGTAAGCGAGAACATGAAAAGAAAGGGAGGTGGAGTATTTGAAAGGAGATAAATACGAGCAAAGCAGAGTAAATTTCATTAAGATCAATTCCCTCGCAGATTAAGAGAAGGAGAGACGTGCGGTGATTGAATGTAGTCGCAGCTATTGAATCCCCATTAAATGGTCGCCATTCAATCCAAAATAACCGTAGACACTCAAGTGCAATCATTGTGGAGTGGACAGGAAAACAAGAGTCGAGATCAGATGAGGAGAGATACATTCCTGTTGACGAATCCCACGAAAGAAGGAGAAGAGACACATGATGGAATTGGGTCAAGATGGAGGAGATATTCGAGACGAATCAACCAACGACGGACACTTCCATTCTGAAGGACCATTGAATACGAGGAAGAGAACGGATCGAATTTATATTCCTTTTGTAAATTGAGGTAATTTCTCAAATAATTCTAAGAAGGTATTGGATGAAATGGGGAGAAGAAAGCGGAATTGACTCACTTCGATCATCTGGAAGAAACGATCGAGAGACGAATGAAATCGAGTGAGACGACCATTTCAACCGATTTACGACCGATTCGATGGAAGGACGGGTCATTGAAAGATGGGAGGGGAAGTGGACTTGATCTACGAGAATGAGATGGACACAATTGACACAAAGGAGAAGATTGTTTCATCCATTCAGATGATATTGTTAACAGGTTTTCACTTCTCTTCGACAGTACGAAATGTGCAGCTAATGGGTCATTCAAAAGGGTGAAATCCATTTCAAATGCGAATACTATCCGACCTACGATTGTTGATACTCATAAATGAGGACCTGAGAGTATCTCTCTGTGCGGAGTCGAGCCGGTCATTTCAATCTACATAATAGATTGATTCTCGCGAGAGGCCCGACAAACGACATCGGAGTATAGGGAGGAGGTTGCCCATGTTGGGGAGGTGTGGTATGAATCTCCCCAGAGGGAAGAGACACCCACCCATGCTATCTCACCTTCTCATTCGAAGAATAATGAACTACTTCGCATCATTTCGACGAGTCCCTCGTGGGAGAGAGAGAGAGAGAGAGAGAGAGAGATAGAGAGAGAGAGACCACACACGAATACTTGTTTCGCGTGTGGGAAGTGAACGATAGATGAACTTAGACAGCAAGGGAACAAATTACAGACTTCTTTCAGTTATTGAGATATGCCTACCGTACTTTCATTTCCTCTAGATAATGCTGTTATATCATTAATAATGCTGAGAAGTGGTAAGCTTCTACTCTCCCTACAATCCTGCTATGGATTCCTCATCCGTCTCGAGAGGCGCGGTCGTACCCATACAATGGAAGATTAAGGAGATGAAATGAGGGTGGTGATGAGAATGGAAGCACCTCTCGTAGAGAGTACGCAGAGTCTCGTGCACTATCTAAGAGTGTTCTCAGGGGGGATCAAGGATGTCTTCTCTCAAAACACCTCTCACATTTCGTTGTCGTCTAGAGCCAGAAAATAGAGAGTTATTGACCAGGACTGTTCTAATAAATGAATTCGCAGAGGTTGTATTTTTACTGCATTGTTCTAATATTTGGGGCACAGAGTAATTGCTTGAATGGACGAAGGGATGAATGGGAGGGTCTAGCGATGGAAAGAGGATGCGAAGCATGGGAGGGAAATAAGTGGTGATGACATAAATGAGTGTTTGCATTGAAATAGGAGTAGATCTCCTCACATGAAAATTCATCAACAAATTAGAGGTGCGGTAGCTCGCAAGTCGTTGTAGTCAACAGTTACGCGAGATTCGCATTTCCCTTGGCGCTTGCAAGGATAGGAATGAATCGGCTCGCGTGAGAGCAGGGAACTAACTCACTTCACTCCATTCATTTGTAGCCTGGAAGCAATCGGACCTGACAACACTCACTGAACAAGGATCAGGATCGGAGTCGAGATTGACTTCAGGATAAAGGAGGGGATTGCGAAGAGAAGAGAAGGACTGCAACAGACAGGCAGAGACGAAGAATCGGGGATGAGAGTGGAGGGAGAAATACAGAGAGATGCAGACACTGCACTGTAATTTCCGGCTGAAAGTGCACTTGGAAAGCAGAAGTACGAAGACTAAATTTGATCTGGTCGAGGGAAAGAAGGCCATTTGTTAGATTGACCACGTGGCACGACGAGGACTCTCACTCTCTATGGAAGTCCAAAGGTGAGACTATTACAGAGTCAGAAGATGGAGAGGTCAAAGAAGGAGTACGAAGAATGAGCAGCCCCATCCGTGTCTTCCTCCTTCCCTCTTCTGCATCTCCATAATCGAGAGGGTCGTGTGGGTATCGAATGCAATTATCATTGAATAGAACCACGAGAAGAGGAGAGGAAGGGAGAGATGAAGATTGTCTCTCTTTGAGTGCAGTTCTGCATCTGTGTGTCTTTTACAGTCCCTGTGAACTTCCGTTCTTTGCGAATGCAGCCATATTTTAGCAATCATGGAAACAAGAGGAAGGAGTATCATCGTTTAAAAAACATATTTTGATTCACTCTATATATTTCCAGCAATGTTACCATTAGCAGTGAGATACAACGAGCTTCGAGATAAGAAAGGGAACACGAGGAAAGAAAGGAGTGAGAGAGTATTCTCGTTCTTTGTCTGCTCATTCAGCTAAGAGGCAGTTGGATTGTCTACATAGAGGAATCCCTCTTCACTCCCCTCACTATCTCGAAGAATGGGAGATGAAAGAGTGAAGAGATATACTCGGAGGGAGCAGAGAGCAGAAAGATGCATCCGGCAATCTTCCGGACTCTGAGAACGGCCAAAACGGCTGGAATTCACACATGGAATGTCAATTTCCATCGGTCAAGGATGAGAGATTACCAAGTTAGAAATTGGATGGTCGTTGAAAGGAACGGAAATGGCATCAGTTACAGTGCTAAATCTTCCCCCGCCTATGCGAATGATGAGATTGAAGAGGGAGCTGATTAACGCGGCTAACGAGGGATGGGAATACGGTAGGAATCTACCGTTCTCGCACAAGACATAAAAAGGTGAGGAGATGGAAAGGCACGAGGCACTACATCACGAATTGTTATTTTATGACTTGGATGAAAGCGGAAAATGGAGACTAAAAGAGGAGTGGAGAGATGCTCCCCTTCCTGTCTATGATGGAAGAATGGAGAAGAATCACACGAGGAGGAACCATCTCTGTTCCATTCATCGTCCTTCCATCCCAGAGTGAGAAACATCATGAGATGGGGCATTGCAATTTCGGAAAGATGCACATAATGGGATATTTTAAATAGACATTGGCTGGAGGGGAGACTCTCTTCCCTCGTTCGTCTCAACTGCGAGAGAGGAGAGGAGTGAGAAGAGGGAGATTGGCTCGTCGTCTGCTATCTCATCCAAACGATGCGGGTAATAACACGAGTCATAATTGATGTGCAACGGGGAAGAAATTGGATGGACGAACGTGCAAAGCAGCGATGAACACTGGACAATCGTCCTGTTTAAATCCTCTTTAAATGAAGACAATTTACGAATAATTTTTAATCGTGGAGTATGGCGAAGAGAGAAATGGAAAGTGATCTACATCGACGATAGCCCCAAAGTTTACGGAAGTGGAATAGAAGAGGCGGAGACGATGGATTAGCCACCATAGATAGATTCCCCCTCAGCTGTCGAAGCTATTCGCCTTCCTATCCACACAATTCGCATTGTTAGAGTAAGAACCAGTATACAAAATGGCAGTCTTGCAAGAGATACATATTGATGCAACTAACTACAAGTAGTGATATTGCATTTATCAAGCTTTGCTTTGAACATTGCAAAGAATACGAACGTGGAACAATTCAAGCAAATGGGAAAAACATATTAACTCGCATGATTATTACACCTGTTTATCAAGGAAATACATAAGAGACATTCCACGAGAAAACGTACCTTTTGGGAGGGGTCGACGGATGGCTTTTTTGCAACCCCCCTCAATATTTGGCTGGTGAAGTTCCCATACCGAGTGCTGATATTTGGTCCAATATGAATGGCTCTGGTGCACTTTCCGAAAAATGCCAGACCTGGCCCAAAAAAAATCGAAAATTTCAAATTTTTGAAAAGTACGATATTATAGATTTTCTAGGTCTATTTTCCGATGAAAATAACGAAAAACATGCTTAAAAAGCGATTTGATATCGATAAAGTGTTGAAAACATCGATTTTCGTGATTTTTTGGCCGTCCTGAAACATTTGTAACACTCTCGTCCAAAAATAAAGCCATTTTCGGATTCCCCATGAAAAACTGCGTATAATATCCAAATTTAACGAAAATTCATATGTGTGCTCGGAAGTTATGGTTTCCAGAACATGGCGACTCCAGTGCAACCTCTGAGAGAAAAACCATCACACTTTCTTCAAATCATGCCGGATGGGCTCTTTTGAACATCGAAACTTATTTTTATATCAAATCAAACAATTTGAGATCATGGTCTGGCAATTTGAAGTCTTAATTTTGAAATTTGCACTTTTGGAAATTCCAAATTTCTCTAATTTCACAAATATCGATATTTTTTCGTGATAATTAGGTATGCAATCATCGGAAATGTTTCATTTTACGTTTTAATTATTTCATGTGCATATTCACATCGTTTTTGTGCCTATCCCGCTCAATTGAACACTCTCATGATTTGAAAACTCGAGAAAATGCGATTTTTTTCAAAATTTTCGAAATTTTGCGATTTTGGGACACTCTGAGATTGCTATTTGAAGTGCAACCACATTATATTTCGCTCAGAATTACTATATACAACCCATATAATGAATTCCGATTGGTTTGGAAGCTATCTGGGGAAAATAATTTTTCATTATTTTCAATGTGGATCAAAATTTTCGAAAAAACTATTTTTCCCCAGATAGCTTCCAAACCAACCGGAATTCATTATATAGGTTGTATATTGTAATTCTGAGCGAAATATAATGTTGTTGCACTTCAAATAGCAATCTCAGAGTGTCCCAAAATCGCAAAATTTCGAAAATTTTGAAAAAAAATCGCATTTTCTCGAGTTTTCAAATCATGAGAGTGTTCAATTGAGCGGGGTAGGCACAAAAACGATGTGAATATGCACAAGAAATAATTAAAACGTAAAATGAGGCATTTCCGATGATTGCACACCTAATTATCACGAAAAAATATCGATATTTGTGAAATTAGAGAAATTTGGAATTTCCAAAAAGTGCAAATTTCAAAATTAAGACTTCAAATTACATGATCATGAGCTCAAATTGTTTGATTTGATATAAAAATAAGTTTCGATGTTCGAAAGAGCCCATCCGGCATGATTTGAAGAAAGTGTGATGGTTTTTCTCTCAGAGGTTGCACTGGAGTCGCCATGTTCTGGAAACCATAACTTCCGAGCACACATATGAATTTTCGTTAAATTTGGATGTTATACGCAGTTTTTCATGGGGAAACCGAAAATGGCTTTACACTTTATCGATATCAAATCGCTTTTTAAGCATGTTTTTCGTTATTTTCATCGGAAAATAGACCTAGAAAATCTATAATATCGTACTTTTCAAAAATTTGAAATTTTCGATTTTTTTTGGGCCAGGTCTGGCATTTTTCGGAAAGTGCACCCGAGCCATTCATATTGGGCCAAATATCAGCACAAGGTATGGGAACTTCACCAGCGAAATATTGAGGGGGGTTGCAAAAAAGCCATCCGTGGGTTGGTACGTTTTCTCGTGGAATGTCTTTATAAACAGACACGCGAAATGGAGGAAAGAAAGTAAGGCAATGATGATATGAACGATCAGTCTAATGAGACAGAAGTTACCGAGTGGGATGGTGGAAGATATGCAAAGAGTGAGAGAGAGAGCAATGGAATAAGAAGAATGTCAATCGATGTCTCTAATTGTGATCTGCTGAGAATACATATAAAATAATACATTATCGAAGCACTTTTTCAGCAACAGATCGATCACTAGATGTGATTATCTCCAAGTTATCGGGATGAATTCATCCAACTGGTCGCGTGATCATCCCCCGTCGTTTTGCATCGTCCATCATCAAGGAGTGCAATTAAAGTGGAGGGTGATACAGTATCGAGGATCAAGTCAGTAAAATAGCTTCCATTTGCATATCTCTTAATATTTTTGAATGGGCGTGTGAGATATCCACCAGATTGTAAACTGATTCTCTTTGTTTGTATTCTTCTCGGGATATAGTCATTCATAAGTGCTCCTGGCTCATCCTCAATAATCTATTTATCCTTAGCATTCATGAGATCGGAGGGCGCATCTGCATGTTAAATCGATTTCTTCGGAAAGTCAAATAGCAATTGCATAGTTATAAAACATCATGTGAACACACATAACAAGACACAACAAAATATTTTGCACTAATATAGGTTTACCCATGAAAAGCGAACGCAAGCCTCGTTAGCTCGGTTGGTAGAGCGTCAGACTTTTAATCTGAATGTCAGGGTTTCGAGCCCCCTACGAGGCTGTCATTTTGTTGTCCTTTTAGAAAACTTTAAACATTAGGCACTCTCCTAGAAGCCTACCAAGCCCCGCCCCCTCTGTCGTCTTCTCATTATAAAGTTGCTTAGGACCTTAAACTGTTTAAGATTATGATTATATTTTGCTTAGACTGCTTAGGCTCGGATTTAGATTGGTTAAGGATAGGTACACTACCACGCCCCTTAGGGGGTGGGGCCAAGTGTGCGGGGCTTAGTAGGCTTCTAGGAAAGTTCCGCCTATTCCCCGTTGACTGCAAGTCTATTTCTCTCCCCCTACCGTCGAGTCAGCGTCGCTAGTGGTAGCCCAGTTTACTCTCCGAAACCTCCCGTCATAAATACTCCCAGTGGATAAAGAACCGAGTTGAATGGAAGGTGTATATTTTACTCTGTGGCATCGATTTTAAGCAAACAAATAACTCTGTAATTAAAATACTTTATTCAGATCAACACAACAGCAAAAGTAGGACATACGAAGCCCACAACGGAAAACATGAATACAATTAGCAAAACAGGAGGTGCAGGTAAGCTAGAGTCAACAAAGAATTTCGGGAAAATGAATAAAGAAGTAATGAAATAGTGATGTGATGTGATGGTGGGAACCGGATTACGATATTCGCCGTTTCCTAGCCGTCGTTCCAACGATCACTCGATCACCGTCTGGACGGGGGTGTGCACCAGAACTTCGTGCACGCCTGTGATTCACAAATGAGAGGTCTTTAGGCACACTGATTTGCATTTCACAAAATTATAGCTTGAATATGCTCTTGAATCGACATTCCCTAACATTGATTTCCTTCTTATGAGCATCCCACTACCACTAATTAATAGTTATCCCAAATGCTACAAAAGGTAGATACGTTTTGTAGAGCGAAACTCAACTGTGACTTCCATATTCATATATTTTCTGAAGAATACCTTGTGAAATATATAGTTGGAAACATGGACTCAAAATTATAAGAGTAAGCATATCGTGAAAGAGATATCGTGAGAGGACTGACTTCCGAATGAGAGTCGTTCGTCTATATTCCTGCTCTTTATGGTCGAGTCGTGATTGGCCATGTAGAGTACTTTGCCTCCCTCGCGGGTCTCCCATCCGAACTTCCCAGAGTACTCCGTCACCTTCGCCTCTGAAAACACAAATATATGGAGGTCTTCCTCGCAAAATGGGCTATCCGCCATCAGTGAAACTCATAGTAAACGTGCAATTCGATTTCGAACTAAAAAAATAGGACATCAGCTTCATCTGATCAAACAGTTATCCAATGAACGTATTCTCCTACTCAATGGGCGATGATGGCAAGTATCTCACCGTTGACTCCTCCGAGTAGTCTCACCAATTGAGTACGATCAATGCACTGGAAGGTCGTCGAGATGACACGACACGCGACTGAAATACCACAGTAAATACTTCCTCCCATTTGGATCCCTTCAGCTAGACATTTCGAATTACAAGTGGACAGACTACTAAGTGGATGGTCGATCAACTCACACGCTCGCACAGCCTCTTCGAATCCCGAGATTGGCTTGATGAGCTTGGCGATCTCCGCCGGAGATTTGAACCTCAAAGAGAACTCCTTCCACTCATTCATCCAACATGCGAGATTCGCGTTCCATGCTAATAATAAATCCAAAAGAAGCAATAAAAAGAAGCCCTAAAGGACGGTACTGCAAAAATGCTTGCTTATTTTAACATTATTTTTCAAAAAGAGAGCAGAACGTATTCTCCTACTCAAGATCGATAGCGATCGGGATATCCATAATGTTCTCAATGGTCTTCCCACTCACTTGTCATCGGCAGTGTATTCTCCCTTGGCCAACTTCCAGAAGACGGCGAAGTCGCACGACTCGAGAACCGATCCGAGATTGAGCACCAGACGAAGCTCCTGAGATGGGAATGGTAAGCTATGTCGCTACATTCGAATTCCATGACGACGAAAACAATCAATAATTAGTTGCCTATTTCCGTTCTCACTTCTTGTCGTTCTTATACAGAGAGAGCGAGTGATAGTAAAGAGACCTCTCTTTCCACTCACGGGTGAGTTGATTCTGTTGGCGTCGATGAGACACTTGGCCAGAGCGAAGTCGGCACCAGGAAGAACAGTGAGGGTCTTGAGAAGAATGGTGCGGACTGTGGCCTCGTCGTACCTGAGAGTTGGTGATGAGAAGAAGGAAGAGGCTATCAGAAGAGCACTACCGTTAGGAAATATAATAAAGCATAATTTATAACGAACTGCAAGTGATACGCCCCATAAAGTAAATGAGATCAATATGTGAACATGCAATAACGTCCCCGAAGGATAATTCCCAATAAAATGGATTTCATAAATGGCTCACTTGTCGGGGTTGAGCTGGTACAACTTAAGAGTCGTCAGTGCGATGTCGCGGTCGTATCTACAGAAAGGGAATTCATTATTACGAGTGCAGCGGAAGCGGATAGACTACTATTGGCTGAATCTCTGGACAAATGACCAATTGCCAGCCCACCTGTTCTCAGAAGCCATCGCGGCCACACACTGCTGCAGCTCAGTCACGTTCTCGGGGTTATATCTACAATACAAACATTTTCATTAGAAAAAAATAGAACAATACGCAAATGTATTGTATTATCTTGGCTGCAGATCAAGGCATATATAACTGAAACCTATAAGAGAAAAGAATGAACCAGTTGACGTGCCTGTTGACACCCTGAATGTGGTCGTCGAGCGAAGACTTGAGAGCGTCGAACTGTCCCATTATGTCTGCAACGGGGAATAATAGTCTAATTGGCCACAACACAATGGAATATATATAGGTAACAAATCATTATGGATTCGAACCACATTCAAAGAAACGAAAAAGGAATATAATATGACCATTTATACTGAATCATTGCATACGACAGTGACACGAAGAGAGCAAGTATGGATAAATCCCAGAAAGAATACAACCAAGGCGATAGTTGGATAAGGCGAAAGATCAACAAAAGTGAATTATCCAGAAATACTGATGACGATTTTTTTTAAAAGTAATTAATGAAAAAAAGGATTGACTTTGCCACACGAAACGGGTTGTTCTATCACAGTAGATCATAGTCACATCATATAGAGGAATACATAAATTATGAAAACAGTAGTAAGGCTATTAGGCTGCTATTGCAATCGGCTCAGCATGCAAAAACCGAGGATCTTATATCTGATACATATAATTAGTGATAATCTATGCTATATAAGCACTATAATTTATACATTTTCGTTAAATGTTTCTATGTTCTTTGAATGACTATTTACACAATGAAAAATACACTACTTTCACCACTTGGATAGGTAGAACAACGAATAAGGAGATGGTGATCTCAATATTCCCTCATCGTTCCTCTCACAGCAGTTGCTTTCCAAACTCCTGCAGATCCGGTGGCAGGAGAGCTCTGCAAATACCCACTTAATTCATATTCCAAAAATATGCACAGTTCTCTTTTTTGTATCAAATACTCAAAAAATAAGGACAATTCAAGTTCAATGTGCTAATGTCAGTTGATTATGCATACTTGAAAAGGTTGTCGAATATCTTGAGTGCATTGGGGAGGGTGGAGGGGATGGATCGAGACAGCCACACGTGTTGGAACTGAGCGCGAATCTCCAGAAGACTGCAAAGTCACCCATCACTTTGATCTTCAAATGTAGTGCGAAAAAAAGGATTCAGACTATGATCACACGCGTTCAGTATATCTATAATACTTCCGCACATAACTAACACATAAGTAATTAGTTTGTTCTACACTAGTCCAAATAGAAAAGTATTCCCACCTATTGGCCAGATCAGTTCTGATGGCCAATGGGAGATGGCCTACTCCCACTCGACCAGGAGAGTACGGGATACCCGTGTCGCTCCTGCAACCATCATCCTATTACCATCGAACCCCCCTCTCCCTGCCCTACCTCTTTCTATCAGCGTCCTGAGGCGATCCTCCGTTCACGTTGTTGTTGGTGAGGAAGGAGCCGCCGTGAACACACAACGACTGCCCGATCCTGCAATGAGGAAGAAGTAGAACCATTAAATCATGAAACTTTCTTTATGTCATTTGAGCAATGCCTCAAAACATTTTTTTTTTCATTTTTTATATGCAAGAACTATAACGCGGTTGCAATGTTACAGTAAATATTCAAAGCTGAATATTTTCCAATCAAATACACCATCTGGAACGCTATTTACAATAATCATCCATTTCGCTTGTACCACCCTCCCTTTATTCTCTCTTCTCACCTGGTTGCGAGAACGAGCAGTTCAGTGACCAGTTTGATCTCTGCCAGTACAAGGGCCAATTCGAAGTTGTAGGGAAGAGAACGACGGGCGTCGTCCAATGCCTTCAGCGAGCGACGCAACTCGATACGAGCCTTCTGAAGAGGACGACAGATTGTGAGTTATACGACCAGATCATTTTTAATAGAATTGAGATGATGACTAAATATCATAACTAACCTATACTACTCCCGAGAACAATGGATACCTTGAATATGACGGGTGTGAGTCGGTCGAGGGCCATATTCTCCGGATTGAGTATGATCTCGACGAAGACAGAGATGGGAGGGAGGGAAGACTGCGAGGAGACCAGCGTGGGCAGGGCACCCGCTGACCGCTTTGAGACCACTGAAAGACAACTCATAAGGAGTCACACCAATTGCAATGATTGCAGCCATTCATCATTCGTCCATGAATTTAATATATCAGCGTAAACAAAAGCATTAAATGAGAAAGCAAAAAGGAGCAGACTACAGTGTGCACACTTACTAGCAGGGGGTGAGATAGCGACGCCCGAGGGAGAGACAGAGAGAGCAGCAGCCGTCGCCGCCAACTCAATCAGAATATCATGAGAAACTGTAGAGCAATATCCATATACTTCGTGTATCAATTTCATATCAACACTCTATAACATTTTCCATTGCCATAAAATGATAATTTCCAGTAGATGAGTACTCTCCTCATTCTCGCCCAGTGCCCCTCCCCTTCCTCACATCGAAGTCTCCCGTCTCCTGTCCCGGTCTCCAACTGCCACACGAGAATCTCGTCAGTTGATGCTCCACTCGACCGAGAGTCGACGCCTGCTCGAACAGAGCCACCATTCCACTGAACAAGAATACATTTACATACTTAACCCACAATCTTATTCGTGCCATCCAGAACTATGGAGAGAGAGTGTGAGTTCTATTCGTCTATTCACAATGTCTTCATACATCTCCCTCTGATCACTCTTCTTCCGTACCCGTCAAGTAGCACGTGGTGGGCAGTGATACGAGGGAGGAGGAAGGCGAATCTCCGCATGTCCACGGAGCAGTTCCATCCCACTCCCACTGCAGCCAGGAGGGGGATGTACGAGAGAGAGGGAGGGACTATCTCGCATCCCGTTGACAACTCACACACCATCGTGCCTCAATACACATTATTAGTACTTTATGCGCAATGAGCTTACGACTAGATTTTTTTTTTTCTGTTTAACGGAATTTTCAAATACACAGTGACAGATACCGCAACAACACATCAATTGACGCATTGAGAGAAGTCCTCACCGACAACAGTGCTCCTCTCTCCCAATTTGGCTGCCAGAAGTGCCTTCTTCGCCGTCGAATCGGGTGCAGCACACAAGTAGCCATCGTCCCCTGACACGAACTACTTTGCTTCTTCATTTCTAATGGAAAAAGCATGGATGGCATCATCATCGAAGTTCTCCGCCCTCTCTTCCAACTCACCAGTGGCGAACCGTAGAACGAGGGAGACACGAGGGTTGAGCAGTCGTTCTGCCTCGAATGGGAAGCGACCCTCCACACAAAGAGTCACGTAGGGAGGAACACGTGACAACTGAAATGGATTCGGATAGTCAACATTTTGACGCCATGATGGTATTAAGAGAAGCGCTCGGTAAGACTCGACCACCCCGCGGACACGTTCCTCTAGCAACAAGATCCGGAGGTCCATACTCGGGTGCTAAGAGTACCTTAAGCCCACATTGCTCAAAACTACGGTTATTATCTGATAGGGCCATTGTACAGAAAGAAAATCGATTAAAAGTTGAAAATGGTCGAAAAAACATATTTTCAGAACGCTGTAAGATGAATTCAATTTTCAAGTAGCATTAGTCATGTGATGCCTTGAAAGCCTGAAAAACATATCAAGGTGCTTTTCAAGTCAATTTTGAATACTTAGTTTTCACTCAAAAATTCGCATTTTTCATTGCCATTGATGCCTTCCTTGGTTCCTCCAATAGTTTTTGTGCACACGTTGTAGCCCGATGGTACCTGACTTCATTCTACCCCAAGACATACTCAATGGCTTTTTCGAAGTTCGAGATTTTTGAACTTGTAGATTTAACAGTGCTGATGCCGAACATGAAAACAATTGCCTTTGGTTGAACTAGAATTGAAATCGATTAGATAAGTAATGGTTACAACTTATTTACTTTCGATACTTCATATAACACACAAATATCCCCAGTTTTGCTCAATTTTGAAAATTCGATTTTTGATAGTCTGAATTTCCAAAAATTGTGCATCTTTATCTCAATAATTTTGCTCCGGCTCCAATAAGTTTGACGTGGAAATTGTAGTACTTACCAACACGTATAATTCCTTTGCTAAATAAGAATCACCAGCATTTTCGAAGTTCCTGATTTTCACGATTGAAATAGCGAAATCGCGAGATTCGAAATGTATCGAAATTGAATTTCGGCGATAATGACGATTGTTATTGGTTGTTTTCAACGGCAATCGGAGTTAATATTCTTGCACTGTTAAATTACAGCCACATACCATACGATTTTGTTAAAAAACCGATTATCGAAGAATTTAATTTCATTATTTGCCTCCCTCAAATCTAGCCTTTCTAAATCAAACGCCAATTGATCTTAGCAACAATCGACAATACGCTCTCACATTTCTAATTGGCCACAATATTATCACCAATGAAACTTTCGAAGTTTCAGATATCTGCGATTCATTAGGCAAAATCAGAAATCTGGAAATATAAATAAATTTGATTTTCACAAATTTGGCAAAGATACTAGCAAGGCTTTCTTGAGAATGTACTGTACGTCATGATTGGAATTTTATTACACCAGAATAATCACAGTTTTCAAGGTTTTAAAAAATTCTTTTTTTTTTAATTGACATATTTCGATTCTCGGAAACTGTCAAACTATTCATTATTTTCACTTTATTCAGATAGATATGTACGCATACAACTTATTTAAACCGGTGACTTATGAATATAAGCCATTTTCCCGACGAAATTCAATTTCGATACATTTCGAATCTCGCGATTTCGTAATTTCAATTGTGAAAATCAGGAACTTCGAAAATGCTGGTGATTCTTATTTAGCAAAGAAATTACACGTGTTGGTACGTACTACAATTTACATGTCAAACTTATTGGAGCCGGAGCAAAATTATTGAGATAAAGATGCACCATTTTTGGAAATTCAGACGATCAAAAATCGAATTTTCAGAATTGAGCAAAACTGGGGATATTTGTGTGTTATATGAAGTATCGAAAGTAAATAAGTTGTAACCATTACTTATCTAATCGATTTCAATTCCAGTTCAACCAAAGGCAATTGTTTTCATGTTCGGCATCAGCACTGTTAAATCTACAAGTTCAAAAATCTCGAACTTCGACAAAGCCATTGAGTATGTCTTGGGGTAGAATGAAGTCAGGTACCATCGGGCTACAACGTGTGCACAAAAACTATTGGAGGAACCAAGGAAGGCATCAATGGCAATGAAAAATGCGAATTTTTGAGTGAAAACTAAGTATTCAAAATTGACTGGAAAAGCACCTTGATATGTTTTTTAGGCTTTCAAGGCATCACATGACTAATGCTACTTGAAAATTGAATCCATCTTACAGCGTTCTGAAAATATGTTTTTTCGACCATTTTCAACTTTTAATCGATTTTCTTTATATACAATGGCCCTATCAGGTAATACCAGTTGTTTTGAGCAATGTGGGCTTAAGGTACTCCTAGCACCCGAGTATGGACCTCCGGATCTTGTTGCTAGAGGAACATGTCCGCGGGGTGCTCAATATGATCGAGTCTTACGGAGCGGGTCTCTTAAACAATTAAAGTATCAGAACATCAATAATTTGAGAATCTACTGCATTTCCATCAAATTGGTGTAAATAGTCAAACAATCTGACAGCGGGTGCGTTCTTCTCGTCGACTTCGACGGAGAGGAAGATCCGTTTGACACGACGCTGCACTGCCGCCAGCACTTGTCTGCACATTATCTATCTCTCTCCAGTTTATGTAAATTTGCAACATGAAACAGTAGTTACAAAATCGCAGAGTTAATCAATTATACGTCGGTTGAATAATGTACTCACCGATTAGCGATGAGGATGCTGGCAATATTGGGGCCGAAGTGGGCGGCCTTCGAGAGGGGGAAATCATCCAAGAAGTGATCGATTATCGTGCGACACCCAAGGGGTTCGATGTAGTTAGACTGCAGATCCAGAGAGGGAACTAACTGCAATCAATCCATTGAATGTTACTTCATGCTGCGGGAGTTAAAATAGCTCACCGTGACGAACAGTTCGTCGCACACTTGTGACATGTGGAAGAGATCTCTGTTCGTGTACGGTAGCTGGTATCGATCCGTCGTACGCACCTGCAAATACAGGCAATCAACTGACATATTTTTAGATGACTCTACCCACCTCGAAGTTGACAAACAGGTAGTTGGCCTTGCAGTAACTCAGACGCGTCGCTAGTTGCAGCAACTGAACTATTCATTTATTACTACGGAGAAATCATCAAGTTAATGGGACTTCTCTAGTTTAGGGGGTAAGCCCATTCCTCCTACTGAGACCCCTGTGTCAATACTCAGGTAATGGAGAACAGAAAGGGCTAGAGCTACGCAGCCTTTTGTGTATACCGCCGGCCTAAGCCGGCTTTTAGCCTAAGCGGTAAGCAACGATCGGGTCACCCCGCTTCGCGGGGAGACCCTATCGTTGCTTACAGGGCTCCCCGCTTCGCGGGTCGCCGTTATAGGGAAGGAGGTATGCGTACTGTATAGACAATGTTCTCGCCATGTAAGCAAGTTGTTTACTAGAGCGCGTGAGTAGTTGTTTACAGGCGGGTAGGAAGGGAGAGACAGGGTGTCAGAGACGCAGAGGGAAAGTGGGCGGAGTTACCCCCTAAACTAGAGAAGTGCCAAGTTAATTTCTGGAATAGGCATATTATCAATGCACGACAGTCACAAGTGAGTATACTTAGTGAATGGATTATAATTCTAACCGTCTCCGTGTTGAGTATACGACAGCCAGAGAAGTCCTGGTAGATGGCTCGGAAGGTTCGATCCGGCTCGTCCCTCACCGTCAGAGATGGAATGTCCCCATTCGTGAGGATGCCCGGCAAGTAGAACTGAGAAGAACTGCATCAGCAATATACGAGACAACAACCTCTTTCCACTGTCCTACTCGGTGTGACACTAGATTATAAACTCGAAGAGTGACCAGACACAACACACCATGCCCTCTTATATGTATCCCATTGTCTTCCCACCTGATCGGGGTCGCTGGCTAGTGGTGCTGGAACAGAATGGAGGGAGGTCCCGTTGCTTGGTGCAGCATGGCCATTCTGCTGCTGGCTTGCCGCCTTAAAAAAGAGAAGTGATGTGAGAGGGAGAGAGAGAGGGTTATACACCCGACTGTAGAGTGCAATTAAAAAAAACCCCTCCTCACATTCTTGACAGCATATCGATGGAGTCGCACGATCTGCACGAGAGTCGCCATCGCGTATCGGACTCCCGCGTAGTCACAGGCCTATAATTCATTGCTTTAAACATCTCATTCCATAAGTAGTAACTAATTGAGGAAGATCGTTCTCTCTCACGGTAATCTCGATGCCAGCAGCTTCGATGGCGAGACAGTATGCGCCACTCTTCCTCCGATCGTCCCACACTCCCACAGTCACTCTTCCATCCAGTGAGGCGTCCTCCTTGTCGTGATCCGCCGTCTGCAGACATCCATTACATTTATTTTATTATCGTTCATTTCATTGCATTGCAAAGGAACAATTATCCTCCCCTACCTTGTGTCCCCTGTAGTCCATCTCGAGTCCTGCCGAATTGAGAAGTGGGGCTGAAATCTGAATAGCCTGCATTAGCCGACGGGGGCATCCATCTGATGAGTCGTCGAAGTAGATCTTCAGCCTAAACAAGATATTTACAAATTATAAGGCCCTTTGAAATATTGCTGGCCCTACTCGACGCAGTCTTCGATCATGGATTCATGTGCATCTACAGTACCTGTTATCCTTGGGTAGTTGGAATGCCCTCGCAGCATTGTTCACTCTGATCAACTTCGGCTGCGGCCACAGCATGTCCGTCCAGCACTCTGGCTTGCCAGACTTGAACTCCGCTGACCTGTTAAAAACAAATACATACGTTCAAGTTCAGATTTTCTAAGTTGCATTCAATTTTTCAACCCTTCTCGATTATTGATTAAATTTAGCAAAAGAAATGTAGAGGGTGAGGGGGGTCCGATAAGGGTCATCGACAAGGCAACTACTTTCTCCTCTGCCAAAACAGAAAGACCACAAAACACAGACTGATAGAGTGATGCAATTTGATCAAATAGCTCCTCACCGGTCATTGAAGAGTGCGGCAGTGCTCGTCTCACACGATATCATCGATGATCGATCGAAGTCCATCGATTCCACTGAGGGAGAACGACGGATTCCACGGGTTACGCTACAAGAGTCTATTATTGTTACTCACTCTCAAGCTCATTAACAAAATGATGATATCAATTTAATTAACTCACGTATCCTGGCTAAGTAGTGGAAGGAGGGCTCCTCCCTTCTTCGTCGCTATCTCGAATGCATCCTCACCCTTCAAGAGCATCGTTCACAATATTGTCTGAATTATCGTTCAACCAATCCTTTCTTGTATATTCGTTCAGAGTTGCCCGTACCTTGACAGTCTTCGTCTTGGGATCTCCCCCTGATGCGAGTAGTTGCCTCACGATCGCCTCCTCTCCCCTCTTCACTGCAGTCAGCAAGGGCGTCTCTCCCTTCGTGTTCGGCAGATTCACAGAAGCGCCCGAGTCGCACAACGTTCTGATAACATACATCTATTTAAACTCTAGCGAATCCACAATCGCATTCGAAAAGCCCTAATTGGGCTACCTTACCGAAATAAAGTTCCAAAAGTCAATAATTTGAAAATACATCTAACCAAAAGGTAGAATCGATGGTATTCCTTTCTCACCTGACAATCTCAACAGTGGAGAAATCAGCAGCCCAGTTGAGGAGGGTGTTCTTCGAGGAGGCAGAGTCGACCGCATCCACGGGGATTCCAGAGGAGATCAACTGGCAGAGGCGACCGTTGCTGAGAGAGATAGAGGATAACACAAGGAACATATGAACATACACAAGTACGAATAGGGATGTGGCATCACAAAATCTCCGGCTACTCACTTGGAGAGTGTGATCGCCTTGAGAACCTCCTGTACGAAGGCATTGCGCACTGCGTCCGACTTGCAGCACTGCAAAATTAATATGAATACATAAATTAAGGGGTTATGGGCACATCTTCCCATACCAATTTTTTTAAAAATAAGATTGCCAAACTAGTTGGACAGATGTATCATTCGAAGCTATATTTGTAGTAGCTATCATTTTTTCTATTGGTAAGAATCAGCGTTTTTCCGAGTAATTGGTTCAATGCTTATCCAGTCTCACCTGGTAAGCAGTCTTCCCTCCATCGGATTGTACGCACGGATTGACGCCGTTCGCGAGAAGAGCATTAACCGCGTCAGTGGAGTCTGAAAAAAAAGCATAATAAAAAAATTCAACATTTAAACAACTAAATAGTCGCTGAACGTCGCAAAGAAGAAGAAGAAAATAGCATGGAGAGAATGAATACTCATAGCGCTAAGGCTAATTACAGCAGGTGAAATTCAAGTTTAAAATACCTAGAGCGACGGCCCTGTGCAGTAGTGATCCATCCTTGCAGCACACAATGTCTACTTGCTCGTGGAAATCGGGCTTATCCTCTGGAACAGCATCAGTAGGGTGTGAATAACTAGCATAGCAATGCGATTACCAGTTTCGTCTGCTAGAAATACTACATTTCACCATTCGCGTTTGGAAAGACATATTGAAATGTCAGGTAATGAGAGAAAGGCCCACTGAATAAGCACAACACCATACATTTCGATGGTATATCGAGGAGGATGCTTACTTAGCTGCGAAAGAATGCTGCACAACACATCTACTCGCCCTTCCTCGATGCACTTAAGCATGAGGTCGGCAGCCCTCTCCTCACCAGCAGCCATGGTGGCTCTTCTGCTGCCCTGCAATGTAACATTTAAGAAAAGTACAAAATTCGACAGTAACTAAGTTAAAATGGTGCGACGAATTACGAGGCCAACAGCGCTGTCCAACGCTATATGAAGAGAGCAAGCGAATGGTATATAACAGCGCAAGTGATTTTCGAAGGATTTGGAAATCTACTAAATGCCAAAATCGCGAAAAACAAGTTGAAAATGCGAAACAACGTGGAAATGCTATCAAATCTACCGTAATCCAGCACACGAGAAATTGGGAAAATACAGACCTAGTGTTATGCATGTTATGCAGATTCATTATTGACTTTTTAAATTAAAATTTTTTAATTTAATTGCAAAATTGCAGTAATGGACCTCTTTACGTTTACTGAAGCTGAATATGCTGCTTTATACGTAACTGAAGAAGACTTTAGGAAGAGGTAAGTTTAATATTGCTAACTGCTGATGAAATATTGTGATCATAGGAAGGAGAAGGAGTTCCTGAATAAGAATCGAAGGGAGGAAAGGTTGATGTGAGTAGATACAAAGCAAGGGGAATAATGAATTAATATTTTAATAATTTTTTTTACTTCCTATGATCACAATGACAAAGTAAAAAAAAAATGTATTACATTTTTTTAACTTAAAATGAGAGAGAGAAAAAATCTATGTACTGAGATAGATCAACGAGAAAGCAAAAGATCTGTAAATTAGAGTCTTGCAACAAGCGAAAAGAGGAATTTTAGAAATTCTTTTCAGTGTTGTTCTCGAGATCTTTTCCCATTATATAATATGTTGGGCAGTTAATTAATATCAAAACGTATATTAGTGCATGCACTAGTACATTTATCTCACATTCAGACAAACTAAATAATGAATATGGCCGGATCGTAACATAATTTCTCTTAATAAATTACTATTGCGCCTCATTATGATTAAAATCTATTGAACTTTGATGGAACGATTGATGATGGTACTCTACTTGATGCGGTTACGGTATGAACTGATGTATCCAAGGGAAGAGACAATTGTGAGAACTTGCAATGCAATAGTGAGAGAATTACTCTGAAATCGATCGATTGCTTCGCAGGATTACGGTAGTCTAACTTGTTGTACGCGGGGATGTTATAGAAAACTACGACGGGACTGATAACTGCTGCGAATTCAGCAATCTGCAATCGATCCTCGGATACAGTAATGAATGGATACTGTATATTACCATCTGCAACGATGCTTCGAGGAAGGGATTGCGGATCTGGAGGAGTTGAGTGAAGATGAAGAGGGAACCACTGAAGACGGGAAGGAGAGGAGTCAGCGCTTGCATCGTCAACACCTACAATCACAGTCATCCTAGAATCGATGCAATCTAAGGACATCAAATACATGATTTCGTTCGTGATCTTCCTTTCAGGATGACAGGTCTCAATTTGATCTCACCTTCACGAACTGGTGATGGAGTGTCTTAGTTTTGGCACTCATGTTCTGTGATTTATCTTTGAGTGTTTTAATTGTCTTGTTTCTGAAATTCAATGTTCATGCTTCCATTGTCCCCATTTAGCCTACCGTAACTTCCAAATTACACAGTATATCGGATGCGCGAGGAACACAGTATGAAAGACAGTGTATGCAATTCCGAATGAGAAAATCGAGTCTGACGCTATAATTCGAAATATTACACGTTGTAGTTCTCACTTCCCCTACCAGTTATCACTCTATCATTAGCATACTCCGGTAGGAATCTCTCGACTAATTGTCTCGCTTCAGTATCAGGCCTTTGCGAAATCGTGAATAGGATCTGAGTACTGAATTGTGCTCGGAAGAAGTAAGTTCCCTTACGCAGAGAGCGAGAACGTGGGGAAGAACAAGGACTGAGAGTTGAAGAAGAACCTGGAAGGGAAAGATGAGAATGATCAGTGAGAGATCAAAGATCACCCTCGAATTGGAGATCCGTCCTTCCTTCAGAATGAAGTATCTAGCGAGAAAGGATTGGACGTTTGTGTGGAACTGAAATTACTCATTTTTATATCAGCTTACAAGATGAAGAATCATTTTGGACTGACCACAGCACTGGCAGTTGTTAGATATCCTCCATATCCCATGTAGCAGATCTGAGTGGAGAGAAACTGGCAGGGTCCATACGAAATGAAGACTAGATGCCAATCAATCAATAAGATCCTGAGGATGAATCTGGTGAGATTGAGACATTCGAAGGGAGAAACCTCGACATGCTACTGAAGGAGGACAATGTGTTCAGAATCTCCATCACAGTGTGAAATATCATGAGAATTGTGAATGGACGAGATGAGCGAGGAGTGAAAAACAGCATCTGAAGCTAGCTAAATTATTGAACTGATACAACAAAACAAACCGAAAATAGCAATAGGAAGTTGATGGAGAAAGAGACAGTTGCAATGGCAGAATGGCAGATGA
Source organism: Pristionchus mayeri (assembly GCA_036245805.1). Lineage (NCBI taxonomy): Eukaryota > Metazoa > Nematoda > Chromadorea > Rhabditida > Neodiplogasteridae > Pristionchus > Pristionchus mayeri. The sequence goes on along the minus strand of BTRK01000006.1, from coordinate 33,316,722 downwards.
TTATGAGTAGAGAGTAGTCCATCTGAAGGGAGTGAGGAGAAGGGAGAACTCATGAAATCACTCACACGAATTATTGGGCACAAATGAACAAAAACAAAGAAAGAGCTCAATTTTCCAAACTTCTCGTTCAAAATGTTCGAAAGAAGCGATTTCAAGATGTCTATGGGAATTCGGCAGAAAATGTTCATTCCACTATCGCAAAATACTCCAGACCGAATATAATCCGAAAATGAGAGGCACTGGGAATGAGTACTTCAGGTAAACAAGATTCAACGATCGTGGGAGCCAAGTCCGTTTTTCGTATCAAGGTCTCGAGAGAAGCAGGACTGGCCGGCACGACTCAAGTGCTTATCGAGACTAGACATTCGCAACTTAGCCCCTTCTCACTAATGAGGGGCGAGCTAGAAAAAATGTGAGCTAGAAAATATGCATATGCCCACAACTGGAGGAAATGGAAACAAATAAGAGACATGAGAAATAATACCAGATAAATGAATATAATTGATTGAAAGTTGAAGAGGACGCAACATTTGTATGAGAGAGTAGATAAATGCGAATGCTTTTTTTATTTTGAAAACCATAGTGTTTTGTGTGTCTGAAGTCTAGAGATGGAAATAATAGTGCATATATATACTACCCAGATTCAGAGATGGGAGTAATACTTCAGTGAACTGAAGAGGGCAGACAATAACTGGAATCCCCTTTCTCACGATTCAACGGGCACTGTCCTTCACGAGCTATATTTGAATGAAAGTCTCTCGGAGAATAAAGAGATTCCTAACGCAGATTCCTATTTTGAGCAAGAGAGAGAGAGAGAGTAGATGCGGATGAGTATCAATGACTGAGAGCAAGCATCTTTTATACACAATAGTGGAATTCCCTGAAGCATTGAATGCGATACATGAGTTGTTATCGATCTGCGCAAAAGAAATCGGAATAACGTTGATCTCTGTCGAGATCAATCAGAATCCGCCCAGAGTGATTTACATTTCCGGTTGATAATCGCACGAAAGGCTTTCCTCATTTCGTAGAAGTATTCCCACGATTGGTCGTGTACCTTCTGACGACGAGAAGCAACGATCGACTGCCTCCGAAAGAGGAACTACTTTTTCCTAGCTGAATCTCACGAATTGCATGCACTCTTGAATATCTAAAAGATCGCATCAAGATACATCTTTGAATTGCGATGGCTGCAGAGTGTCGATATAAGAAGAGCAATCACGAGGAATTTGTTGATTATGAGTCGAGAATCCGAAGGCGTTTCTATTGTATTCATGCACTTTCTGCATGAACTTCTACTTCCCCAATGAGTTCGAAGGGATTAGAAAAGGGACGAGATCTGTAGAATCTTGTGAACACACGCTGTTATTTTGAAACGTTGAAGCGATGAAAATATCCTCGAGCAATGCACCCAAGAAGACCAAAAACACACCCCATCATCAATTTGATAAGGATTGAAAGATGTTGCCCGAACAACGTTTTGGCGAGCGTTTTTACCTTTTTCGAAACGGCCAGTTTAAATTTCAACAATTATTAGATTAAGTACCTAGAAAGATATAACTTTGCTAATCCAAAGATGGGGAGGAGTTAAGATTTATACGACTCCTTTGAAGAAATATGAGACAAAAAAATCTCGATTTTCTCAATGGCATGAAGCGCCTGAGCTCTCTCTTTACCACGTGTATCACGAGTCAGTGGATGAAAAATAGACTCCCCGGGAACAATTTCAAAAAGTTTGTCCAGTCTACTCCATATAATTATGAGAGAACATCATAGGCACGATAAACTGAAATTTCATGGCCTTTGGTCTCAGAGCCGTCATTTAGGAAAATTGCGGTTTTGAGTCCGGCAATTATGTATTTCAGCTCTAAGACGAGCTACAGAGGTGGGATTGGTCTCATTTTGTGCGGAAAATTATTTCCAGAAACTTTTATGTTTTGTACTAAGCGATTAGATTACTGTTTGAAAAGTTGTGTTCGAAAAACCAATTTTTGGACTATAATAAAATCTATAATTATTTTCGGAGATACCGTTTCAAGCAATTTTATTGCAGAATATGAAAGCTAGAGTACATATCTATAAAATAAAAATAAAAATTGAGAAATTTAAGAATGTGTATTTTTGAAATTTTGTCCCGAATGTCGGAGGGTGTGATAGCATCGACATAAATTGTAAGAGTACTGAACAGCGAAATATGAAATCGGTATATCTAATACACAATACATTGTATAAGAGATAGATACGCAATATGACACTGCGAAACTGAAAGTTATAATAATAATAATTTATCTACGCCCGAGGCGCGACGATACCGTGAAAAACATAATTAATTAATGATTGCAGGTGGGGGGGGGACTCTCCTGAGCCATTAAAGATGAGAGAGGTCAGCGATTATGGGATGGCTTTCCAGCCGGCGCTTAAATATTCGGATGTTGGGGGCAGTGCGAATAACATCAGGAAATTGAGAATACCATCGGGAAGTTCGAACAGGGAAAGAGTGGAATCTGGCGGTGCTAGTTGTCGTTTCAATGTTAATACCAAAAGAAGAGGTACGGTCTCGCTGGGGTTTGTAGACGTAGAATGATGAACGAGGGACGATATTAGAACCAGTCATAATCATATGAGTCATACAAAGATCTCCTATGACTCTCCTCTCAGTAAGCGGGCGCAGGCCAAGAGTTTTCATGCGATCCGAATAAGAAGGTAGGGAAAGAGGATAGGAAGGAGAGGGGAAACAACGATAGAATACTTGCCGAGTGAAAATATGTTGAACTTTTTCAAGAGTCTCAATGTCAGATATGTAATGTGGATTCCAAAAGGGGGATGCAAAGTCAAGGAGGGGAAGGACGTATGCTTTGTAACTACGAAGAAGGATGGTGGGGCAGTTGAATGGGAGGGCTTTAAGGAGCAGGAATAACTTAGAAGTGGCTTTCTGAGCACGGGTTTTAATAGAACAAGAATTCTTGAGGTCAGAGCGGACTTGGACACCTAGATCACGGACGTTATTCTCGAGGGGTAACTGAATGGAATTAATATTGTAGCGAGGAGAGGATTGTTTGGAGCCAATACGAAGATGAGAACATTTAGAAGCAGATAGGGACAATTGGTTGAGTTGGGTCCATTCAAAGAGACAATCAAGGGCAGATTGAAATTCGGAAGTGATAGAAGATTTGGTAGACTTATTGTAGGAGATATACAACTTGACATCATCAGCATAACATTGGACGGATACGTTGTGAAATTTGGATAGGAGACGAGAAAGGTCAGCTAGATAGATGGAGAAGAGAATAGGTCCTAGGACGCTGCCTTGTGGTACTCCGGAGAGAATGGAGAAGGGGTCACTAGTGACGGAGGAAAAACGAACGGAGAAAGTGCAGTTGGATAGGAAGGAGTCAATCCATGATAGCAGATTACCATGGATACCGTAATGAGATAATCGAGCCATTAATTTAGGGTAGGGAACAACATCAAAAGCACGAGTGAAATCAATGTAAACTACATCAGTTATAAGCTTTTTAGAGTGAGAATTTGTCCAATCATTATGACAAGTCAATAAATTAGTAACAACACTAGCACCAGAGCGGAAGCCATGTTGGTTAGAAGGGAGGATATTGAAGCGAGAAAGGTGACTATTGAGGTGGTCCTTAATGAGACGTTCCATGGTCTTAGCAGCAGGAGAAATGATAGAGATGGGTCTATATGAGGAGGGTAGTTTGCTATCTTTGCCGGGCTTAGGAATGGGGGTAATAAGAGAATGTTTCCAGGCCAATCGGACAGTCCCAGAAATGAGACTGAGATTGTATATATCAGCTAAGGGGGTAGATAGAGCATGTGCACACTTAGAGAATATAATCTGGGGAATACCATCATAACCTGTAGAGCAAGAGGGAGACAGTTTGCGTAATGCTTTGTAAACTGCATGAGGGAAAAGGGTGAATAGAGAGAGTGAGGGAGAAATGGGTAAGGAGGAGAGAGGGGGAGAAGGCCATCATCTAAGGTGAAATGAGAAGCGAATTCGGAAGCAAGTAAATTAGACTTGGAGAAACTGTCATAAACTGGTTCATCATTAGGAGATACTAATTCTGGAATGGAAGCTTAGGTTTAGTGAGGGAAGAAATGTGGCGATACAAAACTTTGGAACGAGCTAATTTTTTACGGGTGGAGTAACGCGTCCATTTGTCTATCTCGGAAAGTAATTTCTTACTACATTGGTCAAAAAGGATTCTCACAGTTGGGATATGAATCTTTGCGAATAATTGATCACGATGTTTAATTAGGCGGATAATGTGGCTTGGATAAGAGAGAGAGGGAGGTCGAGGTGTACGGTAGGGGACAAAGAGGCCAATAGCAGAGTGAATTGTGGAAGAGAAATTATGATATACGGAGTCGATATCAGGACAGCCATGGAATAAGGATAGCCAATCAATCGATAGAAGGTGGTTTGACAGAGCTGCATAATCGACACGAGAGAAATCACGAATAAAAAGAGGTTGAGATGGGGATTGAGGTGACGAGAGGGAGAAGAAGAGACCAGAATGATCGCAAGAAAGAAAAGGAGGAATCACAGAAATGGCCGAGACTATGGTGGAATCGTTACCTAAGACCCAGTCGATACATCTAACGCCGCGCGTAGGAAATAGATGAAGATGAGAGAGATTAGCAGAAATAATGAAATCACGGAAAAGACGATCAATTGGAGAAGGAATGGCACATAGGGAATCGGAATTGAAGTCACCAGAGATTATGATGGGGTGGGGGGACGATGCATGGATGTCGGACAGGCAAGTAACGAGGGAATCCGTCTTAGCAAGGGAATAACTTGGGGGACGATAGACTAGACACAGCCTAATGTAGGCACTTGAGTGAAATAAATCGATACATGTAATTTCGTGTTCGGTGGAGGGAAGCGATACTGTGGAGAAAGAGAGGTAATCACGTAGAATAATACAGGTTCCGCCACCGCGGGAGGATCGATCACGGCGAGTAATGGTATACGGTAGAGATCCGATAATAAGGGAGGATGGTATCTTGCTGGATAACCAGGTCTCGGTTAGGAAAACGATATCGGGTTGAGTAATCATGAGGAATGAACGAAAGGCATCGAGCTTATTGACGAGGGATCGGATATTGTAATAGTGACAGGATAGGGTAATCGTCGCTGGCTCGGGCAGAGCTAGTTTGGGTCTTTGTGGGTAACTGAGATGGGAGTGGACATAGAATCGAGGAGGGATGGAATGTGAGAGAGAGACTGGCCGGAGTCAGGAGCAACGGGGGTGCGAGAGTGAGCGGATCTCGACTTAGGATGGGAGGAGCGGAGCTGCTTCTGCTGCTTCTTCACTTCATCCAATTGGCTTATCTCGATGACTGATCCCGCGTAGATGATGGCGTCCTTGCCAGCCTTCTTCATCTCGCGTCTCTTCTTCCGCAGTTGGTAGGCTTGTTCCCTCTCGGCTTTGGTCAGGGAGGGGCGGATGAATACACCGGGGTACTTATCAGTGAGGATGCGGGATTGGGAAAGGGTCGTTGTCTGGGCAATTCTAGTGTGGAAAACTACTTTGAGAAGGCGAGGGTGCTTATCCGGCTTCGCTCCCATTCTGAACACGGTGGCCGGCAGGTGCTCAAGCTAAATGAAATCAAGCATGCCAGTGACTTTGGCCAAGTCATCCGCCACTCTCTCACTGGCCTTCGACGCACTGGACTCAGGGAGTCCCTGCACAACGATCGACCACTCTCGCTTATCTCTCTCGATGGCATCATCGAAAGCCATGATGTCTTGCAACTGGAGGACACAAGTGCCCAGCAGGCAGTAGAGAGGAGTAGCCCTCTGCGATGAATCGAGAGATTCCATGAAATTGCCAATCTCACGGATAAGAGCGGTCGGGTCGAGGGCAGCAACCGACTTCGTGTCGTCCCGGGAGGAAGACGGGGGGGACAAGTCAAGATGGGGGCGCTTATTGGGGTTGGACATGGCGGTGAACGGATAGGATACAAATGTCAATCGAAATAAAGAAAAAAGCAAAGAGATGTAAGTGAGAATAAGTATCGACTGGGTTGGAGAGAGCTAGGGAAGCGACCTGTCTACGTGACTAGAGAGAGGAGAGTGACTAGAGAGAGGAGAGTGTTCCACTGATTCTGAAAAATTAATTTTTTCCAACTCGATTTTTGCCAACTTTGGATGATATAAACTAAACACGTTTGAATCTAAGCCGGGTAACTCGAAGTAAAAGTTCAACTAGACACCCATATGCATGAGAAAATTTATAAACAAAGGTTCTCGGATTGCGAAAGCTGATGTTGTATTCACTCGAAAACGCATGATCGATGGTGTCAAATTTGATTTAAATTCGGTTTTGATGATATTATTGCAAATATTACTTAGTATTGAGGTTCGAAAATCTTAATTTACATATTTCTGCCAAAATATGCCTTAATATTTGTAATTTTAATGGTTACTTAAAATTTTGAAATTTTAAAATATCATTTTTTTAGATTTTTAAAATAATGTGTTATATTTCGTTTTAACAATAGTTTATGATCATTCTAAACGAGTCGCAATTTTCGAACCTCAATACTAAGTAATATTTGCAATAATATCATCAAAACCGAATTTAAATCAATTTCGACACCATCGATCATGCGTTTTCGAGTGAATACAACATCAGCTTTCGCAATCCGAGAACCTTTGTTTATAAATTTTCTCATGCATATGGGTGTCTAGTTTAACTTTTACTTCGAGTTACCCGGCTTAGATTCAAACGTGTTTAGTTTATATCATCCAATTTGGCAAAAATCGAGTTGGAAAAAATAGTTTTTTTCAGAATCAGTGAAACTTTCAGTTTCGCAGTGTCATATTGCGTATCTATCTCTTATACAATGTATTATGTATTAGATATACCGATTTCATATTTTGCTGTTCAATACTCTTCCAATTTATGTCGATGCTATCACACCCTCCGACATTCGGGACAAAATTTCAAAAATACACATTCTTAAATTTCTCAATTTTTATTTTTATTTTATAGATATGTACTCTAGCTTTCATATTCTGCAATAAAATTGCTTGAAACGGTATCTCCGAAAATAATTATAGATTTTATTATAGTCCAAAAATTGGTTTTTCGAACACAACTTTTCAAACAGTAATCTAATCGCTTAGTACAAAACATAAAAGTTTCTGGAAATAATTTTCCGCACAAAATGAGACCAATCCCACCTCTGTAGCTCATCATAGAGCTGAAATACATAATTGCCGGAATCAAAACCGGAATTTTCCTAAATGACGGCTCTGAGACCAAAGGCCATGAAATTTCAGTTTATCGTGCCTATGATGTTCTCCCATAATTATATGGGGTAGACTGGACAAACTTTTGGAAATTGTTCCCGCACACCTCCACTGACTCGTGATGCACGTGTTACATGTTCTCTCAGCCCAAGTGCGAATACATCTAGCTATCTATCTCAAATAGATAAGTAGTCAATTCTCTCCTTGATCGGATGAGCAGCAACAGCAGTCAATCGTGTGAATTGGCAGTGGATGTTAACAACTGATGATGCAACGATTCTTCTGCCTACCCCCACGCACAATGCCAATAGCTCACTACATCCAAAAATTGACGTTCGAGGGGAAAGTGATTATCAAGTGAATGGGGGGGGGGGGTTAAGGTTGTGGTGTAAAACGCTCTGGTGAACCACTTGCATGTGCACTAAGCAGCCGATGATGCAGAAGGTATTTTGATTGCAATGATTGGATCGATTGCCTGCTTCAAGTTTCTTTATCGCGAATGTTTCAGATATAGTGAATGAGTAGATGGGGACTCTCCTAGATTGGGTCTTTCATCCTTTTCGCGTACGGCTGCACTGGGTGTCGTCGATAGGGAACGTCTTCTGAATGCATACATTGGTTACTATATCCTACCGTAATCTGACCTTTCCCTCGACACTCCTCTTGTCCTCTTTGGTCTTGTTCTCCTCTCGATCCACCTTGGGACTCTTCTTCTCCTTCTCATCAGTGGCGTCTATCCCTGTCTTCTCCTTCAATTCGTTGCTCGCTTCCTTCTTTTCTTCCTTCTTCTGCTGACTGCAATAACTCACTTCTCGATCCGAGTCTACCGTACTCCTCTCATACCGTTGTCTACTCGATGACGTCATTGGTTCGTTCTTCTTATCCTCCTTCTCTTTCTCCTTCTCATTCTTCTTCATAGGGGATTGGATGGTTCTTGTAGTTCGGTCCTTGGCCGTCATTGACTTCGTCTTCTTCGTCACTATTTTCTTTCTCTTCGATCCTCCGTACTTATAATTGAGTTCCATTAGGTCCGATTAATCTCACCCTACGGATTGATCCTTCGTCCTCGTCGTTCCAATATCCAGTGAGTCTGGTCCAATGGAGATCGTCTCGATGAGGAATTCTCCTGTCGTTTGCGAGCACACCGAAGGCTCCTTTTCTCCCTTTAGATATCAAGAATGATCAGGGGCTGCATCTATTCCCCAACCTTGTCCTCTCTCTTGGTGCTGCTTTGCGGCGTGGTCCTTCCAGTGAGTTCCGTGTTTCCAGCACTGGTTCCTGCAGCAAGTGAATGGTCGCACTGGATGCATCCTCCTCCTCCCACCTGTTCCAGTGTTGGCTGGAGACGCGCAAGTGCCCTTCGATGGACCCCCAGTTGTCTCCACTGGAGTCTTCGAGTCTGAAAGAGAAAGGGAGGGAGATAACGTACTCCCGAGTGACGATAGACTAACCACATTGGTTGGGAGTAGTGTGCTGTGATTTAACCGGGCTCTCCGCATCTCCAGTCGCCGAGGGAATCTGCGGCGATATTACTTCCTGAAAGGATTGATTCGGTTACGATAGACAATGACTACCATGCAAGGCCTTACTTTGTTCTTCTGAAGGGAGGGAGTGGGATCGGGGGCCTTCCTTGACGTGCGAGAGGTCTGAAGATTAAAGGGATGATAGTAGAGAGGAGTGGAGAACCTTCGAAGAAGAGCAGAACGAGAGAAGCAAGGCAGCTGCTGTGCAGAGTGATAGAAGGAGAAGGAGGAGAGGGAACATCGCATGAGAGGGAGGAGAGCAACCACTCCCACTCAGAATGGAGGGAAGGAGTGAATGGAGAATGAGAAGGAGGGGGAGAGATAATGGGAGGAACACTCTCTTCATTCCTCATACTCTCTAACTCAACAGAATCATTAACATTTGTAGTTCAAACGGATCATCCCAGCGATTGACTCGAGAGTAGACTTTAGAATCCTCCTTTTATACTGTGTCCCGTAATTTCACACTTTACCCCACCCCCTCCCCCCGTCTATTATTATAATAATATTTCTGACTGTGCAGGGTCACGCTCGATTCTTAGGCGATTAGGCTCATATCAAATCCTAATTCTTCAGGGTCTTTACGAGAAGGAGGGTGAATTTGTGGCACAATTCAAAGTAACTTCTGAAGATCGCTGGTCTTCCTCTCGGTGCCAACTCCCTCAATTCCTCCGCAATGTGAGAAGATCCTATCTATTTTTTCTAGTTGAATAAAGGTCCGAAGAAGAAGAATGATTTAGGCATTGTTTTTACAATTAGTATCACTGCTATTCTTTTGTTGTAAATATTTTAGTTGTTCATACGTAATCACAGACATTTTGTGTAAAACATCCCCCTCTTCCCACTTTTGATTGTTTATTTTGTTCCACCCATTTGTAGAACATTGGTGACTTGCTTGAATTTTATTTGCTTTGTTTCGAATTGTATGTTTAATATCAGTTTGCTCCGATATATCGATAAATCAGAAGTAGCAAATCATAGTCACGACAGAATACGCGACAGAAGGGAAAGAGAACTACCGTACCCCGCTCGCTCATATCGGAATTACATGTCTGACACGAAGCGCGCTCCAACGAGAGAGAGAGAGTACTGTAGCTTGACCTGGCGAGAGGGCATTTCCAACTTGATATCAAGAAAATTTCCAAGTCGCGCCCAAGTCTGGTCGCTAGTTGGGAATTTGTTTGATATCAAGTTGGAAGCGCACACCAGAGTTGCCACAGGGCTTCTCCCCTCCCCTACAATACAATACAATATTTATTTGTTGTCGCTTTCTGGGCGCAGATCAAGATGTGGGGTCAGAAAAGGTCGTTCTTCTCATTTCAATATGGTCATTTGCGGCGTGCTTGCGAGTGGATGTTGGATTGCATTGCATAGATAGAATCTCACTATAGGTCGTAAACGAAGCCTTGCTTGCAACACGGTGACCACTCCGGATTGGATGGGGATTCCTTTCTTGATGAGTCGAAGGCGGAAGCGAGGGGTATTAGGGGAAACCACTCCCCTACCCTTGCTGTCAAACAACCTTCAACTGATTCGATCCAAATGACGGACATCCACTTCTTGTATATGCTCTAGTTATTTTTGCTATCTCATCCTAACGGAATAAATAAATGAAATGACTACATCTTTCTGATACTTGGCTGAGGCTGTTGCTCATCGTTTCTTCTTCGGTCATCGGCACTTTCCATTTTTAACTTTGTTTGCAAACCTTGGTTTTTTTGAATGTTTTTTGTTCGCTCAAAGATCACATCAAATCATGCCTAATGCAGCATGTATCTTCGACATTGATACCGTAGACATTGAAACCTCACAACATAACCAAAGGAAATGCTCTGGATAAGCCTTTTGCAGATCAAACATGTACTTCTAATTCTGGATGCTCTCTCGAATAATTGAGCAAATCCCGTGGAATGGAGATCATTTCCGCTTCTCGTTCCCTTCTTTCGTTGCTATGCGGTTAAACACCCTGTGGATCTCTTTCTCACACAACATAGATGCCATCGTCCCTGTGAGGAGGAGGAGAAGGCTCCATTGAATAGTCAGTCCGTCTGTACTCTCTTCTTCTTAAGGGGACCGGCTAGATTCGAGCACTACTTGTAACATCAGGCATATTCATTTAGCAGCGGAAAGTAGAAAGAGAGAAAATCAAGATATCAACAAAAGCCTTTCAAGATTTTTTTCTACTGTTACTGAACGATAGAATGTTACAGAAGACCTTACAGAAGAATGTGAAATCAGATGCCTTTCTATTCGGAATGTTGAATGGAAGAGATGCCGTCATCCCTAGAAAGGAGAGTGGAGTATCAACAAAGGAATGAAAGGCTGATCCCCATCTATAGTAGTCTCCTGCTGCCATCCGGAACCATAAGAGTATCGACAGGATGATTACATAGAGGAAAAGAAACGGAAATTAGAAATCTATTCACCTGTCTCGGAATAACGTGCCCTCAGCAGCTATTTGGTGCTCCTTTCTCACCTTCCGTTCTCAATTTCTGACTGTTCCTGATCTTCTCGTCCATGTAGACACTGCGAGTCATCAGCAACTCTCACTGTCATTCCCCTTTTGTCAATCAACGTATCCTCTCCAATTGACTCCAACGACGATTCACAACGCTCATTTTATACTTTTGTTGTCCATTGACCTTCAACTCGCACGTGATATCTTCCCTCTTCCTAATCTCTACATTTTTCATCACCATGTCCTATCTTCATGATCCCCCTATCCTCTCCATTCTAATCTTCGGACTCCTCATTACCGAACTCTCTTACCCTGTGATTCTCCTAATGACACAGTTCCCTCAAATGAGTGAGGTTAGATTCCACCTCATCTCTATGGTCTCTCTAATCACGCGGAAATGTTGAAATCACTAACTTTAATCCCCTTCCTTCTCTCAATTCATGGAATGATTCTCGACGTGAATGGAGACTCATTCCATCCCTCATGTATTCCCCTTTCCTCCTGACCTTCCTCTCCTCTCTATCTACCGTAGTCTCTGGCTAGAAGCAAGGTACTTGCGACGGAGGATATTCACCATCGGTGCAGATCGACATCCTTCCCATTGGTCACTCTCTCTTCTTTCCAATTATGAGTCATTCCATGCCTTTCAACAATAGGAAAAGATCTAGTGGGTGGATTTCTTCCTTATAAACCGGCATTATCACTTCGTCATCCCGTATCTGCCACTCGATCTACCTAAGTATGGGGCTGAGAGAGATAGAGGGCTTGCTCACTCTTCATACCAATTAGTTGTCCGTAGACTCCTCCCTCCACTCCGTCCTCCCTCACCTTCCCTAGATACATCTCCCTTCCTCCTCTGGGGGCGGTCTCTGATACTCCCTCTCCCACCCATTCCCATCACTTCCTAATTTAATTCATGGCACTGGCCACTCCCTGCTTCACAGTCTAGAGAGAATCACCCCGCCCTTTTGTGAATCAACTGTTTCTAGAAACACTTTCAACATTTCCGTTTACTTTTCGTGGGTCTACCGCCCGTGTTGTGTGCACGTGGAGGGGGACCATCGGATTCCCCCTCCACGTGCACACAACACGGGCGGTAGCCTCACGCATAGGTCGCTGATAACCTCAGGACAGACTGAACGCAGAATTGGCGCGGGGGTGGCAAACCAGCCTTGCTTGGATGCCTCAACTTACGTTTTTTTTCTCATTATATTGCAATCCCATTCAATATAACCCAGTCTCATGACGTTTCCTAGAGGTTCGCTGGCCCAATCCTCTCTACGACAATCTCGAAGTAACGAGCGAGGCTGTACCGATCTTTGAATACTGCCTCGAAGTCCTTGAATCGACTCCTGATGTTCCCATCCAATCTTCCATCGTCCACAGTCGTCATCAGCGAGGAGACAGGAATGGACAGTCAAGAGAGGTGAGCACGTAGAGATTGGATGATGTCGGCAATTATGCAACCTGTAATGACCGCCCATCAGGATAGGGACTCCAAATGCCGATATGAAGAAGATCCTTAGTAGCATCAAGGCACCTCATACCACTCGGTAACATTGTAGTTTCCCTCGTGCGACCTCACCACCTTCGATGGGCATCGTCTCTCCTGCAGTATCCGATGGCAACTACACAGATAGGTTTCTCGTGTTTTTGAACGAAAACAGATACGCTAAACATTGAAATATATGAACTTTCCAAAGATATTTTGGTCACGCTGAAACGTTAAGCCACTCCGGAAATTGACGGTCTCAGTCACACAAATTGAAGAACTTCCTCTAATGTAGAAAATAAGGAAGCGCCTGCCATGCATTTTGAATACGATAGACTCAGAACACAAAAAATCTATCAATAAAAATATTTCGTATTTTCAGTGTGATTCCCATGGCGGATGGTGAATCTCTTCCGTGTTGTGATACTCGCGAGCTGCTGGGGGAACTGTGTGGATGTGGATTTCCCCCCTCAACCGGTCCCATCGTTAGTGTCTGCTGCACTCTCTACGGAATCTTCTGTGACTGCTCCGATGCACTCTCTCGACGAGTCGCCAGTGTCTCGGTCTCTGAAGGGGAGGACGCCCCTCATGAAAGGTAGTCGAGCCTACGCAAATCCGCGTTTGATTCCTTTCACATGAAGCTAGAAATATACGCTGTAGATACTGACGGAGGCCTTCAAAGGCAGGCATAGCCGTTTCATTAAAGAGATGAAGCTTTTAGCGAGTTACCTATGAATCACGCGCAGTAGTATCGCGAGTCTCTCCCTCACTCTGTACATAATCCTCTGATTCTCTCCATTAAACTCAGGCTAAAGGTAGGTAATGAGAGAGTAAGGGGGCAATTTGGAGATTGAGACTCGTACTCCCTTCTCCGTAGTATGAACACGTGCACTTGTTAGGCAGCGAATCCTACCCCTCCCACTAATTATCCTGATCTTCCCGCAACATCCTAAATTAGGATTGGAATCATCGAGAGAAGGAATGAGAGCCAGTGGAAGATCAAGTATTCCCCAAGTAGAAATGAGTGGAAATATGTGTATGGTGCATGCATATAACAGTATCATCATTGAAATGGGTTCGTGTCGACAACTCTGAAATTGCACTCTCTCTATCGTACATATTCACTGGGGTGTAATACAACAGTTTGTTTCAAAATTATCTCTAATTCCAGTTTTTCTTCTGCCGATCAAAAGGCAAGTTGGATAGAAGAGGATGAGTTTCCAACTCATGTCTATGTCGACGAACTTCCCCACTACTACCCTTCAATTAGTCTTCCTAATCCAGAAAGAAATGAAGTAGTAGACGATCGTCCGGAATCAGAATATTCTCTCGACGAGAAGAGTGACTCTGGAATCGACTCAGGAGTGGAGAAGGGATGTGAATGGCTGGATTTTGTGGAGGAACAGTCTCGTCCTTTTCATAGGATCTCTCTCCTCACTCGATCCTTCAATCGGGGAGCAGTCCCCTTCCAGTACACATTCTTTAACTCGACTGGCATCAACGGAGCATGCAGGTACAAGTATGAAACTCCCCGAGAGATCATCGAGGTGGATCGACGTCCAAAGTACGAGAAGACCCTCCCTAAAGGGATACACACTCTCTACTCCACGGAATACCGCGAGAAGATCGGACTTACACCCAAAGAGTTGTATGAGGAGTACTGGAATGAGGAAGAGGAGTTATGGGCAGTAGATGTGTGGGAAGAGGAGGAATGGCTCGATTCTCCCTCCTTCTCTTCTCCCCTTCATCAGATGGAGGATGACACTGAGGACGACGTCTTCATTCAATTCGAACCTCCACCTCCCCAGACCCTTCCCCATCATTCGACCGAACCTCATTACTACTGCACCTTCAAGACGCACTCACTTGGTCTCTGCACGGGTTTTCTCTCTTGGGCCTTTCCTCGGGAAGTGTACGAGAGTGAATTAACCCTCCTCGTCAGCCAGTTCCCCGTCCCCACAGACGAAGATAGAATCCCCTGGCATCACGAGATACCGTTTCCGTCGATGAGGAAGAGACGCACCAGATGGACACCCGCAATAGCAGATATTCCAGAAGACGTCGTCTTAGAGGTGCAGCGAGAGGAGAGATACGAAAGGAGGAGATGGTTCTCTTTGTGGGGTCGTCCCCACTCCTTCTTCGACAGTCGATCACTAACCACCATCGAGGATGTCCAACATGTGAGAACTAATATCTGGTTATGTAGAAGCCTAACATAGAATAGCATCTGGAAATTATTCTTGTTGCAGGCCCTCCTCGTGCAGCGAATGGACGAAGAGAATGGGCAGATGAGAAATATTCCCTCAGGAGAGCAGAAGCCATCGAGGGAGTGCCAGAGAGAGGTGAGCATCAGCCACTTATTCCGTCGATTGATGATCCAGAAGGGGAAATGAAGGCTGCGCATTCGTGGGATCCTCTGTGTGCTTTGCCAGAGAAGAACATAATATTACTTAATCTCACTTTCTGGCAGTACCTGGATCGGCGGGCGTGTCTGCTACTAGAGGGACTGAATAAGGACGAAGACATCTTCCACTTCTGGACCTTCGGGGAAGTGAGACCCGTGAGATTATGCGACTAGTTTAAGCACTATGAATGTTGAGGTGGGGGAGAGGGAGCAGGAGATCCGCATCAATGTCGCCAAGTGGTTGGTTAGCAACGAAGAGATTACGGAGGAGGAGTTGGTAGAGGATGAAGAGATGGAGAAGAAGGAACAGAAAATTTGGAAACAGTTCCAGCTGCATCTGTGCAGTAATTACCGCTGTTTCTGAGAGAATACTATGGGAAGGGTCGAGGAGGTCTCCCTCTCCTCTTGGGAAGAATCATTCATTTTCAAACCACTGTGTTCCACTTCACTGTAGAAAATAAGTCATCGAAAAACTTTTTTTACAAGTAATGCAGATTTGTCATCTTTTTATGATTTCACACGGGACTGACCGGAACTCACATTCTCCAATTGCCATCAACTTTTTGTGGTGGAATGATGCTCCTAAGGGAATCTCAAAACCGTTTTCAAAAGTTGCCAAATGCATCTAGAACTTAAGATAATTAAGATTAAGGAATTTGTATTTCGCATTCAGAGTAATTATCATTCATTTCGAACTTTTTAATCTAAACCGGCTGGGTGGTGTAGTGGCAGTGAGTTGAATTTAAAGGCAGGAGGTCGGTGGTTCGTATCCGCACGCTGGATTTATTTTGCATTTTGTATAACTTTTAATCTTTGAACTCTTTGAAGTCTCGTGTTGGTCTTTATTTCGCTTTTGAAGTTTTGATTCAACAACATTTGAAATTACATACATGGATGTTTGATTTATATCACATTTTTCATTGCTCGCCCTCATACGTGAGGGAGGAATGGTGGGCGTTCCTATTCGTGACTTCGAACATTTTCACCTCGACTTCGAATGCACAAGATAATGCCGAAGCGATGCCAAGCACTCTATTATCTTGTGCATTCGAAGTCGAGGTGAAAATGTTCGAAGTCACTAATAGGAACGCCCACCATTCCTCCCTCACGTATGAGGGCGAGCAATGAAAAATGTGATATAAATCAAACATCCATGTGTGCAATTTGAAATGTTGTTGAATCAAAAATAAAAAAGCGAAATAAAGACCAAAACGAGACTTCAAAGAGTTCAAAGATTAAAAGTTATACAAAATGCAAAATAAATCCAGCGCGTGGATACGAACCACCGACCTCCTGCCTTTAAATTCAACTCACTGCCACTACACCACCGAGCCGGTTGAGATTGAAGAATTCGAAATGATTGATAATTAATCTGAATGCGAAATACAAATTCCTTAACCTTAATTATCTTAAGTTCTAGATGCATTTGGCAACTTTTGAAAACGGTTTTGAGAATCCCATAGGAACATGCTTCCACCACAAAAAGTAGAAGGCGATTGGAGAATGTGAGTTCCGGTCAGTCCCGTGTCAGCTAAAAATGTCCAGTAAATTCTCGTTTCGGTATGAATTGAAGCAAGTCTGGAAGAACCAAGTATGTTTTAGCACATTTATCCACTCAACATTATCTGCGATTTAAGCCACTGGAAATTTCAATTGTAGTCCATATTTTTGCATCAGTGTAGCAAGATTGTGATTCCCCACACCACTACATTATGTAGAGAGTAGGTTTCATTTTAGCATCGTTTTTATCTTTAGTATACTTTTGCCCTACTAAGCATTCTTCAGAATACGATCATATTCGCAGCGACTTTATTTATCAGAGGTCTTCTGAGAGATTACATGAAATCGAGCCCCCCTTTGACAAACTGTTCAAAGTGCTTCAATCTGAATGCCCTTTTGGTGGTTGATGTACCTGAGGCCTTGTAACTTTCAGTTAAGTCGGTGGGGCCATAAATTCAAAACTGCCTAAAATCCGGCTCTGGCAATTTCGAAAATTCAAACCATAATATATTCCTTCAAAGTGGTGTAAAAAAGTAGTTCAAAAAGCAAAATGACCGCCTCGTCGAGGAGAATAATTTCGATGTTGACGATAAATCTGTAGAAAAACAATGAAATGCCGTAATTTGCAAAAATATTTTAGGGGTCGAAAAAATGCATAAAAATGTATGTCCTGAAAAATATTATCTCTTTTACCAACCGAGATTATTTCAGATTCGAATTCAACGTCCTTTTTTACCCCGGGAAAATTTTTTTATAAAAAATGAGAGCGTGCTTTTTTTTGCTATTTCGCTGTTTTCATGCCGGATCGCGTGTTTTTTGATACATCTGTATGATATTTTTGATTGTAGATACTGTTTATTGCGTCCAATTGCCTTCAAATTTTGCATGGAAGTCATACTCAAGTATACAAACGTGTCAGAAATCAAAATTTGCAAAATTGGAAAAATTTTGAAATTTCGATTTTTTCGACCATTTTGACCGTGCAAAATTTGAAGGCAATTGGACACAATAAACAGTATCTACAATCAAAAATATCATACAGATGTATCAAAAAACACGCGATCCGGCATGAAAACAGCGAAATAGCAAAAAAAGCACGCTCTCGTTTTTTATAAAAAAATTTTCCCTGAGTAAAAAAGGACGTTGAATTCGAATCTGAAATAATCTCGCAGGTAAAAGAGATAATATTTTTCAGGACATACATTTTTATGCATTTTTTCGACCCCTAAAATTTTTTTTGCAAATTACGGCATTTCATTGTTTTTCTACAGTTTTATCGTCAACACCGAAATTATTCTCCTCGACGAGGCGGTCATTTTGCTTTTTTGAACTACTATTTTACACCACTTTGAAGGAATATATGATGGTTTGAATTTACAAAATTGCCAGAGCCGGAATTTAGGCAGTTTTGAATTTACGGCCTCACCGACTTAACTGAAAGTTACTAGGCCTCCGATACATCAACCACCAAAAGGGCATTCAGATTGAAGCACTTTGAACAGTTCGTCAAATGCCACATGCGATCTCTCAAGTTTTGGGCACCTTGAGGCATCCCTAACATTCCCCCAAAGTCTCATAGCGCATACTTCACTTTGGAGCTCCCTGCATCATGTCGGATATCTGCAGCTCTCTCTTTGAGTGCACGTAT
Organism: Pristionchus mayeri; assembly: GCA_036245805.1. Taxonomy (NCBI): domain Eukaryota; kingdom Metazoa; phylum Nematoda; class Chromadorea; order Rhabditida; family Neodiplogasteridae; genus Pristionchus; species Pristionchus mayeri. The sequence goes on along the minus strand of BTRK01000006.1, from coordinate 33,298,415 downwards.
TGCGCTTATGAGAGACTTTCTGAGAAAACTGAGCAATTCCACCTATAGGCCGTACAGCGAAAAATAAAGTTTCGATTTTAAGATCTCTCTAGGGGTAACTTTTCACGTAGAGTTCGAAAATCGACCTTAGAAAGCCGTATCTCTGACTTCTGATTCCCGATGACACGCCTCAACGGTGAGGTCGGTTTTTGTATTTCTTGAACTGCTTATCCAAACCCCATACATATATAGTAATTCTAAAAGAGCTCAACGAGATAAGCATTTTTATTGTTGCGAGTGAATGGCTAGCTCATCTGTGGAAAAAGTTACGACCATTTTTAAATCTTAAAAGTAATTGAAATTTCCGTCATGAAAAATTTTTCGTGGAATGGTAAAAAATAAACATTTTCAAAAGATTCCTCATGCAAAACTACCCCTAGAAATGCTGCTTTCATCCCAAAAAGTGTGCTTGCATGAGTAGTTATAGTTCGCCGAATAGTCGGAGCTGCATTTTCGCCAATATTTCGAATCGGCTGTCTTCAAAAGTAGAGTTCCATATTTATTCCCAACGCTGAAATACTTCACAAATGAATTGTTTGGAATGTTTTAGACACATAAATACGCCATAAAGACTGATTCTAATTAATAATGGTGGTCCGGTAGCAGCATTTTTCGACAAATTTTTGTATAATACTAATCCGGTGTGGTTTTTGCAACAATATATCAGTAAGAAATGATTGGTCCGTTGAAAGTTTGCAAATGTAGGTCAATTATGATCTAATAAAGATGATTAAGTTATTTGGGAACCATTATTACACTTTGCAAGTTTGCAAAAGTCCGATATTTGCATTTTTCGTGCTTCTGTCACAAGAATCATCGATGATAGCAGCCTCAAGCATAACTTTAAAGACCTATAATGTGAAAATTCAGATTCTACGAGTGAAAATACTTCATAATATATTTCGTGAATTTTGAGGAAAAACTATTTTTCACATTTTTGCAACCATGGGGTAGAAAGGGGTGAAAAAGTCGAAATTCCGGAAACATCTGAAATCGATATACCAGTATTCATTTGTGAAGTATTTCAGCGTTGGGTATAAATATGGAACTCTACTTTTGAAGACTGCCGATTCGAAATATTGGCGAAAATGCAGCTCCGACTATTCGGCGAACTATAACTACTCATGCAAGCGCACTTTTTGGGATGAAAGCAACATGTCTAGGGGTAGTTTTGCATGAGGAATCTTTTGAAAACGTTTATTTTTTACCATTCCACGAAAAATTTTTCATGACGGATATTTCTATTACTTTTAAGATATATAAATGGTCGTAACTTTTTCCACAGATGAGCTAGCCATTCACTCGCAACAATAAAAATGCTTATCTCGTTGAGATCTTTCAGAATTACTATATATGTATGGGGTTTGGATAAGCCGTTCAAGAAATACAAAAACCGACCTCACTGTTGAGGCGTGTCATCGGGAATCAGAAGTCAGAGATACGGCTTTCTAAGATCGATTTTCGAACTCTACGTGAAAAGTTACCCCTAGAGAGATCTTAAAATCGCAACTTTATTTTTCGCTGTACGGCCTATGGTGAATCCTCTCAGTCTCTCATATCACACCCTATTCGCAACATTCTCTAGCTCATCCACATCGATCTCACCTTATTCTTATATTAGTTTTAGTCATTAGTTGATACTATCAACTTGATAGTCTTTCGTGACTCCCCATTTACTTCTCCCAGTAGTTATTTTTTTAATCTCCGAAGGTTGTAATTCCTCGTGTGTTCACTCTTCCATAAACAGTAATTCTACGCCAAATTCTCATCAGCAAACCCAGCAGGAATCATTCGAATAACATCATTTAACAGAATAAATTTACTCCTAATTGTTGATTGTCCAAAGTTAAATCGCTGCACTGCACACATGTCGAATGAATTTATGAACGGATTGTCCGCATCGATTTATTTCCGTGTACAGTGTTCACATTTATTTTCTATCTTGTACACCACGTTCAAATTAATTATATTTTTTAATATCGATAATTGCCTTCATTTGACTATTCTCTTAGAGCGCTGTTCTATTTCACAATTTCTCATTTCAACTCCTCCTCCTCCATTCCTCACCCTCTCGTTCCTCGTGAGTGGTCAAAAACTTCATCTCGCTCCCCCCTCGTCTAATTCTCCTCAATATTCAGTGTGAGTCTATCTTTTTCTTCCCGTCTGCATTTTCTTACCGTAACCTGTCATCGAAGATTCCTCTGAAAGAAATATAAGTTCACTGTCCATGTATTTTAGTATCTCGTCCCTGTTCCTTCCCTTTTCTCCTTTCCCTACTCTTCCTTTGCTTATCTGCAGCTTCACATTGTAATGGACGATTGATAGGGGGAAATGATGAAAGAGTGCGAGAGATGCAACCATCGCAGTGCATTCGAGTGCCATCGCGTGCATTCAAAGTGGAAAAGAATAGAACATATTCGAAAATTGAAACCCAATGTAATTGTTCTGTCACCATTCGATAGTATAGGAAGGAGGAGGAGTACAGATCACCTGTGATTCCACTTGGATGGATTCACTCTTTCACTAATAATATCTCGGTTGTAGTTTCTGATCGACATTGTCGATTGATTTCTGTTCTTGCCCGAAATTCCGTTCGCTCGATAGACGAAGGTACACCGAATCAAGGAAGGAGAATTGTAGCATGATCGCTGTGTGCGCGAGATGGCATTGTGATGGATTTGTTAAATGAATTATTACTGCCCAACTACGCAATCACGGAAAATCACGCGAACTGATGACTAATCACAGCATGAGTTCGACCAATTCGCCCCAGGCAAACAATTAATCGATTAAGGAATATATTGGTAGCAGTAAACTCGATCGATACAGGCAGACTACCGTAAACTCCATTCATCCGGAAGTATTCAATCTCACTACGCAGTCGCACTCTCTTCTCCTCTCTCGCTGAGTTCATCGAGATCTTAGCGAGTTCGTCTCATTATCGATGGTCCCACGTGGTGATTGCGTATCATTCGATGGGAGGGAAGGGAGAGGGAATATCAGCCAGTTCCTCGCCCCTTTGTGTAGCAGCAGACAATCACCCGTGGGATGAGGTGTAGTGCTGCTCACTTTTAGACACGTATTCTAGAACAATTGTCATCCCCTTTTTATATTCTTATATATTTATTATACACTAGCAAAGGTCGAAATAAAATCCTTTTTCTCCGAACACTTGTACAACACGACTTCTGCTTGAATGTTTCTTGATCTGTTCTCTCCGATCGCCCGCTTCTCTCCTATCTCTATCACACTCACAGTATCCGCCACTCCGTCTCTCTTTCTCTGTCACCGCAACATCCTCCTCCTCCTCCTCCTCCTCTCCATTCACTTCTTCAACGTGCAAATGAAGAGTAAGGGAGGAGAGACGACAGTCGTGCTCTTCCCCTCTAAACCAATTCTCCAACTCGTTTTTACCCTATTTCGACGACACAGCGCACGTTGCTCCTTCGCAACATCACTAATTCGATTACTGTAGTAGAGTACAGTACCCCTCCCATCCTTCTCCGCAATATTCTTCCACTACGTTGTCTCTACTCTTCCGTAATCGATAATCTTGAGATGGCCTCGAAGGCTCTCCGTAGCAGTCTCTTCCGTCAGGCGACTTCCTCCTCATGCACATCCACTAACCAGCAGAGAGGAATGGCCATTCCCGTGAGTGACCTACCCAGAGATACTGTAACCAACACGAAATCAGGTACCAAAGACTAACTCAATAGTTACATATCTATTGAGTAATTAGCAGTACTGTAGGATACGGTACTCCATTAATTATAATTGATTCAGGCTGATCCCCTCGGTCGTTTCCGTCAGCTGGCTAACAGCACTCCTGTCGATGAGAAACCGCGCGTGCTCATCACTGGGTCACTCGGTCAACTTGGTCGAGGTCTCGCCACGATGCTCAGGTATACTGTAGACTTCTACTATACGGTATCTATCGATCGATCTCAGGTTCATGTATGGCGAGGACAGCGTCGTGATGACGGATATCCGAAAGGTGCGCGCCGACGAGAACGACGTCTGTGAGTACCGTATTCCAGCGAATATTGATCGAACCACCGTACCTCAGGCAACTATCACTACTTGGACATCCTCAACGAGGGTGCGATCGACGAAGCAATAGTTAATGGTGAGGAAGGCGAAATAGAGAGTTGTTAGATAGTCTCGTTAAATATTTCTATGTTTTCCATGGTGATAGGGAAATATTTTGAATATTCCGAACAAGCGTTATTGTTCTAACTAACCGTATGCCTCTTCAGGTCGTGTGAACACTCTCATTCACTTCTCCGCTCTTCTCTCTGCCGTGGGCGAGCAGAATGTCCCTCTCGCACTCAAGGTATACACCATCCCACTCCTTCATTAGAGATACTCTTACTGTTGTCATCATGGATAATCAGAATGGTTGCAGGTCAACTGCCAGGGTGTGCAGAACATTTTGGAGGTCGCCAAGTGAGTGCTCGCATGTAGATATGGGAAGGAAGGAAAGAATTCACTGCTCCACCCTATCTCTCCCTCGAACGATAGCCGATCGGAGATTGGGGAAGAAGCGACTGATTTATCAGGGTCGTTATCCCTTATCTTTACCGGTTTCACCACGTTTTCGAGAACTGATATAATCTGTTATCCCTTCTCCCATCTTGTCACATTGCCGGATTTTTTTGTTTCCTCATCGACATAGATCAACAATGGGGTTTGAGGTCAGGCTATTCTATGCAGATAATGCAACGAAAAGGGTTTAAAAATGTTAGATCTCTCACTTCGGACGAATTCTCATCGGTCAGACAAAGCGAGAGAGCGAGGAATATGGGGAGACTGAGACGTCTGCACACCTTTTTCTTTCCTTCGTATCTCTAATGAGTGCAAATCTTATCACGCCCCGTCTCGATCGTTCAGAACATTCCTCTTAATTTGATGCCACGTGGGAATTGTCAATGAAATGGGATGAAATGAATGATGGTAATTACATCAGCGTATCTACCGAATTAGTTATTGATTCGATATATCCATAAGGGGCTCAAGATATACAAATAAATCGATGTCTGAAAAGAGGCCGCATCTTCCAGATTGATCTTTGATCTCTCTCCTTTTCAGACGCCACAGTCTGAAGGTGTTCATTCCCTCTACGATCGGTGCCTTTGGTCCCGAGACTCCCCGTGTAGACACACCCGATATCACCGTCCAGAGACCAAAGACCATCTACGGAGTGTCCAAAGTAAGTAGGGAGATCAAAGATCAATTACTCACTCAGTGAACACTGTCGCTGTAGAAACCAAAGATCGCATGATCATTTCTTAGTTAGGCGAATGAATAGATATTGATGACACAATCTAATCTTTGATCTTTCCCAGGTGTACGCTGAACTGCTTGGTGAGTACTACCACCATCGATTCGGAGTGGACTTCCGCTCTCTGCGATTCCCTGGAATCATCTCAGCCACTAAACCAGGAGGAGGAACCACTGGTGAGGAATGGGACAGATGATTGGAAGAAATAGGTTGTGACATGTATCCTCTGCAGACTACGCGATCAAGATCTTCTACGATGCCCTCAAGGATGGTCACCACGTGTGTTACCTCAATCCCGATACTCGACTGCCCATGATGTACGACACGGACTGCACTGCTTCCGTCCTATTCGTACGTTGAGATGGACAATGTTACTTTGATCGAATTCATCTATGACAAGAATCTTCCAATTCTTGGCACGAGGGAAAATTTAGCGAGTAAATGCGCATCACTGAAAAATGACAACTTTCCGGTTATATCCAATTCAATTTGAGTTCCTGGCTGCGCAGTCCTCCCAACTGTCGATGAGGACGTACAACGTCACCGGTTTCTCGTTCACTCCCGAGGAAATCGCAGCGAGTATTAGGTAGGGGAATGAATCCACCTTTTCACGTTGATATTTATTGTCACTCTATCTCCAGAGCCCCTCATTGCTATTTTCCCTTTCCAGAAAATTCATGCCCGACTTCCGCATCACGTACGAGATCTGCCCGCTGCGTCAGAAGATCGGTAGGTCGCCAGAAAGACGAGATAGTTCGCGGAAGGCTAATCGATATTTTATAGCTGACAGCTGGCCGCAATCACTCAATGACAACATCGCGCGTTCTGATTGGGCATGGAAGAACGATTACGGTAGGGATGCCTCCCATATACCGAATATTAATAGTTGACGAGAAGTACCCTCAAAACCTTCCCTTCTAACAATAGAGTGTCGTAGCCCCTATCATCCTCATTCTGCAGGTCTCGACGAGACGACGGAGATAATGATTGCACTGATCAAGAGAGAGATGGCCCGTGAGAAGGGAGAGGCACCCAAGGCTGTTATCGCCTAGAGCCATTATTGATTGATCGAATACCATACTGATTATTGAGAGAAGACGAGCCCCCCATACTTGCCCATTTGAATGAAGCTTTGACAAATTCTTCCTATTTTGCGAGCTTGCTTATTCTCTGCCAGATTACCCTCCCATTATTACGGTTCCTTCACTTATTGTTGATTTTATGCCAGATATTTAATACGAAATTTTATTAGATTTATTGAATAAAGCATATGCGAAACAAATCATTAATACATAATTTGATGAACAATCAATGGCAAAGGCTAATTTCTACTCTAGGAGAGGAAGGGAGTGGAGACGGAGAAATCAAAGATCACCTCTTCGATGGATCCTTCTTCGCATCCACGAACTTCTTGAGAAGCGCGAAGGCATTCGTCTTCTCGACCTGCGACAAATAGGTCACGGTGTAGACGAGAAGAAAAATCAATGAATTATATTTTAACCTTGCTTATTCCTACTCCAATCGTAATATTCGTGGCTAGAAAAATATTTTTCAAGAACTTTGTTCATTATTTTAATAATATTATTAATTCTAAAAATTAAGTAACCTCAGCGGGGGCGGGCTTCTTTCCGCTAAGGTAGTAGAAGAGATCCCACTCCATGTGTTCACCATTGATCATCTGTAAATCAAAGTTATTAGGAATAAACAATCAACTAAGAGAAGGTTGAACAAAAATTTTTAAAAGTTATATGATTAATTTCGAGCCTCTGCACTGTCTATTCGATACATAATGCCCATGATGTTTAGACAATACTTATGATAATCTACAGTCTCTCATTAGACGAACCCGCCCTCCACAATACCCCAACATGCCTTATCATACTCATCCAACGTCGCCGCATCCATTAGCTCGAGGTTCGACTCGGCGAATTGACCTGAATAGGAGAAAGTATAGTATTATCAAAGCAGTATTTAGCATTAGTAAAAAATATCCAATTTGCAATAGTCTGAATAATAAACAAGTGATATTTAAAGGTGATACGAAGGCCATAAATCAGTATACAAGCTAAATCAGACACTATTACTCATCACTTCGTCGTACCCAGCAGGATGTCGTTCTCGAGGATGCCTCTTTTCTTGCTCTGATACAGTAGTCGCGCGCGCTTCGTTGCGATATCCTGCAAGGAATATTGGATCTTATTTTCATGATATTTTCATCGCAGTTGATAAAGTAGCGCGAGGCAAGAAAATAAATTTCTCCAATCATTAATATCATAATTTCCTCTCCTACCGCATCCACTTGCACTCCTCGGGGAGGTGGCCCTGCTGCCAATGTGTGTACACTCGATGACGTCGGCAGAGAGAACACGCACCGACTAATCGATGAGGTCACTCTTCGGAGCATCTGTCAGAAGCTCGTACACATCTATTTCATATTCGATCAGTATTTGAAAGGCTGGCAAACCAATAATTGCTAACGTTGAAAAGATATTCCATGAAACGAACTTTATCCAGTCAATGTGACTTGCAACGATTATTGTACAGGTATTTACATGATTTGCAGAGGAGTGTATTCGCAGAGAAGAAACGGTTTGTTTGGGATTGAGATGCATAAACGTTGAAACGGGGTTGGACTATCGATGATATTGTGATCTACTGGTACAGCCTTGCATTGATTAAAAACCAACCGAAAACAACCGAAACATCGGCCAACAATTAACAAAAGGAAATGGGTTATGGAATCTAGGGAATTGCAAAGCGGAAGAATTCGAAAGAACTGCGGTTATGAGGTTATCTATTTTCAGAAGAGATTGGCTGATCGTGAAGGACTTTCTTTAAAGAATAGGGCGGTATTTACAGAAAATCGAATTGGATACGGAAGAATAGGGAATGAAGCCAATCTACGATCGGAGCTACCGTACTCCTGCTCATGCCTGCATCTGGGTGAGGGTGTGGGTGATGTGGCCAGACTCGCCAGCGAGGCACTTGAGACAGAGACGAGGACGAGGATCCTGATGAGCAGCACGAGGACGCTTATCTGCAGGGGAATTCAATATATCTACCACGGAAAATCTATCCTTATTTTGGGAGTGGGGAAGTGGAAACGATCTCATGATTTTAGAGACCTGCTATGCAAACAGAGTGTACTCGAGAGGAATCATGCGATTCCGTCGGTCGCCAACAGCTCTCGGCAAGTGCAAGACAATGGATGATATGAGCCTCTCTCCCTGTCCCCTCTTCCTTGCACACCCTGGGTGACGGTGGATGCGACGACGCTTCCCTGGGTGTGCTCCTGCTGCACCAGCTGCTGCAGGGACATCTCGGCGGGTCTCTTGCGGCATACGGAGAACATCTCGAGAGGAGTACTCTACCTGTCAATGACACCATCCGAATACTGCATACGGAACGAAGCAAAGTATATCATCGGATCAACAACCGACAGTGATATATCAAATTTAAAAAAAAAAACTAACAAAAATCTTTATTCAATAAGTTACAGCACCTAACCCAAATTATATTTATGAAGCTTACTATGTCAGATCTATGAGTATTACAAGATAGCGCAAAGTAAACAGCGTATTATGATTATGGAGATAAGTCAAGATTATATCATCAACAAGATAATTACACAAAGTGAACGAATGCGATATGTCATATTGACAGTCAATGAGAATAGCACTTTAAGATTTACAACTCGTTAAAATAAATATCTTTCATAAACTCTTATTATGCACGTTTCTAAAGAAGACACTTCAATTATAATAAACTGCTCATTATCTACTGTACCCATTGGTCAGAAGGAGTAGGATGGGTGTATAGGACGCGCTATGGCCGTATATATTTTCTTTTCACTCCGATAAGGGCATCAAGAACCAAAACACGACCAATGGAGGGGGAGGACTACTAAATCGCATGGAAACAACCTGGAGGCGGGGAATGGAGGGTAATTCTCAAAAACAAAAGAGCGGAAAAGGGTAAAAGGGAGGGAGGGAGTGTTGTTGCTATCTCTCGCTCACTGATAAGAGAGGAGAATCGGAGTGGAATAAGAAGAGGGAGGAAATAGAAACAATCGACGATGATCTCGATGTCATCGAGGGGTTGATAAGATACTGGCGCGTGCCACGGAAAGAACAAGGGCATCCTGTGCCCCCACAGCAAAGAGATTACGCATGGTCGTATGAACTCTGGTGAGGGTACTGTAATGACACGGGCTAGTACGGTATCTCATTTGGCTGAATCCCCTCGGGATTAATGGAAAGATCGTTGTATGGTGTCTAGTGCAGTGATAAAAGCGCGGGAATACTCAAGATGCGAGGGTGAGTGCGAGGGATGAAGGGAAGAAGGAATGGAGGAGCAGGTTTGATACAACTCGAGTTACTTCTCACAGTTCCGAGTGCTTGATTTTCGTCACAAGATACTTCTCCAGCTTCTTCAGCTTCCGATCCAGTTTCTCGTGTTTCGCCTGCAATTATCTACATGTATTAGTTCTCTTTTAGAACTTCACAATGGCCTTCATTTGGTGCAACCATTCTGTCCAGTATCCGATATCCGAGATCAGTGAAAGAATATATGGGGGACTATTTATGTGAAATTAGAAAAAGATGTTAGTGTTTTGCACAAGAATTCAGCCGCATCATATTTCCCTTGAGTCATTGCGCAAATTGCGAATGCCCGTGGTTATCATAGCAAATAAACCTGACCTCTAGCTCAGTGTTCTCCAGTTCCTCGAGGGTCGACTTCGCTCCGCTCTCACGCGCCTTCGCAACCTCCTCCTGTAACAAATTAATTACCCTTCATTTTAATAAGAGTTTACAGCCAATTCAACAGTTGTTATAGAATTGGTCAGGAAGAGAATGTGATCAAGCCTTATTTAGATGTGCGTTTGGCATTTCTCATTTCATCGTTCATTGAGGCAATGAATTAGGAGATGGTACCTCTACATACCTTATGGGCGTCGAGTTTCTTCAGCTGCTTATCGAAGTGCACCAACTCCTCTCTGATCACGTCCAGGTCGTACGAGGTCATGTTGGCTGATTTCTGCGCCTTCAATCAAGTGATTGATAAAAGTGCCGTTAAACAAATCCCCAACATTGTTTAAAGTAGAAATTGTCAAAAGAGGTTCATACACAATTGTCATGGATTATTAAATGGAAAAAAATGGGCTGGTAAAATTGATAAACGTCTAGTTAAATTGCTGACACCTTAATCATCGCAAAAATAGTATAAAATTGACAGTATTTGCTATTCTAATTATAAATAATTGAACGTATGATATTACATGCGTAACCTCCGTGTTGTTTTACTCACCGTAATCCACAGCTTCTTCACCTTGGCGTTCTCGAAGGGAGCGAACTCCTGGTTGAGCACCTCAAGTTGATCTTAACTCTTTGTTGTATTGCGACATTAGCATTTCACTTCTTGTCAGTGCACAATCAGTAACTAGCGGATGCTGTCGGTAGTTACTCCAAGTCCTTTCAAAGGGAATCCTCACCTTCTTGTGCAGTTCATCGTAGTGGGAGTGCACTGCACGATTCGCCTCCTTTGCCCTCTTATTCTGCCATTGTCAAATCATTACCACATTCGTTTTTAATAGCCCGCTACCGATAGGCAATTGGCTTACATTGTTTTGTTCCAATCATATCATTCGAGTAAAGTGCATGCTCACCTTCATCTCCGTCTGAATGTGTGCATCATCCTCTGCCTCCACGTGGTTTTCATTCTTCGACTGCAGAAACAAACGGATATTGGAAGCAGTGATGGGCTAGGAAGTATTACGAAATTTCTCTTGCGATCCCCCGGGTAATTTTTTACTTTGCGACCCCCCCCCCCCCCCCGATCCGGACCCAGCTGTTGGTGACCGGGGGGGGGGGGGTAGTGGTTGCGCGATCCTCCGAACCATCAGATTGACGCCACAGCGCTCCCAATTTGCGACCCCCCGGTAAAAGCCATATTTGAAGCCCACCACTGATTGGAAGATTAAACAGCGCTAGTTTCTCTCACAAAACGATAGCAGATTATGCCCAAAAGGTTTCTCGTATTCGTAAATTTACGATGAAAAAGTGGAAAATATCGAAAGCTTATGTGAATTAGCCTCTAACACGTTTCCGTTCTAACACAATAAAAATGGTTATGAAGATAGTTGGGAATAATATATCTTGTGAATACATTAAAGGGAAAATATTTCATGTTCTGCAAACCTTGCTCAGATCGTGGAGGACATCCTCGAGATGTCTCTGCTTCTGCTCCAACTCGAGCAGTTCCGAGTAAAGCTCTGCCAGTAGGGCATTACAATATTATAGAATTCGCAATGGAATGTAGCACATTTTGAAATGTTTGCTTGAACAATTACACAAACTGTATATACAAGATAAAGGGAAAGAATTTCATACCAAATAAACGGAATAAAGTGATAACTACTCACCTCTGAGCTCATCCTTGGCGAATTTCTGGTTCTGAGCTGCAGCCCACAGCTTCTGCAACTTCTCATCTCCGAATCGAACGGAGGCGAAGTCGATCTCCTCTGCTGCTCTCGTCTTCCCCGCCTTCTCCTGCTTCTGCAAATTACGACCATTATAATTTGGCATCTTAATTTCATAGATACACAAAGTAATAGAAATGAGATAGGAAAGGACGCATCACAAAAAGAGTATTTCTTATTTGCGAACCACGTTGATTGGCATTGCTGATACGGCCGATAAGCCCCGTTGATACCCCTCGGGGCAAACAAAGAGAAGAAGACAGAATATTCGAGACAAAAGATGAGCGCAGACTGAGTGATAACCTCTGATCAGCATTATCAGCAGATGATTTCGGAAAAAAAGAACCCATTTCTCGAGAATAACCTGCTATTTTCTCTATTCAGAACTCGATTGTGCAACGAGTTCAACCCTGCACTCCCTTTCCCCCGAACGCGCCATAATCAGTTTCTAAAGGGAACACGGTTAAAAGGATAAGATGTTAGCCGAATTTCAAAAGGATAAAAAGTTCGGGAGGGAAAGATACGAGTATACCACCACGAGCACAACTACCAACCAACCTTCCTCTTTCGGATCCGAGGCTTTTTGCTCTTTGCCCGCAGAACCTCAAGAGGGGTGCAGGGCCGAGATATATAAAAGATGCCCTCCTTACCTTCTCGAATGCGTCGAGCACTTGGGAGAGATCGTACTTGTCGAGGAGAACACGCAGTTTACGATCGATCGTCGCCGTATCTTCCTAGAAAAGGCGGAGAGTTGGGAGAAGAGAACAAGGGAATGGGAAAAAGAGCAGGAAATGACAGAATCAACAACAAGAGAAGCCTAACTAACTCGCGGCAGAGTAAACAATTTGAAGCACGAATAATTATGAGTACCTTATTATGCTTTCCTGTTTCCTTGTGTTCCTTGTCCTCGACGAGAATTCGGTCGAAGCCACCAAGTTCACCCTTAAAAAAACATTTAAAATATAAACTAAATGCGAATTTTAGGATACCTCTAGTCTGGAAAGTCTCTGTCTGTCCTGAATTTGCTGAATGGCCTTGTCGTAGATGTAGTTGACCTTCTCCATTCGGAACTTCCCAGCTTTGGCTGTGACAAGAGCCGTCAAAGCCAGTAGAACTACTAGTGAAACTATACCGCCGTTTAAAACCATCTGCAGGGCATATATTTACATATTTATAGCGAAACACAACGAGAAAAAATATAAAAACGGCTCATACGCATGAAAAAAAGACGAATAGTTATACTACAAACTATAAATAACCTTGAGCCGGGAAATCTATGCAGAGCCGCACATTTTTATAGCGCTAATTTAAATAATTGATGAGTAGAATCTATTGAATCCGACTTTGTTGTTAGTGTGTTTGAAACAAATATACTGTTAATTAATGAATTTGAACACTGATGAAAGATCGGAGATACGCATAAACACTCAAAAATATCGATTCAGATAGGGAGGGCAACGGTGTTTACGAATGAGCAAAACAATTAACAAATTGGTAAGCAATTGAAAGCTATGCCTACCCCATTTCGACTTTTCACTTTAGTTTTGTAAAAAATATTTTAATTAATTAGAAAAACATAAATGAATGATAAGCAAAAGGCCGACGCTTTCAGTCCAAGTGGAGCGCATCGCAAGTCACGTTTTTACTAAAATTATCGCAAACTGAAATTCGGTTGCGTTGTAAAACTTCATGATTGAGGTTCAAAAATTTTTTTATTATGTTAACGGTACTCCGACAGCAATGAAACATCGCTTAATAATAGAATGAATAGTTTACCATTGGTAGAACTTCAGAATCAGTTAAGATTACGATACCGAGAACTTTAAAAATCATTTAAAAAGAGGACGACTTCCGTATATTTCTGTTTTTTACCATAAATTGGGAAATCCTGCTCTAAAACAAATATCAAAAAATTTCAAATATACGGAAGTCGTCCTCTTTGGAAACACCGAAAATGCATTTTCACGATGGTAAAACGCTCAATTTTGACAGCCTCATTCTCTATTATTTGATATTTATATTTATTTTTATTGTGAAAACAATTTTTTGTGATTGATAATCTACTTAAACTGAGGAAATGACGCTTCAACAGTTAATTCTGAAAACACATGTATTTTCGGTCGCTTCGTCCTTCAGAAGGAGAATCTCCAATTCTGCGATATGTCTCTTCTTGCCATGCTTGGTGTTCTTTAAATATGTGTTCATATTCATTCCAATCAATAAAATAGTTTTAAAATCTCATTAAATATTTTTAAAAAATGTTTTAAAATATTGAAAGAATTTGGCTTGAAAAGTACGGTAGTTTCAAAGCAAAAGCGTCGGAAGGAGGCAACCAATATTCCGTACTCAAAAATTCGGGCTGCCGTCCCTAGATTCAGAATTCACGGCGGGTTCCGAAATTAGGCGTTCAAAAATAGCGCGTAAAAAGGTCTGTGTGGGAAGCCTGCTAACGAGCGTAGCCAGACAGCTGGGAATGGATCGATAATATAATTTTATAATTGTTTTAGTGTTGTTCAGCACGCTGGATTTCACTAAATTAATTATCCCGAAAAAAATCGATAAACACGCCAAAATGAGCCTTGAAAAGTTTGAACAGTTTTACGAGTTATTTCCTTAATTAATGGTCTTGATTACTTATTTCAGTATTACATATAGATACATTGTTGCTATTTCCCCACCTTTGCACATTCATTAACGCACAACCTATGTTAAACAAGAAAGATGATGAAAACATGTCAAAGCCGGCGATTTGGTGTAGCTCCTAGGCGCGCCTACTGTAGTTTTACACATTCGCTACACCGTAATCTTTTCTTTCTCAACTGCACGATAATTCCCTACACATCAAAGAAGCTTCTTCATCGAAACCCGCCGTGAATTGTGTTGGAAGGTTCATGAAAAATGTTCTTCAATATATTGATCAATATGGATTCTCTTATGGTGTTTTCCCGAAATAGCACCGCAGGAAAAAAAGAAAATATACGAGAGAAAGAGGCATTGACATCAATAACAAGGACATCGATAAACTCTCATCAACGCCCACAATTGCGCATATTTACATAAAAACGAAGCAAGCAAAAACACATTGCTATCTAATCTAGAGCTACCTAAATAAAGAATTGAAAAAATTCATAAATTGTTGATGAAGGGGGAGAAGAGAGTTATAGTTTCCCAACACCCATGTAAATAATTTGAACTGACGGGAGTACCCTGATCACGACAAAACGAGCGAGAGAGTGTGTAAAAGAGAGAGAGCGGGCGTGATCAGGCAACTCAGACTGAAACTTTACGGCTCCACGTTGTTGCATATATTGATTTTCTATTATTTTCATTATTCCAGTTTAACTGATTAGAACCCGTTCTACTACATTGTTAAATAATATAGAAAGGCATTTTCAAGGGTGTTGGGTAACTTTAAGTATAATTTGTTAGCATAAGCTTATACGTAAGTTTCAGATAGAGATATGTTCGCAAAGTCATTAAAGTATAAAACAGTCAAGATTAGCATGATAATGCTAAACAGAATAAGCCAAAAAAACTCGAGTTAGAGGCAACAAAGAAAATGTACAAGCTTTTGACTGTGCTTCGAAACCGCGGCAATTATAGACCCCACAATTGAAATCAGATGAAGTCAGTTGAACAGAATATAGCAGATAGTAATAGAGGTTAAAACAACTAACAAATTTTAATTATTGATTATTAAAACAAAAACAGCCCGTTAAGTAACAATAGCACCTGAAATTTCACATTCCCGGTTGGCGCGATTTACCACTGGTTCACTTTACCTGATTTTAATTCCCGGTCATACGCGGCAAGCTTTTGCCTTTGAATTCGTCGTCCTCTCATCATTTTTTTCGTTTTCTTGCTTTATTTGGTATATTTTGATTTTAAGATGTGCCAAGAGTAGACGGAACTCATGGATTGGAAGTATATTCGTGGTACGGGTATCCATGGCGCACGCCGCGTGCCGAGCAGCTACTTTTCCGAATACTTCTCGCCCGGTTTCACCTATGCACCGGTTAGTTCAGCCTATATAATTTCACTTATCATGTAGTCTACGCTATGCTACTATCAACATTTATTTATATAAATCACGTCATCCTGAATCCTTGGATTCGCGCGCGCGGGAAATTCGGCTCAGATGAGCCTATTGGCTAGATGGAGATAAGAACTGACAAGGTGGAACTCTATGAAATCAATGATGGTGATGTCATGAAGGAGAGTGTCAGCACACCTCTATAGGTGCTTGGATTATTTTCACGTTACTACGCCAAAAAGTTAAAATTGTGCAAAATAGCGATAGTGAGTGAATTGGTTGCAGGAGGATGCATGGGTGACGGGTCGGTTCTGCCCATCGGTGGAACATCGCCTATTCATCGGAAGCGACACGGGATACGTGTGCGCCATCAATGTTGATGCAGTCCCCGACAATCAGGAAGACGGATTGGAATGCTGTGAGAACATTTGATCAACTGGTTAATGGTAGAGAGCAAATGAGGATGACGAGTGTGATCTTGTTACGATATCGATCTGAGAAGACGGAGGGTCTTTCAATTATTACATGTTCCATGTTAACGAATTGATCATATGATAGATTGAACTGACTGAATCCTGGCGTAAATTCAATTATCGTACACTGGCATGAATAATTGATATTATGCTGCTGTTTTTACAAGAGAGCAGTATTGAACGATCGATTAACCAGTATAGAGGTTGAAATGTGCACAAGACTAAAAGAGATGTCCTTTAGATTTCCGTGCCCACCCGGGTGTCGTCATGGACATCGTCCCCGTGCCAGGCAATCGAGACGAACTGCTCACCATGTCTGGCAGCGATATACGGTCTCACTATTTCTATTCCACTGTTCTACTTGGACTATTTTATTATAGTTTTACTGTGTCACATATATGAATAATCTTTTTTCAACTTCAACCCTATGTGTGCGTAAATAGTAACGGAATGGGTTGCAGAATCTGGTCACTGGGTACTCCGATCAAGTCAAGTCTCTTCCTCGGTCACGATAAGAGCGTGCGAGCAGCCAGCTTCATGCCCGATAACTCGAGTGAGCCACCCCTTGTTTGTTCATCCTGATTTAGTTCGCTGGATTGCTCCAAGTAGATAGTCAATGAGGTTTAGACGGTTTAGCTGATGCGCACTACTGTTTCAGTCTGTTAACTGAAAAACACGTAGTTTATGTGTTTAAGAGCCCGATTCTCTATGAGTCGAACAAAACGTGGCACAGCATTTTTACGAAAACATACACACAGAGGTTTTCGAGGGTGCTGATCACAATGGTCAACTTCATTTTGCACCATTTCGACCGGTTGAGCCGGGCTGCATGTAGGCACCATCTACATTTATGTCGATATCTCAATTCCGGATTCTTGAATCTTCTTCAAACGTTCACAGGGATTGAATAAGTTCACACAGAGTCCATTCGTATTGAATTTGCATATGCTTCCATGTTGAAAATGTTTGAAATTTACGTTCTCGAATAAAAGGCCGAAGCTAACGTGCTGTAAAAATGCTGTGCCAGACCCTGTGGGATATTGTTCGACTCTTAGAGAATCGGGCTCTTAAATCAATTTTTGTTGGTCATTTTATTTTTTGCGGTAGGTAGTATTCCATTCTGGCTGCAGATCTCTTCTCGACGGGAGGTCGTGACGGGAGTATCCTCATGTGGGATCGGAGAGTCGCACCCATCGATCAGGTATCTTCATTCCCTCTCAATGGCATCTCTCTATTCCAATGATCTCGACTGCAATTCTCGGATTGCAGAATGGGCAGGCGTATCGTCGTCCATCGAAGGAATATCGAAACTGCCACATGATCAAAGCTCAGGCGCCAAGCGCAGCTTTGATAGGCAGGAGAAGATCAGGTTTGAACTTTGCACCTTAAAATATTTTTGCCGTTCATAGATTCTCCCTGTTCTGACATGTTCATAATCCATAGTAGTTCGTGGATTCGTCCGCCCGATAACCCCGTCTGCCATTCTCACAATATTTTACGTGTTGCAGAGCGAGTGGCGCCTTCTCGTCCCTGTCCCTCGATCACTTCCTTGGTCTACCTCGATGAGTACACTGTAGTCACTTCCAGTGAATTGGGAAAGAGGTCTGCGAATTGTTATCACTTGAATAATACGAGCCGCGAGCATTAGTTACTATCAGGCTGATGCAAAAGTTTTGACCGATTTTCAAATTTTATAGTTTCTCCTGCCCCGCGTTTTGTGTTGGAGTGATTTACATCTGGTTGCTTGTTTTCGATGGGCGATTGGATACTCTTAATAGCGCCCCTTGAATGTGGTCTAAGCAGCCTGTATTATGAGAATCGTATGAAGACAAACTTGCTGGACAGGTCAACCGGTCAGAATCTTTGGATGAGTGCAGCTCTGCTGAGAGTAACGATACTTCAAAGCTGTTATACAGTCGTGATATACATTACGCATAGATCACAATAATAGAATGAAATCGGGTCTGCCGCAACAGGCCTTCTAGGAAAATTTACAGAATTGGGAGTCGAGGTTTTTGAGCATGTCCATCAGCTGTTGAAATGGCTGTGTATTAAAAACGATTGATCTTTGGATCTCAAATGCCCCAATTATTAAACAGTCTTACATGATTATGCCTCAGATTAATTTTGGTGAACGTACGTTTCTGCTACAAAGAGCTTCGTCTTTCCATAAAAATATGCCGAAATTCACCCATGAAATTCCCACTTCTATGAATTCCTCGCTTCTCTCACAGAAAGGCAGCCCGATATCTCGTGGTCAGGTGAACAAGCTACTCATGCCCCATCATTGTGTGGTTTGGATAAAATGGGCGATCTCTACTTATTGAGGAAATTTGATAAAAACGCGAACAGATTATTTTGATTTTTATGCAGAATCGGGCACAAATATTGAAAAATATTATTTTGAGAAAGACAAGGGCCACTGTGCCTAAATTTGTCTAATATTATTATGACTCGGCATACGTAGCTTGTAGCGCCCCTATACAGATTCATGTCTTTCGAAGCAAAGGCAGGAATATGAAAACAAAAAGTGTCAAAACTTTTGCATCAGCCTAATATCTACTCACGAAAAGAACAGATGAATGTGTAAAAAGCATAAGTGGGCACCATCGAAGCCAGCTGTGAAACACCCCCGGTTTTCGGATTGGGCACCCCCGGGTTTTGGAAAATTTTGTCACAAAAACGATCATTTACGATCACCCCCCCCCCCCCCCCCTTTTGACCCTAAACAGCCCCGGTTTTCGATTTCCAGCTTCAACCCCCGCCCGTCTATGGTAAAAAGAATAGTGTGAATCGAGATTATGTCTGGTATTCCAAAAGTTCGATTTGTCATGATGATGAGAAAAAACGTTGATAATCTCTTTGAATATCTTCTTGTAAGTGGTATTCGCCTGTGGGATACTCGTCGAGCTCCGGTGAAGGAAGAGAGTCGTCCATTGGCAGTCCTCGAAGTTCCCTCTTCCACCTCGAGGGACGTCGGTCTGTTTCCCATTCACTGAGATTACAGTTATATGCATAATCAGAAGGAATGAGGATGATGATGAGGATGTGACCGGTCGAATAATATACTCTTAGAATTGATTTATCATGCGTATCACGAGCCAGTGGATGAGTGCGGGAACAATTCCAAACTTTTTTTTGCCTGATATTAACTATATTTTTGTGGGTGAATACCCAGGACCGATGTTGTCGAAAAATATAGGTGGCTTATCCCAGAGCCGGCTTTTAGGGATTTTCCGGTTTTGCGCCTGGCTATACTGTATCTTAAGTCCCAGATGAGCTAGAAAGATGACATTGTGCTCAAAATGTTCGGAAAATTATTTCCAACAATTTTTATGTTGAACACTTCTCGCTGTATCAACAACTGAAGATGCTATGTTCGCAAAATCGATAGCAAAATCATAAAATAAATGTTTTCACCATCACGCAGGAAACTTGCAATGGATTTTTATTTCATAACATGAAAGAATAATCATTCATATATATAAGAAAAATATTGGTGACAGAAATATCTTACCCCCAAATTAGGATATTCGTCATCGAACGTGGTCAGAATACAGAATACAGAATATTTATCAGGAGTCGCAAAGTTGCGCTGATCAGGCTTTAGGTGGTCCATTCTTCATCAGTTAAGCTCCACCATTTCCTGCCCTTCCCTCTTGCTATCTCGTTTCTCCATCTCTCCCGAGGTCTTCCCTGTCCTCTGCTGTTAGCTCTGGTGTAAGGGATCCATGTTGTTAACCTCCTTGTCCACCGTTCGTCCATTCTTCGGATCTTATTTGCCCAGTTCATCTTTCGTCTAGTTGCTTCCTCTACCCAGTCAACGACTCCTGTTTCCATTCGCACTCGTTCGTTACTCCATCGATCCATCCATGTTACTCCAATCATGCGCCTCTCCATTTTTCTCTGCGCAACTCGCAGCACTTGTTTGTCTGACTCTCTCATTGTCCAAGCTTCGCAGCCATAAAGCACGGTCGACATGAGACAAGCGTTGAAGGCGCGTTTCCTTATCTCTCTGTTGATAGTCGCGTGTTTGAGCAAATGGCCAATGTTTCTCCAAGCGAGCCAAGCACACTGGATCCGGCGTTTGACTTCAATTGAGGGGTCCAATGGGAGGGAGATCCAACTTCCTAGATATTTTGCACCATCTTTGTACTCAAAGATTCCTCCATCGACTTCGATCTGTTCTCTATTTGTTGCACTCGAAGTCAGCAAGATGGATTTTCGTGGGTGAACTTCGAGTCCAACTCTTCCAGCCGCATGAATAACTTTTGTCAACATTCTCCTCAGTTCAACTCTGTTTTTCGCTACAATAATGACATCGTCTGCGTATGATAAGGTGGTCAGCTGCTTTCCATCAATAGTCATCCCATCCCATCCCAATCAACGCTGTCGAGAGCCATACGTAAGACGCAGTTGAAAAGTTTCGGAGATATTGTGTCGCCCTGTTTCACTCCTCTCTTCACTCTCACTTCGACCGCACGTTCGTTTACTTGAATTCGGGTATTTGTTCCTTCATAGAATCTTCGAAGCACATCGATCAAACGTGAATGGATTCCTTGGGTTTGGAGAGCTTGCCAAACGGCTGGCCATTCAACGCTATCAAACGCTTTCTTGAAATCTATCAGTGCCAGGTGAATGGGTATTTTGTACTCGGTGGTTCTCTCGATAAGTTGATTGATGGAGTGAATCTGATCAACAGTCGAGTATCCAGGTCTGAACCCTGCTTGGCTGGTATCTTCTGCCTGTTCTAGCAGTGGGAGGATTCGATTGAGAATAGCTTTTGTCGCGACTTTGCATATAACACTCAGTAGGCTGATCGGACGATAGTTGCTGATATCTGATGAGTCTCCGCCTTTGTGCAACAGGGTTACTCTCGAAGTCAGGAATTTCGGAGGAATTTCTTCTCCTGAGAGAATCCCACTGAGCATCCGCGTGATCAATGGAGTAACTGCGGCTTCAGACAGAATGAGCATGTCAGGCTTCACTTTATCATCACCAGCAGCGTGCCCGATTCGGAGACTTTGTATTGCATACGAACGTGGTCATGTCTTTAATCTTTAATCTTTATCGCCAACGCATAAAGCGCCGTCAAGGGAAGGACAAGTGGGGAGAGTAGGTTGGCCTTTTAGCTCGATCACAGCGAGCTCAGGGGATGGGGGGTGGTGGAATGTGGCAGTTACATGTTACAATCGTATTCGTGAGGATGATAGGAACAGGTCAGGGGAATCTCGGATTTGTTTACGGAACAATGGACGGGAAGAGAGTACTAATGGGTCAGGGAGGGTATTCCAGAGCGGTAGGACTCTACTAGCACATGTTGAAAACGATGCTGGCACTCTGAATGGGACAGCAATGCGCAGATTATTGGAAGATCGTAAGTCACGAGTGAGCGGAGCAATCGTGTACAAGTCAGCAGAGTCGTGGTGCACGTGTTTGTGAATGGAATTTTATACAAAAAAACATATCGCGAACTGCACGGCGATACTCAAGGGTTTCAAGTTTGAATTTCTTTAGTCGATCAGGATAAGATAGAGGGGAAATAGAACAACGTCGGAAAACTCCTTGTGAATTCTCGCTGCACAGATTCTAGCTCATTTACTAGACCAACTGATGTGGGATTCCAGATTATAGTGGAAGATTCTAATAGAGGGCGTATGTATATTGAGTATGCTTTTACAAGAAGTTCGGGAGATTTGGAGTGAAACGATCTCAACATGAGGTTACACATTAATCGCGCTTTCCTAGTAATTTGACTAATATGGAACCCGAAGTGTAAGTTTTTTGAAAAGAATACACCCAGGTCTCGAACTTCGTCTTTACTCGATATAATTTGACGATTGAGCATATATTGGGTTCGATTCTTTAGATTTCCCAAGTGTAAAACATTACATTTAGGTGAGCTAATACTCATATTCCATGTATTAGTCCAATCAGAAATTTTGCTAATCGCATCTTGAAGGTGGGTGCTATAATCAGGGACTATCGCATAAATCTTAAAGTCGTCGGCAAAAATATTGTAATGAACCGTTTGGGGGATACATTTGCCCAAGTCATTAATGTAAATAATGAATAGCAGTGGCCCGATTGCTGAACCTTGGGGAACACCCGATTGGATAGGTGAGGGCGGGGATAGGTATTCTCCTACAAACACGCGTTGCGATCGGCCTAATAGATAGGACTCAAACCATTGAGTGATAGCAGGTGAGATACCAAGAGTATTGAGCTTATGAATAAGCAGTCTAAGATCAATGGAATCAAATGCTTTCTTGTAATCAAATAGAATTGTATCGACCGACTTTTTTAAACTCAGCTGCTTAGCATAGAACGAAAAAGTTTCGGATAAAGAGGAAGCTGTGCTTCTAAATTTACGAAAACCTGCTTGCCTAGTATCTAATAAGTTACGCTCGTCTAAGAAATCTACAATGGAATTAATGAGCATTTTTTCAAATATTTTTGAGGCAGTGACTGTAAGGGAGATGGGGCGATGATTTGAGATAGAGGGATCTCCTGGCTTTTTTGGAATAGGTTTTACATGAGCAGTTTTCCACTGAGTGGGTGAGGTGCGCGAGGAGAGAGAGATGTTAAAAAGAATAGTGAGGGGAGTAACTATTGATGTTTTACACTTGCAATAAACCAGGTTGGGGATCATATCAAGGGAGCCATTGACTTTAGGAATTAATTGCGAAATTGCAGAGAGTATAGTTTCGGGGCTGATGTAGGGTAAGTCGAACGAAGATCGGGGATGAGGGGTCTGAGGGGGGGGGGGGGGGGGTTAAACTAGAAGGTGGGGTTTGAACCTTAGCGAAAAATTCAGAGAAGGCATTGGCCTTCTCTTCATTGGTCAGAAGGATGTTTCCATTACCATCAATTATGCCTGGTAGTTTTGAATTGTTGACTTTTAAGCGATTTTTGCAATAATTGAAGAAGGAGCTAGGGTTTCCCGAATTAACAGCTCGAGACTCACGATGAGTTTCGTATGATTTAAGAGCACGATCGAATCTCACACACAAAGAGTGAGTTAAGTCACTATTTGGCGCCGCCATGTGGAATTTTTGCAACTTTATGAATATTTTATGAAGGAATTTTGGATAAAATATTCATAAAGTTGCAAATGTCGTGCATAATCACAAAATATTCCTGCCATTGCGCCTAAATGCACTTATTAGTTACAAATGCCCGCGATTTTATACGTTTCTGGAATGGTTGAGTCAGATGCTGCAGAAGAACCCAAAGTTCCACTAAGTTTGAAAAATCGATTTTCACATCCTCGATTTGTCTCAAGTTTGTGCATTTATAAAATCGCACGTTGATATACACATCCGGAATGAAAATTAGTATATACCGACTACTGTAGAAATACACTATAATCGGTCGATCCAACGTTTCGAATCTCGTGCATTCTTCACTCGAATATGCTACCACGGGAGAGCAAAAAAATTTCAAAATTGATTTACAGATGAAATTATCTTTTTTTCTGACTATATTTGTGCATCTAAAATCATGAAAATAACGCATTATTTATAATAACTCGTGAAATTAGCAAATAAATACGTTTATTACAATATCAAAAATTTCAAAATATAAAAAAATATAATTATTTTCTAACTAAGATAAACAATGTTTTCGCGGCACTTTCTGACTAAATCATCCCATTTATGATTTTAGATGCACAATGCACAATGCACAAATCCGGTCAGAAACAACAGAATTTCAGCTGTAAATCAATTTTGAAATTTTTTTACTCTCGCGTGGTAGCATATTCGAGTGAACAATGCACGAGATTCGAAACGTTGGATCGACTGATTATATTATATTTCTACAGTAGTCGGTATATATTAATAACTAGGCATATTGATTCCGGATGTGTATATCAACGTGCGATTTTATACATGCACAAACTTGAGACAAATCGAGGATGTGAAAATCGATTTTTCAAACTTAGTCGAACTTTGGGTTCTTCTGTAGCATCTGACTCAACCATTCCAGAAACGTATAAAATCGCGAGCATTTGTAACTAATAAGTGCATTTAGGCGCAATGGCAGGAATATTTTGTGATTATGCACGACATGACCACGTTCGATGACGAATATCCTAATTTGGGGGTAAGATATTTCTGTCACCAATATTTTTCTTATATATATGAATGATTATTCTTTCATGTTATGAAATAAAAATCCATTGCAAGTTTCCTGCATGATGGTGAAAACATTTATTTTATGATTTTGCTATCGATTTTGCGAACATAGCATCTTCAATTGTTGATAAAGCGAGAAGTGTTCAACATAAAAGTTGTTGGAAATAATTTTCCGAACATTTTGAGCCCAATGGCATCTTTCTACCTCATCTGGGACCTAAGATACAGTATAACCAGGCGCAAAACCGGAAAATCCATAAAAGCCGGCTCTGGGGCCAGCCACCTATATTTTTCGACAACATCGGTCCTGGGTATTCACCCGCTAAAATATAGTTAATATCAGGCAAAAAAAGTTTGGAATTGTTCCCGAGAGGTCTGTTTTTCATTCAATGAGTCGTGATACACGTGTTATGTATAACTAAGATGAGTTTGTATGGCAATTGCAGGCGTGAGTTCAATCAGTCTCGATCGTTTCAAGTCGTCGTTGTTCGCAGTCTCCACTGACAACTGCATTCACGAGTTCCACCCTAATTCTGGCCGAGTCCAGCCAGGTACGAACCATCGTATATCGTTTGTTCAGCTTGGGCATGTCTACTATATGCTGATTTGTCGTTGGATGATAATCCATATTTTAGTTATATTTCATGAATTTTGCAGTTCGAAGCTACGTCGGTGCCAGCATCGGTGCCGATTTTTACATTCAGGTATTTGAACATCAATTGATGTGCTGCTTTACGAATATATTATAGTATCGAAATAACATGTTCGACGCGTATTAAAACGGCGAATTCCTAATTGATCTCACAGAAGAATGATACGTTGAAGTGCAGAGATAACGAATGACAATTGCTAGTGATTGACACCGCAGGGAAGCGTCCTATAATGCTGATCAATCGATGGCGATAACGGAATCACAATTTTTAGTTATTTTCTTGGCGACCGTTTCTCGTGTTTCAGTAATGAAGCTTTATTTACCAGGCATGGCGAATAATTTGCGGGGATAAAAATATGATACGCTCCTGTTTTGTTGCAGATGGCCTGTTCGCCCGTCTCTGACCACATTCTCTGTGGTAGTGGAGACAAACGGGCACTCATGTGGGATGCTCAGGTTTGTGAGAGACGCAACTATCGACGATCACCGTGGCATTATCGTATAATACATGGTAGTCATGATGGCCATTTCAGAAATTCCATTCGTATTCGGATCAGAATCTCACGGGACCTGCCACTGCTTCCCAGAAAGGTTCGCTCGCTACTTAAAAAAAATCATTTTTTCCTTTTTTTTTAAACATGATCGTTGCTTTCGAAGTTATTCATACGAAATTCTATGTCGTGTTAAAACTATTATACTAAAATAATATTTTGGATGAGTGAACTGTATCCCCGGGGGGCGGACATTTCCGCAACGGACATTTCCGCAACCGAGTACCATTCGCTTGACAGAATGAGTAGCAATATGTGAGTTGTTGCATTGTTACCAGTATGTGTTCCCCCACTTTAGCTTATATAAATTTTGTTACCAGGCGACCATGAGTTTCAACGTATAGGGGGTCATGGAATTCCACAAACCATGAACCCCGGGTCGTAGATTTGGGGTAAAACTCAATATCACCTGGTAACAAAATTTATATATGCTATTGTGGGGGAGCACACACTGGTAACAATGCAACAACTCCCATGTTGCTACTCCTTCTGTGAAGCGAATGATACCCCGTTGCGGAAATGTCCGCCCCCCGTATCCCCTGCCCTACTGCAATCCGTGCAGGCATCCGTCCCGTCTTCTCACTCGGAGGCCACTCCAAGAAGGTCGCCACCGTCGCATACTCAGCCAATGCCATGTCTGTTTCCAGTTACACTTCTGCAATTTATGAATCATTAACGTCTCTGCTCCTTCGATGGCATATCGCCATAACAAAAATTTATGTGATATTGGCGTTCTCTTTCTAATGAATGAAAAAAAACTTGCGTGCAGGTATATACTGACGATGGACGACAGCGATTTCCGAATTTGGAGGCACATGCCGGTATCAAGGACCTCGCTAGGGGTATGATAATGTTGATTAGTATGGATTAAGAACATACATTTTCATACCCTCGGACTCCGAGGGTACCCACTTTAACATAATTTAGTCTGCCCGATCTAGAAATAGGCTCAAAAGATGCGTTGTGGGGCGCCGATAAAAAAATTACTCATTGGTAGCCACTTATATTACCATCCAAGAGAACGGGGGGCTCTTATATGTAAATACAGTAATTTTTGGCATTTTTCCAACCATGTCCTAGAGACTCGGGAGTAGGCTCAGAAGATGCGCCGTAGTGTGCAGATAACAAATCACCTCATTGGTAGCCACTTATATTGCCATCCCAGGGAATGGGGGCCACTTATATTGTTTCGCCGAGGTTAATGAAAATGTATGATTAAGAACAATAGTCTACAATTCGAAACTGCAAATGTATTCCAAAAATATACCTTTATTATCCATAAAATTGATAATGAGTCTTCGACCAACTGTTCTCATTATTTTCAAATTTATTCATATCTCGACTCACCAATTCCATCTACTTCTCTTTCTCTTCTCAGGAAGTGGAGGAGGCGATTGGAGTGCAGTTCGAACGAGTGGAGAGAATGGAGCAGCCGAGAGAGGAAGAAGCGAGTAGTGTACTCGAGAGGTGAACCATTACTATGATCACACTCTCCATGATATACACGCCAAGAGAATAAACATAATTATCAAACGTTAGAATTGGGTTGTTGCTAGCTCTAACCCGGGAATGTCTAATGAATAACAAATAGATGATGAATATGTGTGTTGCTCTGCACTGAATTTCTTCAGATTTGTTTTTGTCTCGCATGTAATAATTGGAGGAAGCCTATGATCTCCCTCTGCAGAATCTCGATCACTCCTGGTCCTCGTCTCTTCCTCTCTCCCACGAAGGCAGGCATGGCACCACTCCAGAAGAGAAAGGTAGAGAGGATCAGTTGTTAATGATAGGACAAAGTGGACGTCCCTTCCCGTAGGAGCCTTTCGCCTCTCCCTTCAAGTCTCAAGGCGCGTCGATGAGGTTGTTCGGCGAGAAGGAGAACATACCTCCAGGAAAGATGCTCAGGTGAGTGACCCACCTCCCTCACCTACTCCAAATATCTATAATGCGCGATTCGAGGTGGTGGTGATGGTCAATCGATTCAATTAAGTGGCTTCCTCCATCCTTTCCTTTCTTTCCATTTCATGGTGGGTCATGAGAGACGCCTCCCGTGAATTCCCCTCCTCCCTCATCTCTTTGTGATTCATCGATGACTGTTTCTGTCTCTCCCCCCCCCCCCAATCCTCCCTTCCTCCCTTCTCCATCTCTCTCTTCCCTCCTATCAACTGATAAGGCGTCCTCTCCACTCCGTCAGGCGTCAAGCTCAGGTTTTGGACACTTTCCCTGTTTGCCGAGTGGCTTTTCAGAGTTACTCATCTCTTGTTGACGCGAGAGGTGACAGCGCACGAATCCTCCATACTTTTAATGCTCTGGGGTCTCACACTCGCTAGTGGTGGTCCATCCATCGGGGCTCCTTTGTTCTATCGATGTAATTTCCCTCCATTCCCTTCCCTTGCCTGTCCAACTCCTGTGAGGGACACGGATCATTTGAGGGTGCAATCAGCAGATTTCGATTGGGGAGAGGTGAGGATGATTATGGTAGGGGAGAGTGCATCTATTTGAAGGGGTAAAGTAGGAAAATTCCACTATTCAAATGAATATCTGTCGGTTTCTTGTCCTCTACGAGCTATAAGCTGTTTAGAATATTCTAAAGTAGTTCGAGGTATCGCATTTTCAGTGGTTGCTTGGGAATTCCGAAAAACTCGTCTTCATTTTCATTTTTTTTTCTGTTCGGGTTTTTTGGGTTCTTAATATAGCTTCCTCCCTCTCGGTCTAGAAGTCTCTAGGAATGTGAGCAGATGCGCACAAGTCGAGTGATGACCTTCGTAAGATAGGGGAGTAACACCTGCCGCAGCCCGCTTCCACTCAAACGTCTATTTCGGTAGACCTCGAGTTCCTACTGGGAGAGTTTGGTACTATGCCTGTGACCCACGAATCACCCCAGAGTCCCAATTAAAAGTCATCGAGTGTAAAAACTTACGATAATATTTTGTCACTCAAAGTAGGTGGACGATTTGCTTTCTCTCGTTCAAACTCATCCATCTCTCCTCTAACTCGCATTGTAAGTATGGTGGGGATGAATCGAGGAGGGATGAGGGGGGGGGGGGTGAAATGATGATCGAAGGTCGAGCAGGCCATTCAACTCTCTCCCCCCTCCCTCACTCCTCCTTCACTCTTCATCCCAATGACCATCCTGTGAATTTGAGTAATCGACCGTGTTGTAGAAGTGGCAATGGATTAGTTAAGTAGAGAGGAAGTCAATCCATCTCCTGCCCATACCAGTCCATCTCCATCTCCATCTTGCTAATCGGGGCAGTCTTCTTTGTTCGAGGGATCGTCAGCAATTTCCTCGTCCGACTCCTCCCTTCTCCCTTTCTTTCCCCTTCCATCTCTCCTCTTCCCTTGCCCCCAGTTCGCGCTAAAAAGGGGGGACGGGCATGGGCAAAATTGGAACCTTGAGCGATGTCTCGAGTGAGTTTTCTTCGTTCGTTCCTCCTCTTTATTCGACTTGTTCGCTCCCCTTCCACTCCCCCCCCCTTACCACTTGGAGGCGCGAGTCTCACTCATTCACAATTCGTATCATTTCATCTGAACGACGGGGGAACACATGGGATGCACTTTGTATAGAGTGCACGAATGTGTCCCCCCTCTCCCTCCGTGGCAGGCAGTGTTTGAGAAGTTGACACGCGAGAATTCTGACGAAATTGGCAGTGATTCAGAGCATTGCACAATTCTCGCGACGTGATTCTACGTGTTATCAATTTCGAAAATATTTTTCGGAAATATCGCAGTTGCAGGTTGGATAATGTGAGTCTTCCCTCTCTGGAGGACATCGAGGAAGAGGAGAAGAGGAAGGAGGAAGAGCGGAAGAGGATGGAGGAGAGGAGGAAGAACCCCTTCTACTACAAGTGAGACCATCCAAGTGGACCGATCGAGATAATAGAGAGTTGCAATTGCGAGATTGGTTGATTGAGAAATGATTATTGAATCAAAAACTAATTCCTGGTCACCTTTTTGTAATTTCTGGTTATATTGAAGCAAGATAAGCTTCTTGCTAGTAACTGATTTCTCTAACTTTAAACAAATGATAGATGGTAATTTTTTTGTAGTAGCGTGAAGCTGTCAATTCACCTTACAAAAACTGTTCAGATACCCGACAATGCACATGCCCAATCTAGTGTATGAGCGGTATATGGAGCAGCTGAAGGGAGAGGGCAAAAAACCCGTCGAGACAGAGACTGTTACGGTAAGTGAGAAGGAGGAGTACGGTACGGAGGTGTTTCAAACACATACGTCCTCTCCCACACTTATGTCATATATTTTGGTTGTGAGTATTCTTTTGCAGAAGTCGGGCCGCAAAGTGCGAACTCTCGAGTGCTGGGCGCGTAGTTCCACCGGCAGACTCAGCAAGGAAAGGTAGGCCATCCATCGGATCGAGTACTTGTTTTGAAGTTTAGAAAATAGTGTCGGACTTTAGCCATATAAAAGCTGGTTGGCTGTTGGGTTTTACGATAATCTCGAATGGGCGCTGAACCTGAATGGATGATCCTCCGAGTGAAATCCATCGAAGACTGGGGATCATCCCTAATTACGATCGTTGCAAGAAAAGGGGAGAAAGGATACAGTAGAATACAGTGAACCAGATAGACTGTCTCCCAGATAGTGGACTATTGATTTTCCGTGTGCCCCTAACACGGAGCTATTCCCCCATTTAAAATTACATGCGACCCGGCCTTGAACCGAGACTGAATTAGGGAGATTGATGGAGCTCGAATGGATATAATTTCATGACCTCCATCTAATTGGAAGGGCGTATTCGCGATTTCTCTTAGCAATGTAGACATCAGGAATGTATTTTGGAAAAATCAATTATTATTGTTTTTCGCTCGATATGACAACCGGAGAGAGCAGGGATTCTTTCGTGCCATGGAAAATTCGCTAGCAAGTAGGAGAAAGGAGAGAAGGTAGAGAGATAGGAAGAGGAGCAGAAGGTGCAGATACGTCTCAACACTGAAATACCTCGCACAATTCTAATTGCGTATCGCCAGGACGAATGCATAAAGTGCATTTGTATGATATTGGAGAAGGGATATCAAAGAATGACGCACCTTATTGGCTTGTACTCCAATCCCTTTCCTTGCTTGGATGGTTCCGATTTGATGGCAAATGTCCGAAGGAAACGCGGCGTCCACTGTTGACTGATCTGCATGCTTCATTGTCAAAGTACAATTTAGCTTGTGCAACTGAACCCAGCTCCTTTCGGGCTTTTTTGTCTATCTTAATCTGGCTCGCCTGTTCCTCTCTGAACATCCTGAGCAGTATCTGATTGAGCATCTCGATGC
This sequence comes from Pristionchus mayeri, assembly GCA_036245805.1. Taxonomy (NCBI): domain Eukaryota; kingdom Metazoa; phylum Nematoda; class Chromadorea; order Rhabditida; family Neodiplogasteridae; genus Pristionchus; species Pristionchus mayeri. The sequence continues at coordinate 33,267,488 of BTRK01000006.1, read as the reverse complement.
TTCTCCTCGTCACTGCTCCTCTCTTGAAGATGATCATGTAGGGAAGATCGATGCCGAATTCCTCGTTATGGGTCGCGTTATTCCCCATCGGAGAATCATCGATGAAGATTATGAACAAAAAAATATATTATATATTCGAATTTCCTAGTTGAAACCTATCAAGGGTACATGGCAGCTCAACCGATTGAAGCACAACTAGATCAAGAGTGAATATTCGAGTAACGAATTCTCAAATATTGATATCTCCTTTGAATAGTGCATGATTGACTTGTCTTGATTGGTGCATACTTGTTTTATGCGATATTCAGTTGGATCCATGCCCAGCACGGGTTTCGATTTATTAGTGAGCATGTAGTCGATCTGAATTTATCGCGATGTTGCTGTTTAAACAAAATGGCTCACTCCATCTGCCAGGGGATTCATGAGTGTAGGCTGCAATACCAACTGTCGAAATCCACTCCGGAGGTCGGTTACCAATTCCGTGTAGCTACTCAATTATCTATCTTCGAGAATTATGTATCAATGTAAAACTACGTAAGGGTAAGGGAAGTAATCACGGTGTTTCCCTTGAATCCCGCAGAGTGGAGACAGCCTACGATAAGGATGGCAAGAAGGTAGATCATCGAGGGAATGCGAGTGAGCTCTCAAAATAAATTGAAATTTGTCTTGGCTGCGAACTTGCCTTTATAGCCTCTCCTGAAGTGTTTTCGAACCTCCCCGATGAATTTGGCCATAATCATAAATGTGATGAGTACGCCCCAAGCATGGGGATCGAACATTGCGAACATTTCGAATGAAGTTGATCGATGAAGAGGACGACGTGCTTCGTAGATTCCGTACTTGAAGTACTAATTACCTAGATTTCAGATATTCACCTACCGTACTGAAATAGAATGGGGCCGAGTACGAGTAAAATTTTTTTGTAGTTTCATTAATTTTCTCGATGCCATCTAACGTGGTCAGAATAGCTTCATTAGTAATATCACTGAAAGTTGATGGTTGATAGCTGAAAATTACGAAGACTAACTCAAGTATATCGAAGTAATTTCCGTGCTGAGCACTAAATATGACACCTGTCTTTTCCGCAATAATTTTCCATGGTTCGTGGTAGATACCCTAAATATTTGTTCTTACAGTGAGTAAATACAGTATCGCTGTCCTTGAGAACGTTATCATATTTGCCGAAGAAGTTATAGGGGAAGTACTCGTAAGTGAAGCCAAGAGTGAGTGAAGTATTGGGAACAAAGAAATCGAATTGTCGCATCATTTTATAGTTTGCAGGCAATTTCTGAATATACAGAGAAATATAGGGAAATTATATGAATGAATTGGAAGGAAGAAGCCATTTACTAAATGAATTTTGGTCAAAATGTGTCAAATTATATGAGTATAAAAAGTATTATAAGAAAGCAGGTGAAAACAATTCAATTATGAATCGGGTAGGGGGGGGGGGTTCATAACTATATGGTTGGGGGGGGAGTGCTGAAGAAAGTGATGCGGAAGCGAATATACTCTTTAAGCTGAATTTCTGGCGAATACTCCCGCTTCTGTCTCGCTTCGAGTGGATATCGCTTTACTAAGGGGGGACGATGAATACTTGAATGCGTTTTTCTGCCTATCTTTCAAATAAGAGAAGAAAAGTAAATCAGAAATATGATGAATAGAATCGCTTAAAATGCGTTTCATTAGTCTCTTGCAGTCTTCCTTCGATCGAGGAGTTTCCTGGGTCGGCCTGTGCTCAGATGATCTCCACTGCCGCAGTCACGACCACTTCCTCTCCCCGCAAACTGCAGCTGCGTCCTCCCCTGCAGCCTCCCTCTTCCACGGGCACCACTGCCATCAAGGGTGAGGGGATGCATCTGTGGCTTACATTTTTAAATGATAATATTATGAAAATCTTAAAATGATTGGATGGGACAAAACATATTTTATTGATGTGATTATGAAGAAGTGTGAGATGAAACTAATTAGAAAGTACTGGATGATCATTTTTTGGATCTCACGCCCACAATTTTTTGTTATTCTCATTGTATTTTTTTCGTATCAGGCCGTCGTTCCTCCGTCCGCAACATACTCCACTACTTCCAGACGAATAAGACGACCGACAAGGAATGATCTTTGATCTATGGTCAGGTTCCTTATTCGTTTGTTCTTCGTCTTCTCCCATCCCCGAATCCTTCCTTAAACTTGAGAACTAAGAACCAGCTACTGTTTAATAAATTTTCTAACATTCTTTTCACCATCTTTTTTCCCCTTGTAAATGCTAACAATCTGTTTTTGTCTTCGTTGTACTAAATTAGTACTAATAATCAACAACTTAGGCCAACTTTGAACTATGTTCCTACTGTCCCTCCTACTAGGAATTGCCGGTTCGCTCACTTCCAAATACTCTCTGATTAGTCTGAAATTCAAATAATTCTTGTAAGCAATAGCTGACTGATTACGGTATCTCGGAACGAGTGAGCGTTCCAACCGCCAATTCCTAAGTGATTCTTCGCCATTCACACTTCGCCCTACCATTAATTTATGCCCCGATATTTTGTCGAGATGTTTGTGTGTGTTATCCAAAATTACCGTAGTCTCAGTGTTGTGCTACTGTTCCAATCCCTAGTGAAAGCCGCCTACAGGTGCCTTCTGTTGACACTTTAGACCACACCCAATCAGTAATCTCATGGTTACTGCACCCCGAATCAATCGATTGACCACCCTTCCATTGCCTCTCTGGTTATGTGTATCTTCAAAGTCCGCCTTTACGAGAATGATCTGTGCTTTTCACGGCCTCCCCATATCCATCGCTTCCTTCGTTGCCAATGTATTAAGAAACTGTTGATAATAAATACTCGTCCATCTTGGTGATATCGATTTCACAATTTATGTTTTGTAATTGCTTAGCATTCATAGTTATGGAAGAGTTGCCGGTATTGCTTTCTGGATATTCTTATTCAGATGATTATGTATACACTGCTATAACTTGAATACACATTGCAAGAAGCGCCATGGATTCTTTCGTGCAATTGACAATTCACTCGCGAGGAGAATAAGGGAGAGGAAGAATAGAGAGATGACGATTGGAAGGAGGATGAACAATGTATCTACACTGAAACGATAATGGGTCCATTTGCCTCGTTACCTTCCATTAAATCCCCATTTTGTTGTAGTGTTGATTAGACAATGAATAAAAGTCTACCGTCGGATGCCCGTTCGTGATAAACTTGGATGATGGGTGCCACCAACCAGATGAGTTTGTATTCGATTCCCTTCCTCTGCGACGAATCAAGAATGTCCTCATGGCATCGAATCTGTCGTACAATGTGTACAAATAGTTCATTTATAGTGATCAAACCTGTTGATGTCCTGATGGTTCACTCATATCGATCCCCTTCTTGGCCTCTCCCCTTATCCACCTGCTCATCTTCCATCAATTAATCAAAAAAATCAATTTATCTTATCAGGCGATCGACGCTCAGAAGAGTATGGGTCGGTATTCTTCACAGTTTGCAGTCCACCAGTCGGTGCCAATAGCTCGGTTTATAATTGACAATATATTTGCGTCATTTGTGCTAAATATTATGTTCGTCTTCTGAAATAATCGTATTCTGGCCTGAGTTTACGCTGAAATCATTCATGATCTCTTTATCATGTGTTCTCACATTGTGATTTTCCTTCCTCTCGGAGAACAAAAAGAAGGGCATCGGGGAATAATTCAGTATATGAAGGTGTTTTTCGAAGATTCGATCAGAGCCCGGCACAGCAAAAAAAGTAAATTTTACAATTTTGAGTGATTTGGGGTTATCAAGGACGCTGAAGAAGATAGGCGTACTCATTTTGTACGTAGAGCTTCCGTTGGCTCCAGACGACGTTGCGTCGAATTTACATTTTGAGGCTTTCCACGGATCAATAGAGCGCTAAAATTAGCGGAAAACACGCCCGTGTATTTCATTTCTCATAATTTGTAATTAAAAAATAAAAAATTCAACTTTTCGCTCAATCAAGCTTAGCAAATAGATGGATGGAACCGCCGTGACGAGTGGATTCCAAATCTACAATTTCATCTAATTACGACATCAATCATTTGAGAAATGTTGCAAATAGTGCTCCGTTTGAACCTAATTTGGCGTGTTATCGTCCGACCTTCCTCCTTCACTTGACCTCAGACTCTATAACGCGCCCCCTGGCAGTTCCAGTGCATTGCCTCGTCCAACCTCGCGTTTTCATCTATTTTGAGTGCAGTCTTTTTTAGTTTTCTCGAAAGATTGATGTCGTAATTAGATGAAATTACGGATTTGGAATCCTCTCGCCACGGCGGTTACATCCGTGTATTTGCTAAGCTCGCTATTGATTAAGTGAAAAGTTGAATTTTATTTTTTAATGACAAAATTATGAGAAATGAATTACACGGACGTGTTCGCCATAAAATTTCACCCCAGCAAACTTATTCCGCTTATTTTAGCGCTCTATTGAGCAGTGGAAAGCCTCAAAATGTGAATTCGACGGAACGTCGTCTGGAGCCAACGGAAGTTCTACGTACAAAATGAGTATGCATATGTTCTTCAGCACGATCGAGAACCCCAAATCACTCAAAATTGGAAAATTCCCTTTTTTTGCTGTGCCAAAATATTTCGGATATGCTCGATTTTGAGGCAAACGCTCTCATATCATGCACAGGAATGAGCGGGTGATCTAAACCCGCTTACAACTCAACGTGATGTATCGATTCAAATACTCTCCCATTAGGGCACTCTCTTTTTTAGCACACACCTTCTCATTCCCTTTCTCAACTTTTGGGAGTGATTCAGCAAGTAGGCATTGTCTAGTCACATTTATACTATTCTTTCATTTCGAATATTTTTTCTTAACATCCTGTAATTATTATAGTTACCGAACGTTCTAAAAATTATTGTTTACATAATAAATATTCGCGATTTTACTGCTGACTATATCAATGAACCAAAATATCCCTGAATAACCGTGCAAGGAAAGGACAAACAAGATTATAAATGTAGATATCTAATTAAGTGCTCTTATTACGCAGTTCTTGTCAGATGTTGCAAATATGATGTGACACTCATCCAAGTTCTCATACAAAATCCATATTTGCCTATGTTTAGACGTCTGAATTCAATAACTTTTCTCGCGTGCAACGTTCCCTCACGATTCCATTCGAAATGTTTCATATTGAAGTATAGTCGCAGTAACCTTCCCTATAGCCTCACTATAAACTGCCTTGCTTTCATATTCGATGTTACTACTCCGAGAAAACTAACTTTTCCTCTCACTCTCGAACGGCTCACGGTAATATGCCTCAATTAGCATAATGGGAAGGGGGAGGATCTATTAGAGGAAGAGGAGGAACTGATATCATTCACTCTCTGTAACAGATGATTGTACGATAATCAACGGTCTATAAATAAATAGGAGAAATGCCGTTATTCATTAAAGTCTCAAATGAAAATGCTAATTTAGAAGATCTTTCTCTTTTTTTTGTCGCTCTACTGGCAAATTTAAGGATCCAAGGGAAGAAATAATAAGTGCATTTGTGCACGCACACCGATAGATTACACGTAGGATCACGAAGAGATTCTGATTCTTGGAAGACCCACTAAGAAACCGACAAAACAGTGCATTTAAGATATTTCGATATTCGAACTAAGTGGGAGCTCTTGTTTGTGTGCTGATATCGCTAATATGAAAGCAATGAATGAGAGAGGGGAGGAATCCCGACTGCAATCATTCCAAATCAAGGGAGATATCTCGGTCGTAATCTACTCTTCCTATATTATGGGATAATGCGGGCACAGATCTCAGCCATCCATTAGGTTGGAAAGAAGGATGAGGAAATTTTTGAATCATGCTGTAGCGGGGCAAGGAGCATCACAGAAGACAGATTTGACGTTTCCCCCCTGTCTTCCGTCAATTGCGGGGGAGGGGGGGGGGGTGGGGGGGGGGGGGGGGAGGGGGCTGGAACGATGATAGATTGAATTGATCCATGCATCAATTCCTTCCTCATGTGATACTCGTCTAAATTCGCCATAAGTTTTCGTAGACATTGCACTTTGTCTCTTTCATCTTCTCAAGCTCCTCGCGTCCTCACAGAATTCTTCTAGCACGTTTAGCCATTACTGAACTGAGGAATTCGTCTCTTTCTCGTGCTGCTTCTCCTTAATCACCGAAACAAATGTGCTATTTTTTGGAGCAGGGGTAGTGACTAGAAATAGCCAGGCAAGAATGATTCTCTTATTTCAGCAGTATAACTCATTGGAAGGATTCATAATGGTGTGTGTTCTCCTCAATCTTCTTCTCTCTCTTCTCTCGTCTCACTTCTCATTCCTCATGGATCACCGGCGATTTGTGCCTTCTTATCGACGTCAGTCCATCAGTGCTTTCATTCCTTCAGTCTGGAGGTGTTTGATGCCGATCTACCACTTAATCCTCCACTGGAACCGAGTTGATTCGTGTGTGGGTGGGAGGATGAACCTGTGATTAGACATTTCTCATAGCTCCTACTTTCTCCCCTGACTTCTCTCTCTCTCTCTCTCTCTCTCTGACGCAATAGTCGCATTTTAATTCATTTCCTCTTCTGGAGTAAGGGGAGAGAGAGGAAGAGACCGCACGGCTCTTCCCCTAATCCCAGCGTGCATCTTCTATTTCCGCGTTATCGAATATCCAAACTCTTGTATCGAGAATTATCAGAATGACTTTGGGCAGAATTTGAATTATTGAATTTTGTACCGACTTTTCTGATGCAGAATAGCAACAATATTCGTCTCAGTGGCAATGTCTCGTGATTGTGTTGCCTCGATGCTTGGTTGCAAACAATCATTCGAAGTCTTAGTCGTTCTATGCACTAAATCCGGAAATGCGTGTTCGAAATGCTTCACAGTACGTGAAATTGTCTCTACATCATTCCTTCTTCCACTGAATTTCTTCATTTGCTCATTCAAGTACATCATTCGATGCATTTCCTCACATAAATTCGGTCATTTCGAGTCTCCGTGCACTCTCTTCCCTGCAATATCAAAATCCCTCTCTGAATTCCTGTTGAAACTGTAGATTGCGTTACGAATCCCGAGATTCTCGGGAATTCCATGGATGTAATGGTGATAATCCATTGGCTCCTTCCATCCATTACTAGAATTCAGATGCGCAGATTCCTCATCTGGAATGCCATTATCGTTCCCCTCCCTCGTATCTTCTCACTCCCATCATTAGTGCAGATCATTATTAGTGCAGATTGATCTCCAAAGGAAGAAGGTTAATGAGGTTTCAAGTTTCAGTCAAGTCCAGAAATAGAATTGTAGTGGTGCCAACCAATCTGCAAAGAGGGAGGAAGAAACCTTTATCCAGTGGAAGACCCTCGAATGAGTCTTTTGCGTGTGAGACGACCCAATCGACATTTCCGATGAGAAGCATCCTTCGTGGTCTTGCGTAATAAAGAAGCTTCACCTACCCACACACATCCAATATTGCTGACCTTTCCATTGAGTTCTTCAGAGAATGAGCTGGCCACTCTTCCTAGAGTGGGAAATTAAGATGGCCAGATTGGAAGTGAACTCAAGAAACATTGATGAAACTGAAGTGTTGACGTGCTGCCTTCTGAGAGTGAGAATGGACTGACGATCGTGGATTCACATCCAGTTTCTTGTTCCACTCTCCAGATTATCGACGGGGCTATTTCGGATATTAGGGAACGAATGGAAATCTTCCGAAATGCCGCAGAGCTTCTCTCTCTCAATCTCCTACTGTCCCTCTCTCAGATTGGCAGCGTAGTGGTCGATTGACATGGATGAGAAGAGAGATAAGCAGGAGATTCCAACCATTCGAAGGCAGATGAAGAGAAAGGACGCGTCTTTCCAAAGCGCCTTTCTCAGGATAAACTGAGACGTAGGAAGGAACCGAATAGATGTGTTCCTCTATCGATAAGACTGAGATGAACCTCCAGTCTTCTGTTCACTTCGAGTCATAGCAGAAAGAGAATAGCGACTCTCTTCTGTCTCTCTCTTTCTGGGAAGAGTTTCTGCGAGAAGTTCTGACATTGACAGTCCGACTCTAGGTGCAAGTGTAAATGGAATCTCTCTGATATTCTCTATGAGATGCTCCTCTATCCCTCCCCTCCTTCCCTAGAAGGGGAGGATATTCTGGCTTCTTCCTCCCTTCACTCTCCTCTTCACTTCTCATCCATTTCATACCTCTTCTAACGGTGCTTTCAGTCCTCAATTCGATCGAAACCACTCACATTATATAATCGGTGTTTTAGCTGTCGCATTCCACTAAGTTATGAACAAAAACATTCCTTTTTCGTTCGAGTCACTGGTTAGATCGCTGACTTGCAGGGAAATTGTATCCTCTATTTCCAACGTGTATTCGAAGTCATATTGTAGTGGGAAGGCGTAAGGCCGCACATTGGGGGCGTCACTCGAATATGAGTGTCGTAATGAAATTGGTCGCCTCTCTTTCCCTCTGAGATCTCTCCGAGTTTTCTCCCGAATACCGCTGATTCATTGACATCTACATCTGTGTTTCTCCCTTCTGTCAACTACCCATTGTACGATTGTATTGTTTCATGCAATCCCCTCCTTTCTTTAATAATTCGATTCTCTGAAGATACGTGAGATATCTTCTACATAGTCATTACTTTACTTTTGTTGTCGATATTCGCTTCCTCATTTGTTCTATTCAACATGAATTCCCTCTGAATGCCAGTAGTGCAATTCCTCCTTCCATTTCAGAAAGTGCTCTTCGATGCTTTGGTGATCCGATTCCTGAATGAGAATTCTCGCGGGTTTCTTCTCTCTCGTCTTCCTCATCGTCAATCCAACTATGTATTTCAAAGGTTATTATTAGCACTTTATGAAATTATTAGTCTGCAAGAATGGACGAATGGTTTTCTCTCCTCATTTCCGACCCAATAACGAACTCCATCGCTCACAAATCATAGTTTACGTAATCCCACGAGTATCACTTCCTTCTCGCTCTCACTCATACCCAATCTACATTCATTTACCTGCCTGTTTACTGGTTTGATCTCTCTCTCTCTTCTCTTCTCATTTCGTACTCATATCGAGGGACGGGAAGGGGAGAAGCTCCATTCGTCCTCATTTCTCTGCTTTTTCTTCACTAATCTTCCAAGTATGGTAAACACGGGGAATGTCAGTGGGATTGAGTGGATGTTTGCTATCTATCGATATGAATCGCATGGCCGGAAGACGATGGATGACAGCAGGCAGTCGAGTAAATAAAAGTGACCGTAGGGGAGGATTCTGACGCAAGTGGAAGAGACTCAATGAAGGGAGAACGAGAGCAGACAGAGATTGACGCAATCCCGCAAATGTTGTTAGGGCAGGAGGAAATGCGGAGGAAAAACTCACGACTTGTTTTCTTGTTTCGAGTTCATCAATCCAAACATCCATTGCAGTGTTTGGCGAGATCGCGAAGTTGGTGCACAAGACGGACGACAGTCCATTCAAACCATACTTCTTCCGGGTGAGGAAATTAAACCAGCCATGAATGAGACAGAGAATTTAGTAGTTCCATATTTGTTTATTAATCCATAATTGAACCATTTCCATTGCAGTTCCTCGAAAACGCGACTATGGAGGAAGATGTGAAGCACACTTACGAAATCGCCCGAATATCGATTGGTGAGATGCCCATTCTGACCTGCCCGTTAAAAGAGGCTAGAGAGTTGTGAAGACAAAACAGCGTTTCAAGCCTGCTTCAATCATGCATTTGCAACGATGAAACGGTCTTGGAGGCTCATCAAAGCAGGCTTGCTGAGTCCGTTTTGTCATCCCTACTAGAGACGATGAAGTTGAAATGAACTAGACTGAGCCCGAAATTTGAACTAGAAGATAGGCTTCGTCTCGAGTTGAACCAGGAAGTTGCAACCGTCGGGGTTTCGTCATTAATCCCAATCTAAGTGCAGGGCTATGGTGTTGCAGGGCAATCTAGTGAAAAATAGAAACATAATATTTTCAATAGAAAATGAAATGCCATACTATTAGTACGACTCTGCAGTGTCCACCCTCTGCCTACTGCACGTTCTTCTCTCTATTCTACACGCATATGGATGCTTCACAGGCCGGCCAGCATACATTAGACCCATGGTAAGTATTTCTACTATTGTTCATGTCTAGTGTGATCCCTATCGTCACCGAGGTTCGGAAGTTGAGTTGATGGTGTGAATTGAGGTTGTGAACTGCTTCGGTTCGACAGCGTTGATGCTCGTCTACCTCATCATCACGATAATCGTCGCATTCAATGTCAATCGACCGCACTCTCATCCTCCTGCTGACGCCGTTTGTGCAACCATGAAAAGTCACTTTTACAAGTAAATGATTGCAGATGAGATTCGAGACGACGCAGAAGAGCAATCTCACGATTGGCGGCATTTTCTTCGTCGTCTACATTCTTTGGGATGCGATCACACGTGAGTCACCAATATTTTTCTCGTTTTACCGAATAATCAGAGATGGATGGATTTGCAGTGTACACTTACTTCGACATCAAGCAGCTGCACGAGGATTTCATGTATTGGATAGTGGAGGAGAGGAACAGCCAGAGGAAGGGCAGTCTACGACTCAGCACTGATCGGTGAGTCTTTGATTGATTCCATTTTAACATAAAATTCCTCCGCAAATTAAATTTTTTCAAATTTCGATGTATCAAGACTACGGTTGGGTAAACCCAATGGTCACCTTAGTCACTTTCCGTAGAAGCAACACAGATTTGTTCGCAACTACTGTAATTCTGCTCACCCACGGAAAGGGACATTTGCGAGTTAAATTGATGACAGGTTACTTGATCGTATAAGCGTGTAGAGAGTGGTAATACAACTGATTGATAACCATTTATCAAATTTGCTCTAATCTCTCTTCCTACGACTTTCGCCAGTAAATCTGCGCGGCTCAAGTTGTTGTTCCCTCTGAAAAGTCGTGATCACTCGGTCTCACTCCTCTCCTCCAAGGCTTCCGTCCTTTCGTTCTCCGACCAAATTATCCGATTTGCCTATTCCAAAATCCGACTTCGATCATGTTTACAATTGGGCTTACTAGCGTTTCCTTCCTAGTGAAACCTCATTCCTCAATTCATAATTGTCTCTAATATCATCCATCAACGAGAAGTAAACGAGAAGTTTCTTCAGAAACAAGTTCATGGACTGGAAAGTTGAGTCCAACCCCAGCTCATTAGGATGACTCAGGGTGATTTGAAATTGCGCGATATAATCTGTGCTGAGGCTCCCTTAAACCGTGCGATATTCCAGTCTCACTCATATTGAAGCAATTGAAGAAAATATTTTTCCAGGTCTGGAGGTTCATCAAAATCGTCGAAAGCGAGCAAAAATTCGACGAAATCGTCAAAGCTGGAAGAGCAGAACTCACGACCAAATTCAGCCGCCGCCTCGATTCCCAGCAAGAAGACCAGTCTAGCCAACAATAGATTATCCGTTCCCTTGTAATGAGACATCCCCTACGGTCTTACTTAACGCCCTTCTTTTAGTTTCGTCCTCATGTATAAAATATCAGAGGTGTGTATCATCGCGTTGTATTGCTCAATGACCAATTCGTGCTATTATCATTGCTTATCTGAGTTTAAAATGAATATTGAATAGTTTACGCATACAATGTGGATTCAATAAATGTATGAAGAAAACGAATATAATCAGCCACTTCCCCGTTCCGTCCTTCCTTGCTCATAAATCTGCTCTTCTAACTAGAGTGAGACTGCATTTCCGGGATCGGGCGGATGGGCAAACTTGGTTCCTGTATGGGGAATGGCGCAAGGTCAGCTGGGTCTCTTCCCTCGGGGATCACTCCTGGAAACGGGATTCAATCTGAGCAAACACTCAGTCGATATAAGAAATGCGGCCGGATCGGCACTTCTTATGCGAGTGAATCGTTCCACCCAAAAGAAGTAGGTGATCTACTCTGCGTTCTATCTTCCTCGATTCGAGAATCATGAACAAAGGAACGCGAGTCCTCCTCACTTTATCACTCCTTGCAATCGCAGTCGACGCCGTGAGTTATGCCCTATTTATTCATTCGAAGTACATTTTTTGACTGTTTCACTATCAATATTTTCTTGCTGCTCTATGTATTAGGTTGTTCGGAAAGTTTCTTTCTTTTATTTTTGTCATGCCAATTCTTGTGGCATTCGAGTTCAATTATTTTTTCTATGGTATATGTAAGGGCCTTGGCGGTGGAATACTACAGTAAGTTCAAATCGCATCTCGGTCACATATCACGGGTCTTCGGTAAGAATGCAGGAACGTCTGCCACCAGAAAAAAGTCATAGTCTTGAATTTCGATGAAACTCGGTTTATGGATAGCTTTGGGGGTCCGAGGAGGGGCTATGCACTTGGTTTGGTCAAATGCGCGGATTATCGATTTTTTTGATCTACCCCTTTCGGATACTGTAATTCTGTCAATTTTGATCGTACAGCGAGCTGATTTTTTCCATTCGATGCGAAATTTTGAGATTTACAAAAAGTTCTTCAGTACCCCATACCGGGAATGACTTCTTCGGGCACTTATTGCCCAAAAACATGTTTTTTGATCAACAATATCGATTTTTCTCGACATTTTTTCTTATACCACAAAATTTTATTTTACCGTTGGATTCTCCTCATCAAAACAGGGGGGTCTACGTTGAACATTTTTCACATATCGTGACTCGGGATACCGAAATAGTAAGTGAGTCCCCGGACATAGCCGAATTTTCTCCCAATTTTGGTTTTTTTGAAAATATGTCAGTTCAAAATGGTCTATTTTGGCAATTAAAAAAAATAAATCGATAGCTCTCAGTGAGCTCTATAAAATTGTTTCTGAGAAATAAAACGCTACAGGAGCCGGTTTTCGAGATATTCGTGAAAAACTCATCCGAAACGTGACAAATGCCAAGATTTCGCGGAGAAACGCGATCCATTCCGCTATTTCACGACTTTTGACACACGACCTCTGCTCTCGCTACTTTTGATTTACGATTCTTTTCTTACATTTGTGCAATGCTTACGATGTAATTCGCTCTTATATATGAATGTTCAGGTGAATTGTGCAGCTTTTTTGCATAGTGTATTGAAATAAATAGATTGTTTTCCAATTTTCTGCATTATTTTTGTTCTGTTATTTATTGTCGTCAATATATTCAGATAGATCGTAATTTCCCTTTTAAGTTCTTTATTCAATATATATGTAAAAACGAAACACGATATAGAACAATTAATAATGTGATTTCTAGAAAATAAGGACAAATTGTTTGTTATGAGACGCTATCATCGTAAAAAATTCCTGACTTGATACTGACTTGAGGAAGACTTGCAGGAGGGAGGAGAACGGGAGGAAGAGGAATTGGAAGGGGCGCGTTTGGTGGAAGAGGTATCAGAGGTAGAATTAGTTATACTGGAGGTCGTGGTATTGGGCATACTGTGAAGATAACCACTGGAGGAAGGGGTTAAAAGTAGGAAAGATCAGACCCGTACATTGTGCTAGAATTTTTTACGATGATAGCGTCTCATAACAAACAATTTGTCCTTATTTTCTAGAAATCACATTATTAATTGTTCTATATCGTGTTTCATTTTTACATATATATTGAATAAAGAACTTAAAAGGGAAATTACGATCTATCTGAATATATTGACGACAATAGATAACAGAACAAAAATAATGCAGAAAATTGGAAAACAATCTATTTATTTCAATACACTATGCAAAAAAGCTGCACAATTCACCTGAACATTCATATATAAGAGCGAATTACATCGTAAGCATTGCACAAATGTAAGAAAAGAATCGTAAATCAAAAGTAGCGAGAGCAGAGGTCGTGTGTCAAAAGTCGTGAAATAGCGGAATGGATCGCGTTTCTCCGCGAAATCTTGGCATTTGTCACGTTTCGGATGAGTTTTTCACGAATATCTCGAAAACCGGCTCCTGTAGCGTTTTATTTCTCAGAAACAATTTTATAGAGCTCACTGAGAGCTATCGATTTATTTTTTTTAATTGCCAAAATAGACCATTTTGAACTGACATATTTTCAAAAAAACCAAAATTGGGAGAAAATTCGGCTATGTCCGGGGACTCACTTACTATTTCGGTATCCCGAGTCACGATATGTGAAAAATGTTCAACGTAGACCCCCCTGTTTTGATGAGGAGAATCCAACGGTAAAATAAAATTTTGTGGTATAAGAAAAAATGTCGAGAAAAATCGATATTGTTGATCAAAAAACATGTTTTTGGGCAATAAGTGCCCGAAGAAGTCATTCCCGGTATGGGGTACTGAAGAACTTTTTGTAAATCTCAAAATTTCGCATCGAATGGAAAAAATCAGCTCGCTGTACGATCAAAATTGACAGAATTACAGTATCCGAAAGGGGTAGATCAAAAAAATCGATAATCCGCGCATTTGACCAAACCAAGTGCATAGCCCCTCCTCGGACCCCCAAAGCTATCCATAAACCGAGTTTCATCGAAATTCAAGACTATGACTTTTTTCTGGTGGCAAAAGGGGCTCATTTTCCTGCATTCTTACCGAAGATCCGTGATATCAGGCCAGAAAAAATATCAAAAGTTAGCAAATGACAAAAACATCTAAAAAAACAGAATTTCAGTATTTTTTGGGTCATTTTTTTCGGGAACTAGATGCCTAGTTCCCGAAACATATATGTCACCATTTCGATGTTCACATTTCGGCATAAATATTCTGAAAAAAACCTGCTCATGAATACGTAATTGGATTCCCACATAATTAGGGATTGCAAGTGGCCATGTAAAGTACTTCATAAATAACAATCGCTTTGTTCTCTAGGTTGATCGGGGGAAGCACAATATGTTCAAAATTTTGCTAGAAAAACAAATCGTAGTGCGGATTATCCAATCGACGCTTCGTTAGATTAGGAAATACCTGCTAGATTTAAAACTTTATGTTTACTAATAATCCTATTTGACGTACATCGCAATAGTAGGTAATTGGTATGCCTATCTCTATTCTGCAAATAACTGTTCTCCATTAAAAATATCGGAGAAAAGTCGACTGGGATAACTTCGGACCTCCTTTACTCAAGATCTATTGATCGAAACGGTATGCACTAATGGTTCTAATAGAGAGTATCCAAGCCCACATCGACTACAAAAAACCATACGATGATTGGTCAAGGTTAAATAAAGTAGAAGTGAAAAATGTCCATACATGAAAAAAGAAAGAAACTTTCCGAACAACCTAATAGAAAGAAGTTCGGCTGACCAATGGCACTCTAATTTCTTCTTCATCCTCCTGTACATTCAGTGTTTCGTGTGGGGTGGCTGTGGCTTCTCTGGTTGTGGGATGCGTTGTGGTCTGGGGGGAATCTGCAGGAAGGCCCATGGAGCGACGACCCTCAAGGAACTCCCCCAAGAGAGCACCGGAGTAAGCAATTCAACTATTTTTTTAAATTACTGTAAAATATTTTTCTTGTACGCTTATAAGAGAACAAAATCGCCTGAAGGGCAAAGGAAATATCTCGAGGCCTCACGAAATAGTTCAAATTTATTCCAATTTTGGCTGTTACATTTCGCAGCGGATTAGATAATCGAAATAAAGCAATGCTTGCAGGACCCCGACACAGACTTCCTCTCGTGCTGCGAGAATGCGGGAATTCCGAAGGAATGCCACGACAAGTGCAACTACAAGAGATTCACCAAGGACGCCGTGAGTTACTCCCGATGAACAATGGAAGATCTCCTTGTGCAGATGGTTAGAATGTTCCTCCGATTGGATGAATGCCCAGTCACTGCAGCTGTTGAGATGCAGAGGTATCCTCAAATTTAATAGTTAACATCATAACATCAACAGAAATTTTATTTTTTTTTGCGTTTTCTCAGCTAGGATTTCATCCACCAATCAAAATTTTGAACAGTAATGGAAAGTTGATCTTATCTATTCCCCATCCATGCATTCTCCCTGATTCAATCTCATCATTGTTGAGATGCGCAACTCGTGGCACTGACCACAGTGAGTGCTGCAGGAGAAATGCAGTGCACACGACTCTCGCAGGAGAGAAATGCCTCATCTTCTGCAAGGAAGTCAGCCATTCCACAATCGATTTATTGGCCAGAACTAGCAACATCATTCGAATGGAAAAATGAATAGAGTCCAGGGATGTTTTCAAATTGAGATCATTCAGGACGCGGGTAATGCGACTCTGCTCGACATCTCTTACATTCCCTGTCTGGAGAGATTCGACTCCGTCAACTCGTGCTTCTGGCACGATGCCGTTGGTTTTTGATTGATAAAAAAACAAATTTTTGATTTTGAAAAGTAAATATTTAAAATTAAGGTGCGTGAAATCGCAGAAACGGACAAGATGATTGATGAGAAGATAAACTCGAGCGAAGATCAAGTTTGTGTTAATTCAATTTCTCGAAATTTGATATCTATTTGTGCAAAATATTTAGTGTTATCCTTGGAAAAATTCAGCCGAAAGAGAGAGATTCATAGAAGCATTGCAGGAAGTGAGCAGAGCAGTGAAGCAGATTGTGAGACCACCCACGAAGAATCGAGAAGAGACCAGTGAAGAGAGAGAATTCGTAGGAATACAAAGGGACGAGGTATCTATTCTATTCAACGTTCGTGCGGCACAATGAGAAAATATGAAGTTGATTGGAGAGAGTATTCATCAGATGCGTGAGGAGTCTTCGAAGTGGGAGATGGCGAAGAGAAGGATGCTCGATGCAACTGATGATGAAGACTACGAGGAGTTTGTGGAACAGAAATAACTATAACAACCACTTATTTATAAACTGTAAATAAATATTTATTGGAACCGTATCACAATATTGGAATGGATAAGCGAGTGAAAGTAACTAGCTAGAAATATGTAGAACAATTTTTCTGGTACGTTCTGCTCTCATTGCTTTGACAGATTTTTTGTTAAAGTGATCGGTCATAAACCGCGTGGAAACTATTTGGATGATCGAAGATCATTGTGGGGGAGAGCCCACGCACTCCTCGTTTTCCTCTTCCTTTTGACTTACTCGCCTCAGAGATAGCAGGAAGAATGGAGAGATTCATTCTACATTCCTACGCCTAAACATATCCCGAGGGTTGTCTTTTGTTTGTGATTGGCATCGTACTCCACCCGAGGCTCGCCTGGAAACAGCGGAGTACCGTGATCAGTGGGTGGCCATTGAGCACATCCCATGCGCTCTCCTCGTGCATGCTCATCCTGAGACCAAACTTACCTCAGTCTTTGTCCCGCTTCCATTTATTTTCCTTCGAAAGACTGAAATGTTCTGCAGCCATAGCCGAATAACCTAGAAACTCGCGCATGCAGAGCTTCATTCTCCTTCTTCTCTTCTTGAGATCTGTGATACGTTAAAAATATATTAAGGATTTTTAAAATTGTTTATGAGCAAGAAATTAACGCTACATTGTATTTCCTCCGGCCAGTCCATTTTCTGTAGAAAGGGGGAGAGTTATGCTTCGTTCGAGTCGATTCTTCCTCTCGTCGCAATGCCATCGCAGTCTCTCCCACAACCTCTCAATGTAATATTCTCCGTGTGGACATGCCCGGAGTAAGAGGTCTTCTTACTTCGTGCTTATCACTACTCGAATTGCCGATTCGAAACATTGATCGGGTGTTACCTGCAGTGTGTGGCCTGTATGTTCTACAAGACCGGTAACTGCGTGATGATGGGACCAGCTGAAGAGGCATCGCAACCAGGAGTATGCCCAGTGAAGTACACCTGCTATGAAAAGAGAACCACTGGTTGCCCTGGTATTGAATTTTCCCTGT
Source organism: Pristionchus mayeri (assembly GCA_036245805.1). NCBI lineage: Eukaryota > Metazoa > Nematoda > Chromadorea > Rhabditida > Neodiplogasteridae > Pristionchus > Pristionchus mayeri. The sequence goes on along the minus strand of BTRK01000006.1, from coordinate 33,249,722 downwards.
AATTATGCACGATTTATTATAGGGTAGAGAGCATAAACGAGGCTCATATTCACGAAAAATTCGTATTGAACATGATTGATGGAGATCCTCCTGCATTCAGGTTGTTCTCCACCTGCGGTGGACCACGACTTCACCCTCGGAAAATGCTTGGTTCCTTCCGATGTACTCGGTCCACCACAAATCGGAGTAACAGAGCCCTGTCAGGCATACGCTGACAGGTCTCTGTTACTTTAGGAGAGAGGAGAGTCGTTCTTGAGTGAGTTCTTTTTATGAGGTAGATTCACTCTCCGTTTAGTACAATCGGTCACGATGGGGCTCGTAGAGCTCGAGAGAATCACAAAGGGGACTCTGCGCAGTGGGACGCGCACATGTGCCAGTAGAACTAATACGCATTTATAAATATTATAAATATATCTTCGAGATAACATTGATTTCTTATATTTTATGTCCACGATGTCGTCGAGTAGATAGATTTTTTTGTCTGTTTCTACCATATTATATTCTAAATGGTCCGAGCTCAATATATTCTAAATGGTCAAATTATAACGAACAAAGAGATAGTGCGAGATCTTGGTGTATTTTTTACTAAAAATCTCCATTTTGGGTACCATATAAATACAAATAGTAAGAAAGCGCGATCAATGTGTAATCTGATGCTGAGATCCTTTCATTCTACATCCCCCGACCTTCTTTTAAAAGCATATAAAATATACATTCGTCCGCTCTTAGAATAGTCCAGCATAAAATGGAATCCAACTACAGTAGGTCTTGGAAATGAACTCGAATCTGTGCAGAGAGAGTTTACCAGGAGAGTTTTGAGACGATGCTCTGTTCCCCCACTGTCCTATCCCGATAGATTGAAAATTTTCACACTTGAAACCCTTGAGTATCGCCGCGCCTTACGGGATATGTTCTATGTGTATGACTCCATTCATAATTACGTTCACCACGACTCTGCTGACTTGTACACAATCACTCCGCTCACTCGTGATTTGCGCTCCTCAAATAGTTTACGCATTTCTACTCCCTTCAGAGTGCCGGTCTCGATTTCAACTTGTGCTAGTAGAGTCCTACCGCTCTGGAACACCCTCCCTGACCCAATAGTTATCTCTCCCCGTCCCATGTTCCGCAGAGAAATCAGTAAATCCCCCGACCTAGCCCTATCAATCTCATGAATTCGATTGTAACATATAACTGCCACATACCACCACCCCATTCCCCCAGCTCGCTGTGATCGAGCCCGAAGACCGACCTGCTCTTCCCTATTCCTTCCTCAACGGCTATTAATGCTGTCGGTGATAAAGATTAAAGATTAAAGATATTTATCGATAGCCTGCGAGAAGTTAAAAGTACGGATTTGTTGTGCATGAGTTGTCATTCAACAAGTTTGCCTGTAGGTCGTTTACAGTTTTATGTGTAATTTTTGTGCGAAAATACGGTTTGCTTGTATCTTGGTTTCAAAGAGACGCAGAAACTCATTCGAGATCGTAGAACACAGGTTTATAGAATAAACATTTATGAGCAAATATTGACAGGCATTGTGTTGTTGTTATATTTCTCTTTCGTTCAAAACAGATACCGTCGTGTCTTCTTCATGTCCCGATCCCGTTCATCGTCGCTTCCCCAGTGACCTTAATTTTATTTTCTAAATAGACTCGTAATTTTGATGTAGTATTTTAATGTAAGGATGAATTTTTTCTCTGTTACAGGTTTATGTAGGACACGAGTATTTTGTTTTGGAAGTCTAATAGGTAGCTGACCTGTACTCTCTGCAAACTTGTCGATAATCATTGAGATGGGGAAGGCGAGAACGATGATTCCACAGACGGAAGCAACTGCAGCCACCACCTTTCCCCCTGAGATGAGAAGTATTCGGTTTCTCATATTCTTGGACGTCAAAGTGAAAGAGTAACAAACCGGTGGTGACAGGGACGAGATCTCCGTACCCGACTGTAGTCATCGTGATTACACCTGCAATGCAAGAATTCGAAACGTGCCAAAATTTAATTTCAATTTGCGCCCATGTCAACAGTACGCAATACCAGTCATCTAAAAATATTTGAGCAACGCATATTTACTGTAACAGCTCGAGTTACGTTCGTGAATTTCGAAACGGACAGCATGATTCAATTTGATTTCTAATGCAGCGAGTAAACGTACACCACCAGCAGCTGGCTGGAATGGAGTAGAACTTGGAGTTGGGTTCGTCCCTCTCGAAGAAGTAAATGGCAGTGGAGAAGAGCATGATGCCTGATTAGACATGATTAGGCCAATCTTGGAAGTCAATCTCCGCTTTATCAACATATTTTGGTTCCATTTTTTCTGAGAATATTGAAACGAGCCTATCACTCTGTCATTAAGCTTTCGGCACTTTCCATCACAAAAATTTTGTCTCGAATACTTTCATCGTCGAATGTATGCCAATCCCCATGTTTGTTCAGTTCTGAATTATTAGCATTCAACGCTCCTTTTTTTTGTGCAGAATCACAAACTTGATATTCTATCCCTTCTAGGTGATCATGTTTCATACCAGCAGTAGCGCGTGAATATTAGAGAAGTGCTGTAGATATGTAACCTGTGACGAGGAACATTCCGAGCATACTCAGTTCGGCAGCACTTTTCCTCATCGTCTCTCCGAAGGCTCTGAAGAATTGCATTTAACCAATCTTCTTATTTCAACAAACAAATCGTGTTTATCCTTCTCCCCACGGCGACTTATGATAGATGGGGAAAGAGAGTGACGAACCTGAGCCCGGTTGAATATCTGGCCAGTTTGAATATCCTCGCTACTCTCGCTAGTCGCATCACTCGAATTACGAGCATCGCTCCTAAAAGTCAGTATTACTCAACTCTATCTATCTACTAGTAGAATCGCGTTGTTTTCCAAGCGAATGGATATCGAAAATGGTTGTTGTTTACAATGTATTTCAAAGAGAGCTCTACTGCATTGTGCATCGCACCTCTGAATTCTTTCATCCATTTCATGGGCAGGAATTCCTCGATAAGAAAGGGAAGAATTGTACACAGATCGATGATGTTAAGAGGACTCTTCGTGAATTTACACTGAAATAAATGTAGTATTGGGATGTTGAATACTAAATAAGCTAGATTGTCCATTCCCGAACATCCTTCTTCGTTTGCTAAATGCATTCCACGACTCTTCCACTTTCCACCTTTCGTGATTCTGGCGAAATGATCGAAATATGTAAATGGCGCATATTTTGGAAGGTTGCTATTCACAATCGCCCGTCCCCGTTCAAATCGAATGGAGGGACTGGGCTTATCTAGAGAAACTCTCCTCTCCCTCTCAAGGGCGCGCCCCTATGAATAATCTAGAGGAATGAGGGATTCAAGGGGAATTTCAAGGAGACTCACTGAAATCAAAGTTCGAAAGGATGTCTGAAGACCTATAATGAATAATAAACTTGTGTTTACCTTATTAGGGTTGACAGCGAATCGTGCGATGTACTCGATAGTGAACCAGATCATGCAGATTAGTTCAGTGTAGATGAGTAACTGGATGGGTTCCCCTGTACTCTCCTGCAGTTCGGGCATCGAACTGAGGATTAGACCTGCATGAGGAGAATTGTTAGAAGGACCATCAGGGATCTTTATTATCATCAACTTGTAACTGTAGTAAACTTCGTTTTTTTAAAAAAATCATCTGTGTGAATTAGTTCCTTCCGTTTGCAATCTTTCCCGTATTCTACGAATGTATGCTCGAGTTAGAGCTATTTTCATGCATCTAAGGACAGATTGCACTAATTGGGAGTTCAGTGCAAGATAATCGGTTTGCAACGAGGTTCTTTCCTAGAATGTCTCTAGCCATTAGCAGAAGTACTACAACGATCATCATCTCCCACTCATCCCTCTTCCTCTTCTCACTCATGTTCTCTTTGCATTTTTGAGAACTACGTCTAATGGTCAGTCTGCAAGAAGACGTGAGGAGAGAAAAAAGACATGACCTATAGCATCATAAGAAGGAACAATTAAGACTCGTTTCTCAATTTTGATCTCTTATACTCGCCCGATAGTGACAAGAGGACGAATAGAGCAGAGAGGATGGAGAAGACTTTGGCTCCCGATGAAGATCGAGGATTCTCCAGGAAGGACCACGCCTCAATTCAACCATCTCTTTCTCTTCTTTCCTTGATTTATCCAGCTAATCGAGAGTGCAGATAGATATTTCTTTCGGTATCCTCTTGAAACTCACTTTGAGTCGGAATGCTCCGTATTTGACTCGTTCGAAAGCAGAAGGAGGGTAGGAGGATTCGATGAAACCCTGCATTTACACATTTTTACTTGTTCATATTTCAATAAAAATCGTTTTCCATTCTCTCTATTTTTTCATTGTACGCGACATGCATTCTGATGTTTCAGAATAGTGACTACAAATCGGTTCTTTGTTGAAGCAATTTGTCCCTCGTATCTCCTCGCGGTGATTTGTATGCGCATAGGCAGAAGGAAGGATTGCGTGGAAGGAATAGTCAATGAACCATCCTATGTTTCCCCATTCCCAATGGAATACTGCTGCGCTTTAGTGATAAGTGCTCAAAATGAGAAGCCAAGTCGTTGATTCAGTGGCACATCTGACGTATCCAACAGTCATTATTATTACAGGGTAATTATTTGAAAGAGGAAGCCGCGAGAAGATCCGTCCAATCTGGATTACAAGAAGTTCCGGATAGTGATGATTCTTTTCTGGATTCTCGGGCTTCGCATGAACACGTCAACTAAAGGCAGACGGAAATCGGAGGAGAACATTCAATTTTACAAGAAGCAAAAGGAGAATAATACAGCGCTAACAAACGCATTATTTTCTTGCACGCGAGCGAATTTCCCCCATTTTCGTTGTAGCTCAGAAAATGCAAAATTGAGAGATTGAGATTCGAACAGAGGAGGATCACTCACATTTTCGTGTTCCTTCTTCGGATGATTGTTGTTGTTCTCATCGAGGGAACAGCACGGAGCCATCTTCCCCATCGGAATTCGCCAGAAATCCAACTCGTATCTGAGGTGATCAGTTATGATGAGATGCATTTAGTTGCTGGTATTGCAGATGAATATCATTTGAATGCAAATATCTAACTTTCTCTCCTTCAGAATAGGCACTGATTATTTTGATGAAATGGAGATCCATGGGAACGGTACTGAATCACACCTGATCACTACTAGTCTTCAGTGGTCTCATTTTCCGATAGTACTCTACTCGACTACGGGAGTCTACAATCGACTATGCATATGGGAATTCATCGGTTCTCAGAGATGATTACAGATGGACAGAAAAAAGACTCCCTGGAGGGATGAAAAGTTTGGCACATCGACTGATAAGGTTTGATGAAAAATATCTTTTCAGTATCCGATTAATGAGGACAAGATACCGTAATAGGGAATAGTACACTACCGTAATCGCATGGGGCAAACGTCGAATGGTCGATGGAGTTTCCCCATGAGGTAGAAGTCGAGAACGCATTCGAAGATGATGGGAGATCGTTCGAAGTAATACTCACCTGCATGAGAATATCAACTAAATCTCTTCAAATCGAAATGCACTAATACCAGTCTTTCGTTTGCATCGCATCACAAGATAACTCCGTTCTGGTTATTCTTCCCTTCCCCTCTTCCCTCACCCGTATCATCGAAGTAAGCATCGCAGTCCGTGAGTCTCTCCACGTGACTTTTATTCGCGAATATCGAGAGCCTCGTCATTGAACTGTGGGCGAAAAGCTGCAAATTCTCCTCTTTCGAAGATCTGTGATCGGTTATTCCGAAAGAGGAAAACAAGTTGTGAACGTATGCATTCCTGATCGAGAGATGGGTTCATTCACTGTGGGGGTGGAAAACGCGATCTCGAAATTATTAATGAAGTCTGCTTGAAATAATTATAAAACTGCTCATGATCCTGCCAAGAATGTAGGACGGGCGTTTTGTGCCATTCGTTAGTTTAGATGTTCTGAGCTTGAGAGCGAGGAAGAATATTCAGTAAAAATGTATAAATGTTTGGACGTAAAGCTCACTTTCTCGATGGGGATTTTGGCCCTTCTTCCTCCCACATTCACAAGGAGAATCTTCTTCTCCGTGAGGTTTTGACCGCCATTCGAAGTCTGTAATTAGGAGAGGAAAGCAGAATAGGAGAGAGGGGGAAGTCAACCCGTTATTCACCTCCTCTTTTCATGTCAACGTGCGGAATCACAATAATCCGTCCTTCCTTTCATACTCTAATTCAGGAAATACGGCGAAATGGGAGAGCGAAAGTAAGCAAGACGCGCTTTGAACTACTGTGTGAACCGGGAACTTACTGCGTGAATTGGCGGAAATGAAGGAGAAACTGCGGCTGTCGAGGGCTGAAAGGACTCATTTCAGAGGATTCGCAGTATTTGGAAGGATTGATTTCGAATGACTTAGGGTTAGAAAGAGAGATGTAGGATGGTGTATCCGACCTGACTACTCCCTGCAACTTCAGCTGTTGACTGAAGAAGGAAGGGAGAAGAGGAGGAGAGAGTCGATCCATTGCAATCCTCGTGGCGGATCAGAGGACTCTCGATGTCGTGCATCTAAAAGAAAGAAGAATAAGGACGACCTTTGGATTTCTTTGAAGAGAAAGTGAGTCAGTACACGAGGATTCCTTCAGATGAAGTGGATCTCATGAATTGTGTGCACTTGAATCAATTAGGCTAATAACCAAATGCCCAAGGCAAAGGTCAGCTGAGTTTTCTTCGAATTCGACACATCTTCAATCTTCGGGCATAACTCAATCATAAACTGCATCGGGACTGAGATGATGTGAACATCAAGAGGGAAAGAACCGCAAAAACGGGGCTTTCGAGAGGATAAGAGAGAAGAGAAGACTGATGGATGGTAGTAGGTTTCTAGTATGGAAGAATCAGAGATAGAAGGAAGAGGTAGATAGAGGGAAGGTAGATCAATATGAGCAGTCGGGATACCGATGGAGACGTCGTCTTCGAGGGAAGATAGCATCTCTGCGTGTGTTCTGAAGGGGTGGGGCGAGAAGGGAGAGACAGAGGAGAGAGAGAGGAATGGGGAGAGAGACAAGGACACGTAAATATCTCATTCGACCAAGCGAGCAATTGTACACGAGAGGAGAGAGGGCAGAAGACGCAGATTGGAAATCCGAAGTGAGGGGCAGCTGCTTTTAGGCATCGAGAGAGGCAGAGAAGAAGTCACAAATCGAATCATCGCGTTGAGTCTTCGTCTCTTTTGTGGTCGAGAGCAAGGACTGACAAGGTGACAGAGGAAGAAAAAGAGGAGATGAAGACCCTCTCAGACCATCGCATCAGAAACATCATGGGAATGCACGAGAAGGAGAGAGAGATTGAACTGGGAAGGAATCGGTTGAGAGGGGATTCCCCTTCACTGAATATGTCGAGGGGAGCAATCCTATCTCTTCCTCTCCTCGTATACCATTCTCAACTATCTGATAGGGAGGAGAATATGGTGTGAAGAGTAAGAATACTAGTCAGATAGCACAAATTGTGATGAAGCTCGCGTAGAGAAATTAGCAAAATTACATGAGTCAGAAAGACCGGAAATCCGGAAATCTCTTCTCGAGAGGCATAAAGCACACAAGGCAAAATTAGACGGCGAGGTGGGCAATCAAGCGGAATCACGTGTGGAATCAGGGAATAGTCGTGATTCCAGCCGTGGTCCCTTCCTGGTACCTTCCCGGTCCCTTCCTGGTACCTCGGCTCATCGGGTTCGAATGAGTTTGGCTGCAGTGAGTCAAGTGGCGACGTCGATAGGAGGACTGAAGTCTCGCTATCTCAAGTATTTAGAGACGTTCTGTACTGCGAATGGAATTGACGTGAAGGTTAGTACACTATTATGCTTTCATGACGTGAACGTGAAGGTTAGTACACTATTATGCTTTCATATTTGACTATGGGAACTCACGAATTTCCCCCGATCTTTCTCTTTCAAGTAACTGAAAACAAGAGTAAAATTATCGTGCGCTTGGAAGATAATCAATGAATTGTAGTCTGGATGGAATAACAAATGGATCTAAAATAGCGATGTGCAAAGTCATTTCCACTTTTAAAAGAACTCAATGAACGAATTGCCAGTGACGAATTTGTTTTGTGCTGGGACTCAAAGAGCGTTTGCTATTCCATTGTTCCTATGTCTAGATATATTAGCGTTTCTTTTTCATCAATAGTGCTTCTGTACCTACTTTCATCTAAATAGTGCTGTAATCCCCTTAGATTGAAGCGAAACCAATTCCCATGATTTTCAATGTGTATAATGCAAATGAAAATCACTGGAAAAAATGGTCCCGAATGATGTACATCCATTCAGAAAGAGGGACAAACTCTCCAAAGGGCCGAGTTGTTCTTTGCTTCGATACCAGTCCTGATTGGATTAAAGTAAGGTCTTCTCATCATTATACCAAATGCCTCGACAGAATGTCATTGGTCTTTCTCAGGAAGTTCGTTTCTGCCCCTCGAGGCTCAAATGAAATTTCCGCCCTTTCATCGGGCACTAAAATAAGGAATCCCCGCGAGGGAAGATCCCTCTTTTTTCCCACCAATATTTTCTCTTTCATCCCAATAATCGCAGATTTCTTCATTTGCACGAAATTGCTCACGCAGTAATAATTAATAATTGATCGACCGATTTATGAATTGTAAATTACGTAGAGCGACGGCGTTTGTCGGTCAAATTCCGGAAACCGGAACGCACTTTTAGGCAAGAATCTGAGAATTCTGTTATGCAAAATTTGGTAGTTCACTTAAGGCGAAAAAATTTTAATTCGCCGATATATTATAAAAAGGTGTTATCGAGGTACTTCGAGAAGCTGAGTGTCCTTCAAATCGTTGGCCACGAGATAACATCACTGAAGCCTCTCATAGAAGTAGCGAACACTCTGGAGGAATTGTGGATTTGCGAGGGACCACTCAAAGTCAGTCGAAGATACAAGATATTCGATACATTATTAATCGAACTATATGGTTTGCTAGTTACCTGAGAAGGGCAAAGAGGAATAATGTGTACTCCTTCTAGGATCTCAGCGGAATCGAGCAATGCTCTCGACTGAAGAAGGTGTATCTCTACGATAATTCGATCGAGAACTGTCGTCCTCTCTCCGTTCTCTCCTCCCTCTCACTCATTCAACTGGATAGCAATCGAGTTGCCGATATCAGAGTATGAGCATTCCGACTCGTTCTTTATCTGATTCGCTGGGATTCCCCAGTAACTTGTAGTTCCTCCGTCATCTTCCATATCTCGGGAGTCTGAGCATGGCTAAGAACTCCATCACGGACGCATCCCTTCTCGAGGGTATTTCTCATGTTTATTAGATTTTTTTCGGTAGTGTTGTTTCTTTAAATGTGGTATCAGTACTCCTGATTCAGGGGGCAGTCACTGGCCTCTCAAACTGCATCATCTCGATCTCAGTGAGAACAAAATCGCATTGTTCATGGTGAGAATTTGATGGTTATATGTTACGTTATACTCGATCAACATCAATGATGAGATATCGGGTGGAATTGGCGAGTCCTTATCATTGCAATATTGTCAAATCAATTAGGCGATCGGATGATATTTGCTCTGTCCTTATGAATATGAACGATCGGGATGCATAGGAGAATTAATAAGAGAACGCCTCTGAAAAAGTGCTTCAATGGCTTCGTTATTGATCTGGCCCAATGTACTGAATCGGTTCAGGATGTATTGGAATGAATGCAAATATGGCTAAATTATGCATACACTATTCCAGTCTTTCTTCCCAGTGGCTGTGTGTTCGACTCTCCGTTCTCTTTCGTTCTTCCCTTCTCTCGTCCTCTCTCCGTCTACATCCAGGAGAGAGGACTACTATGCATGGACAGCACACCACTTCCATTTCATGTGAGAATATCACGAAGAGTCATGCACTCTAGTCATATTGAACGGGGAAATGTTCTCTCAAAAAATGCAGGTAAATATTTTTGGAAGAGTACAAATGAGATTGAGAAAAAACGCCCGCGCACTCCGTGGGAATTGAAAATTTACGGAAATTGGAATAAATTAATATCGAGAACGGCGCACGAAATGCGAATGTGAACTTGTTAGTGCAAAAGTGGACACTTGCAGAGAATGTCTGGATGGAGATCTGGTCACGGAGGAATTTGTGAAGAGATACATGGTGAGAGTGCTCTAACCAAATAACTGATTCAAGTGTAAACTAGGAAAGAGCGGAACTGACCCTGTAATTCCTTCCTTTCGTATTGGTGTTCTTGGTAGAGCGAGGCAGCATCGAGATTGAGTGAAGCGTGGATCGAATTGATGTTGGAGGAGCAGAGACTGAAGGAGACAATCATGGTGAGCAGAGGAGATGGAAGGAGGGGAATGAGTCCCTTCCACGTGTTCTCTCTCCATTCAACCAGGGGGGAGAATGAGTGGAATGAGGAGGGGAATTCCTGATCCTGACATCTTTTGTGAGGAGATGAAAGAACAAGGAAGAGCAAGAGAGGAATGGGAACGTGCAGAGAGATCTATATTCAATTCTGGAATTTGAATTGTGGGGAGAGGAAATGTCGGATCGAAAACGTCAGATTATTGAGGTGGATAACGAATTTAATGCTAGAGAATCTCTTGAAAGTTGAGCAGAAGCCAAGAATTGTCAGTATTTTCTACCAATGACTTCATAATGAATGGGAAAAGGGAGGCTCAAAGTGAAAATAAAGAGAAAACAAGGAGATCGCCTTGCAGACTGTGAGAGAATGAAGAGAAGAAGTGAAGACTGAGAGGGGGGCGTGAGATACTGTATGTAGAGTAAGGACGAAGTAGAGAAGGCAGAAGGGCGAGGGATAGGGAACGGAGAGTGATGATGAGAAGAGATGAGAAGAGGAGGAGAAACGATTTGATGAGAATATCTGAGATGTTTACACGAAGCCATATTGCGGGTAAAAACAAGTGGGAATTGCTGATGAAGTCTCGATGCAAGAGAGAGAGAGAAAGAACCATCCCCCGTAGAACTCAAGTGATTTATGAGTGACTATCTGAGAGAATTGAGCAAATCTACCTATGAGCCGTACAGTGAAAAATAAAATGCCGATTTTAAGATCTCCCTAGGGGTAACTTTTCACGTAGAATTCGAAAATCGACCTTAGGAAGCCGTATCTCTGACCCCTCATTTCGTGCATTTTGCCCTACCTGGGTGGTCGGTTTTTGAATCTTTTGAACGGCTCATCCAAACCCCATACATATATGGTTATTCTGAAAGATCTCGACGAGATAAGCATTTTCACTGTTGAAAGTGAAGGGCTAGCTCATCGTTGAAAAAAGTTACGGCCGTTTGAATTCGAAAATTTGTCGAAAAATTGCCGACCTGAAAATTTTTTTGGGGCTGTCGTTTTGTAATTAGTAGCATTAAAACGCTTAAAAATTAAGTTTGAGCCCGCTTCGAGCAGGAATTGGTGAGGCAGGAACACGGAATTGGTAAATTACGCACTACAATATACTTGGAATGGACCGGAATGGTTCCGAAACAAATTATTATTAATTATAATATCAAATATGCTTTATATTTAAGATCTGTTAACTGTAGTACCTTTGGTTGTAGAGATATCGTTGTCAAAACAAAGGCCAAACGTGTACCACAGGCTCAAATCACATTGAAACGCTGTCAATCGAGCTGATGTTCACTTAGATAAGGTTTCAACTTCTCAAAATGTTTCAAATATATTAAAAATAAACTAAAAACATCAATGACTCTCAACGAGAGTGAATGCCATGTTTTGCTGTTGAATGTTGTTGATTTGAAATATCGGGAAATCTGCAAAGCGGCATCTTGCGAGAACCAGGAAACATCTTAGGGGAACGAATTTTTCGCTGAAAAATTGGCATTAGGGGTACTTTTTCATAGCGGTTTTAATGCTACTAATTAAAAAACGACAGCCCCAAAAAAATTTTCAGGTCGGCAATTTTTCGACAAATTTTCGATTTCAAACGGCCGTAACTTTTTTCAAAGATGAGCTAGCCCTTCTCTTTTAACAGTGAAAATGCTTATCTCGTCGAGATCTTTCAGAATAACCATATATGTATGGGGTTTGGATGAGCCGTTCAAAAGATTCAAAAACCGACCACCCAGGTAGGGCAAAATGCACGAAATGAGGGGTCAGAGATACGGCTTCCTAAGGTCGATTTTCGAACTCTACGTGAAAAGTTACCCCTAGGGAGATCTTAAAATCGGCACTTTATTTTTCACTGTACGGCCTCTGATCAGTTCTCTCAGACAGTCACTCTTATCACCATGGACATTACCTGAAATGGTTTATTTTAGAAATCAGACAATTTCCCGTTCCGTAAATGGCTAGATTGAGGCCCATCTTCAAAATTAAGTGTGGCACAAAGTACTAATCTTCTAGGGAATGAAAACTTGGCAAAACAACTCACAAAAGGGGATAAAAAAATGAAAAGTAGTAAAAAAATACGTTCAGGTCCTATGAATGGATAGTAGGTTAATTACAAGTAGCCTATATTAGACTAAAGATCGAACTAAAGTATAAGGATGAGGTAATTGAGCTCGTTTAATTTTGTTTCGTTTAATTAGGATAAGGCTCTAATCGAAAGGCGGGCTTTGGCACCCCGCTGCATTTTACATACTATATCCTGAGGCTATCAGCGACCTATGCGTGAGGCTACCGCTCGTTGAGTGCAAGTGGTGGGGGTTTCTGACCTATTTCTTAATCCCATGGTCTGGATTCATCTGCAGTCTGGGGGTGTTTAAGAGGGACTCATGGCTTTTGAATCGAATTATTGGTACTCAACCGCTACGTCACCTTGTCCTAGCTTTCAGAAGCTATTTGTTTGGACTTTCTCGGTTTTCGTTCTGGGTCGGGCAACAAAATTACAGTCGAGAATGGGAATTAAGTTAGGCGAAAGGGTAGAAAACAATTTCAGGGTGAAGGATACCAAAAACAGAGAACGTGACCGCCCTTCATCAGTAGTTTAGAGAATTGTCAGGGTTCATTGGGCGAATTTCTTTAAGTTGATCGACAAGAATTCATCGAAGATCGTACATCGACTGAAGGCATTCATACATGCTATCGAGAAGCATCGAGAATCCCTCCCCGTCAAAGGTAGAAAGAAGGAAGAATCACATGTCTCTCTCTATTGCTTGCTGACACGCTAAGCGAAGTATCCATCAGAACCACGATCTCAAAACAGAATGAAGGCAAGAAAGATTGCAGACACTCGTAGAGATGTCATCAAACACGTGTTGGAATACACATGGACGAATCAGAGAAGCGCCTTCTCCCACAGGAAGAGTTGGAGGGAACACTCGAGGTAAAGGGAGGAATGGGGGAACAAGACTGTCTCTGCATATGCTACGCATACATTTGTGCCACTGTTAGAAAGTGAATGTGATGGAGAGAACCACGAACCAAAGAATGAATTGTCAAAACTTCCTCATCCAAAATAGCCTCTGAAGGTTTCTGCGATCACTGAATCACTACTCGATAGGAACTAAGTTGGAGGGAGCGGGTGTGGAAATGTTCAGGTACATTTTTTAGAGATTCTTTGTGTGGTTCCTTCAATTGTTATCCTCATATTCCAACTTCTCTAATTATTAGTTTAGGCCAGCTGATGATTCGACGTTCCGAAGTATCGAGCACTGGGTTAACTACAATTGCACCTCCAAGCATATTTACGAGGTTCATATTATTTTCCACTCTTCCCAATTCTAAGCAACAGTTTTTTTTTAATTCTCGACTCATTTTTTAACTCTTGCTATCAAATATCTACCGTGCGCTAGAAATCTAGTGTCATTCCCCTCAATGTTTTCCTCTCAATATTATTCAGCTGAAACTGCGTCTCTGTCTCTCTCGTCGATCCCTATCAAAGCAAGATCTCGATCGATTGCAATACATCGATTGTGATCCCATTCATAGGATATTCAATGAACGGTCGGTTAATTTGATAGAATAAATAGTTGGTTCAATGTGTCCCAAAAACGATCAAACATATTTGTAAACAAAATTATTAGTATCAGCATTGCAGTTCTCTGATCCACGTGATGCAACGTCACATTGTCTCTAATTTTCGTGCGCCCCCTCTCCGAGTTTGGAAAGATTTCGAGATTACCAGGAAAGAGTTGGACGAAAAAGTTGGATACCAAGGGAAACATCGATAAGTGAATTTATTCATGACAGAAACGACTAGTGAACGTGGTGCTAGTGTGTCAACGGGCAGGAATATCGGCCATCGCAAGGAAGATGGCTGATGAGACGACTTCCATCAATGTCAGCACTGACTCCGACAATTGTATGATTTGAAACACAATCATTTCTTAATCAACTGCGAATCAGTCCATTTTCACTATATCTTCATGTGTCAGAGATATCTCCATGTAATTCATTTGCTACGAGAGAAGTCCTTTCTGATTCCAGCTGACATCGGTGCCTTCCCCACTACGACCGACTCTTCTGCTCTCCAGTGGTCGGATGTGACTGTAGTTGCTGTCGCCACGATGGAAATATGCAGCAAAGTAAGAAGAGATCGACGAATTACTAGTTCGAATACACATTCCTCATGATTCATCAATCAATCAATCAATCAATTTAATCAATCAATTTATCATGTCAGGCAATAGGTGCTCAGATGAGGACTGATTCATACGATTTCCATAGTTGTTAGAGAAGAAAGAAAAAAATCAGAATGGGGATAAACATAATCTTTTCTTATTCTTATCTTTACGACTTTACGACTTTCGACAATCTTTACGACTTTTCTTATTGCGAAAATTTTAAGCATAATATGATTGCAAGCTCAGAGTAATAGAAATACCACAGGAAAGTGAAATTGAGTGTAAATTCGTTGTAGAACGAGCTCCGAATGGACGACCTGAACAGCATGGAAGTGTTCGAACGGAAGTTCCACGAACAGATGGAGAGATTGAAAGAGATCAATATCAAACTTGACTTGAAGTCAGTTTTCCTCAACTGTCTCACTAAGTTATGCATATTCAATTGAGGGAAGATCATTCCTCGAAGGGACTCGGTAGAGATCGGAGTAGTGACTCGATGAGAGAGGATTCATCTCTCACTCTCGAAGAAGTCACAATAAACGGAGCAGTCGGAGGAGTGCCTGGGGCTAGATGGTCAGGTCTTCTATTTTTCTATTGTCATGCAATCCCGTCCTAGTATTTTCAATATCTCAATCTCCTCGATGCAGTGTTCGATCAGTGCGTGACATTCTCTCCCCTCCCTATCTCTCCACTCGATGGCTCTCTTCCTGTCCCATTGATGCAACCAATGCCACTACAGTCTGCACGACCAGGAGTCCAATCGAGGTTACTACTGAGATCAACATTTTTGTATAAATGTAATATTTCAAAGATTGCGCTGTGCTATGGAGTTCACTCGGCTGCATTGGATATTGTTGATTTCAAGGTTTGGATAACGAATTTTCGATACTTTCAAGTTTTTCATGAGTATCAGATTTGCATTGGAATAAATAGAAGTCTGAATTATTCTCTAATCGCAGAATTCTGTGACGGTGCTCGATTTATCTTCAATGGATTTGAGCAAGTTGTCTGGAATCGACGATTTGCATCAGCTGACTTGTCTATCACTAAAGAACAACAAACTCATAACTGTTGGAAAGGTCAGTTTTTTTTAAATCAAAAATACAAACAGTATTGTGTGTTGATTCATTTTCAAAATGAATTGGAACCTCGTTCATCAAAGCTCATAAAAGAGTTTCAACTTCGAGAGTGAGCACTTCTCTTCAGATCTCTAAGTTGCCCCATTTGTACTGTCTCGATATCTCGGAGAACAAGATAGGGAAGATTGATGAACTGCCTGAAATGATGACTCATCTCGTAGTCGATGGAAACAAACTGAGCAGTCTCCATTTCTGCACCAAACTACAGGTCAATCATTCGAGATACTAAAACTTCAATTCTAGACAAAATATACGAAACTGAGGATCCACAGCCATTTTAGATTCTCGATCATCTTTCAGCTTCGCACAATGTGATCAAGAACGTCAAAGGTCTGTCCAAGTTATGGGAATCGTTGAAATTCATTTCAGGGCTTGAAAAATGCAAGCAGCTTCGTCGTCTTCTTCTCAGTGACAATCACATTGCGAGTTTGGAGGATCTGCAGCCAATGAAGGTAGGAAAAAGACATTCAGTAACCAGGAACACTACATTGAAGACCTCAGGGACTGTCGATGCTCTCCTTCTTGGACTTACGAGGAAACGCAGTAGAACACGCAGAGAGTGAGAGAACTCGTGATGAATGAACTGGGAGAGAATTTTTCAGACTATCGCTGCTCAGTTCTCTCTCTCATTCCATCCCTCGATTGTCTCGATCTGCAGAGAGCTCCCATGGGAACGAGAAAGAACAATGATTCGAAGGGAATTGGAAGAGCACTCACTCTTGAGTTCTTAATCAAAACGTGCGAGTTTATCGCCTAGATACTATCTCTAATACCTTTTTAAGCCATCCGAATCTGGCCAGTATGGATTCGATTAATTGTTCTGATTCTCAATTGGAGATTGTCTCTTTGGAAGCAGGAGATGTTGAGAGTGAGTAGTCAAAGATGGAGGAACGGTTGACTGCACAGTTGAATTGAGGGCTCTCCCACATCAACCACTTCGATCTATCTAAGAATTGTTTGAGACAACTCGGAGATGTCGTCGAAATGACAGATCTGAAGTCACTCGACTTGAGTGACAACAGAATGGTTAGAAGTTGCCAATATTTCCATAAACCACCAAAAACGCAGGTGTCCATATTCTCAGAATCAACTGAATTATTGCCGAGCATTCTTCCATTGTTGAATAGACTGAATCTCAGCTACAACGAAGTGAGATTTTTAATTTCGTGTTGGAATGATGAATAATCTTTCAGCTCAGCAATTCGTCCCTTATTTCTCTGCAACTTCCGAAACTGTCAACGTTGACGTCCCTCAATCTGTCCAGAAATCGTCTCACGAAGTGAGATTAGGCTGTCATTATGTTGTAATATTCTTCTTAAGATTGGACTTGGGAATCTTTGCGACTCTTCCCAATCTGGAACAACTCGATGTATCGAGTAATGAGATCAAAATGATTCATAAGGTAAGATAAATGTTTTCAACTCAGTCTAGTTCTTTCTTGGTTGTTCGTTGAAAACGACGTAATGATGTCCTTGAGGCGTCGATGCCTCGTCTCCGTGAACTTCTCTTGGGGGGAAATCGACTGAAAGACCTCGCGGGATTAGCAGGAACTATCGCCCTCGAGATACTTGACGTATCCAATAATAGGTTCACCTTGTATTGCCGGACTGAAATATAATAGCAGATCGAATAGTTCCATATCATATTTTTTCCCTTATGATTGACTGTCTACTAGTCAGTGATACTGCAGACTGACGTCATTGGCTGCTCTCAAGTGTATACTCAACATGCACATCCTCAAGAGTCTGGACTGCACTGGAAATGGAGTGAGGGAGAGGAGAGTGTACAGTAGCTACGTGAGGAATCAGGCAAGGGACCATCTCAACATCGAATATCGATAGATTGCCGAAGAAAGAACTTCAGATTCGAACACTTGAGATCCTTGATCGACAGCTTCTTTCGCCTTCTGAGGAACGACTCAATACTATCGTATGTCCTCGAAATTGTATTTAGAGAGAAGATATGACAAAAGAATGACACTAAGTAGTATTATCCATGAAGAGCAATCATTCGAAAGACACGCGTTTTCAAATTTTCTGGTGCCTCAACATTTCAGCCAGCAGTGTCCACTCAGAGGAATCGAAGTAGATCAGTGCACGTCGTCGAATCGAAGAACAACTGGGGGAGTGGAGGGGCCAGGCAAGATTGCATTAAATTTAGTTTCTTCATTTACTCTTTTCATGCGAAGGATCTTTTAAATAAATGAATTGTTCAATTTTAGTATGGATCTCTCTCAGTTCTCATGGGCAGCCTCAGCGACTCCCATTGATATCCTCACTCCGACATTCAAACAGCGATGGTCGGCAAAGAGAAATTAATAGGAATTCAATTTATCAATTGTGGTTTATATTGTATTTTAAGAAACCTCAACAATATATATTTTGGAGTGTATACAATTTAATATTCAGAAATCTTAACTGCATTTTTTTCAAAATCAATATTGTGATAAAAGTTGTTCTTGATCGACATTTCGGAGTTGTTGCCAAACAGGGTCAATTTCAATCGCTTTGCTCTTTTAGTTTCACAACATGTACGATTTGTTGAATTATTGGTGTTCAATCTCATAATTGGTGCCCCCATGAAAAGTATGAATTATGACGATCGAAGCTTCGCGACAACAATTTCCACTAATTGAGGGGATCCGTCTTCGTTGTGCTGAGAATTCGAAAGGAACTTTACTTTTCTTCCTCCCTCAGAATCGATAAGAAGTTCCCTTCTCCTTCTGCAGAATGCTAACAATCAACGTACTGAATGCAAGCATCACAGATCAATTCTATCCCGCATTCGAATGCCTCTACTCCACTGAGGTTACAGTCGCGCGCAAAAGTATTTGGGCACTTTTTGAACTTGCTGCAAGTTTTGGACCAGGAAAGGCATCAATCTGGAACTAGGGTATTATACACCAAATTCATCGGAGTTCATGATCATGATATTGAGGCATGACGCAATAGCCCAGTCATTGCGTAGTGATGACGTAATCAAATGGGACTTTTTCAAAACGGCATTATTCTTACATGGATTTTTTCCTGCTGGCCAAATTTTCTGTGGTTGGAGATATGACTGAGGACTACCCAGAAACATTTTTTGAGGTTGCTGCTCGGTCGCACATTTGCTGCAGCCTTGTTGCAATATCGAGGTCGGAAATTCAGATCTCAGCTCCTAGCCAAAATAGAGACTGGTTCAAGGCATCAAAATGATCGCCATCATGACTCCAGGTGATCCTGAGAATATGAAAACAATATCTCGAAATTTGCCCTCAGGGCATGAACACATCACTTTTTTGCATTACCATTATTTGGACATTCACAATTTTGCGGGAAAGTTAGGTAAAAATCTGGTTTTTGCATAGGAATATTCAAAATGTATTGAAAAACTGATTTCCAACTTTTTAGAGTGTTTGGATAACTTTCCTGCCCGCGGCGACCGTTTTTCTGAGGGATACTCGAGTCGGGAAACACCCTGTTTACCCCTATGGGCGAGAGAGTACAGACGAGTACAATGAGAGTGCGTAAACAAGATGTTTCCCGATTCGAGTATCCCTCAGAAAAACGGTCGCCGCGGGCAGCAAAGTTATCCAAACACTCTAAAAAGTTGGAAATCAGTTATTTAATACATTTTGAATATGCCTATGCAAAAACCAGATTTTTAACTAACTTTCCCGCAAAATTGTGAATGTCAAATAAGGTCATGCAAAAAAGTGATTTGTTCATGCCTTGAGGGCAAATTTCGAGTTATTGTTTTAATACTCTCAGTATCGTATGTGATCGTGATGGCAATCATTTTGATGCCTTGAACCAGTCTCTAGCTTGTCTAGAAGCTGAGATCTGAATTTCCGACCTCGATATTGCAGCAAGGCTGCAGCCAATGTGCGACCGAGCAGCAACCTCAAAAAAATTTTCTGGGTAGTCCTCAGTCATATCTCCAACCACAGAAAATTTGGCCAGCAGGAAAAAAATCCATGTAAGAATAATGCCGTTTTGAAAAAGTCCCATTTGATTACGTCATCACTACGCAATGACTGGGGTATTGCGTCATGCCCCAATATCATGATCATGAACTCTGACCCTAGTTCCAGATTGATGCCTTTCCTGGTCAAAAACTTGCAGCAAGTTCAAAAAGTGCCCAAATACTTTTGCGCGCGACTGTACCTCTCCCATATTTATCCTCCTCAATCAGTTTTTTAAAATAAATATTTCAAGGTTTCTTTGATATTCATCCAATTCTTCGTGAGTGGATTTGTTATGAAAGCAGTGTGGAGTTCAATTCTACACCAGAATGTGAGAAAGCCTATTTCTAATATAAAATATGTATTTAGCTGAGACTTCGCATAATAATGATCATAATAAACGCGACAGTGAGTAGTCTCGCCAGATTGTACGCTATCTACCGACAGATGCATGAATTAGCAGCCACGGGTTTGGAAATGATGCCCACTTGAATGTCGACAACCCCTTCAGATTCGACGTTCCTGCTCATCTCGTGCAGTATGGGAAGGAGGGCATTGATCACTTACTTCAGTTCTCTTCCTCTCTTTCTCGTCTTCGACAGATACATTGCATCAAACATTAAGTATTGGAAATGGTGCGTCTCTCAAACTCTTGGCATTCCAATGGGGTTTCTTCAAGGTACGATCGAGGTGGAACTACTACCAAAACGTTCTTCATAGTATGTGAAGTGATTCACTCCCTCTTCACTTCTGCCGTTTCCTTCCTTCTTTTTTTCGGTATTTTTGACACCTTTCTAATTTCGCAATTCACTCTGTCTGCAGAGTATGTTTCGGACGTGGAAGTGATGGCAGGATGCGGAATCCTCATTCTCATCGGATTCTATGTTAATGTTTTTGAGAATTTTTTACTAGCTTTTTTGTTCAGCTTTGACGCAGTGTCTATCGAACGGATTGTCGAGAGATCGAACATCTCAGAGGAGGAACAAACATAGAAGAATATTCAATTACTCGATTATGTCAACTCCGGGAAAACGTCATAAAAGCGTAAAAAGTATGGTGACAAAATAAATTGCATCCTACTCGAAATGCACTGTTCCAATATATCTCAATTTGTTACACTATGTTCCTCATATATTTAACAAAGCAAGGCATAAATAACGTTAAAATATTCTTAACAGCTTCTTAGTATTAAAGTGTTAAAGAAATTTCGCATAAAAAGTTGCGTTTTTACCATACTAAATGTGACGTAATCTTTAATGCCTAATTATTCGAGAGATATAGGTTGAGCATTCATATATTTTTTTCTGATAAGTAAGACAATGTACGAGTCTAAATATGTGAATCACTGAATTAGTGGGCTACGATCTACAGCAGCAACAATTTTTAAATGGCTTTCCTAGGTACGGCCCTCGAAAAAAAATTTTGTACTAAGAAGTTGCATTCATTAATGTTAAAAGTTATGATATTCGCATTATATTGTATATGATACTCAACCACTCAGGAGCGTAATTGTACATTCAGTGTACTTCGGGAATGGGAACCTGGGTCTGCAGATTGTTCGAATCTCTCCAAAGTGGCCACATCAGCTATATTTGGAAATGTTTGATACATACATTAGGTCCTTGTTTTCATTCAATTTGATACTATCAAAATTCATAATTCGACCGTGTAATACGCGATACATGTTTATTTCAAGAAATAAGCATGGTGAATATGAAAACTGAAAATACCACTTTTCAACTTTTTGTGTCATCATCAAAGTACGAGTTCGTTAAGTTGATAGTTCTCCGTTCCCTTATAATAGAGTGCTTGCTACGCACGAGCATTCTGATGTGGAATGGTTTCTCTCTATAATAAAGTTAAAATAGCAAGGTAATGCTTATCCAAATGTTTGGAATTATCATTTATGCGAAAAATGAGTAGCGGGCCAAGGTCACATGAATTTCAAATGGAAATTTTCGCTTCTCTAAGTGGCAGAGCTCCTTGGTGGGAAACTAAGATTAATATCTTGGAGCAATAATGCTCAGGTAAATTGAGGCCCAACCGGTATTCATAGTGGTCGAAAGTACGCGAGAAATTGTGCGTAATGTTTGTCACCATACTTTTTACGCACCCTGTATTTGTAAAATGTTGTCATTATTATCACCTCCAGTTTCAATATAATTTCATCGTAC
This sequence comes from Pristionchus mayeri, assembly GCA_036245805.1. Taxonomy (NCBI): domain Eukaryota; kingdom Metazoa; phylum Nematoda; class Chromadorea; order Rhabditida; family Neodiplogasteridae; genus Pristionchus; species Pristionchus mayeri. Next base: position 33,227,939 of record BTRK01000006.1, on the reverse strand, counting down.
GAAAACGTATCCAACCTCTTCCTTTCCTTCCCCTCATTTACACGCATCAAGTCATTTTCTTCCAGATAAGTGGAAGGGCGTCCTTTGATGTGGAGCGGGAAGCCAATTCACACCCTCTCCCTCTCTCCTTCCAGAATGTGATAAGTGATCACAGTTTCGGACACGGCCAATTGACGCCTTGAAGAGAGTCAAGAGTGATGCTTGTCTGTCATTCTCGTCCCCTCCACTGTGATACTCCTATATGCCCTGTCTATCTGAACTATTTCATTTGGTTCCATTCTTGATCATTTTTAGATATTGTTTTCCACTCAGATATCGCATTCTTAATTTTTTGAAATGATAGTGATTTTCTCACGTGGCAAATTCATTTGGCTCACATCATCGAAAATCACGATACTATTTCCGCATCGACGTCACAACTGATAATTGGATGTCTCGTATGGAATACTCGTATCAGATGGGTAGTCTCCTTCACTTCCTTCTACTCATCTTCTCTATCCCTTCTTTCGTCCATTCATGGAATCCCTCTCCTGCTCTTCTCGCTGCTCTCGTCGATCCATCTCAATTAGATGCAGGAATGCCCCAGCAGGTAACAATCAGTTATTCACTATTCCCATTCTACACTCAACTTATCAATTATTAAAATATATCACAATAGTTTTGATGTCAGGTGCACATCGCGCTTACGAAGAAAAACACGGAGATGTCAGCGACGTGGGTGACATTCGAGGAGGGTTCGTGGATCTCCCCCACTTCTTACTCATCCAATTACTCCATCCTCGTCCCTTTCAGCACTCACTTCTCAATTACTCATCTGGGCTTATGTGATTCATTCTAAGATCAATCAAAGATCATTTCAGTCGATCAGCAGATCAATTTCCGCAAAGTTTTCACGATGAAAACGTACACGATCAACGCTGAACGCACTAAGTTCGCGTTTAGTTCCAATCAAAACTCACATTCAAACTTGAGATTCGTGAACCCGACAGGAGTGACTCGATACGTTCATCGAGTAGTGATGACTGGTCTGACTCCAGGAGAATCCTACGGTATCATGCGACGTCCCATCACAATGCCATTGAATCATGGAAGTCTATTTGAGCGTACCAAGTGGGTCGACCCGGTTATCTGTCGAAGGAATTCGTCTTCAAGCAATTACCCCTACAGCCTCCCTACAATATTCTGGTGATGAGCATCTGCAATGCGCAACTTCGTCAATCCCCTCTATGATGTGCAGGTATTCGGAGATCTGGGAGTGTACCATGGAGAGAGTATCCCGAGTATGCTCATGGAGGCAGATAAGAAGGCATTCGATCTCATCGTCACCGTCGGTATGAAGAAACAAATCGAAGATCGAAGAAAGAGTTAATCTTCAGGGGATTACGCGTATGATCTCTTCTCTAACAACGGGAAGACGGGCGATCAATTCTTTGCGACGCTCGAGCCACTCTTCGCTACCGTACCCTTCATGGTTGTCGCTGGCAATCACGAAGCTGAGGTTTTGCATTTGTATTTAAAGTATACCAAAAAATAGTGTGATGGCTTGGAGAACCCATGGAGACGCCTCACATAGCCACATCAGTTAATTGTGAGGTTATCCTTGTGGGATGGAAAAATGATGGGACGAATCAGCTTATCGCGGACTAGGGTTGCACGATCGGGATCGGTAATTTCGTCCCCTCTGGCACCCCTTCCCTTCTCCCTCTCGCACGTGCTCTTTAGAGAGCTCGCTCCCCTCTTCCCCCACGAAATTTCGGGGAAAAGCGCCAGTGGGCACGAAAATCCCGACATAGTACGAATTTTTCGCGCTCCTTTTCCCCCTTCCCTTCTCAAGACTTGCCCGCCTTGGAGAGCGCTCTATCACTTCCGATCAGTCAAAGGGAAGGGAGGGTGAGAGGCGCGAAAAATTCGTTCAATGTCGGGATTTTCGTGCCCACTGGCAGGTTCGGATCGCGCGCACGAATTTGGGGTGAGAGAGCGAGAGAGGGTGGGAACAGGGTGCGGATATCCCGATCCCGATCTCGTTCGTGCAACCCTATCGCGGACTGCCTCAAACACAATAAACCCTCTCACAGGAGTACTGGAAGGCTAACTACACCACCTACCGTAACTCGTTCACCATGCCTGATGAGGGATACGGAGACAATCAGTTCTACAGGTCAGTTTATGCCCTTAGGCAGATGAACAAACCAAATCACGAGATTGAATTATCATGGCTCATTGATATTCGTAGAATCGTTCTCAGTTTCGACGTTGGTCCAATCCACTTCGTCGGTCTCTCCTCTGAGTACTATGGTTTCTACTATTTGTACGGGATGGAACCAGTCTTTACCCAATACGATTGGCTCGTCAAGGATCTAGAGGTGCGAGAAGGATATCACACAATGAATACTTCATCTATCGACACGAAATTTGAATTAATATTTTGTACAACCCGAAAATAGTTTTGCATAGAGATCATGTGAAGAGGAAAGATGATCGATAATCGATAACGAGATTTCTCCTAGGCAGCCAATAAGAATCGCGGTACTCGTCCGTGGATCTTCTCATTCTCCCATCGTCCCTTCTATTGCTCAAATGATAACAGTGAAGAGTGCAATGCGTTCGAGAATCAACTGGTACACGTTAAACTTACTATTTTTTAAGACTTATATTTATCCACTCGAAATTATAAATTAAATGTAGTTGTATACAGGTGCGTGATGGATTCCTCAATATGCCCGGACTGGAAGCACTCTTTATCGAGCAGGTACCATTGATCGAAGTAGATGTTTACAATTAAGAAATATACAATAAAAATGAGAAGATACTTAGGGAGTGGATATCACTTTCTGGGGTCACGAACACTCGTACGAACGATTCCTCCCTCGCACTCCCTCTGCCAAACAGGTGCGTCCAGATTTTTTCGATATTTTTTTCAAGAAAAAATTATTTAAATTGTTCTGCTCGTTGTATAAAGTCTTTTCATTTCTATTCGAAAGTGTTGATATCTCAGGCTGCCGACCCCTACAAGAACCCTGCTGGCCCCATCTACTTCATCTCTGGATCGGCGGTTCGTACTGGCTTGATCTTTGATCTCTTTTCTCTCTCTTGCAGGGATGCCACTCTGACCACGCGACTTTCGCTGATCCCGTTGAATATAGTGCAGCAAGGTGAAATTGTTACTCATCGTTCTCTGTGCAATCTTACCCAATCAAAGTATATTTTTCGATACAATTACCATAATTAATAATTTCGACAGTATTCAGTGCACATATAAAAGGTTTCCGATGGATTTATGTATCTTTTAATGCTTGATCTCAGAAACAACGAGTATGGGTACACTCGGATGTTCGTGCCCAACTCTACTCACATCCACTTCGAGCAGTACTCAGTGGAGAATGATATGGTTGTCGACTCTGTCTGGATATCCAAGGATCGCCAGACTCCATTCCAGAAGGTTCGGAATGTTCATCCATACTCCCTTTGATCTTTGATCTCTCCAGAAGACAAAAGAGGACGAGGTAATCGTGTGTCATCCGAAGGACATGCACTGTCACAGGAAGAAGGAGGAGGAAGAACAATTCGATATCAAGCATTAATATTTGATCTTTATCGAGCAGTTATCGTTGGATCTTGAGATATTTGCTGCCCTTATAATAAATTAATCGAAAAGCTTTTGATTGACTGAGTCGATGAAAGAATCGAGTCCTGGAGTGTTTGCATAGACTCTTGTCACACAATGAAGAGTGGAGGGATCTACCACTCGATTGGGGTCAAGTGTGCAAGTCTATTGAGATATCCCCTTCACGAAATCACTACGGAACGAGACACTTGTGGAACATCATCTGCTAATATGTGTGTAAATGCCAAAGATTGTGGGGTCCAAAGTTCTCCTTACTAAAACATCACACGATTCAAGTTCCTTTCATGATCCATCGCTTCCTAAATTTTACAATTTCTAATTACTCATATCGGAGAAGGAGAAGACAGAGATTGATTCTTCTGTCCTTCCTATCAGAGGGCGCACATTCGAGACGACTAACCAACTTGTCTTCTACTCTTTCTCCTTGCCATTCTTCTCTTTGTATGATCAGCTGCTCATTCTCATCAATCACATCCCTTCTTCTTCAGAGAATCATAAAAAATTAAAACCAGCGGCGAAACACCTCTCTCATTTGCGTAAACCCTCTCGGCTGACCTTGAAAACGCGCGAAAACATCTGCCAAACCGTGCATGATTTGCATATTTCCCTGTCTCTCCTATTCACATCTTCTCTCATCGTTTCTCACCCGACTGCCTCTGCCTTCACTCCCAATCCTCTTACCATTCCGAACACGAGTTGAATCATCTGCTACATATTCTCGCATCAGTGAGTGATCGTTCTCTTCACTCCTCTTCCTCCTCCCTCCTCATCTCCCTTACAGTATCCCTTTCAGATCACTGTATTCCTCACTAGTCCATCTCTCTGATGCCCGCGTCTCTTCCATTGCCAGTCCCTCGACGGGGATTCCATCAGCGTCTGTTTCATTTCACTAATCATTACAGTTTTATCTTCCAAACTTCACGAGTAATGCGATTTTTAGATCTTTAGAGCTATGGGGAGGGGGACAAAAGCACAACGGACAAAAGCACAACAATTCACCATTAATTTACGATTGGACGTGGCAACTTGGGAGTTCTTTCATTGCAACCAGTATGTGCTCCCCTACATTTGCATATGCAATTCTTGTTGCTAGGCGATCATGAGTTTCACCCTTCACCCATGACCAGGGGTTCATGGTCAAAAATTGAAAATTTTAGTGGAAAATCTTGATTAGATAATCACCAGATGCCGTAACCAACCGATATTCGAGTACCCCAGAAACTACTCTAAACTAGTAACATGGTGACTGATTGGTTACGGCATTTGGTGATTATGTAACCATGATTTTCCACTCAAATGTTCAATTTTGGACCATGAACCCCTGGTCATGGGTGAAGGGTGAAACTCATGATCGCCTAGCAACAAGAATTGCATATGCAAATGTAGGGGAGCACATACTGGTTACAATGAAGGAACTCCCAAGTTGCCACGTCCAATCGCAAATTAATGGTGAATTGTTGTGCTTTTGTCCGTTGTGCTTTTGTCCCCCCCCCCCCCGAGCTATGGTGACCAGTGTGAGTTGTAAATGATTCCCTCCGGGATTCATCTTAATCTGCTCTCTGATCAGTTTATCAGAGAGCACTCGCTTCCCATGCCTTATCTAGTTAGCAGATCAGCTGGGTCATCTCTCCATTGGGAATGAGGGGAGAGTAACAGACCCTTCCCTCCCTCCCCTCCTTAGCCCATCCCCTCCCTCCCCATCTAACGGGTCATTCACGTAGTGCCTTCTTTTCCCAGGTCATTGCGCGCCCAAGGGAAGGGAGGAAGAGGAGGACTCGATGGATCGATTGAACTCCCCTCCTCTTCCCTAACCTCATCTCTTCCCTATCTGGTAGATCACTGAGTCCTTCTCAATCGCCCATCGATCTTTCCTCTTCCCATCGCTTTTCTATCTCATTCGTTCCAAAATAGTGCGTTATTTCTTTCATTACGCCCCCTCTCGCGCCACTTTTTTGTCTTATGCTTGCTACTTGTGCAAATACCATTCGACTGCCCTTCCTCTCCATTTGATATGCCGAGGTAGCAAGGGTGAGGTCATGCTGGTCATTCCCCGATTGTCCTCTGATCCTCCTCCCATTCTCGTCCTCAGCTTGTATGCTAGCCGTCTTACTCATGTGGCTGCACTTTCCTGCATACAATCCGTCCTCGTCCTCTTTTGCTGTGCTTGCTTTTACGAGCAAGAAATCCCGAATTCTTCCTTGCGATTCCTCATTTTTTACTATTCTTTCTTTTCGCCTCTCCGCTTTTTCGTTACGTTTTTTTCCTTCTTTTTTCCTTGTTCGTCATCTCCTTTTCACCATTTGTAGCCTCCCTTCTCCTCTCTCCATCTCCATAATTCTGCGAATTAGACCCCTTTACTTCCTCATTTTTCGCAGCGTTTACGTGGGAAACTTGGCACTACGGAAATCACGATTCACTCCGCATTTTCTCGAAACGAATCAACCGTCGCTCCTGACATTTCCACTCTCTCCCCAGCATCCATCTAGTGATCTACCATTTAATCGTCGATTACCTTTCCCTTCTATCTCCTCTTCTATTCCCTTGTCTTTTCCTCTACAGTCTGCTCCCTCTTGATTTTTCTCCCTCCCTTCTTAATCCCGATATCTCAACCCATAATTGGCGTGAATGTAGGATATTCAAACCGAGTGAGTCAGTTCCTTGGAAAGAGATCACGTGCGAGTGAGAGACCGAAAGAGAAAGAGACTAGACGAGAGAGTATGGGAAACCGAGAGAGTCTAAGCTGGTCCGTTAGTGAGCCGTGTAGCCATTCATCTAAGTCTGCGAGTGTTCTTCGGTCTCTCATCTTCCCCCACTTTCTCGTCCGTTCTCTCCTTCTCTATATTCTCTCCAATCCGAACACTCTCTCATCATTGCCCCCCTCATTTGCATAGCCCCCTCGGGGGTTTAGTGGGGTTACCCTGAGGGAGGAGAGCATAGAGACATTCATCGGGTTATACCCGAACAAAGACCCTCCTCTTCCCCCTCTCTTGGATCTCATTATTCTCATCTTGGCCCCACAGCACTCCGTGGTATCTGTATAATTTTAGTGGTTTCTCGGGAGTTCCAATGTTCATTTCAAGTGTTCCGGGGGATACGGTATTGCTCCAGCTCCCTTCACTTACTTGTACTCTTAGCATAACAAGAGGTACGGTATTCCCTGTCCTCTGTACAGATTAACAGTCCTCTCTCTCTCTGCCTCAAGGCGTGAATCATCTCACTCCTTCTCTGGCACGAGTAATCATCCTGGGAACGGGGAATAGTAGCCTCCATTGTCAATATTTGGTCGTCGTATTCCTAGATCCGTCGTGAATCAGCACGGGCTGTGCAGATTAACGAACACTTTGCATTTAGGGAGTTGTATACTCTGTCTATTTCTCATGTCCTTTTTTCTATCGATGGAACACTCATCCATATTCGTTAAGTCTCCACTCATTCAATGGTAGATACTTTCTTCTATGACGTTCGACTCAAAATAAATGAAGCTACTTGGGGACTTGTTTGTCTCTGTCTGCGTATACTCTCATCTCCATTCAATATTTTGAGTGGCTCTTGCACTCTGTATCAATGCGACGCGCGGGAAAAGAGTGAATTCACTATTTTTTCACGATACGATTGGCCGGAGGAAATTTTCACCTGTCGATAGCATGAGGGAAAACAATATTGCTGTATCTAAAGGTTACGATATACCTCATTGCAGTCATTCTGCTTAAGCTCCCTCTATATTGCAGTAGGGAGTGGGGTGTTTCTCCGATAGCGTGAGTCTCTTTCGACATTCTGATGCTTGGCAGATGTTTTGCCCCTCTTCTTAGTATCGACACGGCCTTATCTAGATTATCACCATGCCTACTCAATAGATTCTCGAGATGACTCCGTCCCATGATAGATGGGGTATTCCAATGTCCTCATCGGAAGTAGTTGCTCTTCGTGTTCTCTTCTCCAGACAGACGTCATCTGACTTCGTGTTTTCACCCTCTCCCCCTAATTGAACGACAATTAGCTATGCAGTCGAGTGAAACGAGAGAGCCAGAGAGCAGCTGTTTGATTCGTGTTGCGAGTCTGAATCTCCACACTTTTCCCTATCGATTATTCACTCCGTGCTGGCTGCATTCTTTGTAGTTCTGGCGTAGGAGTAAGAGTATTTCATTGATTCGTGCAAGATCCGCCTCTTTGTGTCTATAACCGCATCGTCTCAAACCGGAAAGGCTAACGTTATTTCTTTGTGGTCGTTTCAATTTGGTGTCAGTGAGCAGTCCTCATCAATTCGACACCTCTTCCTCCCACTGTGAACAATGCAATTTGCAGCTGCTTTCTCTGCACCCTCTCTCTTTCGCGCACTCTCTCGTACTCTATAACCCGCTTCTCCTCTCTCATTTTTTCTCATCCTTGCCATTCCAATGCCCTCTCTTCTCCATTTTCGGATTTATCGCATCGAAACGCAATACGAAGAAAAGGTTGGGAAAAGGGAGGATATTGGTCTGCGCCCCCTCCCTTCAATTGAGCAGATCCATATTTCCGCCGTTTCTCGTTGAGGGGAAATTACTTCTCGGATCTCTTCTTCCCTCTCAACTTTTTGCCAATCCTTGGACGAGCGAGATACGATATGCTCGAATTTCTCATTAGGATCTCCTCTTTTCGTAGGCTGCATACTCGGTTTTACTCCCTAGTCGATGTCCCGATTGTACTTTCATTTCTCAACTTCCCTCACTTAAACGTCGAATCCATTCGCACTTTCTGTGAATGGCCAGGTGCTAGGAGGGGAGGGACTCAATCGAGATAAGAGAGTCGCCCTTTCCGTTCTTTCCCACTCTAAGCTGAGCTGCAGCTATTTCCCGACCTATGGATTGGAGGCCGAAGCCCCTCTCTGATTATCTCCAGTGAGTGGGAGTGATGTCTGATAGGCTGTCGTCGTATGAAATCACGCTTGGCTTGACTTACACTGGGGGAAGGAGATAGAGGGTAGATGGAGTAGCTTGGCAGTGTCGAATTTCACACTTGAGCTGATTCTGAGATGAGAGGAGATTCCTTATCCTGCTATTCACTTCATCTGTCCCATTTTCCCCGTGGATGAGAGTGTCCTTCCCCTTATGATGTGCTGCCTCGAGAAGTAGTAAATAGATGAGTCCCCATCCTCCTCTCTCACAGGCGCTAATTACCGTACTGGCGACTCTCTCATTTCCTCCCTTCTCTCCGATGGGAACGAGAGACTGCGGGGAATGCAGTGTCCCCTTGGCCCTCGCAGGTGCCAAGGACTCGGTCGAGACTGGAAAAAGAATTATGACTTCTTTATTTCATGAGAGAGTATAGTTTACGACCATTTCTCTAGCTGATCTTTCATTTCTGTGAATTGCGTTGCAATATTCCATAGCTATTGTGTTTAGCCTATTGATTCGAATGAAATGAGGAATGGTGAATCTGCATGATGGAGTGTCTATGAGAAGAATGCTTTGGCCATCTCTATTATGAACCATTCTGTTCTCTGAATCAGTCTCGAGTACTCTTCGTCCGAATGGCAAAACAAGCGTGTGGTACTTCGTCTTCTCAGTCCTCTTCTCTCTATAGACCAACTTCTCTCCTTGTCTCCTCAGGTTATTTTGAGAGGCGGGATTCTCACTGTTTTGACGTCCCTCCCCTCTATTTCACACGGTTATCAATCGGATGAAATATGGAAGTTGTCTAGAGATTGAGATTATCAGTCAAGTGCACCAACTCATTCTTCCCCTTCCCATGCCCACTAAACCCTTGCAAGATCATTGCGTCTGTCCATATAAAACGCTTTTCGGAGATGGGGCGGCGCCTCTTTTTGTCAGAGAGAATGGGCTTTGAGGAGAGTGCAGATGTGCAGAGAGACGATAGAGCACGCTGAATGTAGAGAGTGCAGGTGGTCTCTCTCTCATCAGCAGAGGACATGACCTCCCACGCGGTTCATTGTCATGATTCTGCCACTCTTCTTGACCTACCCTCACCCTTACAGTACCTTCGTGCCTGTTCTGCACCATTGACAAAATATGGTTATTTCTCTCTACGGCAGCCCGTTTCTCTCCTCACTTGGTGGTTCTTGATTGGGCGTAACCTGATAGAGGGGGCTGTAACAGGCAGAGTGACGGTCTCCTCCCAGCCATGACCTGCTCGTATTTCTTTGTTCTCGTGCATTGGGAATAAGACCATCTGTTATCCACTCATCACACTGTCCTGGCAGTCTCTCCTTCGAACATCCACAGGATAAATTAACATCTCTTCTCTTTACCCATTCTTCATTTCTGTCTCTGAGCGAAGAGAGTTTACTCGAAATATAAAGCTCAAATTCATTTCCCATTTTTTATGTTGAAAATGGTACTCATTTAACTAAATATCGCTAGACTTCGATTGATATGTTATTTAAAATACTTCTCAGTAAATCTTAGTTTTCATAGTTGGTGAACTTCTCCTCATTCATAACAGTCCTTCTCTCGTCCTCATTAGATCACTCGAGCGGAATCCGAACCCCTGAAGGGGGTCGACTCTCTCTCCATCACTTACTCTGTCATTGGTTAGAGGGAACTAGACCGTGGAGGGAAGAGTCTCTCCAATCTCTCGGAACTCCATCCTACACGCTCTACCGCGCTTTACGAACGAGAGAAAGAGAGAGGAACATACGAGAGAGTACGGAAAATTGGGAGAGTTGAGTCCCGAATGCTCTTTCCACCCTCTCGATTCCACATACTCTCTCGCTAATCTCTGTTATTTCTTTACTCTCTTCATTCTCAATGATCTCTCTCAAGCGTGAAATCCTCCCTCACCCCGTCCACTTGCCGGATGTGGAAGTGGACAGCAGTCTCAATTAGGAGACACCCTTAGAACCCCTCTCTTCCTCTTCCATATTCCCATTGCGTAATGGTCCAATAGAGCACAACTCCCTCCAATCATATCTCGATCTCAAGAGGGAGTATTCGAAACGGAGAGAGTCACTCGAATCGCTCTTCGTTCATTTATGCCAAGTGCACTTGTGAGTACTCGAAATGATGAGAACTCATCTAATCTCTGCTCCCTATCTTGCCCATCTCTTGTTATCTAGAGATACTAGAATAGTAGTAGTCTCCCATCTGAGGGAAGTCATCGTGGTTTGTGAAGAGTGTCACTCAGTTGCATCTCTCTACCATCTCTCACTCATTGGAGATGACCTCCCACTCTGGACTATTCCTTCATCTCAATCACACTCAATGCATTTTCTTTTGCTCGAGTCATATTTATAACGAGTCATATTTATATTGGGGTGTCCGGAAAGTTCGTATAATTTTTTGTTTTTATTTTTTATTCAATGCTTTACAATTCTCAGTGACCAATGTATGCCCCCTTCTTTCTCACTACCTCCCTCCAGCGATTGGGCAGGGTCTCGATTCCTCTCTTCCAGAATGCGGGTTTCTTCGAGACCGCCCAGTTCACGAAAACCCTCACAATTTCATCTCGATTCTTGAACTTCTTTCCTTTGCAGAAGTCAGAGAGAGAGAGCGGAAGCAGTGGTAGTCGCATGGGGAGAGATCCGGGGAATACGGTGGATGGGGAATCCTCTCGATCTTCAGCTCGTCCATTTTCTTCTGGGTCATCTTCGCTCGATGTGGGCGAGCATTGTCCATCAGAAGAAGAATTTTGCCCTGGTTCAGGAGTCTGGGAGGGATTCTGATCGCGACATCTTCCAGTTGTTCAGAGAAGAGGTCGGCATTGATGCTGGTGCCAGGGGCGAGGATCTCCCAGTAGATGGGACCGAGCACTGAGAAGAAGAAGCAGAGGAGTTCCTTCTTTCCGTGCTCTTCCTTCTTCGGGACGGGCGTGGGCTTCTCATCTGCATCCACCCATTGCAGTCTCCTCACAGGGTTATCGTACGTGATCCACTTCTCATCTGTAGCGATGATGGAATTGACCCATCGAAGATTGGATCTACGATGGAGTAATTCCCGACAGACTTGAACACGATTTTTCAGCTGTTCGGGGGAGAGGTCATGGGGAATCACTTGTGGGAGTTTCGGCTTCTTCCCAGATCGATGGAGGATATCGGACACCGTTGATCTGGGAGTACCAGTATCCTTCTTAAACTCACGCACACTGGCCATGGGCTTGCGCTTCAGTGTGCAGAGAACGAGAGGCTGATCGAGGGAGGGAGGGCGTCCAGAGCGGGGTTGATCATCGAGACCAAACTCCCCTTTCTTGAAGCGGGAGAACCACTTATAGCAGAAGGGTATGGAGGGGGCGTCAGCTCCTTCCGACTGGGCCAGGGCAGAGTGGGCCTCCTTCACGGATCGGCCAAGACGGTAGTAATGAAGTAAAACTGCTCGGAGGTAGAGATGGGAGTCCATCACAAGAATCAATGTAGCAACTAGGAGACTGATTAAATCCTCTCACTACTCAACGTCAGAATGATGCAACACATTGTTGACAAACAGATTGCGCAATCACTGCATTTGATCACGAACTGACTTTTTTCCGAAGCATTATACGAACTTTCCGGACACCCCAATATTTACGTGAAGGCATGTTTCGGTGCTCAGATGGATTATCACTTTGTATGAGGTATTTTTCTTGATATTCTAGCCTAGGGCAAAGTACCTCCGAAACAGCATCTGTCTTGATATCTGCCTCCTCTTTCATATCCTCTAATCCTCCTTCTCCTTGCTTGCCCTCGAGGTGAATATTTCGTCGCTGTCATGAAATGTCAGGTTTTGCTCGAAGTATAAGTGCTCTCTGAGGTGGGTCAGAATGATGAGTGCAGTTGCACACCGTCGCCTGATCCAATCAGCCTCTGTTTGCACCCTAGAAACGATCAACAAGTGATTAGAGACTAGAAAGAAGTTGGCGAGTGCCGAGACGACGATTAGCCCCCCCCCCCCCCCCCGTCTCTCTCTCTCTCTCTCTCTCTCTCTCCTCATCCAGCACACTCTCTACCATGTCAGACTGAATGAGAGAGTATTCGGAATGGAGAGAATCAGACAATTACTCATCTTTCTCTTCGTGCAAAATGGCTTATTTGTGATGGGGACTTCTGTGAAGTGTTCGTGTCTCGAGACTTCCTCGTATCTCGATCGAACTCCCTATCACATCAGCCCCTCATACAATTCTATGAATGGACTAGGGGAAAAAAGTTTGCCGATCATCTCCAAGAATCGGGTGTTTGAGAAGAATTGTAGCCCCCGTGGTCATGAGTTGTCCATGCTATTAGCCTCCCCCTCCCCATCTCTCCTCTCCTTCTCACTCATTTTTGTCTCCAAACAAGCGTGATAGTTATTGATTTTCGTCTGTAATTTATCGATTTTGTTTTTTTGCATATTCAATTGATTGCAGACTCGTTCTCGATGGGTCGTCGCTCGGCGGGTGCTGCACTCGAGATGAGTGTCAGGACCAATGGAGGTACGGTAAATGGAGGAGTAGTGTGGGGAAACGAGATTATTAATGGGTGATGATGATTGATGGAGTAGTGAGGGAAGGCGGGCGATGGAATTCTCTTATGCATGGAGGGAAGGGAGGGAAGGACTCCAGTCCTTCTCTTCTCTTCTCACCATCATCATTCTGTCCGTTGTATTTGCCAGAGCAGTGGGTGAGCAGAGTAGTCCTCCCTCCATAGTCCATCGTATCATGGGGCATAGCCATCTCATCCTCCCTCTCCTTCCTAATTCTTCTCTTGAAGGTGTGGATGAATGTGACGGTGTCTCCTCGTCGATCTTCGGCCGTCGTACAAAGAGTGCTGGTCGCATTCTGGGTCTTGGTCCTCCCCCTGGAGGACTCAATGAGGCTATCGACCAGATGACCATTGCCACGTAAGTAATCACTCCCAATTTGTGCATCTAGAGAATTATTACAATTGTTGAATGAGATCTCCTCATTCTTCACGTTTGTGTACTATTCGAAACTCATCAGCATATCTATATCCCCTCCCTCTCACTCATTTCTTCTATTCAGTAAGCACATTCTGCGAGCGGCAGAAGCACAACGAAAGGCTGCAGCAGCATTCGAAGCACACGTCCGCCACTCAAGTGAGTATTGCAGAGTACGGCAGATTATGGTTTAGAACTACTGAACACTAATTTCGGGGGTGTATCCATTTTAGAACTGATCATTTCAGAACTCTACAGAGGGTGAAAAATAAAGTATTCCAAATTCATCACTGAGTTCAAAAACAAAGAGTTTTAAAATGACCAGTTCTAAAATGATATACCCCCTGATTTCAAATGTTAGTTTTGATTAATGGAAACTGTATGGATACAATGGCTAATTTCAGACAATGCGGCAGTGGCCGATGTAGGACAGCACCAGGCAGATCTACTCAAGATGGATGCTAATCACGCCACACGAGCAGCCGGAGACAGGAGATACTACATCGAGGTACGGTGGGATACGGTAGAGGCAGATAGAGAAGAATGCGGTAGGTCTACAGTGGTGGAGATTCACTCAAAAACAAGTAATTTTGTCCTACACTTCGCGCCTCGTTTGGTATAAGCTGCATTATGTATGACCCGGGAAAAATATGGGAGAGAGCGAGACCCCCTGTCCATGTCCATCAGATTGACAATGAAGTGACGGGTGAGTGACGACCATGAGAGTGGGATATGAGGAATGGGGTTGTTATTAGGACTTCCAAGGATCGGAATTCATACGGGTTGCGATAAGGTTTTTGAAATGTAATTGAAAATATAATCATGTTCACTCGAATCTCAAGAACCACCGAAGAGTAATTTTCCGTAATTGTGGATATTGGATGAGTGATTTTCTTCTCAGGAGCTCCGCAAGATCAACGAGGCCGAGAAGGAAGTGAGAGAGGCAGAGATGAGAGTGGCCAGTCTATACGAGAAGAAGGTAATCCATCTCCAGTCTTTCATCTTTCATTTCGTTCATTCAGTGGAAAAAAATAAAATTGTATAGGTAGTACGGACGCGACAATTGCATATGTCTCGCAATTAAATGTGTATCGCACCTGGATAGTTGCACTCACTGTTGCGTTTTATTCCGTGACGTCCAAGTAGTGGAAATTCCCGATGGAAAGCGAAGATGCTGATGCGTTGTTCTCAGGCGAAGATCACAGAATCCCTTCGAAAGGGAGGAGTGCCATTCCTAAGAAGAAGAAGTGAGGATGACACACTCAGAAAGAGACAACAACTGGAGCAGGTGCGGTATCTACTCTGGTCTTTGTATAATGAGCCTGAAGAACATTTACAGGTTAATATCTTAACATTTTGTAGTTTGACATTAACCTTCACCTGGATATTCTACTCGACTGATCTTTGATCTTTTGCAGGTCAGAATGGACATCGAGGCAGCAGAGATTGGATTGGAAGAGACGAGGAAGGAGATGGAAGTCATCAAGATGTACAGATACAGAAATGGGATGCAGGTACTCCTTCCCTCGGTTGATAGGTACGGTAGCCAATCGATATTCAGGGTATCGCTGACTCGGTAATTTCATACGCAAGTGTGAGTTCGGCCATCTTCGGATGCTTCCGTGAGCTGACTGAGATGGTCCCTGCCATATCTACCCAGGTACGTTACTGGATACGGTAGATCGGGGGAGATTGTACTCGTTAGTAGAAATGTGTTGGATGGTTACTCTTTAAATCTGTTTTCGGATATGGTTCGTTGAGGAAATTTTATAATCTTTAATTTCATGGGTATTATTTGCAGGACGTGATGACTATGAACTACGACGGAGCGGCGATCACGCAGAATTGTGTAGCACGACTTCGAAGGTATGGAGAACGATTCACTCTTAGTATCGTACTC
This sequence comes from Pristionchus mayeri, assembly GCA_036245805.1. Classification (NCBI taxonomy): domain Eukaryota; kingdom Metazoa; phylum Nematoda; class Chromadorea; order Rhabditida; family Neodiplogasteridae; genus Pristionchus; species Pristionchus mayeri. The sequence continues at coordinate 33,212,575 of BTRK01000006.1, read as the reverse complement.
TGTAACTCGTTATGAGTGGTTGATGTCTCCCTTCTTGCAGAGACATCGCCTCTCCGTCTTCACTTCCTCTTCCATCTCAATTGATGGGGGCTCCATCTCGTCGTCACAATCGACACAATGGAGGAGGAAGAGGAGGGGGATCATATCCAGCTGCTCCCTCTCATGCTCCTCCTCCTCTCTCTGCCAATGGCCCCTCCACTCCTCCTCCACCCTACACTCCCACTGCTCCCTCCATGGTCAGCAAACGATCTACTCAAATTTTCATTACCTATTCAACTCTCTAAATGATATTCCTCTTTACAGTCGGAGTTGCCTCAGCCGGGCTGTGGCGGTGGTGCGGCTACCGTACCCGAAACGTCGGCCAATCAAGCCGCACGCCCATCACCACCACGTTTCAACTCGCTCTATCCCAAGCTCCCCGCCAATCCATACAGGCGCAGTGGCCTGCACAGCTAAGCCGATGACGTTTCCCATCCTTCACCAAGACTACAGTACTCTAGTCACACCATTCCAATCTCACGATTCTACTGTTTGTACACCATGAGATTACTGTACATGCCACCGTAACTATTCTACTGTTCATGTAGAAGCAATGTTTTAAACACGCTTGAGCCCGATTGTATTGATTGATTATGCAGCTTTGTCTCCTTCGCACCAGGTGATTACCGTAACCCCTTCCTCCCTCGACTCACTCCTACTGTATTTCCCCCTAATAACTCGAACACTATCTTCCCATCTCTGATCTCTATGGACCACTCACCCGTTTTATTGGGGATTAACTCGAAATGCCCCTCTCCTTTCTGATAACACACTACATTTCCGTGAATATTTGTTTATCACCTTTCCATGGTTGTCTTCATTCTATTAGTACCATTCTAAACTCGACCCTCAATTCGTTCCGTACCCTTCTAATCACAGACAACTCACACAATTCGCATGCAAGGTACCGTTGTGAAGATGTCGCGAACGCTTGGTAATAAAGATATTCTAACTCAACGGAGAACAATATTTGACATTAGTCAAATAGAAGAATTGAAGAAAAAATCTGAATAATTAAGGCAAAACGAGATGTGCTGCTATGCTTCGTACAGGCAGCATGGTAAGATTTTTAGCCGATGAGAAGATGAGGTAATATATTTTTGGAATAGATTTTACAAAGTAAAGTCTACACGCTATCAAAAATTTTCATCCGCCCAACACAACCCGAAATAACCAGTGTAAGAATTTTAGAATCTATGCACATAAACCCTCACTTTTAGAAAAAGGCGTAATCGAATAATTCGAAATATTTGAATAGTCTATCTAGAATTATCAATTGCTTTAGAAGAATTAGATAATGCTTCTTCTTCCAATTTCCAATGATCTTGTCACACACAAAAAAAATAAACTTGCTTCACTGGACAACAAAAGATTCAACAACCAGAACATGAACAGATTGAGTATCGGGAAGATGGAATAGTTAAAGGGAGAGAATATTGAAGGAATGAGTGGTTCTCGTCTACATGCCCATATCCAGTCCCTCCATTCCCATTCCTCCCTTCTTACTCTGACTCTCGTGCCACGCCTTCCTAATCGTTCTCTTCATCTCGTCGTCACCGTCGTCGTACATCTGGAGAGAGAGAGAGAGGGTGAGGACGATGCATCAGATAACTAACATTGACCACAGCATTTTTGCTTGTCAATAAAGATAATTTTTCGAGTCGTGAGGCATGAATTAACTATTCTAAAGGTGCAACCGTAACGTTAAAAAGCACTACTACAGCGTTTTGTTGGCAACCCCTCTTTCTACCAGTCCCATTCCATTGCAGGGCAAACAGTTTTCTGTGAATCACGCCTCTGCTTCTTTTTATTGGATAACTCGATTGCAAATAAATTTCCAACTTATCTTCTTCCATCCCATGAACCCTAAATGACCCGTTCACCTGCTTCATCAGTCCCATGAGTGACTCCTGGGGGTCCTTCGACTCATCTCCCGTGTCCAACTTCGGAGCACTGCAATCCATTTACCTCTCCAGTTCAATTCTTACGATCATCAATCATCCCCTCTTGTTAATACGTTGTAACCTTACACGAAGGGCACTAGGTCGGATGATTACCGTCAGATGGTAACCTACTGGATGATAACCAAAAAATGAAGCCTGCTGTATAACTTTCATACAATCATTGTTGACACTTTGGGAGCCTACTGTGAAAGTTCTACAGTAGGGTCCATTTTTTGGTTATCATCCAGTAGGCTACCATCCGACGGTGATCATCCGACCTAGTGCCACATGAAGTACAATGAGAAACACTCAATTAAGTCACATCCTTCACCCTCCCCCTACTCCCTTCCCCTGTACTCTTCCTTCCCCTATCCCTCCCTCCTTACTTCTTCTCCTTGGCCATCTTCTCCGTCTTCGTGAGATACTCCCACTTCTTTCCCTCTTCCTTCTTCCTGCACATCAACACGAGCATGTCAGTCTTTTGCTGAAATGGATGATAGATTACAATCCTCCTCCATGGACATCTGCTGCTCTCTCTCCTCTCGTACCTTGCAAGAGGAAGCCTCGACGTTGATCTCCCTCGTGAGGTCCTTCATGGCCATCTCGTGTCTCTTCCCCTCAACGATCGCCCACAGAGAGAACGAACTGCATTCCGCCATTTAGACACCAATTATAAACATGAAATCAGGCATAATATATTCTCTGTCACGAGTAGTTTCATTTTGCATCATTCACAAGGGAGACGCAAAAGTTGGCCGCTCAATCCCGTAATTTCATGGTTGACATTCGAACTTTACCATAATGGGGAGCCTAATGCGTATCTAAGTAGATTGGATATAGGTTTCCTAAGGGCGAAAAATCGAGTCCGAAAAATATCGAAATTTCAGATGAAATTTTCGCTCGCGCAGCTAAGGGATCCATACGATTCTTGAAGACACATCTCAATCCTTCCATCTAGCTAAGTGGTTAAAGCTGGAGTTGTTTTGCCGACAGTCAGGGGTTCGATCCCCGGAGATAGCAGAATGTTTTGCTCATTTTGCAAATCTCTCGCAGTATTCTCCCTTGGGTTTGTTTATCCTATTATTGTCATATTTTTGCTAACTTTTACACAGTTATTTAGTGCTGCAATACTCCACATGAGGCCGTGCCGTGCCCGTGGTGTATTGCTACACTAAATGACTGAGTAAAATTGAGCTAAAATAAGACAAGATAAACAAACCCAAGGATAAACAAACCCAAGGGAGAATACTGCGAGAGATTTGCAAAATGAGCAAAAAAATTCTGTTATCTTCGGGGATCGAACCCCTGACTTTCGGCAAAACAACTCGAGCTTTAACCACTTAGCTAGGTGGAGAGATGGGGGTTGTCTTCAAGAATCGTATGGATCCCTTAGCTGCGCGAGCGAAAATTTCATCTGAAATCTCGATATTTTTCGGACTCGATTTTTCACCCTTAGGAAACCTATATCCAATCAACTTAGATACGCATTAGGCTCCCCATTATGGTAAAGTTCGAATGCCAACCATGAAATTACGGGATTGAGCGGCCCACTTTTGCGTCTCCCTTGTCATGTATCTTGTTCCCATCCCGATATTTTGAGATGTAAGGTTGGTAAGAATCCGGGAAGGTTCTAAAATGAGATAACCAGAATTCAAACAGAACGCATGAGGAATTATTCTTCCTTTTCGTTATCAGCTTTATATTAGGTTGATGCAAAAGTTTCTTTCTTTTTTCTGAAAGGAACATTTTAGCTTCCCCAGTTCTTTCCATTTGACAAATCAACTAATGACTTTTCGCTGTTGATACCGGCATTAGTCTACTCTATAACGGGCACTATGTTGATACGATTTGATCGGCGTGAATAGGACAGCTTAATTGGGAAGTAATCGAAACAGATCTATAATACCGACTTTTCAATCGCCCGAAGCTCCGAGGAGGAAAGTGCTGGGGCTAAATTTGACACGTTATTGTGGAGTACTATGTTTCGGTATGTAGTATAACACGACAAGAGTATTCTGCAACGAACATCATTTTTGAAACATTGGCCCAAATACAGAAAAAGACTGTTTCAAAATTTTGGAATTTCAATTAATGATCACTGTATTCTTGCGCGAAGATGAAGAGGGATAAATTGCGATTTATTCTGAAGTACCTTACTGTGTAAGCATGCATGCATAATTAGGTAAGGATTCGCCCAGCGGTTCATGAGCTGATTTTTTTAAAACTATGATTTTGAGACGCTGGAACACTTTTTAAAGTCCGTTGTTTCCGACGCACATTCGAATGCGGATTTATTGTGTTCATCTGAAGAATCAACTCTTGTCCTAGCGCTGTTTTAATTAGCAGATCAAGTACATCACGATTATAAGAAAATCAGGACCCAAACAAAAACGTTAAAAAATGCAGTTTTCCTATGTTTCGTTTCGAAAATTTACCAGCATCTTTATGCGATACGTAAATTGAAAGCAAACACACGAAAGCAATCTACTATCACAGCCATAACATATAGTTTTTAGAAAATCGTGAACGCCTACGCACGCCGGCAGAAATTTGAAAAAGAAAAAAAGAAAGAAACTTTTGCATCAACCTGATAAAAGGTAAAGGTAAAGGTAAAGGTAGTTCCGTCTTCAGCGTATTTTTCAACGCGCGGAACATGCGCGGGTGTCTTTTGATCGGTGTGTACGCATCCATAGCATATAGCGGCATAAGTTGTCACTCAGTTGCCAGCCGGCGACGCCGCCCCTTTACTCCTGGTTTTAGTACCAGTACCAATTGGACCAGGCTTGGTAGGCCTGTTGGGGTGGTCTTGTTGCGGATGGGATTCGAGCGGACGGGAGGACCCTGCGTCGCTCAGCCAGACACACTACCGGCTGAGCTATGCCCCCATCAGCTTTATGTTTGTAAGTATATTTGGGATGTTTTCTAAACAACTTCGAATGGTTGTTCTACTCACGTGGGAGTGAACTCGCATCCGATCTCCTCCTTCTTCGCCTTCTCCGCCCCATTGAGAGTGATGTACAACTTCACGAATTTGTCTGACTCGTCCCAGCCTGCAGCAAAAACATTCAGACTTGTACATCGTTAATCGACTTCCTACCATTCGTCAAATATTAACATCTAATCGAAGAATTACACTAAGCGCGGACTTAAAAAAAATGCCACTGATTTGATAGTTGACAATTATACATTGGCATACAAAAGAATATTCTTGGATCACTTCTGTTCACAAAATGTAAAACGAAATATTGCCATTGATTCGGGAAAAAAAGTAAAGCAAATTAACATTCCAAAGTGATTCGTACCGTAGTTGGAGATCTTGATGGTCGGGAGGACAGATGACTTGCCAGAAGAGACCGGTTTTGAGGGAGGGATCTCAGCAGCCACACTAGCAGACTCCATCTAGAGTTAATCCATCCATAATTAATAATTCGATAATCCCATAGTGCGGTGGGAATACTAAAACGCATGTTTGTATAATTATATTCGAAAACAGTTTTTTCACATTCAAGGATGGAGTCGAGAACAACTGTTCCACAACTTTTCCACCAACCAGGGACTGCGAATTAATATGAATAATACATTGTTTACATTGTTTATCTCGTTAAATTAAAACTAAAACAATGACGGCAAGCGTACTTTGTCCAGTAGTGCCTGTAGTCTGTCTGCTTCCTTCTGCATGAGTGCCTTCACTGAGGGACGGTTCGCCTTCTTCAGCAGATCCTTCACTTCAGAGAGATCCAGACGGAGCTGAGAAGAGGCCATTAGTGAGGAGGATGTAGAGAAGCATCTATGCTCTTCTGCCATGATTGAACAAGCTATGCCCAATATTTTACTATACGAGTCATTGAATTATGTGATAGCAGAAAAATAAAACACTACTAAACCTTCACCTCAGCAGCAGCAGCCATTATTGGGGTCCTTCCTGTACATAGATCACGTTCAACAAACCCAAGATCAAAGGCACACAAATATTCAACTTCCGGACTTCTCAACCATTGTATCTTCACATGAGAAAAACATCTTGAGAAATATTTTATTGGCTCGAAGGACATGGGAAAACAATTGTCTGGGATGACCGTAAGGAAAGCGGAAATCTCTAAAATGAGTAATGAATCGCACAATGTTCATATTCCTTCATCTAGTAGATATACTTCTGAATATCGCATATTAAAACAATCGATGTAGGCACTTCAATAATACAACATACGATTATTAAATGGTAGTGCTTCAAGTGAAATCAGAATTGATACATGGGTGAATTGTGGAGCAATCGAGCGGCATTTTCAGCATGCAAATGTATTCGAAATGGGTTGGAGGAAGCAGCACTTTCAATGTGGAACTACCCGATGGGAGGAATAGATAAGAAAGTAGGGAAGGAGTGGAAACATGGAAAGGAAAGAGGCCAGATTTAATGTCGATCAAAGGTTGGTTAAACCGGGAAATGACTACAGTTCGAGAGGATTTGCTAGAGACGAATTGGCACTGGTTCGAGAAGATGAAGGGTATGTACAATAAACTATTGTCAATAAATATCACATCTTACAAGTGAATTGGAGCAGGTGCAGTGGAGGTAAGTCGGCCTAGTAAGTAAGAGTGAGAAGAGGGGCGGATCGGGACCGCGGAAATGGAGTAGACCTCCGGGATGGATAACCTGTACCTTCTTCACATGATGCTGCAGCATCCCTTCTCGTTCTTCGCCTTATTCTGAGATGGATGCATTGCAATGGATAAGGGGGAAGAAATCAGACCGAGAAAACCCGAGCCTTCTCCCCCATGACCCCCCTTCACCCATCCCCCTCTAACTTTACCTGAATGTAGTTCATCTCTCTCACGATCTCCGCAAAAACGACGTTGACGTTGTGGGAATTCTTGGCGGAGCACTCGGTGAAGGGGCATTGCCAGTACTCAGCCAGAGCGATTCCCTCCTCGGTACGCACCTGAGATCAGAGATCAACATCGAATACTAGGCCATACATTTACTACAGTGATGTCCTGAGAAATTGAAGTGTGACATACTTTAGATTCGAAAGCACGAAACATATCAGGCCTCTCACGAGAGAATCAGGACAAATCGGGCGTATGCTGGTACAATGTAAAAAGTCGAATTTGAGGTTTAATCATTTCCGGGGGTAATCGATAGCCCTGAATCCGATTCCGAGTTGGCTGATGGCCTATGACGAGTTGCAGCTGCAGCAGCTTGCTGCAAAGATTCGAGACTCGCACTTTCGCTTCTTTGGAAATGGTCTTAAAGTACTTCAATTAACATGAAATTTGGAGAGTAGGCATCAATTATGACCTCCTATAAATTCCCGGAGTGATTTCAAGGTAGGTCAAATATGGATGCCTGAGCAGTTTTTGTTGAATAACTTTTTTAGTTCGAAACAGAGACAGACCAAATTTTTGCATCGTTTAGAGAATTCAATTCTGCATCGACATGATTTTTTTCAGATTTTTACCATTTGGTAAAAGATGTTTTACAAGCGGAAAACTGCGAAATTGCGCGTTCTGCGCACGTAGGCGATGGGTGTGAAGGTCGTAAGGAGATAGGCTTCAGCTTCAAAGGTCGTGGGTTCGACTCCTCTGGACGGCAAATATGTTTTACTTATTTGAAAAGGTGATTTCATCATTGCAAGTGTTTGCATGTACTTGAGAAGAGGCAATATGCATCTGGTTTGAGAAATCGTGGAAAATGAACAGAAGCAAACGAGTCAACACAATAAAAATGTATAAGAACTATGTTAAATACTTTAAGAAGATAGCAAAACACATTTGCTTACTGGAGGAGTCGAACCCACGACCTTTGAAGTTGAAGCCTATCTCCTTACGACCTTCACACCCATCGCCTACGTGCGCAGAACGCGCAATTTCGCAGTTTTCCGCATGTAAAACATCTTTTACCAAATGGTAAAAATCTGAAAAAAATCATGACGATGCAGAATTGAATTCTCTAAACGATGCAAAAATTTGGTCTGTCTCTGTTTCGAACTAAAAAAGTTATTCAACAAAAACTGCTCAGGCATCCATATTTGACCTACCTTGAAATCACTCCGGGAATTCATAGGAGGTCATAATTGATGCCTACTCTCCAAATTTCATGTTAACTGAAGTACTTTAAGACCATTTCCAAAGAAGCGAAAGTGCGAGTCTCGAATCTTTGCAGCAGGCTGCTGCAGCTGCGACTCGTCATAGGCCATCAGCCAACTCGGAATCGGATTCAGGGCTATCGATTACCCCCGGAAATGAGGAAACCTCAAAATTGATTTTCTGAATGTACCAGAGTTGTCCCGCTTCTCTCGTGAGATGCCTGATATACGTGATCAAAGTTACCGGACGAGGACAAAATTGACCCCCTATTTTTTGTTCTCCATCGAATAGCCGATGGCTGAATCAGTTGAGAATGAATATACAAAAAATGCTAAAAATCATAGCCTCAAGGGAAAGCCGGAAATGATCAGCGTAATCCCGCGCTCTCTCACTTTTGCATACTCTCTCGTACACGCGACGAGATCAGGGTTTCGTCCTCGTCCGGTAACATTAATATAATTAAATTGGAGTATCGAAATAGTTTGGTCCCACATTGTACGTTTTACACCTGAACCTCACAAACGATCAAATTGGAATAACCGCTCTTCACCCAAATTGTATCGGGTTCTTTCTAAAGTGGTGCATAATACACCTACTCCACCGTCTCTCACGATGTGCTTGTGTATCATTATGACGAAAAATGAGGAGCTTCTCCAGTTTCTGACCAACCATATCAAGAGAAGAATTAATGAGAACAAGAAATACTAAACAAAGGCAAACCATCCAATTTAGGCCAGAGAAAAAGAAAAAGGCACCGAAAAAATAAGAATATTTACAACACCACAAATACTATAAAATAAATACCTGTCTCTGATGGCCAAGGTCGCATTTGTTTCCAACTAGCAGAATTGGGACCTGCTCGGTACCCTAAACGAATATTTTTTATTCGTGTCACTAAGAACTATATGCCTCGATTCTCTGAATAAAACACGGAAATGATACGATCATTGAAGAAGGAGAGGGGAAACTAACCTTGACTCTGATGATCTGGTCTCTCATCGTGCGAATATCGTGGAATGTCTGCTGGGAAGTGATCGAGTAGACTACGACAAAACCCTGCGAGGAGATTCCAACAATGCACCTTATTTACACATCTTCCCATTAAATAAAAAAGGGGCAGCTCGATCGTCTTGTACATATACAAATGCTTACAATATTTTACATATTTGAAAATCGATAATTTATTTCATACTCAATCGATAGCTGAGAGGGAAGGGTGGCATGGTCTAACATCCTTCAATAGCTATCAAAGGCTAACAGCTTTCACATTCCCGATTCATTCCGAGTGGATACCTGTCCATTCTTGATGTATAGATCTCTCATGGAAGCAAACTGTTCCGTGCCCGCTGTATCGAGGATCTCCAAGACGCAGGGCTGGTCATCCACCTCACAATTTATCGATCCATCCGAGAGAACAATTTTGCATCAGAATGAATAATTTTATACTATTATAAATCAAAACGAGATTTTTGTTGGGAAAACGGGAACAGCTCTTTTCAATATCGTTAATGTAATTTTATTTTTTATCTTAGCTATGATTTAAAAATGAATCAATAAAATAAATTAATATAAATATGGTCCATATACAGAAGACTTGAGACTGAGACAATTAACTGTGGTAGAAAATTGAGCGCACTTTCCCTATTCGAAATTGAATGTTTCAAGATTATTATTTCAAATAAACAGAAAGTCGTTATTGTTAATCGAACTGACATTATCTATTTTATATTTATTTTGTCGAGTCTTTTCTCACCATTAAAATGTCTTATAGTTTCCGTATTCGAATATTTTCTTGACCATTTCATCCATTCGAATCCTCCCCTAAAGGGTGCGCTCCGTTCCCTAATCGCATTCTCTTAGTTTGTTCTTCCCATCTCATCTTTCCCCTGCTCCACTTTTTCTCACACCACTCGCTTCTCCCCTCCAACAACCTCTCCGATTGACGGGGCTCATGCCATTGTGAACAATACCAGATCGTGTTAACATTGTGTGTCCACGATAGAGGAAGTTGAGAGAATAGGGTGGAAGAGGGGCCGTCACTTGGAAGAACACACGCTATACCACCTGATACTCGCACGTACGATGAGCAAACGATGAGCTATGAGACTACGTAACTTCTTCCTACAGAAGTAGATGTCTCATCCCCCCACTAAGGAGAAGAGGGAATGAGTCAATGCGTGAGTTATTCGTTTCTGAGAGAGAGAGAAGAAACGCAACTACTTGGGAGAAGCCTAGAGGGGGTTAGATACCCCCCCCCCCCCCTCTTCCCTCACCCGCTCCCTTTGAGGACAAAGGGTGTGAACTATGGAGGGAAAGATTATGAGGACGCACGAGAGAAAGAGATTAGTGGTTTAGAGGGGGGTGGACAGAGAGAGGGGACAATCTCCAGAGACATCAATGTAAATGAGGTGCGATTTAGCGGGAATAAACAATGGATGGACATATCCCTGACCCCTGGTTCTCTTTCTGAGATCTGCGTTGTCTTACACTCGCAGCTGCCTTCTTCCCTCAGTACAGTCATTAACGCGGATCGGCGGAGCGATGATGGGAGGAAGGAATGAGGGAAACGATGAGAGGTTAGAGAAACAAATGAGAAAGAGAATCACGACGATGTAAGAAAGAGGTAATATATCGTTACGATAACATCACGGACATATCGCCTACTATCGCAAATGAATCCGTAGCATCGGTGCGACAACCATCTCGAAAAAAATCCGGATAACTAGTTGGTTGCACCATGTTTATGCGAGGATTGCGATTTGTTATTCGAGAATCCCGCATTATGAATCAGATCTCTATATTTTATAAAAACAAACAACCTACTCGCAATTGCAATACAATTCTTAATGTTCATATATAGTCAGCCAATATTTCTCGATTAGTAGCTCACCTCGATCTCCTTCCTGTAGAAGTCCTCGATAGTGGGGTCGTACTTCTCTATGAATTGATTCGACACGAACTGCACAGTGAGCGCCGACTTGCCCACCCCGCCACTGCCGAGAACTACCACCTGAACGACACTTCGTCTTTCACTCCCTGCCAAATACCAAATACTTCAATTTCCGTCTTATCCCGTCTAATTAATCAACAAATCAACTGATTAGGCAAACATTTTTTTGTCATTTCAAAGCTAGGTTGTCTTATGCTGAAAACAGATTAGCTCGTACACACTCCTACTATTCTGTCAATTTAATTACTCTCTCATGAACTAACCTACCTGCATAACTGCAGCTCACTGCTTCACCAACGAAATTCTCAGCCAAAAATACAGAAATATCCACCTTTAAATTACGCCAGACCATCATAAAACATTGGAAAACGCTACGAGAAGCGATGAAAGAAGCAACTGGGAAGAAAGAGAAAGACGGAATTCAATAGGTTGAGTCAGTAGTAGCAGCGGCCTTCCTCCCAAGGGAGATAACGGCAGTACAAATGAGATCTCGAGAGATGCGCACACATCATTACCCCTATTAGGACAATTCCCGTCTAAGCTCATTTAATATCCCCGAGACTCGCTCTGATAGGAAAATAGTGTGCAGAAAGGAGAGAGGCGACTCACCTTGAACTCTCGCATGGCTGAGTAGAGATGAATGTGCGAGAAGCTGCAATAATCATTGATTGGATGGAACGGAATCGAAGAACGAAAGGAACAATATATTGATATGAATCATTGACACCCGCGCCCTTCAGGCGGGCCCTCTATTATTCATGAACAAATACACTCTGGAGAGGTCGTTTCTCTAGATTTCCGTATCGACGAGCGATAGGAACTGTGCCAGACTTCCGATCACTACCGATTCAATCCATAACACGGTCCATTATCAGGTTGGGAAGAAGGAATGTGGCACTAGTTGGGAGGCCATTTATGATAACATCTAGTGAGAGGCACGAAAGGAGTGTGGAAAGACACCAAAGTTGAGTTGAACGCCCCTCGTAAACGACTTGAGTGGCATAAAGTAGCGAGAAACACGAGAAGCCGCAAGGTCAAGCATCGAGGATAGCAATTCTTTGACAGATTCATTCGCTTTCGTATCCATGACTCTCTCCTTTTTTCTCTCTCTTGTCAACTGAGATTGACCGAAATGAAGAAAAGGTCGCCAAATGAAAAGAGAAAGGATGCAAGAAGCGGGACAATGGAGAAAGTGGAGGAAATAATGTATCTGTTGAATTCGAGGGGTGGATCATGCAAGGGAGTGAGAGTATGGGACGGGTGAGAGGACAGGCAGTGACAGACACACAAGCGAAATCTGTCAAGTAGGACAGGACAGACGGACGCGCATAGATAGTGAGAGGCATCGATTGCCCGATTGAGATGACCGGCTAGGGAGTAAGAAGAGAAAGGAGCAATCAATCGTGCTACTTATCAGATACTTAGTCGAGAGAGTGGTAGAGGCGCCTTCCCCTAGAGAGCATTAATAACATCGGAACAAGTCGGGTGTAACAAGAAGCGAGAGCTGCTGCCCACTACAACAACGACTGCAGTGGACATAGAAGTTACTCTCCATACCATACCTGAAAAATGCATCAAATACATTACCGATTCAAACGATGGAAGAGCACAAACAAATCGCTGTAGTCAAAAAGAAATCTTGCATCCAGGAAACACAAAAAGTGGGGTTCGGTTTCAGGTAACCCACATCACCAAGAAGCGGCGCAAGGAGTCTATTCATCGTCCGTAATTCACCATACAACGAGATTGGGGGAGTGACCAAGAGAAACAGATTTCGGACTGTGCAAACAACTATCATCCTTATTACAAATACCACAGAGTTATGGCATATATCCCAAGATAATTCACAAAAATGACAGTAATTGGATATACAGACTACTTTGATACTTCGCAAAAACGGATAAACCCGAAAAAAACACGATTTTATAATAATTCAGCAGAAAATCAAGGCACACGACGATATGACGAGGAGTGAGAAAACACAGAAAGTTGAAACGCACTCTCTTCAATTTTTAAAATTTCCCTCCTCTTTACGGCATCCTTCACAGAAAGCCCTACCGTACTTAAGGGTGGAGAGAGAAGGAAGACTTTTTCTTTTTTGAAATAGATTTTTGCTTTTTTGTTGTGTTCGTGCTGTTTTATCGTTCATTTCAAGCATGTTTTCCTGCAGAAAACATGGGTCGTCCCGACTTTTCGCCGCGCGGTGGAGGAGGAGGTAAAAAAATCGTTACATTTTATTTGTGTTTTACATTTTATTTCGTTGGTTGTCCTAAATTTTGACTATTTCGGGTAGTGCTTGAGTATCCGCTCAATCTCTATTTTTCAGGCTTCCGAGGAGGTAGAGGTGGCGACCGTGGTGGCGGAGGATTCCGTGGAGGTCGTGGAGGTGACCGTGGAGGCGGGGGATTCCGCGGTGGACGTGGAGGCGGTGACCGCGGAGGACGCGGTGGATTCGGTGACCGTGGTGGACGCGGTGGATTCCGGTGAGTTACTTTCTATTATTTCTCCTATTATGGGGCATTTTATTTACGAGTCTCATTTTAAACTATTTACAGTGGCTCACCCCGCGGTGGAGACCGTGGTGGTCGCGGATCCCCTCGTGGACGCGGAGGCCGTGGCGGAGGACGCGGTGGAATGAGAGGAGGAAAGTCGGTGGTGGTTGAGCCCCATCGTTACGAGGGTATGTTTTTATATATATTTAGTGCTTACATATTTATGAAGCCAGTAGGTCTGGGCAAAGATTTCGGATTCGTTTCCGTTTTGCTTAATCCCTTCATGGCGAAATTATATTCATGATTAGATAATCCCAGACACGATTTATATCGGTGTTTGTTTCATGACTAATCAACAACTTTCAGGTGTGTTCATCGTCAAGGGCAAGGAAGACGCTCTTGCGACCAAGAACATGGTTGTGGGAGAGTCGGTGTACGGAGAGAAGAGGGTGTCTGTCGAAGATGGTGGATCCTCCACTGAGTACAGAGTGTGGAACCCCTTCCGATCCAAGCTCGCAGCTTCGATGATGGGAGGTCTTGATAACATCCACATCAAGCCTGGAACAAAGCTTCTCTATCTTGGAGCTGCATCCGGAACCACAGTCTCTCACTGCTCCGATCTCGTTGGACCGGTAAGCAGGATATCTTAACTATAGGGAATCGAAAAATATATTTTGTGCGACTTGCGCATTATTATAGTCTTATTTCAGGAAGGTCTGGTGTACGCTGTGGAATTCTCCCACAGATCCGGACGTGATCTCCTGAACGTGGCCAAGAAGCGACCCAACATCATTCCAATTGTTGAGGACGCTCGCCACCCTCACAAGTACCGCATGCTTGTCGGTGAGTTGTAATTGATTCTCATTGTCAATTTTTATTTTGGTGTTGTAGTATTTTTTTATTCATTTTAAAAATGAAATTCGTTATCTCTAGGTATGGTTGACACCATCTTCGCTGATGTTGCTCAGCCCGACCAAGCTCGTATCGTTGCCCTCAACGCACATCAATTCCTGAAGAATGGCGGATACGCTGTCATTTCCATCAAGGCCAACTGCATCGATTCAACCGCTGAACCCGAGGCTGTATTTGCCGGCGAAGTAAACAAACTCAAGGAGGAGAAGTTCAAGCCACGAGAACAGGTTCGTGAATTAATCTTTATGAATACTTGTCATGTTTGTATGAGGTTTCCTCAGATAGTGGTTATAGTTTTTTTGGGGTTTTGTGATATTTAATTGTAAATGGATCACTTGCAGGTAACTCTCGAGCCCTACGAGCGCGACCACGCAGTGGTAGTTGCTGAATACAGAGCAGGCGTGGGCAAGAAATAAGCAAAATTCCTCTAACATACTGAATACCTTGCACGACCGTTTTGATAATTTGCAATTCAAAGTTCTCACGGCACTAGTTTAACTGTTGTAGCCGCCGCTTGTTTTCACCTCTTTCATACGGATTCACTTGTTGATGTTGATGTTTTGACGTTGATTTTTGTTACATCACGATAAACACTGTTTTGTACATATTTATTTAATTTGCCTTTTTGTGTCCAGAGGTTTGCATCCTCTCTCATTCCTATCCAGTTGCTTCTGCGACTGTGCCTCCTAATATTCCATTACAGGGTGAACATGACGAAGGAAATCGTCCAGTCGGTCCAGACTTACGGACGCAAGAAGTCGGCCACCGCCGTCGCTCTCTGCAAGAAGGGCCGCGGACTCATCAAGGTCAACGGACGTGCTCTCGAGCACATGACCCCCGAGATCCTCCGCGTCAAGCTCCAGGAGCCCGTGCTTATCCTCGGCAAGAAGCGTTTCGCTGATGTCGACATCAGAGTCCGCGTCAGCGGGGGAGGAAACGTCGCTCAGGTAAAGTATACACAGAAATTCTCCACGTTTTACGGTTCAACTTAATGTTACACTTTTCAGATCTACGCTGTCCGTCAGGCCATCGCCAAGTCCATCGTCGCCTACTACCAGAAGTACGTCGATGAGCAGAGCAAGAAGGAGCTGAAGGATCAGCTTCTGTCGTACGACAGAAACCTTCTGGTTGCCGACCCTCGCCGTTGCGAGCCCAAGAAGTTCGGTGGACCCGGAGCCCGCGCTCGCTACCAGAAGTCGTACCGTTAAATTGTTCCATTGTTACCTTTATTATAAAATTGTTATTGAAAAAGTTTCGAGTTTATTATGAATATGTGATTAAAACACGAAGCGATTGGGAAGATGGGTTATCTTCGCAACCGTACGGGGGTCTTCGATTGTTGAATATGAATGATAGCAAGGGTAATGAGAGTGTAAGCAGGTTTTGATAGATGTGCGTGATGGAGGGCGAGTAGTTTCATTGTAATCTGAACGCAATAGTTCTCTCCAGAGAACTCGAACATATCGCACCTATGTCCTTCCTCGTCTTGATTTTGCTTGCTCTTTCTGGAATCCTTATGCTAAGAAGGATAGTCACACAATAGGGAAGGTCCAAGGACAATTACAAAATGAATGTGCCCATCGTTATCAGCACCCTCGAGAACCCCCACATGCAGTTTCTGAAAATTGATCATTTTTGCTGTGCCAGACTGCTCGATTCTTACGCGACCGGCCTCGTATGAAAACACTCAATGTAAACACCCCCTTATTTTGTCCGGAGAATTCAGTGGTTCCATATAACTCAGTGTATTTCATATACGTGATTCTCAAAACATCGATTTGGGTAGGTCAAACGGTTTTTCATGAAAATCGATACGAAAATGAATTCCTGCGCTTTGTATATTGCTGGCGAGCTCTATAACATCCCCAGCGCTGGTGATGTTGTAGAGCTCGTCAATGCGAATCGAATTGCAAAAACAAAATTAAGTTGAACCGTAAAACGTGGAGAATTTCTGTGTGTACTTTACCTGAGCGACGTTTCCTCCCCCGCTGACGCGGACTCTGATGTCGACATCAGCGAAACGCTTCTTGCCGAGGATAAGCACGGGCTCCTGGAGCTTGATGCGGAGGATCTCGGGGGTCATGTGCTCGAGAGCACGTCCGTTGACCTTGATGAGTCCGCGGCCCTTCTTGCAGAGAGCGACGGCGGTGGCCGACTTCTTGCGTCCGTAAGTCTGGACCGACTGGACGATTTCCTTCGTCATGTTCACCCTGTAATGGAATATTAGGAGGCACAGTCGCAGAAGCAACTGGATAGGAATGAGAGAGGATGCAAACCTCTGGATAGGAATGAGAGAGGATGCAAACCTCTGGACACAAAAAGGCAAATTAAATAAATATGTACAAAACAGTGTTTATCGTGATGTAACAAAAATCAACGTCAAAACATCAACATCAACAAGTGAATCTGTATGAAAGAGGTGAAAACAAGCGGCGGCTACAACAGTTAAACTAGTGCCGTGAGAACTTTGAATTGCAAATTATCAAAACGGTCGTGCAAGGTATTCAGTATGTTAGAGGAATTTTGCTTATTTCTTGCCCACGCCTGCTCTGTATTCAGCAACTACCACTGCGTGGTCGCGCTCGTAGGGCTCGAGAGTTACCTGCAAGTGATCCATTTACAATTAAATACCACAAAACCCCAAAAAAACTATAACCACTATCTGAGGAAACCTCATACAAACATGACAAGTGTTCATAAAGATTAATTCACGAACCTGTTCTCGTGGCTTGAACTTCTCCTCCTTGAGTTTGTTTACTTCGCCGGCAAATACAGCCTCGGGTTCAGCGGTTGAATCGATGCAGTTGGCCTTGATGGAAATGACAGCGTATCCGCCATTCTTCAGGAATTGATGTGCGTTGAGGGCAACGATACGAGCTTGGTCGGGCTGAGCAACATCAGCGAAGATGGTGTCAACCATACCTAGAGATAACGAATTTCATTTTTAAAATGAATAAAAAAATACTACAACACCAAAATAAAAATTGACAATGAGAATCAATTACAACTCACCGACAAGCATGCGGTACTTGTGAGGGTGGCGAGTGTCCTCAACAATTGGAATGATGTTGGGTCGCTTCTTGGCCACGTTCAGGAGATCACGTCCGGATCTGTGGGAGAATTCCACAGCGTACACCAGACCTTCCTGAAATAAGACTATAATAATGCGCAAGTCGCACAAAATATAGTGGATAGGTCTTCTTCGGATGGTATCCACAAATCGAGGTTGAACGAAATCGGTGGCATAAAATATTGTCTAGTATCTAGTTATTTTTCCTACAATTTTACAGGAGACCTGTGATATATGGGAGAAGGGAGTCTTGACCTGAAAGGACAATCTGTCTCTGATTCCCATGCGATCAGGGGCTCTCACAAATATACACATGTGAAAGTGGTGATAAGAAATATAGAAGGGTTTTTATGTTTTGTATTTGCATCTAAAGATATTTTTTAGGAATAAGTGAACTCTCGTAGACTATTGATTGTTATTTCTTTCGCTTTGTTTCCTCTGCCATCGTCTCAACTAGATGTCATAGCTCTCACGAAATAGAAATCGGAGCAAATACTCTTCTACTCCCCTGCACCTCGGATAAGAAAAGCAAGAAGAAAACAAATTTATCCTTTTATTGACTACAGTCGCTGAACATCAAGGGATTAGTATGTGAAAGATATGCCAGCCGGGATGGAGGAATTGAATGCTTGGAGGGGGTAATGAGATTAGAGACGGATATGGAAGGCGCATCGAACAGGAGAATACTAAGCACCCGTGAATGTAGAACTGCATAGGGAAAGCAGTACACAATCAAACATAAACGGGCACGAATCCGTTGTTCTCTTCGTATTCCTTCCATCGTTTGTCGTCACTCTCGTGGGTGAGGAAACGCTCGCCGACTTGGTTCTCCAACAGGCGGAGATCAGACCATAGTGGGTAGCCCTGGAAGGGGAGGAGTTAGGGATGTATCGATGAGCGATGATCTACCTGCATCCATTCGTGTGAGAGAGCCTTCGACACTGAGAAACGCTTGCTCATCTTCACTTGCAGAAGACCGTTGATGAAGTCAATGGCTGCAATGACAAGTGTTACCACTTGAACACTCAATTAGTTAAATGAGTATTCTAGATGAGGGAGCCATACCCGATTCGGATATTTCTTTCCAGGGACTGGGCGGGTACATGAACTCGGCGTTCTGAATCTGGTCGTGGATGTCCTCGTCCTCGTTGAAGGGAAACGTCCCGGAGAGACTGTAGAAGACGGATTTATCGATCGACTGACTGTATACTACCGTATCATCGAAGCTCTTCTCACTCACCTCACGTACACGATGACTCCCACTGACCACATGTCCAGAGAGCGATTGAAGCCCTTGTTGCGGAGCACCTGCAAATCTCCAATATCAATCGATTTCCGAAACTACTGTAATATTTGAAGGAGCAACGGTACCTCGGGTGCAAGATAGGCAGGGGTGCCTACCACCGATCGTCGGAAGCTGCGTTCTCCTATGATCCGTGCAAAACCAAAGTCGCACAGTTTGACCTGCAGAATTAATGATTATCGATTGATTGTTGAACCGTCTCCGAATGCCGCACAAATGGACAACTTGATATATTGTAATGAACCTGGGGAAAATCGGAAGTGGAGGTGAGAAGAATGTTCTCCGGCTTCAAATCACAGTGCACAATGTTTTGACTGTGAAGATACGACAGTGCCACCAGGATCTATAAGATAGAAGGCTACTTTAATTGAACGACGCGAATGAGGCGAGTTACCGTACCTGATCCACAAGGAATTGCGTAGTTCGTTCACTGAGTCGTCCCTTCTCCGATGAGAGAATCATTTCCAGCATATCACCCTGAGAACATCAGCCAATCAATAATCGATAACCATAAATCACATTTATCAATTTATACTTCTACCGTACCTGCATCTTCTCCATGACAACGAAGATTCGATCGGCCGTCTCGAGCATTTGCTCGAAGGCGACTACTCCCGGATGGTGCACTTTCTGAAAGGTATTGTAGTTGGCTGTTCTTCCAGGGGGGGGGGGGAGGGGTAGTTTCATGGGCCAGATTTCACACCTGCAGTATGTGGACCTCCGTCCTCAGCAGATCCTCCTTGTTGGGAGGGAACTTGAGCTTATCTATCAGCTTCACGGCAACGTGTCGACCACTCTTCCTGCAAGTCGGTTACGTATCTCGCAGTTGATAATCTATCAATCGAGCAACGGCAACAAGTTGAATCTGATTGGCAGCCCACCTGTGAATCCCCCCGTAGACAGTACCGAACTGGCCGCTGCCAAGAATCTCGTCTGCGAAGATCTAAAGAAAACCATTCAGATATGATGTACTTTAGATAAAAAGAGGACTAATTTATAAAAAAAACAACAATTGTCTCTATTTGCTCACAATCGATAATTTTATTTCCCCCTGTTGTAATTTGAAAAATTTTCAATAAAAATTGAAAACAACTATGAAATGTATAGGTTGTTACAAAAATAATATTGATTTTCTGTTAGAGCGAATATCAATGATTTATAAAGAAAGAATTATAAAGAATTATTAATGATGAATTTACACGAATCGCACCAATAATCAAAGATCTGAGTTCTTTCATCTCACCTGATAGAGGGTTGAGAATTCGTGCTCCGTCTGAATGTGAACTCCCAAATGGGTGCCTTTAGATGCATCGCCTACTAAACACATATCAATATTATCTCCCACTACTGTATCCCTACCGTACCTGGTACTTTCAGCTGGTCCTTGAGTGGTGAGCTTGACTGTGGTGTGACTGGCATGAGTGCACTCTGAAAATATTAGGTTGGTGCATAAGTTTCTTTCCTTTTTATTTTTCAAATTTCTGTTGGCGTGACTAGACTATCATGATTTTCTGAATACCATGTGTTATGGCCATGGCGGTAGATTACTACCATATATTTGAATTGGATCTACGCGTCATCGTGAGAAGGTGATACGTCTCAGAAAATTAACATCGGAAAACGGCTATTTTGAGCATTTTGGGATACATTCAGCTTATCGAATACTTGTGAGATTCTGATTCTACCCAATTGAGGAACACTTGGGCAGGAGTTCACTGTTCTACTAAGCACAAAAAAATCCGGATTCAAACGTGTGTGGGAGGCATGGGAATCCAAAAAGTGTTGATTTCAGCGGATGAATCTGAACATGATTATTTCGAAGTCTGCAGTTCTTGAACGGGAAGTCATATCCTTTCCTTAATTTGTTTGCGTACTTAGAGGCGAAAGTACTTCACAACCCATCGAAATTGAGCATTCATCAATGCTGTGTAAGGAAGTTGCGCTCATAAATTTGTTATATATGATTTTCAAAGACACTAGTTCTGTAATTGGGCCAACATTTCTAGTAGGTTTTTCATGGCAGATTTGGTGGGCTATCTCGTATGGCAAACCCAGTGAAAGTACTTTGTAATAATGTGCTAAATGTAGCCTTTGCGCTATTCCCCTCGGAGCCTAGAGCAATTGAAAAGTCGGATTGCTCGACCTGGTCCGATTACTTCCGAACTAAAATGCTCAATTCTGATTGCTCAACACAATAGAGTACTCGCTATATTGTGTACCCATGTCCGTATCAAAAGCAAAAACAGTTATTTGATTGGCTCATTACGACTACCTGGGGAGGTCAGAATGTTGGTGCAGGAAAAAAGAAAGAAACTTTTGCACCAACCTAATACATGGATAATAATCAATAGTCAATTATTAAATCTAACTACGGTACCTTGATGGCATTTGCCCATGTGCCGGCCACCTCTGCGCCTCTTTTCTCATCGGAGGGATCACCGCCTACAATGATATCGATAATTCATGTGCAAGAATATCCCTGACTATCGTTGCTAATTTTTCCGGTAGGTAAGACCTTTGGCTTTGCGGTTCTCTTTGCGACGTTTCCAATACGATTTGTGGATACGAGCGAATTCAGTGAGTTGATCGGCAACGGATGAAGAAGAGGATGGAGAGGATGATTCAGATGATGTCGAGGTCGAAGATGAAGAAGTCGTCGGAGTGACGTCGACTGAAGACCCCGTCTGCTGGTGACGATGATGGTGATGATAACGGAAGATGTCCAGCAACATCTGACAACACTCATTGCTACCACAGAAATGAACGACAACCACATTTAGAAAGAAGAGATGAACGAGCACTTTGATGAGGGAAAGCGCCTTGTAATAACAACAATAACCAACCTAGTGCGAGAAAGTAAGAGTAGAATAGAGGGAGGGAGCAGGGAGGTGCAGGTGGGGGGGGGGGGGGTTAAGGAAGTAACCACGGGATCAGCGTCCATCATAGCAATCGCAATTGAAAGAGGAGGAGTGGGTAAGGAAAGGGCGCCTTGAGGAGGGGTGCCAATCAAGTTCAAAGTGTATGGTCGATGATCGTCGCTTGCTGACATCGAGTCCACCCTCTCGAATTGGAGAGTGCTCAAAACATCCTCTCACTCTCGATACCCCTCAATAGCGGGTCCGACATCTCCAAGAGTGACCCTGCATTGGCCATAAACTATAGAGCATTCGCCTATCTACAATGCGTGCACTCCCGCGCACCACTATAAACACTCAAATTGTTGTCATTCTTCTTGCTCTGAGGGAAATCACGCACCTTTCTGATTACTGGCCGTAGTACCGTCATGCTTTCAACTAGTGACTCTCGGTTGAAAGGCTTATTCTGGCGGAACACTGTGTTGTGTTGTGTGTGGAACACTGAGTGAATCGCGTGGGGAGGGGGTGTCTCTATATTTATACTATGGCTTCCCTCTGTGACGCAGTGAAGGATGAGTCGTCCTCTCTCTACCTATCATTAGTATGCATTATTCGAGAGAGCAACGGGGGAAATGCACATCATCACACTCTGCTAGGAAAGGCAGAGATCATCTGGAGGACAGAAGGGAGAATCGAGCGAAGGAATGGAGAGACACTTGGACATTCGACGAATCCTCATCACAACCTAATACCACATAATTACACATGATTAGCGCCAGGAGTTAGTGGAATTTCCACTGGATAACAACGTGAGGAATGGCATCAACTCATTGATGCGAGTGGACTCTCAGTGGACATGAGAGACACTAATCCATCCTTCCGAACGTGCGCGCTGCAGGAAAAACAACCATGCGAGTCACAACTCCGAATCCCCCCTAATCTCCTCGGAATTCGTCCCTCTCTCGATTACGAATCACCCTGATGCGTGGGAGGGAAAGGATGAGCTGAAGTATTAGATGTAAGAAACAATACTCTAACAGATATCCTTATCAGTGAACGATAGGGAGGGAAGAGTATCTACGAGATACTTGCACACTGAGATGTGATCAACAAGGAATTTCCGCCCAACTTTCTCCTAAATAGGAGTGTGAGAAGGGAACCCTCCCCTCCCTTCGAGACACCAATCACATTATACAGAGATCGCCCACGGAACTATCACCAGTCATACCAACTTCCTTTCCTTTATTTCCGCGCTTCTTTGAGCGCCTACACACGATCGCAGCGAAAACAGAACTACTTAAAGAGCGATCAAAGTGTCTGAACAACAATTCTACAGTGCGAAATCCAGTCGAAAATACCTAGTTCGTTTGGATTACACTAATGATATGAAGAGTGATTATCAGTCTCATCCAATCAGTGATCACTGCTCTAATCACGCATTTCAATCTAGAGAACCACGAGAGAAGTGCACTTTTATAAAAATGTTGAATGACTTTTCCAATAGCGTACTGCCGGAGAAAACGGAAGCGGAAATCCGAAATAAAAATTTACGATATCAGTACCATGAGAAACTAAAGCAACAGCGCCCTCCTCTACAGTGTCCTATGCGAGGCTAAGAAACAAAGGAGGAATGCTTCCGAGATCTCATCTATCATAAAAAAATGGTCAGTGGAATCTCCCCCCCCCCTGGCACAGAGCACTTTCACTCTCTTTCTCTCTCATTGGCGACGAGACGATCCTAGGGCAGGACGGAGGAGACAAAAAGGGAGGTAATAGGAGGGGGGGGGGGGGGGGCAACGGGGCGAGGCACGACGAAGGAAGATGGATGGGAAGGAGGATATGGGGAGGATGCGGTGATCACTATCTCTTTCCTCTCCTCTCTTCCTTCTTTCTCCTCACAATGCGCGATCCTCTTGCATGCTTGCCGCATTCAAGAAATTCTTGTTCTTGTGCAATGAGCAGTGCAAGGGCAAAGGGAAGGAGAGAGGAGAGACACGAGTGCAGCACGTGCTGCAGAGAGCAATCAGACACTTCCAATCTGCTGCACCTTAGGATGAAAGGTGCCTTCCCTCCCTCTCACTTGCACATGCCTTTCCAATCCTTTCACTTGCCATCACTCCAATGGTTGCTGCTTGATGCTTCTCTTCTTTTATTAGTCTCTCTCCACCCACAGGGAAGATCAGGGATAGATGAAGGAGGAAGTGGACACATACTATGATACTTCAGTCAGGGACTATCGCGAGTGGCTGATTAGAGAGAGATAATCGCTCGTTTTTGTGTCGTTTCACTGATAAAGTTGCTAATTTAGCAATGCACACATGCTATTACTCGTTCTGAGGGGTGGGGGGGGGGGGGGGGCATTGCATCGGGGATAGAAAGAGGGGGTTAGTTGATATGATCTCTCCGCTCTGATCATTGATGAATGATGACACACCACCACACCTCACGCACACCACAATATTACGACGAATTTGAGCAGCTGACTTTTGATGAAATCGTAATGACAACAACGAATAGCTACCACGCAGCCTCAGATCATACCGTACCGCTCAATCAGCCATGTTTCCCCTTTTGACTATCGTACTCACCGACGAAGTAGGTGACGGCTGATGTTTTAATCTCGAAGACGTGCGTCTTCTGCTCCTCTATCGACAACAACTTCAGATCGAGGATCTCGGACAGCGGGATTTCCTGAGGGAGAATTAGTCTGATAGTAGACACATGAACAGAGATATGAGATCTCATTCGGAGAGGGATATGAATTGGAATAACTCGATCATGAACTGCATCGTTCATCTCGAGGGTGCCAACCTTGTAGTACTCTCGAGTAGCACGAGAGGAACTATCACTCTCATCCACTCTCTCACTCAACTAGAGGAGCAAGAGAATGCTCTCTCATCTGTAGCCATTATGACTACAAAATAGTAAAACTCAGACTTTTAATGTTCTCAAATGCCACAGAGTGTACAGAGCGCCATCAGGTAAATTTTCTACGAGGAAATTATTCTTTCTCTATCTCTTTTAGTAGAATGATGGCGGAATGGGTATGGCTGACCTTGTAGTATCGTGGGGAGGTCTCATCGTGGAAGAGAGTGATCCCCTTCGTGTCCAGTCTCCAGTAGTGCTTTTTACGCTGCAGGGACATCACTATTATTCCACACAATCTACGTAAATTCTGCATACTCAGATTTAATCTGATCGAAGTTCAATCATCGCAGTATGTCTACGAATATAGCAACTACTTATTTTACTTATGAATTGATCAAATAGTTCATGAGATCACCAACATAATATCATATTTGATTCAATCGTTTCTCTGGTTTATATGACTATATTATATCCCGATACACTGGATATTCTTTGAGAAATCAGTAGAAGAATGTATCTCAATTCCTCAGGGGACATACCATGGTGGTGGTATCAGTAGAGTGGAGTAGCCATCCCTCCTTGAGAGTCTTGGCAGATCTCCTCTTCGTCTGTTTCTTACTCATCACCACTCGCATCAGGGGAATGTTCTGCAACGGAGGAAGGACTCCAATCTCACCGTATCAACGGGAAAGAGACATCAAGAGAGAATTACTGTAAGAGAGAATTACTCTAATTGATAATAGCAAATAACTCATGAAAAAAATGGAAAAGCGTCGACCGTGAAAGGGTTTGTACACGCAATTGCATGGTTAAATTACGCCTGATCCTCCCTCTACATCTGATTATGATCTGCACCCTCTGCCGGCTGCTTCCCTTCTCGCTCCCCCCATTTCCAAGGTCAAGACTCACTTCTAGCTAATAGAGATATTCCCTGAAGGGGGAGTCGTACCTGACTCTCTGTGGTTCCATCCTCATCCTCTGGACTTCTCTCTCCTCCCTCATAGTTGGTTGTTCCTCTCTCACTCTGAAGAGGGGCCGATGGAGTTGAAGAGGCCTTTCGATGAGTGGACGAGGCACGAGAAGTCGACTCCGACGACTCCTCCCCTGATACTGCAATCACAACCCATTGCTGTATGCTGCTACTACGGTAGCACGTGTGCATCGATTGATCGGGGCTTGAAGTTAAAGGTGGATCAGGAGAGTGCTTCGCCGACCGATCGAGCACACGCACTCGGATATAACTGATAGTCACAGAAGCTGCGTGGGTGTCGAATGTGAAGAGTGCAAGAATAAATGAATACTAATTAGTGGAGGAGCATTGTGAGTAGTGGAAGAGGAATCGCACACAAAAGCGTCGACAAGGGAGTGCTTTCAATGAATCGAATCGTAAGTTGCGGATGAATTGAGAATGAAACTGTGAGACGATGAACCAATGGATAAAGACACGCGTGCGCTATCCATCTCTGCAGTGGCGTGCGCGGGTGCCTCACCAAGACTACAGTAATCAGACGAGCATCGGGGATGAACGATCGAGAACTAGTTGGAAGAACTGTTCCAACAACTTTCAGTAATCGATCGGCCATTCCCTTCAGCTTCATCATTCGCTACCGTACCCGACGTCTGGTCCGTGTCATACGGTACCGAGTTCATTCTGAGCAATTCGGTGCTGCCACCGAAGGAGGAACCGCCTGTTGATGAAAGGGGGATTGACATATTTGTTTACTTTGCAGTCTGGTAGTATGAATGACTAGACTCGGGGGGGGGGGGGGGGTATGACTAGACTCTACTCTGGAGGAGGCACTCCACTCACCATCTGATTCCTGACCGAGGAAGTAAGGAGTGCCAGAGGTTGTGATGGAGGAACCAGGACAGTCACGAGCAACTGCCTCCGAACACTTCTTGTGACAGTTGTACTTGCAGTCTGAGAGAAGAAGAGATTGGGAAGGGGATGGAGAGGAAGACAACTAATTCACCCTCATCACTAGCTTGTAGTAGTTGACTTCTCCTCTCTCTCACCTCTACACTGCATTCCCTGTCGGATGAGTCCCTTCAGTAGTTTCTCTCTCTCTCACCTCTACACTGCATTCCCTGTCGGATGAGTCCCTTCAGTAGTTTCTTGCAGTGTTGGCAGACCGTCGGTCTCTTGTACGAGTGCACTTGGAACGTGTGAGGCACCTGCGACACACACGGTCATTTATCGATAGAGCGAATAGTTACCCTCAGTTGGCACTCAATGATTTGTGCATAACTGATGAGTAGTTTAATCATAAATGTTTCAATCGAAATAGTGATGTTCGTTCTCGAATGAGAAGGTGCTGGCTAACCTTCACTCTGGTGGCCTCTGCCACTTCCATCCACAGTGGTCTCCCACTCCACGAACATGATCGATCCTTCCTCGGCATTTGCAGGTACTGTAATCGGATAGGATAAGTTCAGCCCCGTACTGGCAGAGTGCCACATACATTTCCACCGACGGGATCACCACAGTCGTTCTCGGGAGTGATGAAGATATCTTAAATGAGACACCATCACTTCATCCCAAACATAGATGAGATTACAGTAATCCTGTCGGAATTACGGTACTGTATTCCTACCGTGGTATTGCTGTAATCTAATACACCTATCCCATCAACTAATGCTACCGTAACCCATTACGAACCAGGAGCCAGCTGACTGGTTGATGCTCCGAGTGTCTGTGATGTCACTTCGAGATGGGAGAGATGAGAGGCCGCAGAGGAGATGGTGCCCACATTCTGCAATGTCGAGCATATCATACCTTATCTGTGCATTCACCATATGGGCATGGATTGAGAATGGAAGGGAGGAATGCATACCGAGTTCCTTCCTCTGAGACTCCTCGAGTTCTGGGGACTGAGTGGGATGGCAGAGGGACGTCGTTGTCTGCTTCCATTGCAGTTGTTGGGGATCTTCGATGCGCATCGCTTGTGGTAGTTGAGACCGCAGCCTGAAGAGGGAGTGATCATGACGTAAATTTAGAGAAGAGCCCATTCCAACTCTTTCATCCAACCTGTATCCCTACAGTAACCAGCTTAGGTACCTTGACACTTGAGTCCCTGCTTCACGAGTCCGAAGAGGAGTTCTCCGCAGAAGTCGCAGAAGGTGGGCGACTTGTATGAGTGCACGAATAGAGTGTGGGGATGGACGACGAGTCTCTCGTGGTGGGCACACGCTGCAATACCACACTCCACTCTCCTTATTTCATTTTTGCTAGAGCTACATTCTAATTTTCGCATCTGATATCTCACTGTTGTGGAACTTGCAATAACACCACCCCGATCGCAACAAAATAAGAATCCCCTAGCCCTCTTTAATTTCCTGTCGGCATCATTCCGTTCCCCCTTTTCCCTATCCGTCATAGATATGTTTTGTCTCTCTCTCTTCCTTATTCCTCTTCTCCTCCTCATCATCTGCGCATCAATTCTCTCGTGATCTGCAAGGCAAAAGTTGAAAAAGGACGAAAAATTGTATCGTGGATATTGGGAAGGATTGCATCGTCACTACACGACGACGCCCACACTGAGATGAATTAGTGGAGAGGAAGAAGGAATGGGATGGATCAACTTCCAATCTGCCCCTGTCCCATTCTGAGAGAGAGAGGAGGAAGGAGTAGGAGAATGGGACAGGATGGCCATTCCAATCTCGTCATTCCTTCCTTCCTTCCACTAATCGTCGTCTCTAAATGAGGAGAGCAGCGAGTCAGCGAGAGTCTTCTTAGATTACCCCATGTGTTTACATTCGGAAGAAGAGCTACCAAGAGATGAGAGAACCATCGCGCTGCCACACTAATAAAAGGCCTCCCCTCACCTAATCAACTATGCTCACCTCCTTTGACAGAGAGGAAAGGGAGGACCTTCCCGATCATTATGCCTAGACTCCAATCGCCCTCAGGGGTTTCCTCTAGTCGACGTATCTTGCCTCAGGCATTTTAAGGACGGCTCTTACCTTGATTGGATTCGTATGGTGAAAGGACGTCCAAGGAGATTGGAATGATACAAGAGGGGGTGATTGAGAAAGGAAGGGATGCTCAGGAGATTACCTTCGCTCGTCTTTGGTATTCTTGATGAGATGGATCTCGCTCTAGGAATTCCTCTTTACGAGTACACTCCTCTCACCAGTATTGCCCCACTTCCCTCGCGATTCCAATAATAAAGGGGGCTCATGCTATGCAACATAGTGCCTCGAGGGCGAGTAGTCCTCCTCCTTCCTCACAAACATCCCCTTCCCCATTCCCTCGGAAAGATATACTCGTGGAATTCACAAGTTGTGTCGAGTCAAGGAGGGAGAGGGGGATCGGCAGCCAATTTCGAGGGCAGATCCCTCAAGCGGAAAAGGTAGAGACGTAATGCCTCACGAGTAGTCAACCCCCTCAGAAAGGGAGGGTTCATACTCTCCAGTTCACAGCTATCTTATTCTATCTAATAACCAGCGAACCATGATACAATAAGATAGTAGACCTACGACTGCCTACTTTCTAATAAATGCTAAACATCATTGGTTACAGGTTTTGCATTCTTGCTGAATGGCATATAATCGATTCCTCAGATAAATGTTGCCAGCACATCGCAATAATCCCCATTTAATCGCTGTCTACATGGGCGAAACATGTGCTCCTCTCTACCAGATGTGCTATCGTCATTTATTTTGCCGTGGCACATGCTGCGGATCGAATATCTACTCTCCTTCACCATTCCAAATGGTGAAACTATTCTGTGTGAGTATTGTAGGAATCCCTGCATCCCCCTTCGTTAGCGCCTTCCTAGTCCCGGATACTTGACCACTTCCTGCTGATTAGCCTTGTTTTATGAGTTCGCTGTCTCGAGTCACTTCATGTGTCCGATATCGAGAACTCCAATGAAACTATTGTGCGAGGATTGCTGAGAAGCGGCACATCAGGCCATACAATTTTCACATGCATTGATCTAAAGAATGCGAACTTCTCAAGGGGTGTCAAATGTTATCTGTAGACGTGAAATAGTGAGCAAGAATTGAGAGGGGACTAAGCAGTAGTAATAACTGCAATGATGGTACCTTTGATGACCACTGGCCGACCGATGACTGGCTCCGGAGAGATTGACTTGCGCATCTGCATACTGTAGTGAGACACGTGGATATATCGATCGAAGATTGCACTGATGAGGCCACTACGATGGACTACGGTAGATCAATGAGATGAATGGAGAGTTGACCGAATGGGAGACGCCGGACGGTGTGTATGCGTGGACGCAACGAGAAGACGAGAGAGACGAAGGGAGGAGGATGGGACAAACTTAGAAGGAGAGGGGAGGAGGAGGATGGAGGAGAAGGAGAGATGGAGGGAGAATGAAGTAGGCAGGGATGAGATGAGGAATCTCCCCCTTACTCGTTTACGCTAATCGGTATCAGCAGATTATTGATTAATCATGGTGCAATTGGAATGATGTTGGAAATAGTGCATTCCAACGTCGAAACAAACCTAAGCTTTTAATTATATACTATATACCCGGCAGTACTTCACAGCATATTAGGTATATATCATAGATTATTAAAGATACAATAGTTAGCTGATATTGAAATAGATATGAAGCGTATGACGAAGAAACTTCAAGATTATCCTTCAATCAGCAATCGACAGTGGAAAATGCCAAATTCCTACGCACTGTCTTTGTCATTTTTCTCTCTCTACGCACTTTCACTACTATTCCGCATTCCGAACAGGAAATTTTGAATAATTGAGAAAAGTAGTGAATACTCACATCCGACGACGATCTCGATCAGACTGCCATCGTGCACATCTTCTGACGTCGAGACCAACTGGAAGAATACAATCAGATATGCATAAGTGAAAAGCATAATGACAGCGGTTGCGTAAGAATCGAACAACGACCTGAAGTACATGGCACATCGATTTTTCGAAAACTCGTGTAAAGGGCTTCTTGAGGGTGCTGATCATCATGGTCACCTTCATTTTGCATCAACTCAACCGGTTGGGCTAGGCTGCATGTAGGCTGCATCTACTTTTCTGTTAATATCTTAGCAACCGATTAACGAATCGACTTCAAACTTGCACAGTGGTAATATAAGATACCTTCGACTCCAACGGCTCTAAATTTGAATATTTAAATTTATGCAAAATAAATTAAAATTCGTTTCTCGAATATACATGAAAGTCCTGCGACAAAAATTGCATGGGAAGATGCGCCTTCTTCAGGGGATCATTTTTCGTATGCTATGTATGGTCTCATGTGTCCGCGTTTTTCTGCTATTAATTGTTTTCTAACTCTTTTTACCCATTTATCGTCTCTATGTGCAATAATTCAAAGTGAGCGAGAGTGAAACTCATTATCATTCCTCACTTTTCGAGCGAAGTGCGCGGTGCAGAGGCCATAAATGGGTTGAAAGGGTGGGAAAAAATCAATAGCAGAAAAACGCGGACACATGACACCATACATAGCATACGAAAAATGATTCCCTGAACAAGGCGCATCTTCCCATGCAATTTTCGTCGCAGGACTTTCATGTATATTCGAGAAACGAATTTTAATTTATTTTGCATAAATTTAAATATTTAAATTTAGAGCCGTTGGAGTCGAAGGTATCGTATATTACCACTGTGCAAGTTTGAAGTCGATTCGTTAATCGGTTGCTAAGATATTAACAGAAAAGTAGATGCAGCCTACATGCAGCCTGGCCCAACCGGTTGAGTTGATGCAAAATGAAGGTGACCATGATGATCAGCACCATCAAGAACCCCTTTGCACGAGTTTTCGAAAAAATCGATGTGCCAGACCTTGCTCGATTCTTAGGCAACCGGCGTCATATGTTTTATTATGAACACTTATGCAGAAGACCGGGCCTAAAAGACCGATTATATGCCTCTAACAGCAAATATATGGGCTAACTAATGAAATCAGCCAAACGAAATTCGTGACATAGGAGATTAACTATGCATATTGCTGAAACCGTATACCTGCAGAATATTGATCGAGCGGAGGTCGTGCCTGTAGAGTAGCACATTATCGTGCAGCGATGCCGAGAATTCATTTCCGTACTGTAATTATTGAATGCCCCTCATCGATTTGTACATGCATTACCGTCAAAAGTGCACATCGTATTCACGTTTTTCTTCCTACTCACGGAGAGGACTCTTAAAATAAAGAGATGGGAGGGGAGAAATGGTGTCTCTCTCCGTCTCTCTCGCACACTTAATGAAATGCGCCCCAACACAAATAGTGCGTGGATCGAACTAAAATGGATAGCAGGGAACGAAATAGAAACCTTTCCCGGGAAAAGGCTAACATATCCAACACTGAAATGTTCCACGGAATAATATAGATTTAGTGTTTCTGCAGTGACGAGAAATTCATTGCTTTTTTCCATACGAGGGTTGCCAGGAGTTCTCGTCGAGAGACGCAGCAAAAACAGCCCCGCTCATTGAGCTCATGGAGCAGAAAAATGTAAAAACAAGCAGCTACTAAGGGATTTTCTCTCATAACTTTGCGTCACAAATTAGAGACTGTAAGAGAGGAGAATGCGGTGGCGAAGGAATCTTAGCCAAATAACAACCTTTGCGGACCGACCATAGCCACGGCCTTCCAGCACCTTAAAATTCTACGCGCTTGCTTTGCCTAAGAGCGCCCACCACACCACGAGAGTGCAAATTGCAGACTATTGCGTAGCAAAAACTGCCCACATAGCTTATCACAAGAAAAGGTTGCTACACAACTTTGCAAAATTTTAGGAGAGAAAAGACGCGAGCCCGAGAGAGCGCAGACACTGACGCAAAAAATAGAGAGCGTGGAAAATGAAGAGAGTACGACGCCACAGTTTAAATCGCGCGCGTTTAGTAAAACGCACCACCTTGGCCGCACGTCGTGCTGGGGAGTAGAAGGGCGTGCATAGCCGCATTCGTTAGGTATAAATGTTAGCGAAATAGTTAAGGGAGCGATAATATACTGCCTCAATTAAGACAGAAAATCACAAGTAGCCATTTACAGGCTTTTAGACACATTTAAAAAAAAAACTACCTAAAATTCATATAAAATAGGAGAGAACGAATAAAAAGGAGGAACTGACAGTTTCAGCGAGGAATAGATAAGCGTGTTGTCGTAGATCCCTCAGTGAGATGCTCTCCTCCTGCTCGATGTGCACCGTCTTCTTGTGAATTCCTCAACAACAAAACAATAACAACGATTAAAAAGGGGAATAAGAGTGAGCATAAACAAACAAATTTTGCAAACTTGCCGACTAATAAATTTAAAGCGTCTATTCATTCGGTTACCGTACCCACTTTACGGTAAAGTCTTTACCGTACTGTAGAACGTATTGACATTTAATTTTTATCCAGATTGTTAATATCAAAGTAAATTTGCTGTCTTGAGCATATATTTATATATTTGAAAGACGACTCAGGATGACATCTTAATTACAGCGAACTCATTCTCACGAGTTTCCCATTTCACTGCTCACTCAAAAGAATGGCGTTCTAATGGGCGAACATTACTCTCGCTCAGCTTACTCCACCAAGCAAATCTGTTAACGGAAAGCAAACAAAACGCATATTCGGTCGTTTTCTCTTATTTTGCTGTGACTTTATGAGGGAAAATAAAGGAAATATCCCACCAGTTTGCAGTTGGAAGAGGAGTCCGGCCATGTTTGGTGTCCAATCTACTTTTTCGTTTGCTGTCCTCTCCGTCGTCCGTGAATTCACTTCATGCCCCTGAATGGACGAGTGAGAGAATGCATGGAATGAGGAGAGAGCAGAGAGAAGGACGAGCGAGAGATCGTGTGAAATGAAGAGAGCGAACGAGCGGCTAGGAGGGGCTCAATCTTCTCCCTTTTGGTGTAGCCACCAGCAGACTCATCAGAGGAGGAAACGGAAGACGGGGAGATGGGGCAGGAAGGAGGGAAACGACTGGGAAACGAGAGCCCTTCTCTGCCCATACAGCGGAATCGTGTCTATCTCCCCTTGTTGCCTAGATATGATGCAGTCTGACTTGTAAGTCTTCTATAGAGTGCTTGGACTAATACTGAGGAAGGAGGAGGGGAGGAAGGAAGGAAAGGAGGGGAGGGCCTGACTACTCTACTACTGCTAGCCTCTCGTCTCGCTTTCGAATTTCTCTAATAAAAGTGATGCGGAGTAGAGGAGAGGACGGGGAAGGGAAGGGAAGTAATGAAAACTCGCGAGTGGAAAAGGGACGAAGCAAGAGACGACAAGCAACAACACTAAAGTGTCAGCCACAGCCTATCTATCGCTCATCTTCCCCAGTAGGTAGGTCATGCGACGAGTGAGACACTTGGCATATTGCCACTTGGTATATTGCCAAGAGAAGTAGGTCATTGTGATAGGGACCAGGGGGCTATTGATTAGCTTTAGGGAAGGAGGGCTGAGTCTTCTCCCTTCCTTCTCCCCTCCCGCCTTCCTTTCAACGGCTTTTCATGCCTGCGAAATCCGGCACACAACGCGCGCTTTTCGAATGAGAGAGCGACGAGAAGGGAAGAAGCTGCGAGAAAAGGTAGCACTCTTCCATATCTAATGGAGGAAGGATGAAGTGGATAGCTCCCTCCACGTCCCTCCCCTCCTTCTCCTATCTCCTCCCCCTCCCTTTCCAATTCCCTATCTGAATACATTACCACCCTCTAGGAGAAAAGGATGAGGAGGGAAGAGATGCCAATCCCAGTCAAAAGTCCCGAATCTAAGATTCATTTAGTCTTCTCCTGGTAAGGTTTTAGCGAGGAATGGATGATAGATTGGAGAGTAGAAGAAGTAGTAGAGACTCCCGCGGGAGAAGGAAAAGGAAAAGGAGACGGAGGGAATTCCCACTCTCGCACCAAAGATCCACTCATTCAAAGAACCTTCTCAAGTGGAAAACCCATCCGAAGGACTCTCACGACTTCGGTCCACCATTCGAAAACCTAATTCGCATTTTCAACTTGTCTCAAGTTGAAATGAATACAATACTCGTTTCCATACTTGTCCTTCATTGGCTCAACATAGTTTTGGAAACTTGTATAGAGAGATCTCTATGGATATTTATAGGAGACAAAGAATAGAAGAAAGATTCCCTTCGTTCTGGAGGGTGATGGGGTATTCGGAAGGAAGAGACCTCTCCCTCCGTCAATTCCAAAGGGGGTTGGGTATTGGCATCCCTTGCCCATCCACTTATTACTCGCCCGATCGCCTGACTGAATAGGAATGGTTCCCTTCCTCTCTCCTCAAAAAGTAGAGACTGGTCTGAGACTGTTCCCCCTGGACAAGACGCCACTCGCCACTTCGCATCCTGGACATTCCTGCCATTCCTCCTCATTCTCCATATGAATATCTTCCTTCTTCGTCCTATTCCATCCATCATTCAGGGGGGTCTTCGATATGACGAGAGAGGGATCATTGTTGTTCTCCCCTCCCTCCTTCATCTTCCTATTTATCCATTTCTCGTCATCATTGCCTCTGATTATTGTGAACAGTCGCTATTTTTCTCTCACGCTCCAAGATTTGTTGACGCGCGAGAAAAGGAAAGATCATCTTGAAACTCCCTTCATCAATCATCTCAAAGGGTCCAATTTATCACACAACAATTTGTCGTTGCATTTCGCATTATTAAACATGCTCAACATGTTGCATATAATATTCGCAAAGCTCGACATGACCGGACCCCATAGTGGTAGAGGGGAGAAATTGGCGTGCTGCAGATGTCCCCTCGCCTGGTCCTTCTCCTCTTCTTCCCCTCCTCTCTGGCCTTCCTCCAATCTCTCCTTTGT
Organism: Pristionchus mayeri; assembly: GCA_036245805.1. NCBI lineage: Eukaryota > Metazoa > Nematoda > Chromadorea > Rhabditida > Neodiplogasteridae > Pristionchus > Pristionchus mayeri. The sequence goes on along the minus strand of BTRK01000006.1, from coordinate 33,177,304 downwards.
CCCTGCAATCAATCCCAGTGTCAACAGGTACGTCCTTCATCTTTCTCACATTCAAATTATATCCACTGAATAACAAATCGTATCGCCAGTTGTTTGTCCCTCTACGGTGATCCTTACTCGCACACTTCATAAAAGTGATCACATAACTGAATTTGTGCACGTAATGCAGATTTTCACCGAACGAGATAGTGGTAGCCCATGGTATAATTCCCCTTCCAGTCTTCTCTTCCTCTCTGCCAGTCTCACTGCTCATCTTCATGTGGGAGAATCACTCAAGTTGCTCCCTCTTACTCAGGATACGGATCCTCCTTCAGTTCATCGTCAGTAATCTTTGATCTCTCTTCCCTTACCTCTTCTTCTGCAGATACCTTCCCTCAGCCTACCAGCCTCCCACTAATCTCTATCGACCTCTGCAGCAACCGGTGATCTCTGATCTCCATTCAGTGAAATACTCTGTGATTAGGCATACAACACATATGCCCTTCCTCAACCTCTTCCTCCTCCTCATGCTCCTCCTCTCAATAGTCAACTTCCACCACAGATTGCAGTAGAGGTATGATGAAGACATGCTAAGAACAGCACTCCCCCCACTCTACTTCATTCTCCCCGATATTCTTCCCTTTCAGCCTGCTGCCATTCCTTCTTCCTACGTCAGTCAACATCCAACATTGCTGCAACAGTCTGTCTCGTATCCGGTTCAGTTTCCCCCTTCCCTTCTCCTATCTCCCTCCTCTCTCTTCAGACATCCCTTCCTGCCCATCCTCCTGACTTCGACTCCTCTGCCTCGTTGATACAATACTCCACATTGGTAGCTCATTTCCATCTCAGATCATAGGTCATCAATGAATCTGTAGAAGCGCGGGGAGGGTCGCAGTCTGCGGGGTACGAATCGGCCTCCTCCGTTCTCTCCAGAGAAGGAGGAGGACTTCCAGCTCTTCGAGCAATCTCCCGTCGAGAAGAAAGAGAACGACTTCAACCTCCAGGTTACTTCTTGATACACGCACGAATCATGGAATCCGAATCCGATAAGTAGTCCACTTCCCCTCTCAATCTATGATCCGATTAGGAAGCTGACGTCTTACTCTCCTCATTATCAAGGGTTTCTACCCATGTGCATCCATTAAGACTCGAGAAGGAGAGGAAGAGTTGTACGATGATGCAGTGACTGCCAATGGAAGGGAGAACGAGATTGCATTCCATGCAGCGAGGAATCAAGAGGAAGGGAGGGAACACACGGTTACTACTCACTTCCTACTTCAACAGATCCCTCATTTAGACAAATTAATGAAGATGTGGAAGTACTGGGCAATTCCCGCCAGTAGTCAACATTTGCGATACAATACCATGTCTAGTCTCCGAAAAAGTAAGAATAAAATCGAGCGAAATGTGAGAAAGTAGTCAGAGAGGGGATGAGTTTCTCGATTTCTACATCAATTTATGAAACAGCCTATTTCTTGAATAATAATGTAATTTCTTTTCCGAAACTGAACGATTCACTCTTTCTTGTTTTCTTGGAAAGAATTGATAATGTTTTCGCAAGAACTATTCGTATCTATTTTTAGAAGCCTAGTCTTGTCTTGATAATCTCGCCAAGATTTCGTAATAGGTGGCACAGATATTACTCTAAACTTTAAATGTTTTCAGCCATCGGAAGAAGGAGAAGAGGACGATGAATTGGAGAAGATTCTCAAGGAGGAGAACGAGGGACAAGGTCAGATACCCAACCAGATACACCAAGATGGTCATCACTCTCATCACCCATCAGATGCTTCCTAATTAGAAGGATCTCAAAACAACAAAGATTGTCAAAAACCTCCATAAATCCGTTGCCCTAATGGAAATTTACACGGATGCGTTGTCCTTCAATCTCAGATTCTCTCAGGTTCTCGTCCTTCTAACAACTACAAGTTCATAAAATGGGCAGCACAGGGAACACGGAAGAAGAAGGAGAACAAGGAGGTGGTTAGACATCATCATTCCCTTCTCGACGACATCAATTCGATTGCAGGAAGATCCCTTGGGTCCTCCCCTCAAACACAAGTGCAATAATGTAGAATTGAGGAAGATCATGGAGGAGGTGGGACACTTTTCATTTCTGACAGGAGATACTGCTTGCATTTGTGTTGTATCTCCTTGATTTCGGATTTCAGTAACTGTACATTCAAAATGATATCGCTATTCGAGCATCTCTTAAGAATAGAGTGTTGAGTGTCTATCCCCTTCCTCCTTCAGAAGATGGTTGGTTCTCCCTCTGCCTCTAAACAGCTGGTCTACTCTGCAGTCCGTGCTGCATTCGGTCGCAGTCCCGATGTCATCTGCTCCAGGCAAGTCTCACACCAAATGACCAACTATCGTATGACTCTCTCATTTCCACGTGCTCTCTCTTCTGAGTATCATTCATCCTTCGCAGATCTTCCTTCTCCTACATCGTCGTATCTTCTCCTGTCTACTGCGAGCACAAGAAGTCTCCCTCCACATGCTTCGTCTACTTCCAACCATGATCTTTGATCTTTGATCTTCATTCTAAACTGCTCGCTTTCCATTCATCCACGTGTCTAAATTCGGGTACTGATTTGCGTAATAAAGTCTGCAATAAGAATAGCACAGTTCCATGACTAAATACTGGTCATTCAACCTGGGCATGAACAGCCGGGGAATGGCAAAGAGCCGGTTAGTATGAAGGGTGGATCAAACCGCCAGTCTGGTATCGGACTGGCCGGAAAGGAGACAGTCTCTCGCTGACCATTGTGCCCGCGTCGGGTAATTACCGCGTTGCGCAATGCACCAGAAATGGAGAATGCTCATCTGAACTAGTGAGAGACTCAATCAAATTAGTCTCCTTTAGTCCAGGACTTCGCATATATCAAAATGCTCTCCTTTCTTCTTTTGAAGTGCGCGTGTATTCCAAATGAATAGAACCTCCCTTCCTTATCACGAAATGTGCACTCGAGGAGATCTTCTCAAGCAGATGCGATGAGAAGAAATGGAGAATGGATCGAGACATGCTGTTCATTCGTAGGAGCAATAGAATGGAATACAATATATGTATCTTTATCTGCCTTGCTTTCCTTACACAGTTCATCGTGTGGAGTTATACATGTTCTTTCGTATTGTGAAATAGCCACTTTTGTATTACAATTTACTCAGAATCAAATGTGTGTTCATCTAAATTGCACTATAAATCCCTTGTTGACCTTCTGGATTCATTCGTCCAATTCGACTCTCGAAGGAGAGAATCCCGTTGTATCCTCCTCAATCCACGGTCAAATGAAGCTTATGAGGGGAAATCTCTCTCGTATCTCTCATTTTCTAACCACTCTCTACTTCTCTTATAGCTGCTAGAGAAGAGGAAAGGGGGAGATCACTAATGAGGGGCGCATGAAAATGGATACTACGATCTGTGTGAGGCTAATGGTCAAGGCGAGTGTCTTATTATACACGGGGTACGGTAGTCTTATTACGTCATACATACGAAAGACTGGAAAGTGCAATGATGATAGAAGAGTACGAAGGAAGGAGGTCTCCGAGGAGTTCTCCATTATTGTTGTGATGAAATGTATGAGTTCATTGAGTGAGTGTTGTCATAGTAATGGATTTATCAGTTCATCTCCCATCCCTCTCGAGGACTCAGCCACTTCTATCACACTTTCACTTGATTTCCCCTTAGTTGCCACTCGAGAGAAGGGAAGGAGGCGATAGTCCCCTACGTTTCCGTCCTTCCCCCAACCATTTCCGACATTCTGAAGAGTAGACACTCCCAAAGGATAAGCCAGTTTCTGAGGGTGAAACGTGCCCTGGTAGTGGCTATCTTTCAATCTATCTCACTTTGTCCAATGGTCTTACTCCATTCAATGAACATCCTCGTCTGATTCTGTACACACAGATGGGATCAAATGTTTCGAATGGAGTGCTTCCCCTTCTCTTTCTACACTCACTTTCAATGGTTTCCATCTCTCTCTTCGCTTCTCAATCTCATATCCACCATTCCATTTATCTATCTTCCATTGAACTCTTTGTAGATATCTGAACGGCAAGCGATGTGGAATCGTTCAAGAATGATCCCAACCGATTACTAATCCTCTTATTGTGTATTTTAGATCGAATACCCTGTTGTGATGCCTTATTTGGCTCTTTCTCACGAATTTCGAATATGGTGAGATGATTCTATGGGAGGGGGCTTTGTCTCCCTCATTTCGCTTTCCTAATGAGCAATGTACGGTTTCATTCCTGCTCGGCTCATCGACTCTCGCTCAGAAACCATTTCCCTCTTCAGCGCCTCCACTAATTCCCGGCTGCATCGAATATCTCCATTTCCCGGTTATGAGAACACCCTTTGTCGAGTTCCCATCCCATTCATCCAATTCCCCCTCTCCACCCATTTATCCTCTCCCAATAATATCGAAGAGGAGATAATGGAGCCATAAGCCATAGGGTCTCTTATCTCCTCGATCAGATATTTTCAATTATAAACAGATTCTCACATATGCTGTATCTTCCCACCACTCATAACTGATTCCACCCTCATCTTCTTCCATTTGATAAGGAAAATCTCCGCAGCTATTCTGATTAGTCTCCATGCAAGGGACACATTGGGCGAGTATTTGTCTGAAGTGAGTGAATGCAGGATACTTAGTTCTCCTCCATCCGCATACTCTCTCTCTTCTCTCTCACTCCTCTGTCTGATGTCCGAATGGAAGAAACCCCACTGCCTCCTTCATTCCTCATACTTCCATCCATTCCTTTCCTCTCTCCGGGTAGTGGACAAAACGGCAATGGACAAAACGGCAAATGAACGCCGTTCGCATGCGATTCAAGGTAGCGACTTGGGAGTTGATTCATTGTTACCAGTGTGTGCTCCCCTACATTTGCATATGTAAGTCTTGCTACCAGGCGATCTTGAGTTTCACTCCATATCTATGTAGGGGTTCATGGTTCAATATTGGAAATTTGAGAGGAAAATCATGGTTAGATAAACACCAAATGGCGTAACCTATCGTTATTTCAGTACCCCAGTATCTACTGTAATCAAGTAATATATTTATCGATTGTTTCCGGTATTTGGTGTTTATCTAACTATGATTTTTCTCTCAAATTCCCAATTTTGGACCATGACCCCCTATACATAGATATGGAGTGAAACTCAAGATCGCCTGGTAGCAAGACTTGCATATGCAAATGTAGGGGAGCACACACTGGTAACAATGAAACAACTCCCAAGTCATTACCTTGAATCGCAAGCGAACGGCGTTCATTTGCCGTTTTGTCCATTGCCGTTTTGTCCACTACCCCTCTCTCCTGTCCTCATCATCTCAGATCATCCCGTCGGTGTTGCATCTTTCAGCTTCCATTCAGTTCATTCAGGACGTGAAACACACTATTTGTATTCGACTGAATGGATAAACTTAATTAGTAATTATCGACTAGGTACTTCACTGATAACTTTAGAAAAGGCAAACTCTTCAAATTCCCTTCTCCTTTTCTCCGTATCGTTCTCACTCTTCTAAAAATGATTCAAATCCCAATGGGCCAATTTCGAAGTGATTGCTTGTCCTATTAGTTTACTCCTCCTCTCTTCTTTCCTTGTATTCCTTCTCTCTCTATTCTGTACGAGAATGAATTTCTCCCCGTGAGACCAATTATTCGTCTCGGTGCAGATCAGTGGTGCTCCTTCTCTACTACGGTTAGTGACCATCTTCCCTCTGGAGGCCCATCCACTCTCCTCTCGTCGACTATCTACGCAATGAGGTTTCCCCTTCTTCCTTTTTTCCTCTTATTTTCTCGTAGTAATTGTTTTTGCTCTCGCGCATACACAATAGATTAGTGCGTGTGGTACCGAAGAGCGAGATGAGACATCCTACAGTAACCAGATCGAGATCCGTGCGAGAGACTGATTATATTCAGGGTAGTTCTACTCCTATCGATCATCGGAGTGATAGGAGGAAGAAGATTCACGACGTGGAAGAATGGAGAGAGAAGAGGTCATCGACATCGCCATGATGATGACTATGAGAGGTATTCCCCCTCCCCCCTTCACTCCCTAGAATGGAGACTATCGAAATTCCGTTTCTTTCCCTAATCAAAAGTTGTGTTCTTGACCATTTGAACCCGTAAGAAATGAGTCCTTTAGGATGCGTGTACAGTGTATTCATCTCCCTTCACGCGACGATCCGTCGCCATCATGGAATGAAACATAAACAAGCACATCAAAATTTACTGGATGAAATGATATTTCGGGTTCCCCGTTTAGAAGTAGTTGAGAAATTGAGTGAAGATGTGATAAGACATTACGGGGTCTCTCAGAATTTCGAAGCCAAAGGGCAGAGAGGAGTAATGCGCCCGCCCTATTACTTTTATGTCGCAATTGCGAGTGGAAGGAAGTTCTCCCTTGTCTGCTCCAGCTATTGGAAAGATGAGAAATAAGTGAATGATGGGGCGACAATGACTCTTCTCTTCCTACGAGCTCGTAGATCCGTCTACGGAGAGTGGGACCTACTCTAATGGCGAACTACTTTCTCCCTTCTGTTTGGTCCTCCAAATCTTCCACAATCTCCCATTCCGTCCTGAATAATTCAAGGAGACTGGAATCCTAAGGGGAAGGGGCTGTAAGCGATACTCGTACTCCTTCTCACTAAGCAGATCACGGAGGAGGGAAGGGGCGGGGATAAGGAAGGAGGCGGAGTCAAAACGACCTCAGGAGGTCACTCAGCATCCTTCCTTCCTCTCGCAGATTGAGCTTATTAGATGATCGAATCTTAGTCTTCCTCATTCCATCGTAGACAATGAAAATCCTCCTTCTCCTACTCTTTTGCATTCGACTAAGGTGAGTTGTATGGACATTCATCATTTTCAATTATTGTCAAACAATCATTGGATAATGGAAAATCGCGATTGTGGTTCTCCATTTCGAGTGCTCTCTTATTGAAGTCATCAAAATAGTGTGAGAAGAGGGGATAGATTAGTGCGGAAATGAGTGCGAGAGTTGGAAGAGAAGAAGAAGAAGGAAGGGAATTTAGTTATGACTTCCTCCACTTATCCGTTCCAATCTCCTGCAAGACCCTTCCTTCTGGGTAGATCACAGACTCATTTCACTCGCTTCAACGACCCTCAATGCAATCAGAACACGCTTGCTTTGACTACTGCCCAGTACTCACTGTACCCCCCACTCTCCGATGGAAACTTACTTCCTTTAGTGACGAAGATGCGAATTCGGACACTCAGATCATCACTCGAATGTTGAATGGAAGTGGATACGACTGGAGAGTCAGACCACCCGGAATCAATCTGGCCATACCCGGTGAGAAGAAATGAGACCATTCCACACTCTCTACATTCTCCATTCTCTCTCTCTGGATGGAGAGAAGGTGTGCAATGAAGAGGGGCATCTTCTCTCTCCTGAAAGGAAGAGGAAGTGGAAGTCCCATCTAGGGAACACTCATGCTTCTTCAGTATAAGGTAGTTCACATGGGATAGTGCTTACATCTCGAATTATTAGTTACTCGCACCATCCTCTGCTGTTTCCTTATGTTTGCTCTCGCTCCTTGGCTTCTCCCAATCTAAGTTATGCGCGAAAAAAGTGCGTCAAGAGTTGAGGATAGAAGAGGGAAATTGTGGAATTTGATGGAATATGGTTGACTATTGCAGGTAATCACGGGCCAGTCTTAGTGGATGTCAACATGCTCCTGAGGAGGTGAGAATGAAGAGAAGAGAGGATCATCGACCCATCCCCTCCTTCCCTCCATCCTTCTCAGTCTGGAGAGAAGGGGAGGAATGGGGAGAGATTCTTCTTGCAACCGTTCCCTGATGCAATCACTTGCTCCTTCTTGCAACCGTTCCCTGATGCAATCACTTGCTCCTTCTTGCAACCGTTCCCTGATGCAATCACTTGCTCCTTCTTCCAACCGTTCCCTGATGCAATCACTTGCTCCTTTACATCCCCTAGCATAAGCCTGAATCTCGGATCTGCGTAGCCAATCTCCGATCTGTCGTTTCTTTCTTCTACTTTCCTGTTTTTGCTCACCTCTCAGTCGTCGTCCTTCTCGCATCAAAAGAAATGCTACCCCCGAAAAAATGCGATTTTGGCCTTTCATTCATTCGCACTGCGAGGCCGTGGAGAGTTTTGAGGAGAATGGGGAGGTCAGAGGGAGAGACTCTTTATATTAGGGAGAGCTCAGTCCTCCCCTTCCCCTTCAGCCTATTAGATCCTTTGTTGTGGAATAAGTAGGAAGTAAGGAGAGCGAAAGAAGGACTGGATTCACGAGAAATGACCAAACAGAAAGGACTACAGTACCATGACTTACAGTATCTCGAAGATCGATGACGTCAACATGGAATACTCAGTGCAGTTGACTTTCCGTGAGGAGTGGATCGATGCTCGTCTGGCGTACGGTATCGTCGGTGCACCAGGTACTGTAGTCAGTATGAGGCACGAGTTTGATTACCAATTCCAGATTATCTCGATCTGCCCGATTTCGTAATCCTGCCAGCAGGAGAACAAATCTGGATGCCCGATACCTTCTTCATGGTAATTCTGCTTCTGTTCGAGTTAAAGCATAGATTCATGCTGATGTTTCAAATCATATTGCTTCCATAATTTTTTATCAGATTGACTAGTGCTTGTGATCAACCTCCAATTAGTTCATTCCACTTCTATCTCATATCTACCTTCTCTTCTATTTCAGAACGAGAAAACAGCACAAAGACACACGATCGACAAACCGAATGTGATGATTCGAGTGCACAAGAACGGAACTATTCTCTACTCCGTTCGAATCTCCCTCACCCTCTCCTGCCCCATGCATCTACATGTCAGTTTTCAGAAGATCACTCTTCCGAAGAATTGAACAAAATACCATTCTTCAGTAGAACGGTTATGCATGGGAACACCGTGGGTGGATTTAATAGGGAGACTGAGACTTGTTTAGACAGATCGATATTCCATTCCATCGCAGGACTACCCAATGGACATGCAACGGTGCAACATCGAGATGGGTTCATACGCGTACACGACGAATGATATCGGTGAGAGCATACTCATTTACTCCTCCACCTCTGATACTCCCTGTTTTTGCTTGAATACCTCTTGTATTCCCAAGCTATCTCATAGGAGGAAAAAACCCTTGAAAATATGGAAACCCCTCTCAGAATACGTCTGGAAGCGTGACACTTCGATGCCAGTTCAGCTGAAGCCAGGCCTCGCCAAGTCCCTTCCTTCCTTCCAACTCGTCTGGTACCGTACCCATCTCTCCCTTCCAAAACCCTCTCTCATCCAGGTTCAATACCTCCGACTGCACTTCTATCACATCAACTGGTGTCTATAGTTGTCTCAAGGCGACTCTCGAGTTGAAGAGACAATTCAGGTGAGTGAAAGGCAGAGTGACGGCATTTCCCCCACCAGAGTGACGGCATTTCCCCCACGGCATTTCCAGTTACTACCTCCTCCAACTGTATATTCCTTCGACGATGTTAGTCATTGTCTCGTGGGTTTCCTTCTGGTTGGATCGATCTGCAGTCCCTGCCAGAGTGACACTCGGAGTCACTACTCTACTCACCATGACCACCCAGGTGGGAATGGACGGATGGAGGGAAGACTCGATAGGCAATGCTTCTTATTCCATTCCGGCCTATGATTTATGGCACATGAATAATACAGTCTACACTATCTCGAGACACCCGAAATTCAAAGATGAACTTATTCTATTGGCAATCTCTTATCAATAAATTGAGGCATCGGGCATCAACGCGAAGTTGCCGCCAGTCTCCTACACGAAGGCCATCGACATTTGGATTGGGGGCGAGTGAAGGGTCTCCCTCTGAATGATCTTTGATCTCTCAGCTTGTCTCATGTTCATCTTCGGGGCTCTTCTCGAATTCGCCTTCGTCACTTACATCTCCTCACGCAACTTCTATCGAAGTGGGCTCGTGGTCTCCTACTGTAATCTGAATTGATTACAGCGAGTAGAATGGATGCGAAGGCAACACTCGTCCCAGAGGCCAACGAACAACCACTCATCATTTCCAACAATCACGTACGCCACTTTCCATTTTTCAATACAAAAAACTACGCTCAATTGCTGCTCCAAAGCTCTCTTGCGCATCAAGTATAATGTGCACATATCCGAATGAATGGATCAAATGATTCTTTTGCAATAAATGGTATACAGATGTGAGAAAGAAGGGAGTAGACGGAGAGTAGGAGCACATCTCAAGTGATAGGAACACGATAGTATGGTGAATTTAGGTTGATGCTCGAATGAATGAAGTGTGGATTCGACAGCAAGGAATGGACGGACCTGTCTACATTCTCGCCAATCGAAGGTTCATCGCCCATCTTTGATCTTTGATCTTTGATCTCTATAGGCAATCGACTTGCGAGATGTTCAAATCCTTCGTGCATCGACTCGTCATCTACAAGTGGATTCGAAACAAGCTGTGTGTCTCGGACAAATCGAAGAGGGCTGATCTACTCTCGAGTGAGTTTATCTGGATACAATACCCAGTTTCCGTGATGCATCCATGAATACTCTCAATAGTACGCGGATACATTGATTGATTGATTGATTGATTGATTGCATGAATGGCTTTCCCAACTCTCTTCTTCCTCTTCAATATCATCTATTGGTGGAGGTACTACGAGGTCGAGAAGGTCCGCACAGTGGGATACTACGTGAATGAGAATGGAACGGGAGCCCCCGTCGTCAATCTACTTAGAACTGAGGGCATACTATAATCTACCATATACTTATCTCTAGTATCTATATCGATTTATTAAGCCATCCGCATACTGCTCGCTTTTTATGTCTATATGTTCAGTTGATGACTTTATGTGAACATTTCGTTCCGTCGCTGTTCCCGGTGAAGACAGGAACTGCTAGAGAAACACTCCAGATAATTTCCATTCCATTTTCCCCTTTCACTGGTAATTCCGTATGGGTATGATACATTTCTGACCAATCTGAAGAACAAAAATAATCAATTTATTCACATGCTCTATCTACATAAATTATCATATTAAAATCAACATCATTGAAATCACAGTTGCGAACTTGTTTTCATCTGTATATATATCATAAATGAATCTACCTATTCAAATTAAATTAGTTTTTTGAAAAAAATAAATGCTTGAAGGTCTTTTGCTCAGAAGGATAAATCCCCCGATTTCCCTGATCGTGAAGAAGCTACTACAATTTTTTTTTGAAAAATCTAATATCAGGTGGAGGAGAAGAGGAGAGGCTCCCGAGTCTGAACCGTCGAACTCCTGCAACTAGATACACCTGCGACTCCCCTCCATCAAGATAGAATAATCACATACCTTCAATTTCGTCTCTTAATTAAGAATTCTTCTTTCTTACTTCCGTGACTCTCTCAGGCATGAAAATTTGTGAAAAAAAATTGGAAATTGAAATGATCGTCTTCTTGACTAGTGCTACCAAATGACATATTGCAGTAGGCGCATCGATATAAAAATTTTCCCGAACAATGTACATTTTTCGTTGACTTCTACCATCGCATTCGCATTACTCATTTGTGCTGTTCATCTATGATAACGGGGTCGAACGATAGTGATATACATAGATAAAGAGAAGGTGGCAAAGTGAGAAGGAATTCGCAGAGAATCGTAAGAAATATGGATGTCCGTGCTCTCTTTTCGCCACTCAATTGTTCATTTGTGTTGTATTTAAGGCATTCTCGATTTCCTATTATGGACTCACGCCTGAATCTCCAATCAGGAATGGTTGGTGAATCCTTTCACTTCTGAGATGCCCTTCGTAACATCCCTTATGAGACACTGTTAAAAAATATTTGTATAGTTAAGAAACGATTTAAAATTTGTTATTTAATACGCTAAGTAAGTAATAAATGCTGATTTTTGATATACTTGATGTTTGATCTTTGGCACTTTGACAACAGCTCCCAATTTCTCCGATGATTGAAGTTTTCATCGTTTCCTCTTAATATTGTTAACTTAAATAAGTTTCTGCCTTGTTCTAACCATTTATCAATGTTCTCCAGCTATTAAAATACCGATTTTATTTTACTATGTTTTCTGCCAATTGACAACAATGACATCCTATCACTTATATATTTTTATGGTGTCATTATTTTAATCTCACAATTCTTCATTTTGTGTATTTATATTTATATACAAATATGTATTAAAAATGAGAAAAAAAATAAATAAATGGTTAGTGAATAGTCGAAATTTTAATTTCGCGGTCGTTGTTTGACTCCCACCGCGAAAACCATCGTAATTTTTCAAAATTTCGAAATGTTGAAATGTTGTCGAAAGCTTTGAATCGTTGTTTTTTTTGTTTTCGTTGCGATTGTTATTATTTGCCAATTAGTTGATCTATTTTCTCCCTAGGTAATCGCACTCAAATAGTAATGGCACAACAAGGCGACGGGGGACACCTCTTCCACGCTGGTAAGTGCAGTGTCTTGATGCTTTTTATTTTAAGTGCTATGCAATATTTAAAATTTGAAATGTCACCCTTTTGGTTACTGAAATATATTTATCTTTTCAGAAGATGGTAGCGCTCAGCGCTTCCTGTTCACTTCGGAATCTGTCTCCGAGGGACATCCCGACAAGATGTGCGACATTATCTCGGACACCGTTCTCGACGCTCATCTTGCGCAGGATCCCAATGCCAAGGTTGCTTGCGGTAAGCCAAAACACCTTTTCGATAGGATTTCGAATAGCTACATAGAGATGGGAATGACACGGTACTTTGCTGCAATTTGCAGAAACTGTAACCAAAACTGGAATGATTCTCCTCGCTGGAGAAATCACGAGCAAGTCTGTCGTCGACTATCAGAGCCTTGTCAGAAACGCTGTCAAGAAGATCGGCTTTGACGACTCAAACAAGGGTTCGGATTGTGTATATTTGTTTCTTAAAACTATTTATAAATTATCGGATTAGAATGTATAAATTTCCTGAGTGGTATTCGCAGTCTCTAATATATTTCTCTTTTAGGATTCGACTACAAAACGTGCAATGTTCTCGTCGCACTTGAGCAGCAGGCGCCTGAGATTGCTAGCGGCGTTCACGTGGGAAAGAACGAAGAGGATGTCGGTGCTGGAGATCAGGTATTATAAAGCTTCCATATTTATGCTAATTAATACTGTCCCTTCCCCTGATGAAACAGTTATTTGGGAGTATCATTTTTGTTCAATTGCAGGGACTCATGTTCGGATATGCCACTGACGAGACTGAGCATGCGATGCCTCTCTCGCTTGTGTTGGCTCATAAGCTAATGGAGAGGCTCCACCAGCTGAGACGCAGTGGCGTCCTTGATTGGGCCCTCCCGGACAGCAAGTCTCAAGTGACCGTCGAGTATGCTTTCGACGGAGGAGCGTGTGTGCCTCTCAGAGTGCATACCGTGGTCATCTCCGCTCAGCACAAGCCCTCTGTTACTTTGGAGCAGCTCCGTGAGGACCTCCTTGAACACGTCATCAAGGTCAGTACAATATTTTTACTATATTTTCAAGCCTCCCTGCGCATATTTCCTACATAAGCACCAATTTTAGAAGGTTGAAGCACATTTATACTTCTTCCTACGCAAGACTCATATCATGCACTTTCAGAGCGTCATCCCTCCGAAATTCATAGATGACGAGACTATCTACTACCTGAACCCTTGTGGATCGTTCTGTATCGGTGGCCCTCAGTCTGACGCTGGTCTTACTGGCAGAAAGATTATCGTGGACACGTACGGTGGTTGGGGAGCGCACGGAGGTGGAGCTTTCTCTGGCAAGGACCCCACCAAAGTGGACAGATCGGCGGCATATGGTGCCCGCTGGGTAGCCAAGTCGCTTGTCAAGGCTGGAGTCTGCCGTCGCTGCCTTGTCCAAGTTTCTTACGCCATCGGTGTGGCCAAGCCGCTCTCCATTACCGTAATTTCGTACAACACCTCTCCTCTGAGTGAGCTTGAGTTGCTCAGCATTGTTAACGAGAACTTCGATCTCAGACCTGGGATGCTAATGAAGGTACTTATGTCTGATTTAAACTTTTGTTTATGATTTTAAGAACATCGGTTGCCCTAAGTGGAGTACTGTTTGCTAATATTTATAATTTAATAAGCTTTTTTTCAGGAACTTGGCCTCAAGAATCCTATCTACGAGCAGACTGCACGCAACGGTCACTTTGGCCACGAGCAATTCCCGTGGGAGAAGCCCAAAGAGCTGAAGATCAAGCCGGAACTTCTCTCGAAGCTCAAGGCACGTGAGGCGAACGGAATTGGTGGACAGGAGGCGTAAGCTCTTCCTTAGACGCTGTTATTTGCATTGTTACCTTTGTTTGAGTCAATCCGTTCGCTCAAAATTGTTATCTCTGGTTCGTTCTGTGTTATGTGCAATCCCATTGCAATTCCATCCATGTTAACTTTAATGACTACGCACCCAATGACATGCTACTGATATCAGTTTCCGTGAGCTTTATCCTCCTACTCGCATCTTACTATACCATGTCCATTGTATACCATTGTTTGACTAATAAAAGTTTGTTTCAATGAAATAGTTTTATCAACGAGAAACAATTACTACAAACGAACAACATTAGTATACGACTACTTTCCTCCGGCAGGAGCACAATCGAGTTTGCCTCTGATGATGTTAGCTTTGACAGAAATGAGATCACGTCGACGACCTCCACGAACCATCACCTGAGTAGTTATTGGTGTAAGGAAGCCTTGAAGGTAAACTATGACACCGACTTCTTCCAACTCATGCCCAAGCATCCTACGTATAGTCAGGTGGAAAAGGATTTGAACATAAAATCTTACTAAAAATAAGTAAAATAGTAAATTTGTCATTATGCGTTGAGGAAGAGTATACGAGAGACGATGAATGAAAACACCCTTGGCACTAGCGAAATATCGGACTCCTCCAAAATGGCATACATATACTCGGTGAGCGTAGCTCAGATATGGCTAATTTAGTGTTCCATGGCAATTTTTTTCACAACACCCCATTGAGAGAAATGGTCCTTTTTCAGATCAAAATAACCACAGAAAGATTTACTAAGAATTGAAAGTAGATCATTCCTGTGTTTAGTGATTAGGCTGCATATTACATATTCACTAGAATAGAAGGCGCCCTTCGCTAATGGATAGTTAGATGACGTTCCGGAAGGCAGAAAATGGCAATTTAACAACAATTAGTGATTAAATTATAATCTATGAGTAAATCAATATAATTAACCGAAAACAATATACCTAAAGTTGCCTGAGAATTTAAAAAGTACCATTTTCAGGCAACATTTTAAAAAAAATATACCGTACCTCAGGAAAAAAACATTGCACCGTGCTGCAGTACTTACGCTCATTTTAGCTGACCATTTTTTAGGTGTGTTGGTGAAAATATTACCTTGTGTTCTAAATCACGCATTGAGAAATGAGCTGCACTTTAGAAAATAGAATTTCGATACGCATCAGCGCGCTGATGTTAAACATTTTCGAGAGATTACGGTAGGGTATTAATATCAGCGCTCTAACGCACAAAGATGCGTATCGAAATTCTATTGCTTCTCGGCGATTCCCCTCATCAAGTACTGCGTGTAGGATAACTATGGAACAGTTGCCCACATGTTCTACGAGGTAATTTAAAAAAACGCAAATTTTTTTTCATTTTTTCTCTCAACAGTTTTTGCCCGATTGCTGTCGCACTTGGCAGGCACAATCACTAGAACATTCTGCATTTTTAGTGATATTTATATATTTATACTTACAAGTAGTTCGGCTGCCTTCCCGTCCTAGCGGACCGATTTCCGAACAGACGGATCGATTACGAAATTACAAAGTTCGAAGAAATACGTTTTTTGTTCTAAAGTGCAGCGCGATTCTAAATGCGTGATCTAGAACACTAAATAAGCCATACCTGAGCTAGGCTAACCGAGTACGGAATGTATGCCAATTTTGGAGGAATCCGATTTTACGATAGTGCTTTTTCCACTCACTCACAAGATAGTATCTCATACCTATTTTGAATCTGTGAGATGGGGGGGGGGCTAACCTGCGAGTGTTCCTGCAGATTGTGTCCCACATTCGGGATGTAGGCGCACACCTCAGCGCCCGTGCTCAACCTCACGATGGCGCACTTCCGATTGCCAGAATTGGGCTTCTTCGGGTGACGGATTACCGCTGGAATAAAAGAATATGAATGCAAATATGAAAGCTAGATTTCTCCGCCTACTTATTTTTTCTGTGAATAGTACTTGACCAGAGTACAATATTATTACTATTTGCAATACTTCCTGATTTAATATGAGAAATTCCTTGTCACGCTATAATTAGACATTGCTGGGGTCGGACTTAGGATGTAAAATATCCTTGGAGTGCTTAATATCAACTTAGAATGCTTAGGTTGTGGTCGCTAAAGCATAAATACCAAGTGTTTACGATGGAAGTTATTATACTTAATGAAACTATGCAAACGTTCCTTAGTGACTCTGCCAACAGAACTAGGAATTCATTAATACGATTATATTTGTAAGATACTATTTACCAGTCGACTGAAAGATCACCCCTTTATTTTATGGAAATAAAGCATTAGAAGAATGCGCTATAATATTGTTGTCCTGAGTCTTTGCAACTCCATCTATTCCGAAAGATAGTCTATCGTGGCAATGAGATAACTATGGAAGACTGTCCGGACTTATAGCCACGGTCACTGAGTTCGTTCAAAAATATTTATGAGCTCGTTTTTTTTACAAATTATCGGCAATTTTATCTATTGAGATATTCGAGGGTGCTGAAAATAATGGGCTCATTTTGCGCATAGAGCCTTCGTAGTGTCTAGAGGGAATAGTACGTTTTCTATATAATCTAAATATAGACATAGAACCTTATTTCAGTAAAATATGAGGAAATTTTCGCACACATTCTCGTTGTAATTTTTATTTTCCAAAACCCAAATGAAAAGTATGAAAAACCACACTTTTGAGAACGATTCCTTTGAAGTGATTGAAGCCGGTGATGGCACTCTTGTCCTTGGATCGTGCTCGTCGCTCGGGAGGTCCATTTCGATAATGAATGAACTGAAATTAAATAACTGAAACGGCACACAAATGACTATTCCAAATAGCAAGACAAAATTAGCAGCTTCCCGCTACTCGAAATGATATTGTTTAATGGCAAATCTCTAGCGCGTGTCTAGAAAGAAAAAAAGATATTAAATCAAACCTGGAGGAAACCGTTGCGTGCTGCGACCGAGCTAGTGTGCAGGGTTGCCACTGCGGTCGAAGTGGACGGCAGATGGACGAGCTGCTGCAACATCGAGCAGCAGCGGCCGATTGCGCCGCCGAACATCGCGCTTAAAATAATCAGAAATAATCAATAAAAGAGCGGATGGGAGACAACTACAAACGTCGACGCGATTTTTGCACCATGAATCGCACCACGATATGGTACAGTATATCTGTTCGGTAGGACACATATATGATAACCTTTCCCTCAATATTTTTATAAGTATTAAATGATAATCATTTTTGAGATTTTTTTAAAAATTTGATTTTAAAAGTAATTAAAACAATTTTATGATCTGATTGGATTAACTGAAAACAATTTTCCTAGTCGTTTAAAGTGACTATTTTTTCAATGTGTTCAGTGCCTAATAAGGCTTCAGAAAATGCTCTCGTGAAATGCTCTAAAAATGCTCTAATGGTTCTAGTGACGACTTTGACAATGTGTGGGTGCGGAGGTGAGGAAGAAGGAGGAGGGAAGAGAGCAAGGAGGAATCACAAGAGACACACCGACCACCGACCGGCTTTTGCCAGCTGAGAGGTAATGTCCATGGATGTTAGACAAGCGATGGAGGGGGAAAACACCTTGCATCCTCAGCCCTCCCCTGGGCATCTTTAGCTGTAGAATCCCCGCAAGTCTAATGATGATCCCCTAGAATTTACGCCGATATACAGTCCAGTTGGTTTCCCATGTGAACACGTTGCGCTCCGAGTAACCCCCAGTAACCCCCACTGACCCCACGGGTCTAGCACGTTCATCTTTGAGATAATTGTGCTTAAATTAGTTTCGTTGTGTTCAGCATGCAATTCTGCATCGAATCATATACAATTTGTACTATTAAAAGTTTAAATATTTCGGTAAATTAATTTTGAAGTTGTCGAAAAGAAAAAAATCACTTCCCGGTGTTATCAGGGTATTAATTCTATTTCCCAGTTCTCTTTCAAATTTTTCCGGTTTTCATACTTTTGATAAGTTTTACGGTTCCCCTTTCTTAGTTTTGTTTACGTTATAAATAATATTGACTTTGTGGAGTAGTATAAACTATACAAATAATGGGAAATAGTGAATCGTATCAAAAGTCTGAAAACCGGAAAATTTTTAAAGAAAACTGGAAAATAGAATTAATACCCTGATAACACCGGGAAGTGATTTTTTTTATTTTCGACAACTTCAAAATTAATTTACCGAAATATTTAAACTTTTAATAGTACAAATTGTATATGATTCGATGCAGAATTGCATGCTGAACACAACGAAACAAATTTAAGCACAATTCTCTCAAAGATGAACGTGCTAGACCCGTGGGGACAGTGGGGGTTACTGGGGGTTACTCGGAGCGCAACGTGTTCACATGGGAAACCAACAGGACTGTATCTCGATTCACCTTCTTCATTCACATTGAGCACTGTCTCATTGTGTGTCTTGCAAGTTCAAGCGTGGTAATCTCTTCGTTGGCAGTTTGCCAAAGGGGCCCATTGGGGGGAACAACACCTTTCCTCCTCCTCCGTCCACTCATCCACTGACTCAGTCGTCTCTCCCGGACACATCGCCTGTACATGCCGTCCAATGTAAGTACTGCTGTACTATTTTGGGAGCGTGATCAATACGCCTTCAGCGCGTCTACGGCGTGTCTGAGGCGGAGGCGCGTGTTGCAAAAGGAGGACGTGCAACTGAAGACGACAGCGGACTAGTACGGTAGGCCAGGATGATCGATTGACGTTTATGCAATTACTGTTTGCTCACATTTTAGTTCTAAGAACACCTCTCGCAGATTGGTTGATACGAATCACTGCTTCTTGAAACAAAAAATGCTTCTCTCACTTTTGATTTTTCCTTGTTCGATATCTCTCCCTTTTCTCCCCTCTTGCAACGTTTCTTTGATCTCATTGTTCGCAGTCTATTTGCAATAGCTAACCAGTAAGTGTGCCATCTGACAAGATGAACTTCATACTTCCAATCCGGTTTGAGAGGGGGAGGGAGTCTGGAGCCTTCTCTGACCTATTACATGATGGATGGATCATCTCCATAGATCACACCTTCCTTTCATTCGCCGATCTCCTCCTTCCTCTAGCAGTTACTCTCTTCCTCTCTTCATTTACTAATCCCTTTATTCCTCTTCCTCTCATCCTTTCACTTCACTGCTTTTCATCCCTCCAATTCGAGTCTCTAACTGGTTCCTCTCATCGTTTTCTTATCCGTTCTTCAACCCCATCTCACCCCTTGTTTCAATATTGGGGGGATGTTATCGACAGATTCAATTCTTCATTATTCATTCATTATCTCCTAAACAGAAGGAGTCTATCGAATTCTCTGCACTATGTTCATTCGGTGGAACAATAGGATCTCTTGCGGGATCTTCTTAGTGCTACTCTCTTTCATGTGAACATTCTGTTCATAGAAGGCATGCTCTCCATCTCTTTCCACATAAGCAACAGACTACACTCGTCCTCAGATTACAATCGTAGTTTCTGCTGGTGTGTACTCACTTCCCAGTCCTCTCTTATAAAAAGAGCGAGCTAGAGGAGTTCAAACAGTAGTCGGAATTTCCTAATCAGAAAGTATTCATCATCTAGTAATGAGTATGGTAGCTGAGCCACTTCTGTGGCACTCAAAGTCGAGGAATTCAACTCGAAGGTCTCATCTTAGTCCCCTTCACTTCATTCTCATTCATCAACCAGATAACTCCTTCATATTTTTCTCTCCATCCTATTCTCTCCATCCCTTCATCCTCTTCCTCTCAGGTGTCTCCTAACAGCAGGAGCAGCAGTGCTCACCATGACGATCCTCGTCCTCCTGGTCCTCCTCTTCGTCGCTGCTGAGAAGGCTGTCGTGAGTAAAGAGAACTTTTGTTAGATGAAATGAATCGAGACGAAGTCCAATGTTTTCTATGACAAGGCTATCGAGTTGTGTTGAAGAGACGATGGTATCTGCTAGGAAAATAGTAAACTCCTCGTAGTAAAAACTGTTTCCGGTCGATAAATCAGCGAAGAGAAGGGCTTTCCCTTCTATTCAACTGTCACTTCCTCGTTTCCTCTGCTTGAACAGCGCGGGTTTGACCTTGGAGAGAGGAAACGCGTCAAGAAATCACCCACACACGAGAAAAAGAACGCTCTTTGAAGACAGACCGGAAATGAGATTGAAGATAATTAACAAAAAAAAAACAACATGAATTTGAGAAAAGGTTGTGAATGGAAGAGACAGAGTTGGAGGAGTAAAGAGAGGAGAGTCTTCCATTTCCCTCCATGATGATGTATCGTGCAGGCCTTCGATTGGTCTCCTCCTTCTCCCTCTCTCATGGGGTCATTCGATCGATTCGCCCTCACCACCGACCACACTTTATGTGCACACGCTGGAAAGTGAGCATCTGCTTGATTAGACGGAAGGAACATAAAAAGTGAACCTAAAACAAAGATTCTGAATAGAACTCAATTCGTGTAATCTTTGATTAGTGAAGGTACAGATAGTCCTATTCAAACACTCGTGTAAGTGTAGTAGAAGTATAAATCTGCTCTATTTTTTAGAAATAGTAATATTTGATTCTATCGATTCTATAGAGGAGGGCACTCGATAGACTACTCACTGAGGGGCAAAAGTTGAGAGTAGATTGCGTGAGAGATGTCGTTGCAGGTCGGTGATCTCCCTTGGAGGGAATGCAGTGGATGCCTCAGTGGCAGCCATGTTCTGCCTGGGGGCCACGAATCCCCAATCGAGTGGACTGGGAGGAGGATTCCTCATGACCATATTCAATGCTACCACTGGCAGGTACATGTACATAAAAAATCGACAACTATCAAATGTTTTCGTGCCTCTAGTGTGTCTATCTTACGTAAATGTAAGAGAAAAGCTGAAAAGTAAATGGAATTGGTGTCCGCAATGAGTACTGTCTTCAGCTGCACAGCAATCGATGCGCGAGAGGCAGCTCCATCCCTCGCCACCGAGAGAATGTTCATCAATAACAGCGATGGCAGCAAATACGGTGGGCACGAGGAATTTATTTGAGATGACCGCTACAATCATGTACGGTAACCGTACTACGGATAACATGAATATTAACGACTCCAATAGCATGGATCATAAGTTCATTTGAGGTTTTCTGGCGGCTGGAGTTCCTGGGGAGTTGGCAGGATACTGGGAGATCTTCCGAAGATTCGGATCGGGGGCAGTAGAGTGGAAGGAATTACTGCAACCTACCATCGAGTGAGACACCCTACATTCAATATTTCTAAGAAATGAAAGGGATGAAAATATTTCAAATGTGATATCATCACTAGGATAATGAATGGTTATTGTAGTCTGATCGAGGGGGGAGTCCCTGTCTCAGCCTACCTCGAAGAAGTGATGAAAGTGAAGGAGAGACACTTCCGACTCTTCCCTTCCATGAAGTCAGTCTGCTATTTATGAATCACGTTTATGTGTAATTGATACTGGTGATCGAATATTAGATTGAATAGCGATGAATCAATCTTTGTAGACTGTGGATAAACCCTGCCACTAATCACACTTACAAGGAGGGAGAGAAAATGCCCAGAGAGAGACTACTCAAAACACTCAAGGTATCCATCGATGATCCTTGAATTATTATATTTTAGTAAGAGTCATTTAACATATACTATCTACACCGTTCCAGAGAATTGCGGCGGCTCAAGACCCCGTGCAACTTTTCTACCACGGAGAATTCGCAGAGATAATCGATCGAGAGATGAAAGCCAATGGTGGGATTAAATATTGATTGATGAGAGGAATCGGGGAATCAATTGTTAATAATTCGATCCTTGGAGGAGGAATAATTCGTAAGGAGGATCTGGCAGCGTACAAGGTGCGAATCCACGAGACTCCACTCGTCGCCCATCTCAAGTGAGACCCCCCTCGTATTCCATCGTGAGAAAATCCACCTTCTCTTCATCAGGAATGGTCTCGCAATCTGTGGTGGTCCTCCTCCCTCTGGATTCGCTGCCACTCAACTAATCATCAACATCATGAGCAGTCCGTTTTCCGATGCACTTACCGTCATGTGGGAGTAATCCGTTCCATTTACCGAAATTTTCCGAAATTTTCGGTAAAAAGCAGTAAAGTCTGGCAAATCCGTGAGAGTTGATGAATTTCTGCATCCTTTGGAATTTGAATGCTTCAAGGTAGACTGTAACTGGCACAAGCCAAAGAAAAAACGAAATCATTCTCTAAAGTGCTGAAATCGACGAGGTGATTTGAAGGTGGTGCAGCGGTGCATTTCCTCAATTGCCGTAATCGGCCATTCTGTCACTGCAGATTGCTTGAAATCATATGTTCGAGTTCCGAAATGATGATAGTTCATGTAAATTAATGAAAATACTCAGAATCCCAAGATTTCAGGAAATTGAGAAAATGCACCACTGCACCCCCTTCAAATCACGTCGTCGATTTCAGCACTTTAGTGGATGATTTCGTTTTTTCTTTGGTGTGTGCCAGTTACAGTATACCTTGAAGCATTCAAATTCCAAAGGATGCAGAAATTCATCAACTCTCACGGATTTTCCAGACCTTACTGCTTTTTACCGAAAATTTCGAAAAATTTCGGTAAATGGAACGGATTTCTCCCACTTGACGGGATTCGATCATTGTGATGATTACAAAAAATGTGCTCATGATCAGCTTTGTTACTTTGAGATCTGTACCCCAACTCGTCTGTGTATGAACTCCGTCATGATGCGAAGGTCTACCACCATCTCATCGAGGCTCACAAATTCGCGTATGCACAGAGGTTCGTTATGTTGCAGTTGAAATTGTATATCAAGCATTTATTGCAAGTAACTTGACCTGAAGAATTTGCGAATTAGTAGTAATCATTGCAGAACTCTAATGGGGGACACATCCTTCGTTCCCTCTGCTGATCAACTCTCGAAGCGAATGCTCACCCCTGCATTCCTTGCCTCCGTACTAGAGAAGGTGAGCAGAACCAAGGATTAGTGGAGGAGAGAGAAACATCCCGGAAAAAATTCGGAAGTTACACCATGATACACATGTTTTCATTTCGATCGATAGAAAAGGGAAACACGAGACATCAGTGGCAGTGAATTCTGTTAAGATGACAGACCACGCCCACGAGACTGCTTACTACGGAGGAGACAACAAGGCTGCAGTGAGTCCTTCTCCCCCTCACTTCCCTCCACGACACTCTCTTCCAGCGTGCCGACTTCGGTACTTCGCACGTCTCAGTATTGGATGGAGAAGGAAACGGAGTCTCAGCCACGACCACAATCAATCGGTGAGGGAAGGGAAACGATTGGCACTACTTCGTGAAAAAAACATTATTATATTGGGGTGTTTCAAAAGTTCGTGGAATTTTTTTGTGATTATATTTTCTCACGAAGTATAAGTCAAGAAAACTAATCAATACTCATATATTATATAGATCGACTTGCAGTATCTTTTCCGCCGGATAGTTCCATAGATGATTACCTGATGATGATGAAATAGTCAAAAATGAGCGTTTTTTGGACTCTATTTTAAAATTTTATAATTTCATTTTCGATAAATGTTCAAAACTCTGGTTTACTGTGAAGTAGCGGCTGCTATCTAACTTTCATATGAACCCTTAATATTGCATATTTCTATATTGGCCGGTGGAAAATATCAAAACTTGTCATTTTAATTTTGTCGAAGGAAGGTAATTTTCAGAATTTTTCACATTTTCATGGTTGGTTGCTAATCAATCGGACTAATTTGGTAATGTAAATTAGTTTTAAATTATTTATGGGAGTTTGGTACCTACGTTGGTATCAAAATCGCTGAAAATGTTAAAAACACGTTGAAATTTTCGAGTTTTGTAGTAAAGGTGCAGCGCGTTTCTGAAGGTCGGGATAGTGACCAATAATCTACTTGACAACTACGAAGTAAATATGCATTATCACATGACTTCTGTCTCTTCATAGAAAAGAAATTCGCGTTTGGCCATTTTTGTGACACAACTTCGAATTTGTGATTTTCTTGTAAACTATGAAATGTGTCCTCTGGGTACCGCGGAAATTGAAGAGCACTGGTAGCCCTACCCAATGCTACGCACTAGTAGTCAGTAAGATTGTTCCCTTCAAGGAAAGAAATTTTCGAAAAAAATTCCACGAACTTTTGAAACACCCTAATACCTCTTTTTTATACTCCAACATTTCCTATTTTTTGGCAATTTCCTATTTTTTTTTGAAATATTCGAGCTCTCATCTTCTCCTTTCTTCAGTTGGTTCGGAGCTGCAGTCGAATCAGAGGGATTGGGAATCCTTTGGAACGACGAGATGGATGACTTCTCGACTCCCGGAATGGCCAATGGGTTAGATGAACAGATTATGATATTGGTATTATGGTTGTCGCAATGACAAACAAATATTTTAATTCCCTCTTCACCAAGATAGAAATGGGACCTTCAGTCTGAGTGCTAGTCATGAAGATTCCATTCAGTTGTCCTTTTCAGTTTTGGATTCGCTCCATCGGAGACAAATTTCATCGCCCCAGGGAAGAGACCGATGAGCAGTATGAGTCCTCTTGTGGTGTACGATGAAAGAGAGAAGAAGGTAGGAGGGATCAAGTGAATCTAATACGAATCACATCCCAGTAATTATCATGAGGAAGTTCTAGATGAAAAATGAGATTAGACGGTAACTTATGAGTGACTATCTGAGAGAATTGAGCAAATCTACCTATGAGCCGTACAGTGAAAAATAAAGTGCCGATTTTAAGATCCCGTGGGGTAACTTTTCACGTAGAGTTCGAAAATCGACCTTAGGAAGCCGTATCTCTGACCCCTCATTTCGTGTTATGCGCTGAAGTTGAGAGGTCGGTTTTTGTATCTTTTAAACGGCTCTTCCAAACCCCATAAATGTATGGTAATTCTGAAAGATCTCGACGAGAAAAGCATTTTCACTGTTGAAAGTGAAGGGCTAGCTCATCTTTGAAAAAAGTTACGGCCGTTTGAAATCAAAAATTTGTCGAAAAATTGCCGACCTGAAAATTTTTTTGGGGGCTGTCGTTTTTTAATTAGTCGCATTAAACCCGCTATGAAAAAGTACCCCTAATGCCAAATTTTTAGCGAAAAATTTGTTCCCCTAAGATGTTTCATGGTGCCGCCGCAAAATGCCGCAGTGCAGATTTCCCGATATTTCAAATCAACAACATTCAACAGCAAAACATGGCATTCACTCTCATTGAGAGTCATTGATGTTTTTAGTTCATTATAATATATTTGAAACATTTTGAGCAGTTGAAACCTTGTCTAAGTGAACATCAGCTCGATTGACAGCGTTTCAATGTGATTTGAGCCTGTGGTACACGTTTGGCCTTTGTTTAGACAACGATATCTCTACAACCAAAAGTACTACAGTTAACAGATCTTAAATATAAAGCATATGTGATATTATAACTAATAATAATTTGTTTCGGAACCATTGCTGTCCATTCCAAGTATATTGTAGTGCGTAATTTACCAATTCCGGGTTCCAGATAGTCACTCTTATATCCCAAAATTTAATTGTTATTTAATTACGGATCCTACATTTATTTCATTCAGAACTTACATAATCAGAAGTTTTTTCATTTTTGTAGACGAATTTTGGTAGATTTTTGAGTTGAAGTAACATTTTGACAGGTCCGAATGGTAGCTGGTGCTTCGGGAGGATCAAAGATCATCTCTGCACTTTCTAAGACTGTCATCAGAACACTCATCTTCGGAGAGACTGTCAAGGTTAACACTCTACTCTATTACACTCCATAATTCACGTAATATCATTCATGCTTGCACTCTCAATTTCCATCATGTAAATAATAATAGTGAATGTCAGGAGGCAATCGATGCTCCGATGCTTCACAATCAGTTCACTCCCGATATCTCGCAGACTGATCAATACTTCCCTCTGGTATCTCACTCCCTTCTTCAATCTATCTGGTCAGAGGAGGTGAATTCTTTCTGTTGAGGAGTTGAAATCGATGCTCGAGTCGCAATTCGGGCAGAAGTTCAGAAACACCACTGGATTCGAGGTGAGCAGATGATTGCAAAAAGTTTCATTTTATTACAAATGAGATGCGAATCGACTAATCGAGTAATTGGAGGGAATCGTGCAAGCAATTCACTCCAATCCGGAAGGAAAGATCAACGCGTGCGGAGACTTCAGAAGAAAAACTGATCAGAAACCTGCCGGAGCATAGATATCGAGAATAGACATGAATTGCTAGGTCTACTTGATATTGATAGCTCTATAATCATTCTACTTCCTATCTCAGTGACATTACTAAGTATTGCATAGAAGTCATTAGATGTCGAGTAGGGTGTTCTTCTGTTCCCTTTCATATCAACTGCCGATGTTCCTTCGTATTCGAATGTCCTTTAAAAAACCTTTACCATGACAACGAAGAAGAATCATAACGAATCACGATGACGATTCAATCGATAGAATCATGCATTCAACAAAACGATGTACAAACAAATAACTTCACGACTGCTACGAGAGTGATACAAATCTGTGTTCGATGGGAATTCCCTTCACTCATCACACCACGAGTTCTCCTTCCTGATCGTTTCCTCCTCCTCCTTCGTGAAATCATTCACTATATGGAAGTAGTCTCGAATTTCCTGCGGTGCCTTTCCCTGAACGAAATGATCAGGTGATTGTCATCACAATAATCTTGCAGAGCTGCTACTTTAATATTAGCAGAATCTCTTTCAGCATTGACACAATAATACCTTGATGATGTTAGCGATTGTCTTGGCGACGTTATCCATGAGTCCTTTGATGTCCAAGTAATTGGCAGCGACCAAGAGATCGAAGATCGGCTTCTGATTCTTCTCATCCATCTGAAAGAAGAGAAGGGTAAACAACCAAGATTCTTGTGTCCAACCAATCTCCAAATGCCGTACCTTGAGGAACTTCTGATCCCATTCTGGGATATCCGTAGTGCACTTCTCCCGTCCATCGTCTATTCTTGGCAGAATCATTCTCCTCTTTCTTGGCAGAATCATTCTTGTGGTACTCACACCACTCGATCACTCTCTTCAGTACTTCCGCAGTGAGATTCGGAAGGGGAATCGAATTATTCTCGAAGATTTCTTCGTTTGCTTCCTCGTCCATGTTCATCACCTGAAGGGTATACGATAATCAAGAATGTAGACAGGGCACGTCAGGGAATGGTGATTTAAGATCGTTCAATAAACAAATGTTTCCAGTCTAAAGGGGATACGGTACCTCCATGAGTGCAGCGACGGTCTTGGACATCTTGGCAACCTTGGGTTCCACTGTGAATTCTTGCTGATCCGAAGAGACAAGTCGAACCAGGGGAGCCATCGGAGATCTGAGTTGAGAAGTGAAACTCCCAAATAGAGAAGGACAATGTGAATGCAGGCTGAATGAGAGGGAGAATTGATTGGGGAAGGAACAGAACTATAATGTAAATGAGAGAATGAATGAAGGAGATGAACTGGAGATGGTGGAGGGGGGGGGGGATTGGACGAGAAATCTCGTTGGAACCGTCCACTCTCAATGGGCTCCGCCCCTTTCTCTCCTCATAAACTCTGTTCAATTAGTATAATATAGGCCAGAGGGTTTACTTCTAAAATACTCGATCAGAGAGACGAAATAAAGTCAAATTATAATTAGGTTAAAATAAATATCGCTTTGAAAAGCGCGCGAATTCTCCATTCCGTGAATTGCTAATTTTGTGCACCGCACAACAACTTCGTCTCATAAAAGTTATTTTTTCTCAGACTATCTTAATGCTATGAATATTATTCAAAACAGAGTTCCACTTTCTCCCGGTAGAGTTCAAGGATTAAAAAAAGTTCCTTCATTCTCAATCTCTGTGGAGATCCATTTTTGTACAAAGGGAACTTCAATTATCAACGAAATGCAATTTATGAAGGCACCAGTATTTAATAATAGGTATCAATAGATTCTTAGTTTCTTCTCAGATGGCATAAACGTGGCCGAGATTAGCTTCTGCTAACTTCATGTTGACGTATCGCTGAAAAGATTCCTTCTAGAGACTGTCATCGTATTTCTCGAGTTAACCTTGAATTTGGATACGAATAGATGGACGTCGTATCTGGCATCAGACTGGAGGATAATGGCACGATGAGAGTAGACGACCGAGAGATTCTCCAGATGGATACCACACATCACGGGCAATTGGACACCCGGAATAAAATGAGGATGAGATAGAGATTTATTCAATAGTATACGATCTGGATGTCATTTTTGCGTTCTCTACACATACACCACTGTAATGAAGCTGATTCTTCTCCCTTTCCTCACCCCTTGAATGGAGGGCGAATCGAAGTTTCCTCCTCAGTGCAGGCCACACCATCTTCTGCACCACGAATCCCACGAACTTCTCGATGGGCTTCGCGATGAGGGTGGCGACTCCCAGCTGGAATTCAGGAGGTTACTGTATCTCAATCATATCGACATGGTGAATGCAAAGGCTCACATGCAGGAATGTGAATGTTTTCCTTGGGAAGAGAGTGATTTCATTCCTACCTTTTTGATTTCGACCTTGACAGCAGTGAGCTTCACGTCTCCGAAAATGCGATTGTTCTGCACGATTGGTTGCAGCTGCAATGAGACTTCTAATATTCGTACCATTGTAGTCGATCGCATAATTCACCTGTACAAGATTATTCTCACAAAAACATAACAATGCAATATTTGCATGATAATACTGTCTCTCCTCACAGTGAGATGCATATGTGCAGTGGCGTCGATGATATCGTACGTCCCATTCCGTTTGTTGTTGAGGAGAACGATCGAGATCGAACCTGCAAGGTAATACAATGAATGCAAAAGAGATTCACTCCATTATGGCTGTTAAATAACTGTGTATTAAGGTTAATCTCTCCGAGTTTCTTATACTGACCTGCCATGACCACGGACACGCCTCCCTCCTTGTAGATCTCCACCAAGGGCTGTCTGCAATGGATTCATGCACATCACTCAGGTGATGGGAGTATCAACCCCCCCCCCCCCTCTCACCTCGCTAGTTTGCATCTGCCCACTATGTGACAATCGGAGCAGATCATCTTGGCCACAGTGCGGAGAGCCATGGGAACATCCTCGGTATTGACACTGCAGAGGATAGATTAGGGATCTTCTTATGATTGGGATTCAGAATGAAAATTCAGCTAGTTGGATCATATCGATAGGATGATTGAATGAATGCAATATTATGGCATCTCACT
Source organism: Pristionchus mayeri (assembly GCA_036245805.1). Taxonomy (NCBI): domain Eukaryota; kingdom Metazoa; phylum Nematoda; class Chromadorea; order Rhabditida; family Neodiplogasteridae; genus Pristionchus; species Pristionchus mayeri. Next base: position 33,147,882 of record BTRK01000006.1, on the reverse strand, counting down.
CAAATTCGACCTCTCCAATCCTCTGCTCGTAAATATGGGCGAAGAAAGTGTTAGGGACGTAGTCGGAGATGATGGCTCCCAACATCTGGAGAATCAGATGAGAAAGACGAATAGTAGAGAGGGGCGTACCTTCTTTCCCAGGAGAGAGGGTGACATGGGAGGGGGTCTCTCCACATTGGGAAGATTCCAGTCGTAAGTGATCCCTCCATCCAGACCGAATGTCACGTCCTGACCACATTTTTATATCTATTCGTAATCCAATCGTCTGTTTTTTGCCTCTTCACAAGGATCTCACTAAATCATTCCTCGAATGAGTACCTCATCAGTGAACTTGGGTAGGTATCTGAGAGTGAGGTCGATGCTCCATGGAGAGGCAGTCCATGGGGTAGTGGGAAGGGAAGGATCGGGAGTGGTCGTCGTCGTCGAGGTAGTAGTACCGCCTTCTTCCAACTCAACTCATTACCATTCCATTCGAGAACTCGATTGATCGTGTTCTGATGCTTCTACGTGCGTATTACAGAATAAAATGAATAAGAATTAGAATGGCTCACATTTTCGGGGGTGCACAAATCGAGAGCGAAGTCAACGATGGTATCGAGTACTTCATCTGGCCCTGCTTCTGTCGGAGGCTCCGTCGGGCCAATACTACCGTCCTCAACGATTTATCATCGACGACGTACTCGAAGAACGTCGTCAATTCCAGAAAGACAAGCAGTTACTCACAGGGAGAATGTTTTGATCTCCAAGGAAGACGATGGCGTCGAGGGCAATCTGACAGACGACGTCCCGAACTGCCTCGACGATCTGATTTTTTGTGCTGATTTGCTGGTAAATTATGATAGATTTGCATCACCTATGTCATATGAACATGAAGTAAATATGATAGCTGATTTACAAGGATCAGTTCACCTTCCTCTCAATGAATGATCTGAACCAGTTGATTCCTCGCCCTTCGAACTCCGCAGTGACGGAAGGAGCATGGATGGAACAGTGCTCCTTCTTAAAGGGAATACTATTTCAGAGAGAAGAACAACTACATATTTTTAGCCTCTTACATTGCTCACCTCATAGCGGGGTAAGGGTCCACGACAACCTCTATTGCTACGAGTGTTGTGCTAACGAGCAGAACGCTCACGCAGTACACGGGTCTTGCAAACTGATGTGTATAGGCGGCCCCAGCTAAACCCCGGCTCGGATAAGTTAGGGTAAACAGAGCACCAACCTGGCTACGACAAGTCCCCCCACCCGCCCGAGTCCTCCGCGCCCCCTCCCTGCCCGTGTACGATGTCGCTCGGTGCATAGGGGGCAGGGCGATCCAATCTCGGAGCCCTCAGGACATCTTTCTGGACCCACCGACCACCCCCGAACCCCCCGTCACGACCAGGACTTCCGAGTATGCACCCTCAACGGCCGCACCATTGCATCCGAGGCTTCCATCGCCACCCTAGAACAGTCGTTCGAAGGGATTCGCTACGATGTAGTGTGCCTCCAGGAGACCAAGTCACTGACTCTCGTCGAACGTACCTCACTGAAGGCGCCCGACTCATCCTCGGACCTAAGGTGACTGGGAAAAACGTAGGCGGAGTTGGTTTCCTCATCCACCCGCGTCTCGTCCCCTCCATCCTCTCCTTCACCGTCCACTCCCCCCGTATCGCCGTCCTCCGCATTCGAATCGGCAGATCTTCTATCTCCGTCTTCTCCATCTACGCCCCCACTTCGGCAGCCAAATTGGAAGAGCGGGAATCCTTCTTCGAGGAGGTAGCCGCAGTCTACAGTGGAGAGAAGTCATTCTACCGTATCATCGGAGGAGATCTCAATCTGCGAGCCGGCCCAAGGAGAGACTGTGACTTCCGCACCGGCCCCTTCGTCAGCGACCCCAACGGAGATCCGGATGACCTACTCAGAGACTTCCTCTCTCGCACGCGCTCCTTCCATGCCAACTCCTTCTTCCAGAAGAAGTCGAGTTGGCGATGGACATGGGAGTCTTCGGGAGAAGCCAGAAAGACCCGTCTCGAGTTAGACCACTTCATTACAAATCGCCGCTGGATGGCCCAAGACGTTTCGGTCGTGAGTGGATTCACATTCCCCTCCGACCACAGACTTGTCCGTGCACGGATTCGCCTGGATGTAAAGATTGAGAAGAGCTGGAGATACTCTAAGAGGAAGACGCCCCGTCCCGATATTGACCCCCTTCGATACGAGGAAGCCATCCGCAAGTACGAATGGAGAACGGACCCCGATCCCTCGAAGGACTACTCCCTCTTAGCCACTGGGCTGAAGGAGTGCTCCCGAAGAGCGGAATTCCCTCCCGTCCCTCCTCCTCCTCGCCTCTCAGAGAAGTCTCGCTTCTGGATCCAGAGAAGAGGACAATGTAACCGAGACCCTACATGTTCTACCTTCGAGAAGGTGATGGCACATCGGACGTGCCAGGCCTCAGTCAAGTTGGACCTCAAGGAGCACCGCAAGAGAGTTTTGCTGAAGGCCGCCGAAGAGAAGAGATCACTCAAGAAGGCGAAGCAGTCTCTCCACCAGGGACGAACGCCGATGGACGCAGTGCTGGACCGAGATGGAGAGCCGATTACCAACCGTTCGGCGATGGAGCATAGGATTCAGGAGTTCTACTCGGACCTGTTTCGATCGGACACCCAAGTTCCCCGTTGCCATACCCCTCCGCCAACCACTCCACTGGCCATTCTCCCATCGGAGATTCGTTCCGCCATATCCCGGACGAAGAAGGATGGAGCACTCGGCCCCGACAGGATCAGCACAGCCATGCTTCGCAACGGTGGTCCCCCTCTCCACTCTCTCCTTGCGGGCCGCTTCAGCCGCTACCTCGCCGAGCAGAACTTCCCCATCCAGTGGAAAGGCTCGAACTCCATCCTCATCCACAAGAAAGGAGACCACGCCGACCTCAACAACTTCCGCCCGATCGCCCTCCTATCCATTCCGTACAAGCTCTTCACCAAGGTGCTTGTCACTCGAATGGAACGGACGCTAGACGACCCTCAGCCAGTTGAGCAGGCTGGATTCCGCCGCCGTTTTGGATGCATCGACCATATCCACACGCTGTCCACCATCATCGAACACCACAGGGAGTACCACCTTCCACTCGGTCTTGTCTTCGTCGACTACTGCAAGGCCTTCGACAGTGTTGAGGTGCCGGCAGTGCTCAATGCCCTAACACGATCTGGAGTCGACTCTTCCTACGTGCAGTGTCTCGAGTCGCTGAACTCCGACTGTTACACCGAGATGAAGCCATTCGACCGACCCATTCGCACTCCGATAGGCAAGGGAGTACGGCAAGGAGATACGATCTCCCCCAAGCTCTTCACCGCCCCCCTGCAGGATTGCATGAGAGAACTTGATTGGAGCGAAGCCGGAGTCACCATCGACGGGAAGAAGCTCTCCCACCTTCGCTTTGCCGACGACATTGTGCTGCTAGGGACGGATACACCAACCCTGGAGAGGTTGCTCTGTGAGCTGGCCGAGACAGGAGAGAAGATTGGTCTCACAATCAACCGGAGGAAGACTCAGCTGATGAAGAACGAGTGGTGTCCAGGCCCCGCCATCTCACTCCACGGAGACCCTCTCCAGGAGACGGACGCCTACGTGTACCTCGGCCGAGAGCTTCGCTGCGATGGATCCCTAAGGACGGAGTTACTCAGGAGGAAGAGAGCTGCTTGGGCCGCGTTCGGGAGCATCAGAGAAGTCACATCGCAACTCCAAGACGCGAAGCTACGCGCCTCACTCTTCGACTCTCACGTCCTTCCTGCTCTCTGCTACGCCGCGGAAACCTGGCCTCTCTCGAAGACAGTTGTCTCCTTCATGCAGACTACTCATCGCGCTCCGGAACGATCCCTCATCGGTACGAGCCTTCACGCGATGAGAGAAGCGAAGCGAAGCAGTGAAGACATCCGTCGCCTCTCTCTCCTCACCGATCCAGTCGACTACATCAGGAGGGCGAAGCACCGCTGGGCTGGTCACGTTCTGAGACGAGACGACGATAGATGGTCTACGAGGGTCACTCAGTGGTTCCCCCCTCCCGATCTCACTCGACCACCAGGAAGACCACCATCCAGATGGAAGGATTCGATCGAGGAGTACGCGAAGATGCCCTATTGCACAGGACGATCCACTCGATCTTCCACTTCGAGAGCCCCATACCGCCATTGGACTACTCGAGCACGCGATAGAGAAGATTGGCGGACTTGTGATCCACGCGGCACCGGCCGTTGAAGATGGATCTTCTAAGTATTAGGTTGGAACAAAAGTTTTGCACGATTTCGACCATGCAGTTTGAAATGCCTTAAAAGGCTTCACTTTAAATGGGCCGATCTAACCGGATAGCATATATTTAGGGACTATTTGTACAATATATCCGCTACTTCGAATTGAATCCTGCTCTGAGGGTTTGCGAAAAAAATCAGGTTTCGTTAAATGTGAAATTTTCGAGTTACATAGACATTTGTTTGCCGCGCTCCTATTCTGATAGGAAAACTCATTGTAAAATCTCACATAGTGGAGTGAAAAGCCCGTTGGTTGTTCTCTCTAAAACTATGTAGGATCTAGTGGTTACTTCAATTTAGCAAGGTTTACGGGCCATTAAATTCCAAGATTCGCGAGGTAAAGTTGCTGAATGGATCGCTTTTCTTGCCTCGCCAATCAATCATACTGGCTTGATCTTAAGTGCTTTTACATATACTACCGTGGGGCTTTATAACATAGTGGAATGCTGGAGCCTACCCTTTTCCACTCCAAGAAAATTTATATTTTCAGAAATTTTGAATCATGGTCATCAAAGCCCAAATTTTGAAATTCGGTGTACATAGTCCGAGTCGATCTCCTCGAAAGGAAGCTATCCCCTGACTCGGCCAAGCCAATAAGTGATAGAGTAAGAGTTGCTTGTTCAGTTAACCGTATAAAGTCTGAGCTTCCTTTTATGCTGGAAACATGACATTCATGGAAACATCAATTTCGACTCTCTAATATCAGTATCTGAGTATGCAATATTGCATTTTTAAATAGAAGCATTGTATGCCCACACGAAAATAATTGTGAGCTTACCATGGAAGGTACTTAAAGTTTACATGCATTTGAGATCGATAGGCTTACGGCTACGGCTATGCGGTGAAGACAACTAATTCAGACCAAGCTCCTTTTGACGCGAGATTAAAAATTACCTAAGTTTCTGGAACGCCATTTGTGGTAATAACCATTTTCATACTATTTTAGGATGTCTGTTCATCACACTATCCAAACACACCTTGATATTTGTATTATCATCGATGCCCATAGAGTGCAGACCCCGAAATTATGTAGTTTAGTTCTCAAATGTAGTAACTTTGACTTTAAAATGCCGCCACAGTATGAAATGATATGGGTAATACTAATGTGTGATAGAAAGAGTATCCAAGCCCTCAACGAATACACGAAACAAAGTTAAATAATTTTGCAAATAAAGGACAGGGTATGCCGGAAACGAAAATTTGAAAATCGTGCAAAACTTTTGTTCCAACCTGATATCTAAGTAAGTAAGTATATTTTTAGCGATGCAAAAGGTATTAGTGTATGGTTTACTAACGGATAGAGTTCACTGCGCTGAACGAAGTTTGAATATCAAGTTTGATTCCAAATACGGGATGCAAACCTTCATGAGATTGGCTTTTGGATCTCGACTGAAGTGCATTTCAATAGTGACAGTCGCATTATCGATCGTCAGTTTGACTCGCTCTGAAAGGAGAAAACAATTGGAGAAGAAGTTGATACTAAATACCATTGAGAAGGGTATCTGACCATTGTAGTAGAGGAAGGCGAGTTTCACTCGTGCACTTCCCTCGATCTTCGCCCGTGGAATAGTCACTCTCGCGTGCACTCCTGATGGATGATATCTATCGAAGAGATTCAACACTGCGAATAATCCATCTCGGCAAAAGACGTACCCTTATCCTTCACGAAATGGCCATGAATGAGTGGGCGATGGAATTCGTGAATTCGCCCAGTGATTGTGAGGACTGCCACCTCAAGTGCAAACATGCAATCATACGGCTTTTATACGCATATATTTTTGTGAACCGGCTAAGATCTAAATCGTACCTCGATGGTGGGGACTGAGGCATTCTCGAGTAAGTGATGGAGGGCTTCCGCTGCCAGAGGAGCCACGTAGTCTATCGCCTCAAGAGAATCATTTAGACACACTTATTACTGGGATAAAAGGGAACTGCTTGTGAATGCACCATGCACAATTCTCTATAGACGTCGGTGTGAAATTATTGGTTCTCTGAGCTATCATCTGTTATCTAGAGATGCAAGCCAGTAAAAATATAGTAACCTTCTGGTTGATCCTCACTGAGATTCCCGAGTTGAGTGTTTCCGTTTCTTCTAGGTCTTCCTCATTCCCTCCCAATGTCAATCCTACCACCACCCATAACAATACCCATCGCATACTGAATAGATGGGAAAGTTGATAACAAGAGGTTAAAATAACTGAAAATCAAATATTCAAACAGGAATGGTGAAAATTACGAAAAAGCGGTTGAATGCGAGGTTGGCAAAGGGAATGAAGGGAGGAAAGGCGTCAGCTGGTGGTGGGAAGAAGAGAGAAGGAGATTCAGAGAGAGTCCAGAGAGGGGAGGTAAGGAGGGAACAGACGGATCAAGGAGACAGAAGTCGTAAAAAAACTTCTGGTTGCGGGGTTATGAGACCTGAATGACAGCAGTTCAGAAGCAGAGTTGAGTCATGGATGAATGAACTGCCCCCGCTTTATACAATCTAATTGCAGAGAAATATAATTCCCGATTGGCGATAAGTGTTTGGTGGAATCATTTGTTGACTAGAGAAAAAATAGTGGGAGAATCGGGGAAGATGCATAAAGATCTGTAGAGAAAGGGACTAAGGTTCAGTACTGTCCAGATAAATCTCATTCATTATTAGATCTCGAGGATCATCTTTCAAATGCATCCATATTTCTGTAATATTAATTATTCACTGGTTAGTTGGTTGAATCTCTTAGAGTTTGTTAGTTGATGATGCTGTTCAATTGCGGTCTTTCTCATAGTGAAAATAGAAATAAAAATATATTTCGTCTTCGTACATAATTGAAACAACCCGTGAGTTGAGAGCTAATAATATCGACAAGGCTAGACTGGGACCAAACAATAAATTGGTTTGACTACCTGTAATTCGGTTTGAGCAATCTCGAAAATAGAAAGAACAAAAAGAAGAGATATGGCAGCTAGTAAACTGTTTCTATTGCGTAACACGAAGCTCTAAAGAGTCTCATTTTGAATTGTGCCTACAATGCTTCCTATCGTTTGCCTTGCAATACAGCTATGGGGCAACGAATAACAAGTCAGTAGTGAGTGTCTATTCACCACAACCGATCAGGAATGAAAGTGGCGATTGACTTGGAGACGTGATCGGGGAGGATTCTTCGATCTGCGAAGAATCGAACGCCGGCTGCCAATTCGATGTCCCTCACTCTCGAAGTGTACGAGAAGAGCAACTTGTCCGATGACTGAAGGAGAAATGGAGGGAGGGAAGGAAGAATCACTGACCAGACAGTTGAAATCCTCCTCGATATGGGGGATGATCCAGGAGATTACTGCTGATTCAGAGGGGTCAGCACACGAAGAGTCAGAATCCCAATGACGACAAGAGAGGAGAAGACGGAAGACGTGAGAGGGAATGGAAGAACTGATTAGAGAGAAATAATTATGCAAGCAAATTAACAAAAATCATTGCGACTATAAATTAGTTTAAAATTCTGACTTCACAGCGTGATCTGCTTTCCCATCAGTGTCATAGTCGAATATCGTCCCCGTGAAAGAGAGGAGACGACCATATCTGATGAGGACTCCTTTCACTCCGTGCATGTACGAATATCCTTCGATTCCCATGTCATAAGAGGTAAATAAAACCTCCTCAAGTACTCTTCAGTCAGAGTCTGCAAAGGAGTCAGAAATCCCTTGACGAACGAGGAGTGAAGGGGAATCTCCGATTTGGACAATCCTCCGAACCCTGTGATGATAGATGAGCGTTGAGAGATTACGAATCGGAATCTGAATTAATTTTCAAAAAAAAAGATTAATTTTTAACCAGATCCATTTCCAGCAAGAATACTCGTCATCTCGAATCCCTCTGGTGGTCTCTCTCCACTGCATGCATCTTCGAATCTAAACGTGGATCAAATGAGAACCGCGGAGAATGAGATAATTAATTTAGAAAATATAATGTGAGCCCAGATACCTTCCGTGCTCAAAAGAGCAATTTCCGCTTATTCCTGGGTATGATCGAATTCCAGTGAGGGAAAGAGCTTCCACGAAGATTCGAGTGCCATCTAAAAATTAGATACATTTCCAGTAAGTTCATTTTTCTCTCTATGACAGTAAGATCAAAGATCAACTGACTCTTCGAGTGTCTCGGGGCAGCCAATACTATGTCGTGGAATGGAGAGAGACACAGTTCTGCAATTGGGATTGCATCAATATCTGCCGATGCTTATTCCAAGTCAATCTTAATTCTCTTGTAGTCTCCCCCTCATTACGTTCTCCTTTCCTCACCAGACTCAGTCTTCATCCCTTCTTCCACTCCAATCTGAGTGTTCACAGTAGTCACATCTCCCAGAGACTTGAACAGCGTGTCCAGTGCTGTCTGAAATATTATTTACATTTATTATTGGTAGATATTCTGTGAAGAGGAATCAAGGCGATCTCTTCTGCCTACTCCTCGCTCACCCTCTCTGCATTGGTGCATCTCCTACAAGGAAGGGCAGTCGCGTCTGTTCGAATCCTCGGGCATTCACTGAATAAGGGCCATTCATCTCTCACTTCTCGATGTCTCTTCATTACCTCAATAGGGTGATCTTCTCATCTTCTCTCTCTGGGGGAATCATCAATGCTGCATCCATCATTCCTCTCGTTCCATTCGTCTCCTTCGTGTCCCGCATACCAAGCAGATCTGGAGAAAATGTTATATAAACAGTCCAAACCGTTGATACGAAAAAGTATGTGAACAATAGTAGCATACCCTCGAAGAAGTGGTAGTACTCTACATTCTGGAAGGGAGGGAGACGGATCTTCGGCCTGATGGAAGGTCCACGAGCGAAGAAAATGGCTCTCATCGGAGGAAGGACGTAGTCGTACCTAAAGAGCAATATATCGATAGCAGTGAAACTCTGCCAATGGAAAAATGATTTTTAAACAATAATCTTTTCCTCGAAAGAATTTATTTTATATCTCTTATCACTTTTCTCACCCGTGATCCGCAGTCAACATCGGATCCACCCATTGATTCCTGCAATTCGATTGCATTTGTTAAAAGATCATGTCTCTTCTACTGTAGTTTCTAATAATTGATCCTGGCCAAGAAAGTTTCTCACGGGTAGAAAGTAGTTCCCAATTGTCCCTCGAAGATGACGTCCCCCACAAGTCGGGAAGCATAGTGGCATCTCAACAGGTTCCTGTTTCGGTCTGTTTAGGTGCATCTCCGTGGAACAATGCCAGTAAGAATTTCATTTTTTACGAACCATATGAAACGTAAAATTGAAATATATAAATCGATATGCTAATAACGTGTCTAAAGAAGAAATCTAATCGTGAATATACTACTCACCTGGGAGGGATGGATGATGGGGAGTACACTCTGTACTCTTCTCCCCCTGAGCATCTGAAATCCTTCATGATATCCGATGGCTGCTGCTCTGAAAGCAATCTATCCTCAGTATTCTGATATCGAAGCAATGATTCAAAATGGCGTACTCGATCCATCCCAGTAGAGTCTCCCCACAACTCCCGTGGCCACGATGAGTCCCTCGCTACTGAAGTGATCGTCGAAGTACACACGATTCGTCAGCTTCTGCATTCCTGAAATTACACTTCTTTGACAATTAGACATGTTTGATTTAATTTGAAATCGAAACAAGAGACAGGATTGCAAAAAAAAACTAGTAGATCACTCAATTCACTCACCGTGGTCGGATACGATGAGGATGTTGACGCATTCGAGAATTCCCCTCTCTTCCAATTGATCGAAGAGGGAGGCTATCGCTTCGTTGACTGCTATCAACGCGTTGTCTGTCTGCAAATTCACCAAGTTTTCAATCACCCAATGTATCTTATCAGACGATGGAAGATCAGGCAAATCATTCATCGCTTTCTATCATATTGGCTACTGGCCTACACGCAAATTTATTCGAATAAAAACCTTTCAAAACATATTTCAGATACCTCTTCTGGACTCTTCTCCCAGTGTGCTGCTGTGTCCACTTGATGGAAATATGCAGTGATGAGACCGGGTCGATCTGATTCGGCCATTGACAACCAGTTGACGATCTGGAGAGATATCAGATATGCAGTTTATCACGAAGAAATGATGTTGAGGAAGATGCGAAATGGTGAGATAACTCACATTGGTCACTCGATCATCAAAGCTCATGTCCTTCTCGTAGGGAAGATTGTAATCGGGGTTGTACTCTCAACAGCCATTCATTGTCGTAATCTTCAGTTCTCTCACCAGTGATGTTATGCTGGCAGCCAACCCAGAAGAGACAAGCCGCCTTCTTCCCCGTCACTCGCTTGTACGAACTCCAGATCTGTGAGAAGGACATCTTGTTAAAGTAATTTTGCATAAACAGCATGACATGGTAATCTACGAAAAGATATCTGCCTTTACATTCAATAAATAAATAGGCTGTTTATTATTTTGTGCTCACAGGTTCGGCTTTGAAGTATGTTGAATGGTTCTGGAGATTCCTCTTCATGCTTTCGAGATAGGGGGAGAGATTCGAATCGTAGATCGAATTGTCGACGATGCCGTGATGAGCAGGCCACACTCCTGGGAATGCACAGGAGTCAATGAAGGCGGAGCTATTTTTTGTGGATAATCACTTTGTACGACGTTTTCCAGTTTGTTACACTCTTGACTGTATTACCTGTGACCATTGTGAAGTGATTCGGGAAAGTCTTCGATGGGTAGGAGGGATACACGAACTGAAATCGATAAAGTGTATTTTTATTGAAATCTTGAAATTAATCGTTGACTATCACCTCTGAAGTAGCTCCACAATCGGCCATTCGATCGAATACTGTATTGAGTCTCTTCTTCAGATAATCATGAGCGAATCCATCGATGGAAATGACGAGAAGAGGAGGAGAAGAGTAACTGGAAGGGATATGGAATTGATCGAGACCATTGAACAACCATAACTCACTCCTTTTTCTCGCACTTTCCGTGATTGGGACAACTGGCATCTCTCCATTCTCCCTTCTTCTGCCCTTTCTCATTCCCAGACGAGGCATGGAACTGACGAGTGTCAGAAGTGGAAGTGATCGCTGCAAGAGATCAGTTTATAGCAACATAAAATAATAGAGAATACTGAATGCTTCTGAATGATGATTACTCACTTTCAGTCTCCTCATTCTCTTTCTCTCCTGAGACTACCTCCTTCATCTTAGCCCTTGCAATGATGCTTCCCTAAAATGAATATTTTCAAACTTGGTTATCATCTCATTTCTCTCACTTCGCTTTTGATAGGTTCTTTGTCCATTTCTGAAGTGACTGTGGCAGCTACAGCTGCATTCATTACAGTCGGATCGAGAGGAGATTCAGAAGGAACTGCTGTCGTCGATGTCGTCGATGGTGAGATGACCTCGACTTGCTCCGACTTTTTCTCCACGTTCAGAATTGGTTCCTGAAATGGAACTATATGTTATGGCAGTTGTGTAAATGGTCACTGTATTAGGTGCTTGCTCTTCATCGTATTCCTCAGGAGGAGGAGTGAGGGGATGGGAAGGAGCCTTCTGAATCACTCGTTCCTCCGTCGTAGACGAGGAAGATTCTGAAGGATTCACGTGAGAATCATGAATTACTGGAGAAGGGAGCATACCCGCATCGTTCTTTCTCACGACAGTTGCATTGATTGGTTGAGGAAGAAGAGCCTGAGATGAGGAGAGTTTAGGTAGAGGAATAGGGGGAGAGTGGAGAATTCAGTTATTGATGATCACCAAACTGAATAATCTTTCCAATATTCTCACTTGGTACTCCTTGGGTAGTTTGGTGAGATCGATGTGGAGAGCAGCCGCCAATTTGAGAAGATTGGGAAGGTTCTCTGGACGGAAGAGAGCTGGATCCACACCTAGAAGATTCGATAGAAAATGGAGGAGAACTATTATAGCTCAACTTCAAAACCAGAGAATAGTGAATGCATAGAATGGAAAATGAGCGTTAGCTATCCAGCTATTATAATCCCAGCTCCGTGAATTTACGACTTATTGACATTATCTTATTTATATTTATTTGAAGGACATTGACCTGGTGGCAGTTTTATCTCTCCCTTTTTCTCAGTTGAAGTGGGGATCTCCATGGCAGGAGGAGCCGGTGGATAGGGGACATTGTAGGGACGGAGAGTCGAAGGGGGATCGGGGGTGTCGTCTGAAAGAAAAGAAACTATACTTCAATGTCTGATTTCATTCACTGGATCTCGATGATTTCTTATGATAATTTGACTCTTGATAATGCGAGAACTGACCAATGGAGGCTGGCCTCGATTCTTGGAGTGTCTTCGCAGCTCCCACTCGAGGATGAGAGTAAAACGGATCGGACTGCAAAGTGAAAGAGGGTTCATGCGGAATGAAGCTATGGCAAATATCTACGAGTAAAAGAAAAGAAAAGAGAGAAAGGAAGGCAAGTAAGTACCAGCGTACCGCTTGTTCTTCAATTCCCTGCTGTTGCTGCTGTGAATCGTCAGTCTCCCCCGGGTAAGAGAAGAGGTTCTGCAGAAGACATTAATTCAATCCGAAGCATTTATAATCTGTTCTGAATATTTTTTCCATCGTCTTTACTATTAATATTGTGAAAAAAAGTAACCGAGATGCTCCTCAATCCCTGATTCGCGTTTTTGCTCATGTCGTCGTATTTGTGGCCGATTTCCTGTAACGATGAAACTTCCATTCACACTCCATCTTTTTGTTCATTGCAATGTAATATTCAGAACTGACGGATAATCGAAGAGTGAGAACGAGGACAATTGTGAAGGTGGCGATGCAGAAGAGAGAGACGATGCACAGAAGGAGATACACCTGAGAGAGAGATTGACTGCCGTCGAATTCAGACTAATCAAGGAGTGAAATAGTTGGTAGTAATGAAGGAAGAGGACTCCAAACGAACCTGTGTGAACTTGCCCTGTATCCATCCCCTCCGTGGAATGCTTTCATCTGAATCAGTTTTCGATGTTCTCATCTACCGTAATTTCCCCTACCTGGTACATCGACGGCGCCGTGATTGTACGCCGTCGAGAGACGACTGATCATCGCGGACTGAAAACTACAAATTGGATTTCATTCAGAAGTTAGAAGTATTTGCGCTGCATTATGAAAAAAGCAAAAAATTATTTACGATAACGAATGAAAATTTTTAATGCCCGGAGTACTGGAATTTTATCTTTGCACGCTCATCGGTATTGTGGTTTGATTTCACATGCTCACTAATTATGTCTCATTCTATGAAACCAGTAACAGATCTCTTGCTTTGGATAATCGAACACATTTATCCGATTGGGTGATCGACTATGTGGTGAGTATGCATGGTAGACCATAGACCGAGGAGTGGAGGGAGGTCAAGCCCCCTTTGATTCCGCCCGAAAGACAAGGAAGAGCCAGTCGACTATTGTTTCGTGCGAGTACTTCTTCTCACTAGTTTCAGGGCTTATTGAGGCGACTCCTCTAGTCAAACACAGTAGTGACCGAGGAGAGGGAGGGAGAGGGGGGAGAGGGAGAGGGAGAGGGGGGGGGTGAAAAAGCGAAGCGTCGTCGCATTGAATGAGGAGTAGCGCATTAATTAGCAATGTTATCAGTATCAAACCAGAACTGTGTGGTAATCAAGGAATTAATTTCATGTGAATTACGAGAACCTCCGAAATCCAAACAAGGAAGAAGATTAAAAAGGTGAGCACAGTCGATCTTTCTACTCATTTACTCACAAGTCGCCTTCGTTTCTCCTGGTAGCTCAATCCACTTCGATAGTCAGCCATTGAGTGTAATCTGACCACTCACTCTTCTAATCTAGTGCGCGGATCCAGATTGATCGCTTCCCATATACGACGAGAAGTAATTGGAATTGGCACCAGGTGTTGTCTGGTCTCTCTCCATTTATGACACTCTCTCACTCACTTTAACCTCGACTAAATCAAGGGCAAACGGGAAGGGGAAACGAGAACTGACTCGGATCTGCCAATGAAGCTGAGAGACAAACAGAGAATGAGAAAACATCTGCATCAGTTGCAGGATATCACGAGGGAAACTGATCGGGAGATGGGATTTCTCAGCGGAAGAAATACACAAAATTATGCAGTATGGAACACATACAACTCAGGCCCGCACAATTTGAGTATCGGGAGGCAATGGTGACTACCTCATCGCTGCTTGCACCGATCCCGCATTGCTACCTTCCCATCTCTACCTCTCTGCTCTCTCTCGAAGGCATGGACTCACTCCATCTGGAGCCAAGAATGACCACAAAAAGAGGTAGGGAGAGTGGACACACGCGAAAACGCCTAGGAAGGGGAACCATGGAGATACGAAAGGAAGAAAGAAGAGACACTGCCAATCGTATAGTCAGCTTGTGTCGGGAACACTCATCGGATGGGTTCGATGATGGAAGATCAGAAGATATCAGAGGAGAGACCGAGATCAGTTCCGTCAATTACGAGCCAGATGTTACCAAGTGGTTACGGGTGATAAAAGAGTGAGAATGTGACAAATCGGAGGCAGTTTGGCAGGTAGAGGAAACACTTCGAAGGGAAAGGAAGGTATATTCGAGAGGATCAAGCAGATGGGATATATCCAATAATCCATTCAATCTTCACAACAGGACGATCAAAAAGCTCGAACTATTCAATTATTCAGGCTATTGCGGGCTACGGCTACGGCTGAAGTACAGTACATGTTAATCGACTTGCCCATATGCGGCCGCCGCGGACCGCGGATGCCCGCGGATCGATTTTGCGGGAAAATGAGTAAAGTTCATGCAATGAATTGTTCATTTTTGAATTCCTCATGCGATTTCGCATCGGAATCACTATTTCATAATGGAACATTTTTTGAGGGAGGTCAAATCAAAGTGATCAGGGCTACCGTACTCCCGAACATATTCCCACCGTTTTTGTGTCTAGAATTTTTCGGGTCAGTTTTCGAACGCGATCCAAGTTTGCAAACTCTTCAATACCCTAAAGAAAGTCATAAAACCCCCAAAATGGAGGGATCATTTTCGGGAGTACTGTAGCCGTGGTCACTCCGAATCGAACCCCCTCAAAAACTTGCCTTTGATAAAATTAATATATTATAGTGATTCCGATGCGAAATCGCATGAGGAATTCAAAAATGAACAATTAATTGGATGAACTTTACTCATTTTCCCGCAAAATCGATCCGCGGGCATCCGCGGACCGCGGCGGGCCGCCGCGGCCGCATATGGGCAAGGCGATTAGCATGTACTGTAGATAGTGAATGGGAAGGAAGTAGTAGAGGAAGAGGAGTGAACACCACAGTCTCACGCTACGAAGAGGGGGAAGAGTCGTCCTCTCCCCTGTATCCATGCTCTCTCTCAATGGAGGGAAAGAAGGCAAGGATCACCTTACACGCTTCTGCCCACTCTGAGGTGTGCTAATAGAGAAAAGAAGTGGGCAGTGGTTTCTGGCCATCATTCAGAGAAAATGGGCAACTAGCACTTCTCTCCAAAAGATATCTAGAAGAGGTAATGACACTGCACAAATGTGAGGTGCTGCATGGCTTTTCGTGTCAATCACTGTATCATCATCATGACGAATCGGAATATCTGAATTGAGGACACACAGTTCTCCGGGGTACTTTGCATGATGAAATTTAAAATATTGGCACCAGGTGCGCAGTAGGAAATGTCGCGTATCAATCTTTTGTGATTTGATGATCTAGATAGCTGAATATTTACGAAAAAAAATAGTGATGCATTTCAATCTAACCCCATAATTTTACGCAATATCCGAATAAATTTTCGCCTTGCGCAACTGCTCACACTTTGTGAATGAGATGCCCCTCTTCTGGCAAATATTGGGGGGAAACTCGTTCATTGGTCTTTTGGACATGAGATGGACACAAAGAAGCTTGAATTCCTTCTTGAAAGATCGCACGATCTGTGGTTCGTTCCCCCACTCTGAGGAAGGGAACTTCCTAATAGTCTACTGCATCTTCCACTGATCAATTACGGCCAGACCAGAAGAGGAATGGGAAGGGGAAGGAACCTTCTCATTGGGTTCTCCTGCTTCTTCTTCTGCAGGGTTCGCCATGTTCTTCAGTGGCAGCCGCGATCCCTCAACAATCAATTAGTCTCTTTTGAAGGGGCGAGACAACAGAAATTATCATTTACACCAAAATCTGTCCATTTTTTGAGTTTCCTGTATAAAAATAATATGAGTTATGATGTTATGTAAGGCAACGCCGTCGTTCGTATCAGTCTCACCCTGCAGAACTGCCAACTGGAGGGACGAGCGAGATCGGAGGAAGGCGCCAACCTACAATCAATTGCCAATTCGAAATCTTTCCAAGTTCACTTCGACAAACAACAAGGACGACGCTTTGTAACGTTTCCAATTCGATTTTTCATGCATGAGCGGGATCTTGGACTCAGCCAATTGAAAGGGAAGAAGAAAGGATGAGTGGGAGGATGGACCTACCGGTGGAAACGAGATCAATATTCCTCACCAGCTCAGAGATGGCAATAGCCGTTCCAATCAAGGTTGATAGGCAGAGAACGAAGAGAGAGAAAAAGAGAACTGGACGCGTGAAATTACGACCAGGCTAGTAGAGGAGAGAGGAAGAGAAAGGAATGGACAGAGTGATTAGGACGAGAGAGTGATACTGCATGATAAGACTCGAGAAAACAACCACGACCTTTCCCATTCCATCGAGATCACCATAGAATCGGAAATAGTTTCCCTACTAGAGATGAAGCAAAAACGACTGGGTGTGCCGACAGAAGAGAGATGAGTGACTATACATAGTGCAGCGCAACTAGATATGCCCCGGATTTAGTTTCACATAAATCGTATAATATTATGTCCGTCGTGATATTATAGATCATATCCCAATTTTAAGAGAATTTCACCAGGAACTAGAAAACATCCGTTCAAAATTATTCTAAGAGGGAATATTATCTATTCACGTGCTACCAAGCAATGCGCAAAGCTAATTATTTTTAGACAGAAGATTTTCATTCGCTGATTAATCTCTTTTTTTCACATTTTCAACATACCTACGTGAATGAATACGTAATGGGAAATGAAAAGGGTAGGAATAGAGGGCAAATAGTGAGTGAAGATCGTGAGAAGCTCTCTTCCAATCATAATCCGCGCACAAACGATAAATCATTCGCCCTTGCGATTTGCTATTCAAATCATATCCCATTCCGGTTGATATCATCCTCTCTTTCTCTGAATTCTTCTGCTCTTCTCAGCTGATGGGAGAGAAGAGAGAGAGGGGGGAGAAGGAGAGTCTCTTCTCATCCGCTTCACGATTATCAATGCATGAGTGCACTGCTGGTGAATTACCAGTGTATCTTTTACTCTATACCAATAATGATAAGGCAGTAGCGATGCTGAAAATATTCTTGAATATTGGAAAAAATATCCCCTTTTTTATTTTTCTGTTTTCTGCAGATAAACATCTCTAACTGACCATTGAAAATAAATTGAAAGCATCGCAATGGTATTTGAATGTCCCATATTTTAAAACATTTTTTATGTTCTTTTTTCATCAATAGATGTAGACCCAGTTTATTCCCTCGAACTTCTCCAATCTCTCGGATATTGTCTAGATTCCTGTCTTCCAGAAGATTGGTGATTCGAATCAATCCACAACTCTCCAGATCGTCTCTGTCTGTTTCAATTCCTACCCGAGCAGAAGGTAGATCTTAATGGGTGATATTCGCATGGGGAAGGTCTTGGGAAGAAGGTGAATAAGGAAGCTATTCGATGTACATCTCAGTTGAGAATTTCCCAGTAGATCGGACCGAAAAAAAAGAAGAAAAATGTGACGAGTTCCTTCTTCTCGTGATTACTCATATCCGAGACGGGTTCAGGCTTCTCACCGACATCGACCCACTACACGGTAGAGATAGGAGCAGTAGTCTTGCCCACCAACTCACGCACCCTAAGGGTAGGCTCGCTCGACAGGACTGTGATAACGGGGGTTTGATCGGGGGAAATCTGACGACCTTAGGCGGAAGTGGTCTTCAAACTCGTACTCTCATTTTTGAAACAGACCCATTAGTAGAAATGATGAAGAAACTGAAAGAATGAAACGATTCCGATCATATTTAAGCTCGTACTTTCATTTTTTCCCAAGTAATAGGAATTAGATTAGCAATTAATCGAGTTGTGAGGTGATGCCAAGCTATTACGCAATTAGCTTTTAGTGCTCATGATGATAGCCATTTTTTGAGAAATTTTTGGACACCATATGAGAGGAATCGCGAGAATCGACCATTTGAGGAGGTCAGCGGCGGTGGGAAAAAAGTGTGTCCAATCTGGAAAGCATTTTAGGGACAAGTACTTTGAATGATGCTCTTTCAAACTGCGTCGTCAGAATTTTGATATCTATCGTCATCGTCGCCATTCTCTCAAGTTGAGAAGAGTCAGAAAATCGATTTTCAAATTTTCAGTCAGATGACTATTTATGACCAATGGAAGAGTTCAAATATGGGGGAAACAACTTATAATTTTGTTTTCGATGTTCTTGGAAGATTTTGAGTGCAAATATGGGCAATTGAAGGTACGGAAGTACTGCAGTCCGGAACCCATTTTGGGGTCGCAGCACGAAAGTACGCGCCTAAAATTTCTCCATACTCCGATTTCCTTAATTTGGCGTGAAGTTATGCACATATATGTACTACAACTTAACAGAGGAAGTCTGAGAGAACCGAGATACCTCCGTACAACGAAAAAATAAAAATTTGTCCATAGGGGTACTTTTTCACGTAGATCACGAAAATCGACCTTAGGAAGCCGTGTCGTTGACCTCTGATTGCCTGAAGCGCGCCTCAACGGTGAGGTCATTTTTTGTAGCTGCTCCAAACCTCCTACATATATAGTTATTCTGAAAGATCTCGACGAGATAAGCATTTTACCTGTTGGACGTGAAGGGCTATCTCTAGATACCGCAGGCTCCGCCCACTTAGGAGGAGAAAGAGGCGCGTCGAAATCTGGTTCTCGAAATGACGCAGCGAATACTTATCCAAAAAATATGGAAAAAAATTTTTTGGGTCTGACTAGTGTCTATAAACGACAGGGTGCCCGTCATGCATTATCTAATCAGAAATATCTAAAAAAAGACCGATTTAGGGTTCATAATAGGGGAATGGAAAGGTTCCGACGACAATTCTTAACACGGGCATGGTGCGATGGATAGTTCCTGATTTTAGGCGTCGATTGACACCGAGAACGTATTTTTAGGATTTTTTTCCGATTAATCATTTCACTTCAAAGGTTGAAGAGCGTGCGCTAATGGAACTGCAAAGGGACGGTGCTTCCTCTCTACTTTCTCGCTTGTCTCTCACCCGGCGCGTGCAGAGAGCGCGCGCTCTTGAGGACCTATGCCTTTCCTCTCTTCCTCGATCAAGCTTGATGCGAAGCTATGCTCAAACTTTTGGAGAAACCAGGCAGAGCGGGCTCCGCCCACTTCGCTCTCGTCCCGATTTCGATTCCCTTTCCGTTGTGACTCTTTCGAGGTGTTTTTGGGCCATAAGTCGAGTCAAAGATGCGATATCGCCAAACGGCAAAAAGTATGACCTTATTTAGCCTCAAAGGGATACATTAGATCCACAAATGACCCTGCCAAAGCAATTCGGTCACCCACCTTGCGGTCTCTAGCTATCTCATCTGTGAAAAAAGTTGTGGCCGTTTGAATTCAAAAATTTGTCTAAAACTTGTCGCCCTGAAAAAATTTACTCCACATTACAATTTAATTTTACTTTCATTCGATTCCGCATGCATTTTTACCCCTAGGGTCAAATTTATAGGGAAATCGAAAGGGGTATAGTTGGAGATTTTTCCAAAAGAAAATTGCGAGGTCGAGACTTGGCCAAAAATAAAAAATCTCAGAATATGTTTAGGTGAAGTTTTTCTGGCGCATTTCGACCCGTAGAAAACGAATTTGCACTTATTTTCCCACCAAAACCAGAAAAGAAGTGCGTGGGCAGAAAAACTCGTGATTTTCAGGCCAAAAAGTCTCGACCTCGCAATTTTCTTTTGGAAAAATCTCCAACTATACCCCTTTTCGATTTCCCTATAAATTTGACCCCAGGGGTAGAAATGCATGCGAAATCGAATGAAAGTAAAATTAAATTGTAATGTGGAGTAAATTTTTTCAGGGCGACAAGTTTTAGGCAAATTTTTGAATTCAAACGGCCACAACTTTTTTCACAGATGAGATAGCCCTTCACGTCCAACAGGTAAAATGCTTATCTCATCGAGATCTTTCAGAATAACTATATATGTAGGAGGTTTGGAGCAGCTACAAAAAATGACCTCACCGTTGAGGCGCGCTTCAGGCAATCAGAGGTCAACGACACGGCTTCCTAAGGTCGATTTTCGTGATCTACGTGAAAAAGTACCCCTAGGGACAAATTTTTATTTTTTTCGTTGTACGGACCCTGTATGGAGTACCTCGATTCTCTCAGAAATCCTCTCTTAAAGGGACCCTGCAGAGAACGAACATTTGAACTTATATTAAGCTACTCGATATTTTATGTCAATATATTTAAATAAATTAAATTTTTAAAAAAATTCCTGTTTTCATAAAAAAATAAATACAATTGTGGTATGTTTACAAAAAGCAGCGTGCATGGTGTGCCAAGCGGCCCCGCCAAAATCAAATTACTTCCACACCACTGCACTCTGGAATTTTGCCAATTCCGCTTGGCTTCAATTGTCCCATTTTCTGCCCATTTTCTCACGTTTTTGATTGTTTGATTCCGCCAAATTGCTTCTCTAATACTACCCAATGTTCCTTTACGTCGATTTATGGTGAATTCCTTATATTTCATGCAGATACTGGCGTCAGGATAAACTACAAACACCATCAATGTCTGCAGGTTTATGATCGACAACCCTCAGGAAGGTGAGCGATAAATTCCCAAATTCTATTTGCGTATATGGCGCGATTAGCATTCAAAATGACGAAGTCAAATTGCTCTCTCGGCCGGCTCACCAGCCACTTTCGATTCCTTGTGGCTCGCCGAGCGGTCTTGTATGCTTGTCCTGCTCCGCTCACCAATATTTGCGAAAGTAAGCGCCCCTTAGCAGCGTCCTAGGTTACTCATACCGCTTTTAAGTATGTCCTAATTGCAGGGCGGTTGTCACGAAAGAGGAAAAAACTGAAGCAGTCTACGACGTTATCGCTTCAAACGTCGTCTCTCCGCATTATGGCTCAGGTAAGCGTCCTTAGTTGCGTTTTTATATTTGACTTGAAAGGCATTAGAATTTGAACTAGGTAACTTAGCCCTTTTGTATATTACTTTTGCTTGACTATAGTTGAATATTGCGTCTCCCGCGCATCATCGCGAACTGTTAAAATGGCGGGTTACGGTGATTTATCGACCGGTATTGCAGTAGGTCGGTTCGAGTTGGGCGTGCAGACGAACATCGACCTGAAGAACGACCGCTGCATCGTCAACCGATAGCACGACGCGAACATCTTCCAGGTGAATATCCTTTTAAATATGCATGAGCCTCTCGCTGTGCGGTTGGTGCTCAATAACTGCGATCTATTCTTATTTTTGGCTTAACTGTTTAATTAATTTAAATATATTTGACGATGTAAACTGCAGCGTGCGTCGCGTCAATCGATTATCGATCGATAGCACGCGACACGCGCGAGTCGGCTCTCTTCTGAGCTCTCGAGGCGAAGCCGGGAAAGATAGTGGCTGTTTCCCGTCGTCCATCTCCTCACACAGGTTAACCCTCCCCTCCTTCTTGTCAATAAACAACCTCGAGAGAAAGTTCTTTATCTGTAGCACCGTTTGACTTAATTTCTGATTAGCTGAAAGTTTATGGATTTTCTAAAAGTTTTGCTTTCCAGAGGGTCGAGTGTTCATCATGACTCCTCCGGCTCTTCATCCTCTGGGTCGCCAATCGCCTCGCCTTTCTCCTACACTCGGGCGAGCTTTTCAAATAACTTGCACGTAATATTTTTATCATTCAATGCAAATGCGATTTACGAAAATGTCAGATTCATTTTTACTCGTTTCTCTCGCGGGGCGCGGTGGACTCTGTCCAACATGAGTTTTGACTAGGTTGTTTTACTGATTTAAATATATTTAATGTTGTCGCCTCTAGGATCTCGTGGGTGTGAATTCGCCCGGATTGAGCGATGGTACTGGCGCGATTACGCCTGTGAAGAAGGAAGAGGTAAGTACTGTTACTTGGACTAGTTTCTTATATATTTTTATCCTAGGTTCGACTTTTTTTCTTTTGTGTAATGCTTGAATACCCTCTTCATTTTTTTCGCTCAAAAATGTCTCATTATAACTAGTGTTTATTGTTAGCTACACATCCATTGATGACACATCATTGCAGTCGTCTCCGATGGTTCCTCGTCAGGTGGCTGTCGTCAAGCATGAGACGGGACTGCTCCAATCTCACGCGGTCATGCTCGTTGCCGAGCGCTCGCCCTAACCACCACCTCTCCTGTCTCCGTGAGTTATCATCTTCTGAAACACGAAAGTTGCTAGCTTTAAAATAAAATCCTGAAGTTGCTCATGGGCGTTAAAATAGCTAGGAAAAGCATTAATTGATAGCATTTGTGTAAGTCGCAATTCAATGTCAAGCCTGATTATTTTAATTTTGATTTTAATTTCTGTGACCCATTAGTAAAAGAGATACAAAAAAAAGATCTCAAATTTGGCATATTTTCAGGACGACGAGGGTCTCGACGATGACGTCACTTCCTCCTCCTTCTGTCCCTCCTCGCTGCTCCTCGACTAAGACGAGAATCCAGATGACGTCAGTGACGAGCAAGGATTCGACTTTGGAGATGAGGGAGGAATAAGAGGAGGGGAGAGTGATGAATGAAGAAGAAGAAGATACAGAGGAGGAGGATCAGAGGTAGGTCCATTCTCCCTATTCTCATTCTGATTCCACTGGCTCGGGAAATTATTTGCTTATGTGTACTACTACTTTCGTACTACTTTCATTTGTCAATGATTTTGATAAATTCATGAGTCGCGTTCAGTTTTAATCAATGTCTTCAGTCCGGCTCTCTCTGACCCCTCGCTTTCGTTGGAGAACGACGTCTTCGTTCCTCACGAGGAGAGATCGTCGACGACGATTGGCCAAGGAGATCAGAGAGGTCAGTTAAAGAGAGCGAACCAAGAATAGCCATTTCTGATGGTCTTTATAGTACTCGAATTATGAGAACTTCACAAGCAATGTATTCTTTGCAAGTAATCGTTAAATAATATTTCATCTATGGTAATCTCCCCAATTGAGGCTTCTCCCTTCTCCCTCCCATCTCCACTCTCTTCCCCGTCCTTCCTCCTTTTCCTCCATTGCTTCAACTTCCCGATGGATTACAGCAATTGATCGGTCAGCCATTGTTCTTCTCTGATTCTCTCCACATTCTTTCGAGAGACTCGTCCCTCCAAAGATTAGCCAAGATCATCCTGCACGCTCGCAGATCTATCGGAGTTGGTGCAGCAGCAGCAGCATGAGTTCGCGACGATGCAGCACATGCAGCAGATGACTCTCTTCAATCCCATGCTGCACATCGAGGTTGGTTCAGCTAGAAGACAATTCACTTGCTCATCCTAATCTTGTCGTGAAGAGTGAATCCCTTTCATTTGCAGCAGTGGTTCGGTGTGCATCCTCCCCTTCTGTTGCATCCTCTGCAGAGAGCAGGAGATGAACTGGCACATGAGTGAGAATGGAGAAGAGGAAATCGATGTAGTCAATGGAGGAGAGGACGGGTGAGTGAGGGGAATGGGCAAAAAATAAATTACTTTGCTAATGTTTTGAAATTGTTGGTTGGAATAGAAATAACAACTCTGCTGAAATATTTATCTGAGCTGTTTCTGATATTTTATTAGTTCTTTGGGGAATTTAATACTACTGCTGATCGTTTCTTCTAGACACGAGTACACTCCCGTTCTCCCACTGAGAAGATTCCGGAAGATGACGCCATCAAGATAGAAGAGACTGTCCGCGAAAGAGTCCAGAAAATCGTCGCTTCTTACTCGAATAAGACTCGCAGGTTCGTGATTGGCATATATCAACTGTATTGGAAATAACACAGATCAATTATCGAATACACTGCTAGCGTTGAGACATCAGAAATTTCTAATAACTAAGAGGAGCATATATATTTAGCTTCTCGAAGAGGGCGAATAAGCAGCGTTCTCACGAGTTCTCACGAGGAGACAGAAGAACATATTCAGGTTCATTCTTATCTTTCCATCTATTTGTTTTGGGAATAACTTCAACCCGGCAAGGCAAGGTTCACGTGCGTCTGGGGATGCCGTACCCTTCCCATGCAGGGTACGCCGGGGTAACGGGAATCCCACCAGGCGGGTTCACGGATTTACGGAGCCATACCCTTCCCGAGCACATCGCTGGGAATAACATATTTTCATCCACTTTTGTTTCAAGCTTCTTCTTCTGAATAATGAATCGTTGAGTGGAATCATGGCACGAGGAGTGAGTCACTGTGGCCATCTGAGAGAGCGACCATCGCCAAGGCATTCGGAATCACTGACATGCAGGTACCAACTCATCTCTTTGAGAAGACAACAATAACTAGCAATAAACCAAAACGGACTAGTTGTTCTCTGATTACCCATTTGAATAAATGAAAAAAACATTAATTCATTAGGGAGATGTGAGAATTTCCTTCTCAGGTGCTCAACGTCTTCATCAATCGACGGGGGGTTCATGCTTATGTCAGGTGTGTTCATGAAAGCAAACATATTTCCACTTTATCGGTTAAGAACTTGAGAAAATCACAAATTTTTTTTTCGAAAGCATACATTCTAGACTGATAGTGTTGTGTTAGGAGTGTGCTAGCATAGAATTATCACTCCCAATCCTCATCAATTTCGCTCAAATCATCCATCTCCTGTTCTTCATTCATTTCGAATTCCTCCTCACTTTCTTCTCCCCTCATCATCCGGTCGTAGACCTCCTTGAGGTGATCGAAATGATCATCATCAGGCGCTCCGAGTCTCTTGAGGAATCGCTTATCCTCGTATTCCTCCCTTAGCTCCCAACTCTCCTCAAGAATCTAGAAAGAAATTTGGAACCATCGATTGTCAGTGTACTGTACTTCTCTCCTCCATGGGTGTTCTCCTGTGCTCATTTTTCTTTTCACAGCCTCCGCAACTCTTCCCTTTTTGGAGAGAAGCACGCTGCCGGTCTCCGTCCTCACTCCCAGCATGCTGCCGTACACCAGTGAGTTGTGATGCATTACTGTACACTTCATCTTCTTATTGTAGTAGGGCGCCGAGCTAGCATAGAAAAGCTTTATTAATGTAACACAAATTTTCGGCTTATATTTTAATAAAATCAATAACAAGAATTTACCTGGAAAGTCTCTTTGGTGCGTACATGTTGGAGAGTGAATGATAACATTCACAGATTGATGTTCCAAATTCAGAAGAGGAATCGAGGAAGACTTTCTCGAAGTTGGGCGAGAACAGTAGGGACCGAATCAATTGGTGCTCAGGCGAGTCCACCTTTCATTGTAAACATAAAACTAAAAAAATCATTATTTAAAATTATACCTCAATCAGTTGCTTAGAAGTCTTCTGGGGTGCTTTCTTGTCTGCCTTCATCCCTTTCTTCCCCCTCTTCGATGCTGGCACAATTGAGTGATCACACGTGGAGATCAGATTGAACTCATCTCCCTGGTAGCACAATAATACTTTACCAAATTAGCCCTTTTTCCACCTTTCGCAATCTATGCTGTCAAGTGCAGTGTTTGATGAACGAACGAACGTATTCTAGAGCGAGTGGTCGATCTTCGCGATTGGGGAATCTCTTGTTTACGTAGAACAAATGATTAAAGAACGACTTGCACCATTCCGAGAAGCGAGGGTAACTCTTCATACCCTGTGCATGACTTAAATGGGTAATACGTTAATTTTTACTCACAGCCCACCACGCCTTTCTGAGCGATTTTTGGGCGTGCCAAAAGTCCCTCTTTGACTCGATTCCTTTTAGCTTAGGATTCTAGCCGATGCGCTTGTCCACGCTCGCATTTGAGTAGGTGACACGGGCTCTGATTAAATGAAGCGATATACTTTGGTAGCTGGAAACAAAGTTGCCTAGGAAGTTACGGTATGCGAAGAGCATACCGTACAAGCATAGGTTACAGTAGTTAGATGGGTTACGGTATGGAAACATTACGATAGGAAGGGAGTTTGGATACAACATGTTATTCTAAATCCTTGTTGAGCATTATCTGAATTATACCTGATGCTAAAGCCATCATCAACTAGTTCCACCAGCGCCTTCTCCGAGCCTACTGTTTCAATCCGACATGAGACTCCACCTATAGTTGTACTTTCTAGATAACATTTACTACATAATTATAATATGACCTATTTCCTCATCCTTCGTGGAGAGGGATACTGCAGCGATGGCGAGGCCAAGGGCGCAATCGAATACGGTAACTTTCCCGTTATTGGATGTCCAGCCAGGGTGGGCAAACTGTCCATCGAGTGCCACAACAATCCCTTCCTCCTATTTTGAGTTATTTCCAATGAAATTCTGAGATGACTAAAATACCGGTGCAACATCTTTTGAGAGATCACGTGCTAGTCTCTCCCATCTCAAGTACACTCGATCGATCGAAATACAGGCATAGAAACGAATGGTGTCCCGCATAGACCGTTCCTTCGGGATCGCAATAGAGAGGAGATCACATTGATCAATGAGTCTCTGTAAGAACATTTTGGATAAGAAACCACAACTTGACAGGTCACCATGATCGGCAAGCCAGTTATGAAAGCGGAAACGGGCAGAGCCTGATTCATTTCATAAACTCGACTTTTCCCTCTGCCCCTTTTCGGCTGACTGTCCCATCGGAAGTGCTTCTTGCATCCGGTGCACGAGTAGGTCACCCATAGTGCGTTGGCCTTTTGCCTCCATTGCACACTTA
This sequence comes from Pristionchus mayeri, assembly GCA_036245805.1. Taxonomy (NCBI): domain Eukaryota; kingdom Metazoa; phylum Nematoda; class Chromadorea; order Rhabditida; family Neodiplogasteridae; genus Pristionchus; species Pristionchus mayeri. The sequence goes on along the minus strand of BTRK01000006.1, from coordinate 33,120,709 downwards.
TCGGATCGATTAGTGCACCACACTCATCTACGAAACATCTACGAAAGAGCATGTCAATCATGGGTTTCGCAGTCAGAAAATATGACGAGTGCACTGTAGTATCCTCTTCTTCCTCCTCTTCTGTATCTGATTCGCTCTGATAGGAAACTTGTGAGAAACGAAATGAGGAGTCCTTCAATATTTTTTTTGGTTTGTCCCATTCTAGAGCTAACCATTCTCTCTACAGTAGGAGCACTTGAGATGGTCGATATTAATCTCTGAGGTACTACACCATCCATTGCAGAACTTTGAAAGGCGATCACAAGCTGCGACACCGACAGAGGAGTCGCATCGGGAGTCGGGATTTTTTTCGTTCGATAATTTATTGCATTGATAAGTAGGTACTATACTGATTCTAGTTTAGACATACAATTGGTATTCGATGAGGAGTCATGACAACCAGGCAAATCCAATATTTCGGTGCCTGGTAATAACATATCACTATCAGAGCGGTATCATTATGTGAAAGATACCATATTCTTTAAACTAGCCCGAAACTGTTCTAGAGAACACGGAACATATTTTAGTGGTTTTTTCTCAATCTTTCCTTCCTTTTGATACAGCCCTTGACCTACCCTTCCCTCTTAGTGGCGTCGTCGAAAACACATGTACAGAACCATCAACATCCTACTCCTGTCACATAAAGACACTCGCATCGATGGTCTAGTGGCAGGATCCCTGCCAAGCAGGAGGCCCGGGTTCGGTTCCCGGTCGATGCACCGATGTGTGAACAGGAATAGGATGTAGGTGATCTCATATTGGCTAACGTAACCCGGAGATAACTTGGACCCGCAAGGGATAGTGCGATTTGTGACAGTGAAAACCAGTAATACAAGTTCCCGAAAATTGTTTTGATTAAATTGGAGTTGCCTGGTTGTTATACCCCTCATCCAGTACTGCCTTCTCATCATTATATTTCCACTTCACTCGTTAAATATCTATTGACATGTATTTATACATACTTCGATTGTTATGTTTTTTTGAGTATAATAAAGATTTCAAAATGTATTGTGTACCTTCCCTTCACCGTCAATTGGCTGCTCGTTCAGCGACTGTTGATCATCATCCCCCACATCATAAACGTCTTCGCCCTAATATAGTGATCACAATAATATGTGGATACTATTTTTGAGCACAATGTTAAACTTCCTCTATGATAAATGCTAATAATGTGTCATTTGTTCTCACATGTGTCTCATTCCCTTCGAGTGTCCCTCCGCCCTCGTCACTATCCACGCGAACTACAGCAGATGAAGAAGAAGGTAGGTCAGTCCGGCGCCGTTTCTATGAGAGAGATAGCGGTCGTAGTTTTCCCTAAGGCAGCTACTACCTCAGTTACCCCAGTATCTAGCTCGTCGCTTGACGGAACGGGAGCCTCAAGAACATTATTGAATTTAGAAAATAGGCTCGGTTCAACTATATTCTACCTCTATCGGAAGGCCGTCTGCTCCAAAATGTGCTTCGCACCACCGAATGTCCTCCTTATTTGCCACTCTCTCACGAAACACCTCTAGTTCGCGCAAGGCCTCCTCTTTACTGAGACCAAGAGACTTCACCCAAACAAACTGATGATATTTCTTCAAATTGGCAGGAAAACAGCGCGTTTTTGCCGATTGTGCGCCACATCTGGCGCACCGTCTCTTCCGTTGTGTGAGCATACAACTGATAGCAGGTTTGATGAAGATTAGCAACGCGACGTTGTTAACCGAAACCACTTAAAAATCACAAAATAGGCATAATGAGCGACAAACTGAGGTTAATCAATTATCATCAGCGCAAAACGTTGCACTAGCGTAATACACAGCGCTGGTAACCAATTTATTAAAGAAACTACGGGGACATTGCAAGAAAACCGATGTTTGTCGATGGAAATGATGATTCGCAACGATCGTAAATCCACATATCTACGCCTATTTCGGTGCCAAACGAGCTGCGACACTCAGCTACAGCGCTGGGAGCCAAAATAATCCAGAAAAAACAGTGTAAACCAGTGAAAATTGAATGAAAACCTAGCAAAACGGGGGCCTCGTCACGTCGTGCCGTTGTTACGGGCAATCGATCAAGAGCGTGCATTCAAAAACGACGAGGTTCGTGAAACCTCGCCGACCGCCTCGAGCACCATCAACCGATAAGTGTTTTTATTATTTGTGAATTTTTAAAATTTATTTTCGATATTTAAATATTTTTTAAATATTTTATTATATTAACAATATTTTCTAAAATGATCTTTACTACCAAATACACTGAAATCGTCAATCTATATAATATCCCTTTAAGCATGAAAACCCAGAGAGTTTTTCCGATTCGCAAAATTACGACATTTTTGGTTCACCCTACCGCTCCGCACCAGGATGATGACCAGGAGTGGTGACATCAACATGAAGTTGTAGAGCATGTTCTCTGCTGTCTTTGGAAAAAAAGAACGACTTTCTATCTTCATTTTAAACGGACTTATGATAATTTAAGTGCGCCCGATTTGACCATCGAAAAGTGATAGTACCATGTTTGCCCTTCTGAATCTCGACGATGACGATAGATATCTCAATTCTGACGACGCAGTTTGAAAGAGCATAATTCAAAGTACTTGTCCCTAAAATGCTTTCCAGATTGGACACACTTTTTTGCTACCGCCGCTGCGTGGTCGATTCTCTCGCGATTCCTCTCATATAAATAGCTTGCACATACACCAGTATCGTCCTCTGTCCGTTGATTGACCATTCCAGATCTTCGCGAGCCGAATCGTAATCGGCTTCTTTTTCACACAACACGTTATCGCAAATCTTCCACTCATCTCCATGTTCCGCCATTACACAAACTAGAGATTACTCCTCAACGAGAGATTCCTCTCTTCACACAACACTTCTCCTTTCCTCCAATCGGCTATCCTTTCCCTCTACCTCTTCTCTATTTTTATGATCTCCACTCTCTTCTGCTCCTAACCGATTTTTCCTTGCACTTATCGCCCATTCCATTTCGTTCGTTGTCGTAGAGCAAAAGAGGTGGATAAATTCGAATAGCACTATTGCTTTGTCTAATATGATCCCTCTTTCGTTTACCATTCTTAGTATCCCGTGCACCTTGTATAGACTACAGTGTATTGAATTTGTATCTCTAGCTCTTCTATACTTCATTCCATATTTATCTAATTTACTTGCTCTTATCGTATTGCGCTTTCGTTTCTCCAATTAGGAGAAGAGATTAACCATATTTTTTCAGTGAAGAACGAAATCGGTAATGTCTAACGTTAGTGCAGAAGACGTCTCGATACCGGTGAGAAACATCAAATTTTGAATAAAAAGTACCTATTCAGTTGGTTTCCATCAATTTCCATCCAGTCTTCGATCTCCTCTGTGGAATTGGATGGCTGCTACTTGCCAATTTCGCAAAAGCCGGTCGGGCATTCGCGCTAACTCGGAACCATCTTGGAACCATCAGGGTTCAGCACCCTGATGGTTCCATCTAACCCTTCGAGAGTGGTTCAAAGCGTAATTGTGAAGTGTTTGCGAGGTATCCGAAGGCATCGAAAGTGATGCCTAGTTCATCGATGCTCGTTCTACTTGGATTCGCCACTGGACTCATATTATGGGTAGGTCAATCACTTCCATCCCATCAGACGAATGAAAATAAGTAAATATATAACAAAATGTAACTTTACGGAAATAATGGCGTAACAATCTACGTGAGCATTGTAATTATCGTTATAAATAATAAAATTGATGCAGTTGACCGCTATGCTTTAGCTACTCGATCGACCAGATCGTGAGTACAGAATGGAATCCGATACCTTCTTCATCTACCTCCTTGCTCCGATTATCTTCGATGCGGGTTCCCTAGTTCTCTTTGGGTGCATTTGTGATCTGTCCCTCTCCAGGCTACTTCATGCCCAATCGATCCTTCTTCGCATCCATCATCACCATTCTCATATTCGCAGTGGGAATCACCATCTGGAATACGATAGCAATTGGTGAGTGCGATTATTAGTCCCTCAAGTACCGCACTTTCGGTAGGTGTGACACTGTCGTTGCTCCCCTCCCTCCTCCCCTCTCTCTCACTCGTTCCTCTCCTCCTCTTCTCTTCTCTTCTCTCTGCTTCTGATCCTGTCGCTGTCATCGCAGTCTTCGATGAGATCCACGTCTGTTTCCCCATTCGACATCCACTTCCTCCCTTCCCTGATCCCCTTCTCCTCTAGATCAATGACTTCCTCTTCGTGCACGTTTTCGGAGAGGCTCTCTTCAACGATGCCATCGCTGTAGTGAGTGACTGATAGAGGAGCACTCCTCCTTCCCATACTCTCTAGGGAGAGTTACGGCTCTCTCAATCTATCAGCACTGAACAGTCAATGAATTACTAGAGAGTCCATAGTTGATTATCAAATGAGAATCGCAGGTGATCTTCAACCTCCTTCTCACTATGTACAACAGAGGAATTAGAGACCTCCTGATATCGGGTTTGACAGCTTTTTTTATTGACCCAAATTTCAAACGAAGTTCTTGCAGGGCATGTCCTTGGTTCGCTAACTGCAGCTTTTGTATTCAACGCACTCGCTTCCGTTGTGCTGGGCGTTGTTTTCGGTAAGTGGTGTATCAACGAGTGCCCTTTCTAAATAGCTTGCAGTCGTCCTCTCTTCTCTCCTCTCTCGTCTCTCAGTTCGTGATAACTCGGCTGGAGCAGTATTCATCTACATTATACCGTACGATTATTAATTATATTTGGAAAATTAGCACTTGATTACAGGTACCTCTCCTTCCTTCTTGCATACGCTCTCAATCTTTCTCCAATCATCACGTTCGTTAAATATCCATTTTACCATAACCGTTTCAACAAAAAATTTTCAACGATTTTCAACTCAACGAACTTTCTTCAACGATTTTCAATTTTTGAATTTAAGGATCGCAGTGTGTGGAATGGGGATGAGAAGATACGTGGAGGCGAATCTTCCCAAGAAGAATGGAGAGACGATGAGACAGTTCACCAAGGTACGGTAGAACAGCTTACCTAAGAAGTACAATTTACTAGGCCATCCAAGTGTATTCAATGCAACTGTGGTAGAAAAAGAAGATTCATATTCACAAGTGATTTCTCGTGCAGACAGTTTCTCATGCATCTGAAGCAGTCGTCTATCTCTTCCTCGGTCTCGCTGCATTCTCGTCAAAGGCCAACTGGTATGGAGATTCACAACTAAATTATTTATCTAAGCTAACTAAAAGCATGAAGCAAGCTGAAGTATGAGTCCTCTGATCCTGATATCATCCCACTCCTTGCAGGCGGCTGCTCTTCTCGTTGTCATCCTCATCTCTCTTCATTCTCTTCTCTCTCCTTCTCACTTTCCTCTCTCGATGGATCCTTCTCTTTCCTCTCTGTGCTCTTCTCAATCTTCTGGGAACGTCAGAAAAGAAACTAACCATGGTAGATCACCAGTTGGAAGTTATCTAGATTTCTTCATGATCGGAAGAACGGATGCATTGCAGAAAGATCAGTTGCTTCTCTCTTTCTCTGCACTCCGAGGAGCGATCGCATTCGCACTGGCAGCATCCCTTCCCAATCAGGTGACCTTCATCCTGATTTGTTTTTATCGCATAAACAATTAAGGTTGCGAAATAGAGTAAATGATAATGAGGAGTTCCTTTGAGATGGGGGAGAAGTCTCTCTTCATCACTGCCACTCTCCTCATCGTCTACTTCAATGTATTCGTCCAGGTACCTCACACTTATCATTATTCCTTTGGTATAAGATGGACTAAGGGGGTGAAGGATGATCTCTCATCTTGAGGGTTGTTCCATCGGAAGACTCGTCGATCGATTGGGAGTGGAGTGCAAAGAGAGAGGAGACAGCGTTGAGACTGTGGTAGAGGTGAGAGGACCATTGTGGCTTAATTAATTTCATGATTTTCAACATAAGGATGTAAATAGCTGAATAAAACAAATATCAAATAATTGAGAGTAACTTACAGTTTAAACGATAACATCTTATCTTCCTCTGTTCTTCCCTCAGATTCGTGCCTCTTCTCGTTGTGATTCCCCTGGTGGACTTTATTCCTTCTTCGAGAGATTCTCTTCCAATTACCTCGATCGACTGCTGATCAACGAGGGAAGAAAGGGGAAATGGACGGGGAAGTACGAGATGACTGCGAGGGCAGAGATAGCCATTCAGACGAAGAGAGGCGGAGAGGTCAGACAACAGAGTTCATTATTCAATGCTAACGCATTCAAGTATACGGAAAGAGTTAAGATTTGTGGCCACGTCTAGATGATTATTATTACACAGAATCACACAATGATCCCGAATTTTGTTCAAATTCCGTGCCGTTTATAGTCAAAAAATATTATTATGAAGCGAAATGAAATGGATTGCAGGAAGTGAATTCAATCGCAGAGGAAGCGTCCAAGATAGTACAGAAGAGATTGAATTCACTCAAGGATGAAATCGAAGAAGTCGAATTCGCCACTGTTTGAGACGTCGAGCATCCAATCATCGATTATATACGTCGCTATAGATACTTGTTGTGGACCTTTTTATGTATTACACATCAGATTTAATGAATTTATGTTGTCAGAGCCGTTTATCCATATAAATCATGAGAGTGAGATGAAGACCGAAATAAAACGTTTCGATCTCGGATCGGAACTGATGGCAGTAGACGTTTAATTTCTTGAACTTACATATATTATTTTATAGTTTTCAGGCAGCTTTTGCCTGATAGCTACAGGTTAGTGTACGAGCCAATTGTTTACCGGCTTGAAGGGTCTTCAAAGTTATTACAAAAGAGTATTGTTGTGGTCCCGATGCCCTTCCATTCCGCTCTTGTTATTCAGGAGAACTCATTGGAAGCCACTCCATGATATCATCCACTTGCACTCATCCAGTAGTGCAGCTGAGAATCAAAGATTGAATTACCATTCCTCCCCGTTCATAATTATGCTCTAAATGGTAAATCGTCTTCAATCTCACTTGCACACTTCAATACTTTCACTCCATTTGTCCAATCGATCTCTTGTTTTCGCACCCGAGAGAGAACGAAAGGGAGTATCTCTGACCCGTGAACTCCATTCATTCGCCCACTCACCACCATTCTTCTACCATCTTTTTCTTACCAAAATAGGAAGAACTTCACTTGTTTCTGCAGTGAAATCGTCGATGGTGACGTCCATCGATTCATTTCGTTTGTTTCGAATGCAAGCCTCTTCTATCGTATGGAGTAGTCTCATGCATCGTCGATGTCTCCTCTAGGTATTCCTCCTCTACTACCAAATAGATACCCTCTCACTCTTCCTCCTACCGAACAACATAAGTGTAGCTCACTTTTATGGGAGTGTGCCAATGGGAGGGAAGGAAGGGAAGGAGTGATGGAGGACGAGAGGAGGAATGACCTCACTCTCTCCCCGTGGTAGACAGAGTGAGAGAGGGGATGAAGAGAACGGAATCTGCTGATAGGGGATATTGACTGATGGCTGTTTCTGTCTCATTATCATTATCAATCGTCGTATTCCCTTCCTAATAATAACCGGAAGATGATATCCTCGAGGAGGAGACTTCTTAAAGAAGGACTGTCAGCAAAGTTGAAATTTTGACGTTCTCATTACCATGACCGTCCTTTGTACAACCGTAAGAGATTCTTAAAATTTCAAAAGCGTATCTCTATTTTGAACCGAGCTATCATTCGTTGGCAGAATGCCAAGGAGGGCTTGAAGGGAAGGGACGTGCGGGAATTCAAATATCTAGAAGATTTTTCAAAAACTGGTGGGATTCGAACCCGCAACCTTCCGATTACACGGCGACTGCTTTACCACTGAGCTATGCGATTGACCGTTGCCTATCCTCTTAGCTCGCGCTATGATCGTTGGATCATGGTATAGGTTATGGTTATGAAAGCGTCAAAAATTTAACTTTGTTGACACTCCTTCTTTAACGCATTGTTGCATTCCAAGAAAAGTATTCCAAAAAATGATATCTCAGTTGATACGAATCTACGGGTTGAAGGGTGGCTGAATACTGTTATTCTCGTGTCTCCTATCAGTGCTGCTTGTGACCCGGAGAAGTGGTTGTATCCTTCCCTTCCTTTCTCTTTCTCTCTTTCTCTCCTTGATTCCCGTGTTCTTTCGGCGTTCACTGCGCGATTATTTGCAGTGTGTTGCGCATGCCGAGGAACAAGGGAGGAACCGGCTTTCCCAGGAACACCCCTCCCCCCCCCTTCTGATTCCGCCCGCCCTTCGAACTTTCCCCTTTCCACTCAATTTCCGTGTTTTCCGCATCGAAACCCGTCGAAATTGAGCTCGTTGTTACTCTAATGCAAATTGGACCTTCTCTCGCGGTTTCTCTCTGAGTGTGAAACAGCATGGGAGGTGCATAATGAATTGCTCTCATGTCTATTCTCACTCGGTTGAACTATCAGCAGACAGATGGACTCTTTCGCATCGTGGCAGAGTCATACTCATGCATATTGCCACTGTAGGAAGTTACTCGTGCTAAAGGGAAATGTATGCTTATCCTCCTATAGTCATTCTTTTGTATTCGACTGTTAATTCTTCATTCTTCTCTTGAGACAGAAGAAGAATATCTTTGTTCCTCTGTCACTGCGAGACAACGAATATTTGAGTTCTCTCCTATCAACTGCTATAGTTCTTCTCGTACTCGAGAATATTCTGGATCGTCGTTCCGGAACTTCACACTTCCTTCTCCTACACCATCTATAACTTTACAATCTTCCAACCATTGATAACATATTTTTCTCCATTTGATCAATGAAACTTCTCCACACCAGTCAGTGAGTCATCGGAGGTCAAACGAGTGCCCCCCCCCCTCCCCTCCCTCTCCTCCTCTCTCGATTCCAGTCTCATTTCATGCTCCAATCGTTTGCCTTTTTCTCATTTCGCGACACCCACCACAGGAAAAGGGACTGATTTTGCATGGCCATTCTAACTCTCGATGCGTGGTCCTTCTTAGACCTTAGACCAAGAATGGGAACTCGTCTCCTCATCATTCATTCTCACTCTCATTGGTTTGAGTTGTGAGAGGCTAAGCATAATCTAGAGATGTCCACTGGATAACTATGCCAATCTCTCCTCCTGTTTGTCTCTTCCCGTTCTCATTCATCTCATTCTCGATTCCTCTTTCGGAATCTCAAGAAGAGTCCACATTTCCGAACGCAATCCCTCACTCATTTCGATGAGAGGAATGACTACCCCTCATCAGGGAGGAAAGTCATTTCTGACCAATAAGAACCTCCTTCATTGCTACATCCCAGAGAGGTCCAACCCGAGTAGTCTCACTCTCTTCAATCCACACATTCTCTCGGTGGTTAGATAAAGTATGTGATAATGTTAGAGGGAGAGCGAGATTATTACTCGAGTCTGCACTATTTCCATTCGTCTTTGGAAACTGCCACCAACGAGAGAGAGACGTAACGAAATTATGCCGGGATAAGCGTGTCTCAGTGGCAATCCACCACAACTTCCTCCTTTATCTGCCATTATCGAAGCACTGAGATCGTCTACTCTAATGTTGAATGCTCGTTTCATCATCCAAACGTGTTTCCTATAATTAGTCGTTAATCGGTCGTCAGATGATTTCCGCTGCGCTAATCACTCCATCCTATGAGCAGTAATCATTCACTCGCCCTTCCATCCATCACTCAACTCTCTTTCTTTCTCTCAAGTTGCCAATGAAACCGCAAGGAATTCGTCCGTTCTCTCTCTTTCTCCTTCTCTCTCCTCTCTCGAACTAGGAAGAGACTGCATCTGGTTTCCTCTGTTTTCCCTTCTCAATTGAGGAAGCGATTAGAGTCTCAGAACCGTCTAATCCCTCAGGGAATAGCAGTGACCCCCGCCCTCTTACTTGAGCAGTTATTGACATATCTAGTAATGCAATCTTAATATCAGTATCTGTGTTGCTGCACGATTTATACTGTGCACTGCAGAAAATTGTGTTCGGAATAAAAGTTACACTAAATAGGAACGCCAGTTCTCGAGGCAAGAAATGGTTGTGAGAGAGATGGAGAGGGGGGGGGGGAGGACAGTGTAGTGCTACTGCCATTTTATAGCGAGTTTTGCCCTCGACTCGTTCCCTCGGGCGATCACTCCTCTGTTTGTACCCCTCCCCTCCCTCACGCTGATAACGTCACTGTTTTGATAGGCTGCACCCTCTCGATTCCCCTTGATCTCTCCTCGACAGTCTGATACGAAGTGATTGGTCTCCCCCCAATAGCCTCCAGTGTGCCCCTCCTTCCGAGAGTTCAATTCCATTATGAGAGAAGAGACGCCGATTGGAAGCGAGTCTTCCCTTCTACTGCAACCCATCTTTATCTATCCACATTTCTTTCGTTCACGTAATGCACAAAATCCCACTTTTGTATTCATATTCATCGCTGAACTTTCAAACGAATTAATTGTTTTGAATCGGAAACCGCGCAATTCTCAACCTACTCGAGTGCCACTTCTAGTCTCTGACTCATTAGTGAGATCTCACTCGTTTGGCGAGTTGCAGTGCCCCCTAAGCTCTTTTTGTCATCCCTTCGTTTCCCATCGCTGTTCAATGTCCATTATACATAGAGACCGCAAGGTGGGTGACCGAATTGCTTTGGCAGGGTCATTTGTGGATCTAATGTATCCCTTTGAGGCTAAATAAGGTCATACCTTTTGCCGTTTGGCGATATCGCATCTTTGACTCGACTTATGGCCCAAAAACACCTCGAAAGAGTCACAACGGAAAGGGAATCGAAATCGGGACGAGAGCGAAGTGGGCGGAGCCCGCTCTGCCTGGTTTCTCCAAAAGTTTGAGCATAGCTTCGCATCAAGCTTGATCGAGGAAGAGAGGAAAGGCATAGGTCCTCAAGAGCGCGCGCTCTCTGCACGCGCCGAGTGAGAGACAAGCGAGAAAGTAGAGAGGAAGCACCGTCCCTTTGCAGTTCCATTAGCGCACGCTCTTCAACCTTTGAAGTGAAATGATTAATCGGAAAAAAATCCTAAAAATACGTTCTCGGTGTCAATCGACGCCTAAAATCAGGAACTATCCATCGCACCATGCCCGTGTTAAGAATTGTCGTCGGAACCTTTCCATTCCCCTATCATGAACCCTAAATCGGTCTTTTTTTTAGATATTTCTGATTAGATAATGCATGACGGGCACCCTGTCGTTTATAGACACGAGTCAGACGTACCAAAAAAATTTTTTTCCATATTTTTTGGATAAGTATTCGCTGCGTCATTTCGAGAACCAGATTTCGACGCGCCCCTTTCTCCTCCTAAGTGGGCGGAGCCTGCGGTATCTAATTATACAGTAGAGAAGGTTGCTACAATGATGGAAGTGCTCAGATTACTCGTAATTTATTTCCACGGAATACTCCACTGACCCTCTGTACTTCTCTGCACTATCTCTGATATCGACATTCGCATCAAGGTTATCTCTCATTCCTATCAATTCTTATCAAGCTAACCGAGTAGTCTCTATTAGTTCCTGTCCCACACCTCCTCTTTCGGTCTTTCCTCTTCTGTTTCCTTCCCACAAGTGAGACCAGAAGAGTCTAGGAGACAGGGTGCAAGTGTATCTCCGTCTGAGCTTCCTTCTATTTTCACCCCCACTTTCATTTCCCTTCTCATTATTTCAATTACGCATTCAGACCTTGGAACGTGAACTCAATATTTTGTTTCGAACCAGTAAATAGGTCTGCCCATGTGTAATTATAAATAATGGTCAATTGTGAGATCACTGGATCAAATGTGAATCCACTTTCTTCTGTCTTTTTCTCGTTCTCCTCTCATCTGAGATTGTGCCATCCTCTTGAATAGACAAGCATCTAAATGAATTATTCGCTGTATCTCAGCTCGATTCAGTCGAGGAATGGCCCCTTCCTCTAGTATCCAAGCAAATTGTAGTGGGCTTTATCTCTGCCCCTTTCCATTCTCGTGCCACAGCAGCTGTTATTCCCCCTACTTCTGGTTTCTCTCAGATTAGAATCTCGCCCCTCTGTGGTCAATCCACGTTTCCGGCCAACTGAGCGATGTTTAGTGGACGAGGCTGACCGATGAATTATCCCCATCTCTGTCACTATTTCTTCGTTTTTTTTGGATATTGTGAGAGTGACTATACTTAAAAGAGTGAAGAATGAGGAGGTGGAGGGGTGGGGTGGGGGGGGGGGGGGGGTGATTTCTTCTTCACCATCAGCACCGTATCTTTCTCTTCGTCTCGAGACCGTTTCGCGTAAGAAACAAAATATTTAATTCGATTTCGCGATGACTCGATCCTACGGTTTCCGTGATAGACGAACAGATAGTAGTCTCTCTCTTCTCCTTCCCCTATCCTCCTCTTGCCTCTCCTTCTTCTTCTACCCCACAATCCCATAATTCAAGCCCCTCATCAAGTGGTGGCCGATTGTTTTTTGTGTCGCACCAGTTCGAACTGATGAACAGTCTTTCTCTCCCCTTCTCCTTCTCTCTCTTCTCCCTTCTCAATGAGAGACTGAGACCTTTTCTCTTCCGAACTCGCGAGACCAAGGGCCTCCTTCTTCCCACAAACGGACACAAGAGTGTCTTTAGTGCTCCCCCCCCCCCTACATTCCACCACTCAGTTTATACAATGTACGCCTTCGCAAGTGTTTCAATCCATAGGCCATATTCCCCAATCAATAATCTGAATTACAGTATGCCTGAGATCAGCGGGAAAGTGCATGCAGTCGCGGGAATCTTCTTATCTGTCTGTGTATCTGCTGCAGGTATACGGTAATCGCCTGAGCGATACTCATTTCCTTCCATTTCAGTCCTTGCATGTGCACTGTGGAACTTCCAGAAGCAGGAGACGAACGATAGTTTGATCTATGGAGGTTCGTCCTTCCATCTCATTTCTTCGACATTCCCCATATTAGAATGCGTCGGTGCTATATATGTGCGTCCTGTGCATAAGAACTTGATTCGTGGGAGTTTCTATAATGGATTAAGGAGCTCGCTACTAATTATTCGCTGCCCACCTACACGAAATCGCAATCAGATTGGGTTACTTATTCCTATTAGACAGATGCAGTTTACTAATGTAAGGAGAGTTGGCTGAAACGGAAGTGAATTAGAGATGAATCACTTGAGTCACTGCTGCATAAATGATGCAATTCGTCAACTCTATCCTCTGCAGCAGCAGTCTTCTCGGGTCTTCTCCTCAACATCGGAATCCTCTTCTCTCTCCTCTACGGATCTACGAGGAATGTCCCTGGTCTGATGACTCCTTACGTCGTATGTGGATCGATGCATCTGGCTATCAGGTTGGTCCCGCAGTGAATGCACAATTACGGTATTCGATTTTGCAGTGCCTTCCTCACTGGATATTTCGCTGTGTGTACCATCCACGGGATAATCCTGGGCAATGACCTGGTTGAGGTGTACGGTGAGTGGAAGTTGACGCATTCGATGAGTCATTCCAGCTCTTCAGGATTTCTCGTTTTCGCCCTGCTGACGTACTTCTGGAGCTGGTCCGTGGACGTAGTGAGGAAGGAACGAGAGAGAGTGACTCGACTAGCTGGCAAGCACGTCCCCTTCATCAACGATGACTACATCTGAGGAGGGTGCACTCGGTGTGAGCTGGCCCTTCGACGGTGTACCCATTATTTGTACATTATTGCTCATTCCTATTCATGCGAGGTCTTGATATCAATGCATATCGACTACCCTTTGAGATTCATTCTGCGTGTATTATTCGTGTTTCCAGATGCAATATGGGGCGCACATGCTTCAGAATTTGAAGCTCTGCTCCATCTGAAAACGTTCTTTACGTTTAAACTGTAGACTTTGATTTGTATTGTTCTAACACGCAGATGATAATGGGGATCTGAAGCATTCGCATGCACTAATTTCATTCTTTCAAATCGGGTATACCATGTTGTCGAACTGATAAAATATTTTATTCGCTAACTAAGCACATCGATAGGAACAACAACAGCAATAAACTTGATTTTATCAAGTAAAAATAGGATGCTGAAATAAACTCACTATGCAATCGGTCACACATTGCCAGTTATACGGTTTTCTCGTGGTGTGTCTAGGAGTGCGAACATAGCGGAGTGTTTTATCATGAGTTCGCTACTTACCAAGAAGTAAAAATTGAAATTATCGATTACCAACTTGCCCTGGGGGCATATGTTACAATTAGGCGATGAATGCGTCACTTTCGAGAAGGGCAGCCCCCTGGCGGAAACCTTCTACGATAATCTGAATGAACGAGTGAGTATTCGGGCGAATTATCGAATTACCTATTTTCATTTTTTTAACATTCTGTTGTGTAGTTTCAGTTATATTCTTTTAGATATGCACCGTTCGAGGCAACGGGGCTATGGGAATCAGTGGCAAGAAAGTCCATGCGAAGGATCCAGTCATTTCGTTAAGGTTCGTTTAGTACTCCTCTGTCCCTTTGTTTCCTGCTCAAGAAACATCGGGGCTATTCGTAGAACCTCTAAGTTAGTGGGCTACTGTTTTTATGAGCAACATTGATTACTATGCTACTATTTCTAATTTTCACTTAGCGGTTCTACAGATACCCCAGATAATAACCCATCTTCTTACACAATCGTCCATTACAGGATAAGAGATCTCGGGCGCATTCACATAATCAAATTCTCGAAAAATGACAAGTATCTAGCAGTGCAACGTCATGATAGTTCAGTGGTGAGTCATGGTTTCCGTTTCATTATCTTATTTTCTTACCGATAGTCAACAAGTTGACTTTTTTGAATGCCATACTTGATGTTTTATCTCGATATTTTATGAAAATGTTCAGGATATCGTGGTGGTCGATCTCAACTCGCAGATTTCCACTCATGAAATCAGGCAAACGTGCAAGATGAAGACGTCGAGGATCAAGGGAATCGAATGGATCACCAATAATCAGGTTTATACTCTCTCCATTATCACTATTCGACCAATCGATATCTCTTGCTGATGATGAATCCCTCTAGTTTCTCTTGATCACGACGCAAGGTCTCGAATTGTACCAAATCGAAGAACGGAAACATTCGATAAAGCTGCTTAAGACTCTCAACTCAATGCAGGAGTGGAGTGTTTTCCATGTCAGTTTGTCAGTTTGATGGTTTTCATTCAATGATATTTGATATCAACCATGTGAATGGTTGCTCTCGTTATCTCACCAAGATTTTGCGTACCGATCTGGATGTGTTCTCTTTGAATGGATGTCATATCCACATCACTCACTAATCACTCGTTTTCTGCAGCCGGCTTCTTCTCTGCTCATCCTTGCCTCTGGTCCCTCTCACTCTCAATTGCAACCAATCGTGATTAAAGGAGGGCAATTCCATCGATTGACACGATTTGAAGTTAGTCCTTTTCAATTTTTAATGCAATGCTCAAAGAGTAGGGGGGGGGGCGCAATATTTTTTTTCAAATTTGTGATTTTGCAAGTGATGCTAGTCAAGCTGTGGAGTTAATCGCTGCCTTATATTATAACAATATAATATGAGGCCGGTTGTCTAAGAATCGCCATATGCCTGGCACAGTGAAATTTCAAAAACACGTGCAAAGGGGTTATCGATGATGTTGAGCATCATGGCCTACTTCATTTTGCACCAATCTGACCGGTGCAGCCGGGCTGCAGGTCGGATTTTTTACGTTTTGTATCGTTTTTCTCCGACAACACAAACAGTATACCAGCTATTGCTCTGAAATTTGAATACCATCCCATTTAGGCCATGTAGAATCCAATTATGCAAATCTGGTAGCTCCATTGTTATTGCGAACTGAATTATAAAAAAAATCTCGAATACTAGAAAAGTGTAGGGTCAGGCGTTTACATGAGGAGATGCGTCTCGTCAATATGATCATTTTTCGTATGCTATGTATGGGTTTATAAGTTCGCGATGTTATGTTACATGCATTTTTACATCTTCAAGTTGAAGGCCTTATCGCGAGGAACGATGAATGAGATAATGAATTATGTTTCACTTCGCCAAGAAAGGTCATATATATTTTATCTATATTTACGAAGTGAAACATAATAAATTCTCTCATTCGTCATTCCTCGCACTCAGTTGCGCGGCGTCAATGAGAGGGAGTCTCTCGAAATTATGATGTAAAAATACATGTAACAAAACATCGCGAACTTATAAACCAATTCATAGCATACGAAAAATGATCATATTGACGAGACGCATCTCCTCATGTAAACGCCTGACCCTACACTTTTCTAGTATTCGAAAATTTTTTTATAATTCAGTTCGCAATAAAAATGGAGCTACCAGATTTGAATAATTGGATTCTACATGGCCTAATTGGGGTGGTATTCAATTTTCAGAGCAATATCTTGTATACTTCTTGTGTTATCGGAGAAAAACGATACAAAACGTAAAAACTCCGACCTGCAGCCCGGCTGTACCGGTCGGATTGGTGCAAAATGAAGTAGACCATGATGCTCAGCATCATCGAGAACCCCTTTGCACGTGTTTTCGAAATTTCACTGTGCCAGCCTCCGAAGGCGTTTTGCCGATTCTTCGGCAACCGGCCTCATATATATGTGATCTGACTTTGATAGATATTTAAACCCTCCCTTTCAGATTGATTTCGGAATCTCCAATGCAAACACCCATCTCCAGGAGCAGAATGTAAGCGTCGAAATATTGTGAGTCTACTATTTGTGTGAAAGCTGAGTTAGTTGAATCAGTGATATTATTAGCGAATTAGAAAGAAACTATGAGGTTGGACTGTTTAATTTCGAAATGTATAATTTGAAGCTAATTTTTTAAAGTGTCAATTCACGTTCTTGTATAGATATTAGATTGTCCATACTCGGAATCTTTGGACATTAAATGGAAGGCTGCATCAGATACGGTCGTCTCTTCGTGCGTACTCTTCGTTTCTCCCGTCGGGATTCTTCAGTCTCCGACGTCGCCCTCTACGAGATCCTCCCCGATCCAAATGCAATCCCCAAACTGAGATACGTACTGGGACTGGGTGAGTGGAGAATATATCTTATGAATGTGGCAGCTAATATTTGTTTGTACGAATGTCATGGTGACTATGAACATTTTTTGACAAGAAGGATAGTTTTTTTACGCGTTCATAAAATGTTAAGCAAATAATTGTTCGAGTGAATAGTACTTAGTTATGCTTGCAGGTCTGGCAGGGATGTTCGGAGTGCATGTGATCGACTCACTAGTCATCGTCCATCTACAGGTATAATTTTAAAATGCACATTAGTAGTATTATGATCGAAATGCATTCCAAAATTAGCTTCTTTTCTGATGTGCCCAGGTATTGCATAAAATTGTAAAGATGTTTATCGTCAGTAGAACAGAGATGACGTGGTTGGGTAATTTGTAATGAGAAGTAAAGAGAGTTGTGTGCAGCAGCAGCGTCGATCTCTCGTCTTCGATATCGCCATTCGACCAGAGGAAACCAATCAATGGGCATTGATTGAGGTGACTTCAATTACATTCTATATTGCTCTTAGTTTTTTTTCTATTATTTAGTTTAGTCTACTTTATCACAGGTATCACGAGTCGATGAAGCAAAATCAGGGCCTCCGCGAACAATTTTTTTAAAACACATTTAAAATCGACCAAACTATTGTAGTATACTACCCTGGTGAAGAGTTTTTGAAAGAACCATACTTTTCTCCCAGATCCGTGATTTAGGAATTCTCCGGTTTTGGTCCCGTAAATACTGTATTTCATCTTCCAGATGAGATAGAGAGACGGCACAGGGCTCAAAAAACGTAGAAAATTATTTTGAGAAACTTTTATGTTGAAGGTATAGTATGAAAATCAAAAATAAATTATTTGTGCCCAAAATAATGGAGGCCAAACAACATAAAAAATGTTTTTGCCATGACGTAGGAGACTAAAGCAGAATTTTATTAATGATTTTGAAAGAACATCTTCCTTAATGTATAACAAAAAAATAAAAATGGCAAAATGGTGGGGGTTCTAGTTCTGATTTTTTGCATTCAAAGTGTAGTGGTCGCTACTTCCGTTCATAAATACCTAAACGTATCATTCCAGCTCACTGCATTTCACTCTCTGGTACTTATTCACGATGTATCCAGCCCAGTAAAGCTAAATTACTGTGCGAAATTCGAAATTTCGAAAAATACGGTTTTCGCATTCTCCCATGAGCACGAATTTTAATGTAAACCTAAAAAATATAAATACGGGAGGGTCAGCAACTGTCGATTCTTAAAGTATGCTTTGACGTCAACAACATTATAGCCATGCGGATTCATCTAAACTTGTATTCCTCTCGAATTTCTGGCTCCAACTTCGCTCCATCGAAGGTTCGTCAAGGGATAAAATTATTGTTTGATAAGATAATTAAGAATACCGATACAATTACATCATGAAAAATATGTTTAAAGATTGCTGAGTATGATAAACACTGAAATTTTCAAAAAATTGGAATTTTTCAGAAATTTTAAAATTTAAAATTTCAATTTTTTAAGAATTTCCAAATTTAAGAAATATGAAATTTGTTATCGTTTTTCATACTCAGCAATCTCTAAACATATTTTTCATGATGTAATCGGTATTCTTAATTATCTTATCAAACAATAATTTTATCCCTCGACGAACCTTCGATGGATCGAAGTTGGAGCGAGAAATTCGAGAGGAATACAAGTTTAGATGAATCCGCATGGCTCTAATGTTGTTGACGTCAAATCATACTTTAAGAATCGACAGTTGCTGACCCTCCCGTAATTTTTAGGTTTACATTGCTGAAATTCGTGCTCATGGGAGAATGCGAAAACCGTATTTTTCGAAATTTAGGGTGCATTTAACTTTTCTGCGATTTCGGAAAATGCACCATGGTGTGCAGGTATACGGTAGTAATAAGTCTGACCCAAAGAATATTGGTTGACCCAAGGCTAACTGTGAGGTATACGGTAGATTGATAAGCGTTACAGACAAACGGACTAACAGACAGACAGACGCTACGACATCATAGTCAGTGGGAATGAGAACTAGAACCCCCACAATTTTGCCATTTTTATTTTTTTGTTATACATTATTTTTTGTTATACATTAGAATTCCTAAATGCCGGTTCTGTGAGAAAAAGTGTGGTTCTTTCAAAAACTCTTCAGCAGGGTAGTATACTACCATAGTTTGGTCGATTTTAAATGAGTTTGAAAAAAATTGTTCGCGGCTACCTCCATTGACTGGTGATTCCTGTGTTATATTTATTGGGGTGTCCGGAAAGTTCGTATAATTTTTTGTTTTTATTTTTTATTCAATGCTTTACAATTCTCAGTGACCAATGTATGCCCCCTTCTTTCTCACTACCTCCCTCCAGCGATTGGGCAGGGTCTCGATTCCCCTCATCCAGAATGCGGGTTTCTTCGAGACCGCCCAGTTCACGAAAGCCCTCACAACTTCATCTCGATTCTTGAACTTCTTTCCTTTGCAGAAGTCAGAGAGAGCGGAAGCAGTGGTAGTCGCATGGGGAGAGATCCGGGGAATACGGTGGATGGGGAATCCTCTCGATCTTCAGCTCGTCCATTTTCTTCTGGGTCATCTTCGCTCGATGTGGGCGAGCATTGTCCATCAGAAGAAGAATTTTGCCCTGGTTCAGGAGTCTGGGAGGGACTCTGATCGCGACATCTTGCAGTTGTTCAGAGAAGAGGTCGGCATTGATGCTGGTGCCAGGGGCGAGGATCTCCCAGTAGATGGGACCGAGCACTGAGAAGAAGAAGCAGAGGAGTTCCTTCTTTCCGTGCTCTTCCTTCTTCGGGACGGGCGTGGGCTTCTCATCTGCATCCACCCATTGCAGTCTCCTCACAGGGTTGTCGTACGTGATCCACTTCTCATCTGTAGCGATGATGGAATTGACCCATCGAAGATTGGATCTACGATGGAGTAATTCCCGAGAGACTTGAACACGATTTTTCAGCTGTTCGGGGGAGAGGTCATGGGGAATCACTTGTGGGAGTTTCGGATTCTTCCCAGATCGATGGAGGATATCGGACACCGTTGATCTGGGAGTACCAGTATCCTTCTTCAACTCACGCACACTGGCCATGGGCTTGCGCTTCAGTATGCGGAGAACGAGAGGCTGATCGAGGGAGGGAGGGCGTCCAGAGCGGGGTTGATCATCGAGACCAAACTCCCCTTTCTTGAAGCGGGAGAACCACTTATAGCAGAAGGGTATGGAGGGGGCGTCAGCTCCTTCCGACTGGGCCAGGGCAGAGTGGGCCTCCTTCACGGATCGGCCAAGACGGTAGTAATGAAGTAAAACTGCTCGGAGGTAGAGATGGGAGTCCATCACAAGAATCAATGTAGCAACTAGGAGACTGATTAAATCCTCTCACTACTCAACGTCAGAATGATGCAATACATTGTTGACAAACAGATTGCGCAATCACTGCATTTGATCGCGAACTGACTTTTTTCCGAAGCATTATACGAACTTTCCGGACATCCCAATATAATGTAATTATTTTCTTGAAATCGATTCTCCATGCATATGGAATAAGTATGCAGGTGGAGATGACTCCTGCCCCTTCTCTCCGCTCCATCACTGGCGGATTTCCTCTCTCTCCTCTCTATTCCCACAGTTGGGTCATCTTCTCCCCCGATATTGGTGAGCAATATCATTCCAATTAATTAGTAGTGTAGGCAAGTACAATGTGAGTTGTTTTATGGTGCAGTATGTACAGTATAGAAGGCCTCATCTCTTTATCGTACTCGTTTAGAGCACTAATGAGGGGCCAACGAGGGGTCAGACGGGGTCTCTTGGAATGACCACGAGGGGGACAATCGTCTTCCTTATATAGGCGAGAGTGGACAGTCAAATGAAGTGATGACGTGGCATTAGAGAGTAATCTGAGAGGAGAGAATAGGATTAGAGGAATGAGGATGCAAATGAAGATGTTATTGAGTGAGAGGGTTTCAGATTAAACCAGAATATAGTTTGATCTACCGTAGTATGGAAACTACTTAGTTCCACCACAACTCCTGCCCAACCCTTGAACTCTTTTGCTCTGAGGGTATTGGGTTTAAGAGTTGTATACGGCTCATTCTGGAATTGGCTTTATTCCGTGGGTAGGTCAGCACTTTGGCTGTTTCTGACCAGTATCAGCAATGTCTCTGCTGACTCGTCCTCATACTCCTCAATCTTCCTCATAATTTCTATATATGAGGAAGATATTCTTAGTAAGCGCATTTTTGCAACAATTCACAGGAACATTCTCAAAATTCCTGTATCTGTGTCTACCATAGACTTCTCATGACTTTTATTCTTACATCCTCTAATATTTTTTCAAGGATTTTTTAAGTCGTGGAACAACGATCAAGATTTAACCTTCACGATGGTATGGTGTTAGGTGACTTATCTCAGAATCTGCATACGGAATTTACGTACGTAGCACCCGTACTTCCTCTCCTACTAGAACCATTGGTATTTTCAATGCTGGTTCTTGTATCTAATTGGGGGATGCGGGAAAAATTCCTTCCGCATGCTCTATGCCGTGCTGTCACACTGTTCCGGTGTCAGGTCTGCCGGCTAACCAGTTTCTTAGAAGTTTCAAAGCTGTCGATGAGTGCAATTATATTGCAGACTCCTATTATGGCTCCTGTCTTATAGGTTTAGCCAATTTGATTTATCGGTCGGAACGGAAGTGTACATGCGCATTTACGATATTTTCATCGTGATTTGTCATCGCGCGTTTACTGTACTTCGTGCATCCTGGTTCTGGATTCACGGTTACACCTGGTTCTGGTGTCTAGAGTTCCATCTTCGTTCTCAGATTCCTCCCTATTAATCTTTCCGCTCGTTATATTTTTAACGAGATGGGGCGGGCGTAATGCGGTATTTGAAAAAAATTTTCGCGCTACTGAATCCACGTCTCCTTTCTGCTGATAAATGCATTTCTCGATCGCATTTTTTAGCGTTTGCAGATAACGTTCAGTTTGACCGTTAGAGTTCGGATGATATGGCGGTGTGAATATTTTTATTCCTGCCTCTTTGTAATAGCTTGCCGTCTCTTGTGATGTGAGCTGAGGGCCATTATCACTTACTATCTGTTCAGGTATACAATAAATTGCGAATACCTGCTTTTGTTTGTTTATTGTGGCTATGGCCGTGCTTTGAACCATTTCAGGCCGCTTAGTTTTAGCATATTTGATGCTTAGCCACATGAACCCATGAAAAGGATCCGGCAAAGTCTATTTGTAGTCTCTGCCACTTTTTCTTTTTTGATATCTCTCAGCTGTGTAGAGGTATTTTGCAACCTTTCTCCATGATTGCGCATGTTTCACGCGCAGTTGCCCTTAGGCCTATCATTTTATTCATCATGGGAAACAGAATTTGGTCCCTTGCGATACTTTTTCGCTCTACTTCGAGATGATTCTCGAGCAGCTATTCCGGGATTCTGTGCTGGAGATCTTTGGGAACTAATTGGTTTTTGTGCTCCCAGTTGGACGCAACCACCCACGAGCGGTTGTCGGTCCCTGATGTGTCTATGGGTAGGAAATCCTTTTTTCTTATAGGGATACTCTACCATTCAAGACCTTTATTGATAATCCCAAATTGGAATCCTGTTTTTATTTAATCGTGAGACTCTCAACTTGGAGCTCCTTAAATATCGCTTCTCTAAAAGGTCCTGCTTCTCGACGGTGCCTTGTTATTTCTAGGCAGTCGCGACAACCCGTCGGAGTTACCGAACTTTGATGTTCTGGTATTTGATATCGAAGTATGTGCCTTTAGGCGTATCTCCCATCTCGTGAATCGCCTTTTCGCGGCTATGGGGATCTATTGTTCAGGACAGAAGATCATGACCTAGGCATGTGATCGGAAAGGAGTGTCTGGGTATTTTCCAACTCCGTTGATTATGCTGTGGCCTGTTTTGTGCATAACCCTTTTGCCTTCTTTTTGTTTTATTTTCTTTTCAATGATCTTGAAGCGGATCTCGTCGCTATTTTTGTTAGCGCTAGCAATTCTCATTGCCCTTCGGGTTCGATGGAAAAAGAACAGCTCTAGTACGTAAACGTGTCGGTTGCCTGGATCGTGGGACTCATTTTCTTGTATAAGTCGAGAGCTATAGGGATCTGTATCCGTAGTTAACTTCTCCACGTCCTAGGGACCTAGGCTTTGTCCCTATTTCTGTTTAGTGAGTGACCTGGGGTTCCTTTAGGTTCTACTCCTATAACGACGCGATTTACGCCCAGGCTGAATAGATGCGCATGCTTTTAGCTTTCAAACCATCTTTTGAGCTGTATGTAGTGACGTCATCGAGGTGGATCACTACACCATCGATACCGGCCAGAGGTCAAAGTTTCCATGGACTTTTGGATGACTTGCCGGGGGTTGGTACTTATTTATTTTCCCTCGTCACTGTTCTCCATATCTGAGGTGAGGCTTCCTTCAGACCAATTTGGAGCTGTCATCCTCTCCATCCAGCATAATGGATAAGGGTAGTATGAACTGTCATGGATTCCCATTTCGTCCATTAGCAATTATTTTCATTTATTGTATTTAATTTATCATTTACTTTCTTCCTCCGGTTCTGGTACTAACCAGGAGGGACTTCCAAGGTGATACTTGGGAATATATCATTATTTTCCTTCTGTTTGACCATGTTCCGAGAGTAGCCTCCACTAGAGATTGCGGGAGTTACCGACAATTAATTGAGATCTCTAGGCGGTTTAAACTCCTTGTAGGCTCAGCTCGGTGTGTTGCTCGTTTGCCATATTCCTTTCGAGCAACAGATCGGCATGGATGGAGGGTACGTCTACACTCCACCGATTCTCACCGGCTCAGTCCACAATCTCTGTGTACTTCATCAGAACGGTCTTATGTCTTTATAATTTCCATATTCTCATGGGGGAGACGCATTTTAAGCATCTTTTATGACATAAAGGTCAAACAGGACCCGAGATTTTTTATCTGGTCTGGGCTCTATAGTGTCGCATTTTCACGTACACTCTTCGTAGTCTTCGAAATTTCGGTTCGTAATGCCCATCTCTTCCGATAGGTACCATCTTCGGTTTTACCTGTATCCGGCTATGGGAGATTGCAATGTTCTGATAGATATTTTTCTATTTTTTTTGTTGAGCAGATCAGGCTGTGGCTACTATATGCCTACAGCAACGATCGATGCATCTCTTCCTTTAGACTTGTGAAACCAGAGGTTGGTTTCTAGCGCTTTTGATCGTCCGGTCAGTCAAATGAAGTGATGACGTGGCATTAGAGAGTAATCTGAGAGGAGAGAATAGGATTAGAGAAATGAGGATGCAAATGAAGATGTTATTGAGTGCTAATCCAATGGGCTCTGCCCGCGTGAGTTCGAATCTCATCCTGATCGCCAGTTGTTTTATGGTGCAGTATGTACAGTATAGAAGGCCTCATCTCTTTATCGTACTCGTTTAGAGCACTAATGAGGGGCCAACGAGGGGCCAGACGGGGTCTCTTGGAATGACCACGAGGGGGACAATCGTCTTCCTTATATAGGCGAGAGTGGACAGTCAAATGAAGTGATGACGTGGCATTAGAGAGTAATCTGAGAGGAGAGAATAGGATTAGAGAAATGAGGATGCAAATGAAGATGTTATTGAGTGAGAGGGTTTCAGATTAAACCAGAATATAGTTTGATCTACCGTAGTATGGAAACTACTTAGTTCCATCACAACTATGTGGAACTTCGGTTGTCTGAGAAGGAATCGGAATATAATCTAATCGTCCTTTTCTTTCCAGTCATCGATCCGGATTCGGGGCTGTTCTCTCGTGTGACACTCCATCCAGAGAAAGCAGTCGAGAGGGTCAAGAATACGGTAGGGACCATCACTATGGTGGGGTGATTGGAGTTGATAGTGCACCTCATTCATTTTTTGATCATTTTATATAAAGAGAGTATATTTGATGGTAGGTGCAGAGTGAGTAGATGGTCTCTCTTTCAGATGACTCTCCTCCACTTCCTCCTCAATCGATCAGGAGGGAAGAAGGCGGCATTGGGACAACTGATGGAAGCAGTCATCAGGAGGGAACTCAAGCAGAGAGAGGTAGGGGGAAGAGAACATTCAATTGTTGTGCTATGCACTCTACGCATTCTAAAATGAAAGTTTGATTTTAAATTGAAATGCCCAAAATGATTTTTTGTCATGGAGCATTTCAGTTGTGCTCGATCTTCGATCTTCTGAATGGTCGACTGGCTGCATATTCTCCTGCTGATGCAGCCCCTGCTCTGAGGACGACCACTTCCGGTGAGGAAGCACTCTTGTGAAAACACTTTCTGTATCTCTAGAAATTAAAAAAAATAGAAGTGGCATGATTGAATAGGCTTGAATTTCGCTTCCATTTTTTATGCATGACTACAATTAAAGTTAGTCTTGTGAGTGATGATGATTGTGTGAGCAGATGCTCGTTCGCCGCTCTCTATCCCCGCCCACTCCTGGCCTCTCGTGACACAGGAAGAACTACAGAGTCACGTCCTCATTCCTGCATCGGAGAGGGAACAAACCGGTAGGTCACCTGGTTATACTAAGAACGCCATTCTAACTCTAAACTTTCGGAGATATTTTTGAAATTATACACACGGCATGTCGTATGAGATGTAGCTAACTACCGTACTCTGATTGCAGAATCGAAGCGGTATCTCGCGAACGCGCAGCTGGCATACATCCGGTCTCTACGCAAGCACGGATTACCCATCGATGTCAGTTTGTTAGAAGGAAATAAGGAAATCCATTGCCACTCTGATGTACCTGAGGAATCGCGCGGTGATAATGATTAATTTCCCTGTTCTGGATTCCTCACAATAAAACAATAATCGTAGTTTTCTTAGAAGACAGTTGCTTGAAGGGTCATTGGACCTAAAAATCATAATTATCTATTGATCTAAAGCTTGAATTCGTAGTAGATTGACTGGGTATTTTCAGCCATACCTCAACGATTCCCTGGTGGAGACGATGGTCGCTGCGGGAGAGACCAGTCGACTATACCAACTAGTCAACTATAGAGTATACCTTTTTTCTTGTTTTTCATTAATTTATATTTTAGGTTTTGCCTTAGACAGTTATAACGTGATCTGATTTGATGAATTGCAGACTATCGAGGACTCTAAACCGTTGGCCTTTCTCCTTCTCTCCTACGAGGCTAGATATCCTCCCCTCTTCCAGGTATGGTAGAGGAACACTTAGAGAGAGAGGAAAAGACGTAGTTTACAAATCTCGATCACGCGCGACAACCAATCTATTCTGACTAATGGCTAGAGAGTGTGATTGAATCACGATGGGCAGCAGTTTACATTTCATACGACTAGGGAATGTTTATTTTGTTGCGATCGAAGGTGCACGAGTTCCACTAGCGTCCTCGATACATACTCACCAAGGGGAGAACTGTTCGTAACAATTTTTAAAAATATCACTGTAAAGTAAATGCCCAGCCGTGCACGCAACACGGGTACAACAGGCCACTCATTTCCATTAGAAGAATGGAATTTGGAGAGACACGATAACATGACGAATGAGTTTGAATTGCAGGCGGGAGTGGACATGCTCATGCGTTCGGGGACTGCGGCGGATGAGATGGCAGAAGTACTCTTGGCCAAGGGTCATCTGGTTGAGGCACTGCGGTCAGTCCTCATTCTAGTTAATTAGTTTAACTGTAGGGATGAGTTTTACATATTCTAACATTAAGCCTGGTTTTCCTTATTTCACCTTACTCCTAATCTTGAATTAGTCGTATTGTTTGCACACTCGGCAGGTTAGCTGGAAGATGGATGTCCTTGCATGGAGTGACTTGTCTATAAACGTCCATCTCCTTGTCAGATATCTGGACACTTCTGCTTTCTCCGATCGACCGAGTACTGCAGTGCGTATACTCGAATCGGCTCCCAAGAGTGATCGACCAATCTGGTGAGGAGTGCAGTTCTCAGTACTCTCGTGTGACTAATCAATGTTCTTCATTTCTAGGCACGCCCTTCACAATTTCATGCAGTACCAGCGGAAAGGCAAGAACGGTATGTTGACAACACTAGTTGGGCGATGACCCTAATAGATTACGAGTTAACTATCATGCATCGAGCGGACAATTTTTGTATTTTCAGGTACACCGGCTAGTAAACAAATACATATCACGCCTCTCACGAGAAAATCGAGCTGAGACAGGGAATGAAGGGAAAATAGTGAAATGAGTTCTAGCCGAATTTAGGCATCCTGAGGGATGTCTGACACTCCCCCAAAGTCTGAGTGTCCAGATTTCATTTTGGACTTCATTGCACCGAGTCGGATCTTGACACCTCCCACTTTGAGTGCTAATGTCCCGGTTACAGTGACAGATTGAGCAAAATTGACCTCTGAGCGACCCCGGCTCATTTTTCGAGCTCTATCTATCTAAATCAGATCCTGTGAATGTTCATTTAAACCATGCCAGATTCAAGGTCAATTTTCTCGAAAACTAATTTAAAGGTGCAGCTCAAATTTTAAGAACACATGCATCTGAACGAGAGCTGTCGAATGAGGTGCTAACGCCGAAAATGCGGACACGGCTGTGAAACTTTCGCCATGTAAACTTTTCCTGATCGTTAGAACTTTCTTTTCCACAGACAATTCGAACGAACTCCGACCATTTTTGGCCGCGCGCTCAAAAAAGAGCGGTGTAAGTGACAATTGACTGTGGAAAAGAAAGTTCAAACGATCAGGAAAAGTTTACATGGCGACAGTTTCACAGCCGTGTCCGCACTTTCGGCGTCAGCACCTCATTCGACAGCTCTCGTTCAGATGCATGTGCTCTTAAAATTTGAGCTGCACCTTTCCATTAGTTTTCGAGAAAATTGACCTTGAATGTGGCATGGTTTAAATGAACATTCTCAGGATCTGATTTAAATAGATCGATAGAGCTCGAAAAATGAGCCGGGGTCGCTCAGAGGTCAATTTTGCTCAATCTGTCACTGTAACCGGGATATTAGCACTCAAAGTGGGAGGTGTCAAGATCCGACTCGGTGCAATGAAGTCCAAAATGAAATCTGGACAATCAGACTTTGGGGGGAGTGTCAGACATCCCTCAGGATGCCTAAATTCGGCTAGAACCCATTTCACGATTTTCCCTCCATTCCCAAGAATGGGGATTTTAGCTCGATTCTCTCGCGAATGGCGTGATATAATTGTATAAAAGCAGTATTATGTAGTAGTACGGTAGTATGAGTACTCGGAATATCTCTGTCTCCAAGAGTGAAATAGAATGGTTGAATGGCAGGATTGGGAGATCATCTGGCTGCATTCGAGGAGAAGTACAAACGATTGTTCTCCCCCGATGAGATGGAGGAGGCGGAACGAGCGACGGCACTCGCAGATGCCTCTCTAGAAGTGATCGATATTTGAATACCCCTTAGAGTCAGTGTTTTATAGAAACTACGACATTTCATGTAGACTATCCACTGTACAGTGCCTCCCCCTGACCTCGGTTTTGTATGTGTATCTGAAATCTGGTGCTATCGAATTTTGTAGGAGATTGTGATATGAAAAGAATAGTATTATTGTTGTTTATTTGTTTTACAGTTTCCAGTTATAAATGTACCCAAGGATCTGTACAAAGAAAGTGCTACTTATCAATAAAAAATATGTGATATAATTTACGCAAACAACTAAGTTCTAAAATGTTATTGATAAAAAATAGTAGAATATGAAGGGTCAAATCTGCGCAAATTTTACACATGTATCATGAGTCAGTGGAGGAAAAAACCACACCCCGAGAACAATTCCCGATTTTTATTTTTTGTTTGGCTTCATATTGTGGTGGTAGCATACACTAGAGACAACTTCTCGAAAAATCTAGGTCACATGTCTCAGATCCGGCTTTTAGGAATTTTCCGGTTTTATAGCCGGCTCTACCGTAACTTAGCTCCAAGTTGTGCTACAAACGTGGGATTGGGCTCAAAATACGCGGAAAAATGATATGAACAACTTTTCCGTTAAGTGTGAAGCTGTGGGACTGCAAGTTCAAATAATATTAACGAAAAACTGAAATTCCAATTATAAATAAAATCATAGCGTCTCGGTAAGGAGCAAACCCAGTGAATTTTATTGCAGATTATGGAAGCTTGACTTCATAGGCATATAGGAAAAATAGTAATCGGCAATTTTAGGGGGGGGACCTTTTTCGCAATTTTGCTCCGAAGGTCGAAAACATGAGATGTCAATTTTTAAAAAAATCTCATCTCGCCGATTTATCATTTCAATCGATCAGATCAGTCATTTTATAGCATTTCTCGATCAAAGAGGCTAGATGATGTTGAAAGAGCACGACATTTTCTCACTTCAAAAAATCGATTTTCAACCCTCCAAATTTGTAAAATTCGTGACCATCCTGCTCAGGATTTACATAGCTCTGGAATTGAATTCAACGTGTAATTAATAGTAGTGACTGACATGAATACATACTACCATTATTGGCCCTCCAGTCCTTTCCATGCCCTTCATACATATGCCCGAACTAGCAAAATCGAGTGCTTCGAAATGCTTCATTATGATATTTTGACTAAATTTCAAAGAATCCCTTCTATTTTCGATCACTAAAAATTATTTCGATGACCGCAGAGACAGGAAAGACTGAGAAAATCATGCAAAGTGTTCTTTTAAAAAAATATGAAAATTTTGAACATCAAAATTTTGAAATTTAGAACTGTATTGAAAATGAGGACAAATCCAACTTTTTTCATATATTCTGCTCCGGAAATGATTTTTAGTGATCGAAAATAGCGAGGATTCTTTGAAATTTACTCAACGTATCATTATGAAGCATTTCGAAGCACTCGATTTTGCTAGTTCGGGCATATGTATGAAGGGCATGGAAAGGACTGGAGGGCCAATAATGGTAGTATGTATTCATGTCAGTCACTACTATTAATTACACGTTGAATTCAATTCCAGATCTATGTAAATCCTGAGCAGGATGGTCACGAATTTTACAAATTTGGAGGGTTGAAAATCGATTTTTTTGAAGTGCGAAAATGTTGCGCTCTTTCAACGTCATCTAGCTTCTTTGATCGAGAAATGCTAGAAAATGACTGATCTGATCGATTGAAATGATAAATCGGCGAGATGAGATTTTTTTAAAAATTAACATCTCATGTTTTCGACCTTCGGAGCAAAATTGCGAAAAAGGTCCCCCCCCCCCCTAAAATTGCCGATTACTATTTTTCCTATATGCCGATGAAGTCAAGCTTCCATAATCTGCAATAAAATTCACTGGGTTTGCTCCTTACCGAGACGCTATGATTTTATTTATAATTGGAATTTCAGTTTTTCGTTAATATTATTTGAACTTGCAGTCCCACAGCTTCACACTTAACGGAAAAGTTGTTCATCTCATTTTTCCGCGTATTTTGAGCCCAATCCCACGTTTGTAGCACAACTTGGAGCTAAGTTACGGTAGAGCCGGCTATAAAACCGGAAAATTCCTAAAAGCCAGGTCTGGGACCTGTGACCTATATTTTTGGGAAGTTTTCTCTAGTGTATGCTACCACCACAATATGAAGCCAAACAAAAAATAAAAGTCGGGAATTGTTCTCGCAGACCTTCACTGGCTCGTGATACCTGGGTTAAAACGCGGTCTCCGTAATAACGCAGTGAAAGGGTGAGATAGTGGCACAACATCGGCAAAATGATCGCCCGGGGCTGAAACTTTCAGAATATTACCACTAGGGACCAATAATCATTCAATCGAGAGTTAAAGCCAAAATATCGATCTTGACCTAAAAAATCGATAATTTCAAATTTTGGATTTCGACCTCGAGTTATAGATCATTCGAAAGAGCGTGAAAAGTTATGTTCGAACCTACCTTTTCGTCAAAAATAAGCTTTCTGGAAGTGAGAAATCGATCAAATTGTGCATTTTTCGCTCATTTGCACATACATAGCCGAAACTATCCCTTCGTGATTCATGATACAGGCGCACGAAATTTGCAAATATCGGACTACTGCATACTTGAAAAATGTAAGAGTGGTCCTCAAACAAATTATTATTGTTTAACACGTCCACCCTCCAGTTCCGACATATTTTGTGCCAAATTTATCGTAGAATTTGAATTACTTATGAAATCGACAAATTTTCAGTGCCCAAGAACTGAAAATATCGCTCGAAATGACGACTGTAGTTGATTTTTTCAGGTTCCGACCGATTATTCACTGTTTAGTAGTGATACACTTCCAAATCGTCAAAATGATTCATAAGCGGTCATGTAGAACATATATCAGCAGTTTCCACAGCGTTACAAATTCATTTTCCTATTTAAAAAATCACGCTTTTCACCACTAAAATCATAAATTCCCCTGCTGCTAACTCACCATTTCTAAATCATTACACGTCTTCGCAGCATAAATTGTATAGTACGGGCAACCATGAATATGAATCGGTGGCAAAGACCTCCACCAATGCTTCGACGCCCCGATTTGTGATGCTCAAATATGGAAGTTCGATTGCTTCTTAAATATTAACAAACTGTTTTCGTGTTAGAATATGTGAATATCAATGAGTTATATGATTGGACAATGTTTTCCTATGCTAAAGAATCAGAATTCACCGAAAAAAGCACCATTATTATCCTTTCTGAAATTTCGAATTTTTGGAACTATGAACATTTCCATTTTTGCAAAATCTCATAATCTGACATTTTTTCGTTAATTTCATATTAATATGCATGCGAACAAAATTACCAAACATATGACTCCTTTAAATTTACATATTCTAACTCAAAAACGGTTTGTTTATCAAAAACGGTTTTCGTATTTTGAATTACAAAATGTTTGAATAATTATATTGAAATTCAGCGGATCCGAAAAAACCGAGAAAAGCAAAGGCCAAGGTAGGAGATAAAAGAGGAAAAGATGATGAGGAGGATGACGAAGAGGTAAGCTGATGGTTAGTGTTAAAAAAACTTTCAAATGATTTTTTTAAGATTGGAGAAGAAGATGAAGATGAGTATGGCGATGAGGCAGATTTCATACGTCAATGCATTAATGATGCCAGAAGAAAATAACATGTGATCTAAGAAGTTGATGATATTTATGAGTTTTGATCAGAATTGTATAATAACTTATTGTTTATCTAATATAATAATTAATAATAATTTATCTACGCCCGAGGCGCGACGATACCATGAAGACATAAATAATTAGCGATTGCAGAGGGGGGGGGCTCTCCTGAGTCATTGAGGGTGAGAGAGGTCAGCAACTATGGGGTGGTTCTCCAATCGATGCTTAAATACTCGGATGTTAGGGGCAGTGCGAATGACATCGGGAAGTTGAGAATACCATCGGGAGGTTCTTACAGGAAAAGAATGGAATCTGGCGGTGCTCGTTGTCAGTTCAATGTTGATACCGAAGGAAGAGGTTCGGTCTCGTTGGGGTTTGTAAACATAGAAGGAAGAACGAGGAATGATATTGGAACCAGTCATAATCATATGAGTCATACAAAGATCTCCTATGCCTCTCCTCTCAGTAAGCGAGCGCAGGCCAAGAGTTTTCATGCGATCAGAATAAGACGGAAGAGAAAGAGGATATGAAGGGGAGGGGAAACAACGATAAAATACTTGTCGGGTAAAAATATGTTGTACCTTTTCAAGAGTCTCAATGTCAGATATATAGTGAGGATTCCAAAAGGGAGATGCAAAGTCAAGGAGGGGGAGGACATAGGCTTTGTAACTGCGAATAAGGATGGTGGGACAGTTGAAAGGGAGGGCTTTGAGGAGAAGGAATAACTTAGAGGTCGCTTTCTGGGCACGGGTTTTAATAGAACAAGAATTTTTGAGGTCAGAGCGGACTTGCACTCCTAGATCACGAACGTTATTCTCGAGGGGTAACTGATTGGAGTTAATATTGTAGCGAGGGGAGGATTGTTTGTTGGAGCCTATACGAAGATGAGAGCATTTAGAAGCAGATAGAGACAATTGGTTGAGTTGGGTCCATTCAAAGAGACAGTCAAGTGCTGATTGAAATTCAGATGTGATGGCCGATTTGGTTGACTTATTATATGATACATATAATTTGACATCATCAGCATAACATTGGACGGATACGTTATGAAAGTTGGATAAGGTTCGAGAGAGATCAGCTAGATAGATGGAGAATAGGATGGGTCCTAGCACACTGCCTTGTGGTACACCGGATATAATTTGGAAGGGGTCACTAGTCACGGAGGACAATCGAACGGAGAAAGTGCGGTCGGATAGAAATGAAGCAAGCCAAGATAATAGATTACCATGAATACCGTAATGAGATAATCGGTAGAGCAATTTAGGGTAAGGAACAACATCGAAAGCACGAGTGAAATCAATATATACTACGTCAGTTATGAGCTTACGTGAATGAGAAGTGGTCCAATCATTTTAACAAGTAAGTAGATTTGTGATAACACTAGCACCAGAACGGAAGCCATGTTGGTTAGAAGGGAGGATATTGAAGCGAGAAAGGTGACTATTGAGGTGGTCTTTGATGAGACGCTCCATAGTCTTGGCAGCAGGGGAAATGATAGAGATGGGTCTGTATGAGGAGGGTAGTTTGCTATCTTTTCCTGGTTTAGGAATGGGAGTAATAAGGGAGTGTTTCCAGGCTGATGGGACAGTCCCGGAAATAAGACTGAGATTATAGATATCCGCTAAGGGGGTGGAGAGAGCATACGCACATCTAGAAAATATAATCTGAGGAATACCATCATAACCGGTGGAACAAGAGGGTGACAGTTTGCGTAATGATTTATAAACTTCATGAGGGAAGAGAGTGAATAGAGAGAGTGAGGGAGGGATGGGTAAGGAGGAGAGAGGGGGGAGAAGACCATCATCTATGGTGAAATGAGAAGCGAATTCAGAGGCAAGTAAATTAGACTTAGAGAGACTGTCAAATACTG
Organism: Pristionchus mayeri; assembly: GCA_036245805.1. Lineage (NCBI taxonomy): Eukaryota > Metazoa > Nematoda > Chromadorea > Rhabditida > Neodiplogasteridae > Pristionchus > Pristionchus mayeri. Next base: position 33,086,863 of record BTRK01000006.1, on the reverse strand, counting down.
GTACATTATCAGGTGAGACTATTTCAGGAATGGATAGCTTAGGTTTAGTGAGGGAAGAAATGTGGCGATACAAATCTTTGGAACGAGCTAATTTTTTACGGGTGGAGTAACGCGTCCATTTGTCTATCTCGGAAAGTAATTTCTTACTACATTGGTCAAAAAGGATTCTCACAGTTGGGATATGAATCTTAGCAAATAACTGATCACGATGTTTAATTAGGCGGACAATGTGGCTTGGATAAGAGAGAGAGGGAGGACGAGGGGTACGGTAAGGGACAAATATATCGATAGCTGAGCGAATAGTGGAGGAGAATTGATGATATAAGGAATCGATATCAGGACAGTCACGGAATAAGGATAGCCAGTCAATAGATAGGAGATGGTTGGATAAAGCAGTATAGTCGACGCGGGAGAAGTCATGAATCAAAGGAGGATGAGAGGGGAGTTGAGAGGATGAAAGAGAGAAGGACAGACCAGAGTGATCGCATGAAGGAAAAGGAGGAATGACAGAAATGGCCGAGACTAAGGTGGGATCACTACCTAAGACCCAATCGATACATTTAGAGCCGCGCGTAGGTAACATGTTAAAATGACACAAGTCAGCAGAAATTATGAAGTCACGGAATAGACGATCAATGGGAGTAGGAATGGCAGAAAGGGAGTCAGAGTTGAAATCACCGGAAATAACGATTGGGTGTGGGGACGATGCGTGAATATCGGATAGGCAAGTAATTAGAGAATCGGTCATGGAAGGGGAGTAGCTGGGAGGACGGTAGACTAGACATAGTCTAATGTAGGCACTCGAGTGAAATAGATCGATACATGTAATCTCGTGTTCGGCAGAGGGAAGTGATATTGTAGAGAACGAGAGGTAATCACGGAGAATGACACAGGTACCGCCACCGCGGGAGGATCTATCACGTCGAGTAATGGTATACGGTAGGGATCCAATAATAAGAGACGATGGGATTTTGTTGGATAACCAAGTCTCAGTCAAGAAAACGACATCTGGCTGGGTGATCATAAGGAAAGAACGGAAAGCATCGAGCTTATTGACGAGTGATCGGATATTATAATAGTGGCATGATAGGGTGGTCGTCGCTAACTCGGGCTGAACTAGTTTGGGGTACGGGTAGTGAGGGGAGTAGACTGGGGACCGAGGAGGGCGGGAACGGAGGGGAAGAAGGACTTATCAGAGGAAGTGGCAACGGAAGTGTGAGAGTGATTGGGTCTGGACTGGGAACGAGCGGGGCGGAGCTGTCTCTTCGTGGCATCCAATTCACTTCTCATGATCAGCTTTCCCGCATAGATGACGTAATCATTTCCTTGACTATTGAGTTCCCGTCTCTTCTGCCACAGTTGGTAGGAGTGCTCTCGTTCTTCCTTCGTGAGGGAGGGGCGGACATGGACAGTGGGGAATTGGGGGCGGATGGAACGAGACTTAGCGAGGAAGGACATCTGGGCTGTGCGACAATGGAACATAACCTTAAGGAGGCGAGGGCGAGAGGCCGACTTCACACCCATTCGGAAGACCAGGAAGGGTCGGAAGGGCATGCTCCAGCTCAGCGAGATCAAGCATAGCGGTGACATTGGCCAAGTCATCCGCTACTCTCTCACTGGCCTTCGACGCACTGGACTCGGGGAGTCCCTGCACAACGACCGAGCGCTCTCTCTTGTCTCTCTCTATGGCATCCTCGAACGACTGAGTCGATCTAGCCAAGATGTCTCGCAGGTGGAGGACACAAGTGCCCAACAGACCATCCTTCTGTAGAGGGAACCATCCTTCTGCGAGGCATCGAGAGATTCCATGTACTTGCCAATATCATGGATGAGAGCACTCGGATCGAGGGCAGCCGCAGGCTCAGTCTCGTCCCGGGAGGAAGACGGGGACAATTCAACAAGCGAACGCTTAGGTGGAGGGGGGCGGGGATTGGTCATTATGGATAACAGATGAATTCAAATGTGAATAAGAAAAACAAGGGACAGTAAAGTTAGTGAGAAAGTAGCTAAGTACCGATTGGGTCGGTGAAAGAGAGAGAGAGATGGGAAGCACCTATCAAGGAGAAGAGAGAGAGGAGAGTGAGAAGAGAGAGAGGAGATATCTCAAAAGTTGAATAAATAACGTGCAGCAAATTTGGTTTGATGAGCGAATGAATATAACTGAGTTATTACGAGTAATATTTGAGCATATGAACACTACGAGATGATGGTTAAAAAATTAGGCAAAACGTTTTCCCCGACCGGGAGTCGAACCCTCGTCGGCGCGATTCAAAGTGAAAGCCGTTACCGCCTTTCCACGCAGTACTAACCAGGGAATCCTGCACATTTTCCTTGTTTTTCGCTTATAAACCTATTTTCACCAGATGGGAAAAATCTGAAAAAATCATGTCGATGCAGAATATGATTCTCTAAAAGATGCAAAAGTTTGGTTTGTGTCCGCTCCGAACTGTTAAAGTTATGGAGCAAAAACTGCTCAGAGGTCAAATTTTGATCTACCCAAAAATTAATCAGGAAATTCAAATAAGTTAATATTTTATGCCTACAGGCCAAATTTTAGCTTAAATGAAGTATTTTGAGCCCATTATCAGAGCCTCCAAAGTGAGAGTCTGAAATTTCTGCAGCAAGTTGCTGCAGCCGCTGATCAAGATGGGAATTCGTTTTGCCCGAAATCGGATTCAGAAGCTTGGATTACCCCTAGATCATCCAAAATCGAAAAATCGATTTTTCAGATTGTACCACGGTTGTCCTCATTCTCTCGTGAGAGGAGTGATATCCACTATAGGCAGTACAGCGAAAAATGAAGTGTTGATTTTAAGATCTCTCTAGGGGTAACTTTTCGCGTAGAGTTCGAAAATCGACCTTAGAAAGCCGTATCTCTTATCCCTCATTTCGTGTGTTGCGCTGCAAATGGGTAGTCGTTTTTTATAACTTTTGAACGGCTCATCCAAACCTCATACATATATAGTAATTCTGAAAGATCTCGACGAGATAAGCATTTTTCATGTTGGAAGTGTGGAAGTGAAAGGCTAGCTCACTTGTGAAAAAACTTATGGTCATTTGATGAAAATTTCAAATCTCAAAATTGACGCCCTGAAAAAGATTTTGCCGCGTACCGTAAAATAAATGTTTCCAAAAGATTCCTCATGAAAAATTACCCCTAGAAATGCTTATTTCATTTCGAAAGGCGTGCCTGTTTCGGTAGTTCTGATTAGCCGAATAGTCAGAGCTCAGGTTTCTTCAATATTTCAAGTCGTCTGTCTGCGAAAGTAGAGTTCAGAATTTACTCCCAAAAATATTTCATGAAATATTTCATAAACACATTATTTGGAACGTTTCGACTCAGAAATACGTCATACCGACTGGCCAAAACCAATAATGGTGGCCCTGTAGACACTTTTTTTCGTAAGAGCTTTGTGACGCACTTTGACGATATGTTTTGACAAGGATATCGCAATAACAAAAGGTGCGACAGCTAATAGATCGCAAATATGTAATAGCTAAGATATATTAAACAATAATAATTTGTTTGAGGACCACTCTTACATTTTTCAAGTATGCAGTAGTCCGATATTTGCAAATTTCGTGCGCCTGTATCATGAATCACGAACGACAGTAGCCTAAAACATAACTTTGCGTTCTAATGAGAAAATTGGGCTTCTACGAGTGAAAATACACTAGAAAATATATTCATGAAGTAAAATTTACGAACATTTTTTTAATTTTTGCCCCCTGGAACAGTAGGGGATGAAAATGTCTATATGGCGGAAACATATGAAATCAATATTTCTAGGTGTATTTTCACTAGTAGAATCTGAATTTTCGAATTAGAACGCTCAAAAATTATGTTTGAGGCTGCTGTCGTTCTGGATTCATGTTACAGGGGCACGAAATTTTCAAATATCGGATTGTTGGATACTTGAAACGTGTAGGAGTGATCCATAAACGAATTATTATTGTTTAATATAACATTGCTATTACATATTTTCGATCTATTAGCTGTCGCACCTTTTGTTATTGCGATATCCTTGTCAAAACATATCGTCAAAGTGCGTCACAAAGCTCTTACGAAAAAAGTGTCTACAGGGCCACCATGATTGGTTTTTTCACAAGTGAGCTAGCCTTTCACTTCCAACATGAAAAATGCTTATCTCGTCGAGATATTTCAGAATGACTATATATGTATGAGGTTTGGATGAGCCGTTCAAAAGTTATAAAAAACGATCACCCATTTGCAGCGCAACACACGAAATGAGGGATAAGAGATACGGCATTCTAAGGTCGATTTTCGAACTCTACGCGAAAAGTTACCCCTAGGGAGATCTTAAAATCAACACTTCATTTTTCGCTGTACGGCCTATGGTGAACCCTCTCAGACAGTCTCTCATATAGTCAGTCTACCAGCTTGTTGAACTATATGTCAAACAATTTAATTAAATCCGATGTATTTACAATATATAAATGTTTTTTTAAGTAGCTCAAGCTGAATGAAAGCCGATGAGATGAAGGCGTCAATGACTGAACATATTAGGTCGGTTCAAAAGTTTCTGACTATTTTCATATTTGGAGATTTTGGCCTTGCCCATTCATCTCGTTTTGCGAATAGACTAATGGCTTTCCTTAGTTTATGAGGGCATGTGAATACTTTCTTAACAACACTATTCCGTTCTAATTCGATCAACCTGGATGGCACAATTCCCAGTCAAAGTTTGTATTGTCCGTAATTTGACATACTTTTCAACTGATCATAGCTTCATGGAGAATTGTGCTAGCGGCAAAACTGAACGATTATTACAAGGCCCAATGCATGCGCATATTACCGGATTCTGCACAAGTTCATTAGACCGGAATATCTGTTAAAAATTTGCGTCGATTCACCAAATTATAGTAATTCTAAATTTCCTAATTTATGTTTCTTTGCACTGTATTCGTATAGATCAACCAAGAGAGCTCAAGTGTGGTACATTATATGCTACCTAACTGTTGTATAGGAACCCAATAATAGCTAAATCCCTAATTTAAATAATTTAAATAGTTCTCGATTACCTCTCGTGAGTATTACTGTAAGTCATATCGTCTCAACCTGCATAGCCATCACTCCACTATTGCTACGTGATTTTCCCCACACATTTTGCTCCATACACTTTTTCTCTATTTCTCTAATCTCTCTCCTCTCTCTCGCTCTCCCCTTCCTCCCTCGCTCCCGCGTCAGTCTAGCTTTTGCCTCTCTCGTGAGCTGTGACTCACTCTGCTCTCTGTATTTAATTTATTGTGGGTAAACCTTGTGTTTACTCCGTTCTCTCCCGTTTACTACGACACTACAAGGGACAAGGACACAACACTGGCGTTCAGGATCTTCAAGGACTAAGCAATTTTCTTCACCTGACGTAATTCGCGTGGAGTTTCGATTTGAGTAAGAGGATCGGTCCGCTGGTGACTGATCTGGACTCAAATCGACTGAGTAAAGGGCAGAAGGTTGATCGCTGGATTAGCCTGTACCCTAAACTCACAATTGCTAGTAGAGGGTTGCTCACTGGAGTGACTTGTGCTAGTAATTGAACAGAGATTGTCCTCTGATCGTGGCAGAATTGCTGCCCAATTTTTGAATGCACACACACTCACAATGCCGAACAACGAGCAACTTTCCGAGGAAGTGCTCGATATGAAGAAGCTACTGGCTAAGAATGAGCAGCTTCTCGCAATGGTGACCAATTTCATGATGGAATAGAGACAGAATGGGAACACAGGATCCTTGACCGAACAATCGACAGCATCGATTGGGGCAATCGAATCTCGTATCCACGAGTTCGTATACTCCCCTGAGGATGGCTCAACTTTCGAGAGATGGTGGAATCGGCACGAGGACATCTTCGACATCGATCTCAAGGAATGGGAGGACGTGAAGAAGATACGGCTCTTACTCAGACACGTCTCCACTTCAGTGGAATGCACTTTCACTGAATCGGTAGCCCCTACCAAGTGGACAGAGATGACGCTGGAGGATGTCAAGAAGAAGATGCTGACTTTGTTCGGCGACAACACTTCTCTCTTCGACAGACGACGGTTCATGCTCGATCTGAAGATGAGCAAGGAGAACATCGAGGATGTGCGCGCTCTCGCTGCCCGCGTCAATCAGACGGTTGAAAGAGCGGAAGTGAAGACAGCCACAGTATACGAGTGGAAGGTCCTCACCTTTCTCCACTCCCTCGATCTCCCACGTTACTCGGATGTGCATCTGAAAATGATGCAGACGGCAAAGCAGAAAGGACCAGCCTGCACTCTGGAGGATCTTCTCTCTGTTTACAATGACATCGCCCAACTCAAGCAGGACTCGAGAGCAATGACGGAATCGAGTCGGGAGGTGCACTTCGTGAACAAGAAAGGCAAGGAGAACAAATCCTTCCAGAAGGACAGCAAAACGGTTCAATGGAAAGCGAATCTGGCTCAGAAGCAGGACAAGCCCTGTCTCTCCTGTGGCAAGAAAGATCACAAACGAGACGACTGCCGGTTCCTGAATGCCGAATGCAGACACTGTCGGAGGAAGGGACACATCGCTCAGGCATGCCTTTCGAAGAACAAGCAGATGCACACTGTCAGCGTGTCTACAGTAGCCACATCCGACTACCACATCCGAGTAGACCTCAACGGTCAATCAACCTCGATCAAGATCGACACCGGAGCGGATATCACAATCGTCTCCGAGAAGACGTGGACGAAGATCGGCGAGCCCAAGTGCTCTAACGCCGACTGCACAGCAACGTGCGCCAATGGAGAGAAACTGGAACTACTCGGGAAGTTCAAGGCTACTGCCAAGTACGGCGGAGTCGAGGCGATCGCTGACATCTACGTCACTCGCCAGGACATCAACCTGCTCGGAAGGAATCTCATCAAGCTGCTGGAGCTGATCGAGATCCGAGAGCCCGAAACGGTTCTCCATGTGATCAACGCATCACTCTCCACGAACGAGGAATACACTGAGTGGGTGAAGAGGGAGTATCCCGAAGTAACCGCCAGTGGACTCGGAAGTTGCACAGAGATGTCAGCGTCTCTTCAACTCAAGCCTGAAGCGAAGCCCGTCTTCAGCAAGGCAAGGCCAGTGCCGTACGCACTGACGAAGAAGGTGGACAATGAACTCGAGCGACTGGAGAAGATAGGAGTCATCGAGAAGGTGCAGTACAGCGATTGGGCAGCCCCCATACTGACTGTGAGCAAACCGAACCGTTCGATACGAATGTGCGCAGACTTCAGCACGGGTCTAAACGCCGCAATCGATCTTCCGGCTCACCCCCTTCCGGCTCCCGATTACATCTTCGCCACTCTCAATGGAGCAGTGATCTTCTCGCAAATCGACCTGGCAGAGGCATACCTGCAGGTTCCACTGGATGAGGACGCCCAGAAGCTACTCGTCATCAACACGCACAAGGGTCTCTTCCAGTACAAGAGACTGCCCTTCGGTGTGAAGGCTGCCCCCGGCATTTTCCAACGGCTAATGGATACAATGCTGAGCGGAGTAAAGCACGCCCTCCCTTATCTGGATGATATCATCATCGGAGGGAGCACCAAGGAGGAGCATGACAGCACTCTTCAGGAGGTCATGCGTCGGCTCAAGCAATACGGACTCCGCACACGCGCTGAAAAGTGCTCATTCGGAATGAAGGAGGTCAAATTCCTCGGCTTCATCATCAACAAGGACGGGAGACACACCGATCCGAAGAAGACGGAGGTCATCCGTACGATGCCGGCACCCGAGAACCCCAGCATGCTGAGAAGCTTCCTGGGTATGGTGACCTACAACGGTCAATTCATCGAGGGAATGCACAAGAAGAGGGGACCACTGGACCATCTACTGCAAAAGGAGGCCAAGTGGATCTGGACACCTCAGTGTGACAAGGCATTCAACGAGCTCAAGGAGACGATGAACACGCAACTCTCGCTCGTGCACTACGACCCCAAGAAGGAAATCGTGGTCGCAGCAGATGCCTGCGAGGACGGCATTGGCGCTGTAATTCTCCATCGCTTCCCAGACGGTTCACTCAGGGCAATCTGCCGTGCTTCGAGAAAACTCAAACCAGCCGAGAAGAACTACGGACAGATTGAGAAGGAGGCACTCGGATTGATCTACGCAGTTGGAAAGTTCCATAAGTACATCTACGGACGGAGATTCACACTGCAGACGGATCATAAGCCACTCGTGACCATCTTCGGATCCCCCAAGGGAGTACCAGCGTACACGGCTAAGCGCATCTACAGATGGGCGAAGACGCTCCTGATGTACGATTTCAAAATCGAGTACGTGAACACGCATTCGTTCGCTTACGCCGACGCTCTCTCACGGCTCATCAACGAATGTCAATCGGACAAGGTCTGTGTCGACCGACTCTCGATCGAGGAGGACATCAACGGTTCTCTTCACTCTACAATCCGACGTCTCCCAGTCACAACCGATGACATCAAGGCGGAGACCGCGAAGGATGCACTTCTCCAGGAGGTCATCCAGAAGCACATCAAGGGATGGAGTCACAAGGACGCAAAGGATACACGTCTGACCGCCTACTACTCAAGAAGAGCCGAGCTCAGTCTCGTGAAGGGATGTCTCCACTTCGGATCACGAGTAGTCGTCCCGTGCACACTCCGAACAAGGGTAATGAAGGAACTCCACTCAGAGCACCCAGGAATCGTTCGGATGAAGTCGCTTGCAAGAAGCATCTGCTTCTGGCCTGGATTGGACCAGGAGGTGGAACAAACTGTCAGTAGATGTGATCGGTGCGCGAAAGCCGACAAGTCTCCAGTCAAAGTCCCACTCCAGCCATGGCCCGCTTCTGAGCGACCATGGGAGCGAGTTCACATCGACTACGCTGGCCCCATCAGAGGAGAATACTACCTCGTCATCGTGGAGTCGCACAGCAAATGGCCAGAGGTGTACTGCACGCAGCAGATCACGGCTTCGAAGATTTCTGTGGATTTCATGAAGGATGCCATCAGCAGATTCGGTATCCCTGAAGTGATCGTCTCGGACAATGGGACACAGTTCACTTCGGAACTCTTCCGGCTCATGTGCACCTCCTACGGTATCAATCACATCACCATCGCACCGTACCATCCGCAATCCAACGGACAAGCAGAACGGTTCGTGGACACGCTCAAGCGGAGCCTGAAGAAGATGAACGGAGAGGCTCCCAACAAGGACATCATCCGTCAATTTCTGATGACGTACAGGAGGACCACGAATCCGAACACTCCAGGAGGACGGAGCCCCTCGGAGATCTTCCTCGGACGGCTCATCAGGACTCGAGTTGACCTCATCTTTCCAAGAATTCGATCCGAGAAGATCGATGAGAAGATGAAGGCACAATTCGACAAGCATCACGGAACGAAGGACAGGAGATTCACTGTCGGAGAGCAAATCTACTACCGTGCACCGGATGGACCAAACCATACGAAATGGTTACCCGGAGTGATCACTGGAAGGAGAGGAAAAGTGATGTTTGAGATCGAAGTGGAGAAGAAGAAGCAAAAAGCACATGCGAACCAACTTCGCAAAAGAGCAAACGGACAGCCACTCTCTGAGCAGAGGGAGTCATCGCTACTGCCTCTCGATCTTCTCCTGGATACATTCGAACTGGACCTGCCCAATCACATGGAGGATCCGATGCTCGACCAGGACATCATTCCACTTCCGGTTCTCGAACAGGACAACTTCAATCTCACGGACGAGGACGACTACATGCAGACCGCCGTCTCTGGACAATCTACGGCTCCTTCGTCCCCGTTCACTTCTGCCCATTCATCTCGTTTTGCGAATAGACTAATGCCTTTCCTTAGTTTATGAGGGCATGTGAATACTTTCTTAACAACACTATTCCGTTCTAATTCGATCAACCTGGATGGCACAATTCCCAGTCAAAGTTTGTATTGTCCGTAATTTGACATACTTTTCAACTGATCATAGCTTCATGGAGAATTGTGCAAGCGGCAAAACTGAACGATTATTACAAGGCCCAATGCATGCGCATATTACCGGATTCTGCACAAGTTCATTAGACCGGAATATCTGTTAAAAATTTGCGTCGATTCACCAAATTATAGTAATTCTAAATTTCCTAATTTATGTTTCTTTGCACTGTATTCGTATAGATCAACCAAGAGAGCTCAATGGTGGTACATTATATGCTACCTAACTGTTGTATAGGAACCCAATAATAGCTAAATCCCTAATTTAAATAATTTAAATAGTTCTCGATTACCTCTCGTGAGTATTACTGTAAGTCATATCGTCTCAACCTGCATAGTCATCACTCCACTATTGCTACGTGATTTTCCCCACACATTTTGCTCCATACACTTTTTCTCTATTTCTCTAATCTCTCTCCTCTCTCTCTCGCTCTCCCCTTCCTCCCTCGCTCTCCGCGTCAGTCTAGCTTTTGCCTCTCTCGTGAGCTGTGACTCACTCTGCTCTCTGTCATTTAATTTATTGTGGGTAAACCTTGTGTTTACTCCGTTCTCTCCCGTCTACTACGACACTACAAGGGACAAGGACACAACACTAACTATCCTCTTTCACAATTTTATTTACAATTGAATTCATGCATCTATGGGCGATCGGATATTTCATACCCGCGATTCAGAGAATTGAAGCATAGAAATCACCACCTTACAGCTGTTATTCTCTACTCACTCGCAATTAAGATCGGGTTTTCACGTCTTACTGAACAAGCAACTATTGCCCTATTATTATTATATTGGAGAATTTCAGGAGGTTACAAATATTCGAAAAGTAGAGCTCAAGCAAAAACACTGAAAAACGCTTATTTCCGGAAATTTCCGGAAGTTTTCACTGAGAAAATTATTTTCTCCTGCTCAGGAAGCACTCGATCCAATACATTTATATTACGGTAGTCCACTATTAGTGAGTTCACTAAAACTATAGAGAAATTTCAGACAATCGAAATATGGCATGAGCAATTGCGAAAAAATAAATAGTCAGAAACTTTTGGACCAACCTAATAGATGCCCTCAGAAAAGTATAGAAAGCGGGAAAACAGCTCTCAATCACACGATTCCCAAATATTCATTCATTTTTTATATAAAGAGGGAAATCATTTGCCATTATTTCCTAGTAATATTATCGCTGTCTGTTCGTCGTTTTCCACAAGTGCTTATTTAAGTTATTCTTCCTGTGCTCTTAACTTTCGCTTTCGCCAACACACTTCGTGAATTTCACTATGAATAAGACCTGATCAAATTTCCGAATGCTTCTGTGTCTGCACATTGTGAAATCTGAGGTTATATCGATATTGTCACGATTCTCTTCTTTGAACAAACACGCTAAATACATAAAATGGGAATGAATTATGTGCTTCACTTCCTTCACACGTCCTCATTGAAGTGAGAACTGATCTGAATGTGAGAGAGGAGAAGAAGTTACTCCATTTCTCTCCCCTTCCTCACCTGTTCCAGTCCCAATTCCTTCTTACTCATCAATCGCAGCTCGAACTTCTTCACTTTCCCAGTGGCAGTCAGTGGGAAGTCAGTCTGCGATTCGAATACATCACCCATCAAGTAGATCTACACACCTCCTTCTTGATAAGAACGTACTTAGGAATCTTGTAATGGGCGATCTGCAAGAACGATAGATTACTAGGAGCATGCTATGACTACCGTATCCAAGAAATCTAACTAGATGAATTAGCCTCGATACCGTTACCCTAACTATCGTATACCTTTCCCTTGCAGGCCTCTTTGATGATCTCGGGGGTGACATTCGTAACTCCCTCTCTTAGTCTGATCCACGCACAGACTGCCTCGCCCATTCTCTCGTCGGGCACACCAATCACCTGTGTGACACCATTGAACTGAGGATACGGTAGTCATTATTAATATCAAGTTCAATCAAAGTTTAATGCATATGTATTGAGTTGCTTATTCGACACTCGAACAGTTGAAGCGTGTTCCTTTTTCAACCTGAGCATCGGCGACTCCTCTCAACTTGAAGAGGAACTGCTCGATCTCAGTGGGGTAGATGTTCTCCCCTCCACGGATTATCTGCAGTGTATTCCATTGTGACTGGACGACGAGGGGGACTATGGCCTGAGTCTGATCCGGTCACTCTACCATATCCTTGGTGCGGCCAACGATGTTGACGGCGCCGTCGTCCGAGATGTACGCAGTATCTCTCAAATTAATAGTCGTTGATCTTTGATCTCTGTTGGAATGACGTGCAAAGGAATTGTCACAACGCATTTACAAACTTTTAGAAAAATTAGAAAGAGTGAACATGCAGAGTAAGCTCTTGGGGCTCCAACAGTCAATCAATCAGAGTGTAATCCACCCCTCTCACCCCGTGTGGTACCATCTGTCTGCCGTCATCTCCCTTCTTCGTACGCTCATCATCGTTGTAGTATCCGAGCATGTTGCAGTAACCTCTACAAAGATTCCCTGATCTAAAGAGGAGTCACAAGAATGGAATGTGCTCATTATGTCTGTGTTAGAAGGATGAGGTTGGCGTCTAGGCAATGTAGCCGAGACAGTGTATTTCTATGTTCAATCTTGGATGCTAACCTCGCGAGTAGTTCTCCCTTCGTCCCTCGAGGCACAACTTGACCCTCGTCGTCCACCACCATTAGCTGCAATCTATTGCATCATCTTTGCCATTGCAGAATCCTTTTAGAATCTTTCAATTCACACAACGTGCTAATTGTAAGTTGAAATTATGCATTCCTGACCGCACCTCTACGTGATCCATCACATATCCAACGTTCTTGATTCGTTCGGAGGGGGAGTGCTCTAGTCGGGACATGGTCACCACGGGAGACATCTCAGTACTTCCTGCGAGGGCCAAAGATCAAAGATCAATCGGAGAGACTAACAATGATTCGGGGTTCGAAAAGAGTCTCAAATATGAAAGATCATAAATCAAAGTTCAAAAACAGACCGTAGAGTACGGATAGATTGCGCATGCCAAGTTCGTTGACGAGTCGATCACAGAGGGCTACGGGACAGGGAGCACCCGCGATGTAGCCTGAGAGGGTGGAGAGGGGGAGGGAGACTACACTTGCATACAGGAATTTTTTTCAAAGTGTGATCACATCATCAAAGTCTGACGTCTTCAAAATTATATTTCTGCGTTCCACGAAATCCCAATGCTAATCAGTTAGGTCGATTTTAAAGTGGGATGGTTACTCTCTAGAATTGTGTTGATAACGTGAATGAACTCTTACCCAACAATTAAAGAAGGACTATCAGCAAATTTGAATTTTTGAAGTTGTCATAACCATGACCGACCTTTGTACAACCATAAGAGATTCTGAAAGTTTCAAATGCGTATCTCTATTTTGAACCGAGTTATCATTAGTTGGCGGAATGCCAAGGAGGGCTTGAAGGGAAGGGACGTGCGGGAATTCAAATATCTAGAAGATTTTTCAAAAACTGGTGGGATTCGAACCCGCAACCTTCCGATTACGCGGCGACTGCTTTACCACTGAGTTATGCGATTGACCTTTGCCTATTCTCTTAGCTCGCGCTATGATAGTTGGATAATTGTCTAGGTCATGGTTATGACAGCGTTAAAATTTTAACTTTGCTGACACTCCTTCTTTAAGGATTATCATTTGAATGGAAAACCTAGTTGCGGGCCAACAGTCCACTTGTTCGGGTTCAAAATTCGATCAGCTCTAAAAAGCAGCGTCATAATTTGGGGAACGAAGGTGAATTCCTTAGAGGTATATAGCTCAAGTATATCATGTCCCAATCTCGATTAATGGTTATTGGTAGTTCGCCAAATATTCGAAATAATGTGTGTGGCCATACTTTCTCCGCACCCTGTACATGGGGGAATGATTCATTTCCTTTTTTTCTAAACGGCCTTTCCATTTCTGCTCACCGGCATTGAGTGAATCCAGATTGAGTTCTCTCTTCTGGATCTCCTCCAAATGTTGTAGAATGTCGATGAACATCGTGGGAGTTCCGTAGAGTGACGTGCAACGTTCTTTCGCCACTACCTGATACAATTACAAATTGTACTACTCCTGTACTATCCTGTACTACCTCAAGTGTCTTGAGTGGATTGAAGCCGGCGTCGGGGAATACGGTAGTCTGCTTGTGAGAGAGTGCATTGAGTACGCCCAATGTACTGCCGAAGCAGTGGTAGAGAGGATTGGGAATGCAGATGATATGGTCCTAGAGAGAAGAGAGACTAGACAGACAAACTTGCAGTCTCTGCTCACCCCGTGGTGGTAGTGGGAACGAATTCCCTGCGAGTGGGAGTTGTTGAGGAGATTGTGATGAGTGAGAGTCGCCCCCTTAGGGGAACCAGTCGTGCCCTCAAGGAAGAAACATAAGGAATACAAGTGATGAGAGAATAATGGCTGAACGGGGGACGTCCAGATAATAGACACGTACACTCGTGTACTGTATGTTGACGGGATCATCTACACGGATCGTCTCCTCGATGGCTTTCAGTCGATTCTCCGAAGTAGACCCCACTCCTATCATGAGATCCTCGTACCTTTAAGAGGTTTCATGTTTATGATTTGATCCTTGATTTTCGTTCTTCCTCACTTCCATGCTCCCTTCACATTCTCCTTTTCCCCGAAGAGAACGATGTGCTCGAGGTCAGGAAGACTCCTGAAGCAGTGTTATGAACGATGATCTTTGACCTGCGTACATTGTTTGGTCGGGGGGGGGGGGGGGTGACATTTGCACAACGGACATTTGCACAACAAATCGCCGCGCGCTTGCGATTTGAGGTAGCGACTTGGGAGTTGCTTCATTGTTACCAGTATGTGCTCCCCTACATTTACATATATAAATCATGTTACCAGGCAAACCTGTGTTTCACTCCAAATCAGCGTATAGGGGTTCATGGAATGTGCATTTCCATGACCCCCTATACGTGAAAACGCATGATCGCCTGATAACAAGATTTATATATGCAAATGTAGGGGAGCACATACTGGTAACAATGAAGCAACTCCCAAGTCGATACCTCGAATCGCAAGCGCACGGCGATTTGTTGTGCAAATGTCCGTTGTGCAAATGTCACCCCCCCCCCCCCCCCCCCGTTTGGTCTCTACGAAACTTACCTGCACTTGATATGACCACTGCCAGTCTTCGCCGTGGAAAGATTAGGGATGATCTGGTTATCACCTTGTAGATGTATTTCTGATCTTTTATCTTACATCATGCAAAGTGCTATAATAGTCGCTCTTCTTGTGTGCACGTGGCGTGATCAGACACCGGACGCCCACCTCAATTATTCGATTAGCTTTATTATTGCATTTGATAAATAGATACGAAGGGGCACCTTCTCAAGAGCGAATCGCAGTTCCTCCGATTGATACGAGGGATTTATGAC